>CM052977.1:1271013-2542027 GCA_028554685.1 Agrotis ipsilon | reverse complement strand
TAGGCAGAAAGCACGATTTCTAAGCCACGAATAAACTCTAGGATAGGTCCACCCATCCATAGGCCAGCCTAAACTACTTAATTATGATAAAAACCACAATAAAACCTTAATGATGTAACAGCTATTACAATTTCTAAGCGTCATATTTGCGTGAACGTAAGTAGATCACGGTCAAGTTTAAAACTATCGCGAACACGATTGAGTAATAATGAACGCAATCAAATTCTTTAGTGGTCTGTCTAGCATGGCTGACATTAGTGAAACTGATGTTATCTGTTTTTTTATAAAGTTTTTTGTTTAGGTTTTGTTTAGGAATTGCCTCTTTGGCTTTGCTGGTGGTTTTTGGTTTTATTTCTAGGAAAGAGTAATCGTAATCGTAGCGGATATGACCAAAAGGTCATCCCATATTACACCATGATGATCTCTAAAGACCGGATTAATGTAAATGCATATTTGCACATCGCTTGCCGAGGTTGTTCAGTGCATGGGTGACCATGTTTTATAGCAAGTTTCCTCAGTAGCTCGGAAACCACGTAAAGCCGTTGGTCCCGGCTGTCATTTGTAGATCTGGCAATCTGGTCCGACAACCGGTCGTCCCATAGGGTATCGTATTACCCAGTTATTGGGGTGTGGAGCTGCGATAGGCAGTCGCACCATATAAAATACTGATATTCAGCTGCATCTGGTTCGACTGGAAGCCGACCCCAATACAGTTAGTTGGAAAAAGGCAGGCAGATGATGAGAATCCCTAATAGTACTGAGACAACAGTTCGAGAAGCTGAAGAACTTCTTATCCAGATCCTCTATAACCTTATTCTTCGTAACCTTCAGGTCACCGTCAATCAGTTACACAATTTCTAATGTAAACTAATATTTGTTTAGATGACGTAAAAGTAGGCAACATTATTTGAGCAAATGTTTTAAAATGTCCAAGGTTGATCAGTGTGTTTAATCAGTAATTGAGCAAGCGGCTCAACTTACTTCATCGAGGACTTAGCAATTATATTTGTTGACTAGATTTTACTCGAGACTTCGCCCCCTCTAGAAAGCCTATCGCTGTCTTTAAGAGGAAACATCAAGGGCTAGTGAATTGAAGAATAGGTATTTGTAAAATCTATTGCTGTCGCGCAGTATCGAACAACAGAATTACAGAGCGTGATATATACAACTGCAGCTTGGACCGAAAATACGATACAACGCGCCGTCGAGCCAAGCATGGTCCATGATCGGACAGCGAGTCGCCCACTCGCCGTCCGGATGCCCATTGAGATTTCATTATGGAAATTCTCGGTGGCAGCCACGAAATTGTGTAATGTAATTATTGGATGCCCCTATATGATGTGATGAAAAGCACACATACCTCTGCAGAGCTGGTAGATGCCGGCAGCGATGATGATGAAGAGCGCCAGTAGCTTGGCGTACGTGAACCAGTCCTGGACCCTCGTCGCAGCGCGCACTGACCAGCAGTTTACGAATGTTAGTAGCACTGGGGACAAAGAATTGTTGTTGTAGATACAAAAGATGCATTTTTGTAGTCGTGGAGAAAAGGTTTGTAATTTCTAAGCTAGTCAAAGTTTGGAGAAAAAGTGCGAGAAAATAACTACAATGGATTAGGGTCAAATATATTGACCATTAATTTACTTTTGCAATAATTAGTAAAGTAGAAGGGACAGAGGCATTAGCACTAGATTTCCCTATTTTAGATACAGTATAGGTACTTGTTGTACGGCGTTTATTGTAAGGAAAATAAGACATCGCCTATAGTGAACAAAAATGTGTGAAATGCCTCGTGCTTTGCATGGTATCGTTGTTCGGTATTTTATCTCTGTTACCTCTTATCTAGAAAAAAGTAAAGAGGACACCGATTTCAAATTTTAAAAATAATGGATACCCACTGTCATTCACATATAAATAGTGATTTTTTCTACTGGGCGTGGATGGCGGCAGTTTTAGTTTTCGTCAAATCCGGCCTCGGGACTCCTTTCAACGTTTGTGATATTCCTCATAGTTTCGGATAGCCGTGGAAAAAATTACCCTGTAGATACATATATACGCGATTATCTAGCAGAAAAGTGTGTTGTTGTATATTTTTTATTTAATGTAAAACTTTAACGTTTTGGTTTAGAGGTAAAGTTAAAAATTGCACTTCCTAAAGCCTCGATCGCGTTTCGTAAAACCTTGCAAATAATAATAAGAAACTTCCGGAAATATTTATCCTTCTAGATTGGAAACTGGAACAATAATATAAGTAAGTATAATATCGTATCGGAGCGGAGAGGAATCCGGAAGCTCCTATCGACTGGGGGAGGTGGAACGGAACTTATTAAAATAACTTTCATATTTCTTCATGTTGTGGTGAAATACTACCAACAGTATGTCTCTCTTTCTTCCTAATCCATCCAAAGGTAGTCTTGAAAAGATCGCTTTTAGTGATAAGACCGCCTATTGTGTCACCCTATGTTTAAGTTTTAATTTGTAATATTATGCAGATACCTTGAAGTTGTATGGTGTGCATAAAGAGTATTCTATCTTCCATCTATCTAAATAATTTGGAATTTAAGCGTTGGTGGTTAGGATTATATAAGGAGGAAAGTAACCTATGTATTTTCCTACTCCTCCATTATTCTTTTATGATTGGTTCATAGCAAGATCCAAGACAGTAAAATTTCTAGCTTCATTGTCTCGCCACTGCTGATTCTGACTTTCAGGAGTTGCAGTGATTTGGAAATAGTAAGGTAGAACCGTCTTGTAAAGCATAAATATTAATTTGAGCATTCATCCAAGCTGCCATGCCAGCATGCCAGCTGAAGTGGGACTGGGCTGGCCACATATGTAGAATGCCATACAATCGCTGGGGAAAACATGCATACATCCGATTGAGTGCCAAAAGGGAGAACTCGACGTCGTGGCAGGCCCAAGCGAAAATGGCGAGATGACTTAGACCGCTTCATGAAGGACTGGACCACGGTCGCAGAAAGCCGCGAGGAGTGGAGGCAGGCCTTAGCCCAGCAGTGGGACACTATGGGCTGATTAATTTAATTTAAAATTACAAAAAGAAGGTTTATGAAAAGATAAGTGATAATATGATTCAGTACCTAAAGCTTTTTAAGAAAATTTGAGCTAAGTAAAAAATTTATCGTCATAAAATGAAAAACTTTTATAGAAATTCGTTCGAAAATGAAAGATCCAGTGAATTAACGATTCCAGACACGTGGCTCAAACTTGATTATTACCGCGTAAAGTGGAGCAGGGGCCAAGATGGCGGTCCTTGGTATTCCAGGAATTCGTTTGATGTAATTTCATTAAACTTAGCAGGAGGGCAGGAGTAAAACAAGTTGTGGCCCACAAATTTCAACAGGTTAATCGAAGAATATTCTTTATTTTTCTTCTAAAGGCTTTTCAACCTTATTTATAGATACACAATAGTTAAAAATGTGTTAAACACTTGTCTAAACTAGCTATCAACCTCACAATTTCACATTTCACGTTGATTTAAGGGTCGTTTGCCTGTTACAATTTTTAGACAAGTGTTCAACAGACGTTTTGCATTATGGTTTCGTAAAAGAGACGGGGACTTAAATATTTTTTTTTTATTTAGTTAATTTCTTTTGAGTCCCAAAAAGACGGTTAACCATACTCACATATACAACAGGCCGCCAGCAGCCTGGTCGCGTTCTCAGGAGGGTCGCACTCCGGGAATATGGGTTTCAAAACGTACACACTGAATGTCAGCGCCACGATAGCCTGGAAACAAAGATGGCGTCATTTACGAAGGCAGTAAATATGTTTTATGTTTAAATACTCTTAGGAAGGTTGAGCTAAGGAATTGAATTTGAAATGATCTTACGTTTTTAGTAATTTGAAGGTTAGTAACAGATTGTATTATATTGTATTGATTCTGGTAGAGATCGAGATAGCAAAAAGCGAGTTAAAATCATAAGAACTGTATAGTGGGTAGCGTATGCCATGAGATAAAAAAAAAAAAAAAAAAAAAAAAAGCTTTATTGATACAAACACCTTTGACATTAGTTCTTAAATCTAGGATACAAAGATTGGTTTAGTAAAGGTCATTCGGATAAGTTGAACCCTGACAACCTAAACTAGGTGATCCTGTGACTTAGGAGTCAGTGTTTCGCTGTTACTGTGATACTAGCATCCTTTTGTGTTGTGTTGTCGAATTTGAAGGTCATTACCATCACTGGTTTTCAAAGTGTGTATACTAAAGTCAAAAATTAACAAAAGAGAATAAGGTAACGACTTACAAGATGACTGTCTGTATGTGTGTGTATAATAGAATGAAGGTGTGTACCTGAATAGATTGAGAGTATTATCTGAAGTTGTGTATGTAAAGGTGTATGTACCTAGTGTTTAGAGTTTTTGTGAGAGTGCGTTGATGTGTTACGGATTGTGCTCCTGGTATGTTTATATTATTATATTTACCTATATATGAACAGAATTAATAATTACTAACTACAGTAGAGCAAAGATACGCCTACTGCTGGTGGTGCAGCAGTTCTTCTGTTCGAGCGTAGTCTTGGTCCAGTAGCCAATTTTGTACTTTATTTTTAGCTTCGTGGTGATTTAGTCTGGTTATCTGGATGGCCTTACATATATTTTTGTAAATAAAAGAACTTTGGACGTGAAACTGTCGCCTAGCAAATGCAGTTTTGTGGTGTACTGTCGGGCAAACATTTTTTGCTTTGCGCTCCGTGGGATCTGGAGGGGGAATTTGTTTATGTGCTCTTATCGTAGCACGAAGGACATAGAGCTGTCTCACAGTAAGTAATTTGCAGTCCGCATATAATTCAGTAGTAGGGAACATGAATGGTCTGCCGAGCATCACCTTAAGGATAGCTCTCTGAGCCCGCTCGACTGCAATAAACTTGGTTTTTGCCGCCCCTCCCCATACCGGGATGCAGTAAGCGATGACCGACTGACAGAGTGCTAAATAAACCATTCTTAAGATGTTAATGTTTGCGCAATGTCTTAAAGATTTAAACAGATAGATGAGTCTTCTGACTTTTGCCGCAGTTTCTTCTATCTGGATATACCATTTCAGTCCGTCATCTATCACTACACCCAGGTACTTTGTGTGATTAACACGGGTAAGTGCCGGACATGAACAAGACCTGATGTCAGAGCATATATGTGCTATGATTACAAATTCAGGTGGAGCTTTGTTCCTATAGCTCATGGAGAAGGGGATAAAGTTTGTTTTAGCCACGTTTAGGGTGAGCAGGTTGAATAGTAGCCACTTCATAACAGTTTTTAAGGACTGTTCCGCAGTGTTCTTTACCTCACTCCAAGTATTACCATAGACCACAATCGCGGTGTCATCTGCATAAGTGAAAATTTGTGATTTATGTAGAGGCAGTGTGCAGAGGTCATTTATGTACATTTGGAAAAGTGTAGGACCTAACACACTGCCTTGCGGGACTCCGTATGTGATAGTTTCTTCATCACTTAGGCATGAATCAATTTTAACCGCAAGCTTCCTCTTTTGAAGGTAATCCTTGAAGAGTTGAAGAGGTTTACCGCGAATACCTATACATTCCATTTTGTAAAGAAGAGTTGGAACAGAGACTGTGTCAAAAGCCTTTTTTAGATCCAAGAAAATACTGACACATTTTTGTTGTACGTCTAGTTTCTTTGCTACAAACTGGGTAAGGTCGATAACTGCGTCTTCGGTAGAAATTCCTTTTTTAAAGCCATATTGATTACGTGCGATAATTTTGTAATTGTTAAGATAATTAACTAGCCTACCGTTTATTATTTTTTCCATAACCTTAGACAGAGCTGAGAGTACTGATATCGGTCGATAATTATTAACACAGTCTCTGGCTCCACTCTTGTGTATCGGATGGACTAGAGCCCTCTTAAAAGGTTCTGGGAATACTCCCTTTGAGATTGAAATTTTGATGATGTGTTTTATTAGAGGGACAAGGATGTTCCGACAAGCCTTCAGCAGTGTAGACGGTATTCCATCCCAACCAGTTGCACTATCCTGCCTCAGGTTCATGATGGTGGTGTCAACCTCCGATTCATCTACTTCAAGGATTACAAAAGAATTTTGGGAAGTTCTTTGTTTAGTGGGCAGTTGCGAAATTACAGGAATTTTAGATGCTAGTTCAGCTCCAATTGTTGCAAAGAAGTGACATGTAGAATTGATCGCTGCTTTTGGATCCGATTGGGTATTCAGCAGTTCTGTAGGTGAAGCTCTTATCTTTTTTGTGTTTGTGATATCTTTAATTTTATTCCAAAGCGCTTTGGGATTATGTTTTGCTTTATTTATTTCATGTGTATCATGTAGTGATTTGAGTTTCCTAAGAAGGCCATTGCAATGGTTACGGTACCTTTTATAAGTAATTTGTAGAATAAGATTATCAGGTGATTTTCTAGCGTTTCTATGGAGTCTATCACGATGGCGGATACACCTCATAAGACCAGGGGTGATCCACGGTTTTAAATTTCTTTTTATTTTGGGAACTTTGATTAGTTTTGTGTGCACGTTAATTATGTCTTGAATTATGCTTATAAGGGCGATAGAGGCAACGTTAGGGTCATCTGTACTCATGACCTCAGAAAAATCTGCGTTTCCCATATCTGTTTTGACACTTGTATAATCTATCACAGGAATTTTGTAAGCAGGGACCATATGTTTTATCGGTTTTATCTCATCGACATTTACGAGTAGTGGAAGGTGATCGGTGATGTGTGAATCCAAGATAAGTACTGTTGTATTTTTTTCAGTTTTTAGGATAACGTGATCAATACAAGAGTTCAATCTGGTGGGGAGATTATAAGCAAGTAATAAGCCATGTGTAGCGTTGAGAGTTAAATAGTTGGCTGAGCGGTCGTCTATATTGGAGGGTGTGAAGATAGATAATCAAGTAGTAAGAGTTGTTTAATTTATAAGTTTTATTTACAATTTAAATAATTCTGTCCCGTATTCAGCTACATGTGGTGTGGCTGGAAGGAAACTCTGATAATATATGCCTTTTCTCAACTATTTGCATAGTTGAGAAAAGGCATATATTATCAGTTTGACTATAATTCAATCCGACACTGCCTTAATACATGCAAAAAAGGGAAGAAAAAATGAATTTCTCTACCCTTTCACCGTTAATATTCTGAGAATATTTCTCCACAGACGCATATTTCCAGTCGTCTAAAGAAATAAATAGCCTTGAGAAGCTACTTTTTCCTAAAATTCTATGAATGTTGTAGCATGTTCCAAAGGGTATAATGGTTCTCTTGAGCTTTGTTGCAGACGGTTTTTAGTGTGCCCGAAAGAAATTCGTTTCGTTCTTTCAAATTTACATTTTGTCTTATTTTATACTTCGAAGTAAGTCATGTAGGTACAGACACCAGCACGTTAACCTAGCCCAAACAAAAAAAAACCAATCGAATATGTACCTTCCTCTTGTGTAATAAAGTTAAAAAGCTTCTGAACTCATAAGAGAAACTATTCGGCATTGTACATTGAAAGATATCAGCAATGTGAGCTTATAGAAACGCTATTTTTGCGCAAAATCCTAAAGAATATAAACACAGCTGGGCGCCAATAAATGATGTAGTAACCTAAATAAAATATATTGTCTTCTGCTCTATGTTAGGATCTATTCAAGCAACTTTGCAAACAAATAAAGTTCAATCTAGTGTCGCAATAATAGAAATTCAATGGAAATCACATTCACATAAAGCCCGCGTTGGGCGCCAATAAGAGGAAAAACTACGAAGTCGTAACACAAATCTTTGAAGCTTTATTGTATGTTATCGACGTAAGGCCGTAAAGACAATCCATGAAGTTTATCAAGCAATAAGGTTTTTTTAGCGTGGTAAAATCATAAAATGAGTCCTCCCTCCCAGGGCAGGGCAGGAGAGACTGTCAGTCTTATACTGCCTAAAATCCTCGGTGTCCTTAATTGGCCATAAAAGACATTTAATGGAAATAAAAGTTTGATTTAGTCCCACGTTGGGCGTCAATAAGAGAAACTGCTAGCAAAGAACTCAAACATCTCTATCGTAAATATATGTATGTGTCAGTTTAATGCCCTTTATCTCAGATCTAAATATAACCAAATTCAATGTAAATAACTGTTAAATGAGTCTCCGTTTCGTAAGAGAAAATTTCAGCAAACAAGCAACAAGCAGCTGTGTCAATATTGTGTTGTACCGTCTAGGAACTAAATGTAGTTCATTGAACTCTATCAACAAATAAAGTTCAATCTAATGTCACAATAAAGCCCCACGTTGGGCGACAATAAGGGAATAATGAAGAACAATGAAGTTGGGAAACTGTTTTCTGAGTTGATAATGTGAAGTGCCCTCGTAAACAGAGGAAGAAAATTACAATATTCCAGTTCAATGAATTATATTTAATATATTGGTATTCTCTCATCTTAGAGTGACAGAAATGAAATAAGATCAAAATTAATTATACATATTATCTTTCCAAAATGAAATTATCTTTACCTTTATTGCGGTACCAATAACAGCATAGTCAAAGAAGCTGTAAAACCGATCATTGAAGCAATATTGTGGTGAATCTTTTCAGCCAAAAAGAAAATCCAAATCAATAAATTTTATCAGGTGATAGAGTTCAATCATTTGCTACAACAAAATTAATTAAATACAGACGACATTTATATAAGTCCCACTTTGGGCGCCAATAAGGAATAAATATTTTTGATTATGCAATAATGTTTTGAGTACGTCGGCAAGTTCAATGAACTTTTTCAATAAATAGATATTAAATTATTGGTTGAAGTAAATAAATTCCATTGAAAATATCATTCACGTTAGTCCCACGTCGGGCGCCAATAACGACAAAAATCGAAAATGTATGGAAATATATCTTTCGGCAGTATTGTATCGTATTTTTATAAGGAATGCTTGTCAGACAATGTTCCTTGAATAAAGAAGAAATGTACCTATCCAGTAAGCGTGGGCCGTATGTTATGTTACTTTGAGGGCTACATGTGTGGGTTGTTGTTTGCAGGAACACTGTAAGGGTTGTTTCCGTTTATTGTGGCTGTATTTTATTGATATTGAAATTGGTAATTTATATAAACACATTATTAATTGTGGCATTTTTGTGTAATGCTTCATAACATGAACGTAGACGGATTAAATGACTGTGAGCTTCGACGTCTGACAGGGGAAAATGGAAGAAGAAAACGTGTGTGTGAGTAAGTAGTAGAGAGACCTAGCAGAATGGGATATGGACAAAAAGATGTTGATACTTCAAGAAGAATGTATGTTTAACATTTTACTAAAAGAAAAAACACTGATTTTAAAAGAAATTCAAACTACAACAATCCAATCATTAAAGTAATAACATTTCTTCCTACCCACAAAATTACTGAAAATTCTCTACTCTGCTGTGGCATCCTTAATCGGATTACTGACCGAGCCGCTGAAAGCTATAATTTATATTCCATTCTAGTCTCTCCTACGCAATGAGCATACGTCATCGCCACCCTCCCCCCTACCCCTCTGATGACATACTGAGCTTCAGTTCTTACATCATACGAATATTCAAATTTCGAATCGATATAACGGTAGGTTTCGATTGTATATCAATAGGTAAACTATAAAAAACTTATACGGACCGATAAAATAAAATAGTTATGAAAGGTACATGATATATGTGTCTATTTGCGGGTATCAAGGTTTTATAGAAAATTCAATATTGTTAGAATCAAACGACAGAAACTGTACTGCAAAAGGTACTTTGTTCTTCAAAAAAATGACACTAAAATTATTGGTACTTAATCTCACGCAGGCAATCAAGTGTGGGGCAATGTTTTTTTAAAAAAAAGCTAAAAGAAGCTCTATTTTCGATCAGTATTAAAAAGGTAGGTCAAGAAATACACGTGTATTGTCCGGTTAAGCAGCACAGAACCTCTTATAGGTTGAGCTGGGTGATAGACCAAAAAAAAACGCCTAAGACACAATTACAAGAATTGAAATGCTGATAAATAATGTATGGATATAAAAATATCTAATGGTGATATTATACAATGTATCAGATGACCTTACTGAAATAATCCTGTTTTAACGGTTTCCCTTTAATGAGAATGAGTAGTCGTTAAGTTTAAAAACTAAATTAGTTTTACTTTGTTACTATTGTTAGAGTTAATTATTACCCATATTGTTCTTTAGAATCGTATTTTCACTACTGAATAATCTTTGTTTCTCGTTCAAACAAACAAAAATATAAGTATTTTGTCTTAAAAATATGAGATTACGAACAGCGTAACTTTAGAATTTAGATTTTTATTTACGCTTAAAAATATATTTTCAGATCTTTTACAATATCATTCTTGAGCTAATCTATACATCTCAGACTTATGTATTGAACATTTTCATTTTAAAATAGACACAAATATACGAATTGCAGCCTACAAAACGAATGTCAGACCATCCGCGTGTCCGCGCGGTCAGACGGAGGCAGATTATGTACAAGCCAATGCGATCCGCTTCACTGCGCGGTTGAGCGTTGTCATCAGGACCGTCTTTAACCTTGTTGTGGCCTCGGGCAATTTAGAACTATGGGGCCTAACTAAGGGCAGGATGTTGAGATGGATGTGCGGAGTGACAAGAATGGATAAAGCGAGCAATGAGTTTATGAGGGTAAGTTTTTAAGTGGTGCCTGTTAGAGAAAAAATGAAAGGGAATCGTTTGTCTTGGTATGGTCATGTGATTAAGAGAGTGATGAGTATGAATTATAATGGATTGAGTGGAAGAGGAAGTTTAAAGAAAAGATAGATGAATTGTCTAATGAATGATATGAAAGAAAAAAGAGTAAATGATACTCTGACGTCTGATAGGAATGGAAGAAAAAAACGTGTTGCGCCGACCACAAGTAAAATGGGATAAGGACAGGAAGATGAGGATGGGGCCTAAGGGCAAACACTTCTTATATTATATCATCCTTACCTGAGAACAAGGCCTGACGATCATGCACTCGATCCAGAGTCTGATGAAGGCAGCGAAGGGACCAAACGTCTCCATGATGTACGCGTAGTCCGCGCCGCTCAGTCGGATCATGGTACCCAGTTCCGCGTAGCAGTATGCTCCGATCTGAGGATAAAAAGGATGTTTCAATATAAAAGAAAAATCAACGTATGTAATGTTATATTGGAATCAATCTATTAGAAAAAAATAGATTTGTTAGCTTCATTTAAAGGCCACGGTTGGCGTAGTGGCTGAGCAACTGCTGCGTAATGTATGACGGGTTTGATCCCCACATGGAACAAAATAATATTTGTATGATCTACATACATGTTGTGTTCAAAGTCTGGGTGTATATGAATTTCTATTTTTGTATGGGGGCAACTTTTGCAAAAGAAAAAGAATAACTATGGGTACGAAACCCTTGGTGCTCGAGATCGATTTGACTGGCTTTTTTTTTGATAAACCTCTGTAATTCCTATGTCGTAATTTAGTTTCAAAATAAGGTTAAAATTATTCTTCTCAAGAAATACAATCGTTTTTAATTTACTTGGTGAAAATTCCTTGCGAGTCAAGAGACCCGGCCGGCGTTCTTCGAAACCATTTAAAATCTTAATTCCTCATTTCAAATTTTAATCCTCTTTAAAACAGACAGTTTACGACAACTTTGTTTAATTAATTTTATTTTATAGCTAGGTAGCTGGTGCCAGCGGCTCGGCCTGCTACAATCCGAAAGAAAAATCCCAGAAGAACATAAATTCGAGATAAAAACTGTCCTATGATGTTGATTATGGTGATTAATAATGCAGGTTATAAACATTGAGCTGTTATTACTACGTATAGAGACGACACCACGTATCACCACTATGTCCCATACAGGATGAGACAACGCGCACAAGTTCATTCAATTGTTTGACAGCTCTGTGGCGTGCTCTAGGCGCGCGCACTCATCGTGGATGGGACACAGTGGTGATGGTGTCGTCTCTATATTTAGTAGGTAGTAGTAATAGCTAAATGGTTATAAACTAAATTAAGTATCTGTGTACGAACATCCAAATCTGGTCAGAATTTTTTCGGCGACAGAGTAACAAACATCGATCCATACGTCCTTACAAACTATCGCATTTATAATATTAGTAAGAACAGGTTAGATTTATAGAGCTTTAAAAATAAAATTTGCCTAAATTACTGGACCAATGTTGACAAACTATGCTACAGAATAAAACATACTTAATTTAACGCCAAAACTGAAAAACACGACTGTTTTAAAATATTGCTAATTCTAAGGTTACAATGGCGATCTTATCGCTAGACTACCTCACATAGAGACATAGAGATGGGCCTCTTAAAGGCAAAAGTGCGGGTAAAAGCTAGTAATTGCAAAATTTAGGTATTGTAAGTAGGTATATAAGAGCAATAAAGACCACCCAGTGGTTGATCAATTTCCTTTAGATAAGATTAATGAAAGGTACCGTTTGAGTGAACCTAGCGTTTCCATGAATCCCGTGATTGCTCGATGTTTATTACTTATCATTAGTTTCTGTGGCTTTATTTTATGGGACCAATAATTGTGGGAACATGCGGTCGAGTACATCCTGCTGTCGAACCACAAACTTGTTTTGGATAAGCAAATTAAAAATTGCAACTAAAACAATGGCGACCATCATTTAGGAGTCCGGGGCATAACATTTTTTTTACTGTGTTCCATCAGTGCGCAGGACTTCCATCGAAGCCTCATCTTTGCTTCTGGGGCTAGAGAAGAGCCAAGATGTGGTCAAGAGCTTACTCATAGCCAAAAGAAAAAAAAATGCGCGATTCACAAACAACGAATCGAACATTCTCGAAAATATTTATTTTCAGTACTTATTTATCGGAAGTTTTGTCAGAAGTTTTTTGGCATGGTTTTTGAAGCATGGAGATCGTCTTAAGGGGTCTAACTAAACACATTACGGTAGGGTTTCTTAAAGTGGGGTCCAGGTGTGCACCAGGGGTCCGCAGTAGGTCAGCTAACTTTTAACCTACTTACTAGGAAATAGTATAATAATCTCGTCTAGGTTAAGCCTGTGGTTAAACCAAGAACTCACTGCGACGACAACTTATCGTCAGTCACAAAACATGAATTAATTGAACACTAAACTTCTAGGTCAGGGTTTCTTAGTAGTACAGTTGTTTCATGTTTGAGTCTGATACTCTGATTTGTTCAAAATATTCTTTGACAGGGGTCCGTGGAATTATTTATATTGTGAAAGTGGTCCGTGACTGAAAAAAGTTAAAGAAACCCTGCATTACGGGAATGTAAATCATAAGAGGTTAGCAACTCTGTAACGCAAAGGTTAATTGAAGGAACTTGGAACTTTACCCACGGTGTGAGGATTTATTTGAAGATTTCTCATCCCAAAACAAAATCGGATGCAAGTCGGATGTGGGATGATGATGAGAAAACAATGGCCTTTTTCCTGGTAAAAACTCCTTGGAACGAGTGCAAATAAGCAATCAGCTTCATCGTCAACTGTGTTTTTAAAAATAACAAAATATAACGAAATATAACACTAAAGTAGGTATTGATAGTCAAATCACATGACAGCAATAAAATTAATGTAGGTATAATGAATAGGTTCAATACTAGCTAATTTCGCCGCATATCATCGATACAACAGGAATCTCCAACCTGAGGTCAAAGTTAAGTGGTACGAAAACAATAAAAATCATTTTTTTATTTTTTACCCGGGTTTGCTCCTTATCATGACTCTAGTCAACGACGATATATTACTAGACTCCTAATAACAGGCGACCGATGTCTGACAACACATTAGGCAAAAAAGTCTTATAACCGTCTTATTTCGACCACTCCTGTGAGCCGTAAACATACCTTGAGACAGAACAGACCTTGAGTTAGTCAATCATAACGCAGTACCCCGACCCCCTCGCTTACATAGTACCTCAGCGAGTTGACAGAATAGTTTTTGTCCCTTAGATCGTGCATGCGGAGTCTAGTAATATATCGTCGTTGACTCTAGTCTAGGTCAGAGGTGGCATTTATTCCCGTTGAATCTTACTTTTGGAACCCGTTTTACAGCTATTCCCGCTGAATCACATTTTCTATTCCCGTTGAACCCCACGTTATGAAAGTGTCGCCTCTATTTTTAACTAGGGACAAAGCCTACGATGCAGTGAGTTTACTTTGAAGAAGCCTGTTCACTCTGATCTAGACACAGACGCAAAGGATGTTGCAGGATTACCGTGGACTTTGGTCAGTACAAGTCTGACAGTCCCTCCCGTCCTGCCCTGGGAGAGAGGATTCATTTGATGATTTTACAACAATAAAAAAGATTGTTAGTTCCACTCTAATTACCTCATTTCATTCACTTACAAAAAGCTTTCCTGCACCGTTAGCACGAGTTTTCACTCTTTTACTTTACAGCGTCTTTCCAGTACTTACAGCGGTTCTTGTATGAAAAAATGGAACAGCGCCTCTAGTGTGCTAAGAAGAAACTAATTTTTTCCTTAAAAATTGTCAATTTCAAATTGTCAAAGTTCCAGTTTACTTACGTCTCAAATACTGATTCTAAAAATCTTTCAATTCCCAAATCTTTACGTTTCCCAAAAAATCTTAAATTAATGACGATATTATAAAGTTGCCTACCCCTGATAGACTATCACTGTAATGTTATGTCGGGCATGTGATAGATAGTACTTACTCTGTTTATATACGTATTATAATTATGTGTACGTGATTTATTTCATATAGCACACGTGGTGATAGTAACATATGTAGACAACAACGAGCGAGAGCCGGCTGCAGAAGTACCTACCTTATCAGATACCCCAATGGGCTATATTTAGATCGTTAACCGACACTTAAACACGTAAAAAAAATCAGGTCTGCCAGAGCCGTTCCTGCCGGGTCATAGAAATAATCGATATTTTCTGACATAATTTTTTAATAAAAATTACGTCATAAGATACCCGAATGAGAGTGCTGGCAGCAGTTAACCATTGATTAGTTATGTAAAAAAAAGTTGGTCTGCCATTGCGCAGCCTGCCGGAAGTACTTGGCAGACCCCTAAATATATGCCCTTCTGACTCACTAAACCTACCTCATCGAGTACCCGGATGGAACCAACGCTAAATAATAGCCAAGATGCCCCTGATAGTGGATCAAAAGGTCTGCCAGGTCTAAGCCTGCCGGAACTTAGTGTTCAAAGCATTTGAAGTTGATAGGGAGTGTAATTTCACCTGAAGTCAAAATAACATTTAACATTTAAAATAACATTTTTTATCATTGTTTTGTTTCTAAAGTTATACAAATTCATGAATATTTAATATTTTTTATCGAAACATTAAATAAAAAAATACGTGTAGGGATAAAACATGTAAATTTTAAATTTAGCAATAATCACTACGAGTTCAATAACATGCTTACAATTTATATACATACTATATATGTACATATAACTGTCAAAACTTAGTTTAAGTTGGCATTAGCCCCTTCGTACACTAGGCGACGCAAGTCTCCGATACTTTACGATATTGGTATACATTGACGCGTGCCTGTGTCCGAACGTGGTTGGTTTGTATTCCGATAGTCGCTTGGATACCGAAGTCGCAAGGTATCGGATACTGGAGTCGCCTTGTGTACGAAGGGCCTTAGAATTACCTGAATTCTGTATACATATTTGTAAGTTTAGGGAACTAAGTAGGCTTTCGAGTGGAGAACCTGTTATTGAGTAAATCAAGTCAACGCCTAATTAACTTGACCACCACCAGGATCTCTCCCATCATCTGAGCCGTAGGACGTCCACTGCTGAACATAGTTCTCCCCTTTAGATTTCCACGTATACTGGTTGGAAGCGACCTGCATCCACCGTTCTCCGGCGAACTTTATAAGGTCGTCTATCTATCTTGTTGGTGGACGTCCTACGCTGCGCTTGCTAGTCCGTGGTCTCCACTCTAGTGCTTTTCGACCCAATCGCCATCTATTGACCATCTTCTCTGCGAGAATTATGGCCTGCTCATTGCCACTTCAGCTGCTGAATAGAAAAGATCATTTCGGCTTTTATTAAGTTTTCACTTGCTTATCAGTGTGTTTTAAACTAACTTATTCAATTTAACGCACCACAAGTATGTATAATAGCGCAAATAACTTAATATTAGCTCATTCAAGGGAAATCTTAGTAACTAGAACCTTGTGGACTTTTTTATTTATTTATTTAAGCTTCATGTACAAACAGTGGTACATAGGCGGACTTAATGCCACAAGGCATTCTCTACCAGTCAACCTTTGGGTTAAATAGGAGAATATTGTGGTAGGGTACAAAAATAAATAAAAATTACCGAAATTAAGCAAACAGAAATATATATATATATAAATATATACTATCATTATTATGATATCACTTTTATTCAGGAATGGAAGCAAAACAAGCGATCGCCATTTTTGTTTTGTGAGTAATTATAATTACAAGGAATTCATCAAGATTATTTGAATGATTAACCTTACAACTACCACATTTTCAACTCTGTTTATCGTAATTGTTCCATTGCAATTGCTAAAATTAGAAATTTCGCCATAAGTATTTTAGTCAGACCAAGCATGCATTTACGAAAATAATATTTACAATCGCTTATCTTGACTATTCAAGCGGCGCGTTAAAAATAATCGGAAAAATCATATACTATTTACGACAAAATAATTTGCGCACTAAGAATTAACATGTAGCAAACCATATAACAAATAAACTTATTATTTGCTTTAATGAATTCTCCATATAATGTCAAGCAATGACTCGATCACCGACATTCAAAAATTCTGATTGTCCTATTTCACAATTTGTATGAATAAAATCTGCATTATTGTTAACATGAAAGTAATGCTGAATTAATTCTGAATCCATGTACCAAATCAACATAAATTGAATATTGTATGAGTAAGAGCTTAATAAAAGGAATATCAGCTGTTATCCAGAAGTTACTAAGATGATTTCACCATTGTAAAGCTCCTGCTCTGATGTTACTCAGAAGTTATTAAGCTTTATGCATTTAATTTTGGGGCCTTTTTTTTCTTGAATAAAGTCTGAATAGGTGTTTACTCAGACGTTACATAGTATGGTATTCAGATTATAATCTTGATGACTGACACATTCAATACATTCAACGTACATTTATTAAGCATTTAAATTATAAAACTAAAACTGACATCCCAAATTACTTGGACTCCTGTCGACACCATAAAATAAATACTCTGGAGGAGAGACGACAGATAAATGATTTAATGCTATTGTATCGAATTATCTGAAGATGTCACCTTTCTTGCGTCTTCCCGCATTATATAACGACAAGTTCCCAACAATAAATCTCTTCAATATTAGTAAGAACCGTCTCAAAAAAGAAATCATCTCTATTTTAGGTCAGACGTGAGTCGCTCTGTTACGCCTGTAGTGCCAGTGAGTTCCTCATATACACACACACACACACATCATCACACTCGTTCACAGTCACCCACATCGTACAGATACACATAAGCTCACACTATACACATTATAAAATGTCACTCTCTGCTATGTTTGTTTTTAATTATTCTATCTGTGTACTTCGTAATTGGCGTATTGTTTGGAACTACTAAAAATTTTTACTACCTGTCAGCTGTGAAGCTACCTCTTATAAAATAAATAAATAAATACTCAGATCTTATTCAGAAGTTTGTGTAACTTGGGCCACCAAAAAGATAGATAGACGACCTTATAAAGTTCGCCGGAGAACGCTGGATGCAGGTCGCTTCCAGCCAGTATACGTGGAAATCTAAAGGGGAGACCTATGTTCAGCAGTAGACGTCCTACGGCGCAGATGATGGGAGAGATCCTGGTGGTGGTCAAGTTAATTAGGCGTTGACTTGATTTACTCAATAACAGGTTCTCCACTCGAAAGCCTACTTAGTTCCCTAAACTTACAAATATGTATACAGAATTCAGGTAATTCTAAGGCCCTTCATACACAAGGCGACTCCAGTATCCGATACCTTGCAACTTCGGTATCCAAGCGACTATCGGAATACAAACCATAGAGGTTCGGACACAGGCACGCGTCAATGTATACCAATATCGTAAAGTATCGGAGACTTGCGTCGCCTAGTGTACGAAGGGGCTAATGCCAACTTAAACTAAGTTTTGACAGTTATATGTACATTTATAGTATGTATATAAATTGTAAGCATGTTATTGAACTCGTAGTGATTATTGCTAAATTTAAAATTTACATGTTTTATCCCTACACGTATTTTTTTATTTAATGTTTCGATAAAAAATATTAAATATTCATGAATTTGTATAACTTTAGAAACAAAACAATGATAAAAAATGTTATTTTAAATGTTAAATGTTATTTTGACTTCAGGTGAAATTACACTCCCTATCAACTTCAAATGCTTTGAACACTAAGTTCCGGCAGGCTTAGACCTGGCAGACCTTTTGATCCACTATCAGGGGCATCTTGGCTATTATTTAGCGTTGGTTCCATCCGGGTACTCGATGAGGTAGGTTTAGTGAGTCAGAAGGGCATATATTTAGGGGTCTGCCAAGTACTTCCGGCAGGCTGCGCAATGGCAGACCAACTTTTTTTTACATAACTAATCAATGGTTAACTGCTGCCAGCACTCTCATTCGGGTATCTTATGACGTAATTTTTATTAAAAAATTATGTCAGAAAATATCGATTATTTCTATGACCCGGCAGGAACGGCTCTGGCAGACCTGATTTTTTTTACGTGTTTAAGTGTCGGTTAACGATCTAAATATAGCCCATTGGGGTATCTGATAAGGTAGGTACTTCTGCAGCCGGCTCTCGCTCTATACATAATACGATGCTCTGATAGCGTCGAGCTCAGTATTCATGTTGTCAGTTTTGTGACGCAATCCCGCATAATCAGGGAAAAGATGAGCAGTTTTACACGAAATACATAGACAAATGAGTAGGTACTTCAATAATCTACAGAATTATAAGTAATTGACATAATTATGTCTTAGCTAAACATGAAGATGGCAGGTGGAATAGAAAACTCATTGAATAGCTGCTAACGGATAGCAAAAGTGGTAGATATTCGTCTACTAATACTCCTTCTGCCAGAAGATGGCAAACTAGTGGATGCCAGCAATGCTATTTTCTATAAGAACACTTCGATATGCTCTTTGACGAGATCGTCCGATCGTGCAGCACGAGTGGTAAGCGCTAGTCGCGCTGCCAGTGGCAGTGAATAGCAAACTTTAGTCCCAGCGTGGCGTGAGCGTTATAGAGAATAGCACTGCAGTTCGTTTAGACTCACACAGACAAGGGCCTAGCACAAATGGGAGCAGGTCCTTTTTCAGCATAATCTTCACGAACAAGGCTATCAATAACGATGGTGATGACAATTACGGTGAAGAAGTACCCAAAATATCGTTTACAACTAAATTATGGACACATCTCCTAAGTTATACTCCTGCAAATAAAACATCTCTCGAACCAAAAGTTAGTTTAAGTTAGCATTCATTGTATTGAAACTGTGCCAAACACGTAGCTCACTAAAAGGCCGTGTTCTTCTACTACAAAGATTTAAAGCCTTTAGCCATATTTATGTAGACTAATAAACACTTAAAATGCTGGAGACGAATGTTGAGGATAAAATGGATTGCTCACAGCACTAACGTTACCATCCTGGAAGAGCTTTGTAACCACAGAAATATTAAATTATATCTTTGTTTCATCTACAAAGTGTACCCTTACTGAATGTAGGTACACGCAGTGTACGTATAAGGAGAGATGGAGAAAACTCGCCAATACCGCAACAAACCAAGTAGACTATTCATGACACCACGCCACCAGGGGGCTTAGACAAAGTAACATCGCTTTGTACCGAAACGATATCTAAATTCGTCATCGTCTCTGAGATAACGACAAACATTTCGTAGCCAATGTAACATTACGGTCGCGATCGTTGTGTCGAATTGTTTGTTCGATAAAAAACAAAAATATTGGTTATGGTATCGAAAATTTAGCTGTCAGCTGTCAGTGACAGTCAAGAAGTTTAAAAAATCAAGTAAGTGAATAGTGATAATACTTTTAGATCGCTTCCAAAACTCATTTTTATATGTGACTAGTGTTCAAACGTTGAATAAATTTTTAGTGATACACTATGGAGTCTATGGAATCAAGAGTTCGAGCAAGTCCTGAGCAATAATTGGCAACGCTCGCTGCTTGAATATAAAGAAACGTAAGTAAATCAAAGTTTTATTCATGAATAAGTAATTAAACAATGGCTCGATCTAGATCGAAGACTACAGACAAGTGGAAAAAAGTAAGGATCTAATGAACATTTTTTGATAGACTGGTGTGATGGTAGAGTGGCTAGCAAGCTACTTTCTCAAGGGTTTTGTATAAGTGGACATAACCTTGCGCTTATGAAGGTTGGCTTGTAATCAATTCTCTGTTATTACTAGACTGGGGACTTTTGATAATGATGAAGATGATCAACCTCTGACACCCATAGTAAAAAAAAAAAACGTTTATTGGCACATGGCATAAAAACACACAACAATAATAAAGAAAGCAAATATTTGAGAATAACTTACAACTAAACATTAACCTTCTTACTACAAGAAATTAAATATCAATAAATAATAAAAAATGATAGTACAGTACAAGCTATGGTGTCCGATGGCCACATAAGAGAAGATGCCCCACAATCTTATTGTTATTTTTCAATTTATTTGAAAAGTTCTTACCATATTGGCTTTTTATTCTCATTTACACTTTTAACATAGGAACTTATGACTACAACTGATTTTTATTCATTACAGGTGTGGGCAGATTGGAAGTCAAAGACAAAAAAAAAGGCATTGACCATTCAGCACCATGCAACTGGGACTGGAGGTGTGCCAGCAAGCGGGCAAACCTTGTCAGCTAACGATGAACGCATGCTGGCTATAATGGGTCCTTTAGCAGTGGCAGGACAAGTCCATATAGAAGAGCTAGGATTTAATGTAAGTATTTATTTATTTATTAAACTTTATGCACAACAATGTACAACGGTGGGCTTAAGGGGCCACTAGTAATAATACATATAAAATACTTAAAGTACCTTCAAGGCTCCTGCTCAATAATGAGCTAGTTTTCTCTAGTACTTAGACAGATGCTGCATGATTCATAAGATATTACTATTAACATTGGTTAATAATAACCAACATTTATGTTAGTTAATGACAACAGTGTAAACTCTACTAAGTCTGTGATGACAACAAAAGTTACTTATCTGACATGACAGACACCATTTCATTTTTTGATAAATTACTTTTAACTGGGTTAAACTGGTTAATAATTGGTATCTATTTACAAAATAAATATTATTTTCTGACTGAAAAAATGTTGCTTTAATTTTTACACAAAAAAATAAATACATTATTTCAGTAATACAACATTTCATTACATCTACCACTTGTTTTTATTAAAACTACCACTGGCATTTTTTTTCAGAGACCTGTGAGTACTACACAAGATGATCCCACACACGTCAACCAAGCTGATTCAGTATTTTTTGAAATTTTAGATGGTAAGGCTAAACACTTAAAATCTTACTTCTTCTTACTCATATTATATTATACTATATAAAGCTAGAATACCACTCACTCACTCACTGACTGACATAATTGTTCTCCCAGATGGTGAAGGGGAAGGTGGGTATATTTTGACAGATTCGTAAACAAGTGATTCTCGTGAGTATGGGAAAAATCCCAAACCTCCCCTTTTCGCCCCCACTCTCCCCCCTCCCCATCGTATCTCGGAAACTAAGAGACTCATGTTTTATTTTTTTACGGATTCGTATAGAGGAGGCTCGGAAAAGTAAAACCCGTTTTTCAAAAATCCCCCCTCTTGCCCCCCTTCTTCCCCCTTTAGGCGGATCTCGGAAGTTGACAGACTTGCAACATTTTTTTTTTCAGATTCATATCGAGTCGCCTCCCCCCCCATCCTATCTCGGAAACTAAGAGACCCGTGTTTTGTTTTTTTACGGATTCGTATAGAGGAGCCTCGGAAAAGTAAAAAGTCGGCGTAGCGTAGCGAAGGGTTAAGGCCACGATAGATTTCCGGTGGTAGATAGGTCCTGAGTGGAGCGAACCTGCGAGATCGAGTGGAGCGAAGGTTGAGTCGGTGAAGCGTAACTCAAGGGTGACGACAAGCAAACTTACAACTTGTAACTCTCATGAGTAGGGCAAAAGTATCAAGCCTCCCCTTTATGCCCCCCCCCCCCCTCCCAATCGTATCTCAGAAACTAAGGGACCCGTGTTCTGTTTTTTTACGGATTCGTATAGAGGAGGCTCGGAAAAGTAAAAATCATTTTTCAAAGTTGCCCCTTATTCCCTTCTTGTGATGGATAGTTTTTGTGTTTTCATCATGGGTATCGTTACCATGGTTTTCGAGGGTGCTAAAACCGATGGCAAGGTCAAAATCAAAATCCAAAATGGCGGCTGCACAAAATTGAAAGTTTTCATCATGGATGTCGATTTCATGGTTTTCGAGGGTGCTAAAGCCGATCAAAGATGGCGGCTGGAATCATTTTCGAATTTTTCATCATGGCAGTCATTTTCATGGTTTTCGAGGATGCTAAAATGTTCCAAATGTTCCAAATGGCGGGTGCTAAAATGTTCCAATTGTTCATCATGGGAGTCGTTTTCATGGTTTTCGAGGATGCTAAAGTCGACAGTGAGGTCAAAATGAAAACCAAAGATGGCGGCTGCTATAATTTTTGAATTGTTCATCACGGAAGTCGTTTTCATGGTTTTCGAGGATGCTAAATGCCGATAGTGAGGTCTAAATCAAAATCCAAGATGGCGATTGCAGAAAATTTTAAGTTTTCATCATAGATGTCGTTTTCATGGTTTTCGAGGGTGCCTAAGCCGATAGTGAGCTCAAAATCAAATTCCAAGATGGCGGCTGCTATAATTTTCGAATTATTCACCATGGGAGTCGTTTTCATGGTTTTCGAGGATGCTAAAGCAGATAGTGAGGTCAAAATCAAAATCCAAGATGGCGGATGCTATAATGTTCGAATTGTTCATCATGAATGTCGTTTTCATGGTTTTCGAGGATGCTAAAGCCGACAGTGAAGTCAAAATAAAAATCAAAGATGGCGGCTGCGTTAATTTTTGAATTGTTCATCATGGGAGTCGTTTTCATGGTTTTCGAGGATGCTAAAGCCGATAATGAGATCAAAATCAAAATCCAAGATGGCTGCGATAGTTTTCGAATTATTCATCATGGGAGTCGTTTTCATGGTTTTCGAGGATGCTAAAGCCGATAGTGAGGTCAAAATCAAATTCCAAGATGGCGGCTGCGATAATTTTCGAATTGTATATCATGGGGGTCGTTCACGGTTTTCGAGGATGCTAAAGCCGATAGTGAGGTCAAAATCAAAATCCAAGATGGCTGCGATAGTTTTCGAATTGTTCATCATGGGAGTCGTTTTCATGGTTTTCGAGGATGCTAAAGCCGATAGTAAGGTCAAAATGCCGATAGTGAGGTCAAAATCAAAATCCAAGATGGCGACTGCAAAGAATTCAAATAGAACCGGCGATATGTTCTCTAGCAATACCCGATTCCATAGGTAGAATATAAAAAAATGTCGCTTCTATGACGGTAAAATTGAATCTATGACAAATTTAGGCGCGCACTCATTCTGGATGTGACACAGTGGTGATGCGTGGTGTCGTCTCTATACGTAGTAATAATAGCTCAATCGTTGCTGGTAAGATTATTTTACCACAAAATATTTTAATCAAATTTTCTTAAATACGTTTGCTTAGAGTATCTTCTTTTAGAGACACAATTTTCGATTCCTGCTACACATAAAATGACCTACCTACCTATTTCAATCGTATTAGTGTGCAGAAAAGTATAATGTTTCATATTAATGAACTTGGAAAAAATTTTTCAATTCCAATTCCATATTTCGCGCCCCGCAAAAACGCCCTGCATCTTTAAGTACTACAAAAAACTGGCCAAGTGCGAGTCGGACTCGCGCATAAAGAGTTCCCTACAGACAGACAGAAGGATAGACAGCGAAGTCTTAGTGATAGGGTCCCGTTTTATCGTATGGGTAAAAAAAGGCATTATTGTCGGAGCCACGATATCTGATATAGGCAGGCTATCGGAAGAATGATTAGTTAACTTAAAATTAAATTAAAAATTAAATTAAAAATCGTTTATTTCGTTAACATTTCGGGTACAACATAAAGGGTATAGAACCACCCAGGAAGCAAGTAGAATGCTTGTGTTGGGTGACTCTGCTCCTCCCTAGGAATAGCAAAGATATTGGTATAACTCACTCTCGAGTGTGCGTGTATGTATATATGTGTATATGTGTGAGTGTGTGGTGTATATGTGTGAGTGTGCGTGTGTGTGTGCTGTATATGTGTGTTATTTTAATGGTATGTGTGTGTGTGTGTAGCTGTATCATGGTCGGTGTTAGTATTACTTGTATTGGGAGACTTCTAACTTGCATTGCCGAATCATAGAAGAATGCCTACGTTTTATATCAAGTCTACAAAAACATAACTCTAATAATGCACTGAGGTCCGCTCCACTTCAAGAAGTTGAAATGAGCATTGAAGTCGCGCGTCAAAGTCGTCAGGATGAAACGATTCAGGGAGAGGGATTATTGGCCCAGCTCTTTTACGCGGAAATCATGAAAGTAAAATATAAAACACAACATAATATAACACAAAATTGAAAGTTTTCATCATGGATGTCGATTTCATGGTTTTCGAGGGTGCTAAAGCCGATAGTGAAATCAAAATCAGAATCAAAGATGGCGGCTGGAATCATTTTCGAATTTTTCATCATGGCAGTCATTTTCATGGTTTTCGAGGATGCTAAAATGTTCCAAATGTTCCAAATGGCGGGTGCTAAAATGTTCCAATTGTTCATCATGGGAGTCGTTTTCATGGTTTTCGAGGATGCTAAAGTCGACAGTGAGGTCAAAATGAAAACCAAAGATGGCGGCTGCTATAATTTTTGAATTGTTCATCACGGAAGTCGTTTTCATGGTTTTCGAGGATGCTAAATGCCGATAGTGAGGTCTAAATCAAAATCCAAGATGGCGATTGCAGAAAATTTTAAGTTTTCATCATAGATGTCGTTTTCATGGTTTTCGAGGGTGCCTAAGCCGATAGTGAGCTCAAAATCAAATTCCAAGATGGCGGCTGCTATAATTTTCGAATTATTCACCATGGGAGTCGTTTTCATGGTTTTCGAGGATGCTAAAGCAGATAGTGAGGTCAAAATCAAAATCCAAGATGGCGGATGCTATAATGTTCGAATTGTTCATCATGAATGTCGTTTTCATGGTTTTCGAGGATGCTAAAGCCGACAGTGAAGTCAAAATAAAAATCAAAGATGGCGGCTGCGTTAATTTTTGAATTGTTCATCATGGGAGTCGTTTTCATGGTTTTCGAGGATGCTAAAGCCGATAATGAGGTCAAAATCAAAATCCAAGATGGCTGCGATAGTTTTCGAATTATTCATCATGGGAGTCGTTTTCATGGTTTTCGAGGATGCTAAAGCCGATAGTGAGGTCAAAATCAAATTCCAAGATGGCGGCTGCGATAATTTTCGAATTGTATATCATGGGGGTCGTTCACGGTTTTCGAGGATGCTAAAGCCGATAGTGAGGTCAAAATCAAAATCCAAGATGGCTGCGATAGTTTTCGAATTGTTCATCATGGGAGTCGTTTTCATGGTTTTCGAGGATGCTAAAGCCGATAGTAAGGTCAAAATGCCGATAGTGAGGTCAAAATCAAAATCCAAGATGGCGACTGCAAAGAATTCAAATAGAACCGGCGATATGTTCTCTAGCAATACCCGATTCCATAGGTAGAATATAAAAAAATGTCGCTTCTATGACGGTAAAATTGAATCTATGACAAATTTAGGCGCGCACTCATTCTGGATGTGACACAGTGGTGATGCGTGGTGTCGTCTCTATACGTAGTAATAATAGCTCAATCGTTGCTGGTAAGATTATTTTACCACAAAATATTTTAATCAAATTTTCTTAAATACGTTTGCTTAGAGTATCTTCTTTTAGAGACACAATTTTCGATTCCTGCTACACATAAAATGACCTACCTACCTATTTCAATCGTATTAGTGTGCAGAAAAGTATAATGTTTCATATTAATGAACTTGGAAAAAATTTTTCAATTCCAATTCCATATTTCGCGCCCCGCAAAAACGCCCTGCATCTTTAAGTACTACAAAAAACTGGCCAAGTGCGAGTCGGACTCGCGCATAAAGAGTTCCCTACAGACAGACAGAAGGATAGACAGCGAAGTCTTAGTGATAGGGTCCCGTTTTATCGTATGGGTAAAAAAAGGCATTATTGTCGGAGCCACGATATCTGATATAGGCAGGCTATCGGAAGAATGATTAGTTAACTTAAAATTAAATTAAAAATTAAATTAAAAATCGTTTATTTCGTTAACATTTCGGGTACAACATAAAGGGTATAGAACCACCCAGGAAGCAAGTAGAATGCTTGTGTTGGGTGACTCTGCTCCTCCCTAGGAATAGCAAAGATATTGGTATAACTCACTCTCGAGTGTGCGTGTATGTATATATGTGTATATGTGTGAGTGTGTGGTGTATATGTGTGAGTGTGCGTGTGTGTGTGCTGTATATGTGTGTTATTTTAATGGTATGTGTGTGTGTGTGTAGCTGTATCATGGTCGGTGTTAGTATTACTTGTATTGGGAGACTTCTAACTTGCATTGCCGAATCATAGAAGAATGCCTACGTTTTATATCAAGTCTACAAAAACATAACTCTAATAATGCACTGAGGTCCGCTCCACTTCAAGAAGTTGAAATGAGCATTGAAGTCGCGCGTCAAAGTCGTCAGGATGAAACGATTCAGGGAGAGGGATTATTGGCCCAGCTCTTTTACGCGGAAATCATGAAAGTAAAATATAGTGATGCAATTGCAACAGTAAGCACATTGGGGAACCCATCATTTTTCTTGACGTTTACCTGTAATCCCAAGTGGCCTAAAATTCAACAATCCAGTCGAAGCACCTATGTAAATCCTTCTGTGTGTGCTAGATTTTTTAATTTAAAGCTAGCAGAATTATTAAGAGATATCCGAGGTGGTAATTGGTTTGGCAAATGTATTTATCTGATGCACGTAATAGAAAACAAGGAGGGTGTTTAATCAGTGTGTGATGCCAGTGATTACCTACATATGGCTCTAAAACGTGGTCTTTGACTGCTGGCCTTTTAGAGACTAAAAGTCACTCAACGAGCAATGGAAAGAGCTATGCTCGGAATTTCTTTGCGGGATAAAATACGGAATACGGATATTCGCCGAAGTACCAGAGCCACCGACATAGCTCTTAAAATTTGCAAGTTCAAGTTGCAATGGGCAGGCCACATCGCTCGTAGAACTGACAACCGATGGGGAAGAAAAGTTCTCGATGTCGACCACGGACCTGAAGACGCAGCGTAGGTAGGCCTCCCATTAGGTGGACCACAGACAGAGAGAGAGTCGCGGGCAACCAATGGGTGCAAGTGACGAATTGTCGTTCGGCGTGGCGGTCTAAGGGGGAGGCCTATGTTCAGCAGTGGACGTCTTTCGGCTAATGATGATGATGATGATGACGTAATAGAATTTCAAAAGCGAGGTTTACCACACGCTCACATTTGTTTTAGGGTTGAAGTCCGTCAGTCAGGTGGCGGGCCTGTCCAAAATATAGATATTGATAAATTTGTTAGAGCAGACATTCCTGATGCATCAGAGGCAGAGGGAAGATTACGAAAAGCTGATCTGAATCACATAATTCACGGTCCTTGCGGTCCCTCACACAGAACTAATTTACCTTGTTGGGATAGGCAAACCGTGAGATAGCCACCACTTTTTCTGATTAAAAAGGATTTATTAACTTGTGTAGAGACAGTAAAAACGAAACTATTATAAAATATCGCGGTAACGATGTAATTGTAAATGATACTTGGGTAGTTCCTTATAAAACAAGTCAAAGCCTGCCGGGGTCGCGGGACTTATTTCTATTACTGTGACCCCGGAACATAAAGGGCTTCTGAAGGACACCGTGGATTTTAGTCAGTACAAGTCTGACAGTACCTCCCGCCCTGCTGATGATTTTACCGCGCTAAAAAAAAAAAAGGGTCCTGACGAATCGCGCATAGCCGTCGTACCGGAAGAACATGAAAATAACGAAATTCGATGAAGTATTCGATGTGACCGCGCACGAACCCAACGTCAAACAGCTGTCAGTGCATTTAGAAAATCAAAAAACCGTTTATTTAAAACCAGGCACTGAAGTAGAAGCCGCGCAACAAGCTGGTTCGGACCTCATTATCTCTTTTAACCGCCCCGTAAGAGACGAATTTGACTCATTGACCTACTTGGACTTTTACGAACAGTACATTGTTCATAAACAAAAAATACGGAAATTTTTGAAACGTCAAATCATAAGTTTATTACTAAAAGACAAAAGGGTGAGCTTATCGTGCGTCTGTTTTGGGTCGCACCTAACAGAGTCGAACAGTTTTATCTTATAACTCTATTTAAAAAATTCTCGTGTCGTAGTTACACCGATCTTAAATATTTTGGTGGTCCCGATTGTAAATTGTCCAAAACACAACCCCGCGAGCTGCTCGCAGCTCGCGCAACGCCCAAATACTAGTTTATTTATAAACGTGGAATTTTGTATGGATGGATGGATGTTTGTTACTCTTTCACGCAAAAACTACTGAACGGATTTGGATAAAATTTAGTACACACATAGTTGATAACCCAGATTAACATTATAGGATAGTTTTTATCGGCGAAGGCGCTGGCAACAGCTAGAATTATATTTATTTGTTATTATACATAACAAATAAATATTTAAAATATAAAATTATCTGATATTCCTAAAGAACCTCAGTTTTGCTATATTCCATTATATCTGTATGCCAATTTAAATCGAAACCCGTTCAGCCGTTTTTTGCATGATTGAGTAAGAAACTAACAAACATCCAAACCTTCACATTTTACAAAATAATAACAGTATCTGATTTAAGAAACCATTTTGAACAAAAGATAAACAAAGGATAAACTATCCAAAATAACACTAATTTTCGTTTTCAGGAACTCCACAAGTGACTTCATCTCCTCAACTTTCTACTTCAGAACCCTCAAATAATTGGCTTCCGCCTAACTCATCATACCACACACGAACACCATCACCCCTTCCGCTCGTGCTCACTCAGACTTCGGCTCAAGAACGGCAGCCTGCTGCGCCAGACCCGCCAGCCACACCAGCCCCTGCAGCGCCTGCGTCGCTGTCTTCGCTTTTGGCGCCTCTCCCAGACGTTTTCATTGTGTGCAGCCCGCAATACATTTAGAGAATGCATAATTTACCCTTTTATATTATAGTCAAGGAGATTAAATATTTTAAACTTCTTGATTCTAACAGAATAAATACCTACTATGAGAACAAAATAAATCTTTATTTTAAGAGAATTGTTGTTTTTTTTTTGTTTTTTTTACGTGGTAAAATCATCAGACGAGGCCTCCCACCCCGGGCAGGGCGGGAGGGACTGTCAGACTTGTACTGACTAAAATCCACGGTGTCCTTCAATAGCCCTTAATGTTCCGGGGTCACGGTGATGGTATAAGTCTCGCGACCCCGGCAGGCTTTAGCCCTCTGAGAGGGGGCCTCGTCATTATGCTGACGCTCTTTGAGGCGCGCGTGAAACACGACGCGCCGTCGACCCGGGCATGATCCATGGCCGGACGGCGAGTTGCCCTTTACTCGCCGCCCGCATGCCCGCGCCTACGGTGGCCGGAGATCGTCATGCGACGTCCGACGCCGTGGGCGTCCACCACCGCGGGTGGGGCGGAGGGAGGACATTGTCCTCTCTCTCGCGCGGCACGCCTCCTCCTTCGCAAGCATGACTGCTTCGCAGAAGGAGGCGACCGCCGAGAGGTCTCCGCCTATCGCCGCCGTGAGGACACGTCGGTGCTCCGTCCAAGCGGGCCAATCCTGCACCGTATGCTCGACTGTGTCCTCCGGGCGATCTTCACAGTGGTGACACCCAGGCGTTTCCTCCTTCTTCATCAGACACAGGTACCTCCACATCCGTGTCCGGTGAGGGCCTGCGTCAAGCGGAAGGTTAGGACGCCGTGACGTCTATCCAGCCACTCCTCAAAGAGACCCCTCTTTACTACTTTACTTACCGCCGAAGAGAATTTTTGCTAATTTATTTATTTGCTTCAGCCACAAGTATCCATAACTGTGTTAGTACTAAATGCTTATAAAATAATGTTAGTAAGGCAACAAGTCAATTTCATCGTAAGTCAGCCACTACAAATTTTAGATAAATTTAAAATAACAATAATTCAGAAAAAATAGTAATGTAAAATTGAAAATTAATATAAATCAATAAATCATAGAAAAATTAAAATTAAAAATGTCAAATTAATATAAAATAATTCAAAATAATAATAAACCACTAAAAATTATAATATCATATTAAATGCTAATGCGTTAATATTTGTTTAAAACAATGAGTATGGAGTATGTCATCAATCAATATCAAAAATCTGCTGCCGAATGATGAAATCCGACCATTTTTGTTTCGTTAACTACGATAACTACAACCTTTTGGCATTCGTTTCGTTATCTTTTTTGGCGATCACGATCGAGGCGATGGCGAACACTAAAAGCGCTACTTGTCTACGCATTTGTACGGGACAAACATGATAACGATTCGTTACTCTATCGTTTCGTTACGAATTATAACATTGTCTACCAACTTTCGATAACGATGACGATTGACCACGTGACTTAACGCTGCTTATGTCATTCCCATACATTTTTGTCATAACGAAGTTCGTTATCGTTTTTAAATTGTTACTTTGTCTAAGCCCCCAGGAGTGTACGACTAAAAAAGAAGAAACACTTAAATCATAGCCATTATACAAATATATTTTTTCCAATCACAATCACACTAAAAACTCAGTCCAAAGCCAGTCTTTAATGCTCTAGAGCAATAAAAATGTATGGAATTTCATTAATACACAGTTTTTTTTAAATCACACCAAAAGGAGACAATCTGAATAGATTAGCTCTATTCAGCCAGTTTATATCTATTTTCGGGCTCTGAATCAGGCACTCGTTGCAATAATAAATTACTATGTGCTCGATGCAATAATCTTCTATTATGTGTTTGTAATCGTTTTTTATTGCATACATAATAATTTTGCAAGATGCCAAAGTTCAAGTTCAAATGCTTGTTTACATCTGCATAATGCTCAGATTTGGGTAAAGCTTTCGACAGAGTAAATCATGAACGTATTATTCAATATTGATAAGAAACAATTACATATTACCCAGTAACCTGTTGCGTTGTGGACTGTGGAGATCACGTTATCGGTCTTCGTAAAACTTTAGGTACCTACTGACGATTATTGCACTTAAAAGTTTACACAACAATTGTGGAATAATCTTACTTCTTACTCATACTAATATTATAAACTTGACTTTGTTTGGATGGATGGATATTTGTTACTCTTTCACGCAAAAACTACTGAGCAGATTTGGACAAAAATTGCTACACAGATAGTTTATAATCTGTAATAATACATAAGATAGTTTTTATCCCCGATTTTATCATCACGTGGGATAATTTTGGTGAAACTGCTGGCAACAGCTTGTAATAAAAAACTAAATGTTTTCACTCATTCGATTAATACCCATTGCTAATTAAACAGGTGTAAATATTAATTAAACTGTAAATACCTTGTCATATTTCATGATTCTGAAAGCCTAAAACTCAATAAATAACTCGAAAGTACCGAAAGACCAATTATTTAGAGAAACAGATGAATCCCCATTCCTTGCAAAGTCCTTCTTTCATTCAAGAATGGATTTCATACTAAGCTTTATCAACGTAGCAACAAGATATAAATTACTAAACAGCAATTTTTAATAAGTCCCTCTGAGATTTGAAACAATTTCTCTTGCAGCCAATAAAGAACCAATCTTACAGATTGGCTTATTATACTGGTTTTAAAATAAGTAGGTTCTAATAAGTCCCGTGAGGTACTCCTCTTTATCTTGAGCAATTGTGGACGAAATATTAATCTATAGATGACACAGCATATTACAAAGATGGTTGGCAAGTTTACAAATTCCAAATAATAATGAATAAATTCAATATCTTTGTATCCGTTAGATACAATAAAAAACATGTTTTGCCGAATAATAAATAGGTCGTAAGAAGTTTTGCATTTTCCGGATTGAAGAATATTTATAATTGCCGTGAAGACACTATAAAGTCAAGGCCAGTTTTATCTTCGTTTTTGTGTAAGTCTTTAAAATAATAACTGGTCTAAGTGCTAACAACTTTCACTATAGAACAAAATCAATATAAAAGCAACTTACCATACTGAAAACTCCCGAAGCCACCCACACTAAAAGACTAGCATTAACTGATCCAGTGTACTTCAACACCCCGGTGGGAGATACGAAGATACCACTGCCAATGATGGACCCCACGATGACCGTAATCCCGTTCATCAGGGACATCTTCGCTTCCAGGGCTCCATCGCCCCCATCCTTCGCTTCGATATCCCCTTCTCCATCTGATTTGAGAGCTTCGCTCTCACATTCTTCTTTACTTTTTGGTGACCTGAAAAGAAAGAAAGTATTTATGTTAATACGTTTATCTAGGTAGTGAATCTAATTTTATTTCCAGTGGTAATTTAGTACAATTTCATCTCATGTTTATCAGTTTATAAGGGGAAGTTTGAAAGTGACGCCTGTTACAGAAAAAGTGAAAGGGAATCGTCTGTCTTGGTATGGACATGTGATGAGGAGGGATGAGACTCATGTGACTAAGAGAGTGATGAGTATGAATGTTGACGGATGGAGAAGAGGTAGGCCAAAGAAAAGATGGATTGTCTAAGGAATGATATGAATGAAAAAGGAGTAAATGATAATGTGACGTCCAATATGGGAGAATGGAAGAAAAAAACGTGTTGCGACGACCCCAAGTAAAATGGGATAAGAGCAGGAAGATGATGATGTGTCTACATAAAAGGTGGCTTAGGTCTGCTGCTAAAGTGTGAAACCTTAAGTATAATACTCCACCCAATCTGCAATTTTTTTCTCTTCAAGAATATATTACATTTCAGTGACATTTCCTCTGGCCTCGCCGGTTATGTTTATTTATTTTTAGAGATAATATAAAAGCTATTATTGATTTATGCAATCATTAATAATAGAGGGTCAAGTGTATCTTCATATTTAATGGTCACACTAGGCAACAATCCAGGAGAAACGTGATAATTCCGACAGCCATTTATTTCCATAACAAAGTGGAAGGACAAACGTGTTCTAGAATCAAAAATACATAACAGATATACTGGATCATGACCCAACTTCGCCTCAGAAAGAGGAGGTGTGACTGACAATTTCGTCGTGTACCAAGAAAGACTGGTCTAATAGCAGTCTCTATCAGTTCAGTGACACAGGACGTTTGGACTGATTGGATAATACGACATAATAGGATTTGTTACGTATTCACTCCTCAAGAATAATTTGTGTGTTGAAAATAGTCTTAGCTCCGACCTACGTCATTGAATTGTCTCTTAGGATAGATATCGAACCGCAGTGTTACACGCCCACGGCGTCGGACGTCGGCAGATGATCTCCGGCCACCGTAGGCGCGGGCATGCGGACAGCGAGTAAAGTGCAACTCGCTGCCCGACCATGGACCATGCCCGGGTCGACGGCGCGTCGTGTTCCACGCGCGCCTCAAAGAGCTGTCAGCAAAATGACGGGGCCCCCTCACAGAGGGCCAAAGCCTGCCGGGGTCGCGGGACTTATTTCCATCACCGTGACCCCGGAACATAAAGGGCTATTGAAGGACACCGTGGATTTTAGTCAGTACAAGTCTGACAGTTGGGGTGGGAGGACTCATTTGATGATTTTACCAGAAAAAAAAAAAGGATAGTTATCGGACGTTCGGACGAAACAAATTGCGATAACGAAGCTGACGACATCAATGCCTAATCTTTCGGGAATGTAATAGATGCCTAAGCATACAGCAAGCTTTACTAATTATAAGCCTCAAGAGATTTGTCCGTACGGAATTAGAGATATCAGAATATAGCTCAACGCCCAAAAGGCAACGTCTGAAGCGTTGATTAAGGGTAACGAGGATGTTAATCTAGATATCCGCTTGTATCCCGAATAAACACCTACCCTACCCTATAGCCTAGTATAATTAACGTTTATATGTGGGAATACGCAGTATTTAGGATAAACATGTAATTAAATCCTTTGTAAACATGAAAAAACGTTTGTTTCGCAAAATCTGGCTAATTTGGACCTTCTCGTTTTGATGAAACTACTACTGGTCTACTTGAAATAAATGTTTTTGATTTGATTTTGATTTGGTGAACACTATATTTAACAGTACTCTTGGATACAGATTTTGCATAACATTTTAATTATTTAAAATACAGCTGTTTTTAAATTTTTCTTTTTTTGTTTTGCTCTACTTATTTTTCACAGCTAAAACTCTAGAAAGAGTGATTTTCAGCAGGGGTATTGGCTGATTTTGTAGCCATTCTTATCAATATTGATAACTTTAAATTTTATACAAGCATTGGAATACTCATCATTTAAATGAAAATTTAAACGAATTCCGCGTCTAGAAAAGTCAAGGTTAGTCTCTTAGAATCAGTTTTATTCTTTCTTCAAGGAAACTGACTGACTAGCCATGAGACATCGTGTTAAACTGTATCTTCCGCACTCGTGTTGCAGTTGCTCCTGACTCCAGTAATTCGATTAAGACAATTTGTGAATCCAGTTTACAGTATAAAGTGGTCAAATTGGTGATTGTAGTGCTACTAAAGATACAAGAACAACTAGTAGTAATAGAGTTTTGTTTGGTTCGAAGTTGAAAAAAGAACAAGAATGACAACTTTCATTGCGCTGAAGTAAATAACGCTATACTTCATCTTATGGTAACCAAAATGTCTGCATTACCTGATGATGTATCATATCATAGAAAAAGCAAAGATGAGGTTATTATAAAATAAAATAAGTATGAAATCTTTTATATCGGCAACAAAACAGTTTTTACATGTACAAAAATAAAACCAGTACGCAAAATAGCCCATTCAAAACAGTTAAATCTAAATCCAGAGTGGTCCATGTGTATATCATTGTACAATGTTCCCAGACATCTTTTGTGCGCGGTCAAAGAAGTGATTACGTTCAAAGAGAACTTGTGAAAGAAACGATTCGTTGGGGTCCCACAAGGACGTATATTTGGACCGCATCTGTGTTGTAGTTTTTTCGCAAGCCTTTGATAGAGTTGAGCATTTGAGGTTTTGTAAAAATATCTTCTTATATGCTTTGAGAAGATTTTTATTATACAGTGTAGATGAAAAAAGCAAACACATAGGTTGCAATTAAGCATCATAATAAAAAAGAAGCGATCTATAAAAATAACAGTAAAACAACTGAGTGAATTTCCCGGGACCGAAAATTGCGTGGCATCAATGAAATCGGTACTAAAAAACATAGTTATAATGTTCTCAATTTTTTTTCCGGTTAGGTGAAATAGTAATCTATGTGTAGCACTAAATATTTATTTAATTAGATTAATGGATATTCCAAAAAAAATAATTGAACCTCGAAATCTTTCATTGCCGTGTTTGTCCACACTTCACCTTGTTGTGTATTATTCCACATTGATAAAAATCTATTGGTTATTTATACTGAATCCTCGTTTTATTTGATACATGAATAGTTAAAGTATTGCTACAGAATACATTTATTCAAATATTTAAACAAAACAACGAATGGTTAATAAAAAATCACTTGTCCCAGAACTACCCTTCATCGCCGTGTCCTAATTATGTTCAAGGATATTGTTTTACCTACTACTTTCTTCCCCCCTACCGGTATGCTAAACGTTGCATATTAGTGCTGCCTAAGTGCTCAACGTGGAAGGAAGTAAACACGTGCCTGCGTTTTCGCACCATAAATTTAAATAATAAATTTTTACGTTACTGGAAAAATTTTCTTTCATCGCCGTGGATAGATATAACTGATATTTGAATAAGTTTGTCTTCATGAGTAAGCATTCGATAGAACACCATTCCTCATATGTTCATTTGTGAGGTGTTTATTTCTTCGAATAATTAATAGATTTTTTGTTATTTATATTTTTTGCCTTGATTTTCATCGACGTGTTTTCATTGCCGTGGTTTCCGTGGCCGAAATTTGCTATGGAAATGAAAAAAAAGACATGGCAATTAAAAAAATTTCATTGCCATGCCTTGTAAAACAATTTAGTTTCATTGCCGTGGCCAGGTGTTTCATTTCCGTGACTTGTGTTTTCATCGCCATGGTATGATTAGGCAAAGAAAACATCTTTTGTCACCTGCGATTCAGGTAATACCGATTACTGGCAGTACAAAACTCGTCAAGTTAACTCTAGATTGTTTCTCTCTGGTCTCTCTTTAGATTTGATGAGTTTTTTACTGTACAGTCAACTATAAAAAGATGTTTTCATGTGAACCTTACAAAATGACGTTACATTTGGTACTATATCACACGTAAATACACTCACACACGCAAGCAATTTCAATTCAGTGATGTCTCTGAGATCAACAGGGTAAAAATCGGTAGCGATCACCGAATCGTACGAGGCTCACTGAATATCAATTAAAGGTCCAGCCTGATGAAGTCTACGCTCCCACCTACTCGGTCCCATATTCAGAACCCCGTAATCAACTCGAGCTTTCTAATCGCTTTGCTTTCCCTGAGAACTTATTGACCGAGCAAACCTTAAACCTCATGTCTGAACGAGGTTTGCTACAGTTGCAGTCTTCCAATGACGCGAAGTCATATAAGCAGCTAAATAGACGTATATCTAAGTCACTTCAGAGCTTCTGAAAGCGGGTGGAATACCGGTACTTAAAGTCCTCCAGAAGCTCACTAATACCGCCCTGTTCTAGGGCAAAACGCCTAAAAAGTTGATAACAGCCTATTGAAGAACTACAGACCCATCATGCTTCTGAGTCATGACTGTCAGACTTGATGAATTCTAGCCTCCCGAACAAGCCGGTTTCCGAAGAGGCTATAGTACCATACACCACATCCATACGCTGCGGCAAGTTATACAGAAGACTGAAGAGTATAACTTGCCATTATGCTTAGCGTTTGTGGAATATGAGAAAGCCATCGTATCGGTGGAAACATGGGTGGTACTTGAGTCACTCCAGCGATGCCGTATTGACTATCGGTACATCAAAGTGTTGAAGTGTTTGTATGATAACGCCACCATGTCGGTTCGAGTACAGGAGCAGAGCACGAAGGCGATTTCATTGAGAAGAGGCGTAAGAAGGATGTTATCTCCCTGAAACTGTTTACTGCCGCAATGGAAGACGCCTTCAAGCTCCTGGAATGACAAGGACTTAGCATCAACATCAACGGCGAATACATCACTCACCTTCGATTTGCCGACGACATCATAGTCATGGCAAGTCGATGGAGGAACTCAGCATGATGCTTGATGGCCTCGACTGAGTTTCACAATGGGTGGGCTATGGGCTTGAAAATAAACATGTTAAAGACGATTTTTTTTTTAAATTTCAAATGTCGGTATGATGCATAATATTATTTTGTCAAAGTCTGCCAATCAGTTTGAATATAATTGTAGTTCTAATTTTAACATATATTGTACTCATCGTTGATTGATTCTTTCATAGCCATGCCACAGTTCTTTCATTGCCGTGGGCGCTTGTTTCATTGCCGTGCACGCATGTTTCATCGCCGTGGCACGAAATTTTTAAATCCTTATATCTCGTTGGTTTTTTAAGTTATCTGCTAGACATTAAGCAAGAATATATAAATTATCAAAAACTTTAATAAGAGCGTTTCTATTTTTAAAAAAAGCTTAAGATTAAAAAAACCACGGAAATGAAGATTTTATAGGACCTGTTGAAATTCACTCAACTATGAAGAAATATCACCCATAACTTGTTCTTTTACTACCACGTGATTATTTCGGCAAAACAATTATGAAGTCGCAAAAAACCAGTCGGTAAATAAATTGGCGCGACTTATGTAACTCCTAATTTGCATAATTATATACAGTTAATTAACATTTAAGATAAATTTAGAGACAATGAGTGTGACTTAGAAAACAGGATCAGGAAGAAACGAGTTTGTGACCCAATGACCTTTGGGTATGATATCAAGTGTTTATATTTGATTGAAGCTATTATATAAATGCGAAGGTTTGTGTATATTTGTTACTTAGTTACAGACCAAGTAACAATACAATCGATAGAAATGGAGGAGGTACGTGGTATCTATCTATAGGTATCGACATTTTCTACGTATGTCTTTGGTATGGCAGATAGAGTAATGTTTTAACAAAGCTGTTTAAATCCAACTTATACTCTCACTACGATTGTTCATTATTTTGAGCTTCCTATCATTCTACCGAAAAGTGCTAGAGTGGAGACCACGGACTAGCAAGCGCAGCGTAGGACGTCCACCAACAAGGTGGACAGACGACCTTATGAAAGTCGCCGGAAGACGCTGGATGCAGGTCGCTTCCAACCGGTACATGTGGAGATCAAAAGGGGAGGCCTATGTTCAGCAGTGGACGTTCTATGGCTGAGATGATGATTATGATGATGATCAGTCTACCCGCAATCATGACACTTGTAACAGCATCGAAATATCGTGTTCTCAAAATAATGAATGAAGAATTTTGGACACTGATTAAGTGAATAATTACGATTATGACATTGACTAGCTATATTCATAAGCATAATTGAAGAACTTTGTAAGAAGACACGAAAACTTTCTAATAAAAAATCAGCTTAGTGGACAGAACACGATAAAGTGCATTAATTGCCAACAATTGCAAACAAAAACACGTATGGAAAAGTATTCAAAAAGGCACAAAAATTCATTAATAACGACTGTCGAACTCTGTCAACCAATTCTGAGCAGATTTGGGTCAAATGGAGTTCCGGAAGCTTTTGAAGTACTCTGAAAGTTTTCTTCAGAGGGTTGGACTTTATTTATAACTCGTATGCCGTAATAACCGTTCAGGGAATATGAAATTCAATTATTTGAATAGTACTTTTATCAAACTGCTGGATTCTATGAAGTGGGTAAAGCTTTTGGAACAACACCCTTTTGTTTCTAGAAGCATGTTAATTGATGAATACAAATGCGAAAGATTCGATTTATTCCGATTTTACTAATATAAGACTTTTGAGGCTTTCGGGAGTTTTCTGGGAGTATTCAATGTCTCACAATTTGTCTTTTCCTATCATAAGTTACTTTATTTTTTTTAACCGACTTCAAAAAAAAAGTAGGTTCAGTTCGACCTGTATGTATGTATGTATGTAAGTATGTATGTATGTATGTATGTATGTATGTATGTATGTTTGTCCGCGATTATCTCGCGTTTGGCTGGACGGATTTGGATGCGGTTTTCAGGAAAGTGTTCATTATATTCCGGAGAAGGTTTTAGTATATAACACTAACAGATATCCCGTGACGTTGGCCACGTGGATCCGTTTTTGCTTACTTGGATTGTACACTTTCAGAGACTATTGCATGTTTGTCCGCGATTACCTCGCGTTTGGCTGAACTGATTTTGATGCGGTTTTTAGAAAAGTGATCGTTACATTCTGGAGAAGGTTTGAGTATATAACAATAATAGATACCTCGTGAAGTTGCCCACATAGATTCGTTTTTGTTGCTTACTAGGATTGTAGATTTTCAAAGGCGCTGATTATATTATGAAGATTTTTGTTGAATATTTAAACTAAAAAGGGAAAAATAAAAAACTTTTTTAAAAAAAGAGAACCGACTTCAAAACCAAACACAAAAAAAACTGTAAAATAACTTTTCTTTCGGAAGTCGGTGGCCATAGTCAATGAAATAAAAAACAAAGCCACCGACTTCCGAAAGAAAAGTTATTTTACAGTTTTTTGTGTTTGGTTTTTTCAAGTTGATGGATACATTTTACTGGTTAGAAATTATTAACAGCTTTGAAATTAAAACCATTTTAAAATTGTATAGATTCCTTGAATGTTACAAGTGTACAATCGACAGTACGCTTGTACATATGTTTATCTACGAGTACATAAATATTACACTCATTGAAAATATTGAAGCCTGTGAAGTTTAGCCGATCAGTGTTCAAAAGTAAAATGTGATCTTACAACCTCTTAATCTCAAATCTACCACCCAACGATTACTGCTGCATTTCCAATAACTGTACCCTTAGCACGAGTTTTCAGTATTTGAGACGTAAAGTAAACTGGAACTCTGACAATTTACAAGGAAAAAATTAGTTCCTTCTTCGCACACTAGAGGCGCTGTTCCTTTTTTTCATACAAGAAACGCTGTTAATACTGGAAAGACGCTGTAAGTAAAAGAGTGAAAACTCGTGCTAAGGGTACAGTATCTTTGGTCGCGGGTGTTATACCATCACCGTGACCCCGGAACATAAAGGGCTATTGAAGGACACCGTGGATTTTAGTCAGTACAAGTCTGACAGTCCCTCCCGCCCTGCACGGGGTGGGAGGCCTCATTTGATGATTTTAACACGATTAAGAAAAAATAAAAAGCGTACAGTATCTTTACAAACAACAAGACCACAGATGAAGAAACAAATCAGTACGATGTTTACTCTGAGAGGGACAACTCATTAATCAGCGTTTGTACTTGCACAGATAACGCCGGTCATTAGGTCAATACGAAGATAAGCTTTGGAGTTCCTGATTGTATAGGGTTTGTAACAAATGTACTGGATACTGAGATATTGTGATTATTTAGTCTGTTTTTGAATGGAGGTATTCTAGTTAGGGCACCCGCTGACAATGGCACCTGAGTGACTGGTACCTTATCTATTCGACATAAGGCTCCTGTCAAAAATTTTCGCAGGTGCCAGGTGCCCTAAGTGGAATACCTCTTTGAATGAGTTTTTCGGTTCCTGTATTATAATTTACAATGCAATTTTACAATCTGTCAAAATTCTGTAATAATAAATTATGAACTTTATCACGAATCAAGAAGGTTCGATTAAAAGTTCGATTGGCATAATATGACCGATTGGGGTACGTTGACCTGCTGGCGTTTGTACCTATCTATTCTCTTCAAGAGAATTCGACTTGAGCTGAAAAGACATTCTGAGTGGAACTGTTTAAAAAGTGGGTCACCGCGATTCTAAAATACAAATAGCAAAGGACTGAAGGTTTTTAGTCAATCAAGACTAATAGTCCAATCGTTCCACGTTACTCCACAAACAACGAGAGGACTCACTTGATGATTTTCACTTAATGAGTTCAGATTACAAATTATTTATTTTAGTACTAAGTTACTATATAGATCCAAAAGTTAGTTTTTTCTCAGCTTATAAAGGCATTGCTTTTTCATGGAATACAGCTGTTTCTTCAACTTTTCTATGAAAAGCATTTGTAGTCCCATTGATTTTTCTTCTATTCGTAATGATAGTTCAGAGTTGACATTCTTAATTAGTGGTAATCGCTACTCCATCGATGACTCCCATAAGCATGCTTGTTGACATAAATAATTAACTAGGCAGTCCAAGGCTGGCAAGGCCCGATTCATAAAACCACCGGAAAGAAAAAGTATCTCTGGTTCCACCAGCAGAAGTACGTGGTCGACATCAACAAAGGGAAATAAAGAAAATAGATAAATATAAAGACAGCAGTGATAAAGCAGATGATGAAAAACAACAGGCAACTCCGTCAACGCAAGGCAAAGACAAAACAATACATTTATTTGTAGAAAAAAAGAAAGAACACTTGACGTCAGTCGGCTTATCAATTCAAATGGTGGATACTACCGTTTATAGAGTATTGGAGTAAAACTACTATTGGGTAGTTGTATAAATTGTATTGGTTTCGATTTGATATGAGCAGAGTGAATGCTCTCATCAGTTGGAGTGACGAGTTAATTGGGGCAACGTATCGAGGGCGGAGTGATATTCCAATCAATTTAGTTGATATAATTTACTGTTTATAAACAAATCCTTTACGCATTGTTTCTTTCATTCAGTTTTCTTTGTCCATTTGTACGAGTTCATTAGAATTCATTTGTGTACCTTAAGTACTGTTCCGAATTCATTTTCCTTCCTCTCGTTTTTATTGATTTCTTTACAATGCTTTTCAGGTTATTGCTTTTTACTACCAATTTCTAAGAAACACTTTAACTCGTCAATAAGTTCCGTCATTTCTTTCAGTCTTTTTAGCGTTCTTTCACCACTTTCTTTCAGTTCTAGTTTATGATTGTCGTATTCTGTAGCAGTAGCAATAGTCAGGTCTACTAGACAGGTAAGTTCTTCTTCTCTTGCGATATATTATTCATCACCACCGGCCTTAGTTCACCCAGTTTTGGCTATGGCTATGTTCTCCCTACATGTGCCAGGCTTATCCAAGATATGCTCCCAACGCCAACAATTACTTATTATGATGATGATTAATGATGTAACAAAAGTTCTGTTATAACATTGGCGATTAAAAAAGAGTATCTACAGAGTTTCTTGCTCATTCTTCTCGATAGAGATTACGCTTTGGAATGAGCACCTACAGTACTTTCAAATTTTTTATGTCTTGTGATTGGGACTATTTTTGTACTAGTTTTATTTTATGTCTTTTGACAAATCAAAAGTATTCGTTATTGGCCTAGTTGAATTATACGATTTGGTTTTATTTGTTTAATATTGTCGGTAAATTCATCAAGATAATCAAATAACTCACTGAACCAAAGAGTAAATAATTAGGATTTCAATTTGCTTCAGCGTGTAAGTAGGCCATTTATTTCGTCTGCCTGTCTTATTGTTATTTGATACGCTTGGAATAATTAAGATGTTGTGAAGTACATGTTTTTCAAGGACAAGCTCTTCAAATGTTGATTATTTGAACTCATTAGCATTATTGAAGTTTAAGGTAATGTTTGTTTCTTTGTTTGGTTAAATTGAATGTATTTCTTCTCTTTAAGTTTTGTTGTTTTTATTTTGTTTGCGATTATTATTGTTATTTATTTTTACAGCACGCAGGTAATTTTTCTTTACTGTTGTATTTTTTTGCAACTTTGTGTTATTTTTATTTGAGATATTTTCTACCGGATGTTTGAGTATAATGAGCGCCGAAAGAAACTTGCTTGATGTTATTTAAAAGTTGATTCGTCTGTAAATTGGATAAAAGTGACAAACCCTGGCGATATTTTAAGAGCCACTTTTTCTCGGCTAAAACACTTTTAAGTATTTGAGCCATTGAAAGGATTTTAGGTGAAACGTTGAAGGGGTCAATCTTGTGAAAGAGTTTATAAAAGTGCTGATTCCCTGGATAATTTAATTACCTAATATGGATTATGAAACAAAAAGATTGAAGATCACCGGTATCAAGCAACTAATTTAAGACAGGATAAACTAAAATATCTTTTCTTATGCGTTATTAAATCACAGGCAGTATCGATTTCATCTAACGAGGTTATTGCCAAAACTCATTAACTTAACAATTTTCATAACCTTGATAGGCATATAATTACTAATTAGTAGCAGGTATCCGTCTAAAAATCAGATCAGAAATTAAAAATAATTAACTTTGCGTTTAAAACTACATTTTCTCACGTCAGTTAGTGGTAGATTATAATCTACTCTATACATATTTAATCTATACTGTAAAACTGTACAATATTGTAAAACTGAAGAGTTAGCTGAATTTTTTGGTGTTGGATAGTCCATTTATCAAGGAAGGCTATACGTATAGCATCACGCCATGACAAATAGGAGCGGGGATGCGAGTGAAACCACGGGGAATAGGTAGTCTTAATTAATGTAGGTATTTACAGTTTTTTTTGGAATCTTCATTGCTAGTGCGTTTAATCATCCATTCTGTAAAATTTACAATTTTCTGTCTAAAATATTGTGCTTTTGTGATAAACTTGAACTTGAAAATCTGTAGTAGAAAGTAAACAATTATCTCATCTTCCAAACGCTTCGAATGAAACTTGTTTCAAATCTTTGGAGGGCAAAAGGGAAGTTTTTTCCAAATTTATTTTGACAGCAATCTACCCCAATGGTAGAATAATCTGCCTGGTCTGTACCTCGATCCACACGACGGTACGATTTCAATAAAATCTCAAAGTACCCTAAGTTTATCCCACTTTCCCCCCTGTGTTTGACATCTCATTATCAGCGCCACATCTGCCAAAGCTGGCGTCCTTGGCCTAGATCCATCAATGGGGCTGGAGCCCTAACAGAACCAGACGTAGGGGACGCGGAGTATTGCGTCAGCTTTTGTTAGATTTGGGGCCAACTTAGGGGAGGATTTCTGTAAAAGATTTTATTTAATTCTTTGATATAAAGTTGGCCATTTAAGTTTAAGTATGTCCTTATATTTATTATAATTATATATAAATGATGTATGTTGTTTATTCAAAATTATTAAACTAAAATTATGTACAAACTATAAATAAAAACTAACTAGTAATGTTGGCTATTTTGTATTAATATTTTATTTGGAAAATCTTGAAATTGATATCTACATATATGATCTATAATATAAAAATCAATTGCTGTTCGTTGGTCTCGCTAAAACTCGAGAATGGCTGGACCGATTTGGCTAATTTTGGTTTTGAATTTTTTTTGGAAGTCCAGGGAAGGTTTAAAAGGTGTGTTATTATGATATAAAAAAATCAGAGGCGGGATAAAGTTTGCCGGGTCGGTCTGTTTATAAAAATATTAAATATTAAATGGCTGGCTAATGTTAATTATTTTAAAATTGGCAGTTATAAATTTTTCCATCGGTGCGAGTTGCAGGTGAAAAATCAGAAAATTTGTCTAATATTATGGTTGGTACTCTTGAACAAAAGCATGCTCTAAGAGTTCCAGCTAAAGCAACAACAAAAAAAAAACAATAATGTAAAAAAACGTGAAACTAAAAAAATATACCACAAAGAGATTTGACAACGGAAACCGTGGATTGAATTCATAAGTGCACTATTGAGGCTTCCGCCTAATTCAGTTACGTTAGTAACTAATTCTCACCTATTAAAGTACCTACCGCCCTAATCTATTTCATCTGTTACCATCAATTGAACTCTTATACTACCTAGGCATTCGTACAATTTCACTCAATGATATTTTATCTAATGATGGCTGTTTTCAAAACGATGAAAAAAACCGCAATTTTCTTTTAATTTTTTTGTGGTAAAATCTTCATAATTAGGTATGAGTCCTCCCACCCAGGGTAGGACAAAGGGACTGTCATACTCGTACTCTCTAAAATCCACGGTGTTCCTTCAATATAGCCCTTTACGTTTTAGTAGGGTACCTGATGAGTCAATCTCGCGACCCCGGCAGAAGAAAAGCATGAATTAAGGTTTTTTTCATGGTTAAATCATCAAATCAGTCCTCTCCCCACCCAGGCCGGGACGGAGGGACTGTCATACTCGTACTGTCTATAATTCACGGAGTTTCTTCACTAGCCCTTTACGCTCCAGGGTCACGGACACCTGATAAGACAATATCGCGACTCCGGCAGGCGAAAAGCATTAACTTACAATATGGCGACAAGATCGTCCTATTCTCAATTCAAACGCCTGTACAATCCTCTCGCAATGATCTACCCAATAAAATACATGGCTCTTTATGTATTTATCCTCGAATCGTGTCACAGGTCGTATAGACGCCAATCTGTGTACATAGGTACTATATATACTGCGTGCTAGGTATATAGAGATAGGGGCCATTGACGTCATAAGCCGGTACTATTGCCAAACGACCCTTAAGTATAGTGCGACGATTATCGGAAAATATGGAGTTTGTGGAATGCGTTTTCGTGAATATTTTGGCGTGTTTGTGGGGCAATTCAAATTCATAGAAGGGCAAATTTGCCATTTGTGATCCTAAGGCCTGAGGATTGAAAGCAACAGGGTGGTTTTTAGTCAGTCATGTCCGACAGTGTCTTCCAACCAGCAGGGCAAAAAGATGTGAGACTGGCAATTAGCCTTAATTATAGCCATTATAGGTAAAGGTATACTTATTGCTATTTGAGTATGACACTGGTGAGGAGTGATACTTATTGGTAATTGAAACCAAAACTTGACGAAAAGCCTTGCCCCGCTCTAGGAATTTCTCCTGTGTCGTAGTATTTTTTTATTTTATGCGTAATAGGTACGCGTTTGAACTGGGGCCTAAGTCTACTAATTTATAAACGTTACAATGGTCTCTCAATGGTGTGTTTTTGACAGTTTTTGTATGGCAAATCTGTCAAAAACTTACCATTGAGAGACCATTGTGACGTATATAAATTAGTAGACTTAGGCCCCAGATGGTATGCGAAGATGTGGTCGACGGTGAAGCTCGCTTGCCTAAAAGTACCTAACCTATTCACACTTGACTTGAAGACCATAAGGAAACAATCCATCTCATGCACGGAAAAAAATCCTAGATTTAAAGTAAAGATTTATTTTAAAAAGATAAGATATAATTAATCCTCAATCATTGTGGTCCTAGCTACATATACAATCAAAAGAATAAAAACGAAGCTCTTCAAACTTTTGGTTCGTAAATCAAAAACCTTTTACGTAAAGGATTTTCCTGTCGTAATGACTTGTCTAATACGGGTTTGAATGTTCAATGAATCATGAGTAAAAACGATTACGTTTTAAAGACGTCCGCAGACGAGTTTACGCTTCGTCGCGTAAAATTCGTTAAGAACGTGACAAACAACTATTTTATTTCATTTTTTTATTTGTTAACAAAAATTTAAAGAAAAATACATTATTTATTACTAAAAAGGTGCTGCTGATTTCTTTAGTTTCTGTCAGCAGCCCTCTAAAGGAGAAATTAGAAAGAAATGTACTTAGACGATAATTTGTAAGAAAAAAAGAAGAGAAATGTCACGTGTAAATATAAATTATAACAACAGAACCTAAATTCATATTATAATACATTTATAAAAAATATAAATAAGTATTTTTATCTATTATTTATTCATTTAGCTAAAAAAGCGTCTAATGGCTAGGTACAGTCTATGTATAATTAATTTTGGATATTATTATAATTTAATCATTCTCGAGGGTGTTAAATATTTTTAGTTTTATAATCAGTTTATCGATTTAGTTTTATAATCAGTTTATCGATTTAGTTTATAATCAGTTTGTTCAACAAATCATGTAATTTGCATTTTTTTTTTAATTACCTACAATAAAAATGACGAAACGACCTTGAACGTCTGATAAAGCAGTAAATTGACCTTCTTCTGCTATCAGTCATGTTATATACTTTCACTTTATGCGGTTCTTGAACCCAGATTTAAAAAAAAAGGAAATAATTCGTGTATGTTTTGTGATATTTTACTTCCTGTAAAAAATCTTGTTTTTACCAAAATAATGAAATAAGTAAGTCGAGTTTGTTAATTGTCACTTGTTGAGGAAGTTTTGTAAATGTTTTAAAATGTACATTTATAACTAGCTGTTCCCCGCAGTTTCACCCCGTTACTCGGCTCCTAATGGACATAGAGTGATGTTAAATAGCCTATAGCCCTCCTCGTTAAATGGACAATCCAACACACAAACATTTTTTAAAATCGAACCAGTACTTCCTGAGATTAGCTCGGTCAACCAAACAAACCAACTTTTTCAGCTTTACATTATTAGTAAAAGGAAAGAGAGAGATGATTTGATTGATGATTGTTTCTCTCTTTCTAGAGAGTATGGCAATTCCCTCTAAGTTTATGGTTAGAACATAAGTAAACAAAGTCTGAAGACAAGTTAGTATCGTAATGAAACTATAAAATTCTAAAGAAAGGCTAGTCCCTAGAATAGGAATTTCAAAAAGGGCAATGACATAGTTGCAAAGATTTACTACAGTTTCCAATCCTAGTTAAGGATCCCAGTAATCTGTGCCCCTGTGATCGTAACTAGCATTATATGCGCCCAGTATTCTTATCACAAGTTTTCTGTATTTTATTTACAGCGCACCTACTTGTAGTAGTATTTACTGCGTTTATTGTATGGAAAAATGGAACAGCGCCTCTAATGTGCGAAAAGGTACTAATTTTTATTCCAGTTTACTTTACGTCACAAAAACTGTAAATTAATGATAAGGCCTCAGTAAGAGCTTCTTTAACGTGCTTTTGTCGGGTCAATTATGGTCCTGCAGTTACTATTCTCTATAAACACAGCCTTGTGACCAGCGTGTGCTCCGCTCACGCTACACTAGGACAAAGGTTTGCTAAGCACTAAGCTACTGACAGCGACACTATCCACGTCCAATCACGCAGCGCAAATGGTAGGCGCTCGCACTGCGCTATTGAACAATTTCAAAGCCATCTCATCCAATTGCACATCGTAGAGTCCAGCAATGACATATCTTATAGAGAATAGCATAGCTGGCCTGACGTTTACCCAGTGCCCAGTACTGCCCAGTGCCAGGGCATCGGTGGCACAACTCTATATTCGGCACTGGGGATCCCTAGTGTATTATTTCAAGACTGCAAGGCTCTACTGCACTCCCAAATTGTTTATCGCAGCCAGTTTGGCTAGCCATTTCAATCGATAGCTAGCGTTAGGTCACTGGGTCGGCAGTGGAACCATCATGGATTATTTAGAAGTTCTGATCGATGCTATGGAATAAACTTGAGTGGTTCGTAACTTTTAAGGTAATAGAAAGATGGGTTGCGGGACTTAAAATGAGAGTGAGGCCCTGAAACGCAATTGGCGATCGAAGGAACAGGGTAGATTTTTAGTCAGTAAAATTCTTTTTCATCCCCCCATCTCGGAAAGGGTACTTTTGCTCTTCGATATCTGACCGTAAAAGCCGTTTTTATCCTCAAGTGAGTAAAAGCCGTTTTTATCCTCTAGTGACTAAAGTAAATTTGAATTTAGAACATCGTATGAACAAAAGAGTAGCAGCAGTAATGGCGGCCGGTGACCGCAACAGCTGATCGCTTGCTGTGGTGCCCACTTGACGTTCGAAGGTTGTCGAGGAAACAAATTCTATTTTTAAAATTTGATGTCGCCTTATGTGGGAAAGCAGAGTACGCTCCTCGGGTGTAAGGCTGCGTTGCCTTGGGCTAACTTGAATCCCTCGCTTCACTAAGGATTTTTAACTTTATTCCCTCGTTTCTTTCGGGTATTAACACTTGAACCTCCTCGCTGCGCTACGGACGGAGGTTCACCCCCATAATCCTTAGTATCGCTTCGGAATTCAATACGCCTCCCTTGGAGCGTAATCTACAATTATTTTGTTAAAATCTCAGACCCGGAACATTCTTGGCTCAGTACTTTGTTTTACCTTTTTTATTTGCTTTGTGCGGTTTTCCTTTCACGTCTTATTGTTATGTTATGACAAACCAAGATAGAAATAAGTAACTTAATAATACTTAGGTAGTAGTTTTCAACTACTACCTAAGTATTATTTGTTTTAATTTAAAAATTATTCTGTTCTATAATAATGTCTTAGTTAATACCTAAACTGAAATAAAAGCCTATCTTGTGTTTGTACAATGTACATCTGTTTTTATTTGTTTTTGCATTTAGTCATTTCCTCGCTGAGGTGGGATGAAAAGTTACGTGTTGCACTCGAGTGCAAAGATTTTTCACCTTGTGCTCTTTTGATTCCCTCGCTATCGCTCATGATTCTAATTTTGAATCACTCGTTGCACTCGTGATTCAATTTTAGAATCATTCGCTTGCTCGGTCATCAAAATTGAGCACGCGGTTAAAAATCAACTTTGCACTCTTGTATAACAAATAACTATTTTCGTGCGTAAAACTAACGTTAATTGGGTACTTATAATAAGTTGGCACAGTAAGTCGTTGTAACTGAAAAAGCACACAATTTTGTCAATTTTACAAGTCGATTCAACTTATACCTATCTTTTCAAGACAATTTTCTATGGATGTCGTTTCCCTTGAAAAAGAAGCGGACCGAATTTAGACGCCAGTGTGGCTTTCGACTTTTTTGAAGACCAATAGTTAGCTGTTAGAAATTAGACATAGCACATTACCAAGTCATCTTGCAACTACAATCCTCAGGCGAGCAGTGGAGACTTCTTCGACTCATTCAGTTCCTAATCATGATACCTCTCAAGCAGACTGCAGGCAACATTAAATTTAAACTCTGAAATCTTTAGCTCTGCTTTACTTTCTGGGAACAAACTTATGATCGCCGATGTCACCGATATTTTTTTTGTGCTTCGATCTTCCACTGCACTCGAGTTCCCTTGGGGTGCGACGTCACTGGCATGGGCCATCTTCGCCCCACCCTAACTACGCCACTGACTTTCACCAACAATGTTAAGAACAGAGAATAGATTCGCCACAAAGCGACCTTCACAGCGGCCAAGGCAATAATTAAATAGAACTTTGCACAAACGAATTGCACACAGCAGCAATTGAAATTGATTGATAATGAAATATCCATTCTTATTACATAAGCAAACTGTTACAGTTAAGATCAATTGTGAGATGACGAAATTTTTAAGCTTTGTTACTGACGTGGGGTGTGAGAGACCAGGAAACGATTTGGCTTTTATTGTTATGTGTTGTTAATGGACTGATCGATTGACGATGTTGTTTGAGTATCGTTAAGTTTTAGTTTGGGTCAAAGCGTCGGTGGTGACCGAAAGTGACATAAAAGTTTTGTAACTATAGATCTATTTTTTTAGGCATTTTTATGTCGCTCTAGGCATTTCTTCTTCCTTCTTTTTCTTTTAGCTTCTGGTTTCAGAGTTAATTACGCCGCCCTTAGGAAATCTTGGTGGACTGTTAACCTATTACATTAAGAAGACATTTATTTCCTCAATTCAGTGTTGTCCAAGATAAAATAGAAAGTACACTGAAAAGACAATGATACTGGCCCGAGTTTAAATTCACAGCCTCGTGGTTGAAAAGCAAGTCACTAATAACCACTTCTGCAGCAGTGCAGTGGGATGATGGTAGCCGCATGCGCATATGACTCTCGAAAGCTTACAAAATATGAAAATAGTTAAGTATTCCAATTCTTTTCTGGAAACGGTGTAGGCTTTTGGTACTGTACTGATAAAAGTCTTTTCAATCCATTTGCCCAAAAAATCGAATGTTCCTTTTGTGAAAGCATGTCATCAACAGAAAAGCAAGATATCTACACTAGAAAAAAGACCTTTTACAATAAACATAGCATCAATTCAGTCTGAGCTGAAAACTCTTTTCACGGTTCCAATAGAGCTGCAATCTCAAGTTTATCGACATTTTAGATAGCAAAGCAATCTTTTCTAAAACAAATAAACGATTCTTTGCGACTCTACAGTTCTAAGAACTTTAACTTACATCCATAAAACAGTCTAGACGGTGTAAAGTTTATAGAGCATCTGAAATTATCTAATTTACCAGAGACCGATTAAATTACCATTGAAGGGTACCTACCGTACGCTAGGCCCTACGTCAGTGATCCTGACAACACTTGGTCGCGACACTATCTAAAAACGGAACCGTGTCTCTTAGACATCAAGGCCTATTGAAGGAACATCGTGGATTTTAGTCACTACAGTGTCTGATAGTCCTTTTCACTCCATCCAGGGCGGGTGGACGCATTAATTATTTTACCTCAGTAAAATAAAACAATGGTTTGAATTTCAAATAAAATGAGAAGCCAAGTTATTCTGATTTCGTTACAAATGACGTGCGGTCTACCGGACCTAATTTGTGTCAGCTTTTGAGAGAAAGGTGAACAAATCATCAAGTCTTTCACTGTTCATCAGAAAATCTAAAAAACACCTATTATACTGAATTGGAATTTAAAAAACCACAAGTTATTTATCAATGTAAAACGTGAATCGAAAAGAGCGACAAAAAAGAAAATCGTTTCAGTAAACGCTTCAGTGGTTTACAATAAGAAACGCTGACGCAATCAACAGTTATCTTTAACGTTCAACGGATACCTAACTTACTTTCAGTAACAAATAGATACCTACTTATAAAAACTTGACCATTAAGTAGATTCTCAGCTTAATCGAAGTGCCAGCTCATTTGTTTTGATGTTACCCATTCAATATGTCCAATAATTAAAGGAGCAAATCAAGTTTATATCTTGAAAACTTACTGAATTTCTACCTTTCACTAAGGGTTTATTTTTTTGCATTTGACATCCCCCCTATCTGCTTGTGAAGTAGTATGTCGAATTGCATGACATATTTATAGTTCTGTGAAACCTAAGCTATCTAGCAGATTAACCAAACAATATTGAAAGGGAATACGTGGGATAAGTAGATCGATAATGCAACTTTTAAAACCAAATAATCATGATACTACAAGGCTATAAGTAACTGGATATTATCATTAATTGCTTATCGCGTCTCTCTAAAAATAACACCAGTTTATTTCAATATGCTCTGCACCGATTGTCCTGGGCCAGCTAGGGGTCAAAGGTAAAAGACATTTTGGGGTTACTCTCAGTACCCCTCTTTGGGAGGGGGTGAATAGGGGTGAGAAAGGGAGGCAGATCGATGACGCCACGTGGTCGTCTGACGCAAGAACCGCTATTTTTGACGCGGGAAAATATTCTTTATAATTTTCGAAAATAGAATTTTTGAATAAAAAGTTCGTTTAGTTTTTGCTGCTCAAGTTAATAACGGAGTGTGTGTGTTCATTTCATGACATGGTGTGTTCTCTATAAATATGTTGTGTTAACTAGGTAATCGATAGAAAATTGGAAAATGGCCGTGTGGAAAGTTTGCAAAGCTTTTCCCAACTCATTTTGTTATTTTTGACGTAAATTAATCATTGTTATCATCAATCACGTCTGCGCTGATGTAATTTTATCTGCTCTTATTGGATATTTTCTATTCGAGTGTGATAAATAAGTTCAAGGCGATGATTAGAATTTTATTATTCGTAGAATTATTAGTTGGGTAGAAGTTTGAAGATTAAGGTCAAGGTTATGTAGATTTAGTTGCTAACGACTCAAAAATATATTAAAATGTGATTAATATTTAAAACCACGACTTGCAGTACGAAACGCTTGATTTTTATTGAAGTTACATTTGTTTTGCGACATTTTGTGAAGGAAAAGCTTTTCTATGTCAAGAAAAAGCTTCGCACCTTAGTTTTCTGTTCGCTTTCATGGAACTAGCATTCTAAAAACATCTTTTTATACATTAATTATTACTCAAACTAATCTTATTGGTAAGAATATTAATATTTTCATATACATTTTAAAATTAACAACGAAAAAGGCACGCCGAAAGAAATGTCAAAGGTTAAACATTTTTTTTATTGCCAACAAAACCAGCACATTAATAAATTAATATTAAAATATAGTTATAAATATAATACTTACATTTTGGTGTATCAAAATATTTAATTTAATTCACTAAAATATATTTGTTACTAGAGTCACTACACTGTAACGATTTCCCGCGTTTTTCTGCCGGAGCGACTAAGCCCGCCAACTGGGGCCGCGAGACTGCCGTGCGCCAAATATGAAAGAGATAGAAGGTCACTTTCGATAGGTGCAATAGAGAGGTCTGTATAGTATTGAACGGGGGATGCAAAGGGGTTGGAGATTTGTTAGGGCGGCACAGTTACCCCAGTTCTGATTGGCATTTGGTTTCTCGGATTTTCATCTCGCAAAGTTTGGATAACACAAGTTTCTGAAAATGTTTCTTGATTCGGTACTTATTTAATATATCACTTGAGGATTTTTTTTAAAGTTTGACCCTGAAGAGAAATAAAAAATCAAGGTCACTTTTAGTGCTTTTCTAAGTAATACATTCTGTAATAGATTTTGAAAGAAATATGATAAACCTAGTTTTATCAGTATGTGGTCATAAGGTCATAATAAATTCAAGGCCTCTGAATTGATTATTTGAAAAATATATTTACAATGTTTTATAAAAATAAAATCGCATGAAACAGAGTCAACATCGTTTATTTTATCTGTATCGTTTTGTGACGTACACTGTCAGATGTCATGAAATGTCACCTTATTGTCAACAAACAGCTGATAACTGTGTTTTGATTGTACAATTTTGTAATTTTATTCAATTGTAATCTTTTAATATGAGTGAAGCGCCCAGACTTCTCGTGCTTTACGGCAGCCAAACCTATACAGCTCAAGAAGTTGCTGAAAGAATATGGCGCACGACAAAGGTTTTGGGTTTTCGTGGTCCTGTTCAAGCGATGGACGAATATCCTATTTCTCGACTGATAAAAGAAGAATTTGCTATTTTCGTGTGTGCTACGACTGGGCAGGGTGATGAGCCAGATAATATGAAGCGGTTCTGGAAGTTTCTATTGCGGAAAAACTTGCCTTCGAACTCTTTAGCGAGGTTAAAGTATGGTGTGCTTGGTCTAGGTGACTCGTCATATTTAAAGTTCAATTTCGCGGCAAAGAAGCTTCATAAGCGGCTCATGCAGTTAGGAGCAACACCATTGCTGGATATAGGTAAGAATTTGCTCTTAATTCTATTTAAAAAGCAGTAATGCATATAAGAATTGGGTACTTAGAAATTGTATTTGTTTCTTATCTGAAAAATTGCTTGTAAGGATGATTGTTGTTAGATAGCAATACACTTTAGCGTGACTATTAGATGCTACGAAGATAAAATTGATTTTAGGTGTCGTTCTCAAAAAAAAATAGAAGAGTATATAGATATTTTGATTTAGTACTTGAATTGGTAATTTCAATGCTATTTACACTAAAAAACCTCATATAACTATCAATTTAAAGGACCTATCATTTCATACCATAAACTAAAAACCTATTGCAAATAAACAAAAGAGGATTAAATAAAAAAAAAAAAGAAACTTAGTGCAGAAATCTCCGTTTGTTTCAGGTCTTTGTGATTATCAACATGACTTAGGCCACGATGCAGTAATGGCGCCATGGCTGAAAGAATACCTGTCAATACTAAAACAATACTACCCTCAAATACAAACGGATAATATTAAAAATACCTTCATTCCGCGATGGAAGGTATCTTTAGAAAAATGTGAAGAAATTGCTCCTTGCCATGGCTTGACTGAAGATATTTACTTTTCTAAAGGTGTTAAGGACTCTTTTGTAGATGCCACACTATTTGAAGTAACTAGAAATGAAAGAACTACTGCTGAAACTCATTTTCAGGTAACTTTCAGTACTATTTTAATTTTGGTCGTTCAACCTCTATGGTAGTTTTGATCACTCTGTTTTTTTTTTTATTATTCAAAAATTCTTTATTTTATTTCTACAATATTTTCAAGAGAGTACTTTTTCCTTACTTTTAAGACCTGAAGCCACCAAAAGTTAAAATTCTTGTTACTTTTGGGCCGTTACTAAACAAAATTTTTTTTTAGGATGTGAGAATGATAACACTGAAGACTGCAGATGAAAGTAAATTAAGTTATAAACCCGGAGATATATTCAATATAAGACCTCGCAATAATAAGGAGGAAGTAGAAGATTTATTTAATATTTTCAAAGAGCACAACATAGATATAAAACCTTATTACAACTTGGTAGTAGAAGAATATCATGATGGTGAGTTTTTTTCCCAAAAACTTATTTAGAACTCCTAAACGTGTCTATTACACGGCGCATTTTTTGTGATTAGTTGTTTTTTTTTTTCGTAAATATTACTTTTCTGAACGTAACTCCGATGAAAGGAACAGTTTGTTTCTGAACGCAATATTTTTTCCACGTTTTGTTACTCCATTAAGATATACTTTGATAGATGATCAAGATTGATCATGACTATAGAGTGTTACAAAACTTGATAGAAGTCATAAGTATACATATAATTGCCGGAAATAAACTCTTTACAAACCTCTGACCACATTCATAATTAATTTATTAAAATTTCACAATTATTCCAAAATCCGAACAAAGTAACAAAACGCAAACTGTCAATGTCAAAATAAACACGTGTGGTGCTGTCACCAACTGTCATTTGAACGCTGAGTTGATTCGTGCGTGTTGTTTTGATCAAAAACTAAAGATTTTAACCGTAAATACGTTATAATACAATAAATATTCACAATGTTGCGACGACAGGCGCGTTTGCGCCGCGAATACTTGTACAGGAAGTCTGTGGAAGATAAACAAAAGAATATTCAAGCGAAAAAAGATCAACTAAAACGATGTTTGGAAGAAAACATTCCTATCCACGGAGATTTGAGGAAGGAGGCTCTCGCCTTACAGAAAAGAATAGATTATGAAGATAAAGGTAAGTTTGTTTAATCAGTTTATTAGCAATTGAGTCAGTTTTTTGTTTATTTACTAAATGCCATCATAACCTAAGTTTTTCTTCATAAATTTCTATCATACTACTAACGAATTGTTGAGCAATATAAGCAACAATTCCAATTCCAAAATATTAGAAATTAAAACATGGCCCTTTAAATTCAGCATTTCGAAAAATATAATAATATAATACAGACTCCAGCACAACAACCTACCCATAACCATCAAATTTCTGTAACAGTTTTTCAACTCTATCACCAATATTAGAAGATTAATTTTTGTTTTGTGTGGTTGGCATCTGTACTTAAGCTCACAGCTATTTTACACAGCCAAGCATACTCCTTTCCTTTCTTCATCTTTAAGCTATTAAAAATCTCATTCTAGGTCCTGAAAGAGCAGCGGTAATTGGTAGTTTCAGTGGAGGTGCTAACACACAGAGCTCTCAAGACGATGAGTACAGATATGCAGGTGTAGAGGACCCTAAGATCATGATCACTACTTCACGAGAGCCAAGCGCCAGGCTCAAGATGTTTGTTAAGGAACTTAGGTGGGTAACTATTGTTTGCTTTGAATTTTACAGAATAATATTATATAGGTAAATAAATTCACACCTTTTTCCCTTGGGGATAGGCAGAAACTACAGAGCTCTATCTGCTGTGATTCTTACATACTCTTTTCACCTCATCTATGTTAATTCCTACATCTGGTCATACCAGCATGCCAATCAAATCAAAAGCATTAATTTCAACTAGACCAATAGGGCACTTTTGAAATGTCAAAGGCATAAAAAATATAATTAAATACTACAAAGTTATGGTACTACAGTCCCAGTCACAGACATATAAACTGTGAAAGTACCGTAGATGCCCGTTCCAAGAAGTAGATCTCTATGGAGAAGAACAATTTATTGTGAGCATGTGTATAGTACTTATATGTTAACCAGCAACCAACGAGTATGTTACCCTGACTCAGTCAGTACAGTTTTAGATAAAAAAATATACAATAAACAGCATGTGTCTTGGGTTCATAAATATCCCATGCAGGTAAAAAATATATGACTGTAGGTCGTTTTTAGTACCGGCTGTTTGCATATGTGAGATTGTGAGATTCTAGTTTTTAGTACTGGCTATGCAAACGCATAATTATGTGAGATTGTGAGTTTCAATGCTAGTAAACTACAAAGAGTAGTATTGGGTAATTTTTTTTAAAGCTGGGTCTTTAAAGAATCTTAAATTAGCTCCAAACACATTAGTATAGCCTTGGTAAATTCTTGTTATAATAATATTATTCTCAAATTCTTTTTCCCATTCTTAATTGTCATCATTTTCTTTCCAGGTTAATATTTCCAAACAGTCAGCGCATGAACCGTGGTGGTTATGAGATGTCGCAGCTGATACATGCGTGTCGTGCCAATGAGGTCACTGACTTTATAGTGGTGCACGAGCATAGAGGTGTGCCTGACAGTCTGGTGAGTTTATCTGCAAAAATAAGGTTAAAAATAAGAAAATGGTTAATTGTGTCATTAACAAAGTAAAATAAATATTAGAACAAAATAATTTGTATATTATACTTCTTCTTTAGTCTCTTTCGACCATTTTAGTGTAGAACTCTTTCAACTGTACACAACATTGAGTTCTTTCGCTCGCGCATATGCCAGACTCGTCTGAAAGCAATTTCCTCACAATTATTTTAGAAGAAATATGTACTTTATGTTGTTGAGATACAACAGAATTTGCAAAGATAAGTTTCAGATTGACGCTTTGATTGGGGTCTCGTAATGTCAGAATCAAGTAATAAATGTGCCTGTTTGTGACATACGATTTCCTTTCATTTATTTCGCCACTCGCGAGCATCCCTAGCACGAGTTCTTGCGCACGCAGCCACAGCTCGCACCCATGGTGCGCTATGGAACCACAGAACGCATCTTCCCAATAAATCTCTTTTCTTTCTTTCTTAATAAAACATAGCTTAGTTGAATCTGTTTCCACCAGTGCTATACTATGTGGACCAAAGAATATGATTGGTGAATATCAAACGCTTCCATAGCAATGTAACATCTTAGGTGGAAAAGCACTCTATCGGTGATACGTTCTTAAAATAACCTCTAATATTGTATCCAGGTAATCTGCCACCTGCCGTACGGTCCCACAGCATCGTTCACACTGTCCGGCGTGGTGATGCGACACGACATCCCCGACATCGGGCCCATGAGCGAGCAGTTCCCGCACCTCATCTTCCATAACTTTAAGACTGATCTTGGTAAGTTTTTACAATCGTAAAGTGTTTTTAAATACACATACACACCTTTTTCCGAAAGTTGAAAAAAATTGTTGCCCCACACTTTCTCCTGTATTGTGTAGGTGCGATTAAAAATGATTTATTATATTATGTGTATGTACGTTTATTTATATTACAACCTCACATACACGAACACCCAGATCCGGAAAAACTACTTATAGATCAGACAAATATTTGCTCCGCGCGCGAATCAAGTCCAGTCGCTCAGCCACACTTTTGGTTCTATATTATGTAGATTTCCTCGCCAAGATATCTTTCACCGTTTTGAGAGCATTGTTGGTGAAATAAATTAAATCTACGACCTGCAACTCGTTAGTACCACTGGGCCAACACTGCTAACAAACTGCCATAGAACACGGAGAAAGCAAAAAAAAAAAAAATTCTGGACGGACACGACTATCTATGACCCTTCACAGAGCACGCATTTTCCAACAGACTCGTCAACTTACTCGTTAGAACTGTCAGCTAAGTCCTTTGCGTTGGAATTGAGAACAAGTTTTAAGCTTTTTTTTTTTGTCTGCAGGTCTAAGAACAATGAGCATACTAAAGTACCTGTTCCCGGTGCCGAAGCCTGACTCCAAGAGGGTGATCACCTTTGCCAACAATGACGACTATATCTGCTTCAGGCAACATACTTACAAGAAGGTATGGTATTCAAATAAAAGATAAATTAAGCCTTTTTACGTGGACAGAATGGGAGGGACTTGCAGACTTTGTGCTAATTAAAATCCATGGTGTCCTTTAATAGCCCTTTATGTTCCCGAGCCGCGGTTTCCTGGGTTAAGAAAAACCCGCGACCCCAGCAGGCATTGCAGGCACCCGGGCTTGGTTCTTGGTTGGACGGCGAGCTACCCATTACTCACCGTCCGCAAGCCCCATATGTAGGCTATACAAATATTTTTGTTCCATACGGGATCGAACCCCCGACATTAGTTTATTTTATTTTTTAATGTCATAAAGAATGTTTTTTTTTTTATAATTACCGTAGATATTTTTTACTGTCTTAAATAATGATAACAACCTTCGAAGTTCATTTTAACCTGTATTTACTCTATCCATAAACAAAATCCAATTCTATGTTTCAGGCCGGCAAAGAAATTGAACTATCAGAGATCGGTCCCCGTTTCCAAATGAAGCTATACGAAATAAAGCTGGGTACACTAGACTCACTGGACGCGGCCGACACTGAATGGGCGCTGCGTCCGTACATGAATACCGCTGCTAAGAGGCGATTCCTTAGCAATGAGGATGGGTGGCAAGAGGAGGAATAATAAAATGATAATTATTTTATAAAGACGTTGTTTTCTTTTTTCAAACGTTTCGCCACACTCTGTACCCATACCATGAGTTGTCATTACGATAGTCGATCATCGATATCGACCGCGTTTGGGGCTCGCATTGGCCCGCTCTAAGGTTGTATGAACTCTCAACCAACGAGAGCAAACGCGGTCGATGCGTATGATCGAGTATCGTAATGACAACTCATGGTAGAGGTACTGGATTATTCGTGTATGGTTTTACACTCACATACACAAAGACTTATACCCAGAAAAAAGTTTAAGTAGGCTGTACAAATATTTGCTCGGTGCGGGATCGAACCCGCGACACGCAGCGTAGCCAAAGATGAAATGAAGAGGTCACTGTTCACTAAACTATTGGTTAGTGAACAGTGACCTTAGCCAAACAGCAGACGACAATCGTTATCGCTAAGCAGTCGTTAATACAGTATTTACAGACCTATTTATTTTGTTTCGTTCTTTATCGTTCAGCAGTCTTTATTAGATTTTCAACTTTATTCGCTAGCGCATAGAGTTGAAAAAGTATTGGTGACAACTGAGCGATAACGATTGTCGTCTGCTGTTTGGCTAAAGGCCCCTGATATTTCTTTTCCTCGGTCAGCGTATTATAAACTTATTATCTGAATCTCGCATCAATTAGTGGTAAAATCACAGATGAATGAATAAATGGAGTAATAAGTTTACGCAACCTTTTTTACTTTACATTATTTTTTGTGTTTTTCTCATTAATAGAAATGATAAACATAGAAATCCTTTTACTATATTAGAATACCACTTACTATTGAAAAATCAGAACTTTGTAATACCATATTATAAACTTGACATCATAGAGGCAGGTATGTATGTATGTTGGTTGTGTTTTATGATTTTTCTCCAAAACCTGTTTTGTTAAAATAAGAGGGAAAATAAAGCTGCTGCGGTTTGACAGCTTATCTATAGAAACTATGACAAACCGATATTTTTATTTCTCAGATAAAAGTTATCTGACTATTGAAGAATCAGCCCTTAGTCAGTAAGTCTGCCATTGCTTATTAATTACAGACATGCCCGTCCCCGACTTCCTCAAACAGCCACACACCCTCTACGAAATAGCGGAACAATACTGGGACCTCCGCTGCTACCCAACGCAATACGTCTTCTCTCTTCTGGCACAGGTGTCTGACGATAAGCTGGAAAGAGAGAAGTGTATTGAGTTCAGCTCCCCCGAAGGACAGGAGGACTGGCTTAATTATTGTAGGAGGCCGAAAAGGACGGTTCTAGAAGTAAGTACTGCGCAAAGTTGAGTAAAATTACATGCTATGTGATCCTGTATAATTGAGTTTGTTTTTTTTATGCCACACAAAAATCCACAAAAAACAGCAACTTCTAGATAGATGGTTTTATCTGAATGCTATCAGTATTCTACATACCGAATATCACAAAGCAATTACATTTTTTACCAGAATTCGTCGGTACCTAATGGGATTTATGACATGTTCAAAACAAAGCCTAAATCTCTTCAAATCTGATGTTTACTGTCGATTACTGTATTACGGTTGGAACGGCATGGCATCATCGGTAAATACGTCTATGGTGGTTTACGGCTCACAGAGAGGATATTATTTATGTTTGCCCAGCAAACGGAACATTATTGCTAAATAACTGTTCCTATGGTTTCATCATCGCTGCTCTGCTCCTATTGGTTGAAGAGTGATATTATATAGCCTTCCTCGATAAATAGACTATACAACACAAAAATATTATTTTATTTCGTAGTAGTAGTAGTACTTGAAATTAGCGCGTTCAACTTCAACCACACGAAAAAACTCAGCTTTATAATATTAGTAAAGATCATGTCTAGGCTATGTGGCATCCATGTCCACAATTACTTCACAAACAAAAACTATAATTCATGAATCTTCTGTTATCTTCCAGGTACTCCACGACTTCCACAAATCAGCCTCAAAGCTAACTCTAGAAGTAATATTCGAGCTATTCTCAACCATAAAGCCCCGTTCCTTCTCCATAGCCAGCAGTGCTTTGCCTTCAGAAGGCCAGAACATCGACCTGCTAGTGGCCGTGGTCCATTATCATACTAAGTTGAAGAAACCTAGGGTTGGGTTGGCGTCCAATTGGCTGAAGAATCTGGAGATTGGGGATCGAGTGTATGGATGGATTAAAGCTGGGACGCTTATGTTTCCAAAAGATGCTGTGAGTATGTGATAGTGATTGCGGAAAAAATTAAAGTTATTTGTTCCTTAGAGAATGCCATGCGTCACCGCGACTATATTGTACACACGGCTACACATAAGACTTAAGATTCTGCAACGATTCACCGACGACCAGTTCATCATTGGACGTCAATCGTCGGCGAATAGTCCCTAGGTGAAAGGTTCTATCGATGAACCGGGCATAAATGAATCGTCGTATCGGCGAAAAGTCCAAAGGTGAAAGAGTCTATCGGTGAAACGGCCATAAGTGGATCGCCCTGTCGACGAAACGTCCAATGATGAACTGGTCGTCGGTGAATCGTTGCAGAATCATACTAAACCAGTATTAGCTGACCGTTTAATTGTGTGTAAAAATCGTACAAAGCCAGACCAAGACAAATTGGTTTTACCAGCGGCAGCGTGAACAAAGCCAGCGTAAATACTAGTCACATCGGCAGCCTAAAGGCTTGAACGGGACGTTAAATAATGCTTGTTAGGTTTATCTGAGCATCGCGGAACAGTCTAAGCAGAATACTGAGGCCTTGTGACGGAAGGGACACGGTGGACTTTCGGACGTCAGAAAAGACTATCCCTTTCGCTCTACCCAGGGCGGGAGGACTGATTTCATGATTTTACTACAAAAAATATACGTAAAGCAGAGGCTCAGCGGTTCAACACAAATAATTGCAACCCAGCTTTTAAGTATTACTAAGAAAAGATATATCCACAATATCAACACTTTAGAAACTTTAATTTCATGTACAAAACGACACCAATAATCTTTTTCACGGTTTTCATTTTTTCAGACCACACCCCACATTTTAATCGGCCCAGGCACCGGCCTAGCCCCCTTCCGCTCCCTCCTACAAGAGCGTGAAGTCCTACACACGGCCAACAAAGATGCTCTCCACTTGGTATTCGGCTGTCGGTATAAGGAGAAAGACTTCCATTGTAGAGAAGAATTGGAGAGAATGGTGGAAGAAGGAAAACTTAGTCTGTATTGTGCGTTCTCGAGGGATCAGGAGAATAAAGTGTGAGTATGATATTAGGTTACAACAAAGAAAAGTCCGTTATTATGGGGGAAGACTTACCTTGAGTTTTGAAACCTGGTTTCGGTTCCCGGTCTACACAAATATGAAGCATTAACTTGATCAGACAGTTGCATTTTGAAAATGTTACTCCAAAATTTGTATGTATATTAATTTCAACGTTTATAAGTTCGCTCCATATTTCGTGGGACTTGTAATTGTTCTTTGTTCCTTGTTATTGTATGTGTTCTTTGTACGTCTGCATATACCTTTTAGGAAGCCTTCTATGGGCTGTGTGAATCAAACATACGCCCACGGAAAGTGCCGACTTCCCTTTCAATATAAGTTGTGTATCGGCTTCTTTATTGGTTATTAGCTGCAAAACAAAATTTTTAGGTATGTAATGCAGAGACAAGGCTGCGGTTACACTGAGGCGGAGCGGAGAAGAGCGGAGACGAGCTCTGCCGCGATTCACCAATCACATCGCTTAAAATCCACATCTCTTTTCCACTCATGTAATTGGTGAATCGCGGCACAGCTCGTCTCTCCGCTCTGCCCCGATACGCCTCAGTCGAACCGCAGCACAAACACAGATGTGATCCTACAGGGAGGGAGCCTATTGCCTTTTTCCTGTAATATTTATACAATTCCTTATTCAACAGCTACGTCCAACACAAAATAGCAGAACATAGAGAGCTTCTCTGGAAATTGATCACCAATCAAGCCTACATCTACATCTCAGGCAACGCGAAGAACATGCCCGATAACGTTCGCGACGCGTTCATAGAAGATGTAATCAGTAAAACTGGAGGACACAGCCTCGATGAAGCGAAGAAGATGCTGAAGGATATGGAAAATTCTGGACGATTCCAAGTTGAGGCTTGGTGATGTATTTCATGGTCTTTTTAAGTAGAATTTGCCAAGTTACGGTGGGTTTAGATCAAACGATGACAATAAAGAACATGAGTATCTCGTAAAAGCGACATTGAGGTAACTTATGTTTTTTTGCAATGTAGCTTCCGTTGAACAAAATAAAATATGCAGTAATTCACATAAAAATTGTAGACACCATACAAGTAAAATTAAACGAGTTTATTATGGAGTTATACATTTCCACTGTCACTGTTTTAATTTTAAACATAATTATGTGTAGTGATAATAGAGGGGTACACTACGATAATACGAAAAACTTAATTCCGAAATTCATAAATACGAATTTCAAAATACCGATTTTCATAATTCCGAATAGTTCGAAATTCCTAATATAACAACTCCGATTGATCATTATTTCTATTTTCATAATTCCGAAATTTCAATATTTCTAACATTTATAATTACGATTTTCAAAATACCGAGTTTCAAAAGACCGAATATCAAAAATTCCGAATAATAATTTTCCGAAACATCAAAAACACGAATTCCGATTAATTAGAATTCCGATAATTTAACGTTTTAATTCAATTTGTTGACCACCTCCTACCAAGATAGATCGACGGAGCCCCGCTTCGCGGGGCTCCTATTTCTGTGAGCAAGGTTTAAAGTAACCTAACCTGTCCGAGTCGGGGTGCCCCAAGTCCCGAGCTCGCTTCGCTCGCTCTTGGATCCTAAGTTCTCCTAATAACATTAACAATCCTGAAGGCAAACAGTGAAAGTTTATAGGATCCGCCTCGCCACTCCGCGCCTAGACAGGCTTAAATAACACTCTAGGGTTATGGTAGACACAGCCACGTGTAGCCAGCACTACTACTACACGTAGCTGCTAGCATGCTAGCGTGTAGTTTTGCAGCAATTCGTAGCAGACTTTGTAGAATGAGAAACGAAACTCCGATTTTCAATATTCCGAAAAAAAACAGTTTATTCGGAATATTGAAAATCGGAATTTCGTTTTTCGGAATGAGAACTCATCGAGCATTACATTTTTCGAAAATGTGAAAATCGGAAAACGAAGAAATCGGACATACGACTTTCGGTCAAATAAATTTCTAGATTCTTAATAATAGATATTGTAATTTTTAGGTATTATAATATTCGGAGTTTTGAAAATAGGAATATCGAAATTCGGAATAAAATATTTCGGAGTATTTGGGTGTTCCCGATAATAGAGCTCGTTTCTAAATCAAATCAAAAACATATTTTCTAAGCAAAAATACTCCTAAACATCACAAAAACTATAATAAAACTGTATTTTTCACTAAGACAATGGCTTTTGTTTGTATATTTTGATTAATATAATTTATATTTAGTTAAAACAATAACGAATAGCTCTAATGGTTTGTATATTTTGCTAGAAAAAATAACGTGTTGGCACTACATTTGTTATAAAGTCTGTGACCGCGATTTTTAACTAAGATATAATATAGCCTGTAGGTACAATATTATACGGGTGTAGGAAGTAATTCATAAGGTTTGTAAACGATTTTTTAAATTAAAAGTGTAAATTGTAAAGACTAGAGTCAGCGCAAACTCTTGTTAAATAATAAAATACGTTGACGAAGTTTACACCTTTTAGGGCTAATTTTTCAATAGTCAGTTAACTTTTATCTGAGGAATGAAAATGGTGGTTTTACAGCTTGTCTATAGAAAATGTCAAACCGCTATTTTTTTCTCTACCTTACCTATTAAAAAATCAGCCCATAAACAAACTGCTAAATAATGAATGACTGTTGAACTGATGTCACATTTTTTTTTTATTTTGAAGTCATGTGTTGATAGTACAAAAATTCTTATACTTGTATGTATTTGTAATAGCAATGATTACTCGAATAATAGTCCTTTTGTATTTTTCATTAACAGATAAGTAACTGTGATAAAGTTCCTTTCAAAAACATTGAAATAATATTAATAAATTAAAACCATGCTATTATGTATTTTACTTTCATTTTATTAAGTTCTTATTCTAACACAGACGAATTTATTTACATTAGTAACTTATAAAAATATATATTTTGACAATACTCCTAACATACACAAAATGATTTAACAAAAAATGTTGTTTCTCATATTTCCTTAAAATAAAATTATCATTTACCTGTTTTATTTCCGGCGCTTTTTTAACGCCCAGAAAAATACGCTCGTGCGAATGGGCACTTATGGGTCAACTTATGAATTCACATTAGTGCACAGTCGAAGCACATCAATACGTTAATCTGACACATAATATAGCAAATTCACTCTTATCCCAACGAACAAAAGACGGAATTCGCGCGTCTGAGTACGACCAATGCCGATTAGTTTGATGCGATGAATTTGATACTTTTAACTCTACACACCCCGGTCTTATCCCCGAAGACCGAGCGACTTTTGAAGGATTCCTCCCGACAACAAAAAAATGGATAGCACTTTGCCCCCAATTCATTTACCAGATAACCCCTACATAAGAGGCTCCTTTCGGGGGTATCACCGGACAGTATCTACCGTCTAGCTGTTGTTAGGCAGTCCCCAAAGCTTGAGGTTACCAGCATCTCGTTTCCTCTCGGGAGGCTCCTTGTCCTCGCACGCGAAGGCGACCAGGTACCGCGACGGATGCCACGCTACTGTGAATGTTGACGCTTGCACCGGTATTTCAGCTACTTTCTCGCCTGAAACGGATTTTATGTCAGAATTTGAATACAGCATAAAATAAAATAGTGTTGTATTGTTTAAAGCCGAAAGAAGGGCTGGAAAAGGCGGAATGGGAAGGAATTTCTGTAGAAAACTTGCAGTTTGTTTTTTTTTACGTGGTAGAATCATCAAATGAGTCCTCCCACCCCGGGCAGGGCGGGAGGGACTGTCAGATTGTACTGACTAAAATCCACGGTGTCCTTCAATAGCCCTTTATGTTTCGGGGTCACGGTAATGAAATAAGTCCAGTTGCCTATACTGCCCTAGTGATGGGCACAGGCCTCTCTCAATACGTTCCATCATCTGCCTCCTCAAACCAGCCCTCGTAGTACTTCTCCAAATCGCCTCACCACCTCTTTCTGGGTTATCCAACCACCGGCACTAATATGTGAACATTTTTAGCCAGAACTCATGCCGCATGCGACTAACATTGGCCCGCTCAATCCTATTTTAGCTTAGCAGCCTTTTTGCCTACATCCACTATATCTGTTTGTGGAACGTAGTGTGGTATTTTGCACTCTGCCCCTGCCTTTTGACTTCAAAATGCTGTATTCCATGCCTTTTGGCATGCTCCAAGGCCCAATTTTAGCGAGCCTAAGTATTTGGGCACCGTAGGACTATAATTAGCAGAAAATTATTGATTGAATTTCAGTACTTAATGTAATTCGAAGCAAATTTTGTATAATATCTGTATTGTTTATTTAACTTACCGGTCTCAGTATCTCCTATATCAATGATGTGATCTTCGCTGGCAGACGCGAGCAATCGGCCGTCGAAACTGAACGATAACGTGCGCACAGGCCATTCTAGTCTGTAACAAAAATAACACAAAACTCAACCAGGGCAAAAATGTTAGGTATTGACACTATTGAGTAAGGGTTAGTAAAATGGTAATGAAATGAAATGAAATGAAATGAAATGATGTTTATTTATGCAAGTAGGTTATATCAACACTTTTACACGTCTTTTCATAAAACTAGAAGAGGCCGGTGTTTCGTACCTGACTACTCTGAGAAGAAACAGCCGAAACAAACTCAGAGGTCACTGTCTCTTTTAAAGTCCAGACATTATAAATGCAGAAAAGGTTATACGAGGATCATGCAGGCCGGGTCTGAAATGGTCTTTTGATGAAAGAACCACACAAATTTGAGTGGACCTGTCCAGTCAGTGCAAGCATTTGTCAGTTACCGTGGAGCTCGACTCATAACTCAAGGAGCTCAACGACACGACGAACAATACCAAAGAAAGGACTTGTGTAGGCCGCGTAAGTTACTCAAACTGTCAGACATCGCAATAATTATAAAAAATAAATAGAAACACAGCAAGTTGACCCACACGGATCCAAGTACTCACACAAAAAATAAAAATTGTATATAAAATAAAAAAATCATACATGTCAGGTTGTATATAAAAAGTGTAAAAAAAAAAAAAAATGCATGTCAGATTGTATATAAAAAAATCGAAAATGTCAGATAGTATAAAAAAAAAGGAAATGTCAGCTTGTATATAAAAAAAAAAACATGCGTCAATACATACATACACACATACAGGTATACAGGTACCTGTAGGTAGCAGGGCTAAGTACAGCCAAATAACAGTCCAACTTGCTCGGATCTAGCCTTTATTCATCCGCCACCTTCGAGCTTGCCACCGAAGTAATGGTTGACACTAATACGTGGCTTTACCAACCCGGTGGTCAAAAAGGATATAATACTAATTATATACGGTCGAATTCAGTAACCTCCTTTTTAGAAGTCGGTTAAAAAACAATGCCACCAAGGTCCTAAAGAAAAGTTATTTTATGTATTTTTTGTGATAAGTACTCAGTTCTCGAAGGCGGCAGATGGGAATAAAGGGAATCTAGCTGGGTGGTATTTCACCAAATCATAAACTAAACGGTATTGTAAATATTGATTATTTTAATAACGATACGGTGCAGATATTGATATTTATTTTATGGATGGCGTGCAAAGAGTCTGTCGCGGATTTTACGCAAACGACGCACATTTTAAATCATTCTATCGGCAGAACTGTATGGACATAGACGCTATGGGAATGCAGAGATTGCGATGTGTTGTCCCCCACAAGTGCGTACTAAGTGTGTGCCGTCTGCTCTAGCGCGTTGAAGCAAACATACAATTTTTTTTCGGTTCGAGGTGTACATCCAAATGTAAAAACGAAACCCATAAAAGATAATTTTGTTTACCGCGGCGCAGCTCAATCTGCCAGGACGGACAAAGATTTTTGTGCACCAGACTTTTCTCGCGTCGCGTACGTTAATGCATATAGTTGCATAGGTCCTATTTTCACAGACTAAAAATGCGTTGTATATAGTCTGTCTTCTACACTCTACCTACAAAAGAGTTTAGACTCTTACCTTGAGAATACTCTAAGACAGGCAAGCTCGTTAACATCCCACAGTGAGACGAGAGCGTCAGCGGAGCCCGTGGCGAAGTACCGGCCGGTGGGGTCGTGTTCTATACAGATACACGTGCCCGGATGCGCCTTCAGTACTGTTTGGAGCTCTAGTGTTGGGTACCTGTGAAAAATGGAGAAGTAGAAGGTACAGTATAATGGTGTATTATAAGAATTTTAAAAATACATTGCAAGTGTCCTGTATTTTTGTGCGGCCATTCCCAATATTCAATTTAGGTCTTACTAGAGATCGGTCATGCGAACGGCGAGTAATGGGCGACTCGCTGTCCGCTCGTGGACCATGCTTGGGTCGACGGCGCGTCGAGTTCCACGCGCGCCTTAAAGAGTTGTCAGAAATAAAACGGGTTTCCAAAGCCAAAGCCTGCTGGGGTCGCGGGACTAACGATTAACCGTGGCCTCGGAACGTAAAGGGCTACTAAAGGACACCGTGTAATTTCGTCAGTACAAGTCTGACAGTAAGCATGCGATTTGCTCCTGTATCATAGGTGCGTTTACAAATAACTAAATTCGACAAAACAGACCCAGACCCGAACCAACTAGTTGTAGACAGTAAAAATATTTGTTTAACGGGAATCGAACTTGCGTCCCAGAGCGGTCAATCGCTCTGGGACGCAAGTTCGATCGTAGAGAAGTACGTTCGTTAGGTGCCGTCAATATAAACTTAAGTTCCATATTTGATAAGTATGGTTATACCACGGATAGAGAGACAGAGTACCCTTTACTGAAAATAAAACTCTGTACCTACATAAAATAATAAAAATGTACATGGGAATATAAAATGTTATCCTAAAGATGAATTTAGACTTTGATCCCAGAAGTTTTGGCTGATTGAAGGAAAAAAAAACGAATATTTTTAAGATAAAAATGTTAAAGAAACTTACGACAGTATGTGCACGCAGCCAAGTCCATTAGTCAGGAAGAACAAATCTGAGGTGTTGTTCCAGGAGATCTCATTCACTTCAAAGTTGAACTGTTCTTCTACTACCTGCGGACAGTAAAAATAAGTTTAAAAGTGGCTTGTAATGTTTAGTCAGTGATACTGTTATCCTGCATAATCCCACAGCAGAGCTAAAGTTTCATTTAACTTAAAAAAAATGATCCAAGGCTAAAGACTGGCAAGTGGATGAATAATAAATTTATCATAATCAAATAAATCTAACAGCAAATACACATAAAAATTATGTCTTTTATAAATATAAGCTCAAAGAGACATTAAATATGTCTTTTTTAAATCTAAGACCAAAGAGATATAAAATATGTTTTTTATAATCTAAGAGCAAAGAGATATAAAATATGTCTTTTATAAATCTAACAGCAAAGAGATATAAAATATCAGTTTTTGTTTTAAGTGATATAATCCAGAATAAGACATGTGCTGATCCATAAAGAATGTGATAAGGACAGGACAGTGAGAATCCTGATGATGAGTTAACCACTCCCACAATCTCTTCAGTTGTAGGACTAATAGGTGATTTTAATCATCGTTTTCACATTGTATATAATGATATCAATGTAATAATAAACCTACCACTTTATAAGTCTTAGTATCTATAAAAGAGACAAGGTCCTCCTTGTTCCCCACAGCGATGGTGCTGCCGTTAGGAGACCAGGCTATGTTGATGTTCTCTCCTTTGGTTGCTATGGTCGCTGCACATTTGTGTGTCCTGTAATAGACACATGGTTTGTTTATAAAGAGGTTAATATTGTTGATAAATGAGATATATGAATACCAAGCTGTTGCCACTGGCTGCATTCCCCACTCAGCATATATCCAATTCTAGGGTCTCATTCATTTCCATACTAAGTTTCATCAAAATCAGTTGTTTCGAAGAAATAATGAGACAAACACACTTTTTATGTTTATAATATTAGTAGGGAGAAGTATGGAAGATACAAGGTACGCCCCAACCTCAAATAAATAAATTAGAATAGAGGCAGATAAAAGTCTTTCTTTTTGTTATGAACCATTGGAAAAACTCGTACAGCTATATTTTATTAAGAGAAAAGTCTAGGAAAGGGTCAGTGAGTCATGTTAAGAATAAATCTGTATCAGATGTTTACATGGAAGTAACCTGGTACAATGTAGAAACTATTTACCTTGTATCCCATATTCTAACAGATTTGTCTCCGCTAGCTGTACTTAGGAGGTCAGGATGTGAAGCGTGCCAGCACAGTTGGTCGACAGACCCTGTGTGCCCTCTGAATATAAAGTCTTGAACCTAAGAAACAAACAAGGTTGAGTTACCAAAACATAACCTAACTTAAAATATTGTATATTATTATTATTGTTATATTATTTTTAAAATATTGTTCAGGCTCTAAACTGAGAAAAACAGTTTTACTTACTAGTCTATTCCTCTCTAACGTAAAAATAGCTACGCTTTTATCAAATGATCCTGAGGCAAGTCGTCGACCATCACAGGACCAGCCAACCGAATGCACTTTGGAAGTATGGGCAATGTATTCCCGAACTAGATTGTGTGATACGAAATAATTTCGCAATTCTGCTAAATCCTCTATGGGAGTCTGCGTAGGTTTAGGTTCTTTCATTTTGCAGCAATTACGTTCGGGAAAAACAATAAAAACAAGCTGTGCGGCAACAAAACCCAACACACAACAAAATTCATAGACAATACAATCTATTAGTTCTGTCACATATTCACGTAATGACACATTGCACTTGCAGTCATTGGCAGTCATAGACAAGTATTGAACAAAAAAATATTTATGGTTTCTAAATTAAAATGAAGCGATTGGCGGAAATCACATGCCACGCAAAATCGTGCGGCCGCAAAAAAAAATGCTGTTGTCTAAGCATAGCACTTGATATAATCTAGCTTTTCTAGGCACAGCCACATTGATGGGCGAGTCGCGGGACTGTCTATGGAACGCGCAAAGAAAACCGGTTGTTCGGTGTGGTCATCACTTGAAGGCGTTGAATCTGTTATGTTTTCTGTGGTATCATTAGGTCTTTCCGTATTATATCCATCACCGGAAGCATCAAAATGTCTCTACCTTTTCCAAAGAAAAAACATTTAAATAGGTTTACTGATTAAGTCTTCCATATCACTTACTTGATGAGCAACACAAATTGTCTCAATGATAAAATATAAACAGAAAATATATTCAAATCCACTTTATTATTATTCTCATTATAACCATCAATATAAATTACTGGAAATAACAATTAACATGCTATTTGTCGCCGATGTAGTACCGTCGCCAACACTTTATTTGGGTATGGAAATATGCCACCGGGCCCAGCCATACTATGTGCATGAATAAAATATGCAGACACTTTTCCTGAAAAATGGTAAAAATAGAGAAAATAACATTAAAACGTATCACATCAACTTGTACCATAAACAGAGCATGATATCATTGAATCATCTCTCAAAACATTATGAAGAACACACCAGGAAAGATTCGAAAGGAAACGGCTTTCGCCAACCAGCATTGGGCCCGTGTCGAAAACTAAAAATTGCCTTTAGGTTTTTAGTAGGTATTCACATAGCTGGTTTTCACGCTCACGCACATTTTTTGTTTTCGTGGTAAGATCAGCAAAGGGAGGGTCCTCTAAGGGAGGGGCTTCGGCATTGTGCTGACAATCTTTGAGGCGTACGTGGACCCGGATATGGTTCATAATCGGAGTGCGAGTCGCCCATTACTCGCCGCCCGCGCATACGGAGGCTCGTGGAACTGCTTACTTATTGCCGTCCAAAGAGGATAATAAGACTAGGTTTTAAAAACAAGTAGAACTTACCCCAAGAGAACATCTCACTCTTGGTGGGGTCGAAATAATATGGCCCACTTGAGCGAAATCCCGTTTTGAGACATTAGACGATAATGCAGCCGCACGTAACAACGTACCACACTTACTTCTTATCATTTTGTATTCATTCACGAACGATATTCTTGTTAATATTGACAAACTGTGTCAAAGTGGAGTTTGAATGCATTTTTTTTAAATTTCGCTTTAGGCAGGTGAAAAAACAGCCAGTGATTTTATATAAAAACTTTATTGTGTATTTTTTTAAATATTGAAGGATTTTTTCAGCAAGCAAAGTTGATTGCATTTTTGTTGCAGTTGTTGAGGAGTGATGGAATACAGCGATGCGTGTCGTGGGTTCGATTCGATTTATTATCGGTGGTTTATTATCAGGTGATGTTATGCCCGCGCCTTCGGTGGCCGGAGATCGTCTTGCCACGTCCGTCGCCTTGGGCGTCCACCACCGCGGGTTGGGCGGAGGGAGGACATTGTCCTCTCTCTCTCCCGGCTCGCCTCCTCCTTCGCGACCATGACTGCTTCGCAGGAGGCGACCGCTTCCCACTCCGTCTTGCCCCGCAGCATGGCCGCGACCAATTCCGATGTTATGGCTGCTTGTGTAAGTCTAAACGTTTGCGAATGCCTACGATACAGAAGAAATTCCTAGAGAAATTAGTTCAGGTGGTCTTTTTTTATTTTAAAATCATCAAATGAGTCCTCCCGCCCAGGACAGGAGGGACTGTCAGACTTGTACTGACTAAAGCCCACAGTGATCCTTCAATAGCCCTTTATGTACCAGGGCCGCGGTTACTAGGTGAGACAGTCCCGCGACCCCGGCAGGCTTTGGCCCTCTTTGGGGGGCCTGCCATGACGTTTGTAGTTCCACTGTGGGAACGAGATGGCGTATAGCTCCGTCTGTTTCCCGCATTGTAACTACTCACGCTTTAGGAATGACAATGCGATAGACGAGTCCTAAGACTTCTGGAATTAGGGATGAATAAAGACACATTATTCGTGTGCAAGTAATTTTATTATTTAAAAATAAGATCTCACTGTTTTAACACTAATCAAATAAATTAGGTACGTACTTATCTTATTATTTAACAATCAATTCACTACTATACTTATTACAACATCATGAAATGAGGTATTTTCTCATTAAGTGACTCCAAAAAAAAAAAAAACAAAAAAAGGGCCGAATTGCGACGTTCCTGTCACACCAAATTACATTAAAAAGTTGTGAAATAGTACATTGTTCACCGAGAGGAGAAAGTGACCGATTACCATCGAGGGTATCGTTTAAAGGACGAGGCGTAGCCGAGGACTTTAAAATACCCGAGATCGGGAATCGCACTTTCTCTCGAGTGATACATAGTGCTTTATACTACACCTACGAGGAAAATAAATTACTTTCTACGAAAACTGAATCCTCAAACAACACACAAATTGAAAATGGCGCCAATGGCGTCTGCAATTTTCACATGTTCTTTTTTCAAATTGTTTATCCTGCCGCCGCAGGGTCGCACTGCCAGCCCGACACCATCCAACATACAGCTAGTGGCGAGTGTCATTTTGCGAACTTGGAGATAAAAACTCACTGTAAAAACTTTTTGGCTTTTGATATTTAGGTTACCGGCGCATAGTCTTACCCAAAATTAAAAAAGAAAAAACACGTTAGAAATGGATTTTCATACACTTTTCTCTCCCGCTCAGATGCGTTTTCTCCCCGCATATTTGGTCGATATGCAATGACGTACTTTCTACCGTAAATTTGATAAAGTAACGAGGTACTTTCCAAGCAGGTGTAGTATAATAGTATATTTTGCAACGATTGAATAAAGAGCGGATTTAAAGCGAGGGCCATTATATGAATCAAGAGCAAGCGAAGGATTTTAATGACTGAATCACGACCGTAGGGAGTGATTCATGATGATTGAATCACGAGCGAAGCGAGTGATTCAATGTCAAAGTCAATGTCAATGTCAAAATTCCAGTGTCAAAGATTTGAGCGATAAAAGATATTCAACGAAACAAAATAAAGTTTTTTTTAATACCTAAGTCTGCTCCACACACACGTGGGTGCGAAGTAGTCCAATCGCTCGGTCACTGCGCCAACAAGCTGACGTTAAAATCGGAACAAAGATTTCAATTAAGAGTAATTTTCATATTAGCAAGGGGGTTGTCCAGCATCGCGGTCGATGTCGAATGTACTAAAGTGTTCTAAATTCAAACACCAAAACAGTGCGTAAAAGACTACTTTTACGCACTGTTTTCCGTGCGTAAAAGTAGCTTTTTCGGGGGGGAATGGTATAAAGAATATTGTATACATTTTAATAACATATCGATAATTCTGGACTTAAAACGTAATTAGTCCAGCAATACTATAGGGTATTTTACTGCATAAATAAATTGATAATCTATTTAGTCCGTCAGTAATAATATTGAAAAATAATGGACACGTATTTTTTATATTTTTTCAAATTAATGAATATTGACAAAGATAAAACGCTTCCAAATTCGGGAGTGGGAGCTTGTGACGTCATTGCGCTTGTGAAATTGTACCGACCGAGTGAGGTTTTGCGATTTTTAGAAGCGTTGTATCTTCGTCAATTTTGGTTTACGAGAAAAGAAAAAATACGGGTCTAATATTATTTAATAATCTATATTTCGGACTAATAAAATGTTTTGAGTAAAATACCGTATTCTTTAAGAAATCAGCCCTGTGCGCAGCGTCGAAACCACAACCTGACCCCGATAGATTTTCAACTTTATACTTAGAGCATAAGGCCGGAAATCTATTAGAGACAATCCACTACAAACAAACTGCCGTTGAGACGCTGCGTCTGCGCCGGGTTAGTGAAAGACAACAGATTCATTCATAAAATTAACAGGAACTGCAAAAACGATCCTTAACACTATGGAATAAAGGCGGTTTCAGTTATGTGCGATGTGCTGCACCATGAATTAAATTCTTATCAACTTACCGATCACAGGTTTATCTTAACACCTAAAAAGCATTTAAAATATTATGACTATTTGTCTAAAGTGCTGACATTGCAAAATAATACTTATTTACTTGAAATACAGTTCATATTCGAATGTATTTTTTTCAACTTTTTAAAGTGAACTTCGGTTTAGCTCCCTCCATCAAAAAATTAACCTTATTTGTTTGAATGTAATGTTCTTAGTCGTATCCAATATTCTTTATCAGCCGCTTCTAGGAATATGCACATTATCTTTACACTGTGAAGGTTTAATTTCAGATGAAGTGCGACTGAGCGAAATCTGTCTAGCATAGACTACATAGAGGTATTACCCAGAAGTTTTATTATCTCCTTTCTCTATTTTAGTCTTCATTAATCTGGATATTTTGCCCTCGCACTGATATATTTTTCTAAATTCTGCATGTGTTTGTACAACGTGAAGGTAGTGCAATTCAAAATGGCGGCACACTCTCTGATGACAAAGTAGAAACTGCTTGGAGTATTCTCTTTTAATTCCTCGTCAAACTTTTTATGCCAGTCCGTGGATCGTGTCATAAAATCTTCATCGTAATGCCTGAACCAATATTTAAATTCCGAAACATTATTTTCGTTTATCAAAGGCTCGAAATTGTCTTCCCATGAAACCTTTTCTTCTAGCAACCTCTTTTCTTCTTGCAAAACAATCAATGGTAATTCATCTTCTGAATCATCGCTTTGGAATTTAGATCTTACACGATTAGCAGGTCTTAGTTTTGCAAATTCGGCACTTTTTTTACACTGTTCTATCTTTTGGTTGACAATTTCTTCTAGTTTAGGAGGGACTTCTTCTAAATTGTATCCCTCATCTTCTCTATCTTCCCTTTTTATTTTAATGTACAGTTGATTAACATCATACTTTTCTTCGTCAAACTTCGGATCGCCTTTCGGAACTAGATCGTCTAATTTCGTTTCTTCTTCTCCATCAAATAGTTTTGCTTCCCAATGTTCGTCTATCTGTTCCTCATCATCTATTTTATCCGGATTCTGTTCCTTGTCAGTTTGTTCTAGTAGGCTAGCCTGTGGATTTACATTTGACTGATTCTGCAGAGTAAGAATTGACTGATTGTCTACATTGGTAGTTAAAAAGGAACTTGCTCGTGTTAAAGCATCACTGGCTTGTTCCATATTTGCTGTTTCGTTTTGAGTAACATTCAGTAAATTATCAAACTGATTGTTTCTTATAGCTACACTGACTGCTTCCTGCATTTGATTTAATAAATCTGTCTCTTTAACACTGTAATAACCACTAACTAGTTCCTCTACTTTTCTTTTGGCTTCGTATTTGTCCACTTTAGCTCTTTTTCTGGGTTCTCTCGGTGTTTCTCCATCGCCCAAATCATTAGCTTTTCTTTTTCTAGGTTCTTTGGCAGGCTTATACTCTTTGGGGATAGGTATTTTGTATTTTTTACAAGCGTTCAGTATCAATTCTTTAATTGTTCGCTCCCTATCAAAAGTGTCTGGGTTGAAAGTTGCGAATATCATTTCATTATCTGTGACGTCACTCATACTGGCACGGTCATCGAATACAGAGTTGTTGTTCGGTATTGGTTCCTCATTATCAGCGTAATAATCTTCTTCGTTATTTTGTTCCATTTCGTCTTTCAAATCAAGTTCAATAAATAAATCATCGAATATATTCTTGTCATCATCTTCTTCTGTTATGATAAATCCTCTTTTATCTTGACCCTGATCAGTAACTTGTACTATGTTTTCATTTTCTTCGGAAACTTCTTTTTCCTTTGCTGATTTTTCTGCATCTTTCATATTTTGATCAATGCCTAGTTCATCATTTTCTTGTTTATCAGAAACTCTTTTTTCATTGACTAGATTTTTTGGGGCATGGATTCCTCTGCTATCATCTTCCATACTATCATCACTGTCAGTTATTTTGTCTCTCTCATCAACTTCTTTCTCTTTTCTCTGATTGACTAAACTATTCACTGCTGTTTGACTAACTATTTCAGATTCTTTAGAAACTTCATTTTCATTTACTAGACTTTCTGAGTACCGTAGTATCATATTATTCTCATTTATACTCTCGTCAGTGAAATCAATATTTTCTTTGCCTTTAGAAATATCATTTTCGTTTGCTAGGTCTGAATCGCTACCTCCACTGATATTTTTCGTCATCCTCTGATCATTTTCATCCACATTTTCAGTATCTCTGCAAACTTCTTTTTCATTCACCGGGTGCTCCGAATCATAACCATGATCACTATCTTTATCATTGCTTGTATTCAGTGCATCTTCACACGTAACATGCTCCATCTTTGGTGGGTTGGTTTTCATCCAATTTCTGTTCTCACAATTTTTAACATATACCATTGCTTTTTTACTCTTTTTCATAACTATAGTGCCGAGAATATCTTTTCTGACTATTTTCTTATCTTCACTGACTCCTTTTATTATGTTTTCTGAACTTGAGTCTACCAGCTGCAAATGTTCACAAGCATAGCTTAGAGAATATTGAGAAAAATCTTCACTTAGTAGAGCCTTTATTTCATGGTCTTGTGTATGTTCTATTATGATTTCTGTGTAGTCAGTCATAGGTGTCAATGTTGGTTGAAACAAATGTTTAGGAATAACTCTTCCTTCTTCATCATCAGGTATTTTGCTCAGCAAATTCATTGCTGTTTCATCTTGTAATTCTTTATTGTTCTGTGGCCTTTCATTCATATGTTCTATATAGACATGGTCATCAATATCCAAAAAATGCTGTTCTGCCATATGCAGGGAGGACTTACAAAGAGTAATCTTTCTGAACTGCATAAAGCTGCACCATTCTCTGAAAGAAAATAGTCTTGTGCTTGGATCAGAGTATTTTCCCATCCTATACGACTTTGTTAGATTCCTCTCATCATTGATCTTATCAACAGCATCAGATAACTTCTCTTCATAATCTCCATCCAGCCCAAAGCACATCTTCATAGCTACAAGAACATAGGACATGGCCACACCTTCGTAGTCAGGTGTATGTATTAAGTGTCCCTTAGATTTGCTACTTATATCAAGGAAGTCACAATGGTGGAAGTACATCAAAGAGTATATTAAAGGTTTTACATCATTAGGTAGACACAATTCTAATACAAAATCATCAATAATTTTCCTCATATTTGGTACTTTTGGGGTTCCTAAGTCAAGTTTTCTCAACAAAGTCATAGCTAGGGCACGGATCCTATACATTGCGCCTACTTTGCTGCTTAAAAACTTCACCCATTCGACATGTATGCTTTTTAAATCAATTTCTTTAGGTACAAAACGTTGTAAATTGGAGAAATTAACCCTTTTTTCTTCAATAAATCTGAATAATTGGTACAGTTGTATGTCACTTTCATCTAGATTCAATGCTAAATACAACATGGCGACTATAACGCCTCTTGACAAGAATTTAATGTCTCTCTTGGAGCCTTCCATTATAACATTTTTCTTTATATTCTTACTTGTGTCTTGTTTCTCGTCATCATTGTGTTCCTGTTCATCTGGTGCTGGGTTACTGCTGCTATTTTCTTCTACCATGAAACTTGGTAACGTCAGGTTATCATTATTTTGTAATACTGTATTGTTTGCCGTTCTGTAAAAATGGAGCATTGGGTATTATTTTTTAGTCTTAATTGATTATTTTTTTATACGATTGTTCAACAATAAGGGTATAAGTGCAATATTGATTAAGAGCAACGATAAGGGTACATTCAAGATAAACCACTGAACCAAACAATCGGAAATATTGCACATGCATTGTCAGGTGTACAGAAACTGATATCATAATTATTTTACCTTCCAACCCAAAAAAAGTACTGTTCTCGAGGAAGACAATAAAAATGTTCTTTTTTTTTAGCATGGTAAAATCATCAAATGAATCCTGTCATCCAGGGCACGGCATGGCGTTCTTCAATAGCCATTTATGTCCCAGGGCCACGGAAAATAATTAGTCCAATGTTCTTATGGTAATAGTCTAAAAGACTTATGATAAAGTAAGAGAAACCTCAAGAAAAACCTAGTCGGCAGTAGTTGTCTTACCCTTGTGCATCTTTATTTTGATATTTCTTAACATATCTGGTCCAGATCCACAATAGTTTCAATTTAAATGTAGGTTTGGCTCCCGCATCTACTAGTTCATCGGCCAGGCCTGATATTATGAAGTTAAATATGTGCCATTTGTACCATTCACTGCTCACTGGAAAAAATTGAAAATATTATCATTTTTGTTTTACAGCACAAACTGGAACAAATAAAGTATGAATTTCTGGTAAAAGGAGTAAGTAGAGTAGTTCATGTGAAATTGCACAATTTAAATAAATAATTGACATTGTGATCTGAATACTAAAATACATTTTTGAACTGTCTAGTAACAACAATCTAATATCGGAAATTCAAAACAAATAATAAAAATGGTAAATTTCCTGTTTTAAAACTAATAATAACAATAATCTACTTTGAAATTTCTAATTAATCTAGTAAAATTAACGTCAGACACAAGGTAATGGAAGGTTAAAGATTCGTGTTTGGCAACAACAAAGGTGTTTGGAGTTATGAGTGCAAGCATCCAATACTCTATAGTAAGAACACCAACTTACTTTGAATCTTGATATCATGTATTTTGGTGATTTTCCTTCTCGTTGCTATAGCAAAAGTGCCGTCTCCCACAGTTTTTTGCTCTATCACAGTTTCTCGCGCATTTGTATTTTGAGTGTTACACTCTACACAGTAATAGTAACCATCTAATAATTTTAATTCTGTGCCCCCACACTCTATACAGGGATCGGTAGCCTGCATTTTGTTAAAATATTAAGACTAAACTACAGATCGAACATGAAAATAAACAATCAACATGAATCACACATGTGATTTTTTTGACTCCCGCCATTAAATGTCAATGTCAAAGCTAAAATCCAGTGTTACTATTTTCAAAAACAACATTCCACCTAGAAATCGTTGTACCCAACAATATTTGGGAACTTAGACGTTTTAATTAATGACTTAGATGCCTCAGATGTACCGTAAAAAACGTAAATATACGTTTTTTACGGTACATCTGAGGTTTATTGCTTACAAATTCTGTTACACGCTGCTGATATTGTACAAAATCATTTATTTTTGTAAAAAGCATTATGTATTTTTGCAATGGGCAAGTTTGTTAAAATTGACAGGGGAATTATTGCCATGACAAAAGAAAACCTACTATGGTAGAAATAAGGCTAATAAAAAATACGCACAATAATCGTAAGAATTCTTGTAGATTTTTTTTAAGACTATATTTTTAATCATTTCAGGTTTAAACAGTTTTGCACTTTGGACAGAAGTTTAAGTGCTATAGGTGGATATGCGTTGCGTCTGTATAATTAATGAAACTTGGAATTTTCTCATTTCAGAGGTATTCCTGATTTAAGAAAAATAAGGCAGACCTAAAATTTAGATAACTCATCACAATTAGAACAATAGCCAGCAAAATATATTTCATAATCTTACCGCTTAGTGTTGTATGAGTGAGTATAAGTGCTGACTTTGTACGCCGATGATCCTGAATGCCAACCACGTGCCAACGATGAACAGGTTGTTTTGTCGACCATCTAGTTTATAGTTTGTCAGCGCAGAACTAAAAAAAATCCCTGAGTCCATGTGCTATTTTTATATTGTCAAATCAAAACTGGCTACAAAAGATTCACGAAAAAAAAAAAACATTACTCTTTTTTACCGTGACAGTCGGGTAAAACTGCCTTGGTAGTTTTTTAAAGTGACAGTGTGGCAACTGGAAAGTAGAAACACTGTAAAAGTGGTAATTTTCGTAGCGTATTGCTGTCCGTCATCAATAACTCGCGTAATTCGGGCGTGTGCTCCTTTCAGGCATTTATTGAAATAAACTAACCGTTTTTCACCACCGCCAACGCACACGAGCGTTCGCGCCGCTGTTTACCGCTCAAAGACTGTCATGCTATCGTGCTTTCCACCACACCCCTGGTTATAGTGATTCGTATTCGTGAACTGTTGCGTGTTTATTGCCGACGGCAGCGTTTGAGGCTGTTGTACGGGTTAGATTACGTTAATCTGTGTCTGGTGTAGTGTTATGTTGTGTAAGTTGTAGGGCTGCTGGTTGTGTTGTTGCGCGCGGGACACACATTGATGGGCTGTGTCGAGCGCGTCTGGCAGGCGGCTGAGAGGCCGCAGCGGCGGGTTCTTACTTCGTGGAGGGTCTACAATAAAATCAGCCACACTGGAACTGATGGAATTAGAGAATATCGTCGCGAACACTGTTTATTTGAAAGCCAGAGAGGGTAGGTACCACATAACTCTTTTACATTACTACTTTTTTTTTCAGAATCTTTTAGTATTTTCACGATAAAAGATGCTAAAAAATGATAAAAAAATGATATTAGTTTGTTATTATCGTGTTTCTTTGCTCTTAGTTGATAAGTGAGTTAAATTTTCATACTTTAAAACCTTATAATTAACGTCGACTACAGTTGAAACTACAAAAAATAAACTTGTTTATCTCATGGATTAGGAAAAGTACTGTTTTTATATCACACTTCATGGTTTTATTTTCTATTTTTTTGCAGAAGATCCACAGTCAATTTTACTAGTTTTATGATATCAACTTTGCTGATCAGGATATCTCAACAATATTTATGTAACAAAGATAGAATCCATAAGTGACAATTAATTATTTCTTACTAATACATTAACTATGCAATCAAGCAAAACAGTACATTCACTGTTAAAAAAAAACTACTCATAATTTCTCCTAATTAAAAAACTGATTATAAATTCAAATTTACACCTTGTAAACAGAACAATAAAGTTAATTTTAGAATTGCAAATGCAGTTACTCTGCATGAGTATTGATCATTTGAAATTAGAATAGAAATCAGTCTTAGAGAACATGCCTGTTTCTACCAACATAACAGTAGGACAACACCTTTATAAAAGCAAGCAGTTCAATTTTCAACTCTCAGTGTAGTACTGAAAGTTGATGTTTCATTGGTGCAATAATAATGTGTTTAGATGTTGTCTAATAGTAAGTAAAATAGGTAGTCTTCATCTATAACTTTGTTGCTAAGGATTTAATGTTCTAAACATTTATTCTCAAGGTGTATTTTAACTCGAACATAAATTATGTTGCGATGACTGCAGTCGAGGTAATTGGATGCAGTTACTCGTTAATTAGTTGCGCTTGTTATTACGATTGGTCGAACATATTGAAATTGATTTGTTTGATCTTCACAAATAAGGAAAAAATGCATTCTTTAGTATTTTATTTTTATTTAATAGCTGGATAATATAAATGATGTTGACATTGAATATAAATTTTACATAAAAATCTTTATCATGAAGTCATTAATCAGTTATTACTGTTTTATTGTCTTCGGATTCTATGAAGACTTATTTTGAATTAAAGGCATCATTGCCCAAACACGCTATCAACTTTCTAAATTAATTTTAAAAAAACACGCTAGTATCATACAGAATGTTTCTTTTCAAATTGGACAAAAGAGAGATTGCTGCATCCATAAAAGATTCAGGAAAACTGTCTTAGGAACCTTTAGCATTTTTTTTGGCATTGGCAATTTAGATGTTTTTATTTTTTTGGTCAAGTGTTAGTTCTCCCCAAAAATGTGTGAAATTGACCAAATTTTTTTTTTATGCCGTTCGACTCTGTTTCCTGTCAGTATCATTACATTGTACTGGTATACACAAATTACATATAATTTATAGCCTATAGACTTCCTACAGGATAATAAGCTTGAAGTCAATCCATACTTACAAACAAATTAATTTTACCTCTTTATAATATTGGTATAGATGTCTGCGGCAGTGTAGTTTATTTTGGTAGAGATTATGTTAATCATTATTTTAATTTTTTCAAGTTACAAAACATGTGAGGTAGCTTGTGATTAACTCAAGTCGTAAAAGAACACATCATAAAATATCTTCACTTGAATATGCATTAGACATGTCTTGCAAACCTGTTGTACTAAATATATTCTTATTACTAGATGCGTACAGAATCATAAAATATACAATTGTATATAATAATATGTTTATTAAATTATGGGTATTGCTATGTAATTATTGCTGCAGAACCTTCAATACAGTTTATGCCTAACAACCAGTTGAATAAGATTCAACATTTCGGTTTTGCCGGTACATTAAATTGAATTAACATAGATTAGTTACACATATTTAACCCAAAAAGTTTTTGCAATTGCTCCCAGCACAAAAAATTGTAGAAATGAAATACTCAATGGGTTTTAATTGACTAAAGAGATGGGAAACGCATTAACAATAACGTAACTCAGAAATAAAAAAGCAAATGGTAACCACAAAATCTATACCTTTTTAAAAATTTGTTTGTATTGAATAGGCTCCGAAACGACTAGACCGGTTTCAAAAAGTCTTTTTCCATTTGAAAGCGGCTTTGGTCCTGAGTGACATAGGCTAAAAGTGGTGGAGCGGAGTGGTTTACCAGTCCGCTGGCAACAGCAAATTTTTAATTAAAGCAATATTTCTTCCTCAACCTGTAAAATATACCTGTTTTGATTGTCATCTACAGTTAACAGGAAATAAATAAAAGGAAAAAAATCAAGGTTTTAAATTAAGGAATCTAACAAATATCAAAAGGAAGGAAACTGATATAAATATGAAGTAGGCAAAAGAAACAGGACAATTTTGTTATAAAAGTTATATTTAAAATGGTATTTATAAGATTTTTTACTGATTAGTATGTACAGGTAATTATTATTTGCACATAACTCATTAATACCTATAATGTTCTACTGGGACACAGGCCTTTTATCTGTGAGAGAGCAAATGGACTTTTTTTTTTATCATGGTAAAATCATCAATAGAGGCCTCCCACTCCGGGCAGGGCGGGAGGGACTGTCAGACTTGTACTGACTAAAATCCACGGTGTCCTTCAATAGCCCTTTATGTTCCGGGGTCACGGTGATGGTATGAGTCCCGCGACCGGTCCACATGGACTTAGTTCGAGAATTGGGTGTGTTACACTTCTCACTTATTAGGCCAGTGAATACCTAATTTCTATTTCGAGTTATTTCAAAATTTAGTATTTATCATAATGATATTATAAAGGAATACATACATTACGTACACGACATTCTTTCTTAAAAACGGCACACTAACGCACACATGAGTAACTAAATATTGCAATAGCACACTACATCACGATTAGTTGCTAAAGTAGGATGGCATCGCAAGTGAAAAAGAGACAAATATAGTCAAACTTTGTCAATTGACCACATTTGAGCGCGTCACTTTCTGAGCGCTTATAACATATTACACCTTTTTACTTATATCATTGATTTTTCATGACATTTTACTATTTATCAAAAACATTTACACATAACAAAAAACTAAAAATAATAAAGTTATATTTTGCATAACCATCTCAGAAAAAAAGCAAAACAAATAACCGTAGAATATTCACAAAACAGGTACATAAGGTAAAGCAGGTTTTCAAACATAAAATCTATAATGTTGAATCAGGTATCAATGAACCTACATATAATTAACAACTCATGATTTATCCTCAAGTGAGTCTAAAATGTTAAATAATTAAATAATAATCTTTTAAACATTGAGCTATTATTAATACGTATAAAGGCGATACCACGTATCGCCACTGTGTCCCATCCAGGATGAGACAACGCGCACAAGTTCATTCAATTGTTTGACAGCTCTGTGGCGTGCACTAGGCAATAGCTCAATGCTTTTAAACAACGTTTATAAGCTAGTCCTTCCATAGGTACCACTTTTTTTTTGTTGTGGCAGAATCATCAAAAGAGTCCTCCCCACCCATACATATCCACAGTGTTCTTCAATAGCCCTTTATGTCCCAGGGTCACGGTAATGAGATAAGTCCTGCGACCTCTGTAGGTATAACTCGCATTAAGTGTACTTGCATTGTGGACTGTGGTGCGGTAGATATTTTTATTTATAAAATATCCTGTTACAATTGGCTTAAAACATAATTATTTATAATGTGATTTGCTAATTTGGTTTGTAGTCTGATAAATACTGCAATACATACTCATATCAGAACGTTTTTTTTTTTTGTTAATTAGTTAACAAAAATGGCTTCTTAATTAATTTGTTAAAAATCTGTTAATATGTAATTCTAGTTTCATTTCAAATATTTCTTACACTATGTAAAAATACTATTTTATTATCCTTACTCATAAAAAGAATTCAATAAAACAAAAATTAGGCAGTAATCACAACAGTGTACATACGCGGGCTTAATGCCATTTACAGACAAGTAGACTTCTATGAATTACTCGTACTGTGTAAACGTTCTCTTACTTAACACTGCTTGCAAGTCAACAGTCCACAATTCTGCGAGTACCAACCAAACTGTCAAAACCACCACCAATTGGCACTAAGCATTTCCAAACGTCTTTTATAATGAGGACAGCGAAGGAGTGGAACTCTCTGCCTGCGTCTGTATTTCCGAACGCATACAACTTTAATATCTTCAAAGTTAGAGTGAACAGGCTTCTTCTGGGTAAGCTCGCTGCATCGTCGATCTTTTCTTAGTCATAAGGTCAAGAGCAAACCCATCTCAAACATAAAAAAAAAACACAATGACTCTGTGTATTTTTTTCCCGCGAATGTTTGTCTTTTGCGGGAAAAAAAAAATACAGAACAGAATTGAAGTGTAGTTGTGAATCGTACGCGATGGTGATAGAAGATATACCATCAAACAAACACACCCACTTCACATCCCTTTGGCAAGCAATAACCCTGTGATCTTCAAAGGCGCCTTCAGATTCATACACAGACACTCACGGTTCTTTGCTTGACGACGCGTTCTCGCGACAATTTACAGGGTTCACGTCTGTCGCACCCTGTTCCATTTTCAAGATGTTTTTTCCTGTCAAAGGGTACCATTTATCATAACGAGTTTCCTCCGTACCTCGGAATGTACGTAAAGCCCTTGATCCCAGCTGTTCTGCGGATCTTTGACAGTTGTTTCTGTTAGTTTACATGGACGACTGTAAAATAATGGTGTTCAGCTGCACCCGACTCGACTGAAAGCCGATATAGTCGAGGAAATGCTAGGCAGATTGATGATGATTTTGTCAAAGTCTTCTTTCACTAAAGTGGAAGTACCGCACAGGGTGTTTTGAACACTGGAAGTGTGGACCGGCGTAGTACTTGCAAGATGTAACCTAAGTAAGAGAAAAGATTCTCTCATTTTGCGTCCACTCTTATCTCTTGTCGCAAAATATGCGATGTCGATTTCAACCAGCGTCAATGATCAATTCCTGCACAACCACACTTCTTTATTTTGTTAGTAACAAGGCCTAAATCTTGTAGGACTTGAAAACAAAAAGGCTGTGATTAAACCTTGGAAGTGTTTATTGAAAACACTTTACCTATGTAATTGTCAACTATTTCGGAAGAGCAAACAATTTGGCAACGGGTTACACAGACCCTTGTAACTTTGAACAACAGACCCATTGAACATTGAAATGTCGGTACAAAGGTTAAGGATTTCACATTTGTGACCTAATTTAATATAACAATCGGCATTTTGGTCTAGTATGCGATTGTCCGTTAATAACCCGATAGAGCCATACAAAAGAGCCTATTCATAGGTCATAATGACGAAATATCTTGAGATATGAAGTACACGTTACATCAAAGAGAGCAAATGCTAAATTGCATTATACAAAATATGACGTTTACCAAAGACCGAAGTCTATCTGGTTGAATAATGGAGAACGGTTTGCACATAAAGTCCGATTCACAAAAGACAAACCCCATAAAAATCACAACTGATACTAGTTCATCTCATTAACACCAGACGCACAAAGTTAGTAAATAAAACGATACCCTTGAAAACTATGCACCAGATTCAAGTATTAGAGTGGGCTGGTTGCGTAGGAGTGGCCGTGAATCTGAATGTAATCGTAGGTATATCGCTTGTAGCGATACGATACGGTGTAGTGACCCCCCGGGGCTTCGATGTTACGATAATCTAGATTCGAGAGTCAATGAATGGATTGACGATGTAATTTCGGCAGTAATTGGTTCAGGACTCCCCTTTTCTGGGGTGTAGAATTGCGTGTGAGTGCTCAAATTAATAAGACGTCTAACTGTTTATCTTCCATTAGAGCTAAATTGTTCTAGATGTTGGTAGCGTAATTGGTAATTGAGTAATAGAATCTAAAACACATATAACTTCATATCAATCAAAAGTGAATACACTTTTGATTTAATAACCTAGTTACTGCGATAGAAGTCTTAACTAGGATCTTTGACATTACACTTTTTAAGTGAATCAACTCTTAGGAGAATTCAGGAATAAAGAAACATACTGCATACGATTTCTATGCATTCCGGATAGCTATCTCATCTCTAAACGTAATTGGGCCTTGTAGTACCGACACCGCAGTGTCACTGCCAGTGAGAAAACCTATTCAATTTCGCTGCCCCGGATATTTCTCCAATCGCCTTGTAAGTGCGAGTAGTCCAATATTTTCCTTCCGTTACATTTCCTGCTGTTTGGAAGGGTCGGCAAAATAGATGGACAGCCGGAACCTTGGAAATTGCTTTCTGATTTCACATGATAATTTTAATTTTAAACGTTGTAATGGAGTTCAAACATAGCAGAAAACTAACGAGAGAGGTATCAAAGTTTTCCCTCCATTCAAAGTGCGTGACGGTCATGAGGCGGTCGTTAGCGTAACATACGTCCTTTCTCTTTTACTTATAATATTAGTGGATTATAGGTGTCAAGGTCAAAGTACCGAGATAATATTTGTGTGAAGTTTATTACCTCATTTTAAAGCTATTTGGATTTGAGGAGTCAACATTGCAATGCGCCTATTACGTTTAAGTAATGGTATGTGCCAATGACCTTAAGAATGGACTCGGTTAGTTGGTAATTAGTCTTACTTCTTAACCAGTTAGTTTGTCAGACATTCATAGTAAAGCAGACTTTGATTAAAGAGAAAACTTGAATACCTCTGTATGTATGGAGCGACTACCTATCTGATCTCCATAACCTCAAGTAATTCAGTTAATGGGTATTAAGAGACTTTCAAGCTTCTAAACAGAAGCAACTGACGAAAAATTCAAAGTGACGGCCGAGACCAACGGCGTTTTGTGCTTTCCGAAGCACACTGAAATCTCGCTATGTTAGATGGTCAAGAACTTCGGCAAGCGAGCCTTAACCTTGAAAATCGAACTGCGCGTCTGTTATTGCCGAGCCACGAGCCGTTATTAACCTATGTGACCTACAACTTGGTAAATATCATCAAGCTTTGACTTCTCAAACTTCAAAGTAACGCTTGTATCCCCGTATCTATCTGTACTTAACACAGTGTGATTCTAATTACATTGTACGCCTAATTGCTTGCGAACACAGCGGACAATCACTGAGTATTAAGTTTCCGGCAATGTGTCGGTTGATAGCCGGTATCCGGCTGCTATCTGGTGGAACATGCAAATAATGTGATATTCTCAACGTGGTTTGTGCCATTGACGTAAGTGATTGTAAAAATGTGTTGGGGCGTATGTGTCTGCAGTTAAAGAAAATGTTATGACAGCTAACGTCAGTTTACCGGGCCATTTCATACAACTGTCAAATTTGACGTGAGATGAAGAGAGATTGTGATTTAGAAATAAACAAATTATTTTAAAGTTGTTAGACGATTTGTGGAGCATTAGCACTTTACCTGAATTATGATTTGTATACGTCGTTTTTACACCATAAGGAAAAACACTTTTTCCTTATTAATTCTGAACGCGCTTCGTCAAATTTTTGATGGGGACAAAAAAGTATCCAACAATGAATCTATCTTTGAACCGAATCTGGACAACGACGTCAAAGTGAGGGTATTAAGAAAGATGCGTTGTCAAGAACGGTCTTAATTCATCGTTAAAGATCATCGACCGATACCCTCCGACGCTTCGCACCCTTGACGAACAAAGGGCCCTCCATTATCTATCTTCAAAGGGTACTACTGAACACCAACTACCATTCGTGTTTATATTATCCTTGGCTCCTAAACCAACAGAGTTACAAAGAGCAGTAAGCCGTGAATCCTGCGCAAATAAACAAGAAACTTACTAGTTACTATTATCACTATTCTTCTCTTTGTTATGGGATGTGTTTTGTTAATAAAGAAGCATTATATCCTGGGATAAGTTTGATTAGAAATTGTTTTCTGGTTGTGTGCCAAAGTCCTTTCATATTGTTACGAGCTGCGTATGAGGATAAATTAGTTAACACCAATTAAAAACCAAGTAATCTTTATTGACAAACAAATCACTGATCACGATTCAAAACTTATACACGCACTTAATCACACGTATAAGTCACTTAGAGATCGTTTTGAGTTCACTTTCGAGTCACCTCGATCGACTGACTCAGACGACCCCGGCCGAACTAGATGTTTCTAGAAAATCAAATCGAATGTTCTGTAAACATCCAGAGACTTCTACATAATCCCAAACCTTCTGGAACATTCCAGAAACATCTCGAAACATCTATATCAGAGTAGAATTTCCTAGAAACTTCCAGACCAATCTTCAGTACAATAGTCGAGAACCTTGTGGAACCTTCGAGAAGCCTGTAGTTTGGTCTCGCAATAAGATCGACGTAACAATATTTATTGGTACTACGTGTAATGCGGGAAGCAATGAATCTTTTGGAAATATTGAGGTGCCTGTGTGTTATGAAATGCGATGGGTTCAAGGCATGCCATGCGTTCTTAGTACACCGCAAGTGGGTGTGTTGCTGGGGCGTTAAATCTGCCACTGTCCAGAAAAACGTTTGCGGATTTTGGAGGGTTCCAAACCATTTCTGGACGTCCAAAAAGAGCATACATAATTATCTTTTATTTGTATGTTTACTGCAAATTATAATAAAAGCCAAAAAAGCTTCCGTTTGTTTCGTTATTTGTAAGAACAAAATTCCCTATTCATGTTCAACCAAACATTTTTCGTTTTAAGCCTTTGCTCTATTATATGCAAGATAGAATGATCATTACCCAGAGAGCTTTCATTACTTAAAGTGCACTTAGTTACTGTTTCGAAAAGCCGATGTAATTCTATGAGTAGTGCATAACAGATTGGTATGACGGGAAAACATTGTGTGATGTGTTATCCAGTTGCTAACAGGATTTACCGGATAACCGAATGCCATCCCCAAGGTCAAATTGTAATTATCAATTTCTGTTTTATGTGGTTGCGATAAAAAATCATATTTTATGTAGTTGCTATTTAATATTGTACATGTTTTTCCTGGTTATGATTATTATAAATAATATCTGCTCGGCTTCTATCTATCTTAGGTTAGGTAGGCTTTGAGGTTTGTTTTTAAAGCTTTCTGTCGTTAAAGACAGGTCGGCAAGGTTCGGGTGCAGGCAAAATTAGACCCATGTTATCTTATGCCCTAGCACTTGAAAGACACAGTTTTGGGATCTACACCAATTAATACTAATAAATCCAACCATCTTTTCTTTACGAAGGCACACTGAAAAAAGCTAATTTTGAAAGGAAAAATACGTGCGTAAACTCACACCAATATTCATGGCACTTGTGAATTTAAGAAAATCCAATAAAAGTTCCCCAAAACGACACACAAGTAGCTAGTGAACTTCCTTAAAATATTCCGCCTGGCTACGCACGCTACAAAAATATTCTTCCAAAAACTTGTGAGTTTAGTCAAGTTAAAAAGTATCCTGCTCTAGGGCTGTCAAGCATAACAAGAATTCAAATTAAACTCGAGAGAAATTCTGTCTGTAACTTTTTAACGCTTTTGCCGACTGATTTATTTGAGGTTAACGCAACACGTTTTTCAGTCATACTTCTCTATTCAACCTTTTTGCTACTTTGGAGACAACCAGCCCCCTAATGGAAAGCGGTCCCCGTAGCCTATGGATGTCTATAACACCAGAGATATCGTCTGCGCGTCGGAGACACTGCAGAAATTTTTACACGCCCTTTTTGAAAAACCCGATACTGTAGCTTATTGGTTCTTTCTAGCCATGCCATCTGTATTCAATCACACAGTATGAGTGGATATTTAAGAATCACAATATGGATACTCCTTTTTATTATTTGGATTTTTCCTTCACTTGAGATCTATACCTAAGGCCAAAACTGCGGGAATAGCTAAGTATATACGTAGGTACTTCGAATTTGAGAATTCCCATTTCCCATAGGGTTGTCCAAAGGTGTTTAGTTGCCGCAGTTAATTCACTGATGACGGTAAGGTGTCAAGTAATACGAGTCTTGTTAAGATCTCATGGTAATTGGACTACTTCTGGGAATTTGGAACATATTCGGTACCTGATCACGGAGGTAATTTTGGGCTGAGTTGCCCACTAGCAATTTGAAGATCGTAAGGCGAAACGCATTGCGGTCCTATAAGTCTCATGATGATATTTTAGAGAGGCTTTTAGAGAGACATCTTGGAAGGAGCTATGGATGCAAGTGGTGAATTGTCGTTCGGTGTTGTGGCCTAAAAGGAGGCCTTTGTTCAGTGATCGTCTTCCGCCTGATGATGTAATGATGACCTATATAGGAAAGTCAGACGACCAGTCTTACCAAGGAGTAATAAATGGGAAGGTCAGATAGGTAGGCGCTCCAAGTATTCCTATTCAACTGCGTTCTGTTATAAACGGTAGGCAACCTAAAGTTAAGGAAAAGGCTAGCGATGAAAATTTGATGATGAAACGTGGATGAAAACTGAAAGTTGTTAGTAATGTTACCAGAACCCTGATATATAAATTTCAGTTCCATGTTTGAACCAGAATAAAAAAGGCTTTTGCTTAAACATGACTCCATAAACGCCAAAACAGGATAAAAACAGCGATATCTGTGCAGTCTGCACTGAACTGATTGGTTTTAGTTTTTTCCGTTGGGATAATAATACCAGATAACAAAATTATTAATAACATGTACAGCTTGTTATTCGAATTAAAATAGAAAGTACGAAGTTCCAAGCTTTGGTGGATTTCGAGGGAGAGTAAAGCCAAATAAAAGATAGATCAATGCTACTAGGAGTAAATGACGTCATGCCATGACGTCTGACAGGGGTGAATGGAAAAAGAAATCGTTTTCGGCCGACACCAATTAGAATAGGTTACAGGCAGGAAGATGACTATGATTCTTTCAAACTCAAATTAGCTCGTCCATGGAACTTAAGGTTTTTAGAAAGCAATCTTATCACGATTATGAGTAGGCATATTTTGCTCCTCACAGAAAATTCTCACAACGAAGAAAATAATAAATAAACCCTACAAACATTGTATTCCTAAGGATTAGAAGGAATCAATCTTCCGAGCCGCGACCCCACGACCGTCGGCGTTGAAAGTCTTAACCGCTTTACTAAATACTTATGTGGCTTAGTCCCTGCGCCCACAGATCATGTTAACTGAGCCATTGAGTCTGATCCTCTTGGAAAGTTAAAGGTAATTGGATTATTTATGTATTTTTGTAATGAGGTTGTTATTCGAGATTGAACTGAATGGTGACTGGCCTGTTGGTTTAGTGTTTAGTGACCCTGACTGCTATGCCGGAGGTCGTGGGTTCGATTCCCACCCAGGACAAATGTTTGTGTGATGAGCATGATCATTTGTTCTGTGTTGTTATGTATGTATTTAGAAATATAAAAGTATGTTTATCAGTTGTCTAGTACCCATAACACAAGCTCTGCTTAGCTTGGGACTAGATGGCGTTGTGTGATAGTTATGGAATATTATTATAGCTTGAAAAGTTGATATGCTGAAATGGAAGACCAACCAAGAGTTTTAAATCTTCTTACTAGCTGTTTTTCAGTTTCGAGCCTTATTGCTGACGCGCAAAGCACTAACCAACTACGAAAGACGTACCAGTGGCAGTCACAGGTAGTGAGTGATAGAGACAACGCTCTGAAGCCGAAACTAGCCGCTGTTCCATTTTTGAAAGTCGAAGTGAATTATTTTTAATCGTTACTCATGAGAGTCTGTTGTGTTTGGGCAGACAGCTTTGTGATATTGATCTTGGTGACCATGCTCTTCTTACATTCTTTTGGTGATAAATTATAATAATTATGCTCTGTTTCACTTCCATTATGTTGTTTCGCTCCCCGTGTTTTATGTTAATAAGGCTCTTCGTACACGAAACTAGACGAGTCTTCGATCTGTATCGAACTAAGTTTACAACATCAGTCTGTACTGAGGTTGTAAACTTACGTCACTGCAGCAATTGCATCGTGCTCGTACTAATAGTATGACGTATTTTAGACTCCTGGGTCTCGGGACTTATTCCATTACCGTGACCCCGGAACATAAAGGGCTATTTTAGCTACCACGCAAAAAATACGTATTTTAGACGTCCTAATTTCATTTTTATTATGTGTAACATGTTCTCGAAAGATGCCAGCTTATTTAATTAACAGCGTTCCATAATACTAGTTCTAGTTTAGCTAAGCTTTTCCTAAATAATAAATAACATATAGCTTGAAAGTTTCTGGTAGGGTTCACCACCAAAAAGGTTTGAGAAACACTGCCGTAGTCTATAGACGCCTGTAACACCAGAAATTTCGCCTGCGCGTTGCCGATTCTCCAGAAACTTCTTAATTATCCAATGTTGCAGATTAACGTAGCTTTGTGTACGAAGATGTTAACTACAGCCTACACGTGCCGCTACCCGTAAAGACTGGGTACTTACATCAGTTCCAGTAATTTCCCAGGGGCCTTTCAGTATTCCTAGAATTTCATTAAAAACTAGCCTGCCCTACCCGTTTGAGCTGCATGAACGAAATAGACGTAGTAAATTTCATTTTTATTACTACCCTCGTAAAAGTAAGATTAAAAGAGGTATTAGCGATTAAATGGGAGCTTTTATTTTGAATAAAGAACTGAGTTAATGAATGTGTTTTTTTTTTTAATTTTAGTTTTCTACATTTTAACCTTTCGTTGTACTGAGTTCGTTCACATGTGTACATACTGCTTTGATATTTATTCTGTCGTTTCGAACCGATTTGAAATCGCCATAATTTCGTTATAACATGATTCTGCCATATCACGTTCCATTTCTGTCCCTAAAAAGCTGGTCAATTATGCCGGCCACGTTGACACATTAGCACAATAGGTTTGGCTCACGTAAAACGGATCTACCTATAACGTTTCATAGAAATCAGTCAGTAATATACCCATACAAATCGTGGCATAGCTGACAGGCCTTTATAACCACGGTTGAAATAGGTTACATTTTCTTCCGATGATTGCCGAATTTTTACTCCCCGAAAACGAATTCGTCCTGACCTCATAAAGATGAATGAATTTGATACGAGAAGGTTTTATTATTTCCCTTTAATTCTAACACAAACAAACAACTTTCAGTTTCAGAAGACTTCTCAATCGACAGCGAGTTTTCTGTTACAAGTTTTCGAAGAGAAATAAAAATATTTTTTGCACAGAAAAAACACGCTTAATGATCGCTATATCGAATGTGTCGTTCCCAGTTATTTTTGACTTTTTTTCCGTTTGACCTTTGCTTGTGTTTAAAACCTGGAAGCTTTGATATTTTTCTCTTTTTACGAGCATATTTTTTCTAGTACAAACATGATGATTTAAATCCATTAGAATTGCAAACGAGATTATACTATGCGTGTGCGATGACCACGCTTAGCGACCTTATTAATTGGGGACATAGATCTGCCAATTCTTGACAACTAGATAATTTGATAAACATTTTCGGCTTGCTTAATCTAGAATAATACAGAAGAATTTGTTTAGGAAAACCCTCGTATTATTCTCGATCATTCTTCAGCCATTACACAACTAATCGATCACTTCGCTAAGCAAAGTTTAACGGCAACTTGAGGACACAGTCAACATAACCGGCACGTGTTGTAAATAACGTCGTATATTGTAACTTTGTAACATAATTTCCCCAGAGGTAGTGGTCAGGCCGCGGTTGCCATACGTCACTTGTGTTTGACATTTCGCGGGAAAATAAATTGATTGTTTCTGAACGAATTAAAAAAAAAACTCAGAGATTTAAATCAAAAAGCAAGTTCGTAAAGATTTTGTAGAACGAGAGAAGTGACTGGCAAAAAAGATTGCGAGCATCTAAAGAGACAGGGTGTTTTAAGTCTTTTCTCATTTGACTACAAGAAAAAAAATAAGTTTCGAATGAAAACTGAAGGCTTTTTACTCAGACGGTTGAACCAACCATAAGGTCAACGCACGATGCATAAATGTGGTAAACCAATCATTTCATGCAAAGAAGGTAAACACTTTGCCAATACATTGGAAGCTTGTCAAATAAGTTAGGATAAAGAACCTTTGCAGAGAAACAAGAACCCAATATGCAAAGTGAAGATTATTCATAGAATACCAAAGACTAGTATGGAAAATTCTTGTTTTGTAAACGATGTCTTAAAAGCGTGTCTATCTAAATGCTCATACAATTTTATTAAGCCAGAAACATACTTACGTGTCGTGTCGTGTCGTATCAAAAACATGTCGGTGTCATACATTTACAGTATTAAATTGTGCCTCACGATTTTTGGAATGTGGAAACATATTTTCGTGTCGTCGTTCATTTAGAATAGCTGGAGAATTTGAATATTGTGTCGTGTCGCGTCGTGGCACGTAACGCCAAATGTATGAATCTGAATATACTAGTATGTAAAGACAGAAACATATTTACGTGTCGTAACGAGTCAGATTCATATATTTGGCGTTACGTGTCACGACACAAAACAATATTCAAATTCTCTACCTATTCTAAATGAACGACGACACGAAAATATGTTTCCATCTTCCAAAAAATGAGAGACATATTTGAATGTCGTATCGTGTCGTGACGCGTCACACTGAATCTGCTCACGACACGTAGGTAAGTATGTTTCCGCCTTTACTCTGTCTCCGTGTCTTCATTTATCCATTCGTTCCGCTCTTCTAATTATAGCTTTTTTGTCACTGTATTTAGCGAGTTGGCTTTTTAATGAGGGTACTAGCAGATTTATGTTTTGTGATAATGATCGTTATTTTCTAAAATTAACTGATGACTTATTTTGGTTTTACATCGTTTTCTCCCAATCTTGTTGGAGTTCAAGAGAGTGTCAGACTCTTACTGACTAAACCCACCTTGTTACTTCGATTTCCTTTTGTGTTCCAGGGCCACGGTAACTATTTCCAAATAAAATCCGCAGTTTTTTAGATCATAGACGTCTGTATATCCACTTTCGGCGATAGTTTTTTTTTTCGTTTCAAAATTATTTACATATTTGTCATAAATTAAAACGAACCAGTTTATCTCGCTAATATATTTAAATATCAACAAGGCTAGTTATCACAAGGTCAATGTCACTCTGCTAAATATTAAAATACAAAGCTCATAGTCTCAAATAATAGGCTAGTTAGTTAAGTTCTTTTATTTTCATCATCATCATCATCTCAGCCATAGGACGTCTACTGCTGAACATAGGCCTCCCCTTTAGATCTCCACATTTACCGATTGGAAGAGACCTGCATCCAGCGTCCGGCGACCTTTATAATGTCGTCTCTCTATATCGTTGGTGGACGTCCTACGCTGCGCTAGTACGTGGTCTCCACTCTAGCACTTTTCGACCCTATCGACCATCTGCTCTGCGAGCAATACGGCAATATTTTTTTTTATTTTAAATTATAAAGACCCAAAAAAATAAATGTTGGAAAAACATAACACTAGGAATTACTCCTGTATCGTGGGTGTATTTACAAACATTGAAACTTACTAACACTAATACTCGTAGCATCTGGAATAGTAGGAGGATGCTTGTATCACTATTTCTTACTTTTCACCAGTGTTTTTCGAAGTACCTAACTACTTCAAAAGATTAACCTTCTTCATCATCATCATTATCAGCCGGACGACATCCACTGCTGAACAAAGGCCTCCGCTAGATAACCACCCCGAACGACAATCCGCCACTTACACCCTTGGTTGCCTGTGACTCCCAGAATGTCATCGGTCCACCTTGGTTTAAAAAAATTAAAATATAGTTCCTTCCACCTTCGAATTCGTTTTTATTTTTTCTTAATTCCGTTATTTCCGAGGTCATTGACTAATCAGTCCGACGAACTAAACTTTCGCATTTATTTAAACGTTTTATAAATAACATTTATTTTATTCAAACCTAACATTTTAAGTATTAAGTGTGATAGATGTTAACATTTAAATCTTAATAATTAGAAAACTTGACATTCCAGTACTGGTTTGAATAACCAATCCAACAGTTTGCAATCAAAGAATTCAAGTGATTACAGTGTTAATGTTAATTAATTTTAACATTCAAAAGTAGGTCACACAGATCGTATAGTTGCAAAGTAATTAATTTCATCTGAAGTTTTTATGTCCTTCAAATGTTAAATGTCTACTATTCGGTTGGTTAGAATGAAAAAAAGGTTTTACACGTAGTCAATAACCTTACAATTAAAAATAGAATGATGAGCATGAGCACCTTAGGTCAGGACGGGTAGAAAGCACATGTCGATGAGTTTGCGCTTTATAGTCCAGTCATTAAAGCCTAAACCCGAAAGTAATTAGTAACTTGCTGAAATTTTAAGGGGTTTTTAAAGAAGGTAAAATAACATACCGGGTGATTTTGCAGCGTTCTGGGGGTGTACGGAAAGGGTTGAAAAGGGGTGAAAAGTGTTTTTCGTTAATAACATTGCCAAAAAAATTAGTAACACGCTGCAAATTTGGGATTAGGTTGTTCTTACCGTTTTGTAACGTGTATCAAATTTACAGCGCTTTGCAACATACGGAACATTGATTATTTTTAAAAAACAATGCAATTGTTAATAAAAAGGGTAAGAAAATTAGTAACACGCTGCAAATTTGGAATTAGGTTGTTCTTACCGGTTTGTAACGTGTATCAAATTTGCAGCGTTTTGCAACATACGGAACATTGTTTATTATTAAAAAACAATGTTTTTTTTAAAGAAAAGGGGTGGAAAATATTAGTAACTCGCTGTAAATTTGTAATCAAGTTGTTTTTACCGTTTTGTAACGTATATCAAAGGATATTGGGAAACCGATGTATGAAATCTGGGCCCACCCTCAATAGTAACATGTGATATACCGTTGGATAGGGCTTTCAAAGCGGAATATTAGTTACTAACAAACATATGGTCTAACGTTAGTACTTTTGAAGATACGACGTGTTAAAGTCGTCTCGGTAAAACATTTTTTCTTATTTTTAATAATAATCAATGTTCCGTATGTTGCAAAACGCTGCAAATTTGATACACGTTACAAACCGTTAAGAACAACCTAATTCCAAATTTGCAGCGTGTTACTAATTTTCTTACCCTTTTTATTAACAAATTGCATTGTTTTTTAAAAATAATCAATGTTCCGTATGTTGCAAAGCGCTGCAAATTTGATACACGTTACAAAACGGTAAGAACAACCTAATTCCAAATTTGCAGCGTGTTACTAATTTTTTTGGCAATGTTATTAACGAAAAACACTTTTCACCCCTTTTCAACCCTTTCCGTACACCCCAGAACGCTGCAAAATCACCCGGTATGTTATTTTACCTTCTTTAAAAACCCCTTAAAATTTCAGCAAGTTACTAATTACTTTCGGGTTTAGGCTTTAATGACTGGACTATTAGGAAGATTGGTAAATCACCCTTCATAAGTGTCTTCATGGACCAGTAGCTTTTCCAGGCATTTTTGATTCGGCGATCGATTTGTCTTTCTTGCCTGTTTTTGAAAGATACTAACTGGCCCAAGAAGATACTTATACTCTTCGACATAGTTAATATCCTGCCTATCTACCTCGACCCAAGGCACTAAATATTTACCAAATGATATTTTAATAACAGAAGCAATCAACGAACCGAGTAATGAGACCAAAAACTCAGTTTCTTACTCCACTCAATGTCAACATAATGAGATCAAATTAAAAACACTGCCACCCACCGTCTTAGGTCACTTAACAAAGTAATTTTCTTCAGTTTAATTGAAAAATATTCGCAGCGTACTCTCTTCATTGAATGATGAATTATGTTTAAGGACCACGACACACAAGTAAAACCACTTAGCAAGCCGTTCCTAAGTGCGACTTAGCCAAGTTACCCATTTGCTGATTGATAGCCGGCCGCGCCCCGTGCGGTAATGTGGTCGAGGCTTTACTGTGAGTGAACATACTGCAGATTTTATGAAGGGTCCCGTAATAAGAGTCCCGTGTTTCGTCATTTAAAAAGCCAAATCGTTTATGAGAAAAACTAATAACATCACCATAAGTAACCTTCCACTGTCTCTATCGAGTGTCGATGCTGTATGTCATTTGCCTGCCTTTTTCGAACTATATAATACTGGGATCGGCTTCCAGTCGAACCAGATGCAGCTGAATATCAGCTTTATTCATGGAGCGACTGCCTATCGGACTTCAACAACCCAATAACTGGAAAATACGATACCCCATAGTAAGACTGGTTGTCAGACTTATGAGCTTCTGACTAACGGTAACGACTGTCAAAGATCTCTAAATGACAGCAACGACAACGGCTTTACGTGCTTTCCGAGGCACGGAGGAAACACAGTATGTCTTCTTCAGATATAATCTGTACTATTAAACGAATAACGCCTCATCTCTGTCGATATCATATTCCACACAAAGTTTATTTGGTCTTCCTACACACTTAAAACCATCCGCAGTAATCAAAACATTATTCAATCTACCAATCGCTGGCCTATTTAACTTCATCAATATGTGTACTACCTTATCATTACTTAATTGTCATTAAAATGAATGTATCAGTGTCGCATTACTCATGTTTGAGTTCTCTCGGCTGATTTATTACTATACTCTGATAATTTTGCCTTAATTGAGGTCTTATTTAGTTGAGCCGACCATGTGTAATAGGTACTGTCGCCCCATCTTAGGGGTATCTAGTATTCTTGATTGACAGTAAAGGTTTTATGTATTTGGAGTTAAAAAAAAATGTAATTAGTCTGTGGGTGTGCTTAGCTTGAACTGTCAAATTTAAATTTAGAATGGAATATTGGTATCGGCGATACATGTTGCACGTTAATTTTTTGAATGAGATAACCGGTTAGTTTTGGATTCATTGTACATTCGTTGATTATGTCATCAACATAAACAATATCAGGTAAATCAAATGTGTAATACGTTGTAGTTTCTTTTTAACATGGTATTGTTTGAAAAATATACACTTTTATATAAAACATACATACATATGAACAATAGTATATAAATCACTGTTATGTTTTCATTATTTCGTACTTTTTACGAGTGTACTGCAATTTGACGATAAGCCTACGCTCACTCGAAACATCGATAGTGGTACAAAATGAAATAAAAATTAGATTTCTGGCTAACCTAATGTAATTCATGAAATTAGTAATGGTCTTCATTATTACATTGTACACGGAAAAAAATCTCCATCAATGAAATATATCTAGGAAAATGCCGTCAAATCATTAGAGACTAATGGCCATAACCAACAGCGGTGACGACGTATGTAAATGTTTTCGCGCCATTTTAATGAATTTTCCGGTTCTGTTGTCGATAAGGCTAATGCGAAGTGAATAGAAAACAAGTTTAGCAATTGGAAATACAATAAAATTGTTGTTTTGCCAATAACTTTTTCATTTAACTTTTATTGTCCCACTGCTTGGCAAACGCCTCCCATTTTTCTAAGATTTGATGTCTTTATCAAAATCGTTGAGATTAAAAATAGTTATTTGTTATACAAGAGTGCAAAGTTAATTTTTAACCGCGTGCTCAATTTTGATGACCGAGCAAGCGAATGATTCTAAAATTGAATCACGAGTGCAACGAGTGATTCAAAAATTAGAATCATGAGCGATAGCGAGGGATCAAAAGAGCACAAGGTGAAAAAATTTTGCACTCGAGTGCAACACGTAACTTTTCATCCCACCTCAGCGAGGAAATGACTTAATGCAAAAACAAACAAAAAAAAGATGTTGTACAAACACAAGATAGGCTTTTATTATAGAACAGAATTATTTTTAAATTAAAACAAATAATACTTAGGTAGTAGTTTTCAAAGTTACTTATTCCCACGTTTTTATACACTCACTCTTCTAAGCTACTCTCACTCTCACGATACTAAGGATTCTGGGGTTGAACCTCCGTCCGTAGCGCAGCGAGGAGGTTCAAGTGTTAATTCCCGACAGAAACGAGGGAATAAAGTTAAAAATCCTTAGTGAAGCGAGGGATTCAAGTTAGCCCAAGGCAACGCAGCCTTACACCCGAGGAGCGTACTCTGCTTTTCACAACTATGGCGAGGAAATAAATTCTATTTTTGAAAATTGATGTGGTACGACAACCTTCGAACGTCAAGCGGGCACCACAGCAAGCGATCAGCTGTTGCGGTCACCGGCCGCCATTACTGCTGCAACTCTTTAAAGTGCACACGATGTTCTAAATTCAAATTTACTTTATTCACTAGAGGATAAAAACGGCTTTTACTCACTTGAGGATAAAAACGGCTTTTACGGTCAGATATCGAAGAGCAAAAGTACCCTTTCCGAGATGGGGGGATGAAAAAACTATTTATACATATTTCCAGTCCAAAAATTAATAGTCTTTGACCATTCCGTTCCAATGCTAATTCAATAAAATTAGAGATGTGTACACTAGTCCGCTGAAATAATAAAAATTAAAGTATGAAATGCTTTTTTGAATATTTTTTAATAAATAACCCCAGCTTCTTTCTTTGGAAATTAATAAGTTAGAACTGAATTCTACAGAAACATACGGTCAACGTTTAACAGTAAAAGTATTTTATTTTTTATGACCGCAAAGTGGGTTTAATCCAGTGCAATTTATAATATACTCAATGTAGGCGTCTAAGCTGACAAGCGAAACGTCACGGTCCCTGAACTTTACCAACTTGAAATGGTCGGCTAGTGGGCCAGTCGGCCAAAGTCACTGTCGCCCATCTCTAAATAATATTCTTTTACGTAACATCTTTAGGCAGAAGGGTGCGTGGACTCAAGCTCCTAGTCTTTTTATCAAATATAGTTAAGGGCGGACGCACCCGCGGATCAATAGCTTGTCACAATATCCCCAAAGTCCTTGGCAAAAACGTCGCACATATAAAATATTTCGTATTTATTTTTATTACCCGTTACTGCTTATAACGATATGCCAAATATGTATCTTCCCCACAATGTTATTTTTCCGATACTCTGTGTAAAAAGAAAAGGCGAAATATAGCCAAAGTTATGGTTTATTCATGCTGATTTGATAATAAAGGAAAACATAAAAATGTGGGATATATTAGAATATGTACGCATAAATTCTGTTATAAAGTTTCTTTATGGTTTTGTCATCCTAATTTTGGTCTTTGTAAATTCTACAGCTAATCTTGAAGTCTTGAACAATGATTTTTAGGGCTGATTTCTTTTATCTGAGGAGTAAAAATGGCGGATTGACAAGTTATCTATAGAAAATATGTCAAATCGCTATTTTTATTCCTCAGTTATAAGTTGACTATTGAAAAATCTGCCCATAATCCGTTTCAACTAAGAAGGATAGTTGATGACGCCATATTGTAACGTTATCCACCCTTTATTAACACTTACACGCTTTTAAATACAATTATCATTTGAAAATAAGTCTAACGAAATGATAAAGTGATATAAAATTAATTCGCACAGAGCATTTTATTGCTAAACGTTATTTTTCAAGTGATTGTTGATCATAGACACTATCCTTCTTAGGGCTGATCCGCTGATTTTTATCTGATTTACCTATAGTCAGATAACTTTTATCTGAGAAATAAAAATGGCGGTTTGAGAGCTTATCTATAGATAATATTATTATGGCAAACCGCTATTTTTATTCCTAAGATAAAAGTTATCTGACTGTTAAAAAAATTGCCCTTAATTGAACCGCACTACTCTTAATGTTTTTTTTATCTGTCTCGAAGAGTTTAGTAACCTCTTAGATCACAATAACCATAATAGTTACAACGGTTACCGTTTATGGTACCGTTGTTATGAATCATTAAGGTCGGCAGTCATTGGATCTATGTGAAGACTGACAGCACTGAATCGAACAAGTTGCGTAATGTTTAAGAAGCGTGTTTTAACCATTATCTTTGATGTGGTCATTTTATTTATATTGATATGTTATAGAATCAAAATTTGAATATTTAATAACTTCTGATCGTGCCATTCCTCATAGGTGAGTAATAATCAGAATTAAATTCTCAAAAAACAAGTGTTTTAGCAAGTTTTCGATATTAAATCGTGAGTTGCATAACATAAAGAGGTCAGTCACTGAGTCATAATAGGATAATAATATGAATTTAAGTAAAATTCGTAAAATTTCATAGATTCACAATATTAACTGTGTTTGCGGCCATTTTACGAATTTTATCGCAATTCATTTTATTATCCAATTGTGAGCTTGGGCCTCCACAGCTAGACACAAAATACTAAATTTTCTTCTTACATTGAAAAATTTGAATAGTCTGTCTCGAAATTGTCGCCTTGTTTAGTCCTTTATTAACGGAGCTTGTTGTAAACAGCTTTTGAAGAAGAGATTTGACCCATTTATCAATTGTTGTTCCAAGTCTCAAGGACAGAGGGCTTCTCAAATGTTCTGACAATGGTTTCAAATTAAGGCTCTTGAATTTGCGAAAACACTCCAAGTACATTGAATAGAAAGGTTCCAAGTTAAGATTTCGTTCTTATTGTGTTACAGGCAGTCTATTTTGTATGTAAACGGTAAATTTTTCGGCGCTGTTGAAAATTTAGTCAAATTAAAGTCTTATTTTCTGTGAGTTTTTAGCCTTTTTTTTTATTTTAGTCAATAGAGTTACTTTTATATTAACACATCTAGCTGTTCTCCGTAGTTTCACCTGCTCTGCACGGCTCTTATTAGTCTTTATAGCCTATAGTCTTCCACGATACATAGACTATCCGACACAAAGATTTTTTCTCTTCGAGCCAGTAGTTCCTGTCATAAGCGTGGTCAACCAAACAAAGAAACTTTTGAGCTTTATTTTAGTGTGAATATAGATAGATAGAGAATAGAAAAAAAACATCTCAGACCAGTCAGCGCCGACCCTAAAACCAAAACTCCAAGATCCCACACTCATGATGAAACAAGTGTTCATTATTTAAACGTCTTTATAAAATATATGATTTGATTTAGTGGTATCGATGAAATGGCCGACAGAGGAGACCTACTTCTGATTGGATTTCATTTATAAATCATGAATTCATGACGCCTGAAATGGCCGCCGGCCGGTGCGTCTTCGCACGTTTTGTTATTGTTTGTTGAGGTATGGAAAGTAGGTCTAAATATTACCTACTGAGTCAGCTTTTAACTGCAGCTTTTTTTATGTTTATATAGATTTTTTTAGAATAAACAATGTTTTGGAGTAAATTGGAGGACATACTAACAGGTTTCCTACCCTTTTTTGACCCTTTGTAGTTTTATGCAAAAAGTAGCCTATAAGGCTGAACCCAGACGAGCGTAATTTTTTGAGCTGTGATTCGCGTAATTTCGGTGGTTTCCATAAAAAATTCTTTCGCGACTTAATATGAGTTGCTAATAAGTTAAGGATCAAATTCTGGGAAGTAATCAAATATGGCAAACTTAAGCCCACGGTACTTTACGCGGGAAAAGCCTTGGGTGTGAGCTAGTCTTATCTTAATCTTACTAAAACATAGGTACTGTTTACTTGTGAAAGTTTGTGAGGATAGATGTATGGATATTTATTATTGTTACCCTCCACAAGGAAACTTCTAGAATGGATTTGGATGAAAGATACACAGAAAAACTATAACCTAGGTTAACAGATGGGATAGTTTTTGTCCCGTTTATATCTTCTGAGAGCAGTGGTGGCCCAGTGGTATCGGTCCCGACTTACAAATTGTAGGCCGTGGGTTCGAACCCCGCCAGGCGCATTACTTTGTGTAATTTATTTCATTACCACTGCTCTCAAAACGGTGAAGGAAAACGTGTGGAAACCGGCATGTCATAGAACCAAAAATTCGAAGACATGTGACATCTACCAACCCGCACTGGGCCCGCGTGGTGGATTATGGCCCGCGTGGTGGATTATGGCCCACTCCCTCTCTCAGAGAGGAGGTCGTGTCCCAGCAGTGGAACATTATAGGCTGATGATGATGATGATATCTTCCCGTGGGATGCTTTCCATAGTAATTATTTTGGATGATAATTCTCAAGATCCACTAAGTTCATTGACTTATTCATCACTATCAGTATTATCTTCCAAACGGTGTTCAATATTGGTCATTGGTCGCGACTTCTTTTCATAATAATTCAATGTGTGTCGATCAAACGTAGCTGTTATTTGAGTATTTAGGCAAATCCTATCAATATTTGATGTTTTTTTACCAATTTATTCAATCCGTTGACGTCAGTCGTTGACAGCTCATTTATTTATTCATTATTATTATTCATTTATTTGTTTAATAAATAAAAATATTTTACAAATAAATAACTTCGTTGTAAGCGAGCTTGAATTTCCGGTAGGCGATCAATTTATTTAAAATGTCACTTACGGGATATCTTCCGTGATTATTATTTGTTTTGAGTTCCCGATATTTCGACGATGTTGCAAGCGCCATGATCGCGGGATGTCATCCCGCGATCATGGCGCTTGCAACAGACAGATATCCCGTAAGTGACATTTTAAATTGTAAAATAAACCGTGGTAGTCTAAAACAGTGATCAATTTATTTATTTAATTCGTCCGAGATTTATGAACGGACAGGTGAATGACCTCAATTTTTCAACGATCACTTCAAAATGTACTTGTTTGTACATTAGTTTTTAGTAATTATTTATAATCGTTATTATTTATTTTTTGCTTAAAAACGTGCAAGTGTGAGAAAAGCATGTATGACGTTATATTAATATGGCGTCATCAATTTTGTTCTTATTGTTGACGTAAAGTACAACATGCTGGGTATAGGAAAAGGGTAACTTTTTTTAACAAAAATAAGGGGACTTTAAAATTTTTTGTAGGTGTCAAGATTTCTAGAATCATCAATGAATTCTTGGTAAATTTTGGTGTTACGATGACCCCAAATATGAAAAACCCAACTAACGGATAGTTTAGGTACATCGATTCGACCTCTGACATCGGGTTTTTTTTTCTATTAGGAATTTATCAATAATTGTAATCGGATACTAGGACTGACCGATAAAGTTGGCCACTAGGGGGCGTGCCTATCACCACTTACTGACTTACGGAGTAATGTCAGCAGGGTAAGGGTTCTTCATAAAATTTTATTTGCTAGACGTTTTTGTTGGCTGTGAATGTGGGCCTGTTAATTTACCCTTATTGTATAGTTGGTCTAGTGGTTAGTGACCCTGACTGCTATGCCGGCGGTCGTGGGTTCGATTCCCACCCAGGACAAATGTTTGTGATGAGCATGATCATTTTTTCTGTGTCTGGGTGTAATTTATCTATAACATGTATGTTGTACCCAGTTGTCTAGTACCCAACTATCCATAACACAAGCTCTGCTTAGCTTGGGACTAGATGACGTTGTGTGATAGTTTTGGAATATTATTATTATAGTTAAGCTTTTTATAACGGACCTCCTTTTGAGGAAAAACTGCGAGTGCCACTATTATATCTCCGGCCAAACATCGTCACCTCTCGAAGTCGCGGGACTGTCTTGTAACCGTGACGACTTATTCGTCAACTCGCCTGCAATTATCTCGCCCACTCGGGCGAGTTGGCACCTTCCGATTTTACCTATTTTTGTTGTCGTCAACTCGCGACTGTCCGAAAAAACGGTACAGTCATCTATAAAAGTGTTATTATAAATTAATATAGAAACCTACTTTATAGTATGAGGCGCTATAAAATTTGAGTTTCAATATTTGAAAACGTACCCACGATATAGGAGAAATCCCAAGCATGGGGCAAAGACACAGGGCAAACACCTTGTTATATATCTCATATTTTACATATTATATTAATTGTATTTTTGTAAAAACAGTGTAAAATACCTGTATACTATGAAGTGCCTTTATTTAATTATTGAAATATCACCTTTTCATGTAAGCCTAGTACTTTTGTGATAAATAGATTTAGCCCAAAACTTGTATGTTGAGACAGAACTGAATGAAAAATATCACTTTGATTTTATGCAGTCCTAGTACATTTTTGGGTATTGAGTATTCGCCGAAAGAAATATTTAGTTTTGAAGACCGTTCGTTGGGCGGCATGAAAACCTTCAGCATGATTCTGTTCTCCTAGTACTTTTTGTTCCAATTCCTCATTCAATTTCGGCACCAAAACCTTTTTCATGATCCTGTTCTCCTGGTACTTTTTGCTAAGATTTCACATTGAATTCTAACTTATGAAAAAAAAACTTAATTACTTATGTTACATTTTATTACTGATGTCAAAACAACTCCTCCCCTAAGATGACCCACTGGCCCTCAATTAAACCTACTTTACACGTTTAGTGTCATAAAAGTATGAAGAAAATTTAATTAAATTAAATGTTAAAACAGAAACACTTTTGTAGACGACTGTAAATACTTCAGTTCTTCGCTTAGTCGGCGAGTTGACGACAACAAAAATAGGTAAAATCAGAAGGTGCCAACTCGCCCGAGCGGGCGAGATAATTGCGGGCGAGTTGACGAATAAGTCACCGTGACGCCGGAACCACAAACGTAAAGGGCTTGAAAGACACCGAGGATTTTAGTCAGTACAAGTCTGACAGTCCCTCTCGTCCCGCCCTGGGTGGGAGGACTCATTTGATGAATTTACCAAGTTTAATAAAAAAAAAGTCATCTTGCTTTGATTTGAACGCTATATGGTTGTAAGTGTTAAACATAATTATATCAGTCACATGAGATATTGTGGTTTATTTTTGCCACTTTATAGGTTATTTTTTGTCATTTCCAAATCATCAAATATGTCCTCTCGCCCTAGATGGAGCGTAAGGAAATGTCAGATTGTTAGTAACTGAAAAACCACCCTGCATCTTCACTAATAAATAAATACGTAGTTCGCCGGTAAAGTTCACCGAATTGAGAACCACCACCTTTTCGAAGTCGGTTAAAAATATAGAAATGAGTTACAGTAACACAAAAACGTAACTATTATGAGACTACCATAACTCTGTCTTATTTCAAAGATCACACGTTCGCGGCAATATCATTAATTGCGCACAGTGAGTAATTCGCGCGAATCCCCGAATCTCACTAAATGAAGACACGTCATATAGGGTTATCAGATAGGAGATAGTGTCCGGAGAAAAGGCATGATTTCCATCGAAAACCATCAAGTTTTTTTTAAATTTTGCGTGTAGTAGAATTGCGCGTAAACTTTACAGCTTTCTAGCCTAAAGGTGCGTACAGGCTATATAACATTGTCATATAACATGTTTCAGATGATGTTGACACAAAATGTTACACTAATGTGTACGGTATTGTTTTATGTTGCAATGTTACATAACAATGTTACTTGGTGTGGACGTGTTATATAACATTGTTACATGGTCTGTACGCACCTTAAGGCACTTCGCGTGGGCTTTGCCTACAAATAGCATCAACCTCTCCTCAGCTCAGGTTTTAGCTAGGATCATCGAAGTCGATTTTAAAGATCTCAAAAGCTCTTTTAGTTCATAAAATAATTTTCGAAATTCGGCCGTATTCACAGAAATTTTAAAATCTTTATTATATCTATGGCCCTATTTCAGATCAGGACAAAATACTAATATTATGAAGCTGAAGAGTTTGTTTGGTGGAATGCGCTAATCTCACGATCACTGGTTCAAATTGAAAAGATTTTTTGTGTCGTCCGCTTATCGAGGAAGGCTATAGGCTATCTATGAAACATCACTCTACGAACAATATAGGAGACCAAGCAGCGGGGTTGAAACCACGGGTTACAGCTAGTCAGTGTGGAAAAGAGACAGAGCTATACAAGTCGTCTAGCACCATCTCGTTCCCACAGTGGAATTACTCTGGTTTCAAAAAGTTATGGTAGGCCATCTGATATTTAGTATGGTAGCCCTACGCTCATACAAAAACGTAACAGAAATGTTTATTTTAAACTACGTATATATTTCAATTTGGCCGTAAATTAGGTCGTTTGAAGTGCGCATTGACCGCGAGTGTGGTCGTAAAGGCGTTGGACGTGGTCGCGACCGGCTGAAGAACGTGGTTGCACGCTTGGTCGCTAATTTATTGATCGTAAATATGTAATTAGGTGAGGATTACTGGTTATGTGGTTGTTTATGGCGATATTTGGTTCATTTGAATTAGTTACTCAATTATTTTTTTTTCGTACTGTCTAGTTTAGTAACTAATTTAATCCTCCCCATACTAAGAGTTAATTAGTTAATCCTGTGTCATGGGCGTGTTTACAAAACTTTTAGATACACATACGAGTACACCAGACTCATTATTAGATTTTTGACACACATTTTTTTTTTAAATTGTATGCCATACAAATAATTTAAAATGTCACTTACGGGATATCTTATAATTATCTCGACTCTTATATTTCGACGCTGTTGCAAGCGCCATGATCGGTGGATGACAACAGCGCTTGGTGCTTGCAACAGCGTCGAAATATCGGGAACTCAAAACAATTAATAATCGCGGAAGATGTCCCGTAAGTGACTTTTTATATTGTGAAATAAACCGTGATAGCCTAAAACAGTGTTTATACATACAAATATTTGTTTAGTTGGGGAATAGAACCCGCGACACGCAGCGCAGCACAGTCGTCTCAGCCACTGCACCAAACTCTGTTATGCATAATTATGTTGCACTTCTGCCTCATCCTAATTCCTATAAGGATGACTAGTGTTTTAACCCATAATCTGTATGTAGCATCACATATTTGGTCGCGGGACTTATTTCATCACCGTGACCCCGAAACAAAAACGGCTATTTAAGGACACCGTGGATTTTAGTCAGTACAATTCTGACCGTCCCTCCCGCCCTGCCCGGGGTGGGAGGACTCATTTGATGATTTTACAACGCTAAAAAAAAAGGGGGGCTGAAATGCTTTACTGACAACATGCCAAGCAAAATGTCCAGTCAGTCTTTCCACAGGTTCATAACATAAATCTTCTGTTTTTAGTGGTCTGAAGTATGACATACTTAGTATTGCGACATGAATAAGCTCATTTTATTATTAGAAAAAAAGGTAATTAGTGCTGCATTGTACCGTTGCCGCCATAGATAGAGATCTTAGATTAATTAAAACACGTTTTTATATACATTGTGATATTTATCTGGTTGATAAAAACTGGTATATATTTATAGAAAGTCCTGTGTGTTTGTTTGAGTTGTTTTTAAACAAATTATATTAATAGATCTGTTGACAACATTAATAAATTGCTTTAATTAGTCTGTCTGCTAGACTTAGAGTATTGCAAAATAATGGACACGTATTTTTTTCTTTTTAACCGACTTAAAAAAAGAAGGAGGTTATCAATTGGAAGGTATGTTTTTTTTTGTTAAATCGATGCATATTTACAAAGATATAATATAACGCAGGGTTTTTCAACCTTTTTCATGGCACGACCCCTTTAGGATGAAAAAATATTTCGCGACCCCCCATTTACCGGTTGCTGTTTTCAAGCATTCAATTTGACGGTACGGTTAGCGATGTTGCACTGCTATGCTGCATGTTACGGGTTCGATTCCTGCACTGAGCAAATATTATTATGATCTACAGTGGCGTATTTTAAAATTCAGCGCCTTCTAAAAGAAACACTTAAAAGACCCTCATTTTGTACTACAAATATAAGTTTTTAATGGTTTGTAAACGGTGAGAGTACGCTCGCTGCGTAGCGAGTTTGCTGCGTAGTTTATTTTTCAATAGTAGTTTCCACAAAAGTATTATTGAAAAATAAACTATAAAAATCGAGGTCATTAGGTCATGGAAACTTAAAACATATTTACAGGAGCGAGCGCAGCGAGCTCGAAAATTTTTACGTTTCGGGGCTACGAAAAACCATATCTACATAGAAGAGTGAACGCAGTGAACTCTAAAAGTTTCCGTAGTACGACGAAAAAAGTTTTGATCTAAAATCGGGAAAAAAAATTTAAAGACTTGAAGAGCAAGCGCGGCGTGCACAGTATTTCTGCACTAACATAAGACAAGATTTCATTGAAAAGTGACCTGAAATCGTTGACTTTTTTTGACGTTACCAAGTACACCCTTCATTAATGGGCGAGCGTAGCGAGCCGGGAAAATTTTAGGGTTATTTTTTCCTAATAAATCTTTTGTAAAACTATGTTTTTTTACTGCAATAGCTTTCCCAACGTTCTAGAGAAGCTTCGCGACCCCCCTGAAGAGGCTTCGCGACCCCCCAGGGGGTCGCGACCCACAGGTTGAAAAACCCTGATATAACGTATCAAAATTTGATAGTGGGTATTCGTGACGTCAGGAGCAAGTAAACACCTCCTTTGTGACGTATTGGCAATTTTTAAAGTGTCGTATCTTCATCAATTTTGGTTTACGTAATTAAAGAAAAAATACTTGTTAAATGTTTTTGATAATCAAACTGACGAGAGACTAACCACATTGGGCGCCCGCTGTAATAGCATCCGAGCTAATGGCACGTTAACTATTCCACGAAAAAATGGACTACGGGCTCTGTCAAATTTTTTCGCAGATGCCAGGTGAACAATGTGGCCTCTAACTGAGACGTATTCTAAAATTGGCATCATCATCATCTGCCTAGCCTTTTCCCAAGTATATTGAGGTCGGCTTCCAGTCAAACCAGATTCAGCTGGATATCAGTATTTTACATGGAGCGACTGCCTGTCGGACCTCCACAACCCAGTAACTAGGTAATACCATACCCCATGGTAAGACTGGTTGTCAGACTTTAGAGTTTCTGACTAACAGTAACAACTGTCAAAGATCTACAAATGACAGCCGGGACCAACGGCTTTACGTGCTTTCCGAGGCACGGAGGAAACTCGCTATGACAGATGGTCACCCATCCACAAACCAACCTAGGCAAGCGCGGCTTAACCCGGAAGATCGGCCTGTACGGCTGTAATTACTTAGCCACGAGCTCCTCTACGCTAAAAGAAAACATACTTGTTAAATCATCATCATCATCATCATCATATCAGCCGTAAGACGTCCACTGCTGAACATAGGCCTCCCCTTTAGACTTCCAGTAGGACCGGTTGTAAGCGGCCTGCATCCAGCGTGATCCTGTGGCCTTCATAAGATCGTCTGCCCACCTAGCGGGTGGACGTCCTACGCTGCGCTTGCCGGTGCGTGGTCTCCATTCGAGAACCTTACAGCCCCATCGGCCATCAGTTCTGCGTGCTATATGGCCTGCCCACTGCCATTTCAACTTGCTAATTCGTTGGGCTATGTCGGTTACTTTGGTACGTCTACGAATCTCCTCATTTCTGAGTCGATCACGCAGAGAGACTCCGAGCATAGCCCTCTCCATAGCTCGTTGGACTATACTGAGCTTACTAATGAGGCCCATAGTAAAGGACCACGTTTCGGCGCCATACGTCATCACTGATAACACACATTGGTCGAAAACTTTCGACTTGAGGCACTGAGGTATTTTGGACGAGAAAACGTTACGCAATTTCCCGAACGCTGCCCAGCCGAGTTGGATTCGGCGGTTGACCTCTTTCTTGAAGTTGGACCTACCTAGCGTGATGGTTTGTCCCAGGTAGACATACGAGTCAACAACTTCTAGAACCGAGTTCCCAACTGATAATGGGGTGGGCACAACATGGACATTACACATTACTTTTGTCTTGTCCATATTCATTTTAAGACCAACCTGTTGGGAAACTCGATTGAGGTCGCCGAGCATCGTGCTGAGATCTTCCATCGATTTTGCCATGACAACAATATCGTCGGCAAATCGAAGGTGGGTGATGTACTCGCCATTAATATTGATGCCGAGTCCTTGCCATTCCAGGAGCTTGAAGGCGTTTTCCAAAGTGGAAGTAAACAGTTTCGGAGATATCACATCTCCCTGTCTGACGCCTCTTTTCAAAGGAATCGCCTTCGAACTCTGCTCCTGTACTCGGACCGACATAGTGGCATTATTGTACAAGCACCTAAGCACTTCGATGTACCGATAGTCAATACGGCATCGTTGGAGAGATTCAAGCACTGCCCATGTCTCCACCGAATCAAAGGCTTTCTCATAGTCCACAAACGCTAAACATAATGGCAAGTTATACTCTTCGGTCTTCTGTACAACTTGACGCAGCGTATGTATGTGGTCTATGGTACTTGTTAAATGTTTAGTAATAATCTACTGACGGACCAATTAGGTTTTTTGAGTCAAATAATCTTTTGATTTTTTAATGAAATGGATTTGCTTTTGACTCTAGTCTAGGTCAGAGGTGACAGAGACAAAGTGGACGATCGGGTGAATGTGTTTGTGTTAATCGACTTGAAAATATCATTCGTGGTTATTAAATTAATTATAATTTAACTTTTTTTTTATTACTGATCAATAGTGATAATTTGAAAGTAAACGTAGAAAGTATGTCTGTCGGTTAGGTAATTTTTCACTAAACCTTACGTAGCCCTTTACGTTCCAGGGTCGCGGTTACATAGACTATAGCCTTACTCTATAAATTAACTATACAACAGACAAATAATTGTTCAATTTGAACCAGTAGTTCCTGAGATTATCGCCTTCAACCAAACAAACATACGCTTCACTTTATAATATCAGCATTATAGGTTTATTTCCGCACTGGTTAAAAATGCTATTTTGTACATCTAGAAATATTTCCTTATCTTTAGCCCTGTCATATTTTGGAGAAACTATGAAATCATGCTAGGTCGATAACAAACTGATAATGAAAATCGACCGAGTAATTTTACATTTTTAACACGAAGTTAGAAAGGCCATTCACTAAATTATATCATTGCAATCTATAATGAAAATCAGTTTTGATAGCCTCGCCGACGAACACCGAAACGAGGTGTAGCTGGTACTTCAGAAAATTCAAATTAAGAACGCGTATTCTGAAATTTGGCAACGTCGCTAATAGTTGTCAAATATTATCAAGTTTTAATTAATTTGGAAACGTTACTGTATGTAAATAAGAAATATGGTTCTGTAGTGCACTACAAAATTGATTAGGGAATGCAATAATTAATATCGTAACACCGAATATGTAGTTTTAGATGTAAAAAGTATTTAGGAATAAATGCCCTTTTTTACCTGAAACTGTTAGGTACCTACAACATCAAAATAAATATTTTAATTAAGTCTTCGGGAATTACAAGACTGAGGTTATGGTGATAATTTTTACTGTATTCAATTACTTCTCTAATTCTTACGCCATACTTTTTATGATATCACAAAAGGCAGTGCTTCTTGACTATAAAACAGGCTTGTAAATAAACATAAAAACTTGCTCCTTCCTTCTTGGTCTTCATGATCAAAAACAAGTTTCTTTTTTTCAACTTTGCCCCATAGACTATAAGGAATTTCTCCGGTATTGTGGATGCGTTTAAAAAACATTGACAGTCACAAATACTCTACGACAAAAAAATAAGTAAGTAATTGCATGGTCATACAAAAATGTTTGTTCCGTACGGGGATCAAACCGGTGATACCCTGCGCAACGTTTGATCGTTCAGCCACTGCGACAAATGTGTCATCAAATTTGATGTCCACAATAAGATGCTCGACTCGCTAGTGGAGAGTGTGGAGACCAACCCTGGATTGGACTTGTTTGCTGATGAATGGAAGACGATAATGTTAGTAGGTTTGCGGTTCTGTGAGGAGACAGAATGATAGGAGAAATTATATTTTAATAATATTAATAAATTAGTTATTTTACGACCCGTTCACAACGTCGCCGCTGTGTGTGAGCGGTAACTAAGAGAGGAGCGGCTAGCGGTTAAAGATTAAATGTATAGAAATGTTTGAAATACACCACGAGGCGCCGCCATTAACAACTTCCCGAACTTTCAAGTAATTATTGTCTTATTCGCGCCGCCTATCGCTCACCGCTTAGTTTTTAGGGTGAGGCCAAACGAGCCTAATTTTTGAGCAGTGTGTCGTAGAATTTCGGTTAGCGACCGAAATCATAGGAAAATTTTGCGTCACGTCTTTTGTTTTGTATGGAAGCGACCGAAAATCTGCGACACTCGGCGCAAAAATTGTTTTTTACATGTATTTAATAAATAAAAAAATACTTAGTACATTTTTTGTTTGTTTCAGGAGGTTCCGATAGCAATAAGGGGAAAAGCAAAAAGTGGCGGAAAATCCTCCAGTTTCCACACATATCACAATGTTTAGATATAAAAACAAAAATAGGTAAGTCCGCTTTTATTATTACACAAAAATTTAGTTTTTGAGAACCCTACCTAATTAGCCCTACCCCGTAGAACAGGGGTGGCCAACTTGATTAGACATAAGATCTTCTGTTTACTAACCCTGTGCGATCAACCAAATACATACTCCTTGAAATCTTGAATGTAACAACATAGTTTAGTACATAATTCCTGGATAAACGCCGTGACGGAACAGTGATTGAAAAATGATACAAGATGATGCTGCAGTAGTTGGTAATTATGTTGGGCAGTCTGGTCTACTAATTATATTTTTTGCCTAGCCGATATATTACCAGACTCCGCATGCACGATCTAAGGAACAAAAACAATTCTGTCAACTCGCTGAGGTACTACGTGAGCGAGGGGGACGGGGTACTGCGTTGTGATTGGCTAACTCAAGGTCTGTTTTGTCTCAAGGTATGTTTACGGCTCACAAGAAATGAGACAGATATAAGACTTTTTTGCCTAATGTGTTGACAGACATCGGTCGCCTGTTATTAGGAGTCTAGTCATATATCGTCGTTGCTAGCCGCGATCGACTGAACTGATAGTCGCGATCGACCGGTTGGCCACCCCTGCCGTAGAAGATTTTCCGGGATACGCTGGACAACACTAATGGTCCGTACCATTAGCCCGTTCGTACACTAGGCGACGCAAGTCTCCGATACTTTACGATTTTGGTATCCATTGACGCGTGCCTGTGTTCGAACCTCTATGGATTTGTATTCCGATAGTCGCTTGGATACCGAAGTCGCAAGGTATCGGATACTGGAGTCGCCTTGTGTTCGAAAGGGCCTTAGTGTTGTCCAGCGTATCCCGCAAAATTCAGTGCACTTCAGCAATGCACATAGCTGGTATCGCATAATGCAATTTAAATGCGTCGGCATAATATGTGTAATCGTGTTAATTAAGAGGGGATAATAGAGTTTTTCAATGCAGCGTTTTTGCGCTTATAATTAATCTCGCTATCGCAATGAGGTTTACTGAAATCTTGGTTAAGCTTCCCTTTGTAGCGATCTAAATTGTAATTTATCGACAATTTACTCTACAAGCTACAGCTATTTTTAAATGTTTAATTTTTTAAAGGTATATTTCAGATTCAAATAGACTACTAATGTTATATTATAATTCAACATCCATAATTCTGATGTTGATCCTTTTACGACCAATAATCTACACATCTCCGCACCATTGGCCGTCACTAAAGCTACATTTCCACTACAGATGTGCGTGTTGTAAAATACAAACTATGTGATTCCTTAGTTTTACACCATACCTTCCTACGCGTCCTCGTCTATCTCTGTTGGAAACCCAGCTTCAGAACCATCATCGCTGTAGCAGCCTCATATTCTGTATTTTAGATATTCGATGAGCGTAGCATGATCAAAATTACGATAACCTCAATTATTTTTGTCCTATAAGTTGCGGTTGTGGGCACGCAAACTCATGATTCGAGTCCTGAAACAGCAACGCGGGACCGCGGTATACCTTGAAGGAGATGGCGAGACGAGCTGGATGTCTTCCTTGAGAATTGGAAAGAGGTGGCGCAAAGTCGTGAAGATTGGAAGGAATGTAGGGAGGCCTTTGCCCAGCAGAGGGACAGTTCAGGCTAATAATAAAAATATCATTATAACCAAACTCATACACATTCGTAAATAACGCATCTGCAAAATCACTAGCCCTCGACAAATCTCGCGCTTTCCCAGAATCTTTTCAACCGAATCAAAACCTCATAAATCCGTGAGTTCAACTCCCAATGAACTATTGTGGTGACCCCATTCAACTGGCACCAGTCGCGTGGGCTGATAAGCAGCTTAAGTATTTCCACTGCCTCCTAACTCAGGCGCCTCAACCCAGAATTTACGGGAACCCCTTTGTTTGGAGGACAATTAGGATGCTTTTCATTTGAACGGCTGTTGTGTTGCGATTATCGCCAGTTAATGTCATGGAGTTGGGAGGAATGGAGGTCTAATGTGGGTTTTGAGGACTGCTACTGACATCTAGCTACCCCTACAAGGCTCTAAAGGAGTTTTTTTATCCTCGTTGGAAAAGTTATAGGCTATGGTATGGTGAAATGGGATTCCTGGCCCAGTAAAAATTAGCACGTAACCTCGGATTGAAAGATCCTCTTCTCTCTTTCTTTCTCAAACTCATCCAAAGATTGTCTTGAAAAGATCGCTTTTAGCGATACGACTGCCCATTGTGTATCTGTAAATATCCGTAGTTTGTATGGTGTGCATAAAAAAGAATATTGTATTCTATTATAATGGGCTAGTAACTCGGATACTTTTGTTTTGGCGTTCTAAAATTTTAGACAACTTTCAGAACAGCAAAGTGAGGGTGTCTACAAGTTTCTAACTTAGTATCTCTCATTCGCTAAAATGACTGGAATATCCTGTTTATTTTTAAAGCCTCATCTGTAGTTTCATACTCTATGAATGACAAGTCCGTTATATCTCTGTAACTAGGTAAATCAGTGATTATTATCCTTATTAGAAACCAGATAAGGCAGATTGGCAACCGTCCATTGCAGGACATCTGACTCGGTAGATATCCTGCCATCAACACTTTAATCAGATTCCGCTACAGCAGTTTTGTTTTGATGAGCTGTATGTCCCTCCCATGTTTTTCTTTCGAGCTTTGGTAAGTCAACAAGACCATAAATATTTGTTATAGTAGTCAGGCAAACACTTGAGTTTTAGAGCCTACTGTCATTTATAGCTAAGACAGTTGTAACTCCGACGAGAAAATTATTCGCAAGAAATGTTTGATTCGTTTCTAAAGATTGATTGGTTTCCGATATCGGATTGTTTTTTTTTATGGGGAGGTCCTGATAACCTGGGCTTTTATTTATTGACCTTTTGATTTGGTATCGAAGGGGAACAAAAACAGAGAGTTTTTCTTTCGATATCGCTACATCCTTTGTGACAAGATTCGGATGTCTGTTTCAGTTCATGTGGAGATAAATGCTTTATTATAGATGCTTGGGTATTAAAATAAAAACTACTGATTGTGAAAACTTAATTGTAGTGGATCTTTTGGTAAAAAGTTCTCATGATGATTAGTTATTCTTTTCCATAAAGTCTACGGTTTGGAATGAGAAACGGCTTATTATTCGTATTCAAGAATAAATAAAAGTGCCTGTCCTGGCCTGTACTGCCTACTTGAAGTAAATGCTTTGATTTGGATACTGTGTCATAGTTCAGGTTTATTTAAAAACAATCCCTTAACGCAGGGTTTCTTAAAGTGGGGTCCACGGACCCCCTGGGGGTCCGCAGCATGTGCACCAGGGGTCCGCAGTAGGTCGCTACTCTTAACCTATTTACTAGGAAATAGTATAATAATCTTGTCTAGGTTAAGTCAAGAACTCACCGCAACGACAACGTATCGTCAGTCACAAAACACGAGTTAATTGAACAAAGACTAAACTTCTAGGGCAGGGTTTCTTGGCAGCAAAGTTGTTTCATGTTTGACTCTGATACTCTGATCTTTTCAAAATATTCTTTAACAGGGGTCCGTAGAATTATTTATATTGTGAAAGTGGTCCGTGACTGCAAAAAGTTAAAGAAACCCTGCCTTAACGGCATAAAACGAATGATTGATTACCTATATGCATCAAGGAAGTTCAAAATTACTCGTGCATACAATATAATGCACATGGATTTCCCCCATCCAATCTTAAAATAGTATCCCTTAGTAACCTAGGGATAAAAAAGAGGAAACCGTGGCTAAATAATTAAAAACCGCATGGGTCGGCCTTTGAGGATAAGCCGCGCTTGCCTAGGCATACTGTGCGACCACGAGTCGGGTCAACCTTAATCTGTCAACTATTACTTGAAAATTGCTTCCAGCAAAATAATGCATTTTCTATATTTTTATTATATCGTAATACAAACCTAAATTATTACTTTTATAATTATTCTTTATCGAGAAGAGCTCGTGGCTAAATATTTACAGCCGCACAGGCCGATCTTCCGGATTAAACCGCGCTTGCCAAGATTAGTCTGTGGATTGGTGACCATCTGTCATAGCGAGTTTCCTCCATGTCTCGGAAAGCACGTAAAGCCGTTGGTCCAGACTATAGATCTTTGACAGTCGTTACTGTTAGGCAGAAGGTAAAGTCTGATAACTAGTCTTACCATGGGGTATCGTATTACCCAGTTACTGGCTTTTGGAGGTCCGAAAGACAGTCGCTCCATGTAAAATAATGATAATTCAGCTGCATCCGGTTTGACAGGAAGCCGACTCCTATAGTTGGGAAAAGGCTAGCCAGATGATGATTGTTTATTATATCTTCATAATATTATGATTATTGTTTAAGAGCGTGCACGTGTAATAGAACTTGTAGATTCTCGGCGAGATGTCTCCCTGAGACTTGTAATAACAAGTCTATTCTCCAGTAGACAAAACTGTCTCCATACGGCGTTATGCTATGTGTGCTGGAAGCTGAACCCACATAGTTGGGAAAAGGCTAGGTAGATGATGAGTTACCAAGGGAAAAGGTAAGTTTTATATTTAGAAGGCAACCACAAATCTATATTTAATTATTTACAAACTCGTTCAACAACGTAGCAGATAGGAAGTTATTACGTCAATACAAAACGTTACGTACCCACATCGAATTAGTTTTAATGGCTATGGGAGTTTACCTATACCTAAAGGAATCCTTGCTTCTAATTGATGTTGTTGTTAAAAGAATAACAACTTTGTGTTAGTGCTGTAAAAGTTGATTTTAGAATGACGTGTGAACAAGTCAATTTATGGAGGTGTTACTGGAATTGTAACTTTATCTGTGAGTGTTAAAGTTCTAAAAGTACACATTTTTTAACATGTTTGGTAGTCATAGACATAGAGCATGGATCGAGCATTATCCGCCTAAAATTGTCATACTTTAGAAAGAGAGAACCCTCTTCTCTCTTTCTAAAGTATGACAATTATATATCATCGATAATCTATATGGCAGTACAAGACATAGATAATGCATTATAAAAGAGATAGATAGCCCTATAATTTTGTCTCATTCGGGAAATATGGCAATTTTATTTGAAGACGTTGGGCTAGGAAAGTCTAAGTCCATATTACAGGTCTATGTTGCTAATTAGATTACTATACCTAGATATATCTTCACTCTAACGTACTTTTGGAGTATTAAAGAAGCGGATATTATTCAATAGAGCAGAGAAGGCCGGTATTTATAAATTTCAAACTAAATTCGATTACAGCAGGGCGTGACTTCATCCCTGATTTCACTTTCAGATTTGGCTATCCCTTGTTAGTAATGAGGCCTTAAATCTTTGACAGACTTTTAATATTGTTTTTAGAAATACCTAAAATCCACTCCAGCACTTAGAATTTAATCAATAAATCCGTAAATAGTACGGAGGTCAGCTATTAAGGCGAATTGCACCAACAGAATTAAACGCGATCAGCACATTTAACCGCACTATTCAGAATTGTAAGAATGTCATAGACACCGTAGAAAACTATTCAGTCGACGGGAGAATAGAGAAAATGTCAGAATGTAGAAAGATTTCTAGAGCATGCATGGCAATGTTTAAATTATTGTAGAAAACAAATGTTTCTATTATTCAGTAGGTATTCAATGGATGCTACGTGTATATCTAAAAAATATCTTCGTCTATTCTTTTTCAGTAGAGATATCTTTCATGCTACACTGGAGGAATCAACTCATAAAAAAGATGATGGGCACTTTAGATACAACGATAAGAAACCTTAGGAAATGGAGATTTAGGTTCCTTCGATAAAGTCCATATTTCAATACCAATCACGGTCTCAAGACCGCAATAAATTCGATTTGGTCTACGATTAGATTGTAACTTCGTCCACGAAACGAAGACGAAGTATCAATTTCAGTTGCCTGCAATTAAAATGTAATCAAGTTCGGTCGGGATTTGGTACCGTATTTCATTTCGCCATTGTATTTTAATTTCCGTTTTATCGATTGTTCTGTTCTACTGAGGAATAGAGTCTATTCAATATGAATGGGGAAGTTTTGTTTTTGAGGATTGAATTATTATGCTTGAGCTGAGTTCAATAGGTTGAGTAAGAAGGTTCTGTGATGATAATAAGTTCCATAGCGACTGTCTATGGATGAGTGACCAAGTATAAGTAACTGTTCTTTAAGTTTATCCATAGATTGATAGTGGGGACCCGTTATTTGCCAAGTTATAACTAATCATTGAAATCCTAACCAAAACCTCTTTGCTTGCCGTATACATATGATTACTTCCCAGAATTTTATCCTTACCAGCAACACTATCGAATGGTTTTATAATTCAGGGTGTGCTTTTTTTTTCCAAAATCAGCGGGTTCAATTCCTGGCCAAGATTGATGATTTTTCTAAAATCCAATGACGCAGTTTTGGTTTTCTTCAAAATCGGCCTCGAGACTCCTTTTAACGTTTTTTGATATTCCTCATAGTTTCAGAAATAGCCATCCACGCCCAGTTGAAATTCACCCTGTATAGATTTTTTTTACGTGGTAAAATCATCAAATAAGTGAGGACTGTCAGACTTGTACTGACTAAAATCCACGGTGTCCTTCAATAGCCCTTTATGTTCCGGGGTCACGGTGATAGAATAAGTCCCGTGACCCCTGGTATAGCTTGACATTGAATACTTAAGGCTCAACTGCTCTCAGGAATCTGGCAACCGTAGGACTCGTTCCGTCCTTTGACGTTTAGCGCTATTGGAAGATCAATGGATATTATTCGTTGTCAAAAAGAAGTCCAGTATTCGTTATCATAAATTATGTAGATCGGAAAAGTCGTATATTAATGGATTTTTATACTTTGGACACGATTTTGGGAGATATATTTATTGCTGACGGCGATTTTTCGCGTCTTTCGTGATTTTTATGCAAAGATTAATCATTATATTTTTATCATACAAGGTGAGGTAGCGTAGCTTTTTTTATGGTGGTAAAATCATCAAATGTTTTCTCCCATTAATATATAAATTACTTAAAAATATCAGAAGAAGAAGTAACATCCATATATGAAAATATCCAAACCAGCCCTTTGAAGAAAGTACCAGAACAAAAAGGTTTTAACAAGAAATTGAGTTATACTGATACCATACCGGTTTACATCACCCCATAACCCATGATACACGCCATGCTGGGTGTCTGTGGTAATGTGTAACGACTCGAGAAGATACTTTACAGCTTCCAAGAACTTTTACGAGCTTTCTGAACGTGTTACTAGATCAGCTGTTATGGCCCAAGAGATAGTTATCCACTACAAATAACGTAGATGACATTAAATAGAGTCAACGACGATATATTACTAGACTCCTAATAACAGGCGACTTATGTCTGTCAACACATTAGGCAAAAAAGTCTTATATCCGTCTTATTTTGACCACTCCTGTGAACCGCAAACATACCTTGAGGCAGAACAGTACCGTCAGCACGAGTTTTCAGTATTTGACACGTAAACTGGAACTTTGAGGACTTCAAATTGACAATTTTCAATGAAAAAATTGGTTCCTTCTTCGCACACCAGAGGCGCTGTTCCATAATTTCATACAAGAAACGCTGTAAATACTGGAAAAACTCTGTAAAGTAAAATAGTGAAAACTCGTGCTAGGGGTACAGACCTTGAGTTAGCCAAACACAACGCAGTACCCCGTCCCCCTCGCTTACGTAGTACCTCAGCGAGTTGACAGAATAGTTGTTGTTCCTTAGATCGTTCATGCGGAGTCTAGTAATATATCGTAGTTGAATAGAGTATTCGATGTTTCAAGTTTTAAGAACCTGTATTTTTTTTTGATTGAACATGCTAATATCAGGAACAACTAGTATTAATTTAAAAATTATTTAGTTTGTCCATTTATCGAAGATAAAAATCACGCTACGACCAACAGGAGTCAAGCAGCCGGTTTGTATCCACGGTAAACACCTAGTGTTAAATATTTCCTGGAAAATTCTTTAGATTGCTTGATAGCCATGCTAACAACATGAAGTCATACAGTAAATTAATTTAGTAAACTTACGCACTGAACAGGAAAAACATAGACAAGCTTAGTTGGACCATAGAGACGCAATAGTCTGGAAACTAGAAACTAGAGCAAGACTGACATACGGCAAAAAAATCTAACTTGGAAAGCAAAACTTATTGATCGACTAGCTGCTGCCAGCGGTTTCACCCGCTACAACTCGAAAATTATCCCACGGGAACATAAAATCGGGATAAAAACTATCCTATGTGTTGATCCAGGTTATAATCTATCTGTGTACCAAATTTCATCCAAATCCATTCAGTAGTTTTTGCGTGAAAGAGTAACAAACATCCATCCACACATACAAACTTTCACGTTTAAAATATTAGTAGGATATTAGTAGGATTCCCTTAGAGACCGTAAGGAAGAAGAATACCTTTTTATCGATAGGCGATTGACCACTATTTCATCTGATGTTAAGCGTAGATGTGGTCGACGGTGAAGCACGTTCAAAACCTATATTCAATTTTGATGTGACCATAGATATAATAAAGAAGGAGATATGGCGTGAAGTTCAAAATGTATAGAAAACCGGTGAAGCCACGATTGCCCCTCCATAACGCTAATATTGCACACACAGTTCGGTCAAAACAATATTACGAACAAGTGCACACACGCGCCGACGATAACTCAGTCATTTAAATATAAACCTTATTCTTTAAACTGCAGCGTGCTTTTCCCGTATCATTTGCTCACACTCAAAAAATATCATTGTGTGTTGTAGGGACACGGGGGCGGAACGGCATAGTGCTTGACTAAATCGAAGAATTTTGATAAATATATCGATTAAATTGTACAGGTTTGGAATTAAAGTAAATAAAAACGATATGAAACCAACAAAACATTATTTAATTTATGTATAAGATGTTACAAATTAGATCTTTTAATTTAGTGCACATAGGTTACTAAACTAAACATTAATGAACTTACCTACTTCACGATCTTGGTTACGCATTTATCTAATACGCTTTAAAACAATAAAAATCGGCCTTTCAAACTTATTACAAGTTAACAAATTGAAGAAAAATCTAAAATAGTAATAAAACAATATTAGATGTCGACTTTTTGTCGATAGACTTTGTCAGACCTCCACGAGCACAACACTAACTCGTGCTCAAATACGGCGGACCGGACCAGCGGACGCACCATGCGACATTACGGCTCGATGAGGTATCGTTATGTCAGTTTTACATTGCTTGTTCAGTTCACTCGGTCATAGACTGAGGTGGTTGTAAAAGAGCAATGTATTTAATACAAAAATAATGCAGTCGAAAAGATATCGGAAAACAAAAGTATAGTAGTACAAGTCAGGTATATTTTACGGCTTGCAGTTTTTCGTGATTTTTAATACAAATTATTGTAAAATACTTTTACATACCTGTGGTAACTGATGCCATAGGTTCTAAAGTTTTTGTTTTGGCTACTATTTCTGCACAAAACCTCTGAACAAGACGGCATAATCGTTTTTTTTCACGATCGCGGTTGACAACAGACTAACTCGCGGTGACGGCCATTTTTTCAATATCTGAGCGTAACGCTCAGCACCGCTTGGTTGCCGCCACGCCCCCTTGCCACTTCTCCTGTTTTTAATATTTCTGTGGATGTGACTATATGGAAAGAATAGGGTGTAAATAACACTATATCTTGCTTACTTTTAGGTGAAATGGTGGGAAAAGGCAAGCCTTGAAAAAAAAAAAAAACACATGTTGTCATATCTGTAGAAGTTTAATGAAGTGAGTGGTCAGTTTTTCATGATCCAAATCACATTAAAATATTTTATTTCACATTACTGAGGATACTATTAAAACATGCATGATTCGGGTAGGCCATTTCAAAATCGGTAAGAAACTCCATGGTCACTCTCTTAAAAAGACGAAGTATCCTCCGATTAAATAATATTAGTCTTTACTAAGAACTTCATAGATAGGTTAGGCTATTGAAGGACACCGTGGATTTTAGTCAGTACAAGTCTGACAGACCCTCCCGCCCTGCCCGGGGTGGGAGGACTCATCTGATGATTTTACCTCGCAAAAAAAAAGAACTTCTTAGAGAGTCATAATTTGAAGAACATAATTATTTACTTGGGCATACGGTTAAAGGGCAGCTGATTTGGAAAGTGACTTCAGTGTTGGTCTGAGTTATTAATAATCATGAGTACAATGATTACTAAGAAGATTCTGAAAAATAAAACTAAGGTTGTAAAAGTGATATATCTGCTAGCAGAGTTGTATTACACCAGACAGAAACTTGGCAAAAACGAACCAATTATCCAATCCAAGATCTAAGTAAAAAAGAAACTTGCGTATCAGTAAGCATTTCTCAGCACAAAGTTCCAATTCAATCTAAAATTGGAGTTGTGCCCAGTTGACGATAAGAGCAGATGCCGAATGTACTGAAAAAGAAAGCCTTTGCTAAAAGCTTTAGGGAACATTAAAGTGCAGAGGCGGCTAATCTAAGGCCGAATGCTCCACATCAGAAAAGCTTTGGACTTATTGAAAACATTGTTTTGTTTCTCTCATTCGTTTGAAGTTGATAAAGACAACAATTATGTTTGACTAGCCATTCGCAGTTGCTTCGCGCGAGTAATAATGCATAATAATTATACCTTTATATTTCTGAATAAAAAAGATAACTTAACGAAAAAAGAGACTCAACAAATTATCGTCATATTTCAATCTATTTAAATAAAACTTTAATAAATGATACAACTAAGGGCCTATGCACACCACGTTTTTTAAACGCGCCATCGACGCGCCGTTTGGAAACGCGCGTCGACGGCGCGTTTTTGTCCATCAGAGCAGTTTGTTGTCGTGATACAAAGTGTCAAACGCGCGTTTGCATCGCTACAAACGCGCGTTGACGTCGCGTTTAAAAACGTGGTAAGCATAGGCCCTTAATCTTCCTCATGAATCACACTGTCAATTATTGAGAACCACATACAAAACCGTTCAGTAGTTTTTGAGTTTGAAGTCTGTTTGCTAATTCGCTGGGCTATGTCGGCAACTTCGGTTCGTCTGCGAATCTCGTCATTTCTGATTCGATCACGCAGAGAAAGAATGTAAATCGCTTTAGCTAAAATAAATCATTGTACATCAAACTGGAGTATACTTTCGCTGAATATCAATCTTTTCAACGATTTTAAGATGAGAGAAACGTATTATATTTATTACAAAGTGTAAAACATTGTCGCTACCCGAGTCTGTACGCTTTAGATCTTTCCAACGGATTTTCTTCAATAGATCCAAGTGTTCCAAGAGAAAGGTTATATATCTACTTATATTACATCCGTACGTGTATTTAAATCATGAAAGCGTTAAATAAGCCTTCAGCGAATTATGTTCCAAGCAGCTTGAAGACAGATTTTAATTGCAAAGTTAAGTAAAACGTTATTAAAAAGATCCGGATAGAAGAACCGTGCATCAAAGAAAAGTATACAACTAGCGTCTATGTTCTTTACAAAGAAGCTTAGGATTTTATCTTAGGAAAAAACACCCTCCAGCTTGCTTTAAAACGTACTTACATCATCTTCATCTAGCCTAAGCCTAGCCTTTTGCTAACTATACTGGGGTCGGCTTCCAGTAGAACAAGATGCAGCTGAATATCAGTATTTTACATGGCGCGACTGCCTATTGGACCTCTACAAACCAGTAACTGGGTAATACGATACCCCATGGTAAGACTGGTTGTCATACTTTGGAGCTTCTGACGACTGACTGACTTCTGACTAATAGTGACGACTGCCGAAGATCTATAAATGACAGCCGGGACCAACGGCTTTACGTGCTTTCTGAGGCACGGAGGAAACTTGCTATGGCAGATGATGTTCTCTACAAAGACGCTCAAGTTTTTGTCTTGGATAAAATCACCCTTGTAGGTTACCTTTAAACGTACTCACCAACGACGATATATTACTAGACTCCTAATAACAGGCGACCGATGTCTGTCAACATATTAGGCAAAAAAGTCTTATATCCGACTTATTTCGACCACTCCTGTGAGTAAAAACATACCTTGAGACATTAAAGACCTTGAGTAAGCCAATCACAACGCAGTACCCCGTCCCCCTCGCTTACGTATAGTACCTCAGCGAGTTGACAGAATAGTTTTTGTTGTTTAGATCGTGCATGCGGAGTCTAGTAATATATCGTCGTTGGTACACACGCTACACATCAAGTCATACAAAACAAGTATTAGCTGACCGTGTATTGTGTGTAAAAATTGTACAAAACGAGACCAAGACAAACTGGTTGTGTATAGCTTGATGTGTAGTCGTGTGTACTTACTGTACAAGCACTAGAAATTCCTGCTCCTCTGTTCAGGACTCCCCAAGATATGTCTGACAATAAAACTTCAATAGGCAATAACAGAAAACACGTGTAATCCAAGGAATCCTACTGAATTACATTTCTATTACAGACATTCTTCAAAGGCGGGGTCCGAATATTTTTCATTTTGCTCGCTTTTCTTTCTTGTAGAGGTATAATGGAATAAGTACAGGCTGTGGGGTTTCTTTCTAGTTTATTAGATTAAACCTGGTTTGAAATACAATGGTTTTAAGCGTATATGCTAAACGTGTTCTTTGATTTGTGGTACATACGAGGATGTGACAAAAAAAAGGGTCAAATTGAGAAAATTCCCCCTCTTTTTTTACCTCGGTTAAAAATATAGACAATACAATGACTATGGCAACGCCCTCGATAACTTTTATTGCGATATTTACACTACTAAGTTGAAGCATTTATTCATGGTCTATCTTTAACGCAATACCAACACTAGTTACTTATAACCGTAGCCCGGAGTAGTTAGATTTATTTGTTGTCGATAACCTAAAATGTATATTTAAATATGGACATGCCTCCGGGATTCCCAGTTTTAAAGAATTTTCCGGAATTTTAAAATTGTTAAGAATGTTGTCATAGTGTCCATAAAGCCATCTTTATTTCAAATTTCGGCCAAAATAGGTTCAAAATCCCGGAAGTATTGAAATGAAATCCGGGAAAAAAGGAGTATCCATGTTATGATTTCTATGTCAGTTCGTGATACACGTACATAAAATCAATCTACCTATACCGGACTATGGTTATGACCGTTACTCAATCGCCCAATTCTTCCAAAACTATCGGATAAAAGCTTTCAGAACCCAAAACCTTCATTTAAAAGGCCTCATTCTTCCCAAAACTCCACTAAAACCCGTGTTAGACTGTCAATTTTCCATAAAATGGCCGACAAGGTCGCACGAGTTCCAACTTTATACGGTCGAAGCATTTATTTTTTCAGTAAGGCTGTGGCCCCACTTCCCCAGTAGGCAAACTGTTAGTAGCCTACTGAGTGAGCCGCAAGTGGCGAACTGAAATTTGTATAGTTTCAAAGTCAGATCAATTTTCGTGCGTAGCAGGCTAACTTATGAGTGGCTGCTTTTAGGTCGACTGCATGAACACTTGCGGCAAACGGACTCACTTAACCCGGCGTACAACCATATCGCCGCTGCCGACTGAAACCGGTTTTGCTGTGAGTCGGCCACTAACTGAGACAGTCCGCCACGTAACGCTGCAAACTGCATAAAGTGAGCGCAAATGTAGCCAACAGTGGACACTCCATTTCAAATATATGGAAGGGTGTACTACACTGCTACGTCCTTCATAATGCGGACAGCGAAGGAATGGAACTCTTTGCCTGCGTCTGTGTTTCCGAACGCATCGAACCCTAATCACTTCAAAGTTAGAGTGAACAGGCTTCTTCTGGGTAAGCTCGATCCATCGTCGACCCTGTCTTAGTCATTCCTGACCTAGTCTAAGGTCAAGAGCAAACCCATCTCACTTAAAAAAAAAAAACTCAACCGCCTGCCAACAGTTTGCCCACTGGGGACACAGCCTTAGTATTGAAGGAAAACTGACGCGTATTGCTATGAGGCTCACGTTCAATGCCAAAGTGCGCGGACTTGAGAACCGACCTGATATTGAGTCTAGGGTTACACTTTATTATTAGTTTGTCTGTCTGAGGTGCCTGCCTGCCGAAGGATGGGGCTTGTATGTGTCTTGTAACGGAACGAAAGGTTTAAGTTATCGGGATTTTGATTTTCGATTCGGGATAGACACGGGGAGTTCTAAAACTTCAGGGTGACTGTTTAGCACGAGTTTGCGAAAAAAAAAGATGTACTCCACTAAAAATATTTTTGTCGTAGAAGCTTGCAGATTTTCGTTTGAACTGTCTCATTATACTTGATCAGGACATTCAGAGTCCCGAGGACTAGTCGGGATTACTCGGGATGTGTCACCAAGATCCTAAAATTCGGGACATCCCGCGTCCCCAAAAAAATTCTAGCATCCCTGATGGTTGGGCAGTCGGGCTCAAGTATTGGGAATTACAAGTTAAGTTACTGTAATAACTGAATTATACCGAAAACTTGGTCTGAGAACTTTCCAGAATGAAATGTGGCGATGATTGCTCTTATCCAAGAAGGCAAATCATTTTGCGGCTGGGCAACATAATTTAAAGATAAGAACGCTGAATTTTCGTAATAAGAATTCTAATATTAAAGATTTACTACTAAACGTTAAATAAATTAGTTTTTGAAGATTTGACATGATTTGATATTCATAATTTTGATCAGAATTACAGGCATCGGACACAGTAACAGTCCGTTTTTGGAAAACGTGAAAACCATCCAAATCTCAATCCAAATCTGGCACCCTTGCAGAATGCTTTCATTATCAATTTTGGCAAGCAGGACCTCTGTACCCATATTCTTAACGTTATCTCGTAAAATCATATCAATAAATAAAACTTCATTATCTTTGAATTCGAATGTAATTGATAGCCATTTAATATTATTGTTTACTATAAAAATAAGTATGATATAAATTGCACCATATTGAGCCCGTTTTCCACTGTATCCATGTACATCAGTGCCCGGTGCATTGTAACCAATTGAACGTTTAATTTTAATTACGTAATGGTTTTACATTAATTAATTAACAGTATGGTTTGTTCAGTTTCAGCAGTGGTTTTGATATTTTCAGGCTTTTATGGAGAGGAGGCTTTTGTTTCCCAGCAGTGGGGATATTTTAAGGACTGGGGGATTAAAGTCATTACTGATACTCTGTGGATTAGGTGCTTCTGACCAGTCGTAGCATTGACAGGCCTGTCTGATTGGTAATCCCAGGACAAATGTTTGTTCGTCGTTGTGTTCCTAACGTGGCCACCTTCTGAGTCCAAGTAATCTAACAAGTCGTACCATTGCAGCATTGGCATGAAAGAAGATTTCAAACCATTTTTTTTGTTTCTTGGTAGTCCTTTGACTACTAGCTTCTTTCACTCTTTCTATTCTTCAAATCTAAGCTGAGTGTAATCTGGTCCACTTTCCATGTTTCCTACTCTTACAGTGCCACTGTCTCTTTTTCAGTCATGGGAACGTTATAAATGCGACCGTCACTAAGGGTTCATCTTTTGGTTGTCATATAAAATTTTATACTGCAATTGGATCTCGATCCCTTCTGTCATTTGTAGTTGATACCCAATATATCTTGCCTTTACACGTTCCATTCATACAATCTGAATCTTTGACGTATATCACAGTTTTTTTTTGGGACAAACCCACCACACTATTCCCAAACCACTGCAACTTCTGAGAGCCAGAATCAACTGTGGCTACCACCAGAAGAGCGCCAAGACAATGAAGCTCGACGTGTCCCGGAGAATGAATTTACCTGTCTTGGATCCTGCAACGAACTTAATCAGAAAAGAATAGTGGAGGAGTAGGAAAAATATGTATATCACAGCTTGTCTATACAATATTACATTCCACATACTGATATAACAGGTTTTTAGTTCGCAAGCATATTGTGATTTATAAACCTTTACAATGTACGGCAATGAAGTGATGACGTAAAACTAAGACCTTTGAATAAAACCCAATAGAATGAATGATGTAGATAACAATGAATGAAAGAAAACTTAATTGATTAGACAAAACGTAACTAACAATTCACAACGCAGTCTCAACATTCATATAAAATAGTTTGTATACATTTATACAAGCATGCCTTTGACGCACATGATTGTTTAAAAAAGAAATTTAAAAAAAAACAATTAAAGCTCTCTCATGTGGATACTTGTGCACGCGGAGAAGGGCGGCCATGTTTAAAAATATTATAGGTTTTATTTAGAATTTGTAATGAACCGTAACTTTTAGGCTAAGGAGGTAACTGTTGCTATAACATGACGACTGGAAGATTATATTGCGTCAATCCCAACGAAGAAAAATGATCTAGAATTATAGATGATCCTGTCAGATGACCACAAATTTGTCTGTGATCTGATAAGACTAGAATTTCAAACATTTCCAGTCGGCATTAGCTAAGGCTTACAAGAAAATGTATCAAAGTTACATTTGCATTAATAAATATTTTAGTATGTACAATTCTGATGATCACGCAGACAGGATGAATGATGATGGGTTATTCGATGTAGAATGGATGATTAATGGCGATTAATGCATGGAATTTATTGCTCGGAGGTCGGAAATGCTAGAAGGGGACGCCGCTGAAGGTCACGTGTTGACCTTAATGGTGAAGTCCTTTAAAAAAGGTTTATATTGACATACATAAATGTACGTATATTAACTTTAAAATTTCAAATGAACCCAGCGTCTTTAATTTTTCCGTGTAGAATTTTCGATGAAGGAAAGTGTATGAGAACAGATGAAGCAGATTAACATTAAATGTTTCCTAATGAAACGTTTTCCTTCTACGCAATTATAGATAATAGAACTGTAATTGACCATAAATACACAATGATTCGACGAACCGACTTACATTACCGTCCTTATAATTTCTTATTTAACTTGGATTGGTAGTTTCGTTCCGAATGGCTGAAGTATAAGGGTAATAAAGACATTGGATTTATGGGCAAACTTTTTATTGATTTCGCTCCTTCCTAGACTGTTATGTGCTCCCCTAAGAATAGTCTAGATACTTCCGTATTCTCGATCAATATCCAGCCTAGGTTTCATATAATATAAATAGACTAGAAATTCATAGCTACCCGCTTAATGCAATAAACGCTGTTTGATTACAGTAATTTAAGCAAGCAAGTGCCATGAGAAAGGTTGGCAGAGGAAGTTCGTAGCAAAACGATAGAACACTTATGTTCGTAAACCAAGTGTGTTAAGAGGCAACCGGGCCTTTATGTCCACTCTACTCTTCCCTGTTTCCGCACTCCAAAATAAATGACACTTGTGACATCAGTGTCTTGGAGAGGCGTGCCGATTTAACTAACAGTCGTTAAGGACATCGTGACCAAAATTAACACCACAATTTCCAGTATTGAGCTTCAACCAACAGAAACATTAATCAAATACCCAGAAACTGTAAAACTCGCAACGGTCTTCATTAAGATCTTTGTACACAAATTGCCACACAAATTGTAACTAATGTCTGACACTAATTTTCTTTCTCTTGTCACTTGAAGAGAGAATGTCGCAATAAATGTCTGTCACGCTGATATTAACGTATTACGCATGTATAAGCTATCTATATGACGATCTTAATGGCAACACAGAAGTGTCTGTTTTCAGGGTTAAGAGCTCAATTACCGCGAATGGACGAAAATTCGTATTTCCTCTACAGTTGCGGCTTACTCCCAAGCCTGTATTTTATCCTCAGATTGTACGAAATATTTTCTAGGTTTTATTTGTTCAGAATATTCCAAGTTATAGCCGCCAATAAGATAAAACATAGCTCATTCCTCCTTTTTACGAAGGAGGAAAATGTTTTGAGGAAAGATATCCGAGGATAAAGGTATTATTTTAAATGCACAGCATCCTCATGTCTATTAATACAAAATACTGCGGTTTATTAGATAACATCATAATGTCTATGTATGGTAATTATGTAAATGGTTATCATACCATCACGATGTTGTGACTATAAGGCCTTTGCATAAAGTACCAAACCCATGTAAATAAATTAATCTCAGCTAATATGAGCCTGGATTTTCCTCACTTGAAAAGTTTTGCTTTACTAATCGTCATTTCCTTTCTATTTCATATTTTCTTTAATACCATCTTTCACGCAGTGCTATCATAGTTTCTATTGCCTTCTTATAACCTTATTGTCAAATAAATAAATCTTACGGTTCTTTTATGTTTAACTTACCCTTACTATTCAAATATTGTTCTAGTTGTGAAGCTCGTCAAGTTACGTTATACGAAATACGAATACACGTAGCGCTGTCGATCCCGTAAACTTGGAAAGTATTTCCCTCATGTTTGTGCATGTGATTTGTACTCGTAACAGCACTCACGACAGTGTGAAACATTTATAGACACACTATGTACACAAGCGTAGTCTATATCGAGTTTATCGAGTTTCAGGAGCGGATACTCGTTGTTTACTCGTCGCGAATCGGATCGGGGTTGTTGTGTAGAAAAAGACTGTTACTTCTATTGTTCGGCACATTTACATATACAATGACCTTTGCTTAGCGTTTGACAGACATATGCACCAATTTTCGTTCGTCTTCTCCGAAAATTCTTCTCTGTTAGATCTTATCTCATCACCATTTCCCTAGATTTTGCTGTCTCGACACGATTGTCCTAGAACACAATAGTAATCAAAGGAAATAGGAGATACTATTTTAGGCGTGTCACAGGGTAGTGTCTTGGGGCCCATTCCAAATAAGTTTATTGTAGATGAATGTTAGATAAAATATATTCATTCGTCTTCGTTTCGTTATTTACATGTAGACAAATTCGAATGGATTACACAAAGCCGTTTTTCCTTAAATGATTAAATGAAAGTCTCTCAAAGGCGTTTATTGATTCCAACACAGTCAAATTACACATTCCTCCACATTTCATAAAACGAAATGAAATTTCGTGACGAACCGTTATTAGTGCAATTGTTACGGGATTATACAATTTACATATTTCTCTCATTCATCCCAAAGTAGGTTTTGCGTTCACAAAATGATTGCGTACAATCAAGTTTGGAATATTCAAAAATCGTTTAGCATTAAATTTAAATTCTTATGGGCACAGTTACTGTAGTGAGAGGATGTCCCTACTTATTACATCGCGATGGGTGCTTCAGGGCGAGGTAGGGCTGTCACCCACGAAATAATTTGTTACATTTATAAATTATCTCGGACGGAAAATAAGAATTATATTGGATTTCTCGACGTTGTTGAATAATTTTGTGGATTTAATTTTCGTTTGTATATTTCGCTTTAAGTGATGATGGCGACCTAGAAATGTCTTATTTTGTGTTCGTTGTTATCAATTTTGCTTTGAATGGTAACAAAATGGATTTAAATAGAAAAGATGTTGAATTGAATAATAATGATGACGATAAAAACGAGGAAAAAATATATTCCTGTCGTAAAAATAAACCTCAATAACTGGAGTACCTATAAAAATCGTTACTGACACTCACAGTATCTTTGAAATATCACCTTTCAAACTACCCTCATATCCACAACTTATTCTAATAACCACACTAGCAGCCCTGGAAATATTTTTTGTCGCAATCGGCCGCGACCGTCAAACGTGGTAACAGTCGTTGACTGTAAACATTCAGTTTTAGTACACAATTCTGTTATAAATAGTCCGAAGAAGGCAATGAAATGGGGCCACCCCTCTTTGTGGACTGTTTTTTTCTACAGAATTATGAGGATTGTACAAAAGGATTAGTGGATAAGGAATTTGTTGGGTCGTTATTTTACAATGTGAGTTAGTATGTTTTTTATGGCTTTTGTACAAAAGAAGATGATTGTTTGTTTCTTACTGCCGCTCTAGTACTTCGTGTTTCCATAAAAACTATTATTTTTTGTACATAAAAAAGTTTCTCTCTACTCTGTCTCCCGACTTGAATATTTGTCGTTTTTTATTTGTCTTCGGCCTCATTCAACCATCTTTCTTGATGTAGGCCTCCATCAAGTTCTTTCACTCTTCTCTCGTGAAACACGAAGGAAGTTCCAGATTTGATTTTCGAACCGATTTATTATAAATGGATTTTCCTACATCATGTTCACCATTCACCATGGAACTCATCAACTGCCTCTGTGTTTCCGAACGCGTACAACCCGAATATTTTCAAAGTAAGAATGAACATGCTTCTTTTGGGTAAACTCACTCCATCGTAGGCTTTATCGTCCTACTGTCTACCTGTGAACTAGATTAGAGTTAAGAGCAAATCATAAAGAAAGAAACACTTGCTATATTCTTCTTCGTTTATCACCTAGACAAGTGACAATAGCTATCAAAGCGTTTGTTCTTTCAACAACTTTCAGCATCTTTAAATTAAGCTTTTCAACAGCCTATGTCAATTCAAAACCATCACCTCAAATAGCACCACTGAGGCTATCAACAATTCTTTTAGTTTCCATCTCGTTATCTAATGGCAGAACCAAGAACTTTTGTTAACCAACGACCTACACGGTCCTTCTGCCCATTATTTTATCAAAGCACAGTATAAGGATATGAATATTTTAATTTTAAGACGAGTCATAAAAGTGAAACATGATTATGGTAGTCTGAACACGTGTACCCCTTGTCTTAATGTCTGAAACGCCCCTGTAATGTGTGATACTGTCTCAAGTAAAGCTATTTACGGTATATACCGCCCTAATATCCGCAAAGTGGATTGAACACAAACTTCGTCATTTTAAGGCCCCTTTGTAAAAGGGTTTTAGCTAATATCATTCATCAGGAGGAATTGAACGTTGAAACAGTTATTTTCCAGCAAAAAATATCTAGGAACGCTTTGTTTGGATATCGCCGACGGGAACATTTAAATTCTGTGGATTAATAGACTTGTTATAAAAAGATATTTGGGAAAAATATCCTTGTTACTTGCTACTTTATCGAAAATACTGAAAATGTTTATCTCTAAATTAATGGACCAAATAGTCGTATAGAATAATTATAAAACTCTAGGCAAACAGCGATTCCTGCGTGGAGCGGTGAAGGACATTCGGTTTTGAGCCAATTTGGTTCGACTCAGATTGCTCCCGCTCTGGGGAAGTGAAGACACTGTCAGTTAGAATTGACTGACTAAAAACCAACAGTTGCAGGACTTGCTTAAGTTTTACTAGAGCTTTAGTATATTGATACGGATGCTGCTAGCCTACTTCATCCCACTGCTAGGCAAAGGCCTCTCCCCATGACTTCCAGTTTTCGCGATTCAGGGCCGAAGTGGACCACAGATCGTTGGTTTTGTCCAGCTCATCCCGCCATCATGGAGGTTTGCCGCGACGCCTTCTGGTTGTGTCAGGGCTCCACAAAGTGGTTGTTTTGGCTCTTAGCTATTGATTAACATATCAAAAATATTGATAGCTAGTCCAAACATTACTGCTTAAATATTCTTTCTAAAAATAATGACACATCCTCATTATTTCTCAAATGATTACAGGCCTTTCTTCAGCGGAATAATTACTGGAGAAGACTGTAATTTAGTAGATAATAATAATATAAGTTACGTCGGTACCCGAAATATGTTTAACTTACCAACTTTAGTGGTTATACTAACAGAGGAGGAGAAAATAAATAACAAAATATCTCTAGAACATAACATAAATGAATATTACACAAGTTTATGACCAAGGTCTATTTACACAAGGTCGTTATTTCTACCACAAGGGAGTCTATCTTATAATATGTACTAAAATAAGGGTTTTGTTTCTAAATACATTGTACAGGGGTAGCCAGTGAGATAAAATAATATTTATACTACACCTGCTTGGAAAGTACCTTGATACTTTATCAAATTTACGGTAGAAAGTACGTCATTGCAAATCGAACAAATATGCGGGGAGAAAACGCATCAGAACGGGAGAGAAAAGTGTATGAAAATCCATTTCTTACGTGGTTTTTCTTTTTTAATTTTGGGTAAGACTATGCGCCGGTAACCCAAATATCAAAAGTAAAAAGTTTTTACTGTGAGTTTTTATCTCCAAGTTCGCAAAATGACACTGGCCACTAGCTGTGTGTTGGATGGTGTCGGGCTGGCAGTGCGACCTTGCTGCGGCAGGATAAATAATTTGAAAAAAGAACATGTGAAAAACGCAGACGCTTTTTTCAATTTGTGTGTTGTTTGAGGATTCAGTTTTCGTAGAAAGTAATTTAATTTATTTTCTTCGTAGGTGTAGTATAAAGCAGTATGTATCACTCGAGAGAAAGTGCGATTCCCGATCTCGGGTATTTTAAAGTCCTCGCCTACGGCTCGTCCTTTAAACGATACCCTCGAAGGTAATCGGTCACTTTCTCCTCTCGGTGAACAATGTACTATTATTTGTAGTAGAAAATAAGTAATATTATTTTTCTTTTTTGCCACAAATAACCTTTTTTGTCTTGGCCATTCAGCAATATCAGACGTTTATTTAAAAATAAAACGTATTGTTAGTAGAGTAAGAAACTGTTTTGATAAGTCTACAAGAAATGTGTAGTACCAACATTTTCTTCTTTATTAAAAGATAATCTTTGGTAGGTTAGGTTTCACGAAAAAGGTTTTGTTTTGAACACGGAATCTAGACATTTAATAATCTATCTTCAGACGCTATAGTAGCAAGCAATGTTCTTCTAGACTCTAGAGAATGTTAAAGTGTCTCGTTACCTGTAATGGCTTTAATTAAAAGAAAAAACGGCAGGAGTATTTATCTTAATGGCCTTTATTTATCACATTCATGTGGAGATGGTGGATGAGCTTAAACTTGCGGAAGACAGGGAATCCAGAATTGAGAGAAAAAACTAAAAGGAACTATTTTAATCCTGAACGAAGTAATATGATTGTAAAAGTTATGATTCCGTTCTGAATGTAATCTCAATCTCATATCTATACTAAAATATTGTAAAACTGAAGAGTTGGTTGGACGCGTTAATCTCAGGAAGTAATGGTTCGAATTGATAAGTTCCTCTTGTGTTAGATTATTTATTTATCCAGGAAAAGCTACAGGCTATACTCGTATTACATCACGCTAACCAACAGAAGCCACGGGGCCCGCCTATAGAGGGCCATAGCCTTGCCGGGGTTGCGGGAACTACGTATACCGCGACTCCGGTACACAAAGAGTTACCGAAGGACACCGTGGATTTTAGTCAGTACAAGTCTGACAGTCCCTCCCGTCCCTGCCCGGGGTAGGATGACTCATTTGATGATTTTACCACGCAAAAAAAGGCATGGGTATAAAACCACGGGAAATTGAATCTATACAGAATATGTGGGGATCAGTAGTGTAGGCGAGTGTGGTGACTTTTTGAATTTTCGTAAAGTCTGAATCACCACTGCGGTGTTTTTAAGAGTTACATCCTGTCGATAAGATGAACAATCTGACAGAACCGTTGTCATAGTAATCAACGACGTACACAAAAATTTAGATAAGGCAGACTTTTATCGAAGAGACAACCTAATCAGTACACTCAGGCTTAAAATGTCCACTTCTCAAATGTCCACCGGTTGCAAAACGTCCAATTCCCAAAATGTCCACTTCCCATAATGTCCACTTCCCATAATGTCCACTTCCCAGAATGTGCACTTCCCATAATGTCCACTTCCCAGAATGTCCATTTCCCAAAATGTCCACTTCCCGAAACGTCCATTTCCCAAAATTTCCACTTCCCTACAACAGCGCCTTCTAACTGCTACTACTTTAAACTGGGAATATGAACACTATATCAGAGGACAATGATATAGAAGCAGATTTGATTGAAAGCTTAAACGAAAAATTACAAAGCCATCACAATATTATTAATCATGGAATTTAGTATCCTTTGATCTTCTTCATCCAGTATAAAGTACAGTGAATAAAAGTTAAAAGAATTCCCCAACAACGAAGCGAAGAGTTCTTATTCCTTAGTCACGTCTAATTACTGTCTTTAAAAAGGACATTTTACAAGCTCGCCTTCTCGACCTTTCTAAAGGCACTTAGCCGTGGCATATGCATGCTGATGCTCGCTCCGTTGTTTTGTACTTTCTCTGGTATTTGCATAGTACATTATTGTCACAGTTTTTAGTTTGTGATCTGTTTAAGAAGTGGGCTGTTTGCTGATGTAGTGTGTTTTAGATCACCATTTGGGCTCTAAGCTGTGTTACTACTATTTTTTTAAAACATTGTGTGTCAAGTTCTTTTAGGTATTACTAAAAGAAAATACTGTCCAAGTCATATTTGAAAATGTTTTGCAACACCATTGTATCCGAACTTATTACGATAAGAAATAATTTCATATGGCAATTAGGGTCATTAAAAATAACGAGACGATTTATAACGTTTGAAATATGAAATAGTCTTGAGGTCCTTGTTATTTCTTGTTGCTATGGTATTGTTCTTTTTTTTTGGGAAAATTCCATCGCACCATTCCCGAAACTCCTGAAAGCCAAAATCAACAAAAAAATCGTCGAATCAACAAAGCTTGACGTGTCCTTAACTATCTTGGATCCTGACTAAACAAAAGTAGTTTAGGACGCCCGCCAGCCAGGTAGAGCGACAACCTGCGAAAGGCAGCCGGCAGAGACTGGATGAGGAAAGCTCAAGACAGGCTCAGTGGTGCATATTGGAAGAGGCGTATGTCCAGCAGTGGACCAATACAGGCTGATGATGATGATGGATCCAGCAACGAAAATAATCATAAAATCGAAGAAGTAAGAATAAGAATAAATTACTTGCATAAAATATAGGTACCAGTTGTTACAATTGGTGGTTTAGGAACAAACCATATTTTGCGCTGTTTAGGGCATGCAAATGTTTTAATATTTAGATTTTAGCATACAACAAGGTGTTCTTAAGCTAATGTTGAGTTTCTTAAGTAAGTACAGTTGAATCCGTTTATTATGACATCGAAGGGAAATAATAATCACGTCATACTAAGCGGACGTCATACAAAGCATTTTGTACAATAAAAACAATCTCCTGTTTTTGTCAGTATGTAAGTATTTATTTTTATAGCGAAAGACAAAATAGAACTAAGACAATTTTATCTAATAATTCAACTGTCTATTAACCACTGAAAATGTAAAAAACCATGCATGCACCGAACATCGTCGTGTACGACGGTCTCGAAAAATGTCGAAGATGTTATGAATCACATCAGTAACTGCATCAACTGGACTTAATTGATTAAAAATAGGTCATAATAAACGGTATGTCTCATAATACGAAGTCAGTCTATCCGACTTTGTTTCAAGAATTTTGTATGAAAACCAAACTTCTCTGTGTAATACGTCATAATAAGCGGTTGGTCATTATAAGCGGGGTCATAATAAACGGATTCTACTGTACAATACAATGTCATTAAATTCTATGTTGTAAAAATTCCTGTAAACTGTAGAAACAATTTTCAATTAATAATACGATGTTTATTTCTAAAGTATTTAAAAGGTAGTTCTCTGATGTTTCTGGGTAATTTATTAAAAATAGAAAATACTTATTACATAACAGCTAGGTCCTTGTTGCCCCAAAATTCTACCAAAAGCACTTTGATATTCTGTTACCCACGTGACTGTGATGCCCTTAGCAATCCCAAGACAATAGCCCACTAATTATAACTGAGCTTCTCAACGTGTAACAGAAATTGAAACCAAGTTGAATTGGACAAGTGTTGTGTGTTTCAGCTCGGCTCGAGTTTGTACAACGTGTATTTTGTTATGTTTTTCTGCTTTGCTCGTGAGGTTGTTGAAAATTATCCTTAAAAGATAAAAATTCTAGTGTCACGAAAAAAAAAATGACGAATCGATATCATTTTTGTTGCGGTAGATTATTTTATGATTAATTCTGCTTTTTAGATTTATTTAAACAAGCGTTTTTTTCCCGGCTTCGCTCTCTCCCCTCTCTATAGCCTTTAACCATCTGCGGAGTCCCAAATATAACGGATACGAAAACTCGTCAATATCAGTTGAAACGTGAAATCGTCACAAAGAAACTCACATTCGCATTTATAACATTAAGTTAGATAGATTTCTCATCATAAACCGTGCCAAAACCTTCAAAAACAAAGGAATGAAAGATTCAGCAAACGAGTGTGTTGCGATGGCCTAATTGGTAAGGCGTCGTACTCCAGAAGATGCGGTTTCGAGTCTTACTGGCAGCTGAATTTTCTTTCTTCCTCAGGTGGCCTACCATGACGTCTTAAAGCGTGAATAGTTACGCTCAGGGAACGAGAAGTTGCTAGACGACTTGTGTAACAATAATAATATTCCACAACTATCACACAACGCCATCTAGTCCCAAGCTAAGCAGAGCTTGTGTTATGGGTAGTAGACAACTGATAAACATATGTACTTATATATTTCTAAATACATACATATTATAGATAAATTACACCCAGACGCAAAACAAATGATCATGCTCATCACAAAAACATTTGTCCTGGGTGGGAATCGAACCCACGACCCCCGGCATAGCAGTCAGGGTCACTAACCACTAGACCAACAGGCCAGTCAGCTAGTCTCTGTATAGCTCTGTCCTTTCCCACAGCCTAAAGACTCACGCTTTAAGAGTTCATGGTAACCCGCCAGTAATCCTCAACATAAAGATGTTTGAACGTGTACAACGTAAGCTCAGAGATAAGTCCGTCGTTCATACGGTGTCATAAAATACGACCAAGTTTATGTTCAAAGACACACTGCTCCTACAAAGTAAACTAATCCTTTTGTTATAGTTTCTATGTTCGCTGTCTAGTAATCTGTCACTATTCCCTTGGTTCCACTACAACGTACAACGTTGTACCGGACTATCGGTTCTTATGTTATGGAATCTGGTGATATTTTACGGAAATCCATGACGCAAAAATATTAGGAAAAGTTATCTGGTTTTAATTCCTGACAAAATCCAGGATCTAATTCAGAGGGTGTGACAGCTCACACCCTCTTGCCATCATGAAACTATGCAGCATGCTGTAGTACCCTCCCGCCCTTGGGCATATGCACACACGCAGGAAAAATTAGGAAAAAAATATGCAACCAATTCGACTTGTACTCGACACGTGGCCCTCCACGAGGCATCCTCAGGAAATGTTTCTATTGGTGGTCGCATATATTTTAACGTTACTTATTGGTTAGGCCCGCATTATACGGTAGGTTTTGCCATGGCAAAACCGTGGCAAAGATTTTGACGGAAAACCTGTCGTCTAATGCGTTGATTGACGAAAATTGTAGGTGATAAAGATTAGATCATTCATGATTGATGGTTTTGCCATGGCAAAACCTACCGTCTAATGGGCGCCTTATAGCCATGGCAATATATTTTTTCTATGTTTTTTAAAGAAATAAAGAAAGGAAGTTCTTTTTTTATTGTTTACCGTGTTCAGTTGAATGGAAATGAGTTCTGATTAATTCATAAAGCGCTCTAGTCTCTCGGGACTCTTGCAATAATGGCTTGGATAGCTAGATGTTGTACTCAAAAATTGTTACCAGAACAAACACGACAGTTCTGTTACGCACCATTGCATTTAGTTTTGTAAAAATTCCTAAATTATAGAAATAAAAAACATTTGAATGATTTTTGGATGAAAATTGAGAGTGATGAAAACTGGTTTGATATTATTTGATTATTTCGAATCTAATTCAACGCCTGTCATTCATATCTATATCTATCGCGGATAGATGGAAGAGAATAAAGAAACGAAGATACAACTTTTTACTTTGTTGAATGTGATTCCTGTATTTTAACGAATAAGAGGAAACAAACACTAGTATTAAAAGTAAAATAGAAATCGTCGATGTGGAAAATACAATTTAAGTGAGACAAGTAGTAATAAAAAATAATCTATCTCATCAAATATTCATAGCCTAGTCGCCTATCGATTCTGTACGGAACTGCAATTCAAACCCCATCATGCCTGGCAGCAGACTTCATTAATAAACAATGGATGCTGTCCATCAAGTCGCAACACATAAGCCCTGACCTGATTCTGCGCATGTTACCGCTCAAGATTGACGGGAAACCTTGGGGTGGAATAACTTATCGGGTAGAGCCATGGCAATCTATTCCTTGTATATTTTTCGATGTACCACGTTGTTTTGTTCATGCTCAGCCGACTGGAATTTTTTGTTAGTTATAGTTTAGCAATCACGGGAAAGGCGTTTGACTGGGACTGGATGCGATTTTAGATGAATCTATCTTCTATCTATATCTATTCTATATCTATTCTATATCTATCTATATCTATACATATAATAAAACTGTAGAAAAGTTATTTTTGTACATTAAAAAAAAACTCAAAAAATATAGCCAGGGTATTAAAGGACAACCAATAAAACCCATTTCTAGCATTTTTAGAATTTTTGTCGTTTGTCGGTTTGTCTGTTTGTATGTTTATTTGTCCAGGTATCACGTAAAATGTACGAAATTAATGTAGATAACTTTTATACACAACGATTAAGCGTAACTTGGAGAGGAATTTAGTTTTTGTTTCATTGGAATCGGTTCAGTCTATCAAAAGATATTTGAATTTAAAGTGTTTTAGAAGTAAAATTACGGGTGCACTTTGGTCTCACAATTTGATTTCGTACGTCAGTCGCGCGATCTAACTTCGAATTCGAATAGCAAAACTACAACGCACGGCAGATGGCGTTAAAAGAAAACCTGGAATAGACGTGTTTAAATTGAAGTAACATTATGTATTTTGTTTGATCGTAATCGGTTCACATAATACATATAAAAATATAAATTATTTAAAGCAATATTTCAAGGAATCATAGAGTAGAACAGAACAGAATGGAATGGAATGGTGGTGGTGGTGGTGGTGTGGTGTGGTGTGGTGTGGTATATTTTTGATTAATCTAAGAAAATTCTAAATACACGGTTCATATGAAAAACGTGGCCTGAATTAAGCGCTTGCAACTAAAAAATACATTGTTAAATTCGGACATCCACGCGAACGAAGTTGCGGGCACAGCTAGTGCATAATATGGCACATAAAAATTACTTGCCAAATGTGAGTGTACTTATAGGTAGTATTATAGGCCCACCTCTGTTTGATATTTCGGAGAAATAAAGGCCTGATGTTATGTTATCTATTCGGTATAAAGATGAAAGGAGTCTCAAAACAAATAACATTAACGATAACGTGTATGAAGTTTAATGAATGTTGGAATGAGGGAGTTGTTGTCATGTAATCAAGAAGTTTGCGGTGCGTAGAAATAATACCAAGACTGGAAGGCACAGATAGACTTAACAAAATTCAAGATTCACTGAATATACATAGACATAAACTTAATTGAACCCGCGACTCTGAGCCTCAAATTCTCTCCAACTCTTGATGCTTATCTTAAAGACGCAGACAATATGATATATTACGGAGACATTCGTAATTGTAGAGACAAATTGTATTCGTCGGGATTATTCTATAAACTTGATTTCACAGACTGCTATGTTTGCGTGGAATTCTAATACACTCCTACACAGTTAGTCTAACCTTTATAAACTAGGTTTTTTTTAAGAACTAGTTATCCTGGAATAATGTTAGCCTGGATATTAACGGAGACATTAGCAACCATGAATCAGGTTGATTTAATCTACAGGATCGAAATAAATACAAGAACATGATCCTCAACTCCAAAGCGATAATAATATTCAAAAACAAAATCCCAAACATTCATTCGGCCAGTAGGCCAATGGGTAATGGAGCATAAAAAATTCTCAGTAAGACAGAGGTCTCGGGGTTCAATTGCAGTAATCAAATAAAGCGTTAAGTATTTATCATGGAGCGTTTGACTGTGAGTCATCGTCTTAAAATTCGAGGTCTTTCCATACGAATTTTTTGACTGTCTTTGCAGATTGTACAGAAGGCTTCATATTTTTGATGTGTGCAATGTTTCCAATGTAAGTCTTTAGCAAATTTAATTAATGCTTGGAAGATTACTCCTAATCCAACAAAGCTTTCTTAGAAAAGCCACAGAGGTTTTCGAATGAAACCCTCACAGATGTACTCTTGTGAAGGAAAATTTCAGGGAAATCTCATTAGTTGACGTTGTTTGTGTGATTAGATTGACTCCGCGTTAGGATCAAGTTGAACTTTGAGCTTTTATTGATTTGGAAAATTTTCTGCTTGTTGTCAATTTGTGACTATTTCATCTTTTTCTATTGCCTCAATTGCCTGTATACTTACAACATCTTATTGATGTATATACTTTTCACTTTTCCGAATGTCTACAACTATTTCATTTGACTTACAACCGATATTAAAATAAAAGTCTCCTAAAATTAAACAAATCTCGAAGTGTTAAGAAGGACCACCCATCCAACATCAAACCGCAGCAATCAATTAACCCTGACCACCAATTAAGCGACAGTAAAGACACTAAATGAACCAGTAAATTGGAATAAACCCACTTTTTCTCAATGCGGAAAATATCTGCGACTAAATGGACAATAAATTCGGATGTAAGTGGCCGAGCAGATACGGGAGGCAATGGAAAGGACTTACTTGTTCGGGTTACGAGATAGGACAGGACAGTAAAAGTAATATGTAGTTAAAACTTATGCCTATCTACAGCGGTTGGTAATGGTCGGGGTTACAAGACCCAAAAACCGTTTGCCTTTTGTTTTCTGAATTGGAAATGGGGGCTGGCCAAATGGAATTTGGTGGAATAAATGGTTTACTTTTGCGGGTAAAAGGACCAAAGGGCCAAGATAAGTTGCAATCGATTTTAGTGTTAGTTGTATTTCTACAATAATTTTTAAACTGGTTTGTCAAGTCCACTGAAATAAATTGATGATTCCGTAAGATAGATTAAATCTATAAAAGAAAAAAGAACCTGATTCTGTAACCGTAACAACTAACGACATAACAAAAACAAATCCCTAACGGTTTAAACCACGATTTCGATTAGAATGATTAGGTTTAAATTCGAGGTGTTCTACACACTTACACTTAAAATGTCTAGATGTAGCCTAGATAACGCTAACAAAATGAAATCCCATGTGATCTTTTGCAATTCGATTAGACTTGCTTTTAACACTTGAGGGTGTATTTGTACAATGGGACACGGAATTATCCAAACGGGTAACGGTGATTGTAAAGGGCTGTAAAAGGAACACGGTGGATTTAATGTAGTACGAGTCCGACAGCCCCTACTGCCCCAACCAGGGTACAGAGGACGGACACATTTGAACACTATACAACTTAAAAAAAAAAACTATCAAAGTAGTAATATTGACCAGGATTGCTGGAGGTTACCGTGGCTTTAATGAAAGAGCGATTGAAGATGAGATTGATAGAGAACAGACTGTCTCTTACCTTCCTTCTTCCCTTCCTACTTGACCATAGACTTATTTGATGATTTACCAACCCAAAAAAAAACTACGTAACACTCAAACTCGTTAGGACACTATGTCTTCGAGAAGATCCTCATATATTTTTAGAAATGATCTCTAAGAGCAAAGGTTTAAAGGTCAAGACCGGTTAACAAGTCTTTTAGGTACTCTAGCAAGTCCAAGCCATCAGCTGGCACGCAAGAAGATTGATTAATGGAAATGGTCAATGGTTCCGCCGCCTTCCGTAACTCGATACTAATGAAGACGACGTGCTTACAATATTTACTTTAGTGGCTCTCGTTTAGTTTACTAATTACTTTTGTGTTTGTTACTTGTTGTTGGTCTTTTGGTCGAAAGTCCTGCTGTTGAGCACGGGAGTCAAAAGTTCAAGACTTCGTTGGTTTTTGGTATTTTACAAGCTTTTATTTACGTTCATCTGTGCCGTTGTCTGTAATCAAATCTAGCAAGTTTTTCGTCCACATCCCGGTTTCCAAATTAGCTGAAATATTCGGTTCAGTTGACAACACAGCACAGCAGTCGCTCAACCACTGCGCCAACCGTCCCATTCTGTCCCGTCCCATCAAATGACTGTGGTGATATTATTATTAGTATTGAACCAATCGCATTTCAACCAATGATATTATAAATGAATCGATACGTTACCTACACGACATTCTATCTTCAAAAACGGCACACTAACGCACACATGAATAACTAAATATGGCAATAGCACACTACATCACGATTAGTCGCTAAAGTAGGATGGCATCGCAAGTGAAAAAGAGACAAATATAGTCAAGGTTTGTCAATTGACCACATTTGAGCGCGTCACTTTCTGAGCGTTATAACGTATCTACACCTTTTTACTTTATCATTGATTTCAACTTTATTGTGCAATTCGCACATCTTTGAGAGCATCTCGTTTGAAGATCTTGCATTGAGTATATCGTGAATACCGTAATGTCAATGATTACCATACTACTTTACCTTTGACTGGAATGTGGCTAGTACTTCACTCCTTTCAACACACTTGATTCGTCACGGTATAACGCTGACATTTAGCATCATCGTCGGTGAAATATTTCCCGAGTCATGGATGGTTTTAACATGAGCTTCAAAACTTTTAATTGTTTCGTATATTTAGGTACTCAAGGTATGTTTACGGCTCACAGGAGTGGTTGAAATAAGACGGATATAAGAATTTTTTGACAGACATCGGTCGCCTGTTATTAGGAGTCTAGTAATAATTATATCGTCAAGCTTCTGATAACATCCTTGTCTGATCATACATATATGTATAGGGTAATTTTCTGTGTAATACGGATTTTTTAACATGTTTCTATTTAAGCAACGGACAGAACCCACTTGCATATATATTTTTTTTGTATAAGTATTGTCAATAGTATCCTCTCGCGCCGGGTGGAGCAGTAGAAACTTGAATTGTCCAAAAAACGACCTGCTTTTTCAGTTGCCCTTTGTGTCATAGGGCCACAGTGCCCTTTACAGTCTGGCGACCCCTGTAGGCATCAGTAGGTCTGATACGCATTTGGGAAAACAAGTGTCACATGTCATCAGCGCATGACACATAAAACTTTGTCAAGGTACTTCGAAAAAAATACCCTGTTAAGGGGTTCATAAACTGCAGAACACCATCTGCTATGATCCTTAAATACTCCTTTTCGCCAAACACACCACACACACGTACTTGCAAAGTACTACGTACTTGACCTTTCTGAAGAATCTTCGATAGAACTCAAGTTGGCTCTTCGGTTTTCGCGTCGTCGTTTTACAAGTATAACTACAAAGCTTTCGGTGTTTTGTTCTCAGCGTTAAAGAACAATAATCTATAGTTGTCATGTCTAATTTTATGGTATTATGCTTCAGAGATATAACTCTAAATTCTCTGTTTTCCATTTTTTTATTGACATGGTTGTGCTCTTCACTCTAGTCCCTACACTAGAGTGAAATCCTATCAAACTTTGACCTATCAAAGGTGACAGAGACAAAGCCTACCATATAGCTAGATTGCCCAGAAGAAGCCTGGTCACTTTCATTTTGAAGAAATGTCAGTTCTTTGACGGGCAAGAAATACAGACGTAGGTAAAAGTTCCACTTTACTGTGCTCATTTGGAAACCCAAAAGCTAGGGATGGTTACTTGCAGAACGTAGACATCTGATGGTAGAAGGGGGCCGGTGTGATGAAGACGTAGATTCCTAATCAAATTCGTTAGCACTGCCATTAAGTCCCTTCGTGCATTCGGCGACGCAGGTCTCCGATATCTTACGACTTTGGTATCCAGATGACTATCGCAATATAAATCCGTAGAGGTTCGTCTACGTTCACAGGTATCGAAGACTTGAGTCGGGGCTAAAACTTCAAGTCTCCATTAAAATAGCTACCAAAGTCTGACATCCCTTGAACTCGGCTGAATTTAGCAAGTGTCGATGATGTGAGTTACATCAGAAATAGTACCAGGAGTACATCAAACATCGGATGTTTTGAAATGTAACGTAATTGGGTAATCATGCAGTTGTTACGACTTTCAAAATGTTTGAATACCGTTTTACTAGCGTTCACACTCTTAGCCAGACGGTTGGTCGCAAAGCGTATGAAATCTTGTATTTGTGTCGTGGAATACGTTTTATAAATCAAAACTAATACTCAGAGCGTTTATATCAAATAGACCGCATTTTTTAATTGTCAAATCAAAAATATACATTCTACAGGGTTGGTTATCTGTGAAATTCTAGTAATTGCCCAAATCCAAAGCGTAGAAATCTGTGGAGAAAAATCGACAAGTCTTCATGGGCACTCCCGTAAGTCAAAATATTTTTGCAAAAGCCTTAGAAACACCAGTCATGTTGAGTAATAAACTCAGTATAATCTCGGCTTGCGATTGAAAGTTTATTATCATGGTCCTAAGCTACTACTCATCTTCATCGCCGAAAATTGACTTCCCATTGAGCCGTCCCCAAAATGCAATCGTTGCGGAAATAAGGACCACGTTCCGAATATAATATTCCGGAGAGGCTTATATTATATTACTGTACCTACGTGGTACAATTCTCCAATAAACTGGGTCGATAAAGTTCCCTTACTTATTCGGATGATTATAGTTTCTATTCGTTCGTCTCCCCTTTCCGATATACGCCATTTTGATACTGAACTATTATTTCCGTTCTTGGGAACTTGTTTTGCGTTCTGGTGTCCCAAATATACTATTCCTATTTTATAAAATGTTGTGATAGCTTCTTAAGATTGTCTTGTTGGTCTAGTGGTCGGCAACTGTTAAGCATGATGTCTTGGGTCAATTTCTAGATCCTGCAAAGTATTATAGGGTTTTTCTATCAGCAATTTCTCAGTGGTCGCTAAGAAGTCTCGATCTTTGTCCCGCTTATTGCAATAGACTCGATGCTCCTATCAAATGCGACTTAAGCGTAACTGGCGAAATGTGGATGTTCTATTAAGAACATATCTGTATTACGATTGGAGGATTAAAAGCGTGTTTACTTTCTAAAGACTTCTCGTCAATAAAATTTCGATCCACTGATACTTAAAGGTGTAAATGCAGACAGATTCAGCAGCAACACTTAAAAATCCAGACTAAACAAAACAGGCAATGTCTTTTTTTACGTGACAATAAAAACTTTATATATGGGTAGGTTGGAACAGCTGGTAATGCCACTTCAATTTCACTAAACGATGAATAGATTGTGTAAAAGATGATGTAGCTAGAAACCAAATGCATTATTTATGAGATGACTGCTGATTGCCAAAAAAAAATCTTCATGGTGAGCTCGTTACATCTTAGGCCTCTCCTCCACTTTGCCTCTGGGCTTAATTGCGTCAAGAGCAGCCGCCGATCCCATGTTACTTTCAGAAAGAACAGGTTAATGATTATGTAGTACTCCTGTATCATCATTATAGCCGTTTTCTAACTGTTATAAGGATCTTTCAACACCATACGAATGTTTATCGTCTGTTCTGCTGGAAGCTCGATCAAGGACAATCTTTATGTTTAATCAGCAAGCTTATAAAGCTAACGAGACACCCCGCTATTTTATTAAAATCTTCACTAAAAAGGAAACTTTCTCACAATCTCCGAATTTATTCGACCAGAATATGAAAATTTACGATCCACAGATTAGGGTCTTTATCCGTAATAAAGATAAAATTTTGAGTCCTGTCCTCAACAAAAAAGGCCTATTTTATTATTCCAGACAGGTTTCAAGCAAAATAGTTGTCTTGTTAGAAGTTATCTTAAATAACTTCTATAAACCAGGTTAGTTTATTTGTCCAGATTACTGGTTTATGCCAATTATATTGTTCACGGACAGATGAGCACAATAATGATAGGATTTATTGAAGTTTTCATCTATATTTTATCTTTCCAAAAGTGCCTCCTTACCTAAAGCATATTAGTCTAGACATAGAGAATTATTTGTTGTAAAAGTATGATCAGATTTTAATGTCCCCACTGCTGGTACACATGCCTTTTCTTTAAATGATGAAATGGACTGTCATCTACGAGTACCACGCAGACAAAATGCGGGTTGATCTCAATATGCCAAGAATGACTGACGAAATATGAATGGAATGGTAAGGCTCAATTTATAAGTTTCGGAGTGGAATGGAAGCGAACTTTTGATACGAATTATGACAAGGCATAATGAACTTTATATAGGTACATTTTGTGTATAAACTTGATATGAGATCCCAACTGTAAAAATTCTCGAGACTTTGCGAGAATTCTCCATAAAACCCACGACATGTGTTTTGGTTCATTTAAAGCAAGGTTCTGCTGGCTAATGTGATGGATGATGATAGTTTGTACGTTAATCAATAAGCACAAAGTGTATAATAGCATAAAGTAGGTAAAACGCAAGAATGGAATATTTGTATGCAAGCAGTTATTCAGAATCTGGGTGTTTTTGTGTATGTGAGTTTCTATGTTTGTAAACGCACCCACAATACAGGAAGAAATTCCTAGAGTAGGGCAAAGTATTCAAAAAAGTTCTTAATGCTTTCGATACAAAAATTCGCTGCCATTCCCGGGCCATGTAAATTGAGCCTAAAAATATAAATCCGATATTAGTACAGCTATAACTTGGTAAGCGATCATTATTTCGTCGTCCTGAAAAGGAAATTCGAACCTCAATCGGCTTTTTCATAGTAAGAAATGAGTACTAAAATGTTTGGTGCCTTATTTGAGATATCATTTATATCTTTAATGTTAATATCATTTACCAATACTAAGTTATCTACTATTTATTTTGCGTAAATCTGTTATTTGCGTGACAAGTTACGTTCGGTTATATTACATAACTATATTATTGAAATCCTTAGCAGTTTTAGACTACATTTTTGCGCTTTTCTTATCAAATCTATTGAAATTCATTGGTGGACATGCTAGGTCTTTTCCAAATTTCCACCTCAACACTTAGTTTCCCGTCTTTCCACATGCAGCCATCCCTGACATCTCTTTAAGGCTGTTCCTCGGGCCGCAGGACTGTCTGATCAGGCAACCGTGACCCTGTAACGTAAAGGGCTATTTAAGGATCACCGTGGATTTTAGTCAGTACAAGTCTGACAGTCTCTCCTGTTCAGCCCTGGTGGAAGTACTTATTTGATGATTTTACCACGTTAAAATTTCTACGATGAGATTTCTTAGGTCTTCTCCTTCTCTACAATCCATATTAGAGCCATTTGGCCTCGCACAGGACTAAATTGTTTTATGTTTTGTTTTACCTTTGTTTTTTTTTTTCTCTGTTGTTTTTATTCGTGTAATTTTGTTTATACTGTCCTGTGTGTCCCAATAAATCTCTTTTTCATCCCACCATCTCGGAAAGTGTACTTTTGCTCTTCGATATCTGACCGTAAAAGCCGTTTTTATCCTCAAGTGAGTAAAAGCCGTTTTTATCCTCTAGTGAATAAAGTAAATTTGAATTTAGAACATCGTATGAACAAAAGAGTAGCAGCAGTAATGGCGGCCGGTGACCGCAATAGCTGATCGCTTGCTATGGCGCACACTTGACGTTCGAAGGTTGTCGAGGAAACAAATTCTATTTTTAAAATTTGATGTGGTACACAGGTGGGAAAGCAGAGTACGCTCCTCGGGTGTAAGGCTGCGTTGCCTTGGGCTAACTTGGATCCCTCGCTTCACTAAGGATTTTTAACTTTATTCCCTCGTTTCTTTCGGGTGTTAACACTTGAACCTTCTCGCTGCGATACGGATGGAGGTTCACCCCCAGAATCCTTAGTATCGCTTCGGAATTCAATACGCCTCCCTTGGAGCGTAATCTACAATTATTTTGTTAAAATCTCAGACCCGAAACATTCTTGGCTCAGTACCTACTTTGTTTTACCTTTTTTATTTGCTTTGTGCGGTTTTCCTTTCACGTCTTATTGTTATGTTATGACAAACCAAGATAAAAATAAGTAAATTAATAATTATATTATTTGTTTTAATTTAAAAATTATTCTGTTCTATAATAATGTCTTAGTTAATACCTAAACTGAAATAAAAGGCTATCTTGTGTTTGTACAATGTACATCTGTTTTTATTTGTTTTTGCATTTAGTCATTTCCTCGCTGAGGTGGGATGAAAAGTTACGTGTTGCACTCGAGTGCAAAGATTTTTCACCTTGTGCTCTTTTGATTCCCTCGCTATCGCTCATGATTCTAATTTTGAATCACTCGTTGCACTCGTGATTCAATTTTAGAATCATTCGCTTGCTCGGTCATCAAAATTGAGCACGCGGTTAAAAATCAACTTTGCACTCTTGTATAACAAATAACTATTTCACACTACTTGCTCGTAAATGTCATATTATACGTCAGGCAAACCTACTGTAAAGCATGACATTATTCCCCCTCGCTCGAGCCGGGAATAATATATGTACTGAATTTCATTATTCCCGTGGGAATAATGTGATTTAAATTTGGAACCTCAAAGAAAACCGTATGAAAACTTTCACCAAGGAGTAGTATCCGTAATGGCGGCCGCTGGCAGCAACAGCTGATCGCTAACAGTGGTGCCAACTTCACGTTCGAAGGTTGTCGTACCACATCAAATTTCAAAAATCGAATTTATTTCCTCGCAGTAGGTGTGAAAAGCAGAGTACGCTCCTCGGGAGTAAAGCTGCCTTGTCTTGGGCTGACTTGAATCCCTCGCTACACTAAGGATTCTTAACTTAATTCCCTCGTTTCACTCGGGAATTAACACTTGAACCTCCTCGCTGCGCTACGGAGGTTCACCCCAGAATCCTTAGTGTCGTTTCGGGATTCAATACGCCCGTGACGTAAGGCAATGCTTTACTCCCTTGATGCGTAATCTACTATTCTTTCTTTCTTTCTATATTCATACTCAAAAGAAGATATCCCCAGTTTCATCAAATACTACTATTTCCGTCCCTTAGTCAGCGTTTGACTAAATGAGGTAAGTCATTAGATTATCAGCCGTATCTTGTGGCTTGGTGCCTCAACGGCCTCGCGCCTTGAATAACTGTAGCAGTTAGATAAATTGATTTGGGATGACTTCTGTCGGCTTTTCTATTTCTTACATTGTAGGTTTTTAATCTATAATATCTCTCACAAGCCGGCACGAGCAATTAAAACCATTACAGTTCAATGCTTTAAAATCACAGCCTTTTAGATGGTTTTCAATAATTCATCAAATGGATCTTATTCCGTGTTCCTTCAATTGTCCTTTACGTTCCAGAGTCGCAAGCCCGATACGCGGGTGGAGTGAAATGAAAAGAATTAGAAAATTTGTTATAGATTGTCAAATAATTCATAATTTTAACTGTGTCCGCGACCATATAATCGTAATTCAATTATTATCCTGCTATGGTGCAATCATTTATTTTGTTATAGGTAGTCTGGGTCCTAAATTCCATATTCGCAATAACGTAAAGCGCCAATCAACACAACAGAAGATAGTCACTTGTATAAGAGTTTTTCTTCAACTCCAAAAATGCTATATTATTTTATTCTATATCTCACTCATCATCATCATCATTATTGACCTTTTTTTCTTTTGTTTTCACATTTTCAGTTCAACTTAATACATATGCTCTTGATTCCCCTTACAAATCACTAAGGGAAAATTCCCTTTCCTTGAAACATTGATTGCATAACGTCCAAGGAAGTTGACCTTGATAAATGAAGACAGATTTCGCCCTTGGGATCACATGCCATCAGCAATGAACGGATGTGATATCAGACTCCTAAGGCCTTAGGGAATTCGATGCTTGGTTCTGATAACATGTTGTTCTGCATTTAGTTTCGCGTTAACCCCCTTAGTTAATTGGTTGGGCAGTTAACTGATAGTTTTAATGACATCTTTGTTAAGAACGTCTTTGACGTTCGGCATTTTATTCAAATTAAGTCCTTTTTTTACGAAATGGCTGAAGCGATTTTTATGAAGCTTCGCATACTTAAGCAGGTTATAGTATTCTAAAAAGTTGATAGAAAATATTTTCGAGAAATAATTGCTAAAGATAAATAAGATCGATTTTAAATTGTCCATCAAACAGAAAATCCATGATATTTGTAAAGATATCGATTTTTTTTATTAAATTGTTATATCCATGTCGGGGCCCGCCTCTAGAGGGCGAAAGCCTGCCGGGGTCGCGGGACTCATTTCATTACCGTGACCCCGGAACATAAAGGGCTATTGAAGGGCACCGTGGATTTTAGTCAATACGAGTCTGACAGTCTCTCCCGCCCTGACCGGGGTAGGAGGGCTAACTTGACGATTCTAACACGTAAAAAAAAATGTGTCCTGTTTATGGGTATGAAGTTTCATTGAAATCTTTCAGTCATTTTAGAAAAACTATAGACTTGACAGTTTTCATGAAATATCTTTCTTCGTACATCCACCATTAACTGATATTCATTCTAGGTTTATAGCTTCCAAAGTAGTTTCAACTTTTCGACCTGGTTTCCAAAAACAAGGCGAATTTGTAAACAACAATTTTATTACTGATTTATTTTCTCTTTTCATATTTTTATTAGCGCCCATTATGGCCGACTATGGGAAACTTTTTTATTGTTTTCAAACACGCGATGTTTTAACCGAAAAGAAATGCTATCTTCGAATCTAGATTGTGCGTATATTTTCTTCAATTGCGTTATTGGTATACAGGGTGAATTTTTGAACTGGGCGTGGATGGCTACTTTCGAAACTATGGGGAATACCGAAAAACGTTGAAAGGAGTCTCGAGGCCGATTTTGACGAAAACTAAAACTGCATCATTGGATTTTAGAAAAATCAAAAATCCTGGTCAGGAATCGAACCCGCTGATTTTGGAATAAAAATCACACCCTGTATTATCACACCGTTCAACAGTGTTGCTAATAAGGATAAAATTCTGGGAAGTAATCATATACAGCAAACTTAAGGAAAACGTATAATTACAAAAAAAAACTGATCTATCTTCAAAGCAAAGACTGTATTTGAAACATAAGTCACCTTTTCTTCTTTAAAATAATGCTATTTTGAGTTCAACTCAATAATGTCGTATTGCTAAGTACAGTGGGATTGTTGAAACGTCAAATCCTGTGAGACATTGAAAACAATGAAATTTTATAATTTCGAATAAATTATGACTCAGTAGATGTAAAGTAACATGAAAAAATAGCAATTTCATAAAAATCAGCCATTTCCTTAAGTTTGCCGTATATGATTACTTCACAGAATTTGATCCTTATTAGCAACACTATCAAACGGTGTAATAATACAGGCTGTGATTTTTTTTCCAAAATCAGCGGGTTCGATTCCTTGCCAGGATTTTTGTATTTTCTAAAATCCAATGATGCAGTTTTAGATTTCGTCAAAGTCGGCCTCGAGACTCCTTTCAACGTTTTTCGATATTCCTCATAGTTTCGAAAGTAGCCATCCACGCCCAGTTGAATAATTCACCCTGTATAATTATTTGTAATTTGACCAGATTACATGAATGAGTTTTAAAAGTTAAAGTTTCTTACCATTTTTATTGGGGTAATTGATTTGTCTTTGCCTAGTACATACGGCTACAGCTGAACAAACTCAAATTATCATGGTCTCACGTTGTATTTTATATTTCCGGAGATTTGACAGTCAGCTTATACTTAAAGGTTTTGCATAACTTGATGTGTCGCCGTATGTACTTCATTACTGAGAAACATTACAAAGGCCCCTTTCTCATACAGAAAATTATGTATTGATCACCACACTTTCCCAAACTAGATTTTCGATAGTAGTACTATGTTAATTAAGTCCAGTTTTCTTTACTTTGCATCTCTCGATGTTTATTAACAGAAAATACAAATACTCCAATGTTTAAATCCAGAGACATCCTGTTTTTTTTAAAATCTGTGAGTTCCTGTCGGGGCGACCCGTTGATAGAGCCAGTTATAAAAAAAGAAATAGTAACGTATTCTTTATCCCCGATGTCAAGTGTAGCGTTAAACGTCTCTGTATACACATTGGTACCCATGTTTGTCGTCGCGGGTGATAGATGGCGCCAGTATCGACGTTCTTGGGATATTGACGGGTTTAGAGTATGAAGAATACAAGCTATATCGGGTATGTTTGGGGTCGGGGAGTTTGGTTGTTTGTTAACGCATCCACGTTTCAGGAGAAATTCGTAGTGTGAGGAAAATGAGTAGTGTGGGGTTTCGCTCTTCTATGAATTAAAGCGTTTAAGACTTTGCTTCCTAAAAGGTTACCAGTTGTAAACTCAAATTCGATCGGCGTTTAATGTCATCTCCTGACCGTCAGATAGATTATAACAGGAACTGATGGACGCTTCTGAACTAAAGCAACATCTCTACTGTCTATAGTTTGAGCCAGATAAGTGTGGAATAAAATTCGTTGACCCCCGTGTACCAATGTATTCCAATATTTCAAAACCATTCGAAAAAATGTAAAGAAAGTGTCGTAACACGATCAAAATAAAGAAATCGTGGTAAGAGGCGACCGTGACCTTACATTTTATTTTGAAATTCGAACGATGGTACAATGGAATTCTAAAGATGCGTTATTAGGATCAATGACCTTTATTCCAGACTTATATGGCGAGGACTATAAACATTAAAGTTATCACTATTCTAAAACTTTAATTAGCCTAGAACTTCAACTTCTCAAAGAAACAACTCCTGACAAGAAAGCGTTTTGTCATTATAACATCCGCAGTTTAAATTCACTCGCTGCTGGCGGTACCAAATGACCAATAGTATACTTTTGTTCCAATTTCAATGCCAGACTCGTCAAGGTTTTCCCTGATAATAACATGCCGTCTTCCTAAAGTTGGGTATAAGTTAATCAGTCCTTGAAATTGTTTTTTTTTTTTTGTGTAAATACATAGTCTTTGCTTCTTTTGTTTTTAAGCGTATGGGAGATTTTTTTTAGACTTCCTTCGCCTAGAGTGGCGTCAGACTCGACTGACTAAAACCTCGCCTCTTCTGTCTAATACCGGGGGTACTTTTTACTACTATGTGAGCGCTCTACAGCTTATCCATACTTCGGAATCTCTCGAATGTTTTTCCGTCCACACTGTAATAAATATTTTTCTAGTTTACTTGTAAGCCTACGATTGGAATAAATCCGCTTCCGTCTGATGCTTTTATTTTTATTGCGATCCCTACCTTCAGCTTTTCAATTCAGGGTTGTATAGAAAATGTTCGGGTTATTTCGGGATCCCTTCGGGGCCTTCGGGAGCTTTCGGGCTTTGGCACTTTCCGATCCCTTTGGCTTTGATACTGATTTCTGAAGTGGGTATAGGTTTAGTGTGCCGCTTAAAACTTTCTTGTCTATTAAGTGATTTGATTTTCGGATGGTTCGAGGGGTTTTGGCTGACGTTAATTCATCTATCCCTCATATTTCAAGGACACTTGCAAGGAGGGTCTTTGTAGATATAGATGTGGAAAGACTAATCTAATGGAGGAATTTATGGATCCCTAGACACTTATTTTGTGATTAGTCTCTTGAAATATATTTTTATGGTGGTAAAAACATCAGGTGAGTCTTCGCGCACTTGATGGACTGTCAGACTGTTATTGACTAAAAATCCACTCTGTACCTTTAGTTGCTCTTTGCGATCCATGGTCATGGTTACCTTTACAGACGGTCTCACAACCTCAGTATTTAGCACTAACGTGTCCAGTCATTTTGATGTCACCCGTTTGAGACGCTCGTGAAACTCTACGCGCCGTCGACACGAGTTCGCTTCATTATCAGCCGGCGAGCAGAATTACTCGCAAAATCTGAAATCTCTTGCTTCTGGGGCATTTCACGTGAAGCGGACAGGGAAAAAAAAGTGAGGTCCTGAAAATCGATGATATTCGGGTCATTTATACTTCTAATAGGTATGAATGTGAACACAAAATATTTTTTGTGTATAACGTATATTTCAGAAGTTATGGGTCTCTAAAGAATTGTCGTAATTGAAATTTAATTTTTTTGAACGTTGTTTTTCGAATTAAATATATTAACAATAAAATATTTAACATAGCGATACATATTGGAAAAATACTGTTATTTTTTAAAATAAAATAAAATTTTGAAAAAATATTTTTTTTCATGTCCAAAACCGGAAGTAAAGTTTTCAAACCTGAATTTCAATCACTTCGACCATTTTCATTTTTATTTTTGTTTCTTTAAAATATAGCTTAAAGTATATTAAAAATACCATAGAACACTCAGAATGGGATCTCTATTAGTTTAGGAGTTAGATTGATTAATGTGCATTCGCATCGCAATGGGCCTGAAATCTGGCGCTAGTTTAGATAGGTTGGTGTGCTCGAAACAACATGTCTTGTATAATTACTGTGATATAATAATTATAACATAATAAAACAACATTATAACAACGCAAGAAATGGTTTATTTTGTAATTTTTAACCGATTTAAAAAAAAAAGTAGGTTCTCAGTTCACCCTGTATGTATGTATGTATGTTTGTCCGCAATTTTCTCGCGTTTGGCTAAACGGGTTTCGATACGGTTTTCAGGAAAGTGTTCAATACATTCTGGAGAAGGTTTTAGTATATAACACTAATGAATATCCCGTGACGTCGCCCGCGTGGTTTCGTTTTTGCTTACTTGGATTGTAGATTTTCAGAGACGATTATATGTTTGCCCGCTATTATCTCGCGTTCGTCTGAACCGATTTTGATGCGATTTGAGCGGGTTTCAGAAATGTGTTCGTTACATTCTGGGGAAAGTTTTAGTATATAACAATCATGGATATCTCGTGAATACGACGCCGCCGATTATAAGAAGATTTTGTTGAATATCTAAACTAAAAAAAGGGGATCGACTTCAAAACCAAACACAAAAAAAGAACTGTAAAATAAATTGTTTTGGAAGTTGTTCTTTTGGAAGTCGGTGGCTTTGTTATTATTTCATAGGCTAATGGCTTCTGACTTCCGAAAAATAAGTTACTTTACAGTTTTTTTGTGTTTGGTTTTGAAGTCGGTTCCCTTTTTTTAACGGATTTTTTTCAAAAAGTTTTTTATTTGCAACCCCGGTTTGCGTCTACGCGGTCACCATTCCAGGAACCTAAAAGTTTCACAGCTTTATTCCCACAACCCGTGATCTTCCTGTTAAAAGAACCAGTTCTAGCATAGATTCCCATTGTAAAGTTATAAAAAATACAAAATAAACCAGTTCTTGCGTTGTTATAATGTTGTTTTATTATGTTATAATTATTATATCACAGTAATTATACAAGACATGTTGTTTCGAGCACACCAACCTATCTAAACTAGCGCCAGATTTCAGGCCCATTGCGATGCGAATGCACATTAATCAATCTAACTCCTAAACTAATAGAGATCCCATTCTGAGTGTTCTATGGTATTTTTAATATACTTTAAGCTATATTTTAAAGAAACAAAAATAAAAATGAAAATGGTCGAAGTGATTGACTTCCGGTTTTGGACATGAAAAAAAATATTTTTTCAAAATTTTATTTTATTTTAAAAAATAACAGTATTTTTCCAATATGTATCGCTATGTTAAATATTTTATTGTTAATATATTTAATTCGAAAAACAACGTTCAAAAAAATTAAATTTCAATTACGACAATTCTTTAGAGACCCATAACTTCTGAAATATACGTTATACACAAAAAATATTTTGTGTTCACATTCATACCTATTAGAAGTATAAATGACCCGAATATCATCGATTTTCAGGACCTCACTTTTTTTTCCCTGTCCGCTTCACGTGAAATGCCCCTTCTTTACTTTGCCAGTCTATTCTTATATCAAAATTTCTTCCATCATTCTCACACTCATTAGTGGAACTTACTTTGATATTAATGACAAAGCTTACGATGATTCATGTATCAATAACGGCAGTTGATCATCCAATGAATCCAGCTTTAATTGATCCCAATCAACAGTACTTACTTGAATTCCTGATCTCTCTGATTCGGCTGTATTTATTGAACTACGAGTATGAATATTGATGGATGGAGAGGAAGAGGAAGGCCAAAGAAAAGATGGATGGCTTCTATAAGTAAGGATATGAAAGAAAAAGGAGTATATTATACTATGACTTGTGATAGGGGAGAATGGAAGAAGGAAACGTGTTGCGCCGACCACAAGTAAAATGGGATAAGGGCAGGAAGATGATGATGAAGCCGACCCGAAAAAATGGTACACATATTATATTATGTAGATATCGCGGTTAGTATTAATTGTGACGATTGGCAGAATTCGTTCGGCATTATTTACCGTCTCGTTGAATTATGTTCATATCGGATCAGTACTTCTATACAAATTGATGTAAACCGAACGGATTTTTGTCGAACGAACCACATGCAGTTAAATGCCAGAGGGCCTAAAAGGGTTGTTGAAGTAGCTTCATGTTAAAAGGCGACTTTAGCGGAAAAGAATGAGTAGTCCTCATCATCAGCTTATACTATTCCCACTGCTGAGACACAGGCCTTGTCTCTATAAGACAGTGTGGGCCATAAATCTACCTCGTAGGCCCAGTGCGGGCTGGTAGATGTCACATGTCTTCAAATTTTTTGGTTCTTGGACATGCCAGTTTTTCACGTTTTCCTTCTCCGTTTTGAGAGTTGTGTGGTTATGAAATAAATTTAACTAAGATATGCTGCCTGGCTTTTTTCGAATCCGCGACGACAACTCGTAATTCAGGGCCGATACCATTGGTCCACCATTGTAGTACACCTACACAAAGATAAATCTCTTATAGAAACTAACAATTCACTGAAATCTTCATCTTGAAGTATATTAGATAAAGTAGGTCCTAAGAACTTTGTCTCTGAACTTAGTTCAGTAATCTTTTTATGTACAAGTATCTTAGTTGATGTTAAGGAGTCACTGTTTGATGTCTGATAGAATTCACTTGACGAAGTTAGGAGAAATGTGTCTTGAGTATTTGTCTTGAAGAAGAATGTTATACATTAAAATGGAGGAATGTTCTCGATTTATTTCTTACCAGTTGTTGCCCGCGGTTTCACCCGCTACAACTCCCACGGGAACATTAAATCAGGATAATAACTATCCTATGTGCTAATCCAGGTTATAAACTATCTGTGTACCAAATTTCAGCCGAATCCGTTCAGTGGTTTTTGCGTGAAAGAGTAACAAACATCCATCCACACATACAAACTTTCACGTTTATAATATTAGTATTTCAGCCAAATCCGTTCAGTGGTATTTGCGTGAAAGAGTAACAAACATCCATCCACACATACAAACTTTCACGTTTATAATATTAGTAGGACTAACATTGAATTAGAAGTTTTATTGGTCTATTCCCATCCATTACCAAGAGCTAATGTCATTTGTAATAAGTGTATTTCCGAATTTATTTTCTATTCCCAACGAGTACCATATTAAAAAAAAAAAAACTATTAATGACGAATACCAAAATGTCAACAAACGGTTGTCTTTGTGTCTGTGTATCTGTCTTGAAGAAGTTTACACATTAAAATGAAGGAATATTCTCGATTTATTTATTACTTAACTTTGAAGAAGAAGTTTTATTAAAATCGTCGGTCATTAATTTTGGAAAATAAGGACGTGAAAATTTATACTATCTGTTCCCAGTGGTTTCACACTCTTTTATCATCATCTCAACTTTTTGCAGTCCATTGCTGGACATAGGCCTCTCCCAGGGAGCGCCACAGCGCACGATCTCCTGCTTTTTTCATCTAGCCACTGCCAGCCACCTTCAAATCATCGGTCCATCTTGCCGTTCACACTCATTGCTCTGGTCGTAGCTTGATGTTATACGTCAAGCTACAACGTGATTGTTGTTCGGCGTGGCGGACAAAGGGGAGGCCTATGTTCAGCAGTGGACGTATTCCGACTGATGATGATGATGATGATGTTATACAGCCTATAACCTTCATCGATAAAAGAGGTTTTCAACACAAAAATATTTTTTCAATTCAACCTAGTAGTTCTGCACGCGTATCATGGCGATTCTATCTCTATTCTACAAAGAAAAGACAAAGTTATTTCGTCGTTATTTCTTCACAAATTGACTGTTTTTTTTGCACAAGTATGACACGATTCTTACACGAATAAAGAATATAATATTCTTTATATATATTTTAAACATTGCTATGCTTAAATCGATAAAAATCTTTGACGTTCTGTCGTTTTGTCTATTCTCCCGTCGACAAAACCCGTTTCTACGGCGCCGTGTTACGCGTGCTTGAGATTAACGCGATCAACTAAAGGAACCTTCAGCCTTATAATATTAGTATAGACTTGTTATAATAAGACGCCGCCATTTCTACTGAGCCAAACATCTAAGCAAATGAAAGACTTTCAAATTGAAAATTCTCAGATCAAAGAGCCGTTCCATACAAGTACATTAACCATCTATTAATACGAAAATAGGATTGAATACTTATGTTTTATTTGTTGAGGCGTAAAATTCCCTCATTTTATGCTCGCTTACACGCTAACCGGGTGCTTAAGTGTTTAAGGACCAGTAAACGTTTGACAAATATTTTATTACATGTTGTAAATTATTATAGGGGTAATTTTTTTAGGGTTTTTTTGCGTATGTTTGTCGCAATGGGAAGTACAGATGAGCGTTGTAGCTGTGAATTGTTTCTGGAGGTCCATTATTTCCTTTAACCCCTTCGTACACTAGGCAACGCAAGTCTCCGATACCTTACGAGTTTGACATCCATTGACGCGTGCGCGTTTACGAACCTCTATGGATTGTATTGCGATAGTCGCCTGGATACCGAAATTGTAAGGTATCGGATACTTGCGTCGCCTTGTGTACGAAGGGCCTTATTTTCACACACGATCCAACTCTACAATACTCTTTTTTGTCAGAAAGGCTGGGTTTGCTTTGCAAATGGACAGGACGGATAGAAAAATTCTTCACGTCTTGTCCGTTACGGTGACACCAGGGACTAGGGATATACTTAAAGTAGTGCAAAAATATAGTTGTAGTCGATAATGTAGTAATGAAGTCAAACCTAGTGTTCTAGGTTTGCCGAGGACCCGGGACTGTTGCCGGGGTCGTGGCCTGTCTTATCAAGTTACCCGGAACGAGGGCTATTGAAGGACACCGTGGATTTTAGTCAATACAAGTTTAAGAGTCCCTCCCATCCTGCCCTGGGTGGGAGAACTGATTTGATGACTAACACGTTAAAAAAAGGGTCGAAGGTTTTCCTACAAAAACGCTTGTCACCCTACGGAGTACAAATAAAATACAATCGCGTGGCGTTTACGAGCCAACTTGGCTCGTGCGACTTGTACGCCAAGTTTCTATGAAGAAACACTTGTATGATGCCATATTCAAGGACGCGTGTGTGCCTTGTTTCTGTGAACCTTGGTATACAGGGTGTTTGGTAAACGAGTGATACCAAGTACTCATAAATATGAACAGATTTTGTTGCTATCTAAAACATTTAATTATTGAACTGAAGAATGCGAAATTTTTACAGTTCCATGTAAAATTATGAAGGTAGTAGAAATTCTACTATTATTCATAGGGGTCCAGAGTTAAAGATTGTCTTAAAAGTGTACCTGGAAAGCAAGGAGCAACCGAGGGAAAGGGTGATTGAGTCACAGTGCAAATGAGGAGAAATAATTTGATGAATTTTTACCCCAAAAGAGAGTAAAAAGTAGTACTCAAAGGTTTGCTATTTTTTTAAACTGAAATGCTCACTAAGACTATCATTAGACGGGCACGCCGCAATAGCGGCGATAAGACCCCTCTTTGAGGAGTGGCTGGAGAGACGTCACGGCGTCCTAAGCTTCCGCTTGACGCAGGTCCTCACCGGACACGGATGTTTCGGGAGGTACCTGTGTCTTATGAGAAAGGAAGAAACGCCTGGGTGTCACCACTGCGTAGATCGCCCGGAGGACACAGTCGAGCATACGGTGCAGGATTGCCCCGCTTGGGCGGAGCACCGACGTGTCCTCGCGGCGGCGATAGGCGGAGACCTCTCGCGCCCAGCACTGGTCGCGGCCATGCTGCGGGGCGAGACGGAGTGGGAAGCGGTCGCCTCCTTCTGCGAAGCAGTCATGCTCGCGAAGGAGGAGGCGGGCCGCGTGAGAGAGAGGACGAGGTCCTCCCTCCGCCCCACCCGCGGTGGTGGACGCCCACGGCGTCGGACGTAGCAAGACGATCTCCGGCCACCGTAGGCGCGGGCATGCGGGCGGCGAGTAAAGGGCAACTCGCCGCCCGACCATGGACCATGCCCGGGTCGACGGCGCGTCGTGTTCCACGCGCGCCTCAAAGAGCGTCAGCATAATGACGAGGCCCCCTCTCAGAGGGCTAAAGCCTGCCGGGGTCGCGGGTCTTATACCATCACCGTGACCCCGGAACATAAAGGGCTATTGAAGGACACCGTGGATTTTAGTCAGTACAAGTCTGACAGTACCTCTCGCCCTGCCCGGGGTGGGAGGTCTCATTTGATGATTTTACCAAGTAAAAAAAAAAAAAAAAAAGACTATCATCTATCTATATCTATATCTATCTATACATATAATAAAACTGTAGAAAAATTATTTTTGTACATTAAATAAAAATTCAAAAAATATAGCCAGGGTATTAAAGGACAACCAATAGAACCCATTTCTAGCATTTTTAGAATTTTTGTCTGTTTGTCTGTTTATCTGTTTGTCTGTTTGTCTGTGTATTTGTCCAGGTATCACGTAAAATATACGAAATTAATGTAGATAACTTTTATACACAACGATTAAGCGTAACTTGGAGAGGAACTTAGTTTTTGTTTTATTGGAATCGGTTCAGTCTATCAAAAGATATTTGAATTTAAAGTGTTTCAGAAGTTGCTTTGGTCTCACACATTGATTTCGTACGTCAGTCGCGCGATCTAACTTCGAATAGAAAAACTAGATTATTCAAATAACTGGAATGGACTGGAATGGACTGGAATGGACTGGAATGGACTGGAATGGACTGGAATGGACTGGAATGGACTGGAATGGACTGGAATGGACTGGAATGGACTGGAATGGACTGGAATGGACTGGAATGGACTGGAATGGACTGGAATGGACTGGAATGGACTGGAATGGACTGGAATGGACTGGAATGGACTGGAATGGACTGGAATGGACTGGAATGGACTGGAATGGACTGGAATGGACTGGAATGGACTGGAATGGACTGGAATGGACTGGAATGGACTGGAATGGACTGGAATGGACTGGAATGGACTGGAATGGACTGGAATGGACTGGAATGGACTGGAATGGACTGGAATGGACTGGAATGGACTGGAATGGACTGGAATGGACTGGAATGGACTGGAATGGACTGGAATGGACTGGAATGGACTGGAATGGACTGGAATGGACTGGAATGGACTGGAATGGACTGGAATGGACTGGAATGGACTGGAATGGACTGGAATGGACTGGAATGGACTGGAATGGACTGGAATGGACTGGAATGGACTGGAATGGACTGGAATGGACTGGAATGGACTGGAATGGACTGGAATGGACTGGAATGGACTGGAATGGACTGGAATGGACTGGAATGGACTGGAATGGACTGGAATGGACTGGAATGGACTGGAATGGACTGGAATGGACTGGAATGGACTGGAATGGACTGGAATGGACTGGAATGGACTGGAATGGACTGGAATGGACTGGAATGGACTGGAATGGACTGGAATGGACTGGAATGGACTGGAATGGACTGGAATGGACTGGCCTGAATTAACTTAGAACTAAAAAATACATTGTTCAATTCCGACATACACGCGAACGAAGTTGCGGGCACAGCTAGTTAGAACTTAAAATGGGATATTTAGCAAACGGAAACGCAAAACAAATAATAAATATTATGATAAATATCCCGTTTTAGCCGTAATATCGAACCGACTTTGCAATAAGAAAAAATCCTACATTTTGCCAATTTATGGGAACATCAAATATATGGAGCAACAAATTATGGTTGCGGATTTATTTTTTGGCGACCAAAATAGGATGAACATAAACAAGTTTTACTACGAAACGTTCCCTGAATATATGAAAGAAAAACAAATCTTTTGTGAGTACTATGTTTGTGATCAGTTTTTTTTTTACTTTAACCCACCATAGTGGCCAATTGGCCTGTGTTGTGAGTGCGTTTACGAAGTATTCAATTCATCATTCGTAGTTAGACCCGTAATAACTAGGTACTTGTGGGTCATATAAATATATTGGTTTCGTGTGAGAATCAAATGCAGCACATTAGTCGAGCGATTTTCCATTTCGCCAAACTTCTGTCTGTGTTTTTTCGTTATTAAATTAAATGAGTACCCCTGCCCTGTTTACAGCGGGAATGTCAATCTGACTAAAACCCGGGACCCCATGGATTTCAATAACTCTTTACGTTCCAGAGTCACGGAGCTACCCCGGCAGGCGTTTGGCCCTCTATGGAGGCCCTGCCTGCTACGATCCTAACATACCTCCTTTCGCCTCATCCACATTCAAGAATAAATCTGGCCGTAAAAGCTCTATAAAGTTCTAGTATGTTCGACGTTTTACCTAACACCCTGTATTGTTCCAAAGGTATAGGAAATAAAGATTGTGCCCAGAAAATATCGGGTTTCTCACTCCTCGTGTTACAAATGAAACGAGGTTCCTGGAACATGTCGAAGTTCGTTGTTCCGGGAATGAGTCGTTCGTTATTACTTCAAGTAATAAGGCTGTGTTAAGACATATGTAATAGGTATTGTGGAGAGTACGTTATTTATTAGTGATTCTGTCTATGATATTCTTATTACTTTGCTATTATAATTGTGAAAGCTCGTGAGGTGGGATATTTGTTATTCGGCAGCCAAAAATTGCTAAATGTATTTGAATTTTGGGTACCTACACAGACCATTTAAAAACTTGATTGTTGACATAATATGGGATAATTTTTATACCGGTGTTAAGTTCCTGTAGAATAATCACTGAACTTCACGCGGGCTTATGCTACCTAGGCCTACCTATCTAGGAGAGACGGTTTGGTGTTTGTTACTCTGTCATGTAAAAAGGGCTAAACATTTTTTTATGAAAATTGACGTAGAGGTAGATTATAATCTCAAATACCGGAAAGGTATTTCTTAGAAAAACGGTGGGCGGAAATTATGGAGCAGGCTGAAGTAAAATTAAATTATTCGTAGCATAAATTCAATTTCCTGGTCCTTTGATATTGGCCATTGAAGAGTTTTGATAAAACAAAATACCAGAATACAATTTATATACTTAAATAGCTGTTCCAATGTTTTTGTTGGAGATTTTAATTATTATCTTGCAACACCAACATCAAATTAGTGTAAAATCTTTGTACATGTAGTGGCAACACTGTTTCTTCCCTTCCATCTGCGACATTGGTACAATACACACGTGCATCTGCTACCTCCGATATTTTATTCCATCTTCCCTGGCACCAATTACCAGCGTCGCATCAGCTATCGACATCTAACAAGCTCTACAGTTTTCACGGGATTTTATATAGCATATAGCCTTCCTCGATGATTAGACTATCTAACACAAAAAGATTTTATTCTATTCGAACCAGTAGTTCCTGAAATTAACTCGTTGAACCAAACCGACTCTTTAGCTTTATATATTTTTTTTTAACCCCCGACGGAAAAAGAGGGGTGTTATAAGTTTGACGTGTCTGTCTGTCTGTGGCATCATACAGCCCGAACGGATGAAGCGATTTCAATTTAGTTTTTTTTTGTATGAAAGGTGACTTACCTGCGAGTGTTCTTAGACATGTTTGATGAAAATCGGTTGAGCAGCTTAGAATTTTTGGGGGTGAAAGTGGGGAAAGGTAACCGAGGGTCTGCAAGTATACTCGAGTTGGGTATCAAATGAAAGCGTACTGAAAGCGAATGTTGATGACTTAATCGGGAGTACTCTTAGCAACATAAAATGATATAAGTATGAACCTATAAAAAATATAAAATAAAAAATAAATATAAAATTTAAATTTCCTAGTGATATACAGGGTTACTGGTTAAGTCGACCTATTCCCTTTGAGGGGTTAAAGTAGACATCATTCTTGACTGATTTTACTATGGGAACCCCTATCCTAATCCTTACCGTTTTTGAGTTATTAGACTTTTAATATTTTTCAAAAATATTCCACCTCTGCGTCATAAACTGGTTATTGTAAGAATTTTACGACGTTTAGGACGCTAATGTGATACATTTTTAGATAGCTTACGAACGACTCATTCTATTAAAGCCAGTACATTTGATAAATTACTCAAGCCTTGGGAAATAAATGGCTGTAAAGTTCAAATATTGAATTTTTTTGGGAGCTACCCTTGTCTTTCAGGTCAAATTTCTCAAAATAAGTGTACGGTACTAGATGTGCAGATTGCAGCAAAAACACTGCTGTCTCATTAGCTTTCTAAAATGATACCACAATATCCACTTTTAATAAGAATATGGCCGAAAAATAAGGGTTGATACTGACAAGGTGGTAGGTATTTTAACAAAACTTGTTCTGTACGAACAAGTTTTTCGTTACATTAGTTTTCGACGAATTTAAACAAAAAGAGCATATTCTAAATTCGACTGTGTTTTTTTAATGTGGATGATCTTCTCCCACCGAAATGTCTTCTCCGCTAATTGTAAACTGTTTTTTTTTTCATGTATCTTCTTTGTTACGATTTTTTCTTGATATCATTATGTGGCCTTAGCTTTTTGACTCAATACCACTCGCATGGCCAATTCGTTGTGTTTTGTCACAACCATGGGTCGGAATTAGGTAGAGTTATGTTCTCATACAGCGAAAGAATAAACAAGAATAACATAGCGATAGGTAACAAAAAAAACCGCTACAGAGTAAGCAAGAAAAATAAAACTGCAAGTGGAGGAAATCGATTGACAAATAGAAATTTAAATTCGAATTTAGAACCTCCTTCTTCTAATGAAATCGGTTAAAAGTGTATTGACGAGTTTGGTTAAAAAACCACCTTGTCAGTATCAACCCTTATTTTTCGGCCATATTCTTATTAAAAGTGGATATTGTGGTATCATTTTAGAAAGCTAATGAGACAGCAGTGTTTTTGCTGCAATCTGCACATCTAGTACCGTACACTTATTTTGAGAAATTTGACCTGAAAGACAAGGGTAGCTCCCAAAAAAATTCAATATTTGAACTTTACAGCCATTTATTTCCCAAGGCTTGAGTAATTTATCAAATGTACTGGCTTTAATAGAATGAGTCGTTCGTAAGCTATCGAAAAAGTATCACTTTAGCGTCCTAAACGTCGTAAAATTCTTACAATAACCAGTTTATGACACACAGGTGGAATATTTTTGAAAAATATTAAAAGTCTAATAACTCAAAAACGGTAAGGATTAGGATAGGGGTTCCCATAGTAAAATCAGTCAAGAATGATGTCTACTTTAACCCCTCAAAGGGAATAGGTCGACTTAACCAATAACCCTGTATAAAAAAGTCTTCATAAAACTGCCAGAAATGAATTTAAAAAACGAACATTTGTCCCAACCGTAACAAAAAACGCGCGACAGCCGAACCATCGGCCATTATCTACAATTTTAGTGTCAATTCCACTCAATAGGCACTAAAAATGCCGATATCGATACTTACTCGCTTCAATAAAACATCCTTAGACGAGAAATTACAATGAAAGCTTTCATAGTAAAACAATAAAATCGATCGAAATGTACTACGGAGCGATTGAAACTTGCCGGGAAAGAGGGAAGTGCGCCTGGGGCAGTTTTCTGTTAGGAGTATAATTTTATCTTCAAATATATTTCATAGGATAGGTCTAGTTTTTTTATGTCGTAAAATCATCAAATGAGTCTGACTGAGACTGTTAGACTTGTTCTGACTATAATCCACAGTGTCCTTCAATAGCCCATTATGTTCCGGGGTCACGGTAATGAAATAAGTCCCGCGACCGCGGCAGGCTTTGGCCCTCTAGAGGGGGGGCCCCGTCATCATGCTGACGCTCTTTGAGGCGCGCGTGGAACAAAACGCGCCGTCGACCCGGTCATGGTCCATGGTCGGACAGCGAGTTGCCCTTTACTCGCCGTCCGCATGTCCTAAGTCTAGTGTTTGTACCTTTTTTATCGTTCTTTGATTCCTGTCCAATGCAGACATCTGGGGGATTTTGGTCGCTTGACTCAACAGTCAACAAAACTAGTGACAGTTTTATCGACATAAAAATGTCACTAATTGACAATCTAACTTGCTACTAATTTTATAAATGTCTAAGGTGTTTTCTTTCGTTCAATAATTCCTGTGGAGAGCAGATAACTGGGGGATTTTAGTCACTTGTCGTAAAACTGTCACAATGTAACTTCTATGAAAAGGATGTTGGGTTTTGAAGTGTTTCTCATTCGCACAAACACTATACTGCACGGATTTGGCTGTTTTATACAAAGATTAAAATAAAATACAATATCCTTTTTTTTACAATATTGCAATTTTATTTTTTACTAGCTGTGCCCGCAACTTCGTTCGCGTGGATGTCGGAATTGAGCAATGTATTTTTTAGTTCTAAGCGCTTAATTCAGGCCAGTCCATTCCAGTTCATTCCAGTCCATTCCAGTCCATTCCAGTCCATTCCAGTCCATTCCAGTCCATTCCAGTCCATTCCAGTCCATTCCAGTCCATTCCAGTCCATTCCAGTCCATTCCAGTCCATTCCAGTCCATTCCAGTCCATTCCAGTCCATTCCAGTCCATTCCAGTCCATTCCAGTCCATTCCAGTCCATTCCAGTCCATTCCAGTCCATTCCAGTCCATTCCAGTCCATTCCAGTCCATTCCAGTCCATTCCAGTCCATTCCAGTCCATTCCAGTCCATTCCAGTCCATTCCAGTCCATTCCAGTCCATTCCAGTCCATTCCAGTCCATTCCAGTCCATTCCAGTCCATTCCAGTCCATTCCAGTCCATTCCAGTCCATTCCAGTCCATTCCAGTCCATTCCAGTCCATTCCAGTCCATTCCAGTCCATTCCAGTCCATTCCAGTCCATTCCAGTCCATTCCAGTCCATTCCAGTCCATTCCAGTCCATTCCAGTCCATTCCAGTCCATTCCAGTCCATTCCAGTCCATTCCAGTCCATTCCAGTCCATTCCAGTCCATTCCAGTCCATTCCAGTCCATTCCAGTCCATTCCAGTCCATTCCAGTCCATTCCAGTCCATTCCAGTCCATTCCAGTCCATTCCAGTCCATTCCAGTCCATTCCAGTCCATTCCAGTCCATTCCAGTCCATTCCAGTCCATTCCAGTCCATTCCAGTCCATTCCAGTCCATTCCAGTCCATTCCAGTCCATTCCAGTCCATTCCAGTCCATTCCAGTCCATTCCAGTCCATTCCAGTCCATTCCAGTCCATTCCAGTCCATTCCAGTCCATTCCAGTCCATTCCAGTCCATTCCAGTCCATTCCAGTCCATTCCAGTCCATTCCAGTCCATTCCAGTCCATTCCAGTCCATTCCAGTCCATTCCAGTCCATTCCAGTCCATTCCAGTCCATTCCAGTCCATTCCAGTCCATTCCAGTCCATTCCAGTCCATTCCATTCCAGTACATTCCAGTCCATTCCAGTCCATTCCAGTCCATTCCAGTTATTTGAATAATCTAGTTTTTCTATTCGAAGAAAGATCGCGCGACTGACGTACGAAATCAATGTGTGAGACCAAAGAAACTTCTGAAACACTTTAAATTCAAATATCTTTTGATAGACTGAACCGATTCCAATGAAACAAAAACTAAGTTCCTCTCCAAGTTACACTTAATCGTTGTGTATAAAAGTTATCTACATTAATTTCGTATATTTTACGTGATACCTGGACAAATACACAGACAAACAGACAAACAGACAAACAGATAAACAGACAAACAGACAAACAGACAAAACTTCTAAAAATGCTAGAAATGGGTTCTATTGGTTGTCCTTTAATACCCTGGCTATATTTTTTGAGTTTTTATTTAATGTACAAAAATAATTTTTCTACAGTTTTATTATATGTATAGATAGTAAAAAATTACAATACCGATATTCTGAGCGAGGCAGGCAGCGGTCGGCAACGCGCGGCCCATGATTATTTTCTAAAACTGAAGACTTTCTTTTATAACCCGATAATCCGCATTTATTAAAAAAAATGAGGCCCTCCGTAACTTGATTTTATAACTTCGCAACCCTTGCCGACTGCTGTTGTAGAGAATTTAATTTGCAACAAAAACTTCTCCGTGTACGACCAATAGTTTTCCAGATAAATACCACCTGCACCCCTTTTTCCAAGATGGCAGCCGCTGGACATGGGTTGCGACCCGTTAAACTTGAATTTTACTTTATACTGACCACTCCTAAATCTTATATCTAATCTTGTATCTTAAAATAAAATTTCGTTGCACCGATGCATGGTCATGTGAAACAGTTTAATAAAAAAAAAGGATTTATTCTATGACAAAACTTCATGATAAAAAGTTTTGCTCTACATTAAAAAAAAAACACCATTTTCTGATGCAGCTAGAGCACTTTACAAACTAGCTAAGCTACGACTTTGTCCAATTGAAACAAGTATTTTGTAAACCTAAACTTTGTAAACCCAACCAGGGTGTCATAATCGCATTTGCGACATAACCCTTTCAAAATTAAATAAAAAAAACCTAGTTTATCCCATGTCACTGTAAAGAATTAAGCTGCATCCCAAATTACAATATCTTTTATTTTACGAACCAGTAAAGTTATGTTTACTCACTAAATATTTCTAGTTTAAACTTCCACTTATCAATTCAATGACAACTCACATAGTCCCATATCCGCTCAAGCTCAGAATGTCCACTTCCCAAAATGTCCACCGGTTGTAAAACGTCCTCTTCCCAAAACGTCCTCTTCCCAAAATGTCCACTTCCCAGAATGTCCATTTCCCAAAGTATTTACTTCCCGAAACGTCCATTTCCCAAAATTTCCACTTTCCTACGACAGCACCTTCTATCTGCTATCTTCACATAATCCTATCATGAAAGAACTAGGTTAGTCATAAATAAATTTAAATTGTAAATAGGTCTTTGTATCTAATTGTTGAGGGACGGTTTCCTTGCAATTGATATCAATTAGAAATAATTAATTAATGCTTCAACCGACCGTCGACCCCCTTTGGTGCTGCGTATGGGTAATAAATCTAAAAGGGTTTAACTAAGTTGATGTTGGGTTTTGCTTGTGCAAATGTGTCGGTTTATGAACTGATTGTGACTAGCTTTTGACCGCGGATTCGTTTGCGAGAATTTGACAGCGGAGTTGCCGATATGCGGCCCCGTCTGGATTGAACCGAGGTAAAAGAATGTTATTGTTGATTTATCCGGGAATATTGATGGATGGAGAGGAAGAGGAAGGCCAAAGCAAAGATGGATGGATTGTATAAGTAAGAATATGAAAGAAAAAGGAGCAAATGATACTACAACTTGTGATAGGGGAGAATGGAAGAAAAAAACGTATTGCGCCGACCACAAGTAAAATGGGATAAGGGCAGGAAGATGATGATTCGAGAACAGTACTTTTTTCGGGATAAAGGGTAGTACCTACTCTCTGTCCGTTTCTGTACAACGACGATTCAGACCAACTGGACAGGACGGGCGGCATTTTACAAAAACGGTAAAGAACATTGAAATGTATCAACAGTAATTACAGTTCATATTTGCATGCAACTTACGGGACACGTCGCTACGTGTCGCGGGATGCCGACGCAGATAAGTTTGCATGCAAATATGAACTGTAATTACTGCATTGTAAAATGCCGTTCGGTCTGGCCGGTTGGTCTGAATCGTAGGTACCTTAGTTGTTGATGGCTTAACATAGAGCAGTAACTACTCTCCAACAACACAAATAAAGTACTGACTTAAACACCTTATTTATGAGCAGTTTATATGCTTAGTGGTCGCTAGTACAGCGGAAAAACCAAGTGAAAAGACAATTTCATTAAATTGATGGAGTTGCCGAGTTAAAATTACATATGTATGTGGTTTTAATTGAATGTGTTTTATATAGCCGTCCCGCACTGCTCGTAAAGTTTTATTCCGCGGTATACTAGCCTCGTCTAGGTAGGGGTTGTATGGAAGTCAGACCATGTGGGTAACGACAAGATTTGTTTTTTTTTTATCGTGGTAAAAGCATCAAATGAGTCCTCCAACCCCGGGCAGGGCTGGAGGGACTGTCAGACTTGTACTGACTAAAATCCACGGTGTCTTTCAATAGCCCTTTATGTTCCGGGGTTACGGTGATAGAAACAAGTCCCGCGACCGACAAGATTACATATGGGAAATGTTTAAAGACCTAGAACTGTTTTCAGTTCTAGGTCTTATCATCTGGGCATGCGGACGGTGAGTTATGGGTGACTCGCCGTCCCATCATGGACCATGCCCGAGTCGAAGACGCGTCGTGTTCTACCCGGGCCTGTAGGTGCCTGTAGTAGCAACTAGCAAAAGGACCTCCCATAGAAGGCCAAAGCCTGTCAGGGTCGCGGGATTGTTTTTTCAGGTAACCGTGACCTTTTACTACGATATAAGGTCTTTAATTCTTTAATCAATTAAGTGTTATTCGTACTGTGATGGTTCAAATTGGCGAATTACTTAATTCGAAATAAGATAATCTGGAATAGCAGATTAGATTGGATTCTGAATCCTCTCTCTCGTCTATAATATAGATATTTGCAATTTTATATTTAAAATCAAATGAATAAGTATGCAGTTACATTAAAAAAAATGTGATTGTTGCCACCTACAGTTTAATTGTGTTTTGATACACAAATCAAAACACACTTAACCTATGGGTCCACTCCAGGCTGGCCCTGAAATTTTTAAATAACTAATTCTCTAGTTTAGAAAGAAAAAGCAAAGCAATTACTTCAATACATTCATATAAAGGGCAAATATTCGAAAGAAAAAAACAAATTTACATCTTGTAAGGATTGGAAAATCCAGGATTAACCCAAATCTCGTGACCTAGGTTTGACATCTAGGCTAAACACAGATTAAGCTTACCCTTAGAAAAGATTTACATTGTAAGTCGGGCCTTTTTTTTTGCTTTTTATAATCATCAAATGAGTCCTCCCACCCCGGGCAGGGCGGGAGGGACTGTCAGACTTGTACTGACTAATCCACGGTGTCCTTCAATAGCCCTTTATGTTCCGGGGTCACGGTGATGGGAATAAGTCCCGCGACCCGGGCAGGGTAAGTCGGGCCTATGTGTAAAAAAAGATGGGATAACTGACGTCGACCGCTCTGTAATTATCATGTAAAACAGATTAGAAGTACAGACACTAGTCAACTTAATCCAATTTGTAAAGTTTTTTAAATAGATTTTCAACTCTGTCACAAAAGTAGTAGATTCATATTCGATTGCGATTTTTTTAAAGTTTGGGAAGGTTTTATGTGTAGTCTGTACATGATTTGAATACCCAATAACTAATATGGAACCCCTTTGGTATTTCGAATATTTAATTTAATTTCCTTTATTTTATTTCAGGCAACTAAGACCCGTAAATACAATACATAAATAAGTATAAAAACAATAATTATAAATGAATAGTATAATATCATGCATAACAAACTTAAAAAAAATCTGCACAAGAAGTGACTGAAAAGCAAAATATAATGATTTATATGTTTAAGAATCCGTAAATTTTATTTTTCTGGTTAATAACGTGGATTTACTAGCAGAGTACCCGATTTGATTCTCAAATTTTAAATGAACGCGAGCAAAGCCACGGACAAAAGTTAGTACATAATAATAAGGAATCATTCAAATCTGACGTCAATGATATTTTAACCAATATAATTGTAATGGAAAAATTTGATTCTTCTAAGCGAAATACCGCGAAGCGGTCTCTACTAAAAGGTTCCACGAACCCCACCTACGCTGAAATAAAAGAAAAGTGTCACTGAAATGACTGAAAACGGACTGGCGCCGACGGATTCCGTACCATCTTTTACTGTCTATTTTCTTCTATCTATCTTCTGTCAATCTATCTTCACTACATAGTATAAAACAAAGTCCCATCCCGCTCCCATGCTTAGATCTTTAAAACCACGAAACGGATTTTGATACGGTTTTTATTAATGAATAGAGTGATTCAAGAGGAAGGTTTTATGTATATAACATGCATAATATAGTAGAGTAGTAGAGATTGCAACCGTGCGGAGCCGGGGTGGGTCGCTAGTCTATCTTCTTTAATATAAAAATGGATCGCAAAATGTGTTGCTAAGCTCATAACTCGAAAACGGCTGGACCGATTCGGATATTTATATTTTTTGTTGTGTTTGTAACCATCGAGACCGGGTTTTAGAGGACTTCTACCGGTGCGAAGCCGGGATGGGCCGCTATAAAAATGGCAAAACTATACGATTTTTGTATGGCAGCCCCCTAAAATATTCGTGTTATTATTATTTAATTATGTATTTTGCCCAAAAGCCCGTTGGGTTGACGATATCTTTAAGATTGCGGGGAATAGATGGATTACAGACGTACAGAACCAAGAGATTTGGAAAAAAAGGGGAGGCCTAAACCGAGCAGTGGGTGATCCCAGGCTGATATGATGATGATGATGATGTATTTTTAAAATGAAGATATTTAACTAAAAATTCTGTGAATATTTCAATACTTACTTCTTGCCGATCAATATCGAGCAAAAATTAGCAAAAAAGTCACGTTTGTTATATGGGAGCGTCTTTAAATAATTTTTTTTTTACAAAATAACATGTATGAAAATTTCAGCTGTCTAACTATCACAGTTCGTGAGATACAGCCTGGTGACAGACGGATGAATAGCGGAGTCATATGGTCCCGTTTTCTATACGTAAGGAACCTTAAAAAGAAAGAAAACCGACGAGCACTTTGGTCCTTTCGTGCCAATCCTCATACGCGTCTATAATAAAATCGTAATGAAGCCGTGTTTGTCCATTCAATATTTACTAAAGAAACAATTACTTGGCAATATTCTGAGGATACGATCGTCGAAAGCAATCTCGACAGAGCCTCTACCATGAGTTGTCATTACGATACTCGATCTCGATCATACGGATCGATTGCGTTTGGCGCTCTCAGTGGTTAAGGCCCGTATTACAGAACGCACATCAAAACTCAAATCTTACTTTAAAACTAGTTTCAACCAATCAAATCTTTTTTTTTACGTGGTAAAATCATCAAATGAGTCCTCCCTCCCCGGGCAGGGCGGGAGGGACTGTCAGACTTGTACTGACTAAAATCCACGGTGTCCTTCAATAGCCCTTTACGTACCGGGGTCACGGTGATCGAATAAGTCCCGCGACCCGGCAGGCTTTGGCCCTCTGAGAGGGGGCCCCGTCATTATGCTGACGAGGCGCGCGTCGCAACGCGCCGTCGACCCGGGCATGCTCCATTGTCGGACAGTTGCCCTTTACTCGCCGCCCGCATACCCGCGCCTACGGTGGCCGGAGATCGTCTTGCAACGTCCGTCGCCGTGGGATTCCACCACCGCACCAATCAAATGCCTTGAATCTAGTTTTAAGTAATGCTTGAGTATTGAGTGACGTTCTGTAATACGGGCCTGAGAGTTCATACTCGTAGGTACAGCGGGCCAATGAGAGCGCCAAACGCGTTCGATATCGATGATCGAGTATCGTAATGACAACTCATGGTATGGGTACTGTTTATCGGGCTGTACATGGAAATATACTAGGGATACTCTATTGGGAATAATAGGACAAATGTACAGAATTACAGATACTTGTCATTGTTTAACGAGACATTCTTATTGTGCTTTTCGTGGAGTGACAATTAGTGACAGTATTTTTTCGTATGGTTGGTCTGACGAACGATAAGAGGTGTAATTTTTTTTTTCACGTGGTAAAGATCAACGAATGAGTTCTCCCATCTCTCTTTGACTAGCCTGTTGGTCTAGTGGTTAGTGACCCTGACTGCTATGTCGGGGGTCGTGGGTTCGATTCCCACCCAGGACAAATGTTTATGTGATGAGCATGATCATTTGGTCTGTGTCTGGGTGTAAAATATGTATGTATTTAGAAATATATCAGTATGTTTATCAGTTATCTAGTACCCATAACACAAGCTCTGCTCAGCTTGGGACTAGATCTCTCTCTCTGCTTAGCTTGGGACTAGATAGCGTTGTGTGATAGTTGTGGAATATTAATATAAAAAAACTTACTAGTAAAAGTGACAATTTATTCACTTTGACTAGTTGTTATTCATAATATATCTGGTCGATGTTAGAATATTACGGTTCGACCAGCTGACGTCACTTGGGTAAAGTCTACATAATCACTCAAATATATTTGAATTCAAGGTTTACCCAAACGTGAAACCGAAGGAGCTTCGGGCACACCGACAAGTATAGTTTAGTTTTATGGAAATTAAGAATTTTAAGGGGTCCTTTGGACTTTGTTTGCCTCAACGACGATATATTACTAGACTCCTAATAACAGGCGACCGATGTCTGTCATTACATTAGGCAAAAAAGTCTTATATCCGTCTTATTTCGACCACTCCTGTGAGCCGTAAACATACCTTGAGACAGAACAGACCTTGAGTTAGCCAATCACAACGCGGTACCCCGTCCCCCTCGCTTACGTAGTACCTCAGCGAGTTGACAGAATAGTTTTGTTCCTTAGATCGTGCATGCGGAGTCTAGTAATATATCGTCGTTGGTTTGCCCTCACGATTGAAATTGTTATTAGGAGAACTTGGGATCCAAGAGCCAGCGAAGCGAACTCGGGACTTGTGGGTACTCCGACACGGACAGGTTAGGTACGACCATCCCAACGACGATATATTACTAGACTCCTAATAACAGGCGACCGATGTCTGTCAACACATTAGGCAAATATCTAAGTCTTATATCCGTCTGACGGATATGTAGTACCTCAGCGAGTTGACAGAATAGTTTTTGTTCCTTAGATCGTGCATGCGGAGGCTAGTAATATATCGTCGTTGGACCATCCCTTTTGTGTTAGGTTACTTTAAATAAGGCAACACTTCAATACTTCATACTAATGCCCCGCCTCGCGGGACTCCTATTCTATCCTATATCCCCTGCGAAGTCCGTTGCCGTGGGCATCTCCCACTGCGGCTGGGTTTTGAGGTGGACGCTGGCATCACTAACTATTGTTTATTATTTCGATCTTCCGGAGACAGAAACGTAAGTTATGCGCAGCTCGTAAAACAATTTCCGGTCTTGTGGGCGTTTCCTTGAGATTACTTTTTGTTAGAAGAAATATTGCTTGCGGAAGGTACGAATGTAATTTCGTTGAGTTCAAAGGGAATGGCGTATTGGTGTTCGTCTACACCCGGTTCGTTTACGAAGACTAGTCGTAAGTCACTGGGGAAGTATAAATGGCTGTAACGATTTATTTAGTGGAAACTGGAAAGTGTGGAAACAATAATATAATTCTTTCCTTGATTGCCACTGAGTTTGTAAAAACACAATATTTTCGTATGAATTGGATTTGATTTTTACTGGTCACAGATAAAAAAAGAGGAGAAAATCTTTGTCATGAATATTTTTTAAAACGTTGTCCCTCACTAGGAATTCCCCTAGTCATGGTTGCGTTAACAAACACAAACTCACATACAAAAACTCCCAGACCCGGAACAACTACTTGTAGATTATTGTATATCGAACCCGCGACGCGCAACACAGCAGTCCCATCGCTCAGCCACTGCACTAACCTTAAAGTAATGTATCAGTAATACCTTTTTTTAGGTTAAATATCATGAAAGAAGTCCTCTCTGGGTGGTGCTGACGGGACTGTCAGACTCGTATTGGCGAAAAACCTACCTGTTCCTTCACATATTATATTTGTAAATACCCATAATTTGTATGGTGTGCATAATAAACAGTATTCTATTAATCTATCTACCCCTACAGCTCCATATTATCGACTTTAGTAGTCGATAAGAGCGATAGTCTTTCCCTAAAACACTACTGACTTCCCTAACAAGAACCTTGGAACTTGGAAACAGGATTATCCGCGAAGTTACAGCCACTATTTGGATGAGACAATCACAATCTTCGCTCTGAATGTATTCCAATTTCTTAACTCGACGTAAATCCCTATAGCGGATCATAGGCCTCCAGTCCCCAACGTTTTCCCATATAGAGCTCGTTCAGCAAGATATTACTTTAGTTGTTATGACTTGGCCACGACCATCACGTTCGAGCGCGCTGCATGCGACGACGTCTGCTGTGAAAACCAATATAAGAAATTGGTTACAATTCAAATATGACACGAGTCACCACGACCGAATTTGGGTAGTTTTCACTTAGTGGAAAAAAAGCTTAGTCGTGGGACTCACGAATTACCGTGACCCCGGAACATAAAAGGCTGTTGAAGGACACCGTGGATTTTAGTCAGTACGAGATTGACAGTCCTCCCCGCTCTGCCCTGATTGAGAGGACTCCTTTGATGTTTTTACCAAGATAAGAATAAGCAAGAAAAAATATACATGTCGAATTGAGAACCTTCTCCTTTTTTTTTCGTCGGTTAAAAAGTGGAAAAAAGCTTGTTTTTTGTCAATGGAATACACAACACTATTGCCTTGAATTGATGCAGAAATTTAGTGTCACAAAGTTATGTGAGCACCCAATCGTATACTTAAATGCAATAAAGATACGGTACTATATTCAGTGACACGTATTTTTCCGATTGGTGGAAGTCGAAAGTGAAAACTGACGCAAACTATACTCCCGATGAACTCGCGCGCGAGTAGTATCGCCTGAGGTCGTGATCGAGGCTTAATTTCACCCTTCCCCAAGTCCCCCATAGTTGCTAGTTCGCCAACATTCTGCATTATGTATGTTTCGTTATTTCTTTTCGTAACTTTCAGATAGTTTATCTGATATCTTCCGCTGACAGTCCCTCCCATTATTTTCTTTTTATTATTTGTATGCTGCATCTATTTCAGGATATTTTCCTTTTTTATGGAAATACGTAACAGCAATTGAAGGTACTTAACAATTGAAGGGTTCGTGGGTCAATAATATCATAGATCGATCTCCAAGGTAAAGCCGCGCATGTTTAGGCTGGTCTATGAATGGGTGACTATCCATACCGTACCTAATTTTCTTCTGTCTCGGAAAACACATTAAGCCGCTTGTATCATCTGTCTTTTATAAGTCAGTCACTGTAATTACAGGCCTGTACCCTTAGCACGAGTTTTCAGTATTTGAGACGTAAAGTAAACTGGAACTTTGACAATTTCAAATTGACAATTTTCAAGGAAAAAAATAGTTACTTCTTCGCACACCAGAGGCGCTGTTCCATTTTTTCATACAAGAAACGCTGTACATACTGGAAAGACGCTGTAAAGTACTGTAGTCTGAAAATCAGTCTTCCCTGTAAATTCTACTGAAATTCAGCTGCTTCAGTTAGTCTGGAAACATAGTCCGGAAAGGTTTAAGCAAATGATGATGAATTTCATAACAATAATGTAAGTGCGTACTAATATATTACCTAAATAATAAAATTAAGCAGAAATTCAGTTTGTGGTCCGCGGTTAAACAAATCATAAACAATTAAAATTAATGGACAATCATGTTCTTTGAAAGTGTGACTCAAATACAAAAACTACGAAATTCGTTGTAAGAACCGTAGACAGAGCGTCGCCAATATTAAACTGGTCTAGAGAATTACTATAGTTCAATAGAACAAGAGGTCATTTTAATCTGGTCTATCGTGTGACCTTTTTTTTTTCGTGTTAAAATCATCAAATAAGTCCGCCCGCTGTGTGTGTAATGGAAGGGACTCCCAGCACACTATTTCCAAACCACTGCAACTTCTCAAAGCTAGAATCAATAGTGGCAACCTCCAGAAGAGCTCTGAGACAATGAAGCTCGACGTGTCCCGTATGTAACCTCACGCCATGATGTTTGTATTTCATTCCTCCGAAACGGCTTCACCGATATCAATGTTTTTGGCTTTACGAGAATAGTCAGAATAGATCATAGAGTATTTTTCAGCCTCCTATCCTCAGCTCTTATTCTTTTTATTTATAACAAGTTGTTCCCCGTGGGCCGTGATTTCACCCAGTACTTGGCTCCTATTCGTTGTAGCGTGATGTTGTATAGCCTATGGTCTTCTTTGAAAGATGGAGTATTCAAAGAAAAAATATTTTTGTATTTCGAGGCAGTAGTTTGTGATGGAAGTACTTTCAACCAAATAAACTTTAAAATATAATTAAAATATAAAATATAATAAAATATTTTTTTTATTTTTTTGTATACCTATGTTTGACGCCGAACCATCCCAGTGGCAATGGTCAACTAGTACTCTTATAAATCACAAGTGAAAACTCAGCAGTCTGGTTCAATAAACAAGAAATTATTACCATACCCTAACACACAACCCATTCCCTTGAAAATATCCCTTACGATGCGCTAAAGGCTATATACGATAACCTTTTTCCCAAGACCACTTGATCTAGGGTTCCTAATCCACAAGGCAAACATCCATACTAATAAGATCCAATATAAATACCAATATACCGGATAATCGAATCTTTGATGGTTGAGGAAATTCCGAAGTTATTAGATGTTACAATCGATTGGCAAGTCTTCTGATAAGAGAATCGAATATAGGGGACTTACTATGAATGATGAAAATTGAGTTCATGTGAAAATGTACCTTATGTTCGTACTTGGTCTCAACCTGGTAATATGGCAGGTTACATCGCTCGTAGAACTGATAAACGATGGGAAGAAAAATTGTCGAGTAGCGACGACGAAAAGGAAGACGCAGCGTCGGCAGATCTCACATTAGGTGGACCGTTGACATCGTGAGAGTCGCGGACAACCGATGGATGCAAGTGGCGAATTGTCGTGGTGGTCTAAGGGGAGGCCTATGTTCAGCAGTGGATGTCTTCCGACTGATGATGATATCTCAAAATACGACATCAGAAAAACGTCGCAGGCCTCAAAATATAGGCAAATCATTTGTATACCTTTGCGATATCTTTGACAGTATTTATAACTTTCAAACTTTTAATAAATTGGCAACCCAGCAACTGGGTAATAACATACCCCTTGATAAGACTGGTTGTCAAACTCATCACATCATAGATCGTTCAAAGAATTTAAGTAAATACCCATTACATAAGGAAAGGGTTTGTAACATAGCCTTAAGCTTAAACTAATGCAAAACTTGGATGTTTATATGGTAGGAACTTTGTAACTCAATCACGGCGTAATGCCTGTACCACTACCATGAGTTTACACAGCCAAAACTCGCTAGCGTCTCTTATTTGTGAGAAAGAAAGAAACAAAACACACATAGTGAAGTTAGCAACACGAAACCATCTATCGAGCTGATATTATCGCCTGCGTAAGATTTAATTAATCTCATGGTACCAGCAATATCGAAATCTATTTGATTCAAGTTAGCACGCTAGCGATTTCGACGCTAGCGAGTAAGTTTCCGATGACAACTCACGGTAGAGGGAATGAACGGATTTGGTAAAAACTTGGGCTTCGAAGCTCCCAGGTTTAGCCGCAGAGCTTCTAGATAAATAGCTTAATATATCTTATCCTTATCTATATGTCTTCGGGTGAATTATTGAATAAAGTAAAGACGGGATTTCAACTAGAAATTGCTGGTTGAAATTGCCTGTTTCGTATTAATGGGTCTCGTAATATCATTTTGATTAGAATATAGTGAAATACAAGATTATACAGTATACTGGAAACCTTTTAAGTTGTTATAGTAGGTACAATAGATGGAAGTTAATATCGCTTTATATTCAATGTTTCAACTGTACCAATTAATTTTGCAGTTAACTTATGTTTGGAACAGAGTACCTAATCCAAATAACCAGCTACTTACTTTGCTTTCACTAATTTATATTTTGGCAGTACCAAGAACAACGCGTCCTCGTTAATTACAAATTGTCCATTGAAAAGTTACGTTTGGTATTCTTGACAGACCTCGGATTACGTACATTTGTTGTGTGAATGTGTCAGAGTTGCGGGAATGTTTCCAGGAGTTACCGCGGCCCTGGTGGCCTTGTAAAGCCACTTTTATCTCCTTCGAAAGGACACGATGTTGCTGAAGTCAAGCGAAGCAGATCTCCAGATTAACGGCCCTGTTTTACTGGTAGCCAGTATTACCGACAACCTAAATTCATTTCCATTTCGACACTACTTTCTACTATCTTGAAACCTTCTTCTAGCTTCAGGCAAACGCCAAATTATTTTAAACAAGCCTAGTTGAAAAACAGCGAACTGTTGAACTGAGCGTATCTGGTACTGCTTTGAAGCACACAGTACCTTTAATGTATTCTACCGTAATTTTTTGTGACATCAATGTGTGCCTCTTCTCCTTTCTCTGATTTCGAAGGTGTATTAAAGATCTCCTCTCCTTGTTCCAGATGTAGGTTACGACTACGTTGTGGACCAGCAGCCCATCGGCAAGCTGTTGTTCCGACAGTTCTGCGAGCGAAACAGGCCACAGTACCACAAATACAATAACTTTCTAGATGCGGTAAGTATTCTTATGATGAATTCACCTTTTATAACCCCCTGCATGTAGGGTTTTGAGCACAGATTTTAGTATATTTTGAAGCACTTTTTTGCAAATGTTTAAGAGTGATAATTAAGCCATATTCGCACTTTAGCACTCTCGTTTGTATCTTTAACTTATGTGTTTTTCAGTGTACGAAAACAATCACACTGGACTAGATTAGAGAGAGAGAAAAATAGGTGTCAATAAAACAAATGTTTTTAAAGGAATCATAGAGTTGCTTGCCGGTTCATCTCAAAGTTAAAATGCATCTATTCCATTGAGGATTTTTAAGTGCCCATGAAGGTCTATGGATGTAAAATAACAAAAAATCTATGGCTGACCATAGATCCAATAACGTTCAACTAATTGAACGCTGTTTTTTTAAATACATCGATTACAGAGCTTTTTTAGCTGAAGGAGGTTTTAATCTTACTCTTTTTTTTTACGATGTAATTCTCAAATTAAGTTTACAACAAAATAACTTATTCTAAGTTGTTATACTTCGATAAATTACCCTAGACGAATGTAACATTATATTTATTGCAAATCCAAATCTAACAAAGCCAGATTTTCCCCTAAATGCTGACCTCTCCATAAAATGAAAACAAAATTGGCAAGAAAACAAACATATTTATTCGAGTAGTGACCTAAAAACAACCTTTTGATCGCTATTCGGTTTTGCGGTATCAAATCGATATGCGATATTCAGATATGGCGACAAGCCGACAATACAATCTCGAATAGATGAAATGAAACCGATATAAATAAATGGGAAGTGGGATTGTTCCTTGTCCTATTTAGAATTCTGTTGTGTTTATCGACAAAGAAATTTTCTTTTCTTAACTTTTTTTTTTATGATGACGATGAGACTGTATTTAATGTAAGAATGGAGAAGTATTTAGTTTACTCACAGGGGAGAGAAACATAATGTACAAAATATAGTTAGTTAATTCGGAGGAGACCTATGTCCAACTGTGGGATAGTGTTGGCTGAGGGCTGATTTTTCAATAGTCAACTTCGTTTGACTTGACTTTGAGCTTATCAATAGCAAATATGTAAAACCGCTACTTTTATTTCTCAAATTAAAGTTATCTGACTATTAATAAATCAATCCTAAGAGAAAAAAGTAATTTAAACCGACTAACGTTGGATATTGATAATCTATCTCTGTTGCAATCTTCATCTTGATCTTTGTAACTAATCAACGAGTCCTTTGGCTATCCGAGTTTGAAAGATGTTCAAGCAACTGCTAAAGAAAATGAATCGGAATTTGTTTTGAGATAGAATATTAATATCAAGCATTAATGGGTCCTGTTTGTTACCCATTGAATCAATCCATAATTTCACGAATGATTTCACTAAAGTATTTTTATATTGATGCACTGGTTTGCAAAAACACTATACTTGATGGCATGTTTATTATATTATTGAATGATTCTGTCCCTGAACACTGGTATCTGGTCGTTTGATGCCTTAATTCCACCTCCATCAGAAGTTGTCCAAGCAAACTCGGGTTTGTAAGAAGCGATCAGAATGGACTAAAGTTCTAAAACTGCTGTTTTTGGTATTTTTAAAAAATCTTGGCGAACGACGATGACTATTTTGATCGCTGTCTTCGTAAACTCAAAGTGAATAAAACTGTTCCCAACGACGTTATATTACTAGATTCCGCATGCACGATCTAAGGAACAAAAACTATTCTGTCAACTCGCTGAGGTACAACGTAAGCGAGGGGGACGGGGTACTGCGTTGTGATTGGCTAACTCAAGGACTGTTCTGTCTCAAGGTATGTTTACGGCTCACAGGAGTGGTCGAAATACGACGGATATAAGACTTTTTTGCCTAATGTGTTGACACGCATCGGTCGCCTGTTATTAGGAGTCTAGTAATATATTGTCGTTGCTGTTCCCCCACTGCACCTTAATTTTATATGAATGAGACACCATTTTTGAACGTCAAGTCCTTAGCTTGTAAGCACTTTAGCAAATTGATTAGAGACATCAAAACAAAAGCAAATGAGGCTTCTCCTCATTCACAAATTATAGGTCACACCAGACCGTGGTCGATCGACGACATTTTAACATAAAAGAAAAATACAATGATAGCCCATGAAATACCTAAAGATCAGGCAGTTCTTTTCGCGCGACCTTTCAATTTTTTTTAAGTCTCCATAAATACGGGGCAAGTCTTCTGCCAAAAATCTAGAGCTTCAACTTCTACTAAGAAATTCTTGATGAAAAATCCCAGTAACACCTTGCCTTTATGGCAATCGAACTCAGAACATGAGGTCCTGGATTCAATAGGCTTAGAAGTAGCTCTTGAAAATTCTATCCTAGCAAGACATTCCTAATGGTGGGTGGGAGTAGGATACCAAGGCAACAGCACCACAGGTGACGTATGCTCTGCGACAAATACTGAACGATCCCGCTAGAAGTGGTCGGCCTCACCAGGGCTGCCTGGCTCGTGACTGCCATCCCATACTCCAGCACCAAAAAGGTTTTACTATGTTAGGTAACTGCGCAAGAGACTTAATCTCTGGGCTTAAGTCTGGGCGAGCTTTCTTCATCTTAAATTTTCTGGGCTAGATTAAGGCGAAGAGCAAAGCCATCTATATATATAAAAATGAAACCCGTTTTTCGTTGTCACGACATAACATGAAAACGGCTTGACCGATTCGGGTAATTATTTTTTTGTTGTGTTTGTAACCATCGGGACCGTGTTTTAGACCGGGTCCTCCACCCGTGCGAAGCCGGGACGGGCCGCTAGTTGTAAATAAAATTTCTCTTCGAGATCGATCTTCCACGGTCTGGCTACACCTTACTGTCTCTCCAAAGCACCCCAAAATGTTGTATGAATCAGATGACACCAATGTTCGAAGGTCCATAGTTTTGCTTGCAGACTGACAGGTACGAGGTCGAGGTGGACGAGACGCGGGCGATGCTCGCGGCCGATGTGTTCGGCAGGTACCTGAAGACTGATGACTGCGAAGCTGTGACCGATGTCGTCAGCAGACAAGTCATTGATGAAGCCAGTGCTACTATTGATGGTGAGTTTTAAAAACCATAGATAAATAAGATAACCGTAGAAGTGGAGGATGATCAAAGAAACGATATTTGGTCTATGTGACAGGTGATAGGTCTATAGGGCTATAGACTTGACATATATGGAAGGGAAGGGAAGGAGAATTATGTTAGTTTGACAAATGCGTGAGTTTATGAATGTGTATGTAAGACAAATGAATCGATGAATGGGACAACAAATATTTACGAGATAACTGTACTGAGATGATGATATACAAACACATATTTAGGAGACAACTGTTCTGAGATGAGGGCAACAATGCTATTTCCTATAGAATCAGACTGGTGTGTTGGATATTCCAGTTATCGAGAAAGACTATAGGCTATTTATAACATCACATTGTGACCAAAAGGAGCCTAGCAGCGAGGGCGAGGGTGTAAAGCGCGGGGAACAGTTAGTATCGATAAGAAAGATCGAAAAGAACACCTCAGACACCTGCATGGTTCTCATATAACTAATACAAAATTGTCTGGACTTTAAAAGAGACTGTGACCTCTGAGTTTGCTTCCGATGTTTCTTCTCAGAGTAGTCAGGTACGAAACACCGACCTCATCTAGTTTTAAAAAAGGGTCTCAAAAGAGTTTGCCAAAACCAATTTGCTAAATAAACATCATTTATTCAGTATGCTGCTTAGGATTACCCTATCATCGATAAAGTATTATAAAAAATCACTCAACATCGTTAGTATTTGAAATCTTCCATTTTGCAAAATTACCAACTTACCCAAATCCGGTTTAACAACTTGAACAGAGAAAGGTGTGCGGTAATACGTTATCTGATCACACGTCGCTGATAACAAATGATAGGTAATCAATGGAGTTTGTCATTTTGATTAAATCTCTAGTGGTTTGCATATCACCTGTTATTCAATCGCGTATGGCAACGTATCGGCTGATATGAAAGGCGAGTTCAACAAAGATGTTTGTGTGTGTGAGTTTATATGTTTGTGAACGCGAGGACGGGTAATTTTTTTCAGTAGAAGCCAAGGAAACTGGATTTGTGCCCGCATTAGGCTTGTACCCAACTTTTTTTTTATTGATAAAGTTTTCAAATGGGTTGGGTTCCTGGGAACCCTGTATGGAGCTAAAAGTAGTTTGGACTGGGACTGTTCTGCTGACAAAAAATTCACGCTCTTAAGCCTTGGATTATAAGAAACTCTTGGTCGCGGGACTTGTAGAATTACCGTGACTCTGGAATGTAAATGGTTATTAATGAACACCGTTTTAGTCAGTACGAGGCTGAGTCCGAGTCCGAGGACTCATTTGATGATTTTACCACGTAAAAAAAGGGCTAAGTCTTAAATGGATGCTGTCAAGCCTTGTTTAATGAATTTCTTTCTCAATTCCAGCCGGCTCCAAAGACATATTCATAGAATGCGTGCGATGCGTGAAGAGTTTCCTGGCGGGCGCTCCGTTCGCGGAGTTCGAGCGCTCGATGTACTTCCACCGGTATCTTCAGTGGAAATGGCTGGAGGCGCAGCCGGTCACCCAGCACACCTTCCGCATGTACCGGGTGCTCGGCAAGGGGGGGTTCGGAGAGGTCTGCGCGTGTCAGGTACGTTGGAACTATGTTTATCAAGCTGCTTTTTTCTCAACCACCATCCTATCGGAGTTCGGCGCTAAACAGTTTTAATTTGAGTTCCGTCGTTGCGCAGATTTCCAGTTCCTTCTGGTTGAGCTGGCTCCATGTAAGGTTTGGTCATTGCTAAGAGACAAGACAGGCTAAGTGCAAAACCATGAAAAAGATCTCTCATCATTAATGTCATCATCTGAAATGTATCTGGCTGTCACAAAATAAAAGTAACTCCGAAAATCTTTTTCCCAACTATTCTGGGGTCGGCTTCTAGTCGAACCAGATACAGCTGAAAATAAATATTTTTCATGGAGCGAGACCTCCACAAACCCAGTAACTGGGTATTACAATACAACATGGTAAGACTGTTTGTCAGACTTTAAAGCTTTAAAGTACACAGTAAGTGTAAAAGTGAAAGTAAAGTAAAGTGTAAGTGTGTGTGCAAGTGTACAATAAAGTACTGTTAGTCAGAAGCTTCTGACTAACAGTAACGACTTTTCAAGATCTACAAATGACAGCCGGAACCAACGGCTTTACGTGCTTTCCGCGGCACGAAGGAAACTCGCTATCACAGATGGTTACCCATCCACAGACCAACCTCGGCAAGCGCGTCTTAACCCGGAAGATCGGCTTGTGTGGCTGTAATTATTTAGCCACAAGGCAGTAGGCTATAGTAGCCTATTTCTGGCTGTCTCATAATAATAGGCGCTCCAAAAATATGGATTTATTCTTTCGTCTCGATTAGTCTTGTAAGTCAAAATGTCCCGATCTCAAGAATGATGACTTTGTCGCCGGCAGTGACCAGCCAATACGACAGGTATATAACTTGTTTACACAAGTTCCTACCAACTTGGGTCGTCGCCAACACAGTAACCTCATGAATTTCAGTAATAAGATGTTCTCACAATTTATATTAGTCAAATTATACAATATTTATTTACTTATCTATTTTTTATGTTATTTTCCGGTTGAAAACCACAATTCTTAATATTGAATGTGCATTGACGTACTTGGTATAGCTTTAGCCGATAAAGAACAATTCACATAGGCCATTTCAATAGAGCGACTTTGATCTAACTTTGTGTTCTACACGACGAGAATTGATGCAGAGTGCTAAAATGTAGGTAGGAGCAAGTTAATATGAAAGGCACAAATAAAAAGATTATTTGTATGTCAATTTGGATTAGGAAAAGGATTTAAATTGTTGTGTGTCCTTTCCTACTCACTAGTTGTTATAGTTCTCAATCTATTTTTCTGTGATTTTGTGGGGATACTCAATACTAAATACTTTTATTGCATTCCACATATATTCATAGGATAGTAGATCTATATTATTTTCGATATCCTCAAATGTTCGACGAAGAAGGACTAATTTAAAGAATTCAAATTAAAGGTTGGGCAAAGCACCTTTGGTTATTGTTTCCTTTATTTGGTTCGAAACACATGTTTCAACTTTAAAATTTAAAAACATTAAAAAACAAAGTGCTCACTGTTATCAGACTCCAATCTACCAGCAATCAGGACTTTAGTAACTGTTACTTTTAGCCTGTTTTATCATATTGCTGGGCAAATGCCTCTCCCCATGATTTCTATTCCGATCCTTTGGTTATTTGTTTTTGAAATGTAGAACCTCTTAGCTTAGTGGTAAAATATGTACTGACTAAAATCCACGGTGTCCTTCAATAACCGTTTACGTTTCGGGATCACGGTATACGCTATTCACCGTCACCCCGGCAGTCTCCTCTAATGGCCCGTCATCGGGCTGGCACTCTTTTGGGCGTACGTGGAGCACAACGCGCCGTCGATCCGGGCAAAAAAAAATCTAGCACCTAATAATATTTTGTGTCCCCTCTTCCAGGTCCGAGCAACAGGCAAAATGTACGCGTGCAAGAAACTAGAAAAGAAACGCATAAAGAAGCGCAAAGGCGAGGCGATGGTGCTCATAGAGAAACAGATCCTACAACGTATCAACTCGCGGTTCGTCGTCAACCTCGCGTACGCGTACGAGACTAAGGACGCGCTGTGTTTAGTGCTCACTATCATGAACGGTCAGTATACTAAATCTGGCATATAATACTCACTCATCATCTCCCTAGCCTTTTCCCAAATATATTGTGGTCGGCTTCCAGTCGAACCAGATGCAGCTGAATATCAGAGTTTTACATAAAACGACCGCCTATCAGACCTCCACAACCCTGTAACTGGGTAATACGATACCCCATGGTAAGACTGGTTGTCAGACTTCAGAGCTTCTGACTTACAATAACGACTTTTTTTTGGGACAAACCCACCACTCTATTCCCAAACCACTGCAATCTCTGAAAGCCAGAATCAACGGTGGCAACCACCGAAACAATGAAGCTCGACGTGTCCCGGAGAATAAATTTACGTGTCTTGGATCTTGCATCGAAATGAATCAGAAAGGCAATAGGCTCACACATGGGCTCGTGCGGCAACCTCGCGAGCCAAATGCTCGGTCGGTACACACGTGTCTTGGGTGGCTCTTATAGCACTCGAACTCTCAAACTTACCTCCGTGTAAGGTATTCATTCAGTATAAAAGTGGTTTCGGGTCGTGTTGTCCATTTTTGATGCTTGAGAACTTCGGCGGTGGGATCTGCCGTTATCGGGTAAATCACTGAATGGCTTATTCATGTTTCCAGGTGGTGATCTAAAGTTCCACATCTACAACATGTGCGGTGCGGACACGGGCCTCGGACTGGAGCGAGCGAGGTTCTACGCGGCGCAGGTCGCGTGTGGATTGGAGCATCTACACAAGATGGGCATTGTTTATAGGTAGGTTATCTAACATTATAATAAATGAAAGAAAGAATGTAATGTAATATTTTATAATCTAGTTTTCATTTTTTTTTTCAACGCTTGTCGAACCAAAATGTCTTTTGGTTTTATCTGTGGAGAACGTTGTTGATAACACACTTGTAATTCTGTTATATTATTTGTATTATATTTAATGTGTTATTGTTTGTTTTCCCCAATAAATAAAAAAAAAACGTTAATTAACACATGCAATAAGTGAACAACGAAAACAAAAAAAGAAAATATAAAAATGTATATCTGCAACTTTTAGGGTGGGTTCTTACCTGACGGAACATCCGTCGCGGAACCCCAGAACAGACAAATGTATAGAAAAACACTTGATGTTTCACACTCAACGGATGATCCGTTAGTGCGTCAAAGTGTGAACGGTCAATATGATCCGCGACGGATGTCATTGCTACTGCAAGTTTCTTCAAAATCTTTAAGCAATAAAGAAAATTTTGCTAAATTACAATATTCTATGTTTCCAGAGACTGCAAACCAGAGAACATCTTACTAGACGACGCGGGTCACGTGAGGATCTCCGACCTGGGGCTGGCCGTGGACGTGCCGGAGGGAGGCAGCGTGCGCGGCCGGGTCGGGACTGTCGGGTACATGGCGCCTGAGGTACTGGAACATTATCATAATCATCTGCCTAGCTTTCCTACAAATAATTATGTTGATTGCAGCCAGAATTTTCATTGCGTGGCTATCTTATCTCACCTTTAAAACCCCACTACTAGGCATCACCTTAGGGTTTTTTGATGTCATGGTATCCTGGGTAAAAACACTCGACCCCAGAAGGCATTTGGCGCGAAACACGACGCGCCACCGACCCGGACTTGGTCCTCGGTCGGACGGCGAGCTACCCATTACTCACCGTCCGCAAGCCCGCTCCGCCGCTGTGCCCTCTGCTGATCAGAGGGACACGCGTTGGAGCGTCCACACGACAGGCTATTCGCATACGGGCAAAGAGACCCCTTAGACACACAGTGTCAAGAGTCCTTGGCGAAGATTTTACACACATTGAATTAGAAAACAAAATAAATACTATTTTTTTGTATTTCAGGTGATAGACAACGAGAGGTATACATTCAGTCCGGACTGGTTCTCATTCGGCTGTCTGGTGTACGAGATGATCGAAGGTCGCGCGCCCTTCAGAGCGCGCAAGGAGAAGGTCAAACGGGAAGAGGTCGATCGGAGGGTCAAGGTCAGCTGTTATGTAATAAAACATTCTTCATCATTTATATAATCAATATGCAGAAAACTAATATTGCAACTTGAGTGGATTGAAGAATTTGAGACGATTATTATATCGTCTAAATATACCAAGTCGATTTATGTTTTTTATCTGTTTTTTTTTTTAATAAATTTTGAAACTAATCTTAAAATTAACTTTCATCCTACATATCAAAACAACTGTATGTAGCTCCTATGATTTCAATGTAAATACTGTCTTAACGAGATTTTATGAATCTACTTGTATTTGATGAAAACCAGTCTTCATCACCTTAAGGTGATTTGATTTCGGTGGATATTGATCGACATTTAAAAAAGGATTTTTTTTTAATAGCTTTTCTGTCCCACTGCTGGGCTAAGGCATCCCTATATCCTTCCAATAATTCTTGCAAAATGCAAAATTATTTAGATATATTTTTTTCAGTGAATTAATTTTCCCCATTTTTTTTTTCAGCATGAACAAGAAAAATACTCGTCAAAGTTCAGCGATTGTGCTCGTGCGTTATGTTCTGCGTTGCTGGCGAAGTCGCCCACGTCTCGCCTGGGCTGCGGTGCCGGCAGGAGAGGGGCCACGCAGGTGAAGGCACATCGGTTCTTCACCAATTTGAACTGGGCCAGGTTGGAAGCGGGGATGGTGGATGCGCCTTTTGTTCCTGATGTAAGTATATTATTTTATTGTATTTTTTTGATATATAGCTTTGATTATAATCGTATATTTGTATTTTTATAAAAATCTCTAAATTAGGCTTTGAAAATTTAATTTAGCAGTCCAACTCTGGTACATTTTTTTTTACTGTCCTATTAAAAAATTATTACAAACAAAAATGACTCTGTGTTTCAATATTTGTTTTCAATAGCGATTGACAGCTACGGATTATACACTTTTTTAAACTATCACGGTTTGCTTCATAACTTAAAATGTCACTTACGGGATAGTCAACCCGCGATCATGGCGCTTGCAACAGCGTCGAAATATCGGGAACTCAAACAAATTAATAATCACGGAAGATATCCCGTAAGTGACATTTTAAGTTAAGCTACGCTATGTTACCCATCATCACAATTGAATTGCCTAACGATCGTTTTAGCTTCGTTTTGACTCGCAAATCATTAAACATAAACATAACTATAATGAATGCAGATAATCTTGAAAAATGGATCTTATAACAATTTTCTCTTTGGGGTTGTAAGGAACGAAAGAAAACAAGTTTTGTTAGGGATACTGTCTTATCATGTAGACTAGGTTTACAACTATGAATACAGAATCCATCACATAATTTAGGCAGGGGGAGGGTAAATCTCCTGTTTACCGCGTAAAGTTGGTATAAAGGTTCGGATAGTGCGTTACCATTTTTTTTAGCAGACCATTATTTCTGTCATTAAACTCGTTTTACTAAACTTGTTTCAAAAATAATTTAAAATATCTTCTTTCCAGCCACACGCAGTGTACGCAAAGGACGTGTTGGACATAGAACAGTTCAGTACGGTTAAGGGAGTGAACCTGGACGCAGGAGACGACACCTTCTACGGCAAGTTCAACACCGGCTCCGTCAGCATCCCCTGGCAGACAGAGATGATCGAGACTGGATGCTTTGCGGAGCTTAATGTGTTTGCTAGAGGTAAATATTATAGAAGATGTGATGCAAAATTCGCTCCATTGCCCGCTGGCAAATCTAATATATAAAATTCTCGTGTCACAGTTTTTGTTGCCATACTCCTCCAAAACGGCTTCACCGATTTTGATGAAATTTTTTGTGCTTATCCGGTATCTGTGAGAATCGGCCAACATCTATTTTTCATCCCCCTAAATGTAATTATTTATATGGCAAAACAACGTTTGCCGGGTCAGCTAGTATGATATAATTATGCTGGCGATGCTGCGCAGCATAATAGGTGCGAAGTGAACGGATCGAATAAGCAACACCACCCTGCTCTCCATTACCAAAGTAGCTGATTCAGGAGCAAAAAAAACCCAGCTGAAGTGGGAAGGGGAAGGGGGGGGGGCAACGTTGACCGTATGCGACCGGAGAGGTGGACAAACATCGTCACTCACTGGACGACTGAGGGAGGACTACGACGTCGAGGTCGAGGTCGAGGGTGATCATGTTCGCGGGGCAGACATGGCCAAAAAATGTCCAAAATAGAGAGATTTTGAAAGAAAATGATGAAGGCCCTTGCCCAGCCATATAAATAGACCGCCAAAATAAAAAAATGATTTCGGGCAGGACTTTATCTATCATCATTTTCGACAAGTATAGTTAGGTATTAGAATAAACTATCTATTATCGCTTAAATCTTTCTTATTTTCCTAGTCATGTTAAAAATTATAGTACATATTTATCTCTTGAATAAAACAGATTTATATCGAGGGCCACGAATCACTCACGTATAGTATTCAACAATCACTTGCTACGCTCGTGATTCAATCATCATGAATCGCTTCCTATGGTCGTGATTCAGTCGTTAGAATCCTTCGCTTGCTCGTGATTCAGTTGTCTTTTATACACTAATTATGTAATATACTGTCTAAAATGTATATAAAATGTTCTTTGTTGTTTACAGGAGAAGACAGTAAGGAGTGTGCGACAGTAGACTTACAACTAGTACCAGCCACTACGACGCCAGAAGAGGAGAAGGGATGCTTTTTATTCGCCAGAAGGGTATGTATTTTTAGAATTTTGCGTAAAAACAGATAATTCCGTTACTTTTGCTCAAATTTCTCAATAGCCTTAAGGTATTTGGCTAAGTTTCAGTTATTAATATGGTCAAATTAAATGAACTTGTAAGACATCTCGTCATTATAGTTAAGTAATTCATATGAATGACTTTAAAATTGTCTGAAAAGGAAACCCCGCTGAGCGGGGCTCCTATTTCTTAGTGGTTTTATAAAAAAAATATCACTAGAAAGATATCTAGTATGGCCAAAAAGCAAGCATTAATATCCATATCTCCTCCAACAGGTACTATGTCCACAAAAGAAAGTATCAGCTCGACTACGTGCAGTCCCCGTCCCCGAGCACCTCCTGCTGCCCTCCTCCCCCGCGCCCCCCGCCCCGCCGGCGGCCCCCTCCCCCCCCGCGCCCCCCGCGCCCCTGCCCGCCCCCCCCGCCACCAGCTGACCGCCCGCTTCGTAAGATCGACGACACACTGGACAGCGCGACACTCTGCCGACGACATAGAAATTGATACTCTATGTACCAAGTTAGCATATATATGATTATTCCTCTGAAACATCAGACGATAATAGACCTTATAGATAACAATATAATGCTGAAAACTGATATTTACGATTCCTAAAGCAGTGTTTGACGCTCAAAAATGATGATTTTGAACGGAAATTAATGATATTGTATGTGGGAGTTCTGTAGCAATACCCTGCACTTGAAAATAAGCAATGACGAAATGAGATTGATAATGAATAGGAAAAAAAATACCCAATGACACCTTAACAACCATTTTTCATTTCAAATTAAAATTATATTTTCACACAAAACAAATTTTACATTATTTATTTGATTGAGACGTAAGTTCCTACGTTTTATTTAAAAAAAATGTTGCCAGCCTTTAATGGCGTTTATTGTATGAATTGAATGATATGAGGCGTAGAAAAAGCTGATAATTTTAAAGAAAATTAATCGAAATGAGTAAAAAAATTTATTTTCATAATATAATATAAAAAATTTCATCAACTAATGTTGCTACACAAAATAGTTTTTTTTATATATATATTTCAATAAACATAGTTTCTATACAATTGATGCCACATTTAAAAATTTATTTGAATTTAAAGTCCTCAGCGGTCTCGAAAAGTAATAGTTGATTAGAGTGTATATGAAATTGGAACCTGTATACGTAGGAATATGGTGTGTTTTTCCTTGTACCTGTGGGTTTAGTGTATCTGTATGGAATTGTTGAATGTACGGGAAGCTTGCAAATGTTGTTTTTTTTTTCTTATTTTCATTTGATTTGTTTAAATTTTGATCTTTGATGTAACTTTCATTGAAAGTCACTCAGAAGTTTTTTTTTAAGATGGTATAGAACTAAAACAATACCAGAATTGGATGCCAACTTATATTGTGTTGTTTTTCAATAAAAAATGCTAATTTTTTTGTGTACTATCGTCATGTCCATTGCTAGAAATAGCCCCCCCAAGATATGCAATAATTTAGTATCAGTAATTTATTTCTTTATATGCTAAGTATCTTATGAAATCCATAAGTATAACTTAGCCCTTATGTATGTATGTATGTTTTTATTTAATAGTAAAAAAATATTTTTAATACATTTCAAATGAAAATATTACCAAAAACAACATTAGCAAGCAAGTAAATGTTATAAAATTGACGATACGTAAAACAACTTAGTGTGACCTGTTGAAAGAAACATGAACAATTTATATTATAGTACATTTTTACGTTGGCAACTGTAAGGACATGAAAGAATCAGAGATCATAATCATGGATGAAAATTCATATCCTGTTGAAATAAATACTACACTTCGATATTAAATACTTTGAAAGATGAACGTGATTCTTATATTTGCCAACTTATAATTCTTGTGGCTTGGGCTTACAGGGCTTTGACGAATATTTCTGAAATTTAAGAAAATAGAAAAGAAATGGCTTCAATAAATTATTGTAAACTCATATTTTGGTTGAAATGTTTCAGCTTTTTAAAACGGCACACACATTCACTACAAACATTTTTGAATGTTCCAACTTTCTATGAAATATTATAAGAATATTTTGTTTGATATTAAGTTTCATAGTGATAGGACACCATGGGATCCGGATGTCCAGTTCTACATTTTCAAAAAGCCTTATGCACGGCCGCAGCCCTAACTCATGGTGCAAGCGATTTTCGCCTTACGAGCTCTCACTTAGTTCAGTTAATTATCAACTTTATAACGAAGAAATAAGCATTAAATTCGCCCCAGCTCTGTAAGTGCAGCAACAAATAATATTTCTCGTATGGATGACTGATATTATTCTGCATTTAGCTCAATAGAAACCGTGGTAGTATTACACGAACAAACATTATTATATTATAGAGTTATCATTATATTAACATGTATTTTATATTATTATTATTTTCGTATTATTATTATTGCGAGTACTGTCACTATTGATATTATTATTCATCGAAAGTTTTGTTTTATTCGTATGTATTTTATAGGGTTGTTTTTCTTACGTTGGTGATGTATCGATAGAAAATAGTGTTGGGAAAATCATCGATAAATTGAAAAAAATGTATCGATAAATTGATTTTAGCTCTTTTCATACACATAAATAGTTGATAGTTGAATGTTGTCTGTCTGTATGTCACCAACATAACAAAATATCGATGCCAATCTAATATTTTAGAAGGGATATCCCATTGTTTTACCAAGTAGTCATACTATATACTTTTTACGACTTATTATATACATGTTTTATGATACATACGTACGTTTACATATTATTATACTTAGAAAGTTGTTTTTGATATTTTATTTTCTATGAATGGCCGATGAGATATTATACTTGAATATTTCCTAATGATGGCTTTATTGATGTTCAAAAGAGTAACGGAGAGGGATTATAGGCATTATGATAGCATACATTGTAAAATCTATTTAGTCCGTTGTTAGGGTATTGAAAAATAATTGACAAATATAAAGGGCATTAAAAGTATACCTGAATTTTAACCTTTTAACCGCCCACGTCGGATATATCCGACAAACATTTTCGGGCCCATTACGCCAGAGTCGGATATATCCGACTAAAATACCACAATTAATTTAATGTTTTTTAAGTATTATACATCCGTCTTTGTTGTTGAAATTTGTTTTCATTTTTTTTACTGTGCCTGGCGTTGGTGGCACGACAATTGATATGAAGTCTGGCGGTTAAAAGCGTTGTATCTTCGTCAATTTAAGGTTATGTAACAAAAATAAAAAATACATATAGTGTCAAATATTTTTTTGATACTCTAACTGATCGAATAATTAGATTTGTTTAAACATCTTGCCTATTTTAAAAAAAATATGAAGAGACATGCTTAGCTATGTATTGAAGCTGTTGCAATATTATTATGAATGTTAAGAAACCAGATATAAATGGCCCTGCTTTGTAAGTTTACTTAGTAGATGTTATAGATATGAAACCTGCCTTTGGAACCTTGTCACTCATCATCATCATCAGCCTATAACGTTCCCACTGCTGGGACACAGGCCTCCTCTCTTGTGAGAGGGAGTGGGCCATAATCCACCACGCGGGCCCAGTGCGGATTGGCAGATGTCACATGTCTTCGAATTTGATGGTTCTAGGACATGCCGGTTTCCTCACGATGTTTTCCTTCACCGTTTTTTGAGAGCAGTGGTGATTAAATAAATTACGCAAAGTAATGCGCCAAGCTGGGTTCGAACCCACGACCTACAACTCGTAAGTCGGGACCGACACCACTGGGCCACCACTGCTCTCAACCTTGTCACTGCCCCGGGGCAAAAGAGCAGAAGATAGGAACAATATTCAGAATACTAAGGCGATCCCTAAAATGCTAAGTTTTGCTCCCTAGCCGTGTAAAGTGTTATTGGGTTTTTCGAACTCAAATTTCTTAGTCGCAACCACAGTGCCCAGTTGTAGACACACTTGCTCCTTTTTATATAGGACTTGAAAATAACTGGTGAAATGTGGTTCTACTATGAGGTATTCTTCTAGTTAACCCTTCCAATGAGTTATTTTTAAAATATTATATTCAGATTTTTTATGTAATTACAAAAACTCGTAATATCTACTCAGTAAACGTTTCAAAATAAATATAAAAACAAGTCATCCGCCTCATATAAGTCACGTAAAAGGTAGATAGTATATAATCGAGCAATAATAAATGAAACGAATAGAGAAAATCTATGGAATCTATGTATTTAGTTGTTTTCGTCTGTCGTGGTAGTGCTAAATTAAAAAAAAAGTAATTGAAGAAAAAAGGAAAGATAAATAAAAAAAGATTTCATTTAATTTGTAAAAAACCGGGTATTATGTCCCTTCCCTATAAAGATTGTGAATATGAAAAAAAAATGTCGCACAAATTATTGGAAAAAAAAAACTTTTTCGTCTTACTGTACATTGCCAATTCACTTCCAATGTTTGTATTGTATTTAGAAATAAGTATTGAATGCATTTTGATGTGTAACTTTTATTGTTAATGTATATTTCGATGCCTATTGACATTTTTGGGGGGAGATCGCGTGTGACAGGGAACCGGGTTTTAAAACGAAGATAACCTTTCATAGATTATTTACTGCTAATTTATTAAGTTGGCTAACTTGGAGATAAAAGAATTAAAAAAAAAGGTTTAAAAATAAAACCTTGGGGCACTATCAAAAATGGGTTTCCAAAGCTTAGAAAATCAAGTTTAAATACGACTACGTTTTTTTTTCTGGTTTGATCTCGCTAATTTTATAATGTCTCGAAAACGTAAACTAGGTTCTTTACAAGTGGTTGAAAAAGATTGAAGGTTTGAAAGAAAAAAATATGTAGAGTCAAGTAGAATAACGATGGTTTGAAAGAAAATTAATGAAATCACAAATTAGCCAAATTAAGTTTAACAATAGCGGTAAATAATCTGAGAGTTAGCTTGACGCCTCGATAGGCCAAAAAGCCATTTTAATAAGCATACTTTAGCTTAGAAAAGATTACGAAAAATGAGAATATTAGCAAATGTCTCACATGAACTAATATTCTGAAAAGAAGGATTTTTTGACAAATTATTACGGGTTTGAAAAATGTTCCAAACTTGGCTTGTTTGAGCCGTAACAAAAGAATTAGTTTTAAGGAGCTATTACTAACATTAGTAGTTAATAAAATGCTTGCGATACAAGAAATAAAATCATGGTATCCATTATGAAATTAGGTTAGATTTAGGAAGCCATTTTGGGTGTAATTTAGAGGAAAAAAGTGTTTTATTTACGCCTGGCCTGTTGATCCTTTTGGTCCTATGGAAGCAGAATGAAAAAAAAAAAAGTAACCAATTGATGTAGGATTAAAAGTCATTATCTACAAGAGAAAACACATTGCAGTTTTCTTAACGGATGTAATTTTAAAAGAAATTTGCAATGTTTCACGTCGTGTGTGTAATTTCCCTAGAAAAGGGAGATAAAATTATTTTTTATAAAACTCCTCTGTCACACGCAGTCATTACTTGCCTCCCGTTTTTATTCGTCATTCAGGCTCTATACTTCGCGCCCTGAACGTTTAACGCCATCTTGGATTCTCCAGCTACGAAAACACACGAATGTTCACGGAAACAGCCGAAGTGTAGCGCCTAGATTAGGCATGCAAGGGTAATCGTGTAAGACAAGTCATTTCGCTACGATTTTATGTTTTATTCGCACAAAGTGAATGATTTCACTCGTTCACTCATTCAATTAGTAAAATAAAATTCTGAGTAATTGGGAATTCTGTTTCTAATGTTGGATTGACTGTAATTTCAAAATAAAGTTGGATTTATTAGCCATTTTAGTTCAGCACAAATACTATGGGGCAAAATGTAGAAAATGAGCTACATTTTAAACCTATTTTTAATTTTAGATTTTGAGGTCGCAGAAAAATACTAAAATATAAAATCTTCCGTCCCGAAATCTTTGGATGTACAGTCAACCCACCTTATTATCATTGAATGAGTGAATGGAACGAATGAAGTCGTTCAATGCTTCACGCTCCTATTCGATATAAGCAATTATTCCGATATTGACTTTATGACCTTATTTTCGTCATATAAACGAATACTATGTTGCCAGTTTTGTTACGAAGAGACTTATTACTCATTCACTTATAAAAATCCTGTTAAAATATTCTCGAAATCAATTCATAAGTGATTTTTATGAGTGTCACATTTGGCAACCTAACTCATGTAATTCTAATCTTTGTGCTTTTCTGCACAATGACGACGTACTATGAGTTTGTACTATAGAAGTGTTTATACGTAGAAAGAAGCCGATACTATTAAGAAAAAAGAGACGAAACATGGTTTGGCCACGCCATTTTCGGCTCTCCTACTCAGTAATAAGGGTCATTATATTTTTCGTCTCTTTTTAAATAACTGTGTATATTATTATCGTTTTAGCTTGTCAATTTCATTGCATGTAAGTTATAGCGTTACCATCCATAATGCATTTTTATTTAAGTTATTTTAATAAGATTAATGGACAGTTTAATTTTTAAAACTGTTTAAGTTGTAGAGTCAATATCAGAATGCACTAAAGTTGAGCTAAATGCTCAGTTTGAAGAGCTATACTCAACAATGCTCAACTTGGGAGCTCAATTGTACAGAATTCTTTAGTATTCGAAGTTATTTTTAGGGCAAAGTCATTGAGCTATAGTGTTGTCTGTGAACATTGTTTTAAACGATAACGAGGCTTAATGCAATGGTAGTAAAGGCGATTTTTGACGCACATTGACAGATTTTTTACTTTATACTCTAATAGAATGAAAATTTTCATACAAAAGCAGCAATGTACGTCAAAAAGTTGCCACCATTTTGTATTAGAAGTTAAAATAACTATATATAAAAGACAGTGAAATTAATGCCAATATATTCTTATGAAAGATAGTTTTATTAGTACCAAATTATCTTCTAAATAGTAAAAAAGTGATTTCTTGTTATAACGGCGTTCACAGATAACAGGTTTTAAATAAGCATTTAAGCAAAAATGTATGTGTCACCGAATTTTTGTAAGAATTTATATATAATAATGATTAATTAATTAGTAAACCTGTATCATACTCATTTGATGCATTTTCGACTAAGTGTATTGAAGTGTAGTAGCATGATGCACTGGGACTTCGGCTAACTTCGGGTTTTACGATGATTTCCGAATATAAATATTAAAAATGCGCTTGAGCAGTAGCCAAATTATTACTGCCGGGATTCAGGCATTTCACAATGCAATAGTGGATGACACATGAATCTTCGCTTCTAGGACAAATCGTTTGAGGAAAACTATATTGAACACAAAAAATCACAATAAAATATAAAGACAAAATGGCAAGAGAATAACTGACATCTCTAGCCGCCATCTTCTTACCATTCGGCAATTTCCGTGACCCGAACCATTCCGAAGTAGATCGTGTATCATGCTACTGCATCGTGTTGCGTGTTCGGTTGCAATGCAACCGCAACGCGTTGCTGTATCTAGCTTAATAGTGTTATGGTTAGCTTTCCTTCATACTGTTAGTCGTTATTGCAGTATTTTGATGCAAATATTATTATTTAATAAGCATATTCGTAAATAAATTGACTCCGATATAGAATGTGTTTTTTCTTTATAACCCCCTTTAGTTAAATTATTTTTTCTATGTTAAGTTAAACATTAGTTTGGCATTTTATTTTATAAAGATAATATGTAATTTTAACACACTGGGAAAAGCGGTACTTAAAGTTGCCAATCAGGTAAAGAGTAATACGAGTTTGACCACTTTATGGTTTTTTTTAGCCTGGTAAAATCTAAAAAAAAACATATAACATCCACGGTGTCTTTCAATAGCCCTTTACGCTCCGGAGTGACGGTAACTCTGTAATCACGCGATTTTCACTTTATGAGTGAAGTAGAAAACAACAATGTACAATTCAAATTCAACAATTTATTATTAAACATAAATAACAGTTGGACAAAACACAATCTAGTTAAAATCAGAATTATTCAAAAATGCACCATAAACTATTCTACTTACATAACTAATCAAGATCAAAATCTCAAATACATTAAGGTACAATTTCGAACGCAACCGCAAATACAAATAAAAATCTAGTTTTTACCATCAACAATGCGATTTGTGTTTTTTTATTAAATTATTATTTTTTAAACATTTATTTTTTGACTCGTTTTTTGTGATGATAATAATATTTTGAAGATTTAAGACTTCGTTACTAGGCGCCAAGATTGTAATTCAATGGAACTTCAAATTTTCTTTAATGTGTCTTCGCAGTTCGTTTGTAAACAATTTATATTCACGTGGACAAAATCTAATTTATTGTTGATCGGAGTTTCTATAAAAGCCTCTTCGTACACAACGTGACGCAAGTCTCCGATAACTTACGACATTGGTATCCATTGACACTGTGTACGAACCTCTACGGATTTGTGTTGCGATAGTCGCCTGCATACCAAAAGTCGTAAGGTATCGGAGACTTGCGTCGCGTTGTGTACGAAGGGGCTAACTCTGTGAGAACAAGCGCCAGTGTCGCCATCTATCGCAGCATTTTTGTTTTGTTTCCTTTTTAAACATTTTCCCGACTCTAGGATTTTTTCCTGTATTATTAATGCGTTTACAAACATAGAAAACCACATAATATACAAACACCCAGACCCGGAATAACTACTTGCAGGTCATACAAATATTTGTTGCGGGCTGGGATCGAACACGCGACCCGCTGTGGAGCAGTAGAACGGTTAGCCACTGCGCCAAACGTGCCGTTTACCATCGCCTTTGAAATTGTACCTTTAGATAAGGAAGCAAACTATTACACTAGAAGAAATAACAGTCTTTTCGTTAATTTTAATATTACACTTTTACATAAATACAAGTCGCGAATTATAGTCAATTCATTATATTATATACAAGACTACAAAAAAGATGGAGTATTTATAAAATATTAAATTCATAACTGCAATATAAATGAGGAGTGTCTTATCAAAAATTTATTAACTCATTATGTAAGGATCTGTCCGGCGGATCATTTTCGTGCCACTGAATAAAGGGCTGTATTAAATATTGCTTTTAAGTATAAAATTGCCCATCATCGAGCACAAGCAACTAACATCTGCGGCGAACTTTATACTTAAAGTCAATACTGATAAAGTCCTATCTACAGTGTCATCAAAAATGTGTATTGATTTGTAGTGAGTCATTAACATTGCGGTCCTTCGAGCTGGATTATCCAGTAGTAAGAGACATATATATATAAACACATGAAAAGTGTAGCAGAGGGGACTGTACAAGCAATAGAGAAGTATGGATAAACTTGACATTCTGGGCCGACCACAAATGAATTGAGACAAAGACAGAAGAATCTATGTATATAAAAATGAAACCCGTTTTCCATTGTCACGACATAACATGAAAACGGCTTGACCGATTCGGATAATTATTTTTTTGTTGTGTTTGTAACCATCGGGACCGGGTTTTAGACCAGGTCCTCCACCCGTGCGAAGCTAGTAGAAAATAATTAGCCGCTAGTTGAAAATAATTATTAAATGAATCGACTTTCACATCCCATTTAGTTTTGATAAGACACTCAAAAGTTAAATGCTGTTTAGATCAGAAAAGACACTACCTTCCCTTTTTCATGAAAGCTTTATAAGCACACATTAAAACCCGTTTACGTCACAAATCATTACACTTTTTGCACAAATACCTACAAATTTTACACACAAATAATTACACCATTCTGTTTCAATCATTTTTTTTAGAAGATGGTGCAAGCTACCCAATTTTATACCTTCAGCGCTAAACGCTACCTAATTTGTGATGCAAACGAGCCCAAAATTCAATAACACACACATAACAATCGTTGGTATTAAATAAATGGAATTTTAATATTGCACACATCAGAAACTCACTTAAAAATTATTATTTCTTAGCTATGTTAAATGTCTTACCCACATAACGGTCTTTATAAATGTATGGGCCTTTAAATATTTCGATATGTTTGTGATAAAAGGCATTTTTAACCCATATATGAATAAATAATGCAGAATATAGTGCTACAAGGATCAATTATTTTTCGTAGAAAAAAATCATACAAAACAGAACAAGGCTTTCTCGTCTCTAGAAAGACATTTATAAAGGCAATTGTTAATATTTAGAAACTAGCTAACCCGGTAAACTTCATACCGCCAAGTCCAGGGAAGGTTTAAAAAAACTTTTAAACCTTCCCTGGACTTCCCAAAATAATTCAAAACCAAAATCAGCCAAATCGGTCTAGCCGTTCTCGAGTTTTAGTGAGACTAACGAACAGCAATTGATTTTTATATAAATTAGAAAATACACTTGCGAGCAAAAGTATGTAATCACTAACTCCGATTTCGCGCAAATTTGAGTACTCGATAATTAGTAAAGAATAATAAAAAAATGGTACCCTTTTTAAAGGTTTAACATTTATCTCTAAAAATCACGCCATTACTTAAAGAGCTATCCCAGATCAATGCCAAGTAAGTGTTCCATACTTTTGCTCGCTAGTGTATTAACATGACGTTTGTCTTAAAAAAACAAGAAACAAGCATTAATTCTGTTGAATTAGGCAAACTACAGAGCTATTCCTTTTGGACAAAGTATGAGTCTTAAATTCGGGAAGAAGACGAGTTAGTTCCAATTTTAGCCATGCATTAAGATCCTTGTATATTGCCTTTCCATCGGAGATGTGCTATGTAGCTATCCTGCGAGGGTGTATAAGCTGAGCTACGAAACTGTGTGGCCGTTTCCACTGATGCTACGCGATGTAGCTGTGCGAGTAAGATGTGCTATAAAGATGCGCCTCCACAAAGTAGCTGCGCTAAGAAGAAGCGCAGCTCTAGCTATGCGATGTATCGATAGTAAGGAAGACGAATCATAGCACGTAGCCATAGCACGCATCCATAGCACGTAGCCATTTCACGCAGCAACAGCACGCATCCTTATGTATAAAAAACACATCTTAGTTGAATCCGTTTCCACCAGTGCAGTGCTATGTAAACCAATGAGTATGATTGGTGGAAAACAAACGCTACCGCAGCAACGTAGCATAGCGCTCTCTCTGGTGGAAAAGCAACTTAACACTGATAGTTACTTACCCGATGATAAAATTGAATTAAACTTGTTAATGGTTACAGAATTTCACTATTATCCTAATCCAATTCTAAGACCCGTTTTTTTTTCTAACCAAATTCTACACTAAAATCTCAAATCTATGCAGCTGTCACTTTTTTCTTTTGAGATTTTTTCTTTTTTTCTTGCACAGGTTTTTGTTCAGCCTGTATATTTTTTCTCTGGTCATTTTGTGTAACCTTCTTTTCATAAACTCTTTGGAAAAGCACGAATTTCCCGCTCTGAATTTTCTTAGGTTCATAGATGGCGCCTTTGAGCCTCCAAGATGGCGTCTCACAGTGTTGCCAGCTTCTACAATCCCTACCAATTTGTAGTTTATCTAGTAATTTTGTTGTCATCTCAGGAATAATTGGCTGTAGAATAATCCCGCATATTCTTAGAGTTTCCATAGTAATGTGTAGGATAACGTCTAATTCTTTCTGACATTCTGGTTTTTTGCGCAACTCCCAAGGTTTTGTGTTTTCGAAGAAAAGATTGGCCACGTGTAGGACTTTGATGACGGCATCCACTGCTTTGTAGAATTGGTAGTTTTTGTAGTGACCGTGGCAGATTTCTGTAGAAAAAAGTGGACGCGGAATTAAGGATACTGTTTTCCTTGGATATAAAAATATAAATTAAAAGATTGGAACCTTAAAGATTGTAAATGGTTCAATATTATTCAATAACTTTGTATCCACATATCACCCACTCAACTAGGACACCAGAACAAAGAGTTTTATGGATATGAAATTCTGAATAGTATTCCGAAGACTTATGAATAAAATGTGAATGGTATATGAACCTGTCACCATATCTGCGACGTATATTTAGTACATAAGATGCTTTTACCAACTGTTACCGTAAGACGTTAGAATGGGTTAAAGAATTTGTAGGTAAGTATCTTGGTGGCTCGATTAGGAAGAGCATCGGATGTATTGAATCCGGTGGTCACTGGTTCAAATCCCGCTCGCGTTATCTTTTATGCGTTTAACATTTTAAATTATTTCATGTGGATGACTTTCTTTCTGTTCTTTTTGGTTACAATAAATAAACTCACCAGGTAGTGCCTCCACATAGTCCATGAGCAGTGCTGCATGTTGGTTGTCAGCCAGCGTCAGCAGCTCGGCGGCGTGCAGTGCGGGCAGCTCCTCACGAGGGTTGAGAGCCACGCCGCAGCAGCGGGAGGCCAGGTTACCCAGGGTGTCCGCCAGCTCGGAGTTCGCTACGTTTATTAGTTTTGTTTCACTGTAATCTGAAAAAAAGTACATACAGAAAATGTATCATTATCAGCCCATAAAAGTTCCAGTTAGTCTGTCTGCGGGTGTTTTATCGAACTCGAGAAATATGATAAGCTATATTTCTCGAGGTCGAGAAAATACTCGAACTGAGGTTCGGGGCGAGAAAAAAATTACCAAGATTCGAGAATTCTCGAATTTTAATAAGGTTCAAGAAGAGAGCGTTTTATGGCTATTTTATGCTGCGTAATATCGTCCTCGTAAAAAATACTCACTAGCATCACTGGACATGGTAGCTTCCCTCAGCAGCAGATACCTCAGACCCTCGTTGCCCACGATGCTGTCTCGAGGACACACCACATTGCCCAGAGACTTGGACATCTTGCTGCCGTCCACCGTCCAGTGAGAGTGGCAGACCAGGCGACGTGGAGGATGCCATTTGATAGCCATTAGGAAAGCTGGCCAGTATATGCCGTGGAACCTGGGAAATGAAGGTAGGTTAGGTTTAGGCAACGACGATATATTACTAGACTCCTTATAACAGGCGACCGATGTCTGTCAACACATTAGGCAAAAAAGTCTTATATACAACTTATTTCGACCACTCCTGTGAGTCGTAAACATACGTTGACACAGAACAGACCTTGAGTTAGCCAATCACAACGCAATACCCCGTCCCCCTCGCTTACGTAGTACCTCAGCGAGTTGACAGAATAGTTTGTGTTCCTTAGATCGTGCATTCGGAGTCTAGTAATATATCGTCGTTGGGTTTAGGTCTTAGAGTCGCGGATCAATCAATCAATCAAAACGTTTATTTCAACTAGGCCATAACCGGCACTTTTGAATTGTCAAAAGACAAAATAAAACTAGTACAAAAATAGTTATGGTGCTACAGTCCCAGTCACAGACATAAAAACTGTGAAAGTACCGTAGGTGCTCATTCCAAAGCGTAGATCTCTATGGAGAAGAATGAGCAAGAAACTCCATGGACACTCTTTTTCAATCGCCAAAATTATTACAGATCTTTGGTTGGGTCTGTCTAAAGAGGTAGCTGTGATCCTGGATATAGGGGTAGTAAGGAATATCGTGAGTTTTAGTCAATACAAGTCTGACAGTCCCTTCCGCTTCAATCTGGGAGGGGGGACTCATTTGATGATTTAACCACGCTACTAAGCAAAAAAAGGTTTTGTTTAGGCAGATATTCATCATTTGCTAAGCCTTTTTCGAACTATGTTGAGATCGGTTAACATTCTAACCAGATCCATCTAAATACTAGTCCTTTGTATTATCTAATGCATTGTACGACATATAAGTTTAGAAACTGTTGGAGTAAAAATCAGACTGTAAACTCCTAATTTATATAAGGAGTTTACGGTCTGTTTTTTTTTAGCGTGGTATAATCATCAAATGAGTCCTTCCTCCCAGGGCAGGGTCGGAGGGTCTGTCAGACTTGTACTGACGGTGTCCTTCAATAGCCCTCTTCGTTCCGGTGTCACGGTAATTTGTGAGTCGCGCGACCTCTCATTTTGCTGACGCTCTTTGAGGCGCACGTGGAACACAACGCGCCGTCGACCCGGGTTTGGTCCATGGTCGGACATCGAGTCACCCATTACTCGTCGCCCACATACCCGTACAACCAAACATTCTTAAAAAATAAAACGTTCCAGCGAATTGAGAACCTCTACATTTTTTGAAGTTGGTTAAAGTAGCAAATAATCCTTACTTGAGTATATCCTTGCCCACGACCTGTACATCAGCAGGCCAGGCCCTCATCGTTTTCATGGTGTCCTCGTGAGGGTACCCGGTCACTGTCAGGTAATTGATCAACGCGTCCAGCCACACGTATATGCTCTGTTCTTCGTCGTCGGGCACCTATGAAAGATTTTCTTTCATAGGTGTTTATTTGGAAAGCATTAGGTACACAGTTTTGTCACGAGAATACAATGGCAATAAAGAAGAAACACAAAAAGTACAGTGTGCCTCACGGTTGTGCCAAACAGGCTCAGGAGCCTTACCACGAGCTCTTAACGCGATCCAGTTTAGGCTGTGGGAAAGACACAGAGATATAAAATCGTCTAGCGCCATCTTTTTCCCACAGCCTAAACACTCACGCCTTAGGAGTTCATGGTAGAACACCAGTTCAGTAAAAAGCCAGGCCACAGGGTGCCTAATGCTGGATTTGAACTGAGCCTTGTGAGATGTTACAGGTGTAAATCAACTTTACAGTGTGTAGGTAGGAGGTAAGTAGACAAGAATACAGGGTGAATTTTGCAACTGAGCGTGGATGACCAAATCCAAAACTACAAGGAATACTAATAAATTCTCAAAGGAGTCTCGAGGCCAATTTTCATAAAATTGGAATTTTGAAAAATAAATATTTCTGGCCAGGAATCGTTCTTGTTGATTTTGGAAAAAAAACACACGCTTTATTATTACACCATTTGATACAGAATCTTGTTTACAGAATTTTATCCTTATTAGACTCCCCTCCTCAAAAATATAAATAGGTCTATGCGAAAATTTATAAAATCAAAAAGATCTAAAGGTTCTTACAGAACTGTGTCCGTATCTGTTATGGTTGCGGAGTTCCACTTGTTAGCCTATTTAAAGGGAAGATCCTGTATAATACTGGTACTACATACCCGTATCGCCCAATGCACCCTGTTGGACGGCCGACTGACCGATATGTCGGGCAAGTACGCGTCGTCTTCCACCATCTCTTGTAGTTGCTTCTGGAACTTCGAAGGGGTAATAACGCCATCTGTGAACAAAATTTATATTTTATTTATTTATACCTTTATTTCAGGCAACTATGGCCATAACTTACAATTCATACCATTAATATAATAATTATAAATAAACTAATACATTTATTATGAATCACCTACAAACTAGACTTATTAACTATTGCACACGTAGAGGCGGCGTTTAAAAGTAGTCGTTTTTTACAGTATTAACGAGCGCGCTATTACTTATTCGTTTATCTTGCCACTTTTCTAGAGGGACTTGCTAGACAAAAACTGATAGCTTGATCAACAAATATGTAAGACTAGCTGTTCCCCGTGGAGTCACCCCCCAAGCTTGGCTTTTACTGGTCGTAGCGTGATGTTATATAGCCAATAGCCTTCCTAGGTAAATAGTTCCTGAGATTAGTGTGTTCAACCAAACAAACTCTTCCGTAGTATAATATACGTATAGATGTAGTGTTACCCGTGAAATTCAAGCCTCCTTCACAAGAAAAATGGCAAACGACAAACAAAAATTCATTTTTAACTTAATTTTGTAACAATGCCATGAACGAATGAAAACGCCCTGCATTGGTTTTTGAACGTTATTGTTTGCTACTTGTATGTCTTTACAATCAAATAAGTGTTAAATACCTTGTTTCAGCCATTCTCCTAGATGTGATTTGAAGGCACTCAGTCTAAACATGTAGTTTGTTTCCTCCGTCCATTCCACTTTGTGGCCAGACTCAATTGATACTTTTACCTGCAAAGTTAAAATCGCATTGTTATTCTGAGTTTGTTGAGATTTGGTTAGAATACGGAATTTGTTTAGGTATTGGAAAATCACCCACAACCTCTTAAGAGGTCATTGTACTCAACATTATGAAAAACTTTTACTGTGGGCCACACTTGAAATCGCGAAAAGAAAATTAGCTATTACAAACAATTATGTTAGTATAACTCGTTAAAATGAATGGATACAGCTGATTTTTCTACTTTACCACGATACAAAAAAAAACAACTGTCATTAAAATACATAAATAATTGAACACGGTTAGACCACTTTAGTAGTATTTTTGGCCAGTTCAGCAGACAAAACTTAAAAAAAAAAAATTATTACATTTTCTCCATCCCTGAGTTCATCCTTGACATGCGTTTCGGGCACGAACGCCTCGTCGTTGACGCTGTACCAGCCGCTATACTTAGATTTGTACACGTAATCTTTGGCCACTAGCTTTTTCTGAAAAGAATATAAAAGCATAACAGAGGTTTACTTAATGCACCCTCACACTTTTCCAAAGTTCAAACCACAAGCTCTTTTTTCTCTGACGCTGGCGATATTTCATTATTTTCAGACGCCATCTAGTCCCAAGCTAAGCAGAGCTTGTGTACTAGATAACTGATAAACATACTTATATATTTCTAAATACATATTATAGATAAATTACACCCAGACACAGAACAAATGATCATGCTCATCTTACAAACATTTGTCCTGGGTGGAAATCGAACCCACAACACGCGGCATAGCAGTCAGGGTCACTAACCACTAGACAAACAGGCCAGTCAAAAATATAGCTTGTCACTAACGTTAACAACTTCGGTCTAAGTGGTGCTTGTACGGCACGCCGCGTAGCGTGATCTCCGCAACGTACCACACAGTAGCCATTACACTTTCGCATCGCTGTCCGAACCGTTCTATTTTCTAGCGTCGCACTCATTTACTCGTACCCTTGATCTCAGATTCTAGTAACACGTATGGCTGTACGATCTGCTACGAGAAAAACGCGCGTCTCGTGGAGTGCTTCAAACATTTGCTCTAATGAGCAATGAGCGAGCGGTAATCCGCTCGCTGTCACCGCTCACAGCGGCAAGGTTGTAAACGGGGCGGAACAATGCGATTGCAATTGGACCGATTCCAACTACTAGTGACAATCAACCTTGCTGCTACGATATAATGATGCAATTCGATGGACTTGTCGTCGTCGTGGCGATCATGTTTTGTTTTTCACCTACCCGTATACAACCGAACATTTTATGTTATATGAAGTAGTGGTAAGGTTGATTTTCACTTGTAGTTGTAATCGGTCGAATCGCGTTTTTTTTTAGGTGGTAAAATCATCAAATGAGTCCTCCCGCCCTGGGTGGGGCGGAAGGGACTGTCAGACTCTTACTGACTAAAATGTAACCTGGGCCCTGGGTTAAGAAAAAACCCGCGACCCCAGCAGGCATTTGGCGCGAAACACGACGCGCCACCAACCCGGGCTTGGTCCTCGGTCGGACGGCGAGCCACCCATTACTCACCGTCCGCAAGCCCGCTCCGCCGCTGTGCCCTCTGCTGATCAGAGGGACACGCGTTGGAGCGTCCACACGACAGGCTATTCGCATACGGGCAAAGAGACTCCTTAGGCACACAGTGCCTAAAGAAGAGTTTTTGCCCGCATCCCAGGGTGCACCGGCCCGAAAAACTGGTCTTCCCCCCGGACGTATCCGAGAGGGAACTCCAGTCCACGGGCGCACGTGGAGGTTTCCTGCCTTAGCACCCCAAGCTCCCTTAGGCTTAGGCAAACGTGGCGTGTGTGGCCACTACGGAAAGTGCGTCATGGTTTTGCTTAGTTAGTTTTGCGTTGGAGGTTTGCTACGGGTATAATGGACGAATGGATCGCCGGCGGACAGATCTCGGCAATCGTTGCTTAACAGTAAATATTGATCAGTGAGGATGTTGTTATAAACATGTCCTGTTAAGTGCTGAAATTAGGAGTGTGCCTACGGTGCCCAGGCACAGTACGCAGACTCTAGAGAGGAGCGGAAATGGCCAGACCAGGATCACAATTGGTCAGACCAGGGCGCAGTTGAAGAAGTTTGCAATGGACGCATAATAGACTAGTTATGGCAATTGGTCCAATTCATATTTATTTAAAAAGAAATCCTTACCCAAAAATGTCTGACCGCAACCTTATGCCTCTCCTCTGTGGTCCGTATGAAGTCTGTGTACTCAACATTGAAATCCTTGAACAGCTGTCTGTATTCATTGGATATGTTGGTGCAGTACTCTGGCAGTGAGAGCTTGGCTTTAGCAGCTGCCTGCTGGATCTTTGTGCCATGCTCATCTGTACCTGGAAAAAAAGTATTTAAGTACTAGCCAGTGCTCGCTTCGCTGTGTGTCAAACATCATTATTAAAATAATTCAGTGTGAGTTGGACTGGCATATGAAGGATTCAGTTTTTCTCGTTATTTGATCATTTTACCAAGCTAAAAAAAAGATAAATAGCGGCAACAAAAATACATCATCTGTGAAAATTTCCACAGCGTAACTTAAAAGTTAAATAGGGTGTAAAAATTCTGTTGTGGTGGTCCAGAAAATTTGATTTTTCCAAGCTCGCATTGCACGCTCTCTAAAGAGGATTTCGCTTGTCGTGGTATAGATATATTTCCTACATACTATTATATTTTATAAACATCTCCTTTTTAGAAATGCACCTGTCGATGATGGATGGGCAAGTTCTTACTCTGATTCAGACTTGGCAAATTTTCGGATGGCTGTGCCCACAGCCAATTTTGAGAGTTGGATCCGCACCTGCGTGCAAGACTTTGGTCTGAGCGATGCAACTGACGATGCGAATATTAACTACTTGGAAGTACGCGAATTCGCCACTGGGGGCGCTTCGTGGCGTGTTTCAAACATTTCCGGCAGGAGGCCTTAAATAACATACCTGTGCTAAATATAACATGGCAGTCAGGGTTGGTCAACTTCTCAAATCTCTGTATAGCGTCTGCAACTACTGCTGAATACAGATGACCTAGATGTGGAGCTGGAATAGAAAAATTATTGTTTTTAATACAGATTTTAATTGCATAAAAAATTATCACTACATAGTTACATAGTATGAAAAATTCACTTCCCGTCTGTCCATATGTATGCTTAAATCTTTAAATCTAAGCAATGGATTTTGATGTGTTCTTTTTAATACAAAGAGTGATTCAAGAGGAAGGTTTTTGTGTATATAACATGCATAATGTAGTAGAGATTGCAACCATGCAGAGCCAGAGCGGGTTGCTAGTACTACATTTTTTGAAAATAAATATTTTTAGAAAAACCATAAGTACTCATCATGATGTTGCTTTTATTCCAATTTTTATCAGGGCATTGTAACATCTTATTAAATTATTAATTAATTTGGGCAACATCAATATTCCATATCATTCGTCTTAGCAGTCACCCAAATATTAATAACTAAGCTGTTCTCCGCAGTTTGCGGAGAAGAATCAATCCCATCAATCATGCAACAAACTGCGGTGAAGAACCAATCCCATCACATCCCATTTCCTTTAATATTCAACCTTTAAAACTGTCTCTTTAATGGGCTAATTGAAATCAATGATTTGACTTTGACTTCACCCCCACTGCTAGGCTCTTATTGCTTGTAGCGTGATGTTATATTGCCAATAGTCTTCTTCAATAAATGGACTATACAACACAAGATAATTTATCAATTTGAACCAGTAGTTTCTGAGATTAGAGCATTCAACCAAGCAAATAAATTCTTAAGCTTTAGAGTACTAGTATAAATAAATGGACTGGACCTTATCATGCAACAGAAACACTTTACTTTGGCAGTCAGCCCAGTTAATATCTCAGTAATAACCTGGAGATAGTAAATGAACAAGATTGATAGCAAAAGAGGTCAGTAGGTCATCTTAGGGGAATAGATATAATAGTAGACATTCTATGAGAAAGTTATAAATAGCGAAGTTCTCATATTGAGCGTTATATTACTTTCATTTCCTGTTAAGAAAACCTTGAACCTGATCTAGCAAATGTTATTGAAAAATTGTGCCATGCAGTGATCAAAATAAATTATTAAAATAAAATAAAAAATTCTGTCTTCCACTTACCCGCATTCACATAAAATATCGGCGTGGTGACATAAAACGGAGTTTTTTGCACAACAGAAGAAAGCAAACGCAAAGTTAATCTCATTTTTTTGGAAAATTACAATGTTTACCCAGCTGATTATTATAAAGGTTATGATAGTAATTGTAAACTTTGAATGTCAATTCTTGTTTGTTTAATGCAGCAATGCGTCCTTTTCATACGCTTCTACTCATATTCCAATATTTATGAACTCAATAGGATAGGCATTGACTCTACCGGTCTGCATTTGAGGACAAAATGTCAAATGAAAGTTACGCGGTGATAAAAAATTGCGTTTAATTTCTGCATTTTTCTTTGCAAAAACATGCAATTTCAATTTGGTCGTTTAGCATGAGTTCCGTTACACGTTATCAGATGACATATCTATTGGGTTAAAAGAAATGATAAAAAATTCAATGCAGTGATTGCTAAACCATAATTTGTTTATGATATACCAATACAAAGTTTCTTTAAATGTAATAAATTATAATTATGAAAAAGATTTTTTTAAGAAAACATCTTGAATCATGTGTTCCACCTTTGTCAATTTTTCTAGATTCTGCGTAAAATAGTAGTTTCAAGTGTAACATTAACCGATCATGAAAAAATGACATTCAATTTTGTGGTGCGTCATAAAATTTTGTGAATTTTCAATTTTGTTGCATTTTTTAGTTGAATCAATGAAGGCACAGTTTGCAGACGTGCGAATTTGTTGTGATGTGATAAAAATTGCAAAATCGAAGACTATTTTAGTGTAGTTGCTGTGTTGAATAAAAAACGCCGCAAAATGTCTTACGGAAAGATTGTTATTATGGCTTGTGGTAGCTTTAGCCCACCGACATACATGCACCTTCGCATGTTCGGTAAGTAATCGGAAATCGAACATGAAATGCGCAATTATTTTGCATTTTTCAGTAATTCTTTGGCAATGAACTTGAACTGTTGACCTTTGGCATTTAGAATAGATGTAACTTCATTGAGCTTTGTGATTTGTGTGATAGTTACGGAAATCTTAAGAAAAATGACTCACAGAGGTATTTACTCAAGGTTTCATTACAGAATTTTATTAATATTTTATTACATTTCTAGAAATTGCCAAAGATTATATCCACAACCTGAACCTAGGCAGTGTGGTTGGAGGCTTGGTGTGCCCCGTGCATGATGCTTATGGAAAGAAAGATTTGGTGCCGGCTCACCACAGGTAAAATGTTTAACATAATCCTATTCATTAATTATTTCATGACTATACATATAAAAAAAATACCACCGGAGCGGAGGTGAAAGCTGATAAAACTCCCAAGGGATGGAGTCTCGGACACCTCTTTAAAATATCTTTTATTATAATAACAATAAAACTTGTTCAGACAGGTTGTATATGGTTATGGCATATACTGATAACATTATTTCATCACTTGTGACAAAAACTTAAGTGTTCATCCACAACTAGGCCATGTATTATGATGGTATGTTTTTCCTATAGCTTTATTTAATACCTATTACTTTTTCTTATCAGGGTAATTTTTATTATTTACTAGCGGCCCGTCCCGGCTTCGCACAGGTGGAGGACCCGGTCTAAAACCCGGTCCCGATGGTTATAAACACAACAAAAAAATAATTATCCGAATCGGTCAAGCCGTTTTCATGTTATGTCGTGACAACGGAAAACGGGTTTCATTTTTATATATATAGAAGATATACTTTTGTAGATATAATCAAAAATGTGTAAGAAGATTATTTTTTATTGTTTTCTCTGAACTCACAAGTGCACTGAACTATTTGTTGGACAATTATTCATTGAGTTTCTTTTTTAAATTTGTTCAGTATAGTGCAGGAGTCCTATTAATACATAAGATAGAAAAAAAAACATTCCATTTACATTTGCTATTTAATACTAACTAATAGTTAAATATTGTGATGTCCAAAACCTGGAATAACCCAGAAAGAAAAAACCCAAAATAGAAAAAGAAAGTATCCATTTTTTTGTCTCTGTTCTGTGATCTTTACACAATAGACATGAAACCCTTTAAAAGCCTTCAATTCATTGACATAACAAGTTTTCCTGGGAAAGGAAATCATGATTGACTGGCCTGTTGGTCTAGTGGTTAGTGACCCTGACTGCTGTACCGGGGGTTGTGGGTTCGATTACCACCCAGGACAAATGTTTGTGTGATTAGCATAATCATTTGTTCTGTGTCTGGGTATAATTTATCTGTAATATTTATGTACTTAGAAATATATAAGTATGTTTAACAGTTGCCTATTACCCATAACACAAGCTCTGCTTAGCTTGGGACTAGATGGCGTTCTGTGATAGTTGTGAAATATTAATTAGGTCATGTTATATCACAATAACATCCTTGCCAAATATACACATAATAAATCTTGAAGTTGACACAGATAGTGAGACAATAATATTAATTATTATCTCACCAGACAGTTCAAGGTGCTGATAAAAGACGTAATATAAACAATAAATATTTAATTTTACTACATAAATATACATTCCCACAGTTGGCCTAGGTAAATACTAACAAGTACTTCTCAAAATATTTATTCAAAATGTGGGACAAAACTTTTCATTGTCTTTGAAATCGCCACAAATGTCATTCTAGATTTTATTCTTCTATCATCTCTCCTACACTACTAAACACGTCATGGGTTTTGCCGTTCTTATATTTATTTCTTTGTTATATTTTTTTGTTATTTAAAATCTTGTTCAAAATGACACATCACTGCTTTTACAACGATTCTTGGGCCAATATAATTTTTAAACACAAATGTACACTGGAACTCACAAGAATCTTAGATTGGAAGCCAATTTCACCATTATTTTCCTGCCCTTCCGAGTTTATTCTGCTCAGAACGGTTCTTTGGTCATCCTCTCTTTTTTTTTTATTTGGCCTTCCACTCCGTCTCCATGCAACAGCTTTGACATTCATCACTGATCACCAATCTCACACAATAATGGTAAAGTAATAGCTTTTATGAAGTGATTAAATCATCCTATTAGTTCTGGGTGGAGAGGGGCTGACATATCTTCCACCCTGTTCTTTCGGTATCCCTTCACGTTCTATAGTCCCTATAAAGACAGTTCCACTACCCCAGCGTCAAGTAATACCTGGATAACTATGATTTTGTACAGAGGTCAAATATTTGATGATGTATGTGATTCCAGGATAGCCATGTTGAAGCTAGCGTTGAGGTCGTCATCATGGGTGAAGATATCAGAGTGGGAGACACAGCAGTCTGGGTGGACGAGGACTAGGCTGTCACTGCAGCATCATCAGGTAAGGCTTAGTATTTAGTTAACCTCGCCGGCCACCCCCCACTCTTTCCACTTTTCGAGAGCCCGTGCGTCCTCTTTCCATTTTGAATAAGAATAATTTAAAAATAAGAATAATTTATTTGCATAAAATATAGGCTCGCCACCTCCTACGCGGCCTGCCGCGACCCCGTCTCACTGTCTCAGGGCTCCAGTTTGGAGCTATTTTGGCCCACAGTTTGTCAAGCATGCGACAGACATGTCCTGCCCAGTCCCATTTGATTTGGGCAGCCTTCTGGGCCACGTCAGCGCAGTTTTGTGTTTCGAACTCGATTCGTTAATTAAACACCTAATATACTGCGCTCCATTGCTCGTTGGCAAACCTTGAGTTTGGACTTCTGGATGTTAGTCAAAGATTATGTCTGGGCACCATATGTTTTTTTTTACGTGGTTGAATCATCAAATGAGTCCTCCCGCCCCGGGAAGGACTCTTTTGATGATTTCGAGATTCGTTGAGTGAAGTGGGTTCGATTCCCGCACGGAGCAAATATTCGTATGATCTACAATTATTTGTTTCGGGTCTGGGTATATGTGTATGTTTTTCAACCTTTTTCATGGCGCGACCCCTTTAGTATGAAGAAATATTTCGCGACCCCCCTACCGGTTGCTGTTTTCTAGCATTCAATTTGACGGCACGGTAAGCGAAGTTGCAAAGCGATTGCACTGCTATGCTGCGTGTTACGGGTTTGATTCCTGCACTGAGCAAATTTTTTTATGATCTACAGTGGCGTATTTTAAAATTCAGCGCCCTGGACCTGTTCAGCTTGCCGCCCCAAAAATTGAATAAAAAATAAAAGTCTAGTGCGATTAACTGTGCACCGACATTTCCACACCGCCTTCTAAAAGAAACACTTAAAGCAGGAGTATACCCTCATTTTGTACTACAAATTTAAGTTTTTAATAGTTTGCAAACGGTGAGAGTACGCTCGCTGCGTAGCGAGTGTGCTGCGTAGTTTATTTTTCAATAGTAGTTTCCACAAATGTATTATTGAAAAATAAAATATAAAAAACGAGGTCATTAGGTCATGGAAACTTAAAACATATTTACAAGAGCGAGCGCAGCGAGCTCGAAAATTCTTAGGTTTCGGGACTACGAAAAGCCATATCTACATAGAAAAGTGAACGCAGTGAAATCTAAAAGTTTCCGTAGTACGACAAAACAAGTTTTAATCTAAAAGCGAGAAAAAAAATTAAAGACTTGAAGAGCGAGCGCGGCGTGCACAGTAAATCTACTATTTCTGCACCAACATAAGACTAGTTTTCATTGAAAAGTGACCTGAAAACGTTGACTTTTTTTGACGTTCACAAGCCTTCATTAATGGGCGAGCGTAGTGAGCCGGGAAAATTTTAGGGAATATTTTTTTCCATATAAATCTTTTGTAAACTATGTTGTTTTTTTACTGCAGTAGCTTTCGCAACTTTTTACAAGTCCTCGAGAGAAGCTTCGCGACCCCCCTGAAGAGGCTTCGCGACCCCCCAGGGGGTCGCGACCCACAGGTTGAAAAACCCTGGTGTATGTGAATTGTGTGTGGAGCAGACTTATTAAAAAAAACTTTTTTTTTCTTCGTTGAATACCTTTTATCGCTCAAATCTTTCTTTTTCTCGTAGTCATGGTATAAAGTATCGTTTGCAACTCTTGACTATAACGGATTGAAATCGAGGGCCTGAATCACTCGCATCGCTCAGGATTTAAATACTTGAATCACTCGCTTCGCTTGTGATTCAATCATCATGAATCACTCCCTACGCTCGTGATTCAGTCATTAAAATCCTTCGCTTGCTCTTGATTCATATAATGGCCCTCGCTTTAAATCCGCTCTTTATTCACTAGTTGCAAAATATACTATTATGACTAAACAATGACATCAACTTTTGATATAGTAAGACAAAGTTTCAACTGAGTGATTAATTTTTGTTAAAATAAACTTTATTAAGTCATCATGTATCACATCTTTCATGGGAACAATTGATTAGATTAAGCTACATACATTTCTGTTGTACAAAAACTAGACAGTTTTTTAAAATTGAACCTTGTGTTATTTCATTGTGGTTCATTATTGAAAATTTTGCCTTTGTACAGCGATTTTTTACCAATCACTGTTTACAACTTTTAAAAGTGATGTGTCATGTTGATAGTTTTACAGAGCAGACATCTAGACTTACTTCATGCAGATCTTGCAATGTCATGGTACGCGTGTAGCTAACAATAATAATAATATTCCACAACTATCACACAACGCCATCTAGTCCCCAGCTAAGCAGAGCTTGTGTTATTGGTACTAGACAACTGATAAACATACCTATTATATTAACATACTAATTTAATAAATGTTGCCTCTTTAGCAACACTGGTAATTTCTCCCGTATCATGTGCGAGTTAACAAACACTATCAGCCTTACTACAAAAACTTAAACATTCGTTGAACACTTGTCTACGTCTATTAAAGTCACAAACATAAACAGCCCTACCCAGAAAAACTCCTTGTTGGTTTCATAATATTTGTTTCGTTCGGAAATTGACGCAGTGCAGTAGTCTGGCTTCACCATCCCTGCCTTTGCCATTACAATAATTATCTGTCGAGGCTTTCGTTGGGTAGTTGGTTCAAAGGCCAGATTCAGAAGGCAGTACTCCTCGATACGGCTCGCATTGTGAGGAGGATCCTGTCTCTGGAACCCCAACCACCGATAGCCTGGACCCTGCTCCCATGCTAGCGGACCTCTATTTTTAGATTTTTAAATGTTTTTTATTCTTTTTAATTAAGAAATATTTAAATATTTAATAATATGTGAATGAATAAACGGAATAATAATGATATCATCTTCCTGTCCTTATCCCATTTTACTTGTGGTCGGCGCAACAAGTTTCTTTCTTCCATTCTCTATCACAAGTCATAGTATCATTTACGCCTTTTTCTTTCATATCCTTACTTATACAATCCATCCATCTTTTCTTTGACCTTCCTTTTCCTCTCCATCCATCAATATTAATACCCATCACTCTCTTAGTCACATGAGTGTCAGCCCTCCTCATCACATGTCCATATCAAGATAGACGATTCCCTTTCACTTTCTAAAATAGGCGCGACTTTCAAACTGCTCCTTATAAACTCGTTCCTTACTTTATCCGTTCTTGTCACTCCACACATCTACCTTAACATCCTCATCTCCGATATATCCTACTAAAATATATAATATAAATGTGAAAGTTTGTTTGTGTAGATGTATGTTTGTTACTCTTTCACGCAAAAACTATTGAACGGATGTGAATGAAAATTGGTACACAGATAGCTTATAACCTGGATTAACACATAGGATAGTTTTTACCCCAATTTATGTTACCGTGGGATAATTATCGAGTTGTAGCGGGTGAAACCGCTCGCAGTGGCTAGTTATATTGTAATTGAACTACATTCTTGCCCCCCAGGACACAATAAACAACTACCTATCAGGCCAGATCGATCCAGATCCTCCATCCTGGCTACCAGACGACATCCTCAACTTGAACAGTCTGGATGAGCCGGACAACTTGATGGAGAAGCTGAACGGCAACGTGCAGGATGGAGTGACTGTCAAGTTGTTGTGTGGAGCTGATCTGCTGGAGTCTTTCGCGACGCCGGGGCTTTGGTCTGATGAGGATGTGAGTAGAGCAGTCAGTGTGTCGAAAGTCGTGACGGCTAATTGCTTAATTGCCAAGAATCTTGATCAACACCTAAGGAAGCTCTCGCGAAGTATCTCGAGAAACATTTGGCAAATTCTAAAGAGTACATCAGTTATATTTTATCGAAAAATATATCGTAGTCTTTTGTTACGTAAACCAAAATTGTTGAACATACCTATGACGCTTTTAAAATTGGCAATACGCCACAACTTAGTAAAATTTTCGCTAAGTTCTGACTTCTTTTCATGCGTTATGTCTTTTTAAATGTTCATTGATTTAGCCAAGCAAAAAATACGTGTCCATAATTTTTCAAAACTGTAAATGACGGTCTAATTAGATTTGCAAGTTTAATGCTTTCAAATACGCAATAGATTCAAGAAGACTCACGTATTGTAAGGAATTTTCTCTCCTAATAGAAATTGCGCAAGGATTCCTGCGGATAAATCTGCTTGGACTATCTTTATATTGTTTTCGTGCTATTATTATAATAATAATAATAATAAGGAATAACAGGGATAACCTCCGGTTTGGGCCTCATTTCATTTAAATTGCGTAACGGGCCTCTGCAAGATGGCTTCGGCTCCTGGCACGCCCTTTAAAAGTCCGGAATCCCATGATCCCGAGATCTTAAAAGATATAAATAATAATAATAATAATAAATTGTTTATTTCTCACCACAATATAAAGTATTCAGAACAATAGTTTTGAGACAGATCATTATACATATATAGTTTATATCATATATTGTGGGAGACTGGTGCCTAAGCTAGGCTCGTAGCCTGTGTTTCAGGACACCAGGGTCCCACCCATTATCTTTTACAATACCTCAACTATACTTTAGCGCTGACGAGTGCAGTAGGTAACAAAGTATGAGAAACTGTTAGTCGTGTAATTTGTGTTATGTATAAGTGTGTGTGTTTGGCATGTGTTTGTCACTGTATATGTGTATTGTGTTTGTGTAAGATGTTTGTTATGTTTATGTGTATGTGTTTATTTTTTATTATTTCGAAACCATTTCGTTATGCCATACAAAAAAAAACAATGAGTTCTTAACATTAGTCGCGATAACATTTGTCGTTTTAAATGATATTACATTTTATTTCAGTTGGAGAACATAGTGGGTCGTCATGGACTAGTGGTGGTTTCCCGCTCCGGGTGCGACCCGGGCCGGTTCATATACGAATCCGACATGCTCTACAAACATAGAGTAAGTATAAAACTCTTATTTATTTCCTAGCTTGTATCTTCCCACTGTTGGACAAATGTCTCCATCGCTTACGACTGTCAATATGCATGGCATATCAACAGGAAGAAAAAATAGAAAAAAGTTGTTTCTCCAGAGTTCTTTTTTCGACTTATACAGGGTGTAAGGGACAGGTAAAATTATAAACTTGTTTGGACAGTTTGTATGTAAAGGCCGATTTTTTTTTCCATTTCCTGAAAAAAAGTTTGTGAATGATTGTTTAGTTTCGTCTAGTGAGTAAGCACTGAGTGAGAAAAAAAAAAACAAAAAGGCGAACGATAGTTAGAGCCAAAACGTTCAGACCCTTTTCATGTACTAAGTTGCTCCGCAGTATTGTATTTCATCGGTATCTTAAACTCAATTAAATTGGTCTGATGCGGTTAACGCAGTCGACACCGATACATTGAATTATTTTAACTTATAGAGATAAGAGAATGTTTGCCAGTATATGTATATTTTTTCATTGAAAAACGTACAGATTTAGCATGTCTATAACGATCATTGACCCAGTTACGTTTTAGTTTTATTCATTTAGAACTAGGAAATACTTTTAGGAGAGTAGAAACGATTTCCATTAGACTTCTAATTAATTTTATAGCGCAATTGCCTACCGTCACTCGTTCTCCCAAATTTGATTATCTACGGAATTCGAGCAAAAGCATTGGTGCCCGAATTCGAGTCTTTCGATCGCCGAAGCCTACATGTTTAATGACAAGTGTACCTACGCCATTCTTGATGTAAAACCGATAAATTGTCGTATCCAGGTTTTATCTAGCTTTGGCATCCTTTCTCGATAAATGTATTATCCAACACAAAATTATTTTTTATATTCGGACCAGTAGTGCCTGAGATTCGCGTTCAATCAAACAAACTATACTGATAGTGATATACGCGAGCTGAGCTTTATAATATTAAGGAAAGGGTAACTTAAAAACCCAATAAATAAAAACTTTTTAAATATTTCAGCACAACGTAATCCTAGTAACAAACTACATAGCCAACGAGGTGAGTTCAACACAGATCAGACGCCTGGTGCGGCGAGGAGAGAGCGCCAAGTACTTAACAGACGACGCCGTGCTCGCGTACGTCAGGCAACACAGGCTGTACGGGGCCCCGCATTGTGTCACGTGAGTACACTTTTTGGCCCCACTTGGTCGACCCGTTAGCCCCAGTTGGCCGACCCATTTGCCCCAGCTCGTCGACCTATTGGACTCAGCTGGTTGACCTATTAGTCCCAGTTGGTCGACCCATTTGCCCCAGTTGGCCCTAGCTGACCTACCCGTAAGGCCCAGTTGGCCCCAGTTGGATGAGCAATCTCAAAAGCAATTTTTACTGCCGGGCAAGCTTTGGCTTGAAAGTCACATCACATCACAATCAGACTATAAAGTTGGGAACATTAAATAATCAGCCTATAATGTTCCCACTGCTGGGATTGGGACACTGGGAGAGAGATTGTCTGTAGTCCGCGCGGGCCCAGTCCGTGTGGCTGAAGGATAGTTGAGGAATAGTTTTGTTTCGTAAAGAATGGATGGGTGGGTAAAGGCATGCTTGAAACTTTTTGGGTATAGTTAGCAGTTTGACTGTCGAAGAAATAGCCAAGTATTTGAATTACTTGGGTTGTTGACACCACCAATTAATTACATATTTTTTAATGAGTTTTCAAAACTAAAACAAACATTCTTCATAGATTTTAACTCAACTCTTTTTTCATTTCAGCAACTTAAAATAAGCAACTAATCGGCTATTGTGGCATAAAATAATATTATTTATGTCTGACGAATTATTGAATAATGGTGTCAACAATTCAATTATTTGCAGTAAAACTGTTATTTTATATTAAAAATGAATGGCATGAATTTAATTTATGTTATATTATGGTTTGTTAGTTTTTATGTTTGATGGTTTTTAAACATATAATTTGTGATTGATTTTGTTTTCTTATTTTTTGTTTGATTATGAAGATGTTTTATTTTTCTAATGTGTTGTTGATTTATCTATTTAAGATATAATTTATTTTTAGATTTTATTGTTATTTTAGATACATTATATTTACAAGAAAAGTGATTTAATAGCCAATAACTTCGGTTATAAATTTTTCCTATTAAGGCTCTTCCAAACCGGGAGCATTTGTCTGTAATGAATGACTTTAGATTCAAAATCTAATTTTAAGTTATTTTAAATATCGAACTTTCGTCCTTCTGGACGCTTTACGTATACGTATGTGTATAAAGTCATAAAAATATAATGAAACAGTTATAACGGGTGACATACACAAATGTTTCGTAACATTTTGTCATTTTAACACGTCGTGTGTCACACAGAGCTCGTGGCTAAATAATTACAGCTGCACAGTTCGATCTTCCGGGTTGAGCCGCGCTTGCCGAGGTTGGTCTGTCTGTCTGATTTATAGATCTTTGACAGTCTTTACTGTTAGTCAGAAGCTCTAAAGTCTGACTGGAAGCCGACCCCAATACAGTCGGTACAAGCAGATATTTCAGACGTCGATCACACCTGACATCGTGAGGGCACTTAGACTTTCAAGCTAGTCGAATAAGAACCTCTTCTTTTTGAAGTCGGCTATTAAATACAAAGCCGTTATACCCTCGCCCCCGACTGTGTGATTTTTGTAACCGCGGGTTCAGTGTTTATTTCAGTTCAAATCTCAGTATTGAATCTGGGTTTGGTAAAATTATTACATTACAGGCAAATGCTCCGGTGAAGGAGCCTTAAGTTTTCTGACAATTTAATATTTTAAACAAAAAAATGTTTTTATAAATATTTTATGGAAGTAAATGTTTTAATCATGGTTATTTTCTTGTTTGCTTTTTAGATTTAACTGAAACGAAAAATAAAACCAATTATTGTACTTTTTTCCGATTTTCAGTTTACTTAGATGAAATTTATTATTACTGATACACACTTCATACTTATTCATTCAATATTATTTTTCTTTACTATCATTTTGAACTCTTACGCAATTATCAATCTTATAACTTAATAGTAAGACACATTTTATATAAAATACTAACGCATAAAACCTCTTTCACGCTGCCCGGATAACAGTGAGTATAACATCCTCAACGAACTAATCGCTAGCTACGACAAACGTTCACCACAAGACGTCATAATGGCCTCCCCTGAGGAAACCAGCTTCAAAAACATCCTCATATCAATTAGAGACAAACCCTCTATAATAGACGAGACCATAACCGTGAAAAGACCTAGGAAGACCAACTTTCTTATGCCCAACTCCCATACAGACTCCGTATCCCCAATCTGCGAGCCTTTGAAGCCCAAAATGGCTTACCTCGACAAAGTACCCTCGACTTACGTCCCAGGAAAAGCCGTCAAAATCATCAGCGATGCAACTGAACACAAAATTGACAAGGTAACTTTAGATACGACTTATTGCTCTCTCGATAGCTATTTAAGCAAAGCCGACTTCGATCTTTATAAAAGACGGGTAAGTGAAGGCAACGTTGAGAAAGTCGAAGTAGAGGCTTCGAAAAAACGCTGCTCTTCAACGATCAGGAAGTTGAAGCCGGAGGAAATGAAGAAGTCGAAGTCGGAAGTCAGTAAGTTATGTGATAAGATGAAGAGTATTAAGATGAAAGATAATTCGGGTAGGAATTATAAGACGCGTAGTTGTAATGATATTGTTAGGTTGATTTTGACTAAGCATGGGATACATGTTATTAGTGATACGGAGGCTATTGTTTAGAAATTTTGATCGTTATACTTGTGGCTTAAGGTTGAGATTCTACTGGGATTTAAAAAGGCCTTTGCTTTGGGACACTCCCACCGCACTATTTCTAAACCAATAACTCTTGAAAGCCAAAACCAACCGTGGCGACCACCAGAAAAGGGCATTTAAAAAGGCTTCACCTGTGCCAAAGACAGACCGTGCTTATTTTCGTCGAAATATGTTCCTCCGTTAAGTCTTCGGAAGGTAACAGACAAACTAACAGAATGACAGTCCAGTAGAATCTCATCATGGGTAATTTAAAAGACAAATGTAATCGCCTGAAAAATAACGGAATTTCATAAGATACCTGAAACAGTCAATTTACTTGGAATTGTAAGTTTCTACAACTTCATTACTTTAAATAAAAATAAAGAAAGTAAGATAAAAAGATAAATAAAGCTTTGATTAAGAAATATTGTCTTTGGTCGAACAGTTTTTCTAGAAAATGTCTTCCAAACTGTGAATTTATTTTGTCAATTTGCATTTAAGCCGGATTCATCAATTTCTGACTGACTTTATAATATTAAAAATTTACATTACAATGCAAGCTTGCTTCATTTTGAAATTATATTAAGACACATCGAGTTCCTGATTCAAAATCAGATTTTATACCATTTATTTTAACTTACTATGGTCGTAATCATAAACGTTTTATTTGATTTATTACAGGCCATTTCCAAACTTAATGGAGTTAATTGATTTCTAATAAAATAATACAGGTTTTTTACCAGTACCTTTTATCCGTGTTTACCTTAACCAGTTTTTTTACCTTTCATAATTTTAAACATTAACGACAACTTTTTGTTTTTACAAAATACTAGTTACTGCAAACATTTTTTTATGGTCACTCGCTGATGCCACGTGACACTTGTTACCCCGAAATTCGGGATTATTAGCTCAAAAGTTATTAAGTTATATAAGTTTATTTCAATATGAAATATAACTATTATTCGGTGACATAATCATTTTGAATCGGTAGATCGGCTGAAAAATCTTAAACTGAAGTGACTGTAACAAAATAGAAAAAAGACTAGCTTAATATACATACTGCATTTTGGCAAAATCTTTCTTTCTTTTAATATAAAAATAATAAATAATTGTTAAGTCTTTTTGATAGGCTATTTCATGTTTAAACAGTGGAATTTATAATAAAGCTATTAATGTTCTTAATTATAAATGTACTCCTTTTTATATTATTATACCTTTTAATATAAGATGTTTTAATCTATAATTTATTGCTAGTTAACATAAGGTTTAAATTGCCACCCTCAGAGATTCGTTATTTCACGATCAGACAGTTCGCTTTGATTCGTGTTCGAAGTGGAACGTGTGAACACAAAAAAGTGAAAATAAAATTAAACGAAACTTACCATCATTCACTCGAGTGAATATATCATTCACTCACGTGATCCGTGATCTTGAGCGAAAAGAGTTAACTCGAGTTGATCGTTCACTCGAGTGAATTGTTTGATTGCTGATTCAATGAAGTCTGAGTGTGGCATTAAGTGTTGTTTCTTTAGATAAACATGTTTCTATAAATTTATTACTATAGAACGTATACTTTTAAAGAGAGAGTTATAAACATAAGGTTATTATACAATATGCATGTAGTTATATTCATATAATATTAGGTAGGTACTTAATAATAAAAAAAAGAAAATTAATACATTTCCTAAAATAAAGATAATTAACTAGATGGAATTATAAATTAGCGGTTTAAAACTATTTCTTTAACGTTTGTAAATATTAAATTAATTATTAAACAAAAAATAATCTTAAAAAAGTATTACTAAAGCTCATTATTGCATAAATGCCAAAATTTTAGAGCACAAAGTGAATTTTATAATGCTGCAAAAGAACACATTGAATGTTTATAAAAAATCTAAAATGAAATACACTTTTTCTAAGAGCGTGTTTCACTAATTTAACTAAATCGTCTACATCTGAACTAGTTTAAATAGCTGTCGCTGTCAATTTTCCATAGCAATGATTACATTGACAGTTGTTTAAACGTAGTTCACTTTCAAGTAAGCTGGTTCAATTTAAATAATGAAACCGGCCCTTAACAAAAATGGCCTCAAAACTGCCCCTTAACATGAGCAATTATTTTTTTTACCATTTTAATGCTTAGCAAAACCTAACGTTAAAAATTTAAAAGATATTTTATCTAATAAATAAATAATAGTGCTTCAAAAGACGATGGTACTAACACCATGTAAAGTCACTTTATATATTTTTATTTATAATTAATACTACTTCTATTATTTACTTTGAAAACAGTATATAGCGTTTCAAAAATCAGTATTTTCAGTATTGTGCCAATCTATTATTGTTCCTATTTATTGTTGCCCTGCATGAAATATAATTTGTATGTATAGTTAGCATGAAAATATAGTATTATAAGTTTGATTTATCGTCTCTAAATTTAAATAAAAAATAATCATTATTAAATGTTACAGTATTAAACTAGAAATAAATGTTTAAAATAGATTGTTAAATAAGTAAACCTAGTATTTATAAAAGCTAATGTACTCATGAATTTTGAGAATAAATAATAATATTTATTAATTTATACTGTTGATGGGTATATATTTTTCATTTGTCATGACATTATACATGGTGTTTTGTCACGAAGTGAATTATTTACTTGCTAAGCATGGAATCTACTGTATTACTTAATTTTTATTAACTTTTTGTGCTCAAAGGACTGCTTTAAGCGAATTATAACGAAAGCTTAAGAAATATAATTAATAGTTTTGGTATAATAATTACTTATAAACATTCTTTTATTTACATATGAATATAATATATACAGGGTGAATTTTTCAACTGGGCGTGGATGGCTACTTTCGAAACTATGAGGAATATCGAAAAACGTTGAAAGGAGTCTCGAGGCCGATTTTGACGAAAACTAAAACTGCATCATTGGATTTTAGAAAAATTAAAAATCCTGGCTAGGAATCGAACCCGCTGATTTTGGAAAAAAAATCACATCCTGTATTATTACACCGTTCGATAGTGTTGCTAATAAGGATCAAATTCTGGGAAGTAATCATATACGGCAAAAGTACGGAAAACCTATAATTAAATTAAATCTGCCGTTTCCTTAAGTTTGCCGTATACGATTACTTCCCAGAATTTGATGCTTATTAGCAACACTATCGAACGGTATAATAATACAGGGTGTGATTTTTTTTCAAAATCAACGGGTTCGATTCCTGACCAGGATTTTTGATTTTTCTAAAATCCAATGATGCAGTTTTAGTTTTCGTCAAAATCGGCCTCGAGACTTCTTTCAACGTTTTTCGATATTCCTCATAGTTTCGAAAGTAGCCATCCACGCCCAGTTGAAAAATTCACCCTGTATATATAAATTTTCTAATAATCTAATAGAAATTTACTGTTTATGTGAATTATTATAAAATGTTATTTTTATGGGTTCAAATACATTTAATTTAGCATGTTTTATTGATGTCGCTTCCTATAGAAATTTCTTCTTGCGTCCAAACGTAACTGTTGTCCCTTTATCCATAGAGAAATTATTCTATGTTTTGTTTTTGTATCTTGTCTTGCTCCCCATGGACCTAAAAATAAAACGATTATGCTAAACATAGAAGGTTTTTTACCGAATTGAGATTTTACATGAAAAATATAAAGGATTTACCTTATGAATAAATATTTCACCTTCCCTGCAATGAAAAGAATCGCTTTATTTCTGGGTCTATAAATTGCGTCATGTTTCTTTTGGTTCCTGAATAATATTGCCAGGATCTTGAAGACCCTTGTTTCAATGCAAATATATTCTTACTGAAAAAAAACGCCAAGATGGCGGCAATAGCCCCTACTTAAACCATGCACTGAAAGAACCATGCAGTACTAAATTTTTTACTACTCCCTTTTTATTTTTCTCCTAACCATGGGTGTTGTGTGCGTAGGGAGGCGGCTGCGCGTTGTAGCTGACGTGTTGCGCGCGCGCCGATGACGTCACGCCGTAGCGGGACGTAACGAGTTCGTAGCAACTCCGTAGCAACTCGTAGCAAGCGTAGCGGGCAGGGCGGAGCGCGCACACCCTATCTAATCTTACCGTCCTATGTTTTACCTCTGACAGTAACGACTTTAACGCAAAATAATTCTGCTGTTATATCACTTGCAATCTTATTCCAACGAGAATATGTTGTGTAGTCGGAGGTAAAATAACTGAAAGGACAATAATTATAAGTTTTGTCTACGTAGTGCCTACTGTGTCCACTAGTTTGACGTTTCCAATTTCAAAATTGACGTTTCATTTTTGGGGTTGCACATTTTTTTCTAATGTTGTCAGTGATGAAATATAAAATTGTTACAGTAATTTAATTTTTATATGTATTTTTATAAATATCATTAAAATACAATGGAATGTGATAAAAGTTGTGGCAAAGTAACATATTTTTGGAGGATATTTATGAAATAAACGTATTCATTTAATACGTGCTCAATATTTGCATTTATATGCAAACCTAAGTATTTTTGGGTTCCTATATAATAATGTAATTTTGTTAATAATATAATATCAACTAGTGGACACAAATTTAACGGCTTGTTTGAAGCTTTTGTGGAAAAACCTGCATGAGATGTTCCCCTGTTTTTATCAGATTTTATTTATAACCTTTTATAGGGCTTCGTTTTTCCCGCCATGTGTGTAACCTATAACAAAAAAAAAAAATCTGATTTTAGAAAAAATATACGTAGATATGATCTCTTGAAATCGCAGCATTAATGATTAAGTATATCTAATTATTTTCATTACACAAATGTGGTGAAATTGTCATGTAGACTGTAGACTATTAGTCGACAAGTCTTGATAAGGAAAACAAGCCTTTAATTATATAAACCAACAATCTTTTGAATTTAGAACATATACCCCCACTTGTTCAGAACAAAAAGGTTTAATCTAAGGAGTCTTTTTTTAATTAGGTAAAATCATCAAATGAGTCCACCTACGGCAAGACTTGAGCTGTCAGACTTGTACTGACTAAAATCCACGGTGTCTTTCAATAGCCCTTAATCATCCGGGGTCCCGGTAATTCGCTACTCCAGCGACCCCTGACCCCCTATCTAAGGAGGGTTTGTAAGTAAGTACCTCTATCTATACTAATATTATAATAACGGATATTCCACAAAGTTTCAAGCAAGCGTAGCCGCGGTACAGAACTAGTCTAGCTTCGTTTCTGACCGTACCAGCGCTTCTATACTTACAATAATGCCTTATTGCCTGAATACTTTAATTGTATGCCATACGACTATGCAACTCTGTTATTTTCAACTTTATGCAGTAGCTTTTAAAGTCTATAATTGGTAAAGAATCGCATTTTCGCTTAGCGAAGTGTTTAAAAGTAAAAATGAATTTTATCCGTTGGTTTTTAAAGTCTATATTTGGTAATCATATAAAAAATAGCTTTAGTATAAAAAGAGCTGCACAATCGTTTATATAAAACTAGATCTTAGCCTTAGCATGTTTTTTAGGCTTATCGTGTACTTCCCTTTATTATTTAAGTAGAGCATTTTGTACGAGTGAGTTTTTTAACTAAGTAAAACTATTATCTTTATGTGTATATGAAGATGCCTTGCAAAAACGTTTGTCCTTAAAGATCTTCGCACAGAAACACAAACTCCACACGTAACGAAACTCTACCTTACGGAATACGATATAAAGCTCATAATAGCCATTCTGACATCAGTAAATTAAAAATGTGTATAGTTCGCCAGTTAGAGTTATAGAAGAAAAATAATGGACACGTACATTTTCTTTTGTCAAAAAAATGAAAGAATGTCGTGACGTCACAACCCAGTTACAATAATACTATGTTGTGATTATGATTCGTCGATTTTGGAATCTACTATTTTTTGTAATCTAACAGACGGACTAATTAGTTTTTTTTTCAGTAAAATTGCTTATTTAATATAGTCGAGTTTGTGTAATGTGCGATGATCTTTAAAGTTATTTTTGAACTGTAACAGTGATGAGCTTTGCTTATCTTTCTCTGGTTGCATGTTAATACAATCTTTGGGTACTTAAAATGGGATAAAACATTTCGGAACTGAAAATCTCACATCTGTTATATTAGAAGTGTTTGGCAGAGATGTGTCTTTCTAAAATAATTTGAGAATAACCAGATATGGTTATTGTTACGTGAATTTATCGAATATTAGGATATATGACTGAGAAAAAAACCGAAAAGGACATCCGTTAAATTATCAAAAATAAAATTAACCTACTAGATTTTTTCTTTTGTTACGTTCAATCAAAATGGACGAAGGTTTTTTTTGGTAACCTATAGGTATTGTCCCACTATTGGGCAAAAGTCTCCCCCATAACCTTCCACTCTTCCCTTTGTGCGGCTTTCTCCAGCTAATCCTGGGACTTTTATTCAATTTCGAGATTGATGGACGTCAGATTAAGTACAAAACAAAGTGGCTAAAATTTTTCCAAATTTTAATTGGTGGAAAAATAAGTATTGCGATTTATCGATGCTCTTAAAATGCCAGTTATTTGGCATAGACAGAAAATTGTTGAAAGTATGATATCCCATTTTGAATATCTGGAGATAGTACTATAAACAAATTTTATTGTTTTTTTTTTTTAATCCTTTAATTGTTGTCTTGTTTTCTTCTATATTTTATACTAGTAAATTTTTTGTCTTGTTTTCTTTCCATATTTTATCGAAGTAAACTATATTTTCAAACAAATATGTATTTAGGGTTTTTGGCTCGTGATTAACTTAATTAAATAAAAATTCAAACAAATATATTATTTTCAAAAATACTACAAACAATTTAATTGAAAAATATGATAATAAATTCTTTTATTTATGTTATTGAATAATTTATGGAAGGTATTATTTAAAATTGCCAGTCTGTTTATTCTTAAATTTTAATTTCTTAAATATTGTATTGTATCAATTCTGTTTGTATATTTACATTATTATGATTTAAATCCATACAATACATACTTATTATTTTATAGTTATACATATAAAATGTGTACTTAATTTTAAGGATCTGATTAGTTATTTATTTTTAGTTGTCTAACTAGTGTTGAATGACATGTTAATGATATTAAATACATTTTAACCGAATAAAAAATAAGTTTGGGGTTCAATTTCGCGTCTTTTGATTTCAATGGACAATTCTCAAAATGCTTGATTTTCAGAATGTTGAATTCTCGAAACGCCTAATTTTCAACAAAATCCAAATATTTTTAAATTAATAACAAAATAAACTATATACTAACTTAAAAACTGCAATAACAAATTAATTAAATTTCCCCGATTTTCCCAATTTAGGGCCGGCGTTCATTGCCGGCATGGCACGGCAGATTGTGCTGCGGCATCCCGCGGCGCAATGGCGTGCCGCGGCAACATGTGGAATGAAATGGCATGACTCGTCATGCCTCAACATTCCGCGGATTCGTGTTATCGAAATAAATAAATATTAACTCTAAACTCATTGGAATAAGATTCACATTACCTTGATTAGTAATAAAATTGTATGCCGTGCCATGCCATAAATTGCTATAAATTATTTGCATGTCATTCAGCCAGTCCTGTCATAACAGAATACTTAATACCTATGTTCCTTGTGTATGGTTTAGCCAGTAGGTAAGGTTCGTGAGTTATAGACTTTACTATTCCATAGTCGATGCTGTAGAAAACATAACATAATCGTAAGGCAGAGGTGTACATCCGCATTATTTAGCAAGCAATGAAAATAAAATACTAAATGAGTTTTACTTCGAAACTAGTGTACTTAATCTCTTTTTAATTTAGAAACTTAGAATACTAGAGCTTTTATGTCGTATAACATCCAACAATTGGTTTTAAAAATCTGGAGTAGATGAACATTTTTTTGAAGTACTTAATGTTTTTTTTTAAGAAATCATGGTTTTTCTGACCGTATGTTTTTCATTATTCACTTTCAATAAGGTAAATAACACGGAAATCAGTAGAATCATTTAACTATGTGAATTAAATAATGTTTTTATTTAAATATACTTTTCTACAGCATCTTAGTAAAATGCATTCACAAGTGAATCAATTCCTATAGTTTTAAAAGTCTTATCTTAGCGTTTAATTGTACTTATAAATGAATATTACCACAGCTTTGTGTTAGTACGTTTCTAGATGCAGTAACTTATTGTGACTTAGCGGGTTTAAACGTTTCGATTTCATAGATACTATCTACTTTCTTTTAATATGTGGTGTCATTGTAAAATCGTGAGTTATATTGTTTATTTGACAAAATAATTAAACAGTTATTAACCAAATGTCGTTAAATCCAGATCCATATCTTTTCTAAAGTGATCACATTGACGCTTTCACTTCGTTTGACTAATCCGAATAATAATTAAAGCGATCGTCACATACGTTTTTTTTTCTGAGAATTATATGGCACCCTCTGTCGACGTGCCGACACAATTGGGTTTGCCACAAAATAAACTGCAGTGCTATTCTCTATAAACACAGCTTTGTGAAGGCGCGGCCGCAGAGCTGGTCCTAAAGTTTTTTCATTCGCTAAGCTACTGACAGCGACACTATCGAATCGTCATCTAAAATTTTTTTAATTTTTTTATACCATAGGAATGATAGATTGTGAAATTGAAACGTCTAATACCAAAAGTAATTAAAAAATTATATGTTTAATAAAATATGAAACGAATAAGATAGTCACTATGCACACACTAAAATCTATTCTTAAAAATATTTAACATCGAAACGTATCACTAAATGTTAGTGAAGACACTTACTAAGTATGATTATGATATTTTATAAATTGATCTAAGTAATTTGCAGATTAGAGAGACTCAAAGCTGACTCCACTCTGACTTGAACTAATTTCACAAGAAATTATAGAAATGTAAGCTTTGTATCTTGTGTTTTACGGTAGAATTTTCAATGGGCCACATGTGACCTGTGTTGAACACTAAGTCAACTTTTTTAGATCTTTATTTAATATGTTAGCCTGCATTAATTAAGACTAATTCAATCTGCATTCAAAGAGTGATTTTCTCCCACTGCAGTAACTCTTATTTTGGTTCTTAAAGTTTTTAGGAATTCAACAGTGCTCTACTGTAGGAGGAAAATTACAAAGAGTGTTATTATCTATTACTATCTAAGTACACTTCTTTCAATGAAATGCTGAAAATTCTACCGAACGGAAAATGATCTAAAGCTCACACATCAATGTTTTACTGTGAGTCGAGTTGGAGTGGTTTTTCGAGTCTATGTAACGTGGCAAGACCTTAGCCTCGACCTTTTTGTAACTTAATTTAGTAGATGTGTTATTTGTAAATCAGCTTTTAATTATTTACTGTCTAATGTCATAAAAATAAAACAATAGATTGTTTTAATGAAAAATAGAGCTTTTCACAGACTACAACATGTAAAATCGAATAAATTAATATTTCAACGAATTGCCTAATAATTTATCGAAATATGCTAAACTATTAGAGCAATTACACACTGCGCTCTTGCATGACAACTTTGTATACAGGGACAAAAGGTGTGTGTCGACACAAAATTTTGAAAGGAATTCTAACGATACATTATGATGGTATGTTGCCAATAAGGTCTTAAAATAGTGTAGCATTATTCAATACATAAAATTGAGTAGTTATTGGTAACTATCATAATATTAATTAAATATTAAAATTCCTGTTAAAGTTTTGTCCCGATTCACCTCTGCGTCCCTAGTCACCACGTTTGCCAATTTTTTTAACGTTTAACAATTATTTTCCTTGAACATTTGGTAAAATAAAATCTCTCCTCTCTTTTTTCTTAACGATCCAACGGGTTTCAAAGTTGGCGGCTATCTATGTTAAACTAGAAAGTTGGTAATATTGATCGGTTATACTAAAACTTTGCCACATCTTAAAGTTATACCTTAAAATGGCGCACTGTTCGATTTGCAACTTTTGGCTTACTACTGACAGTTGAAATTCTTACAATGCAATATTTTTAGGCATACGTTTAATTGTTGCTTATTGTTAGTGAAAATCGGTACCTACTTGCAAACTTGTAGCTGTAAAAAGATCTGTTTATAGATATCTTAAACTGACGTCAATATTGAGTTAACTGAAGTTTTCGCTAATTAACAGCTTTGATAAAAAAAAAAACGATTATCTTATTTCACCTGTTTAGATTATCTATTATCGTAACTATCAGCTATTTTCTACTACCATAGTAAAAGAAACATATGTTTAGTAAGTTAGAAACATGCTGTAAAGTGTAATCAGTTCAAATCAATAGATAAGGTCGCCTCTTGTAGCTAACCGAACTTTTAAACTGATAATAATAACTGCTAAAATGTTACCAATGAATATAAAAACAAACGCTTACTTATGTCAAAATAAAATGGTTTATTTATTTACATTTGTTTGTTTTATTTACAATATTATATTAATACAGTGGTATTGGGCATGCGGACAGCGAGTAAAGGGCAACTCGCTGTCCGATCATGCCCGGGTCGACGGCGCGTCGTGTTCCACGCGTGCCTCAAAGAGAGCAAAATGACGGGGCCCACTCTCAGAGGCCCAAAGCCTGCCGGGGTCGCGGGACTTCTTTCCATCACCGTGACCCCGGAACATAAAGGGCTATTGAAGGACACCATGGATTTTAGTCAGTAAGTCTGACAGTGTCCCTCCCGCCCAGCCCGGGGTGGAGGACTCATTTGATGATTTTACCACGCAAAAAAAAACAGTGGTATTTGTTTTTTTATATGTAGAAAATGTTGATGTGAGGGGTGGTGGTCCAGATAAAAGTAAATACAGCGACTTACTAAATTGGCGAATAAATAAATAGATAGCGATTTAGGCTCTTCGTACAAGATTCGACGCAAGATTCCGATACCTTGACGGCACGTTTGGCGCAGTGGCTGAGCCATCGACTGCTGCGCTGTGTGTCGCGGGTTCGATTCCCGCACGGTATTAATATTTGTATGATCTGCAAGTAGTTGTTCGTGGTCGTGGGACTTATTTCCATCACCGTGACCCCGGAACATAAAGGGCTATTGAAGGACACCGTGGATTTTAGCCACTACAAGTCTGACAGTCCCTCCCGCCCTGCCCGGGGTGGGAGGACTCATTTGATGATTTTACAACGCAGAAAAAAAAATAGTTGTTCGTGGTCTTGGTGTTTGTGAGTTTCTATGTTTGTAACGTTAAAAAAAACGCATGCCTGTGTACGAATTTATTGCACACTTGAGTCGCCTTGTGTACGAAGGGCCTTACAGTTAACCACCAGCGATAAACATTGCCCACCGACTTTTTGAAAAAGATAATCTGACACTATCGGCGTCGCACGATCTCTGCCACACTAACCCAACTCGACAACTTACAACGAAACACAGTCAAATACCATAAGTAGTGTGTGTCAGAGATAACGACGATTACTAAGAAATCGATTATTATTATTTTTCGAAATGGAGGCGTCGCGATGTAAAAGACTTATCGCTGATACGTTATAGGGGAGTGTAAATAATTCATCACCACTGTTTTGCTAACTTATCATCATCAGCCTATATAATGTTCCCACAGCTGGGACTCAGGTCTTCTCTCTGTGAGAGCGAGTGGGCCATAATCCACCACGCGGGCCCAGTGCGGGTTGGTAGATGTCACATATCTTCGAATTTTTGGTTCTAGGACATGCCGGTTTCCTCACGATGTTTTCCTTCACCGTTTTGAGAGCAGTGATGATGAAATAAATTACACAAAGTAATTCGCCGGGCGGGGTTCGGACCCACGACCTACAACTCGTATGTCGGGGCCGATACCGCTGGGCCACCACTGCACACCACTCACACACTGCTAACTTATGCTGAGGCTAAACTAGCCCGTGATACGATTTTCATGTAATTTTTTTTTAATCGTGGTAAAATCATCAAATGAGTCATCCTACCCAGGGCAGGGCGGGATGACTGTCAGACTTGTACTGACTAAAATCCACGGTGTCCTTCGGTAGCCCTTTATGTACCAGAATCGCAGTATACATGTGTCCAGCAACCCCGGCAGGCTCTGGCCCTCTAAAGGGGGGCCCGTCATTATGTTGACGCTCTTTGAGGCGCGCGTGAAACACGACTCGCTGACCCTGGCATGGTCCATGGTCGGACAGCGAGTCGCCCTTACTCGCTGCTTGCATGCCCGCGGTTACATCGTACATAGCAATGACACGTGTTTCGTTTCGCTATTTCAATAGGATCGCAAATCGCTGACGTTGTTGGCCTACTTTTGCCCCTTCAAGGTCACACAGGTCGGGTGGGGCAAACTGGATTACTTTAAAGTTCAAAGTGCCCATGCGTATACATAGCTTACACGAATAAAACAATAATTCAAGACCCAATTGGAATAATCTTTCTTAGATTAAAAATATTCTTAAATTAAATGGCTATGAATTAGACTAGCTAAGAGAGTATTTGTCTTAGAGTGTAACTAATTTGTCTAAGAGTAAACTAAAAATTACATACCTGGTACATGCTTAAAAATATTTTAGTACATAAACAATCCAAAAGTTTAATATCAGTGGTTTATAAATAAGAGCTAAAAATGTATATTCATGATAATGATTATTTTACACAAAAAATAACCTAAGTAGTTTTATTGTTAAAAAAATTCAGATGTTTGCCAAAAGGCACTTGCTGCATACATTTTAAATTACACACCGCACACTGTAAGAAAAATTCTGACAGATTGTTTGCTTCTGATGATTGCAATTTCTGATAATAATGGATGCATCCACGAGCATCAGATATTTTCTGACAGAAACTTACAGTAAAAAATCACAAACTCAAAATAAAGTTATATAAACATAGAGTTAATATAGAGTTTTACAAACAGCAATCCAACAGTAAGCCCCTTCGCACACGGCGTCGTATCGTAAGCGTATCGTACGCGTATCGTAATTTTAATGAACAATGAACACCTCATACGATACGCTGCAACACCGCCTCGTATGCGGACTTGTTTGGAAATGTTCCAGGGGCCTTAGTCAAACAGCATACGACAGTAAACGACAATCGTTATCGTTCATCAGTCACCAATACATTTTCAACTTTATACCCCAGCGCGTAAAGTTGAAACTCTATTAAAAACTGCTAATCGATAACGAACGAAACAAACGAAAACGATCTGTGAACGTCAATAGATTTTCAAATTTACGCGCTGGGGTATAAAGTTGAAAATGTATTGGTGACTGATGAACGATAACGATTGTCGTTTACTGTAGTATGCTGTTTGACTAAGGCCCCTGTTCGTATTGCTCTCGTAGGTACTACGCGTTTTACGATACGCTTACGATACGACACCGTGTGCGAAGGGGCCTAATTTAGAAACAATATCATACCAAAATCATAACAACCAAATATTCTCTAATTCTTCTTAGGAGTTACTTTCACTGGTTCCGGACACTGACACCAAGGAGTTCTGTTTTTATCACAAAGTAGTTCTACATTCAACACGGTGACGTTTAACCCGTCCACCGCTACGGTGTGTGTGTTGAGTAAGTTGTACTGTACGTCGTGGAGGCCGGTGTGTCGGTCGCGGCGGCGGGTTACCTCGCGCTGGTTGAAGCATTTACGCATGTCGCGTTTCCGGTAGGTTTTGTCGTGGATATGTCTGGAATTAGATGTTAGGTGATTGATAGATTATATACAATCCATTGATTAGTCTCGCTATTATTTGATGTAATCTTACATATGGGTTTGGTCGATACTACATAGGTAAAACAAAAAAATCGAGATTGTTTTTCTACTTTGAAGTCACATTTCTTTTAAACTACAGATGTCTGACTATCTGTAGTTAACCCTGGCAGGCTTTTGCCAGGGTTGCGGAACTTATTCCATTACCGTGACCCCAGAATATAAAGGGCTACTGAAGGATACCGTGGACTGTTAGTGCAAGTCTGCCAGTCCCTACCGCCCTGCCCGGGGTGGGAGGACTCATTTGATGATTTTACCACGCAAAATAAAAAAAATAAAAAACTACAGATAGTCGAGATCAAATTACATTATATGATATTTAGATCATTGCAGATTTGAATGAATCTCAATCAATCTATACAACTCAGAACTTTGAGTCTAGTAGTTTTGTTCAATTAACACAACAGTAGGATAATTTGTGGATATTGTGGAAAGAGACTTAAGGGTTGTTGGACCAGTAAAGTAAGAGAATGATGAAAATTATGAAAAAAAAACAGTGATTGAGAATTACTACACTCAGCACTGTGTCCATAAAACAATAACTAAATAATTCATTGGCAGAATTAGCAATATTTGTGCTGCATGTCAACAGGAAAAGTTCACAAATGATATGATGTTTTACTAAGGCCAGTCACACAAATTAAGAATTTTTTAGCCATTTACTACAATAAAAAAAAGAAAGTAAGTAAGTACTTACCTAAAAGTATTATCTATCCCAGTAGTGATATTGCTTGGTCTGATCACAGTCAAGTTTGCATCTTTCAATCTTACATAGAACTCATCATCTTCCAGTCCCCAACCCCAGTAATTATTAGACATACCATTCACTAGATCATAATGCTCTCTCTTCACCAACAGAATGCCACCAATGAATGTATCGTAGTGGTACTTTGGGTGAGTCTGTGGGGACGATATATGTACGGGCCCTGCCGCAGGATAATCATATTTTAAATTGTCATTCAAAGGCAACAAGTCCACATCATGCATCGCTATATAGTCATAGTCCTTCTGCGAGTACTTAAACCCAACATTTATCAACGAAGCCCTATTAAAACGATTATTATCCTTCTGCTGCACTATGAATATGTGAAATGGTATTTTCTGGCGGTTTAGGAAGCGGTACATGTGAGGGACGAACTCTAGAAGCTCCTCGAAGCGGTCTCGGAAAGGCACAAGCACTGCTAGGCGCTTTTTTGGTAATTCTTTCGATGATATTCGTTGTCGTACTGGGTTAGGTAAGGCTTCTTTTTCTACGAAAAATAATACATTTATTACTTAAAAAACACACTCAATTAAAGCTTTAAAGAATGAAGAATATGTCCTTGTTATATACTCACCGAATCGAATAGGTAAAGCTGCTAAATAACAACCCATGAAAAATGTTAATACCAAACAAAGAGCCAGACATTTCGATGCTGTTAATCTGTAACCCATTACATTAAGCCTTCGACTCATTTATGCTTATTGTCAAATATAAACTGGTATATTATTTAAGCACATAATTCTCACGTGCACTTTATAATTTAATTAATAAATCAAGTAATCCGTAAACTGTTGTGATATCGTTGAAAATTGACACTTATGACATTGACAGCGAGTCAGTGACAGTCGTGGAACTGTCAGAGTTCGGTTGACATTACGTTTGTGTTTACAAAGTTATTAAACTTGTTACCAATTTAAGTTGTTGAAAAATATTTCAAAATTTTATTTTATGTAGAAAAAAAAACAGCTATATTGTTTATGATTGGAAAACCGTATGAAACTACAAATCCTACTATTTTTGTGTAATACAGGGTTGCGTTTCATTACAATCAACGCTAATAGGAAGTTTTTTGTATGGTACCTAGTTATTGATTCCCAGTAATGATAACCTACCTTTTTACTACCAACAAAGAAAGTCATTACCAGATCAAGATAAGATAGTTCTTGATTAAGGAAAAACAAAGACGCAGAGAAAAAAAGATATCGGTATTCTGGGAATCTGATAAGATATTATTATCGCTGAAATGCATTTTCATAATCCATTAAGTTGAAACATGGAATGCAAAATTTACTGCCCTCTTTTTAGTTAGGTATATGCAAGCGCACTTTGTTTGTGCTAACCTGGGTTTCGCTATATTTAATTTTGCATAACTTTTCTGATGCGCGAATTCACGCATGGCAATACACAATAGCGGAGCGAGGGAAAATAATATACGCGCATATCCGAATATTTTCTCGGGCTAGTAGTGAGAACCGTGGGTTTGGCAGTTTGACCGTTAAACTTTTTTTTATCTTGGTAATATCGTTCGTATCGTATTCGTTCGTATCGCCCAGGGTGGGACGGGAGGGACTGTCAGAGTCGTACTGACTAAAATCCACGGTGATCCTTCAACGGCCCTTTACGTTCCAGAGCCACGGTTACCTGATGAGACAGTCAGATTGCTGACAGTACTTTGAGGTGCGCGTTGAACACGACGCGCTTTCGACCTGGGCATGGTCCGTGATAGGCGGGCGAGTCACCAATTACTCACCGTCCGGATGGACGGTGAGTAATTGGTGACTCCAGTGATGCCAGTGCCGGAAATCATCTCGCGACGTCCGTTACCGTGTGCGACTTCCGCGGCGGCTGGGTCGTGAGGTGTCCGTACGCTGTCCTCTCTCTCGCGCGGTCCGCATTCTCCTTCGCTAACATGACTGCTTCGCAGAAGGAGGCGTTAGGCCATGAAGTGTAACAATTTTAACTACTCAGGCTTTTTGTGTACTTAATTTATTTCATCACCTCTCATCACTGCTCTAAAAAAGACGGAGGAAAACATGTTCAGGTAACGCGCATATCCTAGAAACAATTATACAGTTCTGCAGTTGTAAAGGTTATCCTCGTAGTCACCAAGGAATCCAAGGACCCATTTTTCTCTGTTAGGTATTTCGATACGACTCTTTTTTTTACTTTGCATAATCATCAAATGAGTCCTCCGAGGCTCCGACGACAGGGCAGCGCGGGAGGGACTGTCAGATTTTGTACTGACTAAAATCCACGGTGTTCTTCAATAACCCTTTACGTTCTGGGGTTACGGTCATAGTTCGTTAGCGACCTTGGAAGGCTTTGTCCCTAAAGGGGGGTCCCGTCATTGTGCTGACACTCTTTGAGGCGCGCGTGGAACACATTCAACGCGCCATCGAACCAGGCATGCACCATGGTTGGACAGCGAGTAGTCTAACTTTTGTATTTTAGTCTATATTTATTGCCTTCTTCGTAAATACTCAGGTCCCAGGAAGGTCCCAGGTCAGTACCGTCAGCACGAGTTTTCCAGTATTTGAGACGTAAAGTAAACTGGAACTTTGACGACTTCAAATTGACAATTTTCAAGCAAAAAATTGGTTCCTTCTTCGCACACCAGAGGCGCTGTTCCATATTTTCATACAAGAAACGCTGTAAATACTGGAAAAACTCTGTAAAGTAAAATAGTGAAAACTCGTGCTAGGGGTACTGTCGTCCTTTCTGTTTGTTATCTGTCCTTTATCACTTACTTTGACCTTATGAAGGCCAAAAACAGAAACGTCTTCAAGTATGACTCAAAGATGTCTGTCTCTGATAAAGCTAGACAAAGGCAAGTTTCCTTAAACAACACCTAATAGCTGTTCAAAGAAAAACTTAATGACTTGCTATGTTTGTCTATGCTGATAAGTTAGGCATCAACCAATTGTGAATCTATTACGTAGGTATAAAACTAAATGAGTTAGGAAACAATAGTACACACCGGCCATCATCCTTGTACCAAAACTATTATAACAATAAGTGGCCCATAATAACGATTAGTGCAACATTAAGAAAAATAATTAACCCCCACCATTATTTAAAAATGGAAACAATAGCTAATCGCCGCCATACTGTGTCGACCACCATTAATTTAGCTGCGGTTCAAAATGGCGTGCGTAGAGGTCGTTTCGTGTCGATTAATTAGCAATTCAAACATATTTAGCTTAATAACAACGTCTAAACTTGGTTTCGATCGCGTTTACGGGTAATTAAATGCTTTCCTAACCATAATTTTATATTTTAGGTCAGTGAGGTACCATTTAAAAGATGGCGGGCTATTTTCCCGCTCTGTTATTGGTAGGGCGGGGACGAACAAATTGCTTAGAGTTGTTTTATCGATTTTTTTTTTTTGCTGTCATTTGTTAGTTCGATAGATTGTGCTTTAATATAGGCTCAAAGTACACATTTAATCATTTATGTCTTATACAATATGACACGCTTTGTTACACTCTGGCCAAGTGGATAATTGTTTTTCAACGTAGAAAATTTCTTTGTCGTTAACTTTGCTAATTGACACGATAACAACTTATTTAATGTAAATGTTAATAAACAAGGGAATTAAAAATAGAAATAAATAAAAGGCAGTCATGATCACAACTCATTTATTTTTTAACCGACTTCAAAAAAAGGAGGAGGTTCTCAATTGGGTCGGTATGTTTTTTTTTTTTTTTATTTACTACAGTAATTGTTAAAACTTCTCGCTACAAAAAATATAATTACATGAAATCGTTATTGTTTGCACATACAGTGATAGGAATTCAGTATCTCTTGTAGAATAATTTTTAATTGCAATAGATACAAATACCGACAGAGAGCGAGCGCCATTTTACCTCGTGTGTACGAATTAACAACAATTAAATACGAGCGCTGCTCACGGCACGAAATGTCAACAATAAATATCAATTTAACGCACACTAACAGCACAAAGCAACACAATTAATTACCTAAAGTTTTTATAACCACCTAATTACATGGTTCGCTCGAACGGCCACGCTCGAGTTGCCAGCCACAAAAAAATAAGCTCCCCCAAATTAACGAATAAAAACAAAAATTGTATTTTCGTATTAAGTACCTACAATAAATATCGAAAAATATTTGTTGTGTTTTATTCTGCTTTCCACGGAGTAATTACTGTCAATTAAACAAAGTTTTTATGATTTATTTACGTTTTCCGCATCGTTTACACATTTAGTCTTCTAAGAACGAGCTTCTAGGGTGTATTTTCTAAATAGGTAGGTACAGTAGACATATATGCAAAACCCACCACAAGAAATGGAAATTATCAAGTCGCCACAAAACTTGAAAGTTAACACGTTGTCACATGATAATTTCCGTCCAATTTACCAGTACCAGCCAACACTGTCAACCCACGTTTCAGGAACAAATACTTTTTCTAAATTCCGTGCTAACTTAATTCATAAATAGTAACTATCACATAATTATTCAAATATTTCCCAAAATTACGGTAAAATTTCCCTCGCGCCGAATGAGCCTTGCCCATGGCCGCCGGGCGGGCGTTTAAAATAAATACAAATAACGCTCCGTTTCACCCAGTAATACATCAACGTCTCTAGTAAAAGATAAGTCCACTAAATACCTACTTTCAACGAGTGAGTTACGTCTTAGTTAAAAGTAATTAAGAATAAGTAGTTAGAACTGGTACCGTGGCGTTTCTATGTTTATATTTCAAATACCTAATAATTGACTGTTTGGAACTGGCTTTAGTAATTAACGGACAGAGAACTGGGGATTTTGAATGCGTTATTTATATACAGCCTAGAGGTACGGGCCTTTTTAATGAGTGTGTTCATGTTATTGTTTGGTTTACGTTTCTGAACGTGTTCGAGGTTCGAAAGCGATAAAAAAATAGAATCAACACTTTTTAAATACGCGCCTAGATATTAAATGATGACAAGACTGAAATAATTGGTTTCTTATTGGTACAGTTCTTTCACAGTTTATTTACGGCTGGCTATTATGTTGGCTAACCTGCGGTTTATTTGGCTCAACTGAGACAAGACTTTTTTTTCCACAAACTCTATGTCAGCCAACATAACAGGAGGTAATTATAATGTGAAAGGACAGTAGTTTTATGTGTATTTGATCATGTTGAATTATTACTATCTAATTTGTTCTAGAGTTTTAAAAGATAATAAACACTTAGCAATTTGGATTTATAGTCGAAGTCTTGAAGAATATAGATCGCCATTAATGTGGTGAGCAAATAACAGGACTTATTTGCATTAATTAAATAAATGTCTTACTATGACGCTTATGGTCGTTACTGGGGAGGCGGAGTTGTAATTATAGTTGATTCATTAGGTACCTACTATGTTAGGGAAAGTTGTATTAATATACATAATTATTATCTATGTAGGTATGGTCGACCTGTATTTTTTCTTTATACGCACCTTAATGATGAATGTCACTTTTGCTTAATACGACTAGATATGTTTGTGTATGTGGTAAGTAGTTTCCATAGACTAACAAAGAAGGAAAGAGCCTTCTTGCTTTGGCGCCAACTGGCAGATAAAATTTTTCCCTCTAGTAAGACAGGAAAACATTTACATTCATAGACTTTTAAGCAAATAAATGGGTCACGATTATTAAAGAATTTCTATGGAAAGAAAAATTCAAAAATTCGTAAAGAACTTCGGTGGCTCGGTTTACAGAGGAGGATTTTGATTGCAGCTACACATTTTCGGTGAGAGACAAATGATAGCGTCCATCGACATGTCTGTAGAATTACGATGACAATGTGCATGTCACCGCAGAAAACATAAAACTTGTATAAATATAAAACCTTATTTATATTCTAACCATTCAATATAGGAACACACAATCATAATACCTCATAAACAAGCCATCAGACGCAGAAATTAACTTCTTATTCACATTTTTATTACATTTCTTGATGAAACGAACACAAATTATTGTCAATTTACGAGTAATATATCATCGGATAACCGATAATGGCGTTCTAATTTCATAATTACGAAAAAACGCAATGAAAATCGATTCCCGCCAATTTGAGACGCCATTTTGACATCTGTCATGTAAGCAAAGAGTTCGAAAGCACGAAGGTTTTAATGCTGTACTTATTTTAATGAACAGACGTAAGTAATGCTTCCACCTGCTTTGTGAGAGGTTTGTAGGTATAATTTACGTGACTGGTTATTTAATCAATACATAAGTCGGTAGTACAATACGTAAGTGGAGTTTAATTAAGGATCAAAATATTGGTTCCAAATATGTGTAAAACTGGGAGTAAGTTAATCAATTTATGTGCACAGACACAAATGTTAAAAATGATTAAAATGGGAAAGAATAAGAAAAACAAAAGGCCCTGCTTATTTTTAAGAGAAATACCTACCTACTTATCTTCTAACGGATCTGAGAATGGAGGCGAGGAATTAGGACAAAGTGGTATCTAGGTAGGAGTTCCCATAGTAAAATTATATTAGGTGTTAGGTATACAGTAGGTACTTACTAGCTTCAGACTGCGATTTCATACTATTGAGTGTAATATTAAATACGGAAGCTAGGTATACCGTTTAAAATACAAGGTCATTTGTCAAACCAGTTGTAACTAATAGGCACTTAATCTGTCTATCATTTATTTCTATACAAGTATTACCTATAATATTAAATAGGTACATAAGTATTTTTATATCAAAGTTGACACCGGTCACCACAATAATCATAATAAAACAATTTTATTTCTGCACACGTTTGTAATATACCACTGTACCTAACATGTTGCCATAAAAATAATAAATAACTTAAGTATCTAATTTAAATGTAAAATAAGTACATAACACCAGGATTCATTCAGTATTGGCGCCAAAGGCCGGTTGGCAATGTGCCAAAATTATGCCATAATATAAATGATATAGCCAGCCAATATGTGGACACAATAGACGTATTTTTTATTATATATACATATAATGTTTGTCATGTTTTTACATATCATTACGTATATTGTAGGTACACATAGATGTCAAAGAAAATGAATAATTTATTGGATAAATTGTTTTTTAATTCATTTGTTATTTGTCTTTGTGTGTAGCAAATTGATAAGACAATTAAAAAAAACTAAATTGACTTGCTTACTCCTGTATTTTTTTTTACTTCAACAGCTGTCAAAATTAAACATTACACGCTAATAAGGCTTTTTTTTAAACGTTGCCCCACACTAGGAATTTCACTTGTATCGTGGGTGCGTCTACAAACACGGAAACTCAAATACACAAACACACAGACCCGGAACAACTACCTGCAGATCATACAAATATTTGTCCCGTACGGGGATTGAACCCGCGACAAGCTGCGCAGTAGTCTATCACACAACCACTGCGCATGTGACAGCGCCATGTCATCCGTGCTGTCAAAAATGTGCTACGCATGGTGCTGCGACTTTGATAAATTAATGACCTTCGGTAAACTGATTTGACATAGCGATGACGCGGCGTAGGCCTACGCCGTAGCCGAGTCGTAGCTAACACGTAGGCCTGTCGTAGCACGGCAAAACCAATGCGAGGCGCGACGAAAGACGGCGTGGCACAGCGTAGCTTATCGTGGCATTGCGTAGTACGGTGTAGACACGGTGACTTAGTAGAGTTCGTAAATATGTCGTCATCATGTGACAACTGAATTAAGATTCCCTACACCTTTGCTAGCACCATTAATTGTCAATTTGTCTGACAATTTTATAACTTGCGAATCGTATCGTTATCGTCGTTTTAGACCCGAGCTTGATTTGATCTCATCGTCTATCAAAAACTTTTCTTTACCGTGTGAATGTGTCTACAAGTCTTTTTTTTCTAAAATGAGATTAGGATTAGTTCATATCTACCAAGGTATGTACTCTATTAGAAGCCTATTCCTGTAACTACTTCCATGCATAAATACAAGTAGTGTACTAAACTAAGCACAGCACATTACACAAGCGACCACACTGGCCGCTACATAAAACACTATTACACGAAACCTTACAGTCCGTTAAACAGCAATAAAATAAAATCAAAACATTTTCTCATTATATTGAGAACGGAAGTAAAAACAGCAATTACGAATTATTAAATTAATCTCGAACGCATTTGTTGAGCTCACCGTACGATCGTAAATGGCTTGTTTTACAAAATGGCCGATGTTGGTCCGGTGTTCGATGTTTGAATGTCGATGTCGATTATTAGGGGCGCAGCACTATTGAGGTGTTTTTTTTTGTGTACGGTTTTTAAATTTAGAATTGTTTTTTTTTTATTATCATGACTCTGATCTAGACATCTGTTTCAAGACATTCGATTCGATACACACCTAGTGTGACAAGGTTTGAGAATAATTAATTTATAAAAATTAGTTGACAAAATATAGCATGCAATTAAAAATTAAAACATCAAAAATAGTGCATAATCTTTTTTTTAATTGTACCTAAATAGCTGTTAGAATATTACATCGCCTGGCATAGAGCCAAAGCAAAAGTTTAGAAATTCAGCAGTAACGACGCCTATAATTAGGCATCTCCTTGAGTTACTGAAAACAAATAAAAAGGTTTACGTTTCGGGGTTACAATTAAACAATTTAAGTAAGAGAAACTGTTTGCAGAATTGGACTTTGTATATTTATAATAATAATAATATTCCACAACTATCACACAACGCCATCTAGTCCCAAGCTAAGCAGAGCTTGTGTTATGGGTACTAGACAACTGATAAACATACTTATATATTTCTAAATACATACATATTATAGATAAATTACACCCAGACACAGAACAAATGATCGTGCTCATCACACAAACATTTGTCCTGGGTGGGAATCGAACCCACGACCCCCGGCATAGCAGTCAGGGTCACTAACCACTAAACCAACAGGCCAGTCAAAATGAACTGATGAAATGAAAACTGATGTTTGCTAATTTTAAATTATGATTGAGTATTTTTATGACAAGACATAATGAAGAGTTTGTATGTTTTTTAAACAAGTTAAGGCTTAAGCGTAGGTCAAATAAAATGAGGATGTAATGACGTTTTGCTAATTGTGAAGATGTTCAAAATTTGGGTACAACACATTGCACTCCTAATATACATATATGTTACGGCAAATACCCGAAGTGCGGTTACACCTAGGTTTAACCGGCTAAACCTAGGTGTAACCGACCACAAACGGGTAAACCTAGATGTATCCTACTTAACTTCGGTTAGAACTAGGTTTAGCCGGTTAGAACTAGGTCTAACCTTGGGACTAGCTGGCACCCCGACCCGGACAATTTAGGTTAGAAGAGGATGGCGGGGTCTTTCAGACCCCGCCATCCTCTTCGTGGTTATTTTTTTTCAACCACGCAGAAGTAGGAGCCCCGCGGAGCGGGGCTCCGTCGACTTGCTCCTGTGAAGGAAGGATACACCTAGGTTTAACCGTATGTGATTGGTTACACCTAGGTTTAGCCGGTTAAACCTAGGTGTAACCGCACTTCGGGTATTAGCCGTAACATATATATTAGGAGTGCAATGTGTTGTACCTAAATTTTGAACATCTTCACAATTAGCAAAACGTCATTACATCCTCATTTTATTTGACTTACGCTTAAGCCTTAACTTGTTTAAAAAACATACAAACTCTTCATTATGTCTTGTCATAAAAATACTCAATCATAATTTAAAATTTGCAACCATCAGTTGTTAAGAAAAGGTAAACTGACGGACATTTAGTTAACTGTTTTTATTGTAACCTGGCATTCGTTTAGCAGTAAAGTATTATGTTTTAAACAGTTAGTAAAGTTGCCAGTCTTCTCACAATTACTTCTATATTTTACGGAAAGTTTTTACGATTATCTGGCAACACTGGAATGTTTGCTTGTACTGTAAATTGAAGTAAATTGTTTCGTTCAGTTATAACTTTTTGGTACAAATAACCAAGATCTGTTTTCGAATTATCTACCTGGTAGAAACTATGGGCATATTTATGTTCTCTATGGCTTAATTCTCTTGCCGATTTACTGGATACGATTAGTTTCAAAATAAAAGTGAAAATTAGACTAATTTCGGTTTCCACCTTTTCTTTTTCTCAATAATTAAAAATCTCTACCTAAACATAACTTTATGAATTATTTTACATGTTTTTAACATCCCTTTAGTTCTGAAAGTGACAAATGACTTTCTTTCTATTTCTACGAAACTCACTTTTCGACTAGATCGACCTTACTTAATAGCAAGCCAGTCCAATACATTTTTGACATTTCTGTCATCGTACATAGCTGACACAATGACACTTTATCTATTCTCTTTGATCCGCTTCAATCCTAGTCTATGAAACAGTCTATGACTAAACGGATAGCGTGTCGAGATATTATCTAATTACACTCTGGTACAACAACCGTAGCCCTTCAAAAGGTTAATGTTGTCTGCGCCCTTTTATTTCACAGCTATTTAGATAAAACTGTGGGTTTTACTCTATATCTGTTGAAATTATCTGTCTAGGTATAGACTATAGACGAAGGGAATTATGGCTCCCGTTCTATTGCTTGTTGTTCTGTTTTTGAATTTGATTAGGTACTGTGGTAAACAAGGTCGAAATAAATTAGGTTTTGCTTGATTTTGTGTAAGATTGCGAATTGTATCTGAGACAGAAACATAATTTACTTTAGTTTAATAGTAAGTAATTTACGTTATGTATTTAGAAAAGCATAAGTAGCCAGTAGTGTTATTCTTTAAAAGGCTCAGCGCCGGGTCAGCGCTGAACTTACAGTGTGTATAGTGTTATATAGTTTAAAATTGTTACAAGCTCGTCGACGAGCTCGTTGTAGAGTTTAATAAAGAAAAGCATAGCTGATTAATATCACCAATAGGTCTCCAATAAGTCACTTTGATTTTCAACTTTCAACTTTTTCAACTACTAAATATCATAAATAAATGCGTATGTTTGGATGGCTATGGATGTTTGTTACTCAATTACGTCGACGGCTGAACATTATTATCTTGATGAAGTTAGAATTTTTTCTCCGAGATAGGTTTGTAATAAGAATAACACATAGATTATTACAAACTGTGGGGTTAGTAGATACATACCGTTTATATGCTAAGATGAGATAATTATCGGGCGAAGTCGCAGGCAACAACTAGTTTTATGATAAAACTATTTCAAGACACAATAGACTGTAGTAGACCTATGAATCAACAAGCACGTTTATTTTCACAAAAAAATTAAGTATATTGATAGGTGGTCGCGGGTCTTATACCATCACCGTGACCCCGGAACATGAAGGGCTATTGAAGGACACCGTGGATTTTAGTCAGTACAAGTCTGACAGTCCCTCCCGCCCTGCCCGGGGTGGGAGGCCTCATTTGATGATTTTACTACGATAAAAAAAAAGAAAAAAAGTATATTCATAGGTACTTAATAAGTAACAGCTAGATTTATTTCTGCAGATAAAAATTTTAATTAATTGCAAAGACATCAAAATGAATGAATGAATTAAAAAAAAAAACTTGTTAAATTCAACAAACAAATATCACCACATTATTTTCCCGACGGAATAACCACAACTCCAAGTAGGCAACTATTTTGGTACCGGAAAACAATTAATTAAAATAGTGTTGTGCCAGTATCGATATAGTTCCAAAGTGTCGCTAAAGTGTCGGCCGCCCGCGTCGCCACAGCCCACCCGCGCCCATTGTTTACCAGCCACGTTTTTATGATTGATGCTATTAGGGATGCGACTCTCATATCGATAAAAAACGTCGATGGATTTGACTTCCGTATGATTAATTGTTTCTGTGAGATTGGATAATTGTGATTGTGCTTGATGTTATTATAATTGTTGTGTTCTGATTGCTTTATACATTGGGATATAAATAGATATAAAAACGTTAACGATAAATACTTAATTTTGTACCGTGTTTATTGTTACAAATGTTATAATCAAAATGATTACTCCTTGAGTTCGCTGAAAATTAGGGATAAGCATTTCTTTTTGTAAGATAGATATAATTAAGTATTTACGGTCTGCTTGCTTCTTTGTTGCAACAAAGATGATTAGTACTGAAGAGACGTAAATGTCTAAGATTATTTTGAAATTCACTGGATTTAATGACATATTCGAATTGGGAAAAGTTGTGGACCAGTAGTATCACCCCGAATTACTAGTCGAATGTCGTGAGTTCGACGTCAAGGAGTCATACAAAAAGGCCACTTCCAAATGCTTTCACTTCTCACATCCAGACCCGGTTTACGTTTCTATAGATATAATACTAGCGAAATTCGGTTGAAAATGCAATATTTATCATACATGATTCTCTAAATGTCTCTTATTTACTTATATAATGTTTACGGTCCCTACCTAATATATTATACCTGGACGTCGTAACTAATAAGTTTCTACTGTGAAAAGCATTTGCAATATAAGTACATGACAAGTTTTCTCCCAGAGCGTAGGTATAATCATGTTCTTACTCATATTATATATAATGTACCAGTTAATAATGAGAAAGTTATAATTAATTTACCAGCTACCAAGCGTGATTACCAAAGACAAGATAAGTATAAATTAAAACCTCCTTAATCAATGCAATTTTATATTTTATATAATCTGTGGTATCCATAGACTTGTTATAAACAGATATTATCTACTGTTTAATATAATACTGGTGCTAATAAGTAATAACAGGTCTCGGGAAGTGGGTTTGAGTAATATCGTTTTAATCTTGCATAAATAATTAGTTAATTTATCTACCCATTACCTAAGTTATTTACTAAATAAGATACCTATTGATGTGTCAAAGTGTCTGATATTTTCGTAAATAAATATTCATGGGTTAATCAAAGTGTACATTTTTAGCTATTTTTTTAGCAGAGCTGATGCACAATTTAAGCCGCATTTTCAATAAGGGACATCCATTTGTTCCGCGGCTCTGTCACTCGATACAAAATTAACATGTCCCGCGCGATGTCGCCCCACGTCGCGCGATACATTTACGGGACATTAATGTGAACTAGGGAAATGTCGAGTGACATTGTCCCACAAAGTTGCAGAGACATACAACGTGAATGTTGTGCGATAATGTGTCAGCGACATGTCTCCTAGTGAAAATGCAGCTTTAAGACGTGTTCATTTGAACAGGAATTTTGACATAAACGTTGCACACAGATAAATAGTTATAATGGCACAGATTACTGAAAGCAGCGGTTCTCAAACTTTTTTGTTGGCTGAACCCTTTTGAAAAGCGAAATTATTGACGGAACCCAAACATTAAAGAATCTGTTAGGTGTAGGTATTCTCTAATAAAATAGGTAATCATGTCACAATGTAAGTTAAAACATACTATGTTAAAAGAAGTAATAATCTAATGAGCATTTTGAAACTGTTTTTAATTTTAAGACTTCTTCATCCATCGGTTGACGGAGCACACTTTCAGTATGGCTGAGATACCTACTACGTATGATATTATTAAATTGACTCTATTCATGGAGCACAAACAGAGAACGCAATATTCAACAGACACGCCTACCCTAAATCAATACTAGCTTTTGCCAACAACTTCGCCCGCCCATACCTAATCTCCTGTTCATCTTTATATTCGTTATCATTCAGGACCAATGCAGTTTTCTACTAGTGAAACAATTTTTAGAATGGGTGCAGTAGTTTCAGAGATGAGGTATCCCCTACATATAAACTAACAGATTTCACGTCTTTATTATGTGGTAAGATTTAAATTATAGTTATTTTTTATGTGTTAAAAAACAGTTTAAACTTATAATATTTTAAACTTACACAAACAGTCAAATTATTTACGGTCGGTGCAAAACTATATCTTCTTTTAGTCTTCTTTTTATTTCATTAATACGACATATCAAAATCCCAAAAAATAAACCACTTTTCAAATTCTCAATAATCGATATGGATACCACCCCATCCCTACTGCATCGACAATCTGCAACCAGTGAAGCGCAACACTACACTGCATTTATGCGCGTACGCTTTTAACCGAGCCTCGCTGCTTAGCGTACATTACGACGCTGTAGGTCACTTAGGAGGTAAGCTGTGCAATTATAAGTTAAAGTTTCAAGTTACTTGGCGCCCCTTGCGGTCAAAAGAGTTAATCTTGTGACTTTTTGAAAGGAGAGAGAAATAAAATTACTTCTGAAATCTCCAAAAGCCTAAGCCTCCTAATGCCTAGAATCCATATCTCACCAGTACTAAGAATTCGGTAAAAAAAAAGGAAAAACAATCGAACGATCTCAAAGCCGCCTCGTCGAAGAGAACAACATAGAGTACAGAGACGACAGGCTCTGCCAGTCTGAACGCGCGAGCATGCGGACAATGAGTAACGGGCGACTCGCCGTCCGATCATGGACTATGCCCGGGTCGACGGCGCGTTAAAGAGCTGTCAGCACGATGACAGGGGCCAAAGCCTGCCGAGGTCGCGGGACTAACGAGCTACCGTACACCTAAAATGTTAAGGGCTATTGAAGGATCAGCATGGATTTTAGTCAGTACAAGTCTGACAGACCCTCCTGTCCTGCCCTGGGTGGGAGGACGCATTAGAAAATCACGCTAAGAAAATAAATTGTGACAGTCTGCACACCTTGTTTAAGCAAAAAATGGAAATATATTAAAATATCACTTAAGTACGGGATATGTTCCGTGATTTTTTACTATTTTGAGTTCCCGATATTTCGACGCTGTTGCAAGCGCCATGATCGCGGGATGACTATGACGGGATGAGTCATCCCGTCATAGTCGTAATAATAAAAAATCACGGAAGATACCCCGTAAGTGACATTTAAAATAATGAAATAAACCGTAATAGCCTAAAACAGTGTTTATGGAAATATATTTACTTTATTATTTATGTACACTAAGTATAGTGTTCCTATTTTTACATTTCCGATTTATTTGCACAATAAAACATTTTGAAACAATAAACCTAGTAACCTGAAACGATAAAGTAGTTTTATTTCAACTTTCAACACCCAATCGTGTTGATCAACGTTCACAATGTTCTTAACTTGTTATAACTATGTTATTTCGGTTTCCGGTAAGACCGGATGCGGTTGCCATCTTACCTCTTACCGAACTATACTTAGGTATATCTATGAACACCAGTAATTTTTATATTTTTTACCTCTTTTAATCGCGGTAAAATATTTTACACTTGGTTAAAATAAAAGTCATGTCATTAAATTTTGTAGGATTCGAATGAAAGGTACACAGATAGTTTATAATTTGGATTAACACATAGAATAGTTTCTTATTTAGATTTTATCGCCCCGTGGTGTGACTTTTGAGTTGAAGCGGGCGAAGCCCCTTTTTTACGTGGTAAAATCATCAAATGAGTACTCCCACCCCGAAGCCCCTGGCAACAATAATTAGTTTACATTAAATACGGTTTGAACACGTTTAATTTACCCCGAGGTATGGTTTGGTTAGGGTACTTTTTAAATCTTGTAGACAGAAATAAGATCCCCGCAGCGGGAACATTGACATTATTACAAAATGATCACTGAACAGAGTTGTCAAGAAGCATCAGCAGAGTTGCCAACTAGCAGGTAATTTGAAATCACCAACACGCATTGGTAATTCTTACCTTTTACTGGAATATCTTATAAAATTACAGTAGTGCTTTTACAGTAAGTAACATAGACAAAGATAACATTATCTACTACCGTAATTACTATACCTACTATACTGTACCGCAGCATAGACAAAGATTAAATTATCTTTAGCACCTACCAAAAACAATCAAATTACAAGTTTCCAAACGAAACAAATACTAGAACAACACACAATTACCATAGACTATTGAATCAGTCTATTATCACGCCTCGTACTAAAGGAGCGGCCAGAATCGTGACCACATTTGAATAACTGAATACCAGTTGTGTTCAATGTAAAGGTGTTATAGTGTTCAGAAGATTTGATTATTTCTGAACTGAATCAAAGATGGCGTCTTAATGGCGGCTAAGTGCGCGATTATTTGTTCGGGGTTATGGGAATGTTTGTTGAAGGTATCAGCTGGTTGTTATCACGCCTGTAGTTCTATATAGGGTGGGCAGAGGTGTAGTTGAAATGTACCGAAGTATGTGTTGTAGTTGGGTAAGCACATTTAATTAGATTATGGGATACAATATCTTAACTTATAAGTAAAGGTCGCCGGAAGACGCTGGATGCAGGTCGCTTCGAACCGGTATATGTGGAGATCTAAATTAAGGGGCGGCCTATGTTCAGCAGTGAACGTCCTATGACTGAGATGATGATGATGTTGAATATCTGAACGTCCTTATTAATATTTGGGCCTTAATATCACTAGAACATTCATGTAATAAAGGATGCCATACGAACGAATAATCAAATAACCAGTCCAGTCAGACTTATGGATTTTTATAGATATGGTAGCAAGTTCTAGACACATCTATAGACTTCTACCCATACCCATTCCTTCCGGAACATTTTATTATTGTTTCTAATAGGAATCTGAATTGGAAAATTATGAAGACACGGTAGGTGCGGGCGCGGGTTCGATTCCCGCACTGAACAAATATTTTTATGGACTGTAGAAAGGAGATTGAGCAAACTACTAGGGCACTTGGTTGCGCTCCCTTTGACCCAGTATGGTAGTGAAAATTGGACACAAGTTAGGCTTATTGACATACTTCAAAGCAACGTTAAATACAGGTTGATATTTTGTGGGGTTTTTCCAAAAAAACATAATTTACTCAGGATATTATTTGAGGTTATGTTAGACGTCAAAACAATATCGTTTTGAAACCGTACCTATTTAAATTGGTACACATTGATACTGCAATATTACTTAATGTAAAAAAATAAGATTTTGATATGTAGGTTTTTATTGGGCGTTTTTCCATTAGCTGCCCGGCACCGGCACAGTCGCCGACGCCATGCCGATGCCTGCGAAGCAAAAATGTACGAAAATGAATGACTCGCTTTTGCACTTATTATATTACAATAGGTACAAACATTTAGTAGTGCCGGTGGCGGGCCGGCTAATGGAAAAACGCCCATTATACTAGGTATCATGAAGGAATATACTTGCCGTAGTAGAAATCCATATATTTAAAAGATTAACCATGGCATCCGTTGCCTCTCTCATTTGACGATTAGGCAGTGGATGCGATAATAACAAAGAACAATTTACACAGCGCGACATATTGTTTACTGTCCCGAAGAAATCAACGTAGACGTATACTACAGATTCACTATAACAGCGCACTACAGAGTCCAATTGCTCGTTGTATAAAGACGTGGAGATACTCGACACGAATATTAGTTCAGATTATATCAGAGAAAAGCAAGAAATATTAGTTCGCCGGTAATAACGAAATCAAAACCAAACAAACACGAAAATAATGAGTTTGACTTTGACAACTGACACTTCATGGAATAGTGTTGGAGACATTAGTCATTTACGATATCATAATCATAATCGATTATTTTTTTACTTTTATTATAAGACCTCAATATATGTTATCATAAAATAAATCATATTAGAGTTTTTAGAAAAACAATAATAACAGCTTTTAAGGTAGACTTTAGGGACACTAGTAGATTTTTCAATTGTTTTATGATTCTATTCTATGTTTAATCGATCGATTCTGGTAACGTAGCCCTTCACTATACCGGAACAAATATATAATAGTAATTACTAATAATATTGAAAATAAAAACCCCACATATGATTTAAGTAAATTTATGCCAAAACAAGTTTAAAATAACAACATTATTTATGGATTTGCTTAAGTGTCCATACGCTTCAAAAAGCGATATTAAAAGTGCTCTTTCTCCTTTGTTCCGGGTCTTACTGTTTGTGTATGTGAGTTTAAATGTTTGTTAACACACTCACGATATAGTTTTTGGTTCGGTTCGGTTTCTTTTTTGTTTGATTTCCTGACAAAACAGAATGCTTACAGTAGATCATGCAAGCGGGATCCGTACCCACGACACGTAGTGCAGCCGTCAATCAGCAGTCAAATCGTCAATAGCCACTGCACCCCGTGCCGTCATATTTTTTTCAATTCAGAGTCCAATTAGAAACAGTAATAAAATTTTGCTATTAATTCTAATTAGTTTGATATGCACTACTTAAGTATTAGAATACATTAATCATTTTGTTGGTAAAAAACTCATCAAATGAGTCCTCCCACGCCGAAAATGTTAAGTACTGATTAAAAATCACCCTGTTTCTTTAGTAACCTTAGTAACCCTTTGTTTTCTTGGGTGACTCACCGTCCGATCATGGACCATGCCCGGGTTGACGGCGATGGTGCGTTGTGTCCCACGCGCGCCTCAAAGGATTGTCAGCAATTTGACGGAGCCCCCCTTAGAGGGCAAGAGCCTGCCGGGGTCTCACATACCCTACCATGACCCTGGAACATAAAGGGCTTTCGTAGGATCACCGCGGATTTTAGTCAATACCAGTCTGATAGTCCCTCCCTGGGCGGGTAGTCTCATGTGATGATTTTACAGTCTGTCTTCTTTCTATTCAGACAGACCCGCGAACATTAATCTGTTAGAACCAACATTTTTGAGTTATTTAGATAACCTATGAACCCGTTAGCTACTTACCCCATAAAAATAGCCAGTCACGAGAACTTCGCAAGCCGGGTCTGATGATAACAACAATATAATTGCTAGCCCAGCGTCTATTAGAACCAAGAACAAACTTATATTTTTGTATTATTTAAGTCACCTATGAACCCAATTCCCCATAAAAATACCAACATAAGTGTAAAAGTTCTATTTGTTAAAGAAAACAAAGAACAAAAGGTCGCGTCAGGCGGAAGTCTTCAATTACGGCACCGAAAGTATACACCGCAATGGGGATGATTGCCTTAATCATCACTTGGTGATCGGTGATTGTGGGGTGATACAACCAGGTCATAGGTTAGGTTAGGAGCTGCAGGCTTTATTTTATGTGTAGTTGAAGTGCTTTTGTAGATTTTTCGAGACTCGTATAATATACGTAAGTAACTACCTACTGATGATAACTACTTAGGTACTTGGTGTACAACCGACACACATTAAAAAAAGTTTATAATCACTAGTATTACTGCTGTTTTTTTATTTTATGAAAAATCCAGAACTGTTTCATTGTTTTATATTCGAAATCTATATTCATAAAAAAATAATCTAAAAAGAAGAAGAAATTATAATATGATCTACCGTAACAAATAAAAAAAAAACAATTTTTCAAAGTGATTTCAATTTTTTTTTGTGTGTATGAGAGAGTGATCTTTTCAGTTGTTTTCATATTACTTAGGTATGTTTAAAAGTCAAACTCATATCATTATGAATATGGGTCGCGAGAGGACTTTTAGTTATTTTTTTAAACTACCAGAAAATCCTTAGGACAATAAATGACTTGCTTTTGTCTTCCACTTCAATCGTGTGGAAGTCGAAATTATTCTATGGGAACGATATACTGTGTGCCACAACTCGTGCCCGTTTTTGGGTGTAAATGTATCTAACAAACGTCTCTAACCCATCCGTTTACACCAAGGTATAATACATGATGTATTTGACAAGTTTTGACATGTCATAGACTTCAGTGTAAACGCAAATGTGTTCTAGACTTGTAAAAATCTTTTTGGCTACACAGTGTGAACGAAAGAATGTTTGAGAAATTGAGATTCTGGTTTGAGACACTCTCAATACATGTATAAAACAAACAAATAATATTTTGACAAGTATTCTACAAGTTTTGTATGAAACTAGTATTTAACTTGTTTCTTGGTGTTAACGAGGGGTAATAAGAACACCTTTATCACAGACATATACCTGGGCAACGGTGGTATAGTCTTTTTCGAACATCAAAATGTTTTCCGATTGTGACATACAACCTAACTACTTATTATAGGTTTTTCTGGAAATCTATAAGCAATGCAGAAATTAGAATTTTGTCATAATATAGGGGTCTACATAATTTTGGGGATTACTTTAGTGTTTAATTAGGCTGAAAAGGCTTTAGTTATTATGTCTAGTGGTCTGTTTCTCATTTCTAAAACCTCTTAAAGGCTGTATCAGACTTCTTCATTTGAGTAAATGATTCACTCAGCACACTCTTCAACTCTAATTAGTTACCTATATACCTACTCATATGAAAGAGACATAAAATCTAGTTTGCAAATAAAGCAATTAGGTAATACCTTTACTAAATACTCAAGTATTTACTATAAGTTCCTATATAATTACTTAAAGCTTAATTCCCTATTCACTTTGAAGTGCCCAATCAATAAAATTGCTTTATTTAGCTTAAACTCTTTATTATATGTAGATATATCCTGGTTACTAGGGGCAATTTTGTATCATTATGTATTTACACAATATTTTCTCTAATAGAGCAATCTAGGCATACTTGGAGTAAAAATTTTGCATAGGTATATAAAGGCTTTTTTTTATTTAGCTTGATTAAGGTGGCCATATTTGTCACGGGACAAATATGGCTACTTTAGCAGAATAAAGTGTGTGAAGTAAAACGTCAGCTCTACAAAGGGCTGGAGGACACATTTGCTTGATTTTAAAACCCAAAAAGGGTTGAAGTTCAGCGTTTCAAAAACTTAGAAAAAAATTAGTAAATATTTCGAAAACTATGATTTCGGCCATACTTAAATAAAGGGTTTTTTTTTTAGTTTAGTTTGATAAAGGGATAAAGTGTGTTGCTGTGATGCAGTGTGTGAATGAACACTTCAGCTCTACACAGTGCGGGATTGGACACATTTGCTTGATTTAAACAACCCAAAAAAGGTACAGTTCAGCGTTTCAAAAACTTAGAAAGGATTTAGAAAATATTTCGAAAACTATTCGATTTCTGCCATACCTACATAAAATATGTTGCATTAGGTTCAATTTGTTGCATTTTAGCTCAGTTCCTAACTGCCACTGTGTAATTACTAGAGGTACCTAATACCCCTCTATACTTAATCAAAGAGAAATATCTAAAAAAGATGAGTTTATTTAATAAAATATTCTAAAATTCATGTGCCGAGTCGTGTGCAACAAGTAATTTGATCTCAATTCCAATATTTAGATATTGTTTTTAGGTAAGGTTCATTTTAAAACTAAGTGAGGAAAATTTAAGCACATCCAATAAATAAAGAAAACAATTAAAAAAGTGACCCAAAAATAACTATCTTCAATGCCTAAAGTAGGTATTTAGGAGCATTATGAGGTTACCGAGATAAAATTTTGGTTTTTAGAATTGCAGTTATATTAACTAGAGATTTATCAATAAGATATATAAATTGTAGATTTTCTAATGAATTATAAAATATTTTTGAAGAAATAAATGTAGGTATAAGAAAGATAATAAATTAATTTATTACAGTTCAAGCTTATAAATAAGTACTATTCCGCACTTACATTAGGTTTAAAGGTGCCACGTAGACATATTATTTTACGTTTAAAATTAAATTTAGTTCAAATAGTTAAGTTTAAAAAAAAAAAAACTTGGCTAAAGGATTGGATTAAAAAAATAATTGCAGTCTGTTGTATGTATGTAGTACCCACTTCAATGTTTCATAATTACTAGGTATCATAAAGTAAGCAATCTGTATTTTATAAACAAAAATCAATCACAACGCACCACAGACTATAAATCATAACAATTTTAATTAAAAAATCAACTATTTACCAAACACTGTTTAGTTTGTAATGGTGGAAAATATCCGTGAAATTCAAACTTTATCGGGTTTCATTAAAATTTAATTCAACTACATAAGAAAACAATCGTACGGCCGCTGCAACAAATTATTTTATTATCGATAAAAATAATTAAACCGAACGCGACTATAAACGTCCGCCATTTTGTAAGAATCAATTATTGGCGGGAATCGTTGAAAAATCCACGTTTATCTCGCGACATTAAGCTAATAAAGCATCGGACTTAATTAAAAAGTATTACACGGAGCGGCGGCGAGCAGAGCGGGCGAGCGCAGCGCGGGCCGACTAGCGGCCAAAACGAGCAAGTCGACCGCGATTACCCACCCAATCGACGCCTTAATTGAATCATAACCAGCTAAATTCGAAAGCACCACTCGACGCGTTTCGCGCCACAAATCTGGTGTAATACGCCATACGGCCGGCTAAATCACAAGCTCTTAACTCAAACCGCCCACTGGGAAAGCATTCCAAATTCAAACAACACCTCTACACGCCTGCTGGCCAATCGCGCTGCAGACATTCAAATAAAGAGTGCAGCTCGGAGATCAGTCGCCACCCCTCGGTAAATACCGTCCAATAGGAGGTGAGGAGTCCATGTTCGTTATTTTTTTTCCGTGTCGCCGGGCGTCTCGGTAGCGCGGAGGGCTCATTCGGCCGCGCGCCGCCTTGGCGTTCGTATCGCGCGCTCGCGTCACGATGGATTGTGTTCTGTGTGACATGTGCTTCTGATTCTGTGTATTATTTTTTTTTGTGACGGACCCGTTGTGTGTAAAAGCATGATGCCTCTCGCACCGACCCCTGTGGTGGCGGTGCCATCGAAGCCGAAGATAGGATTTAGTATAGACAGTATAGTGGGTGGTTCGGAGCGGCCGAAGCAGGCGTCGCCGCCGCTGGCGAGTCCTGGCTCTCCCTCGCCGGTTGCGTCTCCGAGGAGTCCTTCACCCAGACCGTTGTTGAGGCCGAGTGCGTTGCCTGCGGTGTTTCCTTCCCCTGAGTTGAAGAGGCTGCCGTATCTGGACGCGCAGAGTCATCACCACCAGTTTCTGGCGCACTTCCAAGGGGCTGCTCTTGCTGCGGCTCTGGCGCATCAGCAGCAGGGTTTTGGAGGACCACTTCCGCCGCACCCGCCCCCGCACCCCCAGCCGCCGGTCCCCCGGGAGTCCTACACCCTGTACCCCTGGCTCATCAACAGGCACGGCAGGATATTCCCTCATCGGTTTCCTGGAGGTAAGTGCTAATGATTAGCGTCAGACTTTCTTTTCCTGGTAGGGTCTTAGGACTAAAATGTGTGTTAATCTAGAGTTCAGATGATCAGTTTGAGAAAGTGAATGCTTAATTAGTGTTTTTTTTGGCTTCTGGAAGTTTATGCCATTTTTTATTCCAAAACGCAATACACCTTGTCATTTAGGCACTGGTTCTTAAATAACATTTAGGCATTTTTAAGATTTCAAGAAAGACAATGAAATTACCGTTTCTGATGAATGGGTTTAACCGGATCTCGTTTATGCGCCGCTACAGTTTAACTTTGTCTATTTCTGAGAGATGTTGCTCAAGGCTTTGCATTTTTTAGTCATAAAACAGGTCCTTTTTAGCATCTAACATTTTAAGGCAAAAATTGAAATGGCGCCCAAAAGGGACCATGATATCATCGACCTAAACCCTATACGTTTTTAGGAATTTCCCACAGTACTTAAGACGGCAAAAAAGAAGCTTAAATACATACGTGTAATACCCATATTACTCATGTAATTCTAAAAAGTAACTTAGAATATGTAATCACTTGATTAATCATCTGACTTTTTATATCGGCACCTACTTACGGTAAAAAAGCTATTTAAGTTGATACAAAAAAACATGTTCCCACAAATATTTGGCCAATTATATTATAATTTATTATCACGACTTCATGAGAACAGGTTGATTGCCTATTATTTTTACTGTCCAAAGTCAGGCCGAGGCGTGTCTTTAAAAAAACTTTACAACTCGGCCCAAAAAAACTTGCAGGGAAAGATATTTACCCCAGTTTTATTCTCATAGATGGGTCAATTTCTTTATCAGTCAATTGTTGGAATCCTTCTCTTCTGTATGATGGATAGAAAGGTAGTGAATATGCAACGCGGCGATGACGCCTGATGTACGGAAGAAAAATCATCCAACGCTGATCCCAATAAATTAAATTATCGGCTGGATTTCAATGTGAGTCCTTTTAATAGTTATTGCTTCGATCTGCATAATTTTGGAAGTCATTTATATCATTTATGATACTTCTTGCATTTATTGCATCTACTTTTAGTACTATAATGTCTGTAACTAAAGATATCTTCGTGGTATTGAGGTCATGTCTCCTTTGTAGGCCTTTCTTGTTTAAATTCTCTGGTGTTATGCCAATATCCTTTATTGGTTTTTCCTTACGCATATCTGGTTTTAACTTGGTACAATAATGTTGAAACAAAACAGCATCGCAGAATTCTTTCTCATTCAAATTGTGGCATTCCCTTTTGTTTTCTTTGATTCGCAAATGACAAACAGAACTATTCGGCGATTGCCGTCCGACGATATTTGGAGTACTTCTGCATCATAGAAAATAATTTATCTACTGCATAAAGGGCTGGTGTCCGAAACTCCACGTCCGAAGAGAGTAGGTATTTTGCGGCTTTCAAATGCTAGATTACTTTTTTTTGTTTTTGATTGACGTTCTGTTCCTAAATTTCATATTTAGTCCAAAAAGAGATTTGGGCGTATGGTACCCGTTCTTCTTTGCCGCACAAATTATTTTCTGCCTCAATTTTGTAAGTTGGGCTTTTTGGTCACTCAGCTGTTTCTGTTGGATACAATTGACATCGGTGAAGGACAATTTTTTAAGGAAATCTGGACTTAAATTTGAAATTGCTAACCTGTTTTCTGAAAATTCTTGGTATGGTAAGGGACCATTGCCCACCGATCACCAATTTTACTGCCGTAATTTCAAAAAAAACACTTTGATATATTTTCTCAATAATTATGACATAATCAACACATGAATACACATCCCATCATTAGATAATTACATTTTCTACGATCAAATTAGTTTAATGATTCAAATTATTCAAAAATATGACATTTATTGTCGAATTTGGCGCTGATTTGAATTTCCGGCGGCAAATTAAATATAACCAGAAATAAATATTTAGGTGTTTAAATTTTTAATAACTTAATCTACATTTTATTTATAAATAGATACCGTTAACTTTGTGTGAATATCTTCCGACGCGTTTTTTCCATAACATTGTGTTTTTTTTGGATTACAGTATAAAGTTATTATTCTGTTTTAAACGTTTTGACACTGATTTTTGTTCTCATAATTTAACGCGATTAGATCCTATTTGCTATCAACAGTATCTACTACCATTTTAATTTTCAAAATGGCGGTTTCATTCCCGCCATTTGTTACGTAAATGTAATAAACGCCCATTAGGCACTTACTTATTAAGGGAAGTCTAATAACTTATGCACTTAATTAACTCTCATAAGCCATATAAATTCTAAAACATGCAGTTCCATTTTATCCAACAGATTTTCATTTCCTGCTAACTTTCCACTAGTGAAGTGTTTATTCGACTAATTTGAAATAAATATCGATAAATTAAAGTCGATAATTATTTGTGGTTGTATAGCTTTTCTTATACGTTTTGTTTTCGAATGTGTATGGATGGTTGTGAGGCTCAATTGCGGGTTACTGTGGATGTATGCGATGGGGTAGCAACCTATCATTACAAATGCGCTTTCGTGATCAATAAATCATCAAGTTATAGCCGCTTGTTAACGAAAAGTATCATGAGATATTTGTGTTTGTACCTCATAAAACCTTTTTTTTTCTTTTCTTTTTATTCGTAAGCAGGACTGACACGGTCATATTTTTTTAACAAAAACAGTTTGAAAAAAAAGGAAGATTATCGATTTGCCCGGGTCGTCGCGTGTAAAGATACGTTCGTTGACAGAATTAAAATGTTTAAAAAAAGTAGTAGCTTATCGGAACACGAAGCCATTATGATAAAAAGCCCGTTATCTGAGTACGTTGAGATCGTTGTCTTTGCTTGTAAAAAGAAAGTAACAGATTAATCTCTTTGGCGCGAAAATAAAGAAATAGGTACTTATGTGTTTGTTAGGTTGGCATTTCGTGAGGTTATTTTTTGGTATTAGATGACAAAAGTCTGGCATTTAGGAATTATTTTATTATAAATCATTCTTTTGCTGTTTGATTTTCATTGTTATTTTTACTAATAGCAGTGATCTTTCGGTACAGTTATCAGTAAATATGCCAATCTGTCAATTGTAAAGATTGTGATCTTCTTCTGCTAGTTTATTGACGATTTGGCAGGTCCCAGTTAGATTAAGTCAAATCTAAACGAGAAAAATGACACGATTCTAGTTTTTTATTAAGTTGTTTAAAAAATGATAAATGTCATAAAACTTTGATGGACATAAGCATTTATTAAGGACCATAGAATAAAAAATGTTGCTTTGAAGACAACCAAAGAACTTTTATTTTTTTTAATCCGCTATTGTTTGAAGTTCAAAGAGGTTTTAATAAGTTTGTTTATTCCTATTGTCTTGTTGAAGTCAGATTATCCTTTTAAGCTTCTTTACTTGTTTAATTTTTACCGTTGAAGTAACTTGGTAAATTAGGAAAAATGCCGTTATTCCGTCCGTTAGTTCAGTTATATCAACGGCCTTTTGTTTTTTGCTTGTCTCTTGGAATATTCGTTTTAAAGTTCAATTATTTTTTAATTTTTCGTTATGTAATTCTGGGGAAAGCGTTACTAGCAAACTTTGTTATAAACATTTTTAGAAAATTTTTATTAACTACTGCTTATAATTTGAATTCACTGGAAAATAAGATAGATACTTAACCATTTTAATTTAACTACCTACTTACTGTCTTCGTCGTGAAGAAAATGTAAAAACTCAGCTTTGTATTTCCTATTTAGATATGCAAAATCGTCGAATATACTACAACTACAACTTTTCAGTACATTTTATAGCAATAAAACTAGTTCGACTGCAACAAAAACTTGTTTAAAATAAAAAATAGAATTCTCAATTCCACTTACAAGCAATTTCACAGTGAAACTAAATCATCTCAATCTAACACCCATCTTTCAACATTAATCACAATTATAATATATGTAAATACATAGGCGCGTATATAAGCCATCGTAGATGTACCATATTAATGTTTTATAACTCATATCTAATGAAGTCAATTAAAATTTTATTATTTAATTACAACGTATAGTTCGTAATTAGTTGGTGTTGCGTTAGTCTTCTTTTTTAGGGTTCTGTAGTGGAATGAGAGAAGCTTCTTGATCGTTTAATAACTTTTTAAGTTGGTAGTTTTGTGTCCCAGCGGGGGCGCCAATAGTCCGGAAGCCGTAGCCCATATTTGAATAGAAAAATATTAATTTAATTCATCTCATATATAAAATCTGAATGACATTAAAGATTACATTGACATTATTTTTATTGAATAACAAATTCAGCTTTATTTACTAAATTGTGCCTATTTCTTTTTGTTTTAAATGATATTTATTTTGTAAATAGGTTTTCGCAAACACTTTTACAAGTCAAAACACTTTTTTTTATAACTAGATGAGGCTGCTGTTTCGTACCTGACTACTCTGAGAAGAAACATCCGAAACAAACTCAGAAAGCACTTTGTACCTTTGTACATTCAGTTACACATCAAGCTATATAAAACCAGTTTAATGTGATTTAGATTTGTATGATTTTTCATCGCATTCAGCGATTAGCTTGTACTGGTTTTGCATAGCTTGATGTGTAGCCGTGTGTACCAGTGCCATTTTAGCAAAAACGCAGTGTGCAAGAATAAACTAGATAATGATTTCTAATATTTATTAAATTTTGTGTATTATGCCACCTTGCGAAAAACAGTGGAAAGCCATGGAAATTCTGTAAACCTTTGGTGTGAGACGCAGTGTGTCGATGTTCCTGCGCCATCTTGATAGATATTATAGGGGCAGTTTGTATGTAAAATAAAATATTATAAAATATTTGGAAGTAAAATAATGATAGAGAAAATGATAATTAAATAGGTAGACATAATATTCGAAAAAATGTACTCATCTAAGTATTTACAACTTTTAAATTGATGATATAGGTATAAGTTGCAATCATTTTTTACGAAGCCAAAGTCGTGGGCAAAAGCTAGATCTAAATAAGCAATTAGTCTATAATTAATGTAAGTTATGACTCTAACTAGACGTTAAAACAAATACACAGCAATAAAACTATTTTGAAACAATAATCATGGCCGTTTGACCTGATCGTGCTCTGTTTCATTACTGTATCCCGATAGCCTATAGCCCGAATACATTGTAGCTATCGACCCATTAGCTGCAATTAAAACGGTGATAACATAATTATGATGATAACGGAATGAATTTATAGTTTCTTCTCTCGTTTGCGATGTGTCCCGGATTTGTGTGGAAGATTTTTAGGCGCGAAACTGTATTTTTTTTTGACATTTGACGCTGTCAGTGTGTTTTTGTTTTTTTTTTGTCTATGGTTTGACAGTTCATTTTTTTATATGGCGCCGTTCTTTCTGTTCTGTTGGTAGTACAAAAAAGGAATACCTAACTTTTGAATTTAGTGTAATTGTTTGTTTTTTTAAAGCTCTTTGTAATTTGCGCGGGCGATGAACAGGAGGTTAATATTGTGAATACAGGAGCTTATAGTCCTAAGTAATGACAAACACAGGCTGGTATTTATTTTAAAAAAAAAATTATTTGTACGTATTAAACTCGTAAAAGTTCCAATATTTTAAGCCATATCTGTAGAGTACCTGAACCCAAGAAAAACTAAGTGTTCAACGAACATTTTCTCTCGTTCTACTTGATATATTCAAGAACATTATTTGTAACTACATAGACATACTCAATTAAATAGATTACTTACAATGCAAACAGTAGCCCCTACCATTCCCAAGTAATCTCCAACTACCCTACTCAATTTCACACCATTATTTAAGTCAACAAAGGGCCGCCATCGCCATCATAATTTGTCCCTCCTTCCGTATCCGTACAGTAAATATTCATAAAATAAACTCCATGGATTAGTTGCTTTATCATCCCCATTTTTATCTGCGACCCAATGTTATTTTTATGAACCCGACGACATTGTAAAGAACTCGATTTTAATTAAACTGGCTTAACGCGCAGCCCGTCAAAATCGTCACACAAAAAAGGGGGAAATAATAAAAATAAAATAAACTGCCCTTTTTTCATACAAAACTAATAAGCGTTTTGACAAAGAAAGTTTTATGTGAGCGAGCGGGACTCGGCTCCCGATTATCAACTGACGCCATTGTGTGTTCGAAATTTGATTATTTTATAGTGTTGCTCTTTAGTCGATTAGTTTATTTTTTTGAAGTATTTAATTTGGTTCAATTTGATCCCATTACACTTGGTTCAACATAAATGACAATGTTGTTTGAAATTATCCAAAGTATCATCTTTAAAGGTAGAAAGTGATGATTAGGCAAAAATTTACTCAAACTTTCTACACTAATAACAAGATTAATAGACATTATTAACAGACGCAGATAATCGTATAGATATTTGTGCTTATTTATCATTATGATTCATAAAAAATACTTGTTTGAACTACTGGTCGTGTGAGCTTGTCAAGTATGCTTCGCTTAAATCGCAACGCTAATAAGATGCTTATTTGCATGTCATTATCAATCGTCCTACTTATCGATACTTGCACATCACTATCTGCCTCGTTAAGCATGTTGGTAGCACTGCCCGTCACATCTTTCGTTACGCGCGCTTTTTTCTTAATTACCACATATTGTTAAACCACGTGTTTTTTTTTCAAACCATATTTCCACTAAAAGGATTGAATAGCTTATAATTGGCTGTAATTTGAGCTTACTTTGTTGTCGGGCGACTGCGACGATTAACTGACGTTAAAAAGCAACGATTTATAATGATTGTTATGTTGGTAACGTTGAGTGGGCAGCCATTTTGTTAGTGATGCGATCGGTAGTTAGACAAATGATTTACAATGTCGACGGGTACGGAGAGCAACGAAAACTATGATTAATTAACTTGAGTTATTGCTTTAACCCGCTCGAGATAATGGGAATCTTATTAGAAGTTCGTTTTATTTGTTTTGGACGATAATTTTTAAAGCTTATCAACTTTTTTTCGGCCATCGCCACATTACAAAGATGATGTTTAATTAAAAGAGTGTTGTCGAAATGAAATATCGTACAGTAGTATCTGAATCGTTTACGATGTCACGGTTCATCATCGTTTAATACAAATAGTATAATAAACTCTATCTTGGAGCTTATTTTAATTGATGACGTGCATTTTCAATTCATAATTTCTGTTTAATTGTGTTTGCTATCAAAAAAATCATTCATTAAGAGAGTTCACGCGCAGTGACCTTACAACGGCGGCTTTAATTACTCACTATTTCAAAATATTTTTCGGGAATCTGTTTATCTTTTACTGGAATTTAATATAATAAATTTATCTCCGGCTTTTAATTTTGTGAACGTCAATATAATTATCTGTCTCGCGGTCGTAAAACAAAAAGTTTATGTGTTTTGTGACACCCCCACGGGTTATCAGTTAGATAAAGATGTTTGTGATTTCAATTAAGTACTTATGACTGTAATATAGTGTCAATCTTGTATTATTTTTCCATTTAACATCAGATTTTTTTTAAACTTAACCTCAAAATCTATTTTTTTAAATTAAAGACAGTAAATACACGAAAAAAACACCACAGTTTTTCTTATTCAGTTTAGAATCGTTTTGCAACTGACAACAACGACAGCCGACATTAGTTATCGTTGCATGTTGAACACAATTCCTTAGCCAACGTTATATAGGGCACTTTATCAGATCGCTGCTAATAGAGCTTAATAAGTCACAAGTAGTCCAAACGTAAAGACTAGTGTGAAAACACATTATAGAAATAAATGGCCGTACTTGTGCGAAAACCCTTACATCACACTTATCACGCAAAACGCACATTTGCGTTGACATAAACGTAGCAGGTAATTAAATTGTCGTTATTCAGCAATTATATACTTTATATAAGCTGTTTATTGTTGGTGTTTTTACTTATATGGGCTTAATGAGCTTAACTGTGGCTAAGTTTACGTAATTATGTTAAGGGCTGTGGCATGGTGATGTCTTTATTATCAAATATCAAATACTTAGCAAGGAACAGATGGTTAATGTAATAGCATTAATATTGTTCTTATAGCGATCTTTTAGTATTTATCAATAAGAAATATACAATGTTTCATGTTCTTATCTTACGGTGCCAGTTGTAAAAACTGTAACCACTTATTACTACTGTATAATTATTATAAAATAAAACATAGAAAGACAACATATTAACATAGGTAGAATATTTTGTGACACCTGTCAAAGTACTTCAGGAAGCGTATTGACAGTTTAACATTAGGTTTCTACATTCAAAACTCACCACAGACATTTAATTTGTATAATTGACACGGTTATTGAAAAGAAAAGGTTTTAATTTCGACCACAAATTGGCATTTGTCATGAGGGAATTACACACACCTACATACCCTTCAATTAACAATGATTGGTCCCCAATTATGTCACCAATTAGACGATACATTGTGTTATAAGTTTGTTACCGCAAAGGTTACGGCCTAAATATTCGATTCTCACCTTCACTTGCCGCCATTTTCTCATGCAAATATTCGGTTGCCCATATCCTTGTTGCCCAATTTAATTCTATTTGTAAAGGAAAACCACAGACTACTTTTGTAAAGTTCAATTTCTGTATTGCGTTTTCCTTCTTGTACAGGGGCCCTTAGTTTCTATTTGTACGTCGATTTTACTTGAAGAATTCACTAACAACTTTAACTTGAGGTTTAAGACTGACAGCTAATTAAAAACGAGCAGTTAAACATTGCGTAAAGTCAAAAGTAAATAAGACGTAAATAAAAATAAGTAGTAACTCATTCTGTCACTGCCGCGATTATCACAGAAAGCCATAGTATGCAAGAGAGTTGTCAAAAAATTTAATTCATGAAGAAATTAAAGCCTTTTTCATACATTTACGGTTATTTTAACTTTAATAACGTGCATTTATTGAAGGTAACATATTTATCATTGGCATTAATAGTATTGTAAGCGCGACAATGTAAGTGGAAATACCTTGGATTATGACAGTTTTATCTCGCTCACAAAGTAATCTCCTCATTAAAACTCACCGGAGAATAATAAATAAAAATAAACGATAACATCTCAATTTTAATGTCTCGACCAACAATGACGTTGTATGTAATTGATATCGTACCTTAAATATTACATTATAAACGCAGGACCATTATAATAAGGTACTTTGTGGAATTGTGTGCGTGGAACCGCAGTTTAGTGAAGATAGGTCCAGGCAAAATGGTCATATGTGCAATTATAATGTCATTAGCAAATGTCAGGACGTCGCCACAAGGCCACTGCGTGCGGAACGCGTATGCAGCCACCCACGGGTAATATTATTCCTCATAACTAATGGCCTATTAAAGTTCCAAGTTGGACGAGGCCTTTAGCATGACTGTTATTTTGATACGAGGCCTAAATTGGTTCAGTAATCTACAAGTAATTGTTTGGAGTGGGCGTGTCAGTTTTTAATTATAATAATATAATTGCTTTTGTGTACAGAAGTTTCAAAACCGGTAGTGGGGCTTTGAATAGAACCATTATGGGAGTGGGAAAAGCCACAGAATTATTTGGAGCATGATACTTAAGTCATGGAACATAAAGCGAGCTTTTGTGTTAATTTGATTAAATACACTGCTTTAATTATCTTATTTATATATTCTAGGGAACAATTTGCATAGAAATATCGCAACCACAATGGATCATGTGTCATTCATAGAATAAACAAGTCAATCAAGCGCCTATTTGTCACCACTATGTGAATGAATGAAGTGAATTATCCATTCGCAGTAACGTCTGCATAAATTAACGTGTAAATATGCGAATTACATTACCATCCTGCTGATTACAATCCATAACCCGCAAAACGTATAATAATAGCTATTTTACAAACGCTAAACTACTATTGTGTAAATCTAACAAACGTCAAATTTCAACACAAAACTAAAAGAGCATTTATAAAGCAGAAACACTCGACTGTATAATTTGTGGTGTTTCATTACTTCATATTTCTTAGTACGTAGAAATAACATAAGTGGATGATGGATTATCCTCCTGGGGCAGCGGTCGTTTAGTGGTAATCTTTGTTTAATTTAATTTTAATAGTCGGTACGCCACTACAAGGATAGTGCGCGAGGAATTTTCTTCTTGCTTCTTTTTTCAAAATCTGTTGTGTATACGGCCAGGATTTGAGGAACTGTCATTCTAGCATTGTTTATGATTACATGGTGTGACCAACGTCATTGTCACAAATAATACCGTTTTTTGACCGTAATTCTACTACTCAATTCAATCAAAATAAATTACCAGCATTTAAAAATTTCATCATTGACTTATAGCTATAACCAAAGTCAGTGTACGTTCTATAAACTCATGAATTATGTATAAACGTAAAGAATTTTATATTTAACATTCAATAAGTGTGTATAATGACGATTTTATTACCGTTCTTGTCATGTCTGTGTGCCCATATAAGTTATGTTGTATCAATCGAACTTGTCAAAGTAAGAATATTTACGCTTGTTTAGATACGATTACCGTGTCCAATATTTCTTGAAATTTCTTGGCGGCGTTACTTGTTAAGTCAAATGTCATTGAGCTGTCAAAATCGATACATATTAGATTTAGTTCCGTATTTCGCCGCGTGTCAACTTAGAATGGACTTTTAGTAAATTAAATTATTAAATCTGTAACTGTATTCGTACTGTAGTGGTAGAAAATTAACTGGATTGCATGTCAACACTCTCATTTAAGTATTATTATACTTAATTGTATGGGCGTTAAGTCAAACATATTTCGCAATTTTTGCAAACTACAGCTTTACTTGCGAATTACTATAAATCTATCAATAAGACCCGTAATTTGTTCAAGTTATTTTGCTTTTTTTTTCTCTGTATGCAGACTCTTGCCACTGAGACTATGATTAAAAAAATGACAATCACGCAGCGCAAGCGCTCATCTTGCGCGCGATTGGATAGTTTCGCTGTCAGTAGCTTACCTTAGTCAGCTTAGTGCATAGCAAACTTTAGTCCCAGTGGCGTAAATGCTGTAACAAGGCTGTTTTTATAGAGAATAGCACTGCAGTTCAGCAAAATACAACTGGCTTTTAACTGGACCAGCTACACTTTTCACTATAAAACAATACAAATAAAGTAATAAAGAGAGTAGGTAGTAAAAATGGAGGAAATAAAATTTATTAAAAAATTAATGCCAAAGGACCTCAGCTCAGCTTAGTGTCAGGTGGCAACACAAATTTTGCCATCTGACTCTGATTTTCTAATGCCTGTCGTTGGCTTTTCATGCAGATTGTGACATGCCACTTGTGTTACCTAGCTCTATCTAAATCTCTGTATCTGAGCTTGTCTATGATATCTATTCTAACCAAAAAACCTTTGGTTCCAGGTCCAGATATCCCAGGTTTCCTTCTCCAGCCGTTCCGCAAGCCGAAGCGGATCAGAACCGCCTTCTCGCCCTCACAACTCCTGAAGTTAGAACACGCGTTTGAGAAAAATCACTACGTCGTGGGGGCGGAGAGAAAACAGCTGGCGCAGGCGTTGAGCCTCACGGAGACACAGGTTGGTTTTATGCCTAGTTTACTCTCTGTTTTTTTTTACAACATCTTTGGAAGTTTCTGTGGAACGGAATGGTAGCGCTTCCACGCGCGCTGTTTAACTTGATTAAAGATGGCGCGTGTTTTTTTTTTTACGTGGTAAAATCATCAAAAGAGTCCTCCCACCCCTGGCAGGGCGGGAGGGACTGTCAGACGTGTACTGACTAAAATCCAAGGTGTCCTTCAATAGTCCTTTATGTTCAGGGGTCACGGTGATGGAATAAGTCCCGCGACCCCGGCAGGCTTTGGCTCTTTGAGAGGGGGCCTCGTCATTATGCTGACGCTCTTGGAGGCGCTCGTGGAACACGATGCGCCGTCGACCCGGCGCGTGTTGATAGAGTGAGTTTTCAAATAATAGTAGATCTTGTCAAAGTCTGTCTTTGGATGGATGAGTAAGGTGCAGCATCACTTGTCTAGGTATGTCTTTAGAAGGGGCAATTCTTGACGATTTCTGTCTGCGTATTAATATCAATGTCGAATTGGTGTTGATTTACTTGCTTATTAGCAAGATGAGATGTCAGTATTCGCAACTAGATGTTGATAACCATTTTCAGCTTGTTTTTCATTTAATTAAAATTAAATATTACCTAAAAAAGGTTGTGGTGAATACCAAAATTGACTCGATTAACTCCTAAGAGTCCCCAGTGATACTTCAAATCTCTGCCACATCGCACGTTGCGATCGATTTCATAGTCACCACTATAAAGTTCACACATAACGTAGGTAAGTATATTATTTTTGTGTGGTTCTTGATTTATCAAATTAATAATGCACCTACACATTTTTAAAATCTATCCATCTCCTTCTCAATTTAAATTGTTTATTTAAAAAAATGTCTTTTAAGCAAATTGTTTTTCAAATTTTTCCTTCTCAAGTACTACTGCAAGTCACGATTCTGGGTGTTGTAATATCAAAAATAATGTTGTAATTAACCAACCTATTTGTTAAAAACATCTCGATCATTGTTTAATTTAATATAATTAATATCTTAAGGTCAAGAGCCATACCGTCATAGATAACTGTCAATTTGATTTGACAATTGACATCTTGCTCCATATTATTAAAAATAATACTGTAAAATAATTTGCGAGATTTTAATTATTATCTCATGTTAAAATAAAGTTAAATAGTTGAAGAATTAATTAGATATCATGAGATTGTATAACAAAATATTTTTATGGTTATTTTATCTGTATAGATAAAACACTTCTGGATCTTACGAAGCGAATATTTCATGTTTTATATGTTTTTGAGATAACTATCGACATACTGACCAACAGCTGTATTTAGAAACTTTTTTGTAAGTAGGAGTTATGACTATAATCTATCACATTTCCAACTGTATTATTAACTCATAAATGTATGGATATCGCTCCAAGGTATGGAAATATGAATTATCTTCTATTTGCTTGCTTTCAAAGAAGGTCCTATCTTACAAAATTACTAAAACAATTATTCTCTTGATTAATTATCAACTGCTGTTAACGATTTTGTAATTATAGTGTTTTAAAGGGTAATGTAAACATTTCAGATTCAATGGGATGATAAGTTTGAAATACCAGGCTGATATTTTGATGCTGTGTCTTGTACGATTACTATGAGAAAAAGAGAGATCGGTATATAAGAATTCGAATTCCGCCATCTTGTTTTATAAGAAAATTTCCATAGAGAATTTTCACAATATTTGCCCACAGCACCTTTTTGATAAAATGGCAAAAATACTCTGTCATAAAGCCACACGTCCACACACGACCGTATCATTTGAAAAAATGAATTTAAAAAGTAAACACACTACTGATTGCTGTTAAAATAAAATAAAAACTTAATTAAGAACAAAACTCTTAAAAAAACACAAACAGAATTATTCAGTCACGGTATTAAAATAAATATAAATTAAACCAACAAACGACATTAAAATATTCTTTGTCCACATTAACCTATAAAAAGCGCGAAATTGATATAATTATTTTGCTCTAGCAACACAATTAATAAAATAATTTACGGTTTATTTTTTGCGTCACCTGTTGTTAGTTTTATAAAATTAATTAACACGCGACTAATAGAAAGTTTAAACAATACAATTAATTTAGTTTACGATTATTTTCGCTAAAACATGAGTTGCTGTTTGGTAGAAATTGTATTTTATGCCGTTGGTCACTCAGGCGTGACGAGTTAAAGTAACTTAGTAAGCAATTAATGTTCTTTAAAAAGTAATTTTATTACAAAAGAAAGAATAAGTTTTATTAAGGGTTTATTATTTATAAAAGAGAAGAAATCTTTTCTTAAACTAAAATTAGAAAACGCTGGCGTGACGATCTAGCTAGACGCATTCATGAGATATTATAGCCGCAGCAGGACTACGGAATACTGTATCTCCGGAAAGTAAAGAGCCATTGAAGGACACTGTGGATTTTAGTAAGTACAAGTATCACAGTCCCTCCTGCACTGCCCTGGGTGGGAGGACTCAGTTGATGATTTTACCACGCTAAAAAAATTGTTTTGGATCTTAATGGCCCGCTGTGGTGGTTTAAAATTCTCCTACAACAAAGAAGTCATTTATACAGTAGTGCATCAACATTTTAAATAAATGATATTCTCGTTAAAAATACGCGGCAGGCAATTTTTTTCTTAAAAAAAAAATGTTATGCAATAGCTTCACCGCGGCAGTTTCGGGAGTGCCAAATTTTTTAAAATATTATAGGTTATTAATATTATAGTTTAAGTGTCAAGCTAATTAGATAATGTATGCCTTCAAAAATACATAATTGATAGTTGCAGTGAAAATTAATCCTTAATACCTGAGTCTGCTATAATAAACAAGCAGTAAGTTATTTGACCGTGCCGTTTCGACATTAACTACGCTTCATCGCACTTGATCTAAATTCCAATAAAACCCATGTACGCTAGATTCTCACGTCGATCAGTGAATTATTTATTTATTCATACTTATTAGATTAGCATTTGACAGTTACTGCTAGTAAAGGGCATCTTTCTTATAACTTGTGTCAAGAGTGAATAGGTTACTTCTAGGCAACGACAATAACTAGACTCCGCATGCACGATCTAAAGAACAAAAACTATTCTGTCAACTCGCTGAGGTATTACGTAAGCGAGAGGGACGGGGTACTGCGTTGTGATTGGCTAACTTAAGGTCTGTTCTGTCTCAAGGTATGTTTACGGCTCACAGGAGTGGTCGAAATGAGACGGATATAAGACTTTTTTGCCTAATGTGTTGACAGACATCGGTCGCCTGTTATTAGGAGTCTAGTAATATATCGTCGTTGCTTCTGGACCACATCATCGCTTACCATCAGGCGAGTTTCCTAGTATTCAACGGGAAGTTTATCGCTAATTAAAAAAAACGTCTCTCGTTTTACTGATTACTAGTTTTTTCATTCAGGAAATAATCCATGATAACGTCTTCTATAGACTGTAGCACTAAGAAAATAATAAACGTAGCTCCTAGTGTGTTTTTTTTTCATTTCAAATCATATCAAATCGTTTATTTCAACTAAGCCAAATAAAGGCACTTTTGAGGAAAAAGAAGTCAGACAAAAAAGAATATTACTAAAAATAGTTATGGTGACAACAACATGACGTAAAACCTGTGAAAGTGCCGTAGGTGCCCATTCCAAAGCGTAGATATCAATGGAGAAGAATGAGCAAGAAACTCCATGGACACTCTTTTTCAATCGCCAAAATGATTACAGAGCTTTTTTTTAAGACGTATCAATCATTTCGAATAACTACGGCAAGTCTTTCTTTCTTCTGGGACACAGGCCCTCTCTCTGAGAGAGGGAGTGGGCCATATTCCATCTCGCGGGTCCAGTGCACGTCTATCGCTATGAGATATATTATGATAGAGAGGACTCTTATTTACCAGACAGGGCTAGCGCAAGTTGTTAGATGTCTTATGCCTTCGATTTTCGTCTAAAATATATGTCAGTTTTCTTACGAAGTTGAAATAAAACAAAATCAAGAGGCCCAAAATCACCTAGAATGAAGAGATTTGAAACGAGAAAAGGGTAACTTGTATTCCAGCACTGGGTTAGTAATTATTTATCCAGGTTCCGAAACATCATCATAATTGCCAATAATTGTTCCCACTGTTGTGACACAGGCCTCCTCTCTGAGAGAGGGAGTGGGCCACACACGGGCCCAGTGCGGGTTGGTCAGATGTCACATGTCATCGAATTTTTGGTTCTAGGACATGCCGGTTTCCTCACGATGTTTTCCTTCACCGTTTTGAGAGCAGTGGTGATGAAATAAATTACGCAACGTAATGCGCCATGCTGGGTTACCACGACCTACAACTCGTAAGTCGGGACCGATAGCACTGGGCCACCACCGCTCTACCTCTCTCTGGTTCCGAATAAGGCCCGGTATTCACCAAAGCGGAGAGTAGAGGAGATGTGTTTGAATGACCAATCAGATGTCCACATCTCCTCTCCGCTTAGCTTCAGTTGACATCTGATTTGTTATTCAAACACATCTCCTCTCTTCGCCGCTTTGGTGGATACCGGGCCTTACCCAGTTGAATGACAGCATCCTCAAATTGACCTTCACACCTCGTCACAAGTACAATCAAAGTCATAGAGGATTAAGTATAATAATGACCGGCATTATCGTAACAATGAAATCGCGATAAGAGTATCAAGCGTTGCGTCTAATTGTTCGAAACTGAACGAAAAAAAACACTTTAATTACTGGATCATTAGGCGTTGGCGTGCGTGTGCGCCGGTACCGTCAACAACTGCAGTAGCTGTGTTTATTGAAGATAGTTTTTCTATTGTTTTTTTTTTCTTCGTGTTTTGTTTTATGGGTAATTTGTTTATCTGGTTGGCTAATGATACTAAGCGCACGGAATCATAGCTACAGCATTTTCTAGAGTCGTTACTTAGCTCGACAGGGGAAATAAAATTCATAAGAACGATCAGATTGCCTTTTTTTTTCGTGGTAAAGTTATCAAAAGAGTCCTCCCACGCAGGGCAGGGCAGGGAGGGACTGTCAGACTTGTACTTGACGTGTACTGACTGACGGTGTCCTTCAATGTTCCGGGGTCAATGTAATTTGTTAGTTCCAAATCATATACTTACAGCAGATTCTAGAGTAGACAGAAGAAATAATATTCAGAAGAGCGTTGGGCGTAGAATTTCTGCCATGAATGACATTTAAATTCCTCAGTTTTTTTTTTGTCATTTTGTTTGTAGTGTCAGTAACACGTATTTTTGTATGGCATCTCTATGTTATGATGATGAAGTTGATTAAGAATTTTATTGGCCATTTTTCAAGGTAGTTGTGTCATTTAAACAAACTCCAGTTAAAAATATAACCAGTGTTTGTTTTTCTCCGAGTATTTTCTTCTACTTCAAACATTGATTAATTTTATTTTGCTTTGTATTTCTTTTTGCGATATCCTCCTGTATTTAGTACATGACATAGTATCTTGAAGGAATTTAAGTCTTCTATAATCAAAGCAATATCGTTTAATTCCAGCCTAAAGTTTAATCGGATTTCTATTCCAATTAAGCAGGCACCATAGACAATTCAGTTTTGTCTCTACGATCAGTAATAACATATTATACTTAATCGTCTATCGCTACTACAAATGTCCAAAGGGTGTGGTCTTTCGTTCAGGAAGGATCAAAGAAAAAAGGTTAATCTATTCAATAATTTTGTAACAACTAATTGATTATTTTGCTATCCGTCCGTAAAGTTGGTAATACACCGGGTGTGGTCAGTTACTAATACTAATTCTAATAGCTCAACCTAGTTTCTATACACATTTGCGATGTTTTTTACACTCATTAAGTCAGTACTGTAATTGTTTGATTTATTTCCAGTTTTCAGCTGTTTTGTGTCAGTTTGTAGAACGTGAAAATTGATTGTTTAAGGCGACGAGGATGTCTAATTTTGAGATTATTTTTAATACTAGGTTGTTTACTGAAACATCTATATGGTTTAAAATGTCTTTTGATTATATTATATTAAGTAATAAAAGTTGGTGGACAGACGACCTTATGAAGGTCGCCGGAAGACGCTGGATGCAGGTCGCTTCCAACCGGTTCATGTGGAGATCAAAAGGGGAGGCCTATGTTCAGCAGTAGATGTCCTATGGCTGAGATGATGATGTAGTAATAAAATTGTCACCCTAGATAATGGAGAGTTTTAAACTATCACTTACGGGATATCTTCCGTGATTTTTAAACCGTGAAACCTTAAAACAGAAAAATCTAAAACAAAAAAAAATACAATGTCAGCGTCGATAATTATTTTTCTTGCAAAGGCATTTGTGGTTATTTGAGGATTGAGGGTCGCAATCTTTGTACAACAAACACGACAATCAACCGCTGTTAATTTGTAATTTTAATCCCCAGTTACCACACCACAAATGATTTCAAACATTTATGCATTATTAGTTGAATTGGTCACCAGAAAATCTTTTAAGAAGGTCAATACTAAAGAAGATAATTGCAGAAACGATATAATGTGATCAGCTATCGTATCAAAGTCCGCCTTTTCGAAACAAATATGATGTTAACTATTAGACTTCTTCTTCTAGAGCAAGATCAATAGTATCTTAATCTTAATTGATCTTTAGTAGGTCATCTGAAAGTCTCTATTTGAATAACGGTCATCAATATATTGTTTGATCTGATTACAAAAATAAATTGTCAGCCATAAACAATTCCAATACATTTTGTTTCTCAAACAAAAAGGGGAATAGTAGGGCCATTCAAAGACTCCATATATTTTGATAAAATTACACCTTTACTTCGAAATTAAAGATTAATTGTGAAGACAACACAAATATTACATAAAGAACAAGTAATTTACTATTAAAACTTAGTTCGTTCTAACTCGATAAATGTTGGAAACTACCAATTTGGTAGAAAAAAGACTTGGACATGGCTACACAGTTGATTAAGGCAGCCAGTAGGAAATTAGCGCCGCGGCTAATCGCCATCATGCAACACTGGTGATGAAATAAAAAATGTAGAGCGATTCTTTGATGAATGCAGTGGTTCTGTACTATGAATTTAAGCGATTTTTATTGATTCTGGTGTAATGATGTTTAGTTATACCGAACCTTTCTTTAAAAATCATTTCAGTTAGGAAAACGATAAGTTAGCCCCCATTTGCATTTTTTTCTGGGCGTTAAAAAAGCGCCGTGTTGGAGCAAAGAGGTAAATGGAACTTAAATGTCACCGCCCAGCACTTAAAGTCAAATACAGTTTGATTAAAAGCGGCGCGTTATTGCAACGCTGATGTATGAACATGAGAATGCATTTGTTCTATTTCGGGCGCTTTTTTAACGCCAATAAAAAAGCGCTCGTGCGAATGGCCTCTAAAATCTGATAGTAATTTTGTGAGTATTGCTCAGGAAATAATGACTGAATAAATGAATAAAAGTCCTAGATTGGTACATTGATAGTACAGTTCGTATTTCGCAAAAGACACATCAATAATTGATCCATTTAATAGTTATTAACCTTTCAGCATCCAATTCTACAAGTGTCCAAACTAGGAGAGGCATTCAATAGCAAACCAACATTGCTACAAAAATAGTCCTCTTCATTAACACATTTTAAACTCACGGAATCCTAAAAAAAAGTCTTTCCATCAACATCAAAGTAGCAATCATTATCTCCCGTCACAACTACGCATTACCATAGAGAATTATAGAGTAATGAGGCTTGAAAGCCGATCTAATTTATGGTACTTAGATGATGAGCACCATGCTTTTTACGGTTAGGTTATGTTTAAATATTGCGTTCAATTGATGAATTTACATGTTAAATGAAAATTATTTGTAATTAGGTGTGGGTTAATTGATAGCAGCTGCTTGTCTATGGTTGTTAGGAGGCCGTTAGTTATGGTTTGAGGTGAAAGTTAGGAGACCATAGACAAAGCCGCCTTCCGATTTGAATATTTGGAACATGAGCTTTTCCTTAATTATACTTTTTTATTTTAAGCAATTGAACCATTGGAATGATGAAATAAGGTAACTTTTTATTGAAATAGGTAACAGAAAAGATATAATTATGTTGAGGACATCGCTTCCAATCTTATCAGATAAAGCTAAACACAGTATTTTTCATATAGACTCCTAATTTGACCTCCTACGACTGTTAATTATCTGCACAAATAGTAAAGTGACACGCGATTTTTTGCAAAAAAAAAAAAAAACAATTAAGCTCCTTGTCTATATTTCTTCTTTTGTATTACGTGTTTATGGCCATCAATTGATTTTAAATTAGCCATAATTCTGTAGTATATGTATGTAGTATTATTATACGCATTGCACGTCGAATAATATCGCCTGAATAACTTGAACACAGTAATTACCCTTTTTTACTGTATTCTGCAATAAAAAAATAACTTAATGTAGTGTTAGGATAAGATAGAACATAATTTTGTGGGTGCGTAGGAATTATAATGATATTTTGGTAAAAAAAATACCGAGAAGCTATTTTACCCAATAAGAATTACTATAACCGATAAAACCAGACTTTATCATCAGAAAAGTTCGACAAATGACAATAATAATGTAATTTTAGGAGAAATTAATGATCTTAAATGGGAACACAAAGAAGTGTAAACCATAGTGTAAACAGATCAACCATCGAGGTTTAAAATCCAATATCCTTTTTTTTTCAAGCCAAGCCACTATGACGTACGGCCAGGACAGGTTATTCTCGATACAAGTAATTTTATATTATTAACTAAATTACACGCAGCTGGCTCGTTCGTATGTTCGTATATAGTCGACTATTAAGATAAAATGTTTACCATACTTAATTCGATTATTGGAACTCGTGAAAACGTAATTTTTGAGGGAAATGCTTGCTTGGCTGTATGTTTTTATACCTTCGCTCGTTATGTTGGTTTATATTTTTTTTAATTAGTCATAATTTTCTCACATATGGCGGGGTGTTGTTAAAGTGTTCGATTTTCGAAGTTTTAAATGTGCGTTCTCCATTACGCGTGTTGATTTTTATCGATTCTTTTTCTTTCATTTTTGTTCTCGATTGCTCGCACGAGTCTTGATTTTATTTATCGTTGTTGAGAAACTATTATCATAACATTTTGTCATTCATTGGTAATTTCTTTTAAAATATCGTGGCGTAGGTATTTAATTTTTATTTCTTTATGCAATATTTGATACGGGTGTGCAGTTAATTTCATACTTTCGTGGTCGTTGTGAAATTATCTTTCCTTAAAAGTTTAAAAAATGAAACAAAATCGGTGTTTTATAATATCAACTACAATTTTTTTACCGATTACAAAAACAGAAGGAGGTTCTCAATTCTTAGAAACCTTTTTTCATAAGTGTTTTACACTGAGCCTATATTTTTACAAAGATGTATAAAATTAACCCTGAAAATGCTACCCGAACTCAGTTAACCTCCCTTTTCCCACCCCAATATCGTCTATCAAAAAAATTCAATTTACCAAATCGCTTTTTATTCTCTCCAATTCTATCACCTACTGTTTATTTAAGTCAGAATCAACATAAAACCTCCTATCTATTCGCAGAACAAAAATATCGCTTCGATTCTCAAAACCTATTTCGATTACGTCTCAATTGGGCAAATAAAAAAGGCGGCAAATATTTATTTTGTTACTGCGCGTGCGTGATATTGGGGGAGGAGCCCTATGGAGTCCTACGGCGGAGTTAACACGGTCCCCTGTGGGGGGCGCGAATAAGGGGACGCGAGGAACGATATCTCTCATTTTTATAAAAAAAAAAATGTAACTGCTAATTGAGTTAGGCCTTTTGAGTTGTCTATGGTATAAAAATGGCGGTTGTTTCATATTTGTATGAAGAGAGGTCTTGTCATATTATTATATGGATGTAATTACAGGATAATTAAACATAAAGACAGGGTATTTTTAATTGGAAATTGAAAAAGATGTTTTACTTGCCATTTAAGTCCGGAATATGTCAATCAATTATGTATCTATCATGAGTACCTACAGCGACTAAGTGTAGTGTGTAAAGTGGATGACCTCTACTTTACACACTACACTTGATGATGATGATGATAAGTGGAGAAGATATAATATTTCGGTCTATTTAAATGCAATGGTAGATTTATAACCGAAAAAAAAACAAAAACATGGAATATTTTGAATAGGAAACATGATTCAAGTCTAATGTCTTATCTTTACTTAGTCAGTACGTGTCTGACAAGTCCATCCCGTCCCGAAGAAGATTGAATTGAAAATTGATTGAAGATCTTACTTATAATATTCTGAAATTATTTAAAACATAACGCATACTATTGTAAAGAGATTTCCTCCATTACCATCACACATACCAAAAACAAAAATATAACCTATAAATCATCCGCCATTAAAACGGTATGTCTCCGGTCCCGTCCCGTTTTCCACTCACGACGTTTAAATGTCGGAAATCGACACGCGTTCGGCCCGTGTTCGGTTTTATTGCCGACCGTTCCGGTGCTGCCGAAGTTTCTTGTGTCCGGTGGCCAGTAATGTAATTGCAGCGGAATTTTACATTATTGTCTACTAACTTCGGCCTGCGACTTCACTCATTGCGCGGGAACTTTTTTTTTTTCGATTTTATGTTGATGAGACTATTATGTAGCTTTTCCTTAGTGTCTTTTCTTATGTAAAATATGATATTTAATTACTTTACTTATTCTTCAAAGTTTAGCTTAAAAGTCCGATGTTTTGATACTAGCGTTGACTTCAGTCATTAAGCCAAAGTCTATGTGCCTCCATTTCTGGGATAAAAAATATCCTTACTTCTATTCCAAGTTTTAAACTATCTCTGCGCCAGATTTAATTCAATCTTTATCATTTGTGTGATTGAATCACAAAATATCCAAACATCCAGACACACAAATATAATTTTAGGTTAGATAACTGACGTCTACAATATTGCCTCTGGTTTTGACTTTGGAATGAAGTATTATTTCTCTCTGGTTTTGATTAGGAGTCATTGAACTTAGTTTTGCGTTTATTAAATTAGTTTAACTGTTGTAATAAATCGTTTTGGATTGATTTGCATAATGGCTAGAGCTTGATAGATCAATTTTGTTACGAAGGAAATGGTTTAATTTAATTTACGCACGATATTCTTAAGGAAGATAAAGAAATAAATGGATATTAATTGTTTTTGAGTATGATGATTTGATTTCGGCTGGTAGTAGATAAACCACATATCGGAAAAACATATCTAACATCTTTTCAATCTAATAAATTAAAATAGTTTTAGGTTTAGTTTACAGGTTAATTACTCGTAATAAGGGTAATTTCGTCACTTGACAGCTTTAAACACATTCTTTGCGCTAATCGCGTAGGCATAGATTACAAATGTCAATAGTGAAACAAGCCCTTAGAAATAATACATTCAAATTAAGGGGAAGCATTTCGTCGGTTAAAAAAAAAGAGGTCTAAGCGACATCTTGGTCGAAGATGAGTTATGAATGTCATACTTACAACTTAATATTATCCGCTTTTTCGAATGCGCTTACTCTAATGTCTCAAGTATGAAATTGCGGGCTTAAGTATGTCTAAATATGATGCAATTTCTAACTCTAAAAAGGTTATCTTATTTGGTCTTTGTTTTAACTTAATTCTTTCAACCCTCGATATAAGTTGCAGTTCTTAGTAAAAACGTAAACCTTATCAATCCTCCTTGTAAACTCGAACTAAATCTTAACTAACCGCCAATTTTCACAAAACAAATTCAACGATTACAGAAAACAATTCTGTGCTTCACTAATGGCGAACGGAAGCGACGTAAGCGAGCGCTTTTCCACATCCGGCCGGCACTCGATTATCGACTCTTGCGTTTTATCGTGCAATGCCATCACTTAGGCTAAGGGAAATTCGAGTTAAGGCGAGGTTGCAGTATAGTGTGTAAATGTATGGATGCATGACCTCATCCCCGACAAAGTGCGAGCGAAATAACCAAACCAAACGAAAAAATCAAAAAAAGTATTTTTGATTTTTTTCGTTTCTTGTATAAAAATAAAAACGAAATGATCAAATATGTTTTTACCATTTACTTTAAAATGAAAAGTCCTATTTATTGATATAATTTGCATAAAAATCCATGATAAAATCTACTATCAGTAGATACACGTTTAAAATTGTAATTTAGTGCCATGTTCGGCATTTTTTTCTATCGTGACGATTATTTCAAATGTGTTCCTATCATTATTACCATTTACTCGAGAATATGTTCATTTTTTATGTGTTGTATTAGATTTTCAGGGGTTCAAATATCTTGAAAAATACTGCAACTTCCCCTTAAGCCTGTGCTTAAGCCTTGTTGTACATGAAGGTTGAATTGATGGGTTAATTTCTAAGTTCTAACTTCATGTTTATTTTTGTTGACTGGCCTATTTGCTGATGAACGTGTGGTGATGAGCTGTTGTCTGTGGTAACGGTTTTAATTGATGTTGTCTTTGAAAGTGTTTAAGGAGGCTTTATGTAGGCTTCATATGTGAGAAGTCGTTAGTTGATGGTTTAGCTAATTACGATTTACAAGTATCTACTTAATGATTATGTGGTGCAAAATGTTTCTTCAGAGCAGAAATATTTATTGTGAATATTAGGAATCTCATAACCAATAACAGTAAAAAAAATAATTAAATAAATAAAAGAAACTTACTTATCTACACCTCATCAGGAATACAAGTACCTGAAATACAGAAAAATTAACTATTATAAAATCAACCAAGACAGAGAAATCCAACTCCTAAATATAAACCAGTTCAAATAAAAACTCGCTAATTCTCTATGACTACCTTAGTAAAAGCCAAAATGGCGCCCATGTAATAAAGAAATTCGACCATCAATCAACGGTATTAGCCGAAAACCAGTTCACATACAATTTAAAATGAATAGGTAGCAGTTAATTTGAGTTATTTGGTCTCTTTTGCACGGGACGCCATGATTTTGGAAAGGGTTAGTTAAATTGACATTGACAGTTGGTGTCCATTTTTGCGTTTTGGGCGGGAAAATGACGCATGGCATGAAGTTCAAATGCAATTAGTACATATTTTAAGCGTAATTGGCTCGAAATTAGGTCTCTTTTTGGTGTACTGTGATCCATCATGCGTGCCCAGTGCGGGTTGGTAGATGTTACATGTCTTCAAATTTCCTGATAAAGAGCGTCCTCCTTTCCTCACGATGTTTTTCTATGGGCAGTGGTGATTATTATAATTATTAATACAAAAATAAGGTCGAACTTGCTTGTTAATGTGCAAAAGGATTAATTTACTACGTTTCCTTTGTTACATCACCCTTTACGATCACAAAAGTTTCAAAAAGGTCACCATCATAAAATGCGTTGTCGCCACCGAAAAAAACATTCCATTTCTAACTGAATCACTTTATTAACATCCAATTAAAGCTCGCCAACCCTACAAATATCTAACAACCCCAATTTGTCACTATAATGTCCCTTTCTAAACTATATCTGTCCTTTTCCCTCGCTAATGGAGCTACAATAAAGTAATACGGCGATCCGTTTAAATTTTCCTCCAAATTCGCGCGGCATTCTTAATTGCGTATCTCCCCTAGTCGTTTCTTTCTCTTTCTAACGCTATATAGCTTGTATAAGCCTGTCTCGCTCTCTAATCCGTAGGGGAACGCCATAATCGGGTACATAAGCACTTAATCGCATTTGGGGCCATGTTGAATGACACCCCTATTTATTTAGTATGGTATCATTGTGCGGATCCCTTTTCCTATTATAACGATTGTTTGCGGAGACTTATGACTTTTATTTAACGACCAGCGTTGTTAGGCCTCTTTTGTTGGTATAATAGAGTTTTATGAGGGTTCATTTTACGGTAGTTTGGCGCGTATGAGCAGATGCGTCGGAGAACGAATTAAAGTTTTATTGTTGTTGTAACGCGGAGTGGTGGTACATTAAATTTGCATCAGAATGTGATAATTGTTTGATGGTCCGTCTCGTTGCGAATTTTTTGAGGTTTAATGTGAGTCTGTGGGTTTTGCAATGGGATCTGAGTGTGTTTTAGAATTAATTGTATGACAGTCCTTGTTTCCTTCTTGAAGATCATTGACACAAAAATTAGCTACGTGATTTTGGACTCACACTTATATTTTGAAGGTGTTTACACAATTTTAGAAATCGAAAACCTTGAGAATATTAAGAATAATTTAATATTATGATAAGTAAATTACCTAACTAATGTATGTTGCGACCATTGTAATGAAAATAGTGGCTCAGGTAGAAAATCAAGGCTCTCAGTTCGGAAAAAAAATTTCAAGGAAGCTCAAAAACAAACTCAAAAAGCTTAACCCTACAAACATCAAAGTAAAATGATACAAAATTACATAGTACAGCACACATCCCCGGGGGTTAAAAGGACCGTATGATGGATGGGAGCGGCGAATAACCCGTAACCGGCAAATGGGCCTATGGGACCGCCGGCACAAGGGTTGAATGGAAAATCCTGATAGGGTCTTTGAATTATGTAGATAATTGTAACAAAATGTATGATGTTCAGTTTTGTAAGGAAGTCGTAGATATTTAGAATTTACTGTTTTGGGGTACCCCAAAAACTGATGCTCTTATTCACAGTATTGCAAAAATGTGTACAACGGTATATATTGAAAATAATACTGGTGACATCCAGGGCTTATTTTATTAAAAAAGTCGTTATTGATAAGAGTAGTAAGAAAATTGGAAATCCAGTTTTCAATGAGGGTCTATCTGAAGATGGAATAAATAAAGTCTTTGCTTAACTAACCACTATTTAAGAGAAAAATACTATTTAGGATTTTAAAGGCTGTACCACGAAAGGCTTGTCAACAAGTCTATCATTAAAACAACATAATTATCCATTAATTTATGCTAAAAACTTGGTAAAGATTGAGTACACAATCTTTTTAATTATTTAGGTACTCATTTCTTTGTATCAAAATTGCTCTTAGTTTTGCTGTCAAAGGGAGTCATTGATGTTAAACACAAGTGTGTATCAAAGAAACGGAATAATAAAAGAGGAAACAACTTAAACAGTAAATTTTATAAGTAATAATACGAATTGGGTAACATTTTGCGCTTTTAAACACACAACACCATTTTCTACAGTTGTAGTTACTACTATAATTATGACAGTTAAGATGTTCGCAGTAAAATCTTCATGTAACTGCTTTTAACACAAAAGATACAATAATATCCATTTTGTTATTAAGTAAAGTTTGATTTACAGCGACTAAACACAGGTTAAAAAGCTATTGTAATAACAGTGGAGGGTCGTTAAAATTCACATAAAATTCTAAGGTAAGATGAGTCAAAGTGTTCTGTATGTACTTTGGTTGGTACGTTTTATGGGCAATTTGCAAATATTTTTTTAAATTATTTTGATTTTAGTCATGAAAGTATCCAAAAATAATATCCTGTTTTAATACTGGTCCGAATATAGCACCTTGTGGTACTCCTAGCGAGATTGTACTATGAACTATTACTTAGTGATTTTACATTAAATAAACACAAGAAATAGTTATTATTGACCACTATAGAGCTGCCAAGAATGTTTTGAAAGATTTTTCCTTGTTAGTAATGGGTCCTAGCATAGTGCCTTGCGGTACTCCTAGCGTTTCTTTCTGGCCTTATTTGAGATCAACAGAATTAAAACAGGAATATTAGCTCTCATTTACCGCTAGATAAAATATAATCGAGAAACTACAAAATACTTCCACAAACTCAGAACTAGCAAGAGTATGCGTCTGCTCAACTGTGTCAAAAGACAAATAAAGATCTAAAACTATGTCCTATTTGCTAAACACATAACTATCGCGTCGTAAACGTTACGTAGGCTGTAACGTCTGTAGTTTTAAACGGCAACCGGTCATTTGGACTTATATGTGAAACACTTAAGGCTGTGTGTGCACTTGAGACAGACATGAGAATCTATAGACAGACTTCCCTCATGTGTAGACTGAGTTTAGACAGACTAACGCTTTATAAAACATGGTGAATTGTGTGACATTTGTAAGAAAATGATCTGTAAACCAAACAAAGAAATAAATATTAAAAAGGTGTCTAAAAAAACATTTGACATGATTCAAAACTTGTAAGCTGGTGAGCAGCGTCTTAGAATAATGTTTTACTAAACAGGATCATTCTTAATTTGTATGTGTACCGTGAACTAAATGTAAGAGAGTTAATGTGTAGGAAATTGATGTTACGATATTTGCAATATTGTTTTGTTTTGACATTAGTATCTTACTTTTTTTCAAGCTAGGCCCAATCTTCATTTTCATTTCACATTTACATTTTCTCTTTATTTCATTTTACATTTTCTTTGTTTGGCTTTAATTGACTTTCGAATCCCAATTGAGGCAAGTCTAACATGCTCTTTGCTGTACTTTTATAGCAACGATCAAAAACGGTTATTTCAAAAGGGACTCCCTAGTTGCTAACGCTTCTTTTTATCATCTCAAGTTTGGACTCCTCTAATCTTTTCCCTCCCATATAGATCTTTCTGGGATAAACAGAACACCACGTTACATAGTATACATGCTCCCCTCCTCCACGCACCATTACTCCTGACAAAAGGGTGGCATCGGAACCAACTTGATTGATATTTGATGTCGATATATGGAAGGTAATGTAGCGTGACTGTCGCACTGAGAGACCTTATAATTGAGGGGGAGATACTATTAAGCCGTGAACTTTTAATATTTGTCATTTTTCTCTCACGGTTACTAGTTGAAAATCTGAATGATTGGTTCGAACAGTTCATGACCATCCAATTGCACGGCATTAACTCTTGATTTTTCGATTTTTGCTAGGTTGAAATATGAACTAATCTAGAAGTAGTCTTAAAGTTTGACAATCAGTCTCGTTATTATGAATTTACTGGGAGATCAGGTATGTAGTCGTTCCATGTTAAACACCGTATTCAGCTGCATCTAATTAGACTGGAAGTTTGAAACAAAGACTAGGCAGATAGTGAAATTTTTGAAAATAATATTTTGCATTCAACAGATTTTCTTTAATAACTGTAACGTGGTTCCGGAGAAAGGGTCTCGAGTACATGATGGTTAAGATTTTAATTATTGCTGCAATTTATAGTTGAAATGATCATTAAAATTTAGCTACGGAATTATAGTATCCTCGCTGTCTACACAGATTGCTTTACCTATCAGAGTAGTTCTAAGACCAAGAATGGTTGTAAAAATAAAGTGCTTGTTTTTTAATTTTTGTATACCCATCAAATAACAAGTTAAAATGCAGATAAGAGTCCCATTTCACGATAGCATAAAGCCCAATTATAGAAAAGACCATAAAACTAAAAAGTTTGTTAGAAAATCGTACAAAAAGCAAAGTTAATAGCTTATTCCCTAGTAAATTTTTATCAGTAATAAACTAAAATGTGATTTATAACATGTACGGAATTGTAAGGAGCTATAAATGTATGATTGCATCAATTTCACGCCAATCCCTTGTAACTAACATACCGATTGACTGGTTTTACCACTGCATGCGATTTTTAATGGAAATCCTGATAACTTATTGCTTTCGACTATAAAAATGTAATCGTGTATGTTTCTACCTAATTCTTGGTAATCTTGTATTGTGGAAAATTCTCTAAGAACTGAATTAACTTTCCAATATCCGGGCAAAACTTGTCGATTCCCATAGACATCGTTCCTACATACCCGAGTATTTGTAACTGTAGTAACACCAAAAATTTTACTTATTACTTGACTAGGTTTGATTGATTTGACAGTTTCAGTTAGCTTACCACAATTTACAAACAATGTTTTGGCAAAAGCAATGCACTTAAATTGGCATAAGGACCTTGTATTTCTTCCAGAACAATGGCCAACTTTAAATTATTATCAGCAATTACCCTTTATTGTATGACTCATTCACTGCAATAAACCAGATTGCAGATAATTCAAAGATATAAACCTATTGCTAACCTAAATAAGCGTAATGTACAGCCCTAGCTCCATTTTTGGCAGAATAACAGATATACAGACTGCATGCATTAGTTACAATATCTCAAAAGCGTACTGGCTGGGTAGAACGTGAATACATTTCGCAAGCCATTAACCACGTGACAAATTGTCTCACAAAATGGCCGCCGACGTTTTTTGGGCGGGAAATCTGTTGTGTGCAGAAAAATTCGACAACGGATTTTTCTTTCAATAGCTTGTGATATATGATTGGAGGGGTCGCATTGAATAGTTTTTTATTGGCTAGTTCCTTTAATCCTTTATTGCTGTTCGTCAACCGTGAAATTATGTTATGATTTGTGTTTTCTATTTTGTTTTGTTGTTGCTTTCATGTTTTTAGTTTTAACTAGGTATACATTTCCTTAGAAAAAAGACCAATCAAATAAATATTTTGCATTTATTTGTATTTAAAACATAAAATGTAATATTGAACGTGGCGATTTTGATGATATTACCAAATCCTAATTACTTAGTAATTGGCCAAAACTCCCTTCATACTCATAAATTAAAAATGCCATACTAACCTAAAAAATCTTTGTCAACAGGTAAAAGTTTGGTTTCAAAACAGAAGAACGAAACACAAACGAATGCAGCAAGAAGAAGAAGCAAAGACTGGAGGCAAGTCAGGCTCCTCGAATATGAAGCCAGACGACGGTAGCCAACTTAACAACTCCTACGAAGATGATGATGAGGAACTCATCGATATGGACATGGATGAACTCAGTGAAAGTGAGAATGAAACGTAAGACAGTGGACTAAGTGATAAAATCGTGTAAATATTAATGTAATCTAGATGTTTAGAGTATAGTTTTATTTATTTATGATTTTTAAGAGATTTTTAGCACTGGCGACGATGAGGGTCTCTATAGCATTATCTCGACTGGCAATGACTTTGATATTTGAAAAGCGAGGGTAATAAAAACCGTTATATTTAAATTTAATGCCTGGAATGAGTTGATTTATGAAAACATTTCATCGTAACTAAAATAGCCCATGTTCAACAGACCAATTCCAAGAATTTGTCATCAATTATCTTAATTTCAATAATTAATTTGGCACTTAGCATGTCGCAATCAAATTCGCAAGTTTTAATTAAAATTTATTTGATTACTAAACCTCATTTATCAACAGCTAACATGATCAATCTTCAAAAAGTGGGCGTGAGTTGGTGTTTGCAATAATTTATATCAATTCTAAAGCCATTAAACCAGCCATATCATTAAATCAACTTTATAAAACGGTTTCAAAATGGCTTCCCGGGCCTTGTTAGCGTCACGGCTTATTAGATAACAAAATTGGCCGTATTATAATAGTTTTGGAGTTTAAATTAATTAAAAATGGCTCTTTTTTGATGTTCATCCAGTATGTGTGACTTTTTCGGCGGTAGGTGTAGAAAAAGTTAGACGCGTTTTTGCAAATCAGTTTTATTTAATTAATTAAAAATAATATTTACTTGTTTTATACAGTTTTTTTGGTTTGGAGTCAATACATAAACTTACCAAATAGCTGCACAATTGTTGGTGATACATTCTATGTATTGTATCTCTTAAAACTACATCACCTGCCAGCCATCACCAATACTTTCACCTGTTCACTTCATTGGACTACACAACACTGAACAACAGAATGTCTCAACTGGATGATATTCAGTCGGCCCAGAAGAATCTGGAGGAATGTTTCCTGAGGAAGATGAGTGAGCTCGAGACGCAGCTCCAGATTGCAGGTCCTGCCAAAGATACTGTGGCAAAGATCCGTGAGGAGCTTCGATCATTCAAAGAAATGATGTTTGCAATGCTTGGACTTCTTCGCAAGCAAATCTCCGAGTGCTCCAGAGCTGTGGATGGATTGGAGAGCCGTTCGCGGAGGAAGGCGCTCATCTTTACTGGTTTTCCTGAGGCTGAAGTTGAAGATTGCCGGGATCTTGTGCTAGGAATCATTCATAACAGACTCGGTCTGCCTGACATCAATACATCATCCATCACGGTGTGCCATAGACTTGGGGCATCGAGTCGTGGGCCCACACGCAGCCGGCCAATTTTGGTAAGATTCACCAATATTGATCATAGATCTTCTGTGTGGAAGGCGAAATCGGCATTGAAGGGCTCCACAGTGACTATCAAGGAATTCCTGACCAGGGCTCGGCAGGCCGTGTTTAGTAAGGCCCGCTTACACTTTGGAATGACAGCATGCTGGACACAGGACGGAGTCATTGTTATTAGAACCCCCGACGGCACACGGCATAAGGTTATTGCGGTGGAGGAACTCAATCCCTTGTTGACACGGTACCCTGGGAAGACTGGTGAATCATCTGGTGCAACGGGGGCAGCGGTTAGTGCGTAGTGGTTATGTGTTTTGATATTTATAATTAGCTCAACACACCGTACTTTTTCTTCATATTTTTATCATGCACTTGGGACGGTAATTTCGCTTTGTTATATATAACTTTTGCTGTGTACTTGTACCCGTTTTTAATAGATTTTAATCAGAGAATTATTTTCGGTCTGGTGGTATTTGTAATTTGTTTTTGTTTGAGCGTGTAAACTGTAAATGTCATTTGTCAACTGTGTCAAATTTATCAAATCCATTTCGAATATGTCACTGTGACACTTCACACTGCGTTCGGAAATTGTGTTGTGTTCCTGTTTTGTTCAGTATCATATTCTGAGCTTTGCTTTTGTGTTGTCTATTGTTATTTTCATTTTATTTTTTCTCTTGTTTTTTACTTCTTTCAATTTTTGTTTTTAATGTATTGGACCGGTGCTGCTGGTGGGTGGTGAAAAAATAATTGGTGTTGGGCGGTAAGGCTTAATAGCATTATTTTTTATTTTACTATTTTTTTGTCTTCTGCTTTATTTTAATTTTATTTTATTTATATATATATTTTAATTTTCTATTTTATTTATGACATCTGATGATGATTCGTTTCACTCTGCGAATAATTCATTTAATTCCACCGCTAATGCTAGCTTCAGTTCCTTGACTGACACTCCACGTGACATTTTGCGTCGGAACTTCAGCCCAGGAAAACGTAACTTGTTTAATGTTTGTCACATTAATGCTCAGAGTGTGCCAAGTCACTACAGTGATTTGTATGACACGTTTTCCGACGCCGATGTCCACGCCGTCCTGGTTTCTGAGAGTTGGCTCAAACCTCATCTTCTCTCTACCACCTACCCTCTTCCCGGTTTCATTCTTATCCGCAACGATAGAATTGGAAGGGGAGGGGGTGGTGTTGCTATCTATCTTCGTAGTGATTTCCCATACAAAGTCCTCTCCTCATCCTCTTCTAATTCTAATGCTTCCGCTGAGTTTCTGTTTTTGCAGATTTATGTCAAAGGGGTCAAGACCTTACTTGGTGTTGTTTACTGTCCACCTGCCGTTGACTACTTCTCCAAGTTGGAATTGGAACTTGAATCTATAGGATCAGAGTATGCACACACTATTATCATGGGAGATTTCAACACCGACCTGTCTCATCCTTCCCCTCGTTCCCGTAAACTCCTTCACATTATCGAGTCCGTTAGTCTCCATGTCCTTCCTCTGCAACCGACTCACCTCAATGTCTCAGGTGAGGACACGTGGCTTGACTTAATCCTTACGTCCACTCCATCCCTTGTTTCCCTTCATGGTCAGTGTCCTGCGCCTGGCTTTTCCAAACACGACCTTATATTCCTATCCTATACCCTAAAGTCACCTAAAGTCCCTCCTAAAGTTCTGCACATGCGTTGTTTTGCTCGCGTTGATGTTGTTAAACTGCGACAGGATGCAGCTGAACTGGTCTGGGATAACCTTGCTGCCGCGGTCACTGTTGATGATAAGTTAGATTTGTTTAATCGGGCGGTCCTTGCTCTCTACGATAAACATGCTCCTGTCAAGAAGGTTAAACTCAGGCGTCCGCCTGCCCCATGGATGACGACTGAGGTTCGCATGGCGATGAGGCGTAGGGATCGGGCCTTTAGAAAATTTAAACGGGATCGTTGTGATGACAACTGGAATCTTTTCAAAACTGCAAGGAATCGGTGTAATCAGGTGATACGCAATGCCAAACGCCGTCATATTCTCGAAAACATATCTTCTTCTTCTCCGGCCGATATCTGGAAATTTCTAGGAACTCTTGGGATCGGCAGGTCACGCCAGGTCGATTTTCCTAGGACAATCGGCTTGGATGATATTAACCGTCACTTTACTTCAACTTCCAACGTGGATTCTCAAACGGTTTCACAGACGGTTGATTTCATTGCTGGCTTGCCTGGTCCTATTATTGAGCAGTTCCACTTTTCTCCGGTCACCTTGGACGAAATCAAAAAGATTATCCTGTCTTTAAAATCTAAGGCCATGGGTTTTGACGGCATTAGCCGTTATATGGTTACCCTAATCCTTGACTCTCTTCTCCCTCCGATTACCCACATTATCAACTTTTCTCTTGATTCTGCACAATTCCCCTCCTTGTGGCGTATGGCCTTCGTTCGCCCACTTCCTAAAATTTCTAACCCTTCCCAACCTAACCATTTTCGACCTATCTGTATCCTCCCTTTTCTTTCGAAAGTACTTGAAGCCTGTGTCCACAAACAGCTTTCAGGATTTATTTATAGGAATAACCTTGTTAGCTCATTCCAGTCTGGATTCCGGCCGGGCCACAGTACTGCCTCTGCTCTTCTTAAAGTGACTGGCGACATTAGACAGGCAATGGAGGATACGAAAGTTACTGTTTTGGTTTTAATAGATTTTTCCAATGCCTTTAATGCCGTCAGCCATGATATTCTCCTTTCTATCCTTTCTCATCTTATGGTTTCGTCTGAGGCTCTGGAATGGTTCTCTTCCTATCTTCGGGGACGTCAGCAGTCGGTTCGCGTTGACGAGAGTTCGTCAAGTTGGGGTGACCTATCTGCTGGTGTTCCACAAGGCGGTATTCTTTCCCCAATGTTATTCTCCATCTTCATAAATTTTATAACTCTCTGTCTTCGGTGTTCGTATCATCTTTATGCCGATGATCTTCAGCTGTATGCAGCTTCGCGGGTGGAGAGTTTGTCGGACGCGATAGGAGACGTAAACCAGGACTTGGTCGCTGTTAAGAACTGGTCTGATAGATTTGGGGTGTCTGTGAATCCCTCAAAATGTCAGGCCATTCTGATTGGGAGTCCGCGCATGATGGGTCGGGTGGGGATAAGCTCTCTCCCTCCTATCATTTTTAATGGTACCGTTATCCCCATCAGCCCTAGTGTAAAGGATCTCGGGCTTTACCTTGACTCGACACTCGGCTGGCAAAATCAAGTTTCTGGTGTATGTCAGAGGGTCAACGGGACCTTGCGTGGCCTGTATCGTCTGAGGAACTTTCTGCCTGCAAAAACCAAGACAATGCTTGTGCGGACTTTAATCTTTCCTATAATCGACTATGGTGATGTGTGCTACTTTGACCTGAACTCAGTTTTCCTGGATAAGCTTGATCGGCTCTTAAATAACTGCATCCGGTTCATATTTAATCTGAAGAAATATGACCATGTCTCGAGCTACAGATCTGAGCTTAATTGGATGCCGATCCGACAAAGGCGTAATTTGCGTGCCTTGACCACTCTTTTCTCCCTACTCAACTCTCCGTGCCCTCCCTCCTATCTCATCCCTCACTTTCAATTCCTATGTACTTCACACGCTAGAAATCTGCGTTCCTCTAATAATCTTCTCTTACTTTGCCCTTCTCATAGTTCTGATTTTATGCATTCTTCATTTCACATTCAGTCCATTCTTCTCTGGAATGCGCTTCCTCTCGATATCAGGACGGCCCCCAGTCAATATGCATTTAAGCGGAAGTTGCGTCATCATTTTCTTAATCATTAGCAGAGTCGTTTCAATCCCCTTTCTTATTTATATGTATATCTATATTTATTAGTATATTATAGAAATTATATATGTATGTTTATTTTATCTAGGTATATTTATCTGTGTGTGTTAAAAAATATATTTTGTATAATAATCTCTTTTTGTATGCACCTGCCATGTTATTTCTCCACTACCCTTGGTTGACTGGTAGAGAATGCCTCAGGCATTAAGTCCGCCTATGTACCTTCAGTGTTGCATGAAGTTTTAAATAAATAAATAAATAAATAGATGTGGGTATAATTAGACATTTTAGATTTGAAACGTTGATAGGCAGGGTCTGTGGTTTCTCAACGAGCGCTGTCAACGGTAGACGAGGATAACAATACAAAAGTTACTGGTGTTAGAAAGAGATAGCTATAATATAGAGATGAAGGCGATTATGGGTGCGTTCAGGGCCCTATTATTAAGAGATGCGTTCGAAAACTATCGCGTTCTCGAATCGCGTTTCGTAATTGCTCGCGACGTAACCAAATTGTTTTCGAGTCGTTGACGATTGTTCTCCACGACTATTTGTCTACGCGTTAGGAATTTATCGATAGAGATCTTTTTGTTGTTGATGATTTCTTTGACGCGTTGCTCAACTGTTTAGTTTGACTAACGACGTGTCTGGACTATTGTTTTAATGTGTCACATTCTTTTTTTAATCTTGTGAGTCTGTATTTTTATGACCATTATCAATTTAGAAGACCAGTTTTTATTATGGTGTGGATGTTTTGGATTCGTTGCCGTGATTCCGAAAATAAAAATGAATTCATTCTAATCGGCGGCCATTTTATGGCGGATTATAACCGAATGTTAAAATCTTAACGGTCAATTAATCGATTAGCAACTAAGAATTCGATTAATTAAACTCGAATAAGAATGAAAAACGCAACGTTTGGAAAACTATTGTGTCTAATAAAATGTAGTAGCTATTTGATCTAAGTTCGAATTCATTCTTAATTTAAAATTTCACATTAGTCCCAGTTTCTCATTGTATTGTTTACTATGTTTTTCCACTAGGCTGTGGCCTTTAAGCCCAAGTTTAAACGAGCGATTATAAGGCTAATTTGTATTTTCCTTTCCGTCTTTTGTTCATGTGATTTACGATTACGAGTATCGAGTTCTCGCCGAATCAATTTACCGAGTGAATCGATTTTAAAAACAAACTATTTTGTTTTTGCTCGGTACCCGTGTGGTTATGCCATGTTGTTACAAAATGTAGTTTTGAAAACATGTGAGGTATATATTTTTAATTGCGAGACTCTTGTCGTGAGAAAATTGCTTTTCGAAACGTAAAATAACTTTAAAGATTATTGTAACTGATGCTAGGACGAAAAATTTCCTTCGATTATAAAAATACATTGTAACAACTCTATTGATGTTCGAAGTTTTAAAAATTCAAAATAAAAAGATTATCCGAATTCTTAAATCGAATAAAACACAAAAATCGAACATCGGAATGCGCTAACTACCACACTATTCCTTTCAAATGCGCGATTCAAAAAAAGAACACAGGCAAAGCATTTGCCTCCACGCCATTCGTAATTTGAAATCTAGATTCCATTTTCAGCTCAATTAACTCTTAGTCGATTTTAATTATCGATTTTATTCATTAAGTGTTTGCGATTAGCGAGCATGTCGATATTTTACGACGTATTCTTTCGTAAAAGTCCGTTTTTAATTACATTCGCATTGATTGCCTTTAACTCGCTGATTATGTGACATTATAAGATTTATTGAAGTCATTGGATGTTGAGATAAGGCTGTTCGATTTTTGAATTTACTTTGACGTCAGCATTTTGAGTGATGCTCATTATTTTGTCATATAAAAAAAAGGACCAATTTCAACAAAAAAAAAACTTGGTGGTTAATCGATAACTAAGTCAAAATAAATACTTGTCAGATTTATGTACTTATTATTAAGTTAAAATTTTAAATGTTTATTATTTATGTTATTTCAGAAAACTTTTGACTGCTTTGTTGAAATTGGTCCTGCGTACTTATAGCTCAAAATTGAGTAGCAATACACATTGAAGTAAAACATATTTCATACTAAAGTTAACAATTCGCTCAAATATAGTAGTTTTATTAAGCCAGTTCCTTTAGAGTAATAATAATGTTATGTGAATAAAAATATCTAACAACTTTGTGCAGTATTATAATAATTCTACATCTTGACGTTACAGTTTGACCATGTGACGTCAGTTCACGTCAGGAATACTGACTTCTGTTTGTAATTTGACGTCAGAATGTCAAACGCAACGTCTTGAAATGAGGTGTTAACAACTTAAAACTAAATGTGTAATTTCTATTATGGTTTCCAAATAAATAATTTATACATTTTGTCGTCAATTTAGATAATTATTATTTTAATTTTCATTGCAAAAAGAGATCACAGGTAACCAATTATTGTCAAATAACCGCTACTTTTGATGTCCATATTAAAAATTGAAATAACTTTTTTACAATAAAAATCTATTATTTATTACTTGTAAAATATATGGCCGTCAGTATAATTGGATTTTAAATAAGTTGGAAAGAAACTGGAAACCACTGAAGGCGGGCAGACATGTTTTTTTAAGAAAACTATACTTAAGCATTATGACCATTTGTGACGACATGAGAATTGTATAAATTGTATTTATGTAAAAGCTATGTTTTTTTGCAATAAATGTACTCTTTTAACAACTACTAATGGCTCAAAATAAAAATAGGAAATACTAGACAACTGTTGACGTACTTTGAACAAGAGTGACGCAACTGACAGATAAATGACAACTTTGACTTTTGAACGTCAATTTAAACGTCACGTGTGTCCTATTTTTATTTTGACCTTATTGAAAATATTAATTCTGACAAAGAACCTCCTGCCTTTAAGGCTGTGCTAGTCGAGAACTTACACCGTAACAACCTCTTGGGTGTAAATCAAATACTACTAACACGAACTTTCGTTGACTGTAATAAAATCACAGATATTTCGTTTAGAAAAAATTGCACTGTATTTTAATAACCTCCTGTATTTTGAGATTAGTTAAAATGCAGGAGCTTTGAGCTTAAAGCTACAAGTCAAAAAGGATATTGCGCGATTTCAGAGGTAAGACATGTACAACAGAGCAGATAAATATATAAATATAGACTGCCACAGCCTTAAAGATTCAAGTTTGTACATTTATAAAATGTTTCTCATATTAAAGCGCTGGTATATTCGCTGGCTTAATGACAACAATATGTCTGCGAATTTGACAGACGCTAGCACATCAACCTTCCTCAATCTGTCAAAATGAAATAGATTTTCAACCTTATCTCAATAGCTGAAGGTTAATGTTTGATTGGTAAAATTTTACAGATTGGGGTAGGTTGACTTGCGTATGTACAGTCAATTAAAAAAGTAATTTCCGATTTTTATACCTCAATGTCACAGTTATATGAAATAAAACAGTGACCAGGCATTTTTGAACTGTCCTTAATGTTGCCTCGAAAATTGACATTCGATCATTTAAATTTTAAACTAACGGAACTAATCTTGAAAACTAATCGACATACGAGCTGTCAAATCTTATGTCTATTGCTGTCATTAGTTGTCAAAAATTACTACAGCCAAAAAATCACTTGATATGTGATTTCCTAAGCTATATTTCAATATTAGTTCTGTACTTTTAAAATTCAGGGGTTTATAGACAGTTAACGGATATTTGTGTTTCTGAAGTCATGTAGGCCTATCTTTGAAAGGTTCTTACACAATTTGTATGTGTAACTTGAAGAAAGCAAATATGGTTTATTTTTTTTACAATGAATACCCAACTTTTGAAAAACATTTTACTTAATATATAAAGCAAACTCGTGCGAGCCCGCGGCACTGCCTGCTTTCAAACAATACCCTTTAAACTTCCTTTTCAACTTTAAAGACCAGTGAATGAGACCGCTCCAAGCATTCCCATTCAATCATTCGTTCTTAATCATTCACATGTTGACAGATGGTGAGACGAGAAAATTGGCCGATTTATTTTATGTATTGTAAGAAAAATTAAAAGGATACAGAAAATTGTAAATAAAAACTATTTATTTCTTACTTTGTACTTACTATGGAACTTATGTGTAAGGTTGAGCGCATATGGGGTCTGACTGACATAAGCAATTTGTTAAACAAAAAAAGTTTTCGTGGTCATCACTTTTTAAAAGGCTTTGTTTAAAAAAAGCCTTTCTGCTAATTTTATTTTTTCATTTTCTTTGAGTAGGTCAAGTTATTATTTATTTATTACTGACAAAAGTGCTGCAGCTGATGTTTCTTCGAAAAATTTGACAGCTATACGTCAAACAGAGACGTCAAATTTTTGAGAAGTGTCCAATTATGATCTAAAACACAATTAATTGCTGAGAATAAAAAGAGTCCATCCATTTGCGCCCAACCTTTGTATTGTAAATGTCCCTATAATTAAAAAAATGTTCCTTCTTCTGGTTAATGCCACTGAAACAGTTTGTAAATAATTAATTAACATTAAACAATCTTATAGGCTAGTTGTACATTCTTTATTTAAATAAAAACATAGTAAAACTGTACATATGTGTGTCTAGATGTAAAAGAATACAGTTCCAGTGTATTTGTGTGTATATCGAGTAACTTTTCTTCACGACTGTACCCCAGTTATGTTTCGTTCTAACTCAATACGGAAATGTAGTAATTTAAAATCAACGAGTGATATATAAAATATATGTTTTTACTCATTTAGCTTGTGGTTTTCTTTGTTTTTATTATTTCCTTTAAAAAAGAAAATGAAATGAAATGACCGTCGTATCACAAAAACTTTTGAACGTCTGTTGAACACATGTCTAAAAAAATGTCAGATTATGTCGTTGAAATAAGGTCCGTTTTGCAGTCACACTTTTTTTAGACAATTGTTCAACAGGTGTTTAAGTTTTTGTAGGAAGGCGGCTTGGGTTTTCAAGAGCCTGCTATGGTATTATATGCTCCCAGACCGAGGTAGACCTTTGATCAGTGCGCCTGAATTTGCTGACAGCTTCTTGAAGTGCGCGTAGAACATGCCATGGACTGGGTCCTGTTTATTTATCCGACGGCGAGCTACCCAATAACCTTTCAACCGTCAGACTTCATATCAATTGTCGCGAATCGGTGAAATACAAGTTCCTCTCTAGCTTTCAGCTCCTCTTAAGCAAGAATTTATTAATATAATTGTTAATTTATTTTACAAATCGGAATTTGTAAAATATTATGATGAATAAAAAGTATTATGTTTATCTACATAAACAGAGAGATACAGAATACATGCAATAAAATCAAACAAAACAACAAAAATCGTGAATTTTCTCTATCGGAAATATACGACTCTGGCGTAATGGGCCCAAAAATATTTGTCAGATATATCCGACGTTGGCGGTTAAAAGTTTAGTTGCCTTCCGCAAGTTCGCACCTAGAGTAGCCAGAATGTCTGAAGACCAGACGTCTTCTGCTGTGTCCGGGCATCCCGATTCTACCCTCCATTGGTTAGCCAGCCCCGTGGGATATCCATGAATGCTGGACAAGCATAAACCACTTCGACTGTATGTCCAGTCTTACTACTGATTAGTTTAACTTATTGTAAGTAACATAAACATGGTCGCATGACTGCCAAATTACTGTTAAGGGCAACGTAAAGGGCAATTGAAGAACACCATGGATTTTAGTCAATACCAGTCTGACAGTCCCTCCCGCTCTGCCCTGGGTAAGACTGATTAGACGATTTTACCACGATAAAAAAACCATTGTTCCCGGCTCTCATCTGTAGACATTTGACAGTCGTTGCTGTTAGTCAGAAGCTCACAAGTCTGATAACCAGTCTTACCATGGGATATCGTATCCAGTTACTAGGTTGTGGAGGTCCGATAGGCAGGCGCTCCATATCAAATACTGATATCCAGCTGCATCTGGTTCGACTGGAAGCCGACCCCAATATAGTCAGGAAAAGGCTAGGCAGATGATGATTTTAAAAAACATAAACACAGATATTTAAACACCTAGTTCAGACATGTGTCTGACCTCAACATACCAAGACAGGAAAACTTAAGAATTATGAAGATTGACTCAAATACTTAGAATGTTAAAGTAAACGGCGGTATACGGCTGTAGATCAGCAGCTAAAGTGCTCAGTAACTACTGAAAGGTCACGGGTTCAGGAGTAAGAGTTATAATGCTTTAATCATGTCATGTCTTATTTAGTTTATTAGCTAGGATGCTGGTGAAGTTCACAGATTAAGTCGAGAAGGAATAGGAATTGAATAGACTGCGCTACATTTAAAGTACATTAGTAGTTATGAAAAAATGTTGCCCTATACCATTGAGCTATTACTACTACGTATAGAGACGACACCACGCATCACCACTGAGTCCCATCCAGGATGAGTGCGCGCGCCTAGAGCACGCCAAAGAGCTGTCAAACAACTGAATGAACTTGTGCGCGTTGTCTGTCTCATCCTGGATGGGACATAGTGGTGATGCGTGGTGGATTTCTTGTGTCGTGGGTGCGTTTACAAACATAGAAACTTACATACACAAACAACCAGACCCGGAACAACTACTTGCAAATCATACAAATACTCGTATTTGTCTCGTGCGGGAACGAACACGCGACACGCTGAGCAGCAGTCAATAGCTCAGCCACTGAGCTTATCATGCTGTCACATTGGAGTAGAGAAACACATATTTACGTTTCTAGTGAGTTCCCGGGTTTTCTCATCGTGAGTCTCTTTTGGCCTTGACAGCCCAAAAACGAGAATGTAAAAGGTTTCTCGTACTTACATCTATCATTTACTTGAGGTCTCGAAGAGAGATCTCGCCGTGAGTCTGTAAAATTTTCGCTAAAATTCTGATTTAGAAATTTAGAGTTCTGCGGAAATAGTACCTAATTGAATTGAAACATTTATAAACGTGTCGTACGCGATACTTTTCGAGTAAATATTTGTCGGAATGTCGACCGATTAATTAAATGTACTATGTTTTTAGATCTTCGTCTTCCAGTTTGTGGTGGCTACTCGAGAACCTTTCATCCCCATCGGTCAGCAGTTCATTGCCACTGCAAAAAGAGACATGCTGGTGACTGTCTGTCTGGGTCTACTTACACAATAATAAAGTACATAGAAGAACTTCTCAGTGTTACACAGTCCTTATTTTTGCTGTTTAAATATTTAATAGGCAGAGCATAAATTAGGCAAGCAATGAATAACTGAGCCAATAATCTACCTCATATGTGTAATACCTTTTTTTTCCGTTGTAAAATCATCATATGCGTCATCCCACCCCGGGCAGGGCGGGAGGGACTGCCAGACTTGTACTGCTTAAAATCCACGGTGTCCTTAAATAGCCCTTTATGTTCCGGGGTCATGTTGATGGAATGAGTCCCGCGACCGTATGTGTAATAGCTTGATTAGAAATAAGTCTGTAATTTCAACCATTTTCAATTCAACAAAACTATGAACAAAGTCCAGGGGAAACCAACAAATAGCAGAAGTCCAAACTAGAAATATAAAGAAATTGGCGAACGACCACACATATAGCCCTGACGTCACGCATCGATATGATGACAACACTAGCGCCGCGCGATGAATGCAGAGTAGGGACGTGACACAACTCCCTAATCAACTATCGATAATGTCGGAAATTTTCGGTTTTTTTTTTTTTATTATCTTCTTGAACTTTTGTTTGTGGTATAAGAGTTATCAGATTGGATTTTATGGCGAAATTGATCGTGAGGAGTTTGTCGATGGTTTTTTGAGGAAAAGTGTGAGGTCTTAAACAAGGAGGTTCTAAATGTAAGTTACCTACATGGTAGTGTTGTATTTTATTGGTCTTTGTACAGATCGTTATCGGTTTTCAAATGTATGTTTAGTGAAATGAAAAGTGAAGTTTAGTACTTATTGAGGTGCGTCTTGTGGTTACTGGCAACTTTGTTTTTCTTTTAGTAAAAAGGGATTCACCGAAAATGATTTATTTTGTAGGCAGGCTTACGGTGTATTAACGTAAGATATAAGCGAATAACGAACCTTAATGGAACTATAGACACAGGGCTTACTTTCACAATGGCAAATACATAAGTAGATAGTGTACTGCATCAAGAGTAATAGTTTCAAAATGTGATTTGAATAAAATAGAAACTAGGTAATTTGAACTAATGGTGTTTTTTAACGTAAGAATGCGTGAAACTATGAATAATAATTTTGATTGGAGTATTTTAATTTATAATTTTCTTTTACTTGTTATTTTACATATGTGTTTCTTCTTGACTTTAATCAAATTCAGAGGTCCCAAAGACAAAGTCTACGATAGAGCGAACTCACCCAGAAGAAGCCAGAAGCCCTAGCATGAGTTTTCACGTTGTGTCATAAAGTAAAATGAAACTTTGACGTGAATTTGATAAAAAAAAATAGTTCCTCGTTTGTACACTAGAGGCGCTTTTAAATTTTTATTACCTAACAATTAGCGGCCCGTCCCGGCTTCACACGGGTGGAAGTCCACCCGTCTAAAACCCGGACCCGATGGTTACAAACACAACAATAAAAGAATTATCCGAATCAGTCCAGCCGTTTTCGAGTTATGAGCTTAGCAACACATTTTGCGATCCATTTTTACATTATTGAGAAGATAGATAGATAAACGCAGTAAATACTTCAAGTACCCTGTAAATAAAATACTGAAATCTTGTGATGAAGCCTCTGTTGACTTTTTTTTACGCCCAGGTTGTGTTGGAAGGGAAGGACTTGTACTGATTAAAATCGACGGTGTCCTTCAATAGCCCTTTACGTTCTGAGGCCATGGTTACCTGATAAGATAGAAACCCCGTCAGGCTTTGGCCCTCTTACTTAAAAATAAATGAAGTCCTAGCAGGGAATAAATCTCTATAGAATAGTCACATAGAAAAGGTTTATGAGGTTAAATTTATTGCTCTAAATGACGAATCAGATCATAAAGTAAACCGCATTATTGCCGATTATTTAACCAAAGGTGTAAAAAATTGCCCATAAATGTGGTTAGGTTATCTCTACCCATCTTAGCTTAACTTGATTCTCACACATAAAAGTAACATAACAAAAAAAAAAATCAATTTTATTTTTCTTTTCACTAAACTGCGGTGACCACTGACGCACGAAAAGTCAAATAGTTAAAAGGATTACTTTGCAGGTAAGTGGGTTCGAATCCCGGATGATGTAAGCCAATTTTCCGAGAAACGATGCGGGTGGCACATTATAAGGATATTAAAAGATTTCACAAACAAACTTAAGATAATTTTTTGATGATTTCTGTGTGCCGTCACCACCTTTTTGGCGGCAGATTTTAAATAGATTAACTTTTTTTAAGCTGTAGTTAACTGGACATTTTTTTAGCAAACGATTAGTTAACCGAACAGTTAAGTAGTATAAAGCAGGAAGATAAAACCTTTTAGTAAAAATCTTAAATTGTTTGCTGGGACAAGATTAGTCCCAAGGGATAATTGGTTTATTGTTTGTTTTAATGCGACATCTTGTATTTAGTAATTTTTTGGGCTTTTGAGTGGCAGAAAAGCATTGGTTCTTGATCGGAGGGTGAATTACTCAATACTCGCCGTCCGCGTCTATGAAAGCCGAAATTCACCCCTCGATCCTCGATGCCCTGCTATCATATTCTGTATGATCTATTGCAGTTCTACACCAGGTGTTCAAGTTTCCAAGATAAAATATAACCTATATGTTGCCCAGACTTAATAACTATACAACAAATAAAAAAACAATCAAATCCGTCCAGTATAGTTTCGAAGATTAGCGTGTATGGAGTAACTTCTCCCGTTTTCCTAACATTTCCCTTCACTGCTCTGCTCCTATTGATTGTAGCGCGATGAAAAGTATACTATAACCAGCGCAGGAGTATGAAAAATAATTGTACCAAGTTTCGTCAAAATCCGTCGAGTAGTATTTGTTTCTATAACGGTTATACAGACAGACAGACAGATAATAATTTTAATAATTGCATTTTTGGCATCAGTATCGATCCCTAATCACCCCCTGATAGTTATTTTGGAAATATATTTCATGTTCAGAATTGACCTCTCTACAGATTTATTATAAGTTTATATAAGACTCAGTGGCATAATACGTAAACAAAATGGCACTAAAATGCTCTCGCATTTAAAGTTGAAAATCCACTGAAGAGTATCCCATGGCTATAGTAGGTAAGGACGTGGCGCTGAATGTTATACCGAATAGCACTGATGGGCGTCCGCTGCGGCGCCTGAGCATGAAATCGAAGGAGAATAAAGGCGATCAACTCAGTTCTCCCTCACGCATTCCGCCTCCTTCTTCGCTAGCAATACTCCTTCGCAGAAGGAGGTGAATGTATCCCTTTTCACCTCATTCCACATTAAACAAAAGTTGTTAAAAAAACACTTATTGATTGAGCTCTAATAAGTCTACTTACTTATTTAATTTCCTTGCTACATTTAGTTCATTACCTTGATAATACGCCAGCTAAGCTATTCTTTAATTAGAAAGTAGAAACTATTATTTGACACTGGGGTAGCGCTGGCTCAAAGCTATATCTTCAAAGAACAGCACTGCTTTTCACTTTACGGTATTTTCGGCAAATGTCTGAACAAAGCTAAAGAAAAAGGATTAAATTTAAAAACTTTTAATTATAATCTTGTTGTAAGTTGACTGCAGGTTTTTTTTTCCTGCAAATTAATTCTAATTAAAACGGAGAGATCACTTTGACTTAAGTAATTTTTTAACCCTTTGTGTACCTCATTTTTGAGTCCAGTTAATCGTTTTAAAAAAGAAAACTAAACCCTTTTGGGTTAACTGTATGGCAACTAAGTAGTTTTGACGTTTTTGCCGCCTTTACTCATCTTTTTTTATCGGTAAAAAGCAGTTTTACACAAACAGATTAGTGTAGTATTAAGATACGAGTAAGTCCGTCTCTGGGCAACTTATTTTTCGTTGTCTGAAATTATGAAAGGGAGGAGTTTCTATTATTTTGTGGTCAACTGTTATCATAATTATTATCATAATCAATCAGTCTATAATGTTCTCATTGCTGGGACAAAAGCATTCTCTCTGTAAGAGAGAGTAGACTTTAATCCACCGCGTGCCCAGTGCGGGTTGGTATATAAATGTTACATATATTCGGAATTTTTGATTCTAAGGCCATTAGACGGTAGGTTTTGCCATGGCAGAGACTTTGACTGACGGAAAACCTGTCGTATAATGCGATGACTGATGTTTGCATGACGAAAATTGTAGGCGATAATGATTCCATCATTCATGATTAATGGAAATGATTGACCGTCTAACCGGCGCCTAAGACATGCCGATTTCCTCACTACGTATTCCTTCATCTTTTTGAGAGCAGTGGCAAAAATGACACAAAGTAAATCGCCTGGCTGCAATCTAAAAGTCGACAAGAAAAGATAAACACATCAACTAGGCCACCACTGCTCCTCAACAGTTAGGTAAAACACGTTTTGTTGTGCGCACAGCTAACAAGTGGAATACCCTGCCGAATTCTGTATTTCCTGACAGCTACAACTTTGGGATCTTCAAGTCAAGAGTGAATAGGTTAGGTACTTCTAGGTAAGCATGCTTCACCCTCAACCACATCACTGCTTACTATAAGGCGAGAAGGTGGTCAGACGCGAGCCAGACGCAACTTTTAAACGGGAATACTATTAAGATGTTGATACTAAGCAAACAATAATGGTCTATCATTAGAAAAAAGAATTATTCGTAGTTCAAAACGTTTATTCGTAGTTCTTCATAGTAACAAGACGTATATTTAACAAAACAAGGCGTTAAACAAACACTATGGCAAGCTATTAATTAGTTAGTCAGGCGACGGCTGGATATTAAGTTATCTGTCAGTATTGTTACAAATGATGAGATCTCCACGTCAAGTCGCTATAGAGTTATCTTTGTATCTAGAGTGGGGTACAAGTTACGGGCAATAAGCGATTTCATACGAACGTTTGGCGATAAGTTGTATGGGAACGTGGAAGCGACACGACGGCGTAACTCGATGACTAATAATTGTGATCCTCACTGATAGTATTGCCTGTTACTGTCTGGTTTACTTGAAATAAATGCTTTGATATTGTCAGACAGATTTTAAAAGCTAACAAAAGGTAAAAATAAAGTTTGGCTATGAGCGAAAGTTCAGCCCTTTGCTTTCAGAGATAACTAAGACAGCAAATGTAGAGCTATGCACTACTATTTATGTTGCAAGTGTTGTTAGATATAATAACTTTATGTGCTACAGAGAAATTCATTCAGTGACTTCAGTGCTACGACAAGGGTGCGTTTAAGTCAACCATCCAGTTTAAAATTTATACGGACTAAACGTTAAACACCCCAGAGAGAGAGAAGAGAGAGAGGTGAAAAATTAAACCGACTAAAATTTTATATGCCCCGTTCACGGTCGCCCGCTGGTATAAGTTTTCGCCTACTAGGATAAATCTTAGCGACCTTTTTACCTCGCTAAATTTTATCCTGCTGTCAGATTGACTTTGGCATGGAGCTGTTTGCTCAATTCGCTCTCTAGAAACAAATATTTGTAACAAGTACTTATTTTATCACCTCCGTGAACTTTATTTGTGTGTGACAAGTAAATAAGATTTGAAAAAAATGAGAATAATTAATAACAAGCTGAGCTGTCAATTGAATTTGACAGTTAAAACTATGACTCCGTTCAGCGAACTCTCGTTAGTTTAATTTTTATCTGGATGGTTGACTTAAACGCACCCCAGGCGAAAGTTTTACGTCAACTCAAACTATAACGAAGAATAAGAAGATAAATAATATAATAAGTATAGCATACTTGATCAAGTCAAAAGGAGGCGAAATTGGTTTGAATATTTAAAAATAGCCACGCGAATGTATTTCCAAGCAAGTATAATTCAAACGGTTGTTTTGTATGTTTATTCAAATGTTTTTAAGCACTCACGATACAAAAATAATGCAAGGTCCCTAGGACTAGGCTTTCTAGGGTCGCGGGCCTGTCCATCAGGTAAAACTGACCCTGGAAGTAACACCGTGAATTTTAGTCAGTACAAGTCCGACAGTCTTTTTCGCTCCATCCAGGGCGGGAGGACCCATTTGATGATTTAACTACGACAAAAAAAAGTGAGGGCAAAAAAAATAGAAAATCGCTAGTCGCTCATCCATTGAACCACACGCTAACGGTGTACCCCAGACTGCGCTGATGACCTGTGACTTATATTAATATAACCGTCCAACAATGGCGCGCACTTATTGTGGGCCAGCCATGACTAGCGTGGCACCTCGCTATCATTAACATCTGTATCTACCCACTGCTGGACAAACTTTGTTCAACAAAAAAGTTTAGATAGCATTTTTTATTTTTCTAGTGGTAGTTAGTTCGTTCCTAGTAAGTACTAGTTACTGTTTTACCGTCTTCATTTAGATAATTTTAATTTTATGTGGGTACACACGGCTACACATCAAGCTATTACAAAACTAGTTTGTCTTGGTCTCGCTTTGTACGATTTTTACACACAATAAACGGTCAGCTAACACTGGTTTAACCGTGTGTAAGTACATACCTACTGCATCTGAATACTAAAATAAAAAGTTAAATATTTGCAATAATGATAAAGTATAGGGCGTCAAAAAATCGTCTTCATGGATTTGACTAGAATGGACTACACTACACTACTGGATAGTTTTATAAATTAACTTAAAATAGGATTGACTTTGGGGCAATGCGGACCTGGGACGATAAAGGCAACTGAAGAAACAGGTGGGTTTTAGTAATACTGGGTCTGACAGTCACTTCCGCTCTATCCAAGGCGGAAGGACTCATTTGATGAGTTTTACAACTCGAAAAAAAGCGGCTAAGTCAATCGAATTTGAGATGGCAATTGAAAGTCGCTGTGAAGAGTGACAAGCCAAAGTCACCATTTAAACGGAAGTAGTGTGTCATGGAATTTCTTAAAAAACAGTCACTTTCAATTTTATTCTAGTTAGTACAATTTAAATTATCAATGATTTTCTGGTCTCGCTTCTTTTTCTTTGATGAAAAGTATTAATATAATAAAAGTCTTTTTTTAGTATAATTTATTTTATTTTTTAGGCTTTGATAACATGTTTTTTCATTTTCAGTCTTTTTCTTTCACAGACATTGTTTGATTTATTACTAAGGTTGAATCTGTATCCAATTTCATATTTCGTTTTATGTTTCAAATTCTCAAAATTGAGTGCCGGAAATACTTCGCACAAATTCCCAGTATCTTTCTAATGTAAAAAATAAATAAAAAATAATAATTTAAGATACATCCTGCAACAAATTCTTAACCGACAACAGTTAACTAATGTGTACCTTTCTATCTAAGTAATTCAAAAATTGTAACAATCAGCTTGTAAACAACATACCATATTTTTAAAAGAGTAACCATGGAGTTTCTTGCCGGTTCTTCTCCATGGAATCGACCAACCCGAACCGAGCACGTTTTTGTCGACGTTTTATAAGTGCCCTCATGGGCCTATGTGAAATAAAAACATTTGACTTTGACTTTGACTTTGAATCATACAACATTGAGCAATCAAAACACTCTAATACACTAATTAATAACATTAAAATAATTATGTTTCGGCGGACATCACAGAAAAATCTACCAAAATAAATCTACCAGTTTAAATATATTTTTTTACTCTTACAACACTGGAGTTAAAGCTCAAAATGGTTTTGACAGCAACTGTCATAATTTTGTCGATGGTCGGCGACATGTTTGACATGTGTCAAGAGTGACCGCGCTTTAATTAATTATGGTCATTGAGCATCAATGTAGAACATGTTTTAAGGGCCATACAAGATCTTACTTTTTTTAGATTAATTCTAGTGTGACGGGAATATAAATTTAATTCCTGCCTTGGTTTATTTATGGAAATTGACTGAGTTTAGTTTTTCATCTTGAATTTCACTGAAAAGTACAATTTAGCTGAACTTTTATCATAATTCTAAGCGTTTTCTGATCGTATAAGAGTTGGGTTCCTAACTTAGCAGGCGCAGCTGAGTATCAACTCTTTTCTTTCGTAAATCGACTCCTGTTGTCAAAAAATAAGTGTTAATTATTGTATTACTAATGCTATCTATTAATAAAAACAACGTCTTTGTAACGAAACCAATATAATGAAAAAAATCATGAGTGTCATAATCATAGTTCTAAAATGACACTTATCCCATTTTTCATCAATAGAGACCATTTCTATACCAAACAGAGTTGTCAAATTAACAATAAAATCAGTAGATTAACAGAAACAGATACTACTATTCTAAAACTAAATTAAGGGTTCGCCTTAAGACTTAATCCGCTGTCAACGGCCCGAGATTAAGCGATACTAGCAAATATTACAAAATTAACTTTGCAGCCAAAAATCACACAATTCCTTAACATTCCCTTACCAACAGAGTTCATTTTCCAAATGTACCTACAACTGTAAGCGTAAGTAAGTTTCGTACTTGTTCTAATAATTTGATTAGGCTATCTAGATGAGCCGTCGATCAGTGAGTGACGTCATTTTGTGCCGACCAATCAGAGCCCGAGATTCAAAATGCTTGGAATACGCAGCCATTTTGGTGCGTTAGAGAAATGCGTAGAAAGTTCATTCGTAGATGCATTTTAATCTCTTTAACTTCTATTGGTACCTAATCAGGGCCCATTAGTCTTTTTTATCGTGGTTAAATTACCCAATGAGTCCTCCGAGTTTCTGTGTTTGCAAACGCACCCACGACCAAGAGAAATTCCTAGTGCTTGGCTAATAGTAGAAGGCGGCCTTTTGTAGTTTCTGCCTGTACTTATTAATCGAGAGAACGCGTTTGTTAGAATGATGAAAGCCCACACTAATAACGAACAGAAGATTTCTTTAATTGGACGTAGGCCACAAACCCATACCTCCGTCGCATAGTCGAGGAGTACCTGACGGACAGAGCCGTCATCTACCCCGGTCACCAGGGAGAATGGACTCGGCGAGAGATGTCGTGCGGTGTTCCACAGGGTTCGGTCTTGGGGCCGCACCTGTGGAACATCGGGTACGACTGGGTGCTGCGCGGCGACCTCCCTGACGGCGTCAGCGTGGTGTGCTACGCTGACGACACGCTCGTCCTGGCACAGGGAGAGTCGCACCAGGCGGCGGCCGACTTGGCGACGCGAGCGGTCGCGACAGTCGTGGAGAGGATCCGGCGGTTGGGACTCGACGTGGCGCTGCACAAGACGGAGGCCATGTGTTTTCATGGCCGCGTCAACGCGCCCACGTCGGGTTACAGCATCACGGTGGGAGGGGTTCGCATCGGCGTCTTGAGGACGATGAAGTACCTGGGACTCGTCCTCGACAGCCGGTGGAACTTCCGGGAGCACTTCCTGTGTTTGGCCCCGAAACTGAATCGGGCGGCGGGCGCCCTCAGGCGACTCCTGCCCAACCTCAGTGGGCCAAACGCCTCCTGCCGTAGGCTGTACGCCGGTGTCGTGCGGTCCATGGCCCTCTACGGGGCCCCAGTGTGGGCCCTAAGCATCCGGACGCGACCAATCAAATTGGTCGCATGCCAGAGGGTCATGGCTATCCGGATGATCCGGGGATACCGCACGATTGCCGGCGAATCGGCCAACCTGCTCGCCGGATTGCTGCCCTGGGATCTGGAGGCGACTGCCCTCCAGCGCGTCTATGAATGGCGCGTGGAGGCGCAGCGCCGGGGCGTGACCCCGCTGCCTCGAGAAGTCGAGGCGCGGCGGGAAGAGCTCCGGCGCGATCTCAGGGCAGTATGGAGGACACGACTGTCGCGACCGACGGCCGGGCACGCCGCAATAGCGGCGATAAGACCCCTCTTTGAGGAGTGGCTGGAGAGACGTCACGGCGTCCTAAGCTTCCGCTTGACGCAGGTCCTCACCGGACACGGATGTTTCGGGAGGTACCTGTGTCTTATGAGAAAGAAAGAAACGCCTGGGTGTCACCACTGCGTAGATCGCCCGGAGGACACAGTCGAGCATACGGTGCAGGATTGCCCCGCTTGGGCGGAGCACCGACGTGTCCTCACGGCGGCGATAGGCGGAGACCTCTCGCGCCCAGCACTGGTCGCGGCCATGCTGCGGGGCGAGACGGAGTGGGATGCGGTCGCCTCCTTCTGCGAAGCAGTCATGCTCGCGAAGGAGGAGGCGGGCCGCGTGAGAGAGAGGACAAGGTCCTCCCTCCGCCCCACCCGCGGTGGTGGACGCCCACGGCGTCGGACGTCGCAAGACGATCTCCGGCCACCGTAGGCGCGGGCATGCGGGCGGCGAGTAAAGGGCAACTCGCCGCCCGACCATGGACCATGCCCGGGTCGACGGCGCGTCGTGTTCCACGCGCGCCTCAAAGAGCGTCAGCATAATGACGAGGCCCCCTCTCAGAGGGCTAAAGCCTGCCGGGGTCGCGGGTCTTATACCATCACCGTGACCCCGGAACATAAAGGGCTATTGAGGGACACCGTGGATTTTAGTCAGTACAAGTCTGACAGTACCTCTCGCCCTGCCCGGGGTGGGAGGTCTCATTTGATGATTTTACCACGTAAAAAAAAAAAAAAAAAAAAAAAAAAAAAAAAAAAAGGCCACAAACCCATGCAGCCCATTGTAATAGCCAACAAAATCTACGAAGATTACCTATTGACCAATAACTAGTTACGAATAACTAGCAACTTAAATATCACATATAACGTAATTATTCAGCCTTCAACATATAAAGTTATCATGCATTACCTCACGCCATTTAATAAACCAATAAACTTTAAATAAGCGTCATTATGTGTGATTGGCGAAGCAGTGTAGCAACATTATGGCACGTTATTATAACTGGCAACACTGTTATTGTGGTGTGGCAACACTCTCACACACTCTGTTATTGGTGAGTCTATGGTTCTTTATTTGAAAATTAAATTGGCGGTTGCGAGATATTGATGTTCTATTGTTTTTTTTTTATTCGTAAGTAGTGTGTCTAGTATTTTTTGTCCCAGATAAACTAATATGATTAGAAATAGTTTTTTTTTATAATGTATAAAGTATAAACATATTATGTGGTGACTTACCTTATATTGTGTTTTTTTTTGTTAGCTACCTTATATCACACATAATTCTGCACGTTGCGAAATATTGAAAGAAAACATAGTTACTCCGATAGATGGCTGCTGGAATTGCAAGAAAAAATAATAAATGATGATATGCTTCTGTCTGCTTCTGTGTTCGGCATCGTATATAGAGGCTAAATGAATGTCTGAAGCTCAAGGCATTCAGAAGTTAAAATTACTGAAAACTTCTATGAAATTAGTAGGTACACAGACAGTTTATTACTTTTATTTTATTTTTATGTGGTAAATTCATCTGATAAGTCTTTCCACCTGCGGTGGGATGGGAGGGATTGTCAGTCTTGTGTTGACTAAAATCCACGGTGTTCCGTTCATAGCCCTTTACGTTCCAAGGTAACAGTAACTTGATAAGACAGTCCCGAGACCAGAGTCCAGGCAATGGCCGTCTTGCTCTATGATAGTTTATAACCTGGATTAAAATATTATTTTTAGCGTGGTAAAATCTTCCCACCCAGGCCGGGACGGGAGGGCCTGCTAGACTTGTAGTGACTAAAATCTACAGTGATCTGTCAATAGCCCATTACGTTCCGGGGTCACGGTAATTTGTGAGTCCCGCCACCAACCTGGATTAACAATGGGATACTCTTTGCCCGGCATTACCTTCTTTTAGGATATTAACCAAACCTATCGCGGGCAACAACATCGCGTAAGACATATTTGTAGCATTTAATTCTGTGATACATAGAAGGGATTGGCCTGATAACAGTTCTCTTATTAACAACCCATCTTTGTTAATTAGCAAAACCCTAAACAGCATAAGAACCCATTACCACCCCAACTAAAACCCTCTTAGACTGCATTTGATCCGCCTACCACTTAACTCAATAATTTTCTAATAGTTAGCTTCAAAATAAAATGAGTAATAGTCAGTAAGCGCGTCCCGACAGGTAAGGGGCGTTTTCATGGGAAATTACCCCAAAAATGGGGATTTAAACACCCACTTAACCCATCAGCGAGTGCTGCCCTCTGAATGGGATAGCGCCGGGGGTGTGTGTCCATTGGGTTACGAGAAATTTGGTCCTATTTCTATCAAAGTCAAATGTTTTTATTTCACATAGGCCCATGAGGGCACTTATAAAACGTCGACAAAAACGTGCTCGGTTCGGGTTGGTCGATTCCATGGAGAAGAACCGGCAAGAAACTCCATGGTTACTCTTTTAAAAATATGGTAAGTTTACAAGCTGATTGTTACAATTTTTGAATTACTTAGATATGTGAGAAAAACGTAGGCCTCGTAACAAGGGGGAAGTCCATACAAAATTAGCACTACAAAAAAAGAGAAAAGAAAAAAATTAGATAAACACAGGACCTACAGTGTTCTCACAAAATGAGAAGTGATCCAGTGATCCAGGGTGAGACTCAGAGGTAGATCTTGAAGGATAAAGGAAATGAATGCGGGGAAGATTGCTAGTTTTTGGAGTATAAAATTACAAAAATTAACCCACTGGAAGTGAGACAATATTTTGTAGAGCGGGTTTTAGGAGCCTACCGGGGATTAACAATCACCGTGACCCCGGATCGTAAAGGGCTATTGAAGGACACCATGGATTTTAGTCAGTACGAGTCTGACAGTCGATCCCGCCCTGCCCTGATGACAAAAAAAAAGGGCTCAGACTCTTAAACCATGAAGAATTGAAGAAAAGGGGGAAGATTGCGAGTTATAGAACTTCAGAACACCAAAGCAAATGCACCAAGCAAACCTTTTAGAAAAGCAGTGCTATCCTACTAATATTATAAACGTGAAAGTTTGTTCCTACTAATATTATAAACGTGAAAGTTTGTTTGGATGCATGGATGTTTGTTACTCTTTCAGGCAAAAACAACTGAATGGATTTGGATGAAACTTGGTACACAGATAGTTTATAACCTGGATTAACACATAGGATAGTTTTTATCCCGATTTTCAAGTTAATGTGTCTATACGGTAAGAAGCAAGCTTCCATTAATGGGAATATTTGTATTTCAGGACGAAACATCAGTTTGTATGAATGTTAGAACTCACTAAACAAGTTCGTATCGTGTCTCATTCGTGATCAGCTACCAAAGAACAATGGACACCAACCCAACGGTTTAGACCTCACCAATTTAATATAAATACGAAAATCGTTAACTAGAATATCATCCAAAACTTCCATTATAAGTTAATTTATTAGTCAATAAGGATTATTTCCTGCAGCATTGTCTTACTGGACAGATGTTGAGGTTAAACGCAGTTTAAATTGGTTGATTTGGTTAGGGGATGCGCGTACGCATGTTTTGTTGCACCTTTCGGCCTTTGATCGGAGTTTAATAACGTGGTTTAGGGACTAATCAGGTTGGTGAAACGTTTAGGGAGTGGGATTCGAACGGTATTTTGGGTTTTGATTTGGGAATTAATAGTTAATCAATTAAGGGTTTGATATAAATGATTTTATAGTTTATGAAGTTAAATATTACTGTAATGATATGCTGTAGTTGGATTATTATATCTTTGATAGGTTTTATTTTAGATGTGTTTGCCCTTGACTCTAGTCTAGGTCAAAGGTGACAGAGACAAAGTCTTCGATGGACTAAGTTTACCCAGAAGAAGCCTGTTCACTCTACCTTTGAAGAGTGTTGCAGTACGCGTTCGGGAACACTGACGCTGGTAGGTATAATCAATGAATCGGAGATTTCTACTAAATCTAAACTACGATTGTTGATAAACTAAACTGTTAAGTGTAGAACACTTGCTAACCTAAAATTTTGTCAAAAAAGAATCCTTATGGAAATTCAATGTTATTATGAACTGATGATTGTGATTTAAAAAAAAAATTATATTGTTACTTCATGTACGTCTCTTCAATACTTACACACCCTTAAATAAACAAAATCCTAATGAAAATAATATTCAAAAGATATTTAAAAAAAAAAGAATCTAAACTCCGTCCCCTCCTGAGCAAAGGCCTTCCCCTGGTTCCTATCACTTCTCTCGATGGTGTGTCTCTTCACGCCATTTCACAAGGAAGCCATCCAAAACATCGCGCCATCTTCTCCTAGGCCTGTCGCGACCCAGCTTGGCTGTCTTTGGGCTCTATTCCTGTGAAATTCGAGCCCACAGCTGTGACTGCATCCAGCAGACTTGACGCCCAGTCCCACCTTAGTCTTGCAACCTTAGAGAGCTACGTCGGCTATAATTATGAGTTTGGGTGCGCAGATAATTATTATCAAAAACTAATTTGCACAAAGGCATTATTGCTAAACGTAACTTTCGAGTAACAGACATAAGGTCTTTGTCGTTTTCTCCCTTAACGTTGTCTTATATTATAAATTACTACACGACAAACCTACACACCGATATTCAGATACCTAACCAAAACTGTAACCCAGTCATCCATTTTGCTACTAACAAGCATCAACAAAAAACTTCACTCACTCACTGCATCGTTCATTCGTTCACGGACAATAATCACATACACATGTAAAGGGTTGTAAAATCATTCACCCCATTAACCAATTGTGTCGGCTAGTTGATCTAAATGGGGTGAGTTCCACCCCTTACTAATATGTCTTGAGATAGCGTGGGGTGTAGGTGTGTGTGTTGGTGCGGGTGTGTGTGTGTTAAGGGGGAGGTTGAAGTTGTAGGGTGTCGATTAATAATTTTTTAAGAAGGTTTTATAAAAAAAATAGTTAGCTTCATAATAATTATAATAATAGTGAATCTGAAAATAGGTAACTCTTGTTAGGGCAACGAGATTTGTTTCGTAGAAAAGGGAAGAAAATTGTAGGTATACTAATTTAAACCCGGTAAATTATTTGCTGAGGGTATTTATTTTTGTGTATAAGCTGTTTAGCTATTTACTAATGTAAACCTAAAACACTAATAGCCGGTCCACAATAACGGCATTTCTCATTTATTTTCTCGATAGTAGTCTTAAAATGTTTGTAATAACGTTCATTAGCACGATTATTAATGGGATTTCCCGTTATTGTGACCCAAGTTGCTATAAAAGTCAATCAAAATAAATATACGAGTAGTAAAAATATTATAAACAATTTTCAAAACAAGCACACAAGTTTTTTCCTCATGAAAACTACAAAAACCAACTGCTACTAAGCTAAGCCTTAACGTGTCTACAAAAGTGTGTGTGATCAACATAAACACACAACACGATACACCCTACAGGTGTGTGTGTAAGTGTGTTTGTGTGTGTAAGCAAGAACAACTTGTTTGTTCAAAGATTTAATACTCAGTAAATTTCTTTAAGTTTACCTGACGGACGCGCCAAGCGGATAGAGATGTGGAGGCACTTTTTGTATTGTGATTATTAATTCGGGTAAAATAATTTTTAGTAGAGTTTTCATTGGAGGTTTTATTAGCAGATTTTGTTCAGGAAAGGTTAACTTTGACTTTCAAACGTAGTTTTCAATAGCAAAAAACGTAGTTTTCAAATGCCAGAAGGAAGTATATTAATTATGAGGTTGACATCATAAGGCAGGCAGCTGAACAGTGGCTTTATGGTTAAACTAGAAAATAGATACTATTTTTGAAAAGTCAATAGAGTAACTAGCCTATAAGTAGTAGAGAAGGAATTAGTTGATAGAAAAATAAGGAAGTTTGCTAAACAATTGGAAGAGCTTTATTATATGTATTCAATGAAAAAACAAGAAAATTTTAAAGAAACTCAAAATGCGCACACACTTACCTATACAACTTCCCACCAAGTCAAAACTAAAAGACAAAAAACTTCAGCTCCTCAATTAAAAACTTACAAATCGCTACTTCCATCCTCAAACAATAAAACTCGACACATACACACACACACATCAACAATAAAATAAAATACAAAAAACACAGCTACACCCTTACCCGCGAGCTCGACTTAATTGGATATATCATAGACGTCTGTTTGCGCATGGCAATTGATTGCAGTATAACAACATGTCGGCAAATTGCCGAGACGTGCGACAGAGACCACAAGACACCTTCATACAAGAACCTCTAAGAAAGAAAGAGATAAATATATTTTTAGTAAGCTGTCTTGAAGTTGCGTTCTCCGTCGCCGTAACGAGACAGTGGCGAAAATAAAAAGTCTTAAATATTTATTTTTAAAGGCGATTATTTTGGTTTAAAACCATTTAATCATGAACGCTTTAACGAGCAAGTTAGCCTGAAGGTTTTCTAAATCATTTATTATAATTGACCAATAAAATGTTAATTTTTATAATTATGGCCCTATTGGAAGTTCGATTTTATTAGTGTGGTAAGGTGTTCTTGATATTTTATTTTGAGTTAATTCTTGGTGTTGGGGAAGAATTATCACTTGGTTTGAAATAGTCTGCGGGCTACGGAAGATAATAAATATAATTATATGTTTTCTGTGCTTATGTTGGTATATCGTGTTTAACTATGGAACTAGTAGGAGGGTCACGGTTGATTTCGTTTTAAATTATTCTTTTTTTAAATCTTTGAAGGGTTAATTTAATAATAATAATAATAACCACTTTATTTCAGGCTACTTGGGCCCATAGATATATACCTTATATACTAACATATATATTGTTATAGTACAGTTTGTGTTAGTATAAAGAAACTTAGTCTTAGAGAATGTCTTAGAGTCTAAGAAAATTAAGTAAAAAGATTTGGGTTTTCATAGTTTTGAATTTGGTCATCCACGATCAATAGGATAAATAATGCGTAAAGCTTTGCGTCCTGACAGATATGAGACTTTTAGATATAGCATGGGTGATAGCAAAAAGCAAGTGGAAGTGGGCGGGTCATATATGCCGTAGACTGGATGGAAGATGAGGCAGGAAAGTGTTGGAATGGAGACCACGAACGGGAAAGAGTAACGTAGGGAGACAACCGACTAGGTGGACAGACGATCTTGTTAAAGTGGCCGGAAGAAACTTGATAGCCATAACATAAAACCGCCAGAAGTGTAAAGATTTGGAAGAGACTCAGCATTGGGTGACTAAAAGGGCGTCACCACTCATGACCTGCGGAAATTCGTGATACTACAATTTTTTAAGCAAATTGATGTAATACACAGACGCCTGAGCAACGTCAAAAGAAGTCGTGAAAGTTAGTAGTAGTTTAGTCGTGGCGGTGATATCAGTCCGCATATTTGATTTTGAGGTTTGTTACGTTCGTATGGTAAGCTTCAGAGAAAACTCACCCCTTGTGGTGGTGCCATCACTACTTTTGGGGGTGAGATTTCCCTGAAGCTGGCTGTGGTCGTATCCGTACCCGTATCTTCGTTCACGGACTTAGAAAGTAGACCCCACCCATGTAATAACATATTCTATGTGCTATAATAATAATTCTATAGTGTAGTAAGTCCATAATGGGTGTACCTTTTATTGATATCAACAAAATCAATTAATAGTTAACGATATCCCTTTCAAGACAAATTTCAACAGTAAAACTTTCAATAATAAACCCTCAGGTGTTTAAAACGATCATTTAAAACGCTCTCAAAATAATTAAATTTGTGTCCCGCCATCTTGTGGGCGATTAAATTAATGTTACTTACACTGAGGCTCGGCGGGAATGTTAAATTGTTTAATTAATACCACGAACTAATAACACCATGAAACATAAGTATTTGGTAAACTCTCTTGTATATTTTCAGGAGTCTTGGAATTTTGTCAACAGCGTTTTTTCAACGTCATGCTATTTTTCACCGTTGTTCTAGCGTTTTTTCAGCTTCATTCAGCGTCATCATCATCTGCATATCCTTTTTCCATCTATATTGGGGTCGACTCCCAGTCGAACCAGATCAGCTGAATATCAGTATTTTACATGGAACGACTGCATATCAGACCTCCACAACCTAGAAACTGGGTAATACAATATCCCATGGTAAGACTGGTTGTCAGACTGTCGAGCTTCTGACTGTGATTTACGATTGTCAAATATCTATAGTGTCAATGACAGCCGAGACCAATGGCTTTACGTGCTTTCCGAGGCACGGAGGAAACTCGCTATGACAGATGGTCACCCATCTACAGACCAACCTAGGCAAGCCGTGACCCTGGAACGGCTATTGAAATACACCATAGATTTTAGTCAGTACAAGTCTGACAGTCCCTCCCGCTCTGCTCTGTCCTTGAGGACTCATTAATTGATGATTTTACCACGATAAAAAAGGTGGTAGTAACATGGGTGTAAAAAATATTTCCGTGATACTACTAGATTGCTTGGTAGTACAACGGGTTATTTTTTTACCCAATTGTACTACCAGTAGTACAATGGCTAAATAAATAACTAGTGTTTAGGCAGTACCACAAGCAATAAACGCTTTTATGAATATTAGACGTAGAATTCATAGATACTAGCAACTCGTCCAGTCTTTAAATTTAAAAATCGGTCCTAAATTCCTACTAGTATTCTACGCCATAGTTATAACAATTTCATTCTGTTGTGTCACTATTTCATTCCACAAAGCGTCAGACTTCATCAATAAAATAAAGAATGTATAGAAATAGGGGTGGGTTTCATCAAAATTCATGGAATATCTACAATTTATTCATGCAGTCGCGTTGTCGTGTCGATGTCGTTTGATATCATATTGTTTCTGATATGGTGTGTTTGTTTATAACACTCTTTTGTTTTGTTTTTACACAGACTTTTGTTTATTTCTTTGCACAGCATTTATTTCTCTTCTATCATTTTATTTTCAACATTTAATCAACTGAAATTATGTTTGAAATACGAAAGCGTTTATAAAATGTTAAAAAAAGTGTATTTAGTAACTTGCTAGGGGGATTATTATTAGCAACTCAAAAATTATGCAGGTTATGGAGCATTACTGAAACGATCTTGAATAGGAGGTCAGTACCTTTTTTTTTTTTTTTTTTTTTTTTTATCGTGGTAAAATCATCAAATGAGACCTGAACCCCGGGCAGGGCGAGAGGTACTATCAGACTTGTACTGACTAAAATCCACGGTGTCCTTCAATAGCCCTTTATGTTCCGGGGTCACGGTGATGGTATAAGACCCGTGACCCCGGCAGGCTTCAGCCCTCTGAGAGGGGGCCTCGTCATTATGCTGACGCTCTTTGAGGCGCGCGTGGAACACGACGCGCCGTCGACCCGGGCATGGTCCATGGTCGGGCGGCGAGTTGCCCTTTACTCGCCGCCCGCATGCCCGCGCCTACGGTGGCCGGAGATCGTCTTGCGACGTCCGACGCCGTGGGCGTCCACCACCGCGGGTGGGGCGGAGGGAGGACCTTGTCCTCTCTCTCACGCGGCCCGCCTCCTCCTTCGCGAGCATGACTGCTTCGCAGAAGGAGGCGACCGCCTCCCACTCCGTCTCGCCCCGCAGCATGGCCGCGACCAGTGCTGGGCGCGAGAGGTCTCCGCCTATCGCCGAGGTCAGTACCCTTAGCACGAATTTTCACTATTTTATTTTACAGTAATTACAGCGTTGTTTGTAGGATTTATTTCCATCACCGTGACCCCGGAACATAAAGGGCTATTGAAGGACACCGTGGATTTCAGTCAGTACAAGTCTGACAGTCCCTCCCGCCCTGCCCGGGGTGGGAGGACTTATTTGATGATTTTACCACGAAAAAAAAAGGGGTTAAAAAGTTCTGAATATTATGTAATTTGTTAAATTTTGTTTTAATTTTGTTTAGGTAATTAAAAAATCCGGCGATGATAGAATCAACTTTAACTGTAAAAAACGAAGTTTGTTGAACGTCTGTAGCAGTCCCAAAGGCCTCTGTTGCCTCTAACATAGTTTTGATTTAGAAACCGTGACCCTGGAACACAAAGGGCAAACGAAGAATCTCCAGGCAGCGAATAATTCTAAAATCAATTTCTAAAATTGATTTTCAAATTCAATATTTGTTTGCTGACAGCAATGATTTGGTAAGACGGGAATAATGGTGGCCATTGATAAATAAATAATCCTATAACCAATGCCTATAACCAAACTTTATAAACAATAATAAAGCAGAAACTTGGGAACAAAATACAGTTAACTTTATACAAATACGGAACCAAACGAACAAGGATCACAATTTATTTTTTCGGGGTTCCGCAATCAATATTATTATTTGAATGGAAATATATATTTATTGGAAGCAATTTTAATGTAATATAAATAAAATACACGCACAGAACGAGCCAACGAAATCTGATCGCCGATTAAAAATAAAACTTTTGCAAAACGTTGGAGGTGTACTGCGGATGAAGGGAGAAATAAATAATTTCCTTGCAAGTCCTTTGAAAGAGTTTGGTGGTATTTTAAAAGACTTACCTACACTAATATTATAAAGAGGAAAGACTCTTTTTTTTCTGTCTGTGTATTTTTGTAATGTATAAACTCAAAAACTACTGAACCAATTAATTTTTTTTTTACCATTTGCTGCAGCAGCTGCTTTGGTCCTCATTAACATAGGCAATAACCCGGGGCAAAATCTGTAGTATAAAATGTGTCGGTCCTTTCATTCTTTCACTTGAACAAAGAGTGGCTCGGATTCGGGAGGATCTACATATTTCAAGGTCAAGTAACACTATTTACGGTCAATTATAAGAGTAAAGTAAAGAGTTGTGACAAAAAGTGGTTGATATCAATATTACGATCTCAATGGTCCTTTAATTTGTCTAGGATTATTATTAATCCATCATTTACTCATCTCAAAATAATGAAAGAAACATCTGAAAAACCAGCATCTTTCATTCTAGTTTGAGAATAAAGATCCGTTCTGAACTGCCTGGTTTACGGCCTACCATTGTCGCAGAGAATCCTATGTACCAGCAGTGGAAACATCAGCTACCTAAAGGGAGACTCTGTGCCTGCCAGGGTCTGGGACTGTCACATCAGATAACCGTGACCCTGAAACATAAAGGGCTATTGAAGGATTACCGATAAATAACATGTGTGGAAGGATTATTTTCTAGGACTAAATGAGTCCTTCCACTAAATGCCTTGGTCAAATCATCAGATTTTACAATGACAAAAAAAACAAAAAGAGCGACTGTCATGTAAGAGATGACTAATTAAAAAATTTGTAAAATTGTATGCAATTCAACAAATCTCAAAATATTATTATAGACACTGGCCGTTAACCAGCATCATCTTATTCCTGTCTTTTTTTCCGACCTTATGCTCATATTATCTAATAAATCTCCCTTCACGTCCCAAATCACAACAGTACACCTCAGTCGTTCGCCAAATTGATCGGCAACACGTTTCAATACAACAAACAACTCACACATAGGAGCGTGTCGAAATAAATAAATATCGCGCTTCTCGTAAACATGGCGCGACTGACTTTAACTGCGAGCCTTTTGTGAAAGACCTTAGAGATCTGTAGGGTTTCTGAAGGGTTTTTGGGCCAAATAGACGGGTAATAAGTCCCCACTTTGAGAAGTAGCAGTAGATAGGTGTCTTGGCGTCCTGACCTACCGCCTGACGTAGGTCCTCACCGGACACGGACACTTTTTTTCATTTGGCTGTGTCGGTTTTTTTTCTTTTGTCGTGGTAAAATAATCAAAAGAGTCCTGAACCTAGGACACAGCGGGAGGGACTGTCAGACTCGTACTAACTAAAATCCACGATGTCCTTCAATAGCCCTTTACGTTCCGGTGTCACGGTAATTCGTTAGTCCCGCGACCACCTGTGTCGGATAGGGAAGGAAGAAACGCCTGTGTGTGACCATTGCGAGGATCGCCCGGATGATACGGTGCAGGTCATGCCTCGCCGAGGAAGAGTAGGTACCGCCGTGTCGACGAATAAGTCACTACTTTTACTAATGCGATTTGATGCATACATATACATATTGATCGCAGAGCACATGGCTGACGAGAAGAAAAACACTAGAGTGGAGACCACGGACTAGCACGCGCAGCGTAGGACGTCCACCAACAAGATGGACAGACAGGCTTTTTAAGGTCGCCAGAAGACACTGGATGCAGGTCGCTTCCAACCGGTATATGTGGAGATCTAAAGTGGAAGCCGATGTTCAGCAGTGGACGTCCTATGGCTGAGATGATGATGATGAATTTGATGTCCTGACATCTTTGTCAGGACATCAAACCACTCACTCATGACCATTTGACCGGCGCTAGTGTCTACACTAGCGCCGGTTAAATGTTCATGAGTGATAGCGCGGACTCTACCTAACCTACTTACTTTATCTAACCTCAAATAAAAATGTTTTAAAATATATGCAGAACCCGCAACACTTTCATTTCCAGCCTAACCATTTTTTTATCTTCAAGAAAATTAATTTTTGCATAATAACGCACCACCGTTTTGTCTCTGGCTCGCTTCGAGATTAAACGATTGTTCGTTATTTAGGACCTTTGCGAACACGTTTTTATTAAATTTCGAATAAGAGACCATAGAGTCATTTTATTTGAATTGAGAATTGTTTTTTAAAACGGCAACACTATATGGTATTTAATTATGTAATTTTTGCGAAAGGTACACATATTTTATGATTTTGTTATTTTTTTGTTTGCAGGCGTTTATAATATTAATCGATTTTCAAGTTTTCGGTTTCGGGTGAATGAGTCATTTGGAACGTATTATTTATTTATTCTTATATCCAGAAACTGCGGTGTTATATAGGGACTTTTATCAAAGGTTATAAAACTATAATGATGGTCATGATCATATAAGTGTTGTCCTTATCGATTGCATCTGACTGGATCTAATGCATATTAAAAAAATTACTACCTATGTATATTTTTAAAACTAAATAGATGTAACTAAAATCGGTTTGTTGAGTTTTTTGTAATTACTTTTAAAACTATTGCATAGCCTACCTGATATGGTATCACTGTTGAAACTAAAAAATAATGTTAATAAACACAATTTATTCAGTTGTGCAATAATAGTAGATTACGCACCAAGGGAGTAAAGCATTGCCTTACGTCACGGGCGTATTGAATCCCGAAACGACACTTAGGATTCTGGGGTGAACCTCCGTAGCGCAGCGAGGAGGTTCAAGTGTTAATTCCCGAGTGAAACGAGGGAATTAAGTTAAGAATCCTTAGTGTAGCGAGGGATTCAAGTCAGCCCAAGACTAGGCAGCTTTACTCCCGAGGAGCGTACTCTGCTTTTCACACCTACTGCGAGGAAATAAATTCGATTTTTGAAATTTTAATGTGGTACGACAACCTTCGAACGTGAAGTTGGCACCACTGTAAGCGATCAGCTGTTGCTGCCAGCGGCCGCCATTACTGATACGACTCCTTGGTGAATGTTTTCATACGGTTTTCTTTGAGGTTCGAAATTCAAATCACATTATTCCCACGGGAATAATGAAATTCAGTACATATATTATTCCCGGCTCGAGCGAGGGGGAATAATGTCATGCTTTACAGTAGGTTTGCCTGACGTATAATAGATATGACATTTACGAGCAAGTAGTGTGAAAACACATTTTTGTCTTTATCAGAAAAAAATGTTAATACTTACACAAAAAAAAAATTAACACCAAATAATCAGAGAAACAGCCATTACTATTTGCTATTATCATTATTTCACAGTTAATAAAGCAGCTGCAACATTTCACCACGTTGCCAGATCAAAATAACTAAAAGAAAGATGCTCTAAAATAAATAAAAACGACAATCTCCATGCCATCTCTATTATTGCCATATAAAAAAAAACTGGCCAAGTGCGTGTCGCACTCCTTTACGAAGGTTTCCTTACAGACATGATTTTTCGCAGTTTTCGTAGAGACAGTCTATAAAAACTGCGAAAAATCATGTATATCTAAGTATGTTTCATTTTTTTTTATTTCAGTTTTTTTTTATTGTTCTTTTCTTTATTATTTGTTGTCATAGTAGCCAAAGAGTATTTCTTTGGCTATTATGACAACAAATTGGCCATCAACTATTTAACTATGGCAGTTGAGCTTGGTGACAAAAGGACAGAGATAAAGGCAACGAGTCTTGGTACCGTTTTACCTTTTTATTACGGAACCCAAAGAGTACTCCTAAACGGCCAGCAAATACACTAAAAAGAAGTATATACTCTCCTTAATCATTGCCTCTTTAACAGCAGGTATATTAAAATATAATTTGAATTCAACCTCTTTAGGTTCAAACCCTCGTCATATTTGGGACCTAATTTAGAACCAAAAACACTAACGTGTAGGTGTTATAACAAATTGACAATCACAAAAGGATATCAATAAAATAAAACACATTTTTATGTGGATACTAACAAACTGAAATTAAGATCTTTTAAAACAAAGTGTTCTTACGACACTTTTGCCCTCAGAATTTAACATAACCTAAAAATACGCATGTGTTAACCACCACCATTCAAAAATCAACCAAATTTTCTAACAAATACAATTGAAATTTGCATAATATCGTATCTCAAGTTACGACCTTCTGCTTTAAGACAGTTTAATCTGATTGTCACTTCAAGAGATGGCAATAAAAAGCCAATAAAGTCTGGTACAGACCAGCGATGCTAATAATCTTATAATAGTGACCGCTGTAACACATCTCACGGTTACGGGGGCCATAAGGCAGTTATACACTGTCGTATTTTGCGCTCGCATTTGCAATAAAATAATTAGGTTCTCGGTAATTATTTTGAATATCGTTAGCGGGTGTAAGATGTCGTTTTTTGATGTTTATTTTGTGGATTTATAAAGACGGGTATGGAACTGATGTTTAGGTAATTTTTGTGGATTTGTTACTTTTTTCATTTAACGATAGATTTGGGTTTGACTAAATCGCCTGATGATAAGCAATGATTTGATCGACGCTTGCCTAAGAGTGACCTACGTTTCCCCGCACTAAGAATTTCTCCTGTTTCGTAGGTGCTTTTACAAACATAGAAACTCACATACACAAATGCTCAGACCAGGATCAACTACTTGCAGATCATAAAAATTTTTGTTCCGTACGGGAATCGAACCTTCGACACACTGCGCATCAGTTGATCGCTGAGCCAGTGCGCCAACCTTGTCGTCAAGTAATGTAGTGTAGTGTGTAGAAATCTCCTTTGAGGGTTTCTCTCACATTTCTTGTTTGATCATAAAATTGTAATAACTTGGCCATGCGACTATTGAACAGAAATGTTCATTGACCAACCTAACGACTCTGAATCTTTACAATGTAAGAAACTTTCAACAAGTTTAAACTGTCATCTGTTAATGCGGCAAATGGTATCTTACTCCTATTGCAAATGTGAAAATTCAAGATGACGGATGTATTAATGGATAATGGTATTCTTAAAACTATGGACGAATTGAGTTGATAATCTTAATTATTAACACACGAGGTACACTATTGAGCCGATAAAATTTAAATCCTGCATCTCAAATACGCTTTAAGAAATCACAACCAAAACAGTTTTTTTTTATATAATCGGTTCAAACAGTGTGACAGTAGTCATTGTTAAGAAACCTGGACTTATAATAGGCAACAAGCAAGAACATCGATTGATGACAGCGCAGAAGTTTCTTTGACAGCCTGTCAGGGTGATGGAATCGTCTGTATAAGTAACCTTTTCCTGGAACGCTAAGGAAGTGAAGGAACAGAGTGGATTTTTTTAGCCAGGAAGAGCCTGACAATCGCTTAAGCTCCACCCAGCATGGGAAGAATCATTTAAGAAAGGCTATATTATTTTGGTGTAGGAGAATAGGATATTATTTACTTCTTTAAAGTTTATGCAAATAAAATTTACTTATTGGACGTGAAATGATGTTCATTAGATTAACAAAAATAAAAGATACAAAAATAAACTGGCACCATGAGCAACTTCGTCCAAACATTTTTTTCTTTTTTTTTTTTTTTTCGGCCTGGATGTCCTAAGGTTTGTCGTAAAAAACGTCCATGAAACAGTTACAAACATTTATGGGATCAGAATTGTCGTAAAAGCGCTTAAAAGAGGTAATTTTGTTAAATAATTAAATAATAAACACTGTGTGTGGAATAATAAGAAGTTTGTTAAAAAATGAGGACATTTGTTTTTGATGCATTGGATATAAAACATTAAGATTTAAGGACTTAAAAGTGAAAGTTGTATTATGCATCAACTTACTTTTGTTGGTAGTCTCATCTTATCGCACGAGCACATAATATCGGGATAACAGGTATCTTATATCTTAATCTAGGTTATAAACTATCTGCATGTCAAATTTTATCCAAATTATTTTTGCGTGAAAGAATGACAAACATGTTTCCCTTTTTGGGTTGAACCGTTGAAAAATTATCAAATATTTACTTGGGGGGTTTTGAAGATTTTTGTATGGAGAGTAGCCTTTCAACCCCCTTTGAATCAGCCTAGTTATGTGATCAATATTTAATTAATATTAGGAGACTTTAAAACAATGTTGAAAAACTGAACTCGCAGATTGATTGTTAATGAAGTACTGTAATTCAAATACTAACCTCAAACACAATCTAATCGTAGTAAACAAAACAAATAAAACAAAACTAATTAACCACCAACTCCAACTTCGTGCATCTTCGTATATCTTCGTAGCTCTTCGTCAAAGTATACCTATCTCTTTCACCCTTGTTGGTAGGTGTATGTTTTATCTCGTTTCAACGGCAGCCGAAACCCATTCACACCTGCGCATTATTATATTTGTTTATTTGTTTGTTCGACGCGTTTTATTTTAGTGGCGCTTCGTGCATAAGGTCGTATGTGAAATATTTGGTGTTTCGAATTGTTTGGGTTTGTGAATTTATGCAATTTGGGAACGTTAATGCAGTTTTGGTTGGTGTAAAAAGTTAGTAAATTACTTTAGAATTAGTTTAATTCAAAAACTCTTTGTTTGATTGAAAAAAAAAATGTTTATCTTAAGTTTTTTTATCAAAAGTTTGTCAATGTAAAACTATTGTTTATTAATAAAGATTGTTTATTTCTTCTATTTTTTATTAAGATTAGATACAATTTTACAAATAAATTAATTTTGTATTAGTTGGATGCAAATTAGATCCGGGATCGACTAGCCTATGACAAAATGAAGAAAAAAAAATCTAATCGATAATAATTCGAAGACCTAATAATTATATCCTAAAGTAATAATTATATGTCCGACTAATAACGGAACTGATTTATATATTCGTGGAATATCAATTAACCAAATAACTACTCGTAATTGCTGTTTGACATTACCAACTAAAAACCTCCGTAAAAAATCTGGTACTAAAATCGCACTTACCCCATTTTCTTCAACCATCACAGTTCTATACATCTCGTTAACTCGTGCTTATAAATTTGTCTGTCTGTCCGTCTGGTCGCGCGCACCTCGGGAACTATATTACCTGCTAAACATATCTGTGTAGGCAGAGTTATTGCACCAGTAATTGTTTACTAAAATGTTATTGAGTTTTAGTTTATTTTAAATTTGCTTGTCGGTTGTTCAACTTTTGTCATTGTTTGTATTTTTTTTATGTTACTACAAATTTATATTATTATCTGTTTTTTTTAATGATACGCTGCACTAGGAATTTGTCTTGTGTCGTGAGTGGGTTTCAAAACATTTAAACTCACATACACAATCATCCAGATCTGGTAGACAATCAGTAGTAGATCAGACAAAATGTTTGTACCGAACCTGCAACACGTAGCGCAGCAGTCAGCAGCCAATTTACTTAGCCACTGTGCCAACCATGGCGCTAACAATATCAGGTAGGCCTTTGCGCAGCAGTAGGACATGGCCTGATATGAAATAATTAAGTCATTAATATAATTTGGGGTTCATAGAAAGAAGGGGAATAATATCTGTCGAACTGTGAGTTTAAGTAACATTGGTTATATTAAGTGATAACCGGAGTTCGGAGTTATTTTAGTACTTGCATCAAAATGTTGATATTAATATAGATCTTCCCGGTATTGATAATGGACAACTTCGTGTGGAAAAAAGTATTAATAGTAAATAATAATAGTAAAAACATCAGAGATAGATTAGACAAATAAATTGTGCAAAAGTAAATAACTTTTTTATTTAATAAATATGGATATGGATTTTTCTGATCTTTAAAGGTAATTCCAGGATTTGGGGCATATCCACTTTATTCTCTCCCTGTATGAAATCAGTGTAAGTACATGAATAACTCCGCCTAATTCCGACCTATGGTGATAACATAGTCATAATGGAAATAACCTATTTTTTATGTAGGTGCGAAAAGAGTAATCCGTAAAAATGGCTATGGTGGATACTACTGCATGCAGAAAAATAGACATTCTGGGGAATGTCTATTTTTCTGCTCTGGGTTGGTGTCCCTCACGCCAAAAAATTAGAATATAATTTTGGAACAAACTCCAGTTTATAAGTTTTGCAATGTTACTATCAAATATGGATGATTCCGAAATAAATATATACACTGCAAATTCTAAAAAAGCCTAATTCTCAAAATGGAAATTAATTCTTCGAAATATAAGATTTTTTCGCATGACATGAGCTAAATAAGAATCCAGCAATGACACAGAAACTAATAGTAAACTCCAATCCAACCTAATACTCTTTTTAGTAGGATGAAATGCAAAAGGGCGTATGTTTGGTTGTATATTCAATTAACAATTAACTGCCTAAACAGTTGATCCGATTTTGATGATTTTTGGAACAGAGGTAGATGGTACCTTAGAGACGATTATATGCTACATAGGGAGGCAAGTGAAGCACCGGGTAACAGCTAGTTACTTAAAAAAAGGAAACATAAAAATAAAAGTCTTATAACCGACACCTATGAAATTTATCGTCCCATTATTTTTCCCAATACAAACATTTACTAATATTTTCTTGTAACCCTATCTCCTAACATTCGATAGAGTCATTATCATTACGCTATGTAACCCGATCTTCGGTAAACAGAGGTGTAACAAACCGACAACTGATGAGAACGAATGGTTTTGTATGTGAAACGGACATACGGATAAACATGTTAGAGTATTTTATTATTGCTGTTAGTGTTTCTACTATAAAATTGGGAGATTTTTTTTCTTGTGGTAATGTGGGATTAGGTTACAACTTCGAAAGTTCAATTTTATTGGTTATTTTGGTATTTTATGTGTCAAATTACTGTGAAATTTTGAATTTGTAAAAAGATCTGGGTTTAAACGATTAAATGATTTCGTTTACAACTACTATGTGGGTGTATCATATGACCAAAGTTCCATTCTCTAATTTCTACAAAAATGTTAGATTAATGTTGCAGTAATGAGGGATTTTCTTTGATTGTTTCCCTAGTCGATGGATAGATGGCGCTGAACTTGGTATGTTACTGCAATGAACGGAACGTCGTCGTCATTTTTTTATTTTTTTCACTTGATTGTAATTTTGAGATCTTAAAACGTAACGTACATATGATGTCATTGTCAGTCACATCACATCACACCATTGGAATTTGGAAATAAACAACAACAAGGAAAAACTTTTTAATTTATGAGTTTTACACGCCATAAAGAAAATGTCCCAAGAGAAAAAGAAGAGAAGTCTGTGCCTCGTGGATTTGTGCAAAAATGAAGGCATAAATCTAGTAACGTAGTCAGTTCAACGCCATCTACAGAGTTCTTGGAAACTACTTTTTTTTTTAATACTCGAAAAAGAAAACTTCTCATTAATATAAAATGCGATCACAAGTTTTTTCCTAGTTAGGAAGGTAATACAGCTTCTACTAAAGAAAACCTGAAAGCTTTTCAAAGTAAATCTATCTTTTTTATTAACCTGGTAAAATCATCAAACGAGTCCTCCTACTCAGGGTAGGACGGTAGGGGCTGTTAGACTTGCAATGAATAAAATTCAGTAGCCCTTCACGTCCCGGGGTTACGGTTACCTACATGATAATACAGTTTCGCAACCCCGGCAGGGCTTTAGCCTCCTAAGGATGTCCCAAAGCTCTTTGAAGCGCGCGTGGAACACGACGCGCCGTCGACCCGGGCATGGCCCATGATCAGACGGAAAGTAACCCTGTCTAATCAGTGATAATAGCGTGTCAGCTTCAATCTTCCCCACAATGGGCCCTCTTAGAGGGCCAAATCCTGCCGGGGACGCGGGACCAACGAGCTACCGTGACCGCAGAACGTAAAGGGCTATTGAAGGACACAGTGGATTTTAGTCAGTACAAGTCTAACAGTCCTTCCTGTCCGGCCCAGGATGGTAGGACTCATTTCATGATTTCACCACGCTTACAAAAAGCTTCAATATTTATTAACTTTAATACTTCTGTCCAAAAACCTAAGTCCCTTTACAAGATATCTCTCCATATATTTCCACTCCTAACACTTTAACAAAAGTAATGGTCCGTCACTTCTTAGCGTGCACTCCGTCAATAATGTTAGTTCGTTTGTCCGTTGCCATATCGAAAACAGTGGGCGGTACGATTGAAAGGCACCGTGATTTGATTTGAAACCACGGTAGCTTATGGTGAAGTGATGGTTCTCACTTATGGTGTGTACGAGGGCATGGGAAACATAATTGTGTTGATTGAAGGTAATACTTATCTTATTATTATTTTAAACTAGGTTTTGCCAGCTACAACTCGAAAAAAATCCCACAGGCATATAATTGAGATAAAAAACTATTCAATCTGTTAATCCAGGTTATAAACTATCTGTGTAAGAATTTTTCATCCAAATCCGTTAAGTCAAGAGTACCTCACCGAGAAGGAACTGGATATGTAATAAATCTTATAACGGCCACACAATCCGCATGCTATGTCTTCTGGAGATGGATGACCATCTTCATAGCGAAAGCCCAAGAAAAAAACGTGTTGCGCCGACCCCAAGTAAAATGGGATAAGGGCAGGAAGATGATGATGATTTCTTTTTCATGATAAAATTATGTTCTACATGAAGTAGTTTGGTCCTTAAACAGCACAACTCAGTTGGGCAGTTATAGTTGAGCCGTTGGGTAGAAGCGAAAGCTTTTTCGGCAGCCAGACTTTGAAGCATCAATGTTAGCGACACGCCGCAATAAGTTCATCAAACTCCCGGAAAATTAATCTAGCAGTATTGGATGTCGCAAACCAGTTTTTTTAATAGACCTTGCCCCAAACTAGGAATTTCTCCTGTTTCGTGGGTGCGTTTACAAACATCAGACTCACTTACGCAAACACCCAGTCCTGGAACAAATACTTGCAGCTCATACAAATATTTGTTCCGCGAGTACCGAACCCGCGACACGTTGCACAGCAGTCCAATCGCTCAGCCGCTGCACCAACGGTGCCGACAAAATTGTGAAGGAGTAGGAACAAAGAATTTCCTTTTGCTTCTGAAAAGATTTAATCCTCAATTCAGTTACAACCACAAAGCCTGAAAAACCAACCTATCTACCAGAATATTCCCCGCCAATTCAAATCCAATTAAACAAACAGACTCTCGCACCGAAGTTCCCCGACGAGCTCCGATCCCGCCCGAAGGCTCCCGATCTTAATCGAGGGCCGTTCGGGACATTTTACGTTGCGCCCGCGCAGTTTATCAGTAACCTGATACTTTTACAATGAACGTAAGACTTTTATATGTGGTAAGAACCTTTTAGTTTCGAAATTGAAATGTTTAACGTGATTTTTCATTGTGTACGTGGGTTTTTGGGGTCCGTGGGTTGTGTGGGGAATTTTTGAGGTGGTTGTTAATTGTAATTTATTGCTCTGATTCTGTATTAAGAAGAAATGTTTAGGTTAATTCTTCATAAAAAGTTTACATGTTTACAGATGTGCAAACATGCGGCTTTGGAGTCAATTCAAACGCCATTTTTTATTCTGAATCATAGTTTCTTTGCAATAGAAGTTAATTATCTAGTAGGTATACTCAAGAATGGTCGTTTTCTCTATTCCAAATACTACAAATGAATCCGTAAAATAGATTTGTATACATATAGAGATTCCAGACAAAATATTTGAAGGAGATTCCGCGGCCCTGGACCGAAGGAGAAGACGGAGTGTTTGTTTGTTTTAGCCAGTGCGAGTCTGATAGTTTCTTCTCCCAGACCAGGGTAGATGACTTCCCACCTCTAAAAAAATGAATTAGATTTCATTGTATTGTAGGTTCTTTTTTTAATTTTCTTAATAAAAAACCTACAATATAATGAAACTACACAAAAAAACCTTCTTTTGTTTTATATTCTTTTTAATCAATAATAAATAACATAAAGCCCTTTCACACTAACACGACACATGTTTTATTCCAGCTGTTATAACATGTTACGTGTTAGATTGAGTTATCATCTCATCGATATACAAATATACAGTCTATATACAACCATACACACGACGACTTATCAAGCATACCTGTGCGTACCTAAGGGCCTTATCACACTGGCGGTTTGGAAGCGGTTGCGGGACGGAGCGGTCGCACAGCGAATGCGTTGCGAACACGCCGCGGTTGCGCAGCGAATTCGTTGCGGACGCGCAACGGGATCGCCGCGAACAGCAAAGTGGACGCCATTTTGTACTGCCTCGAACAAACGCCAAAACGTCCGCCCCACCTCAGATCAACGAGGAATTTTTTGTAAGAAGACTTTCGAAAAAATCCTCCACTGCTGAAATTTGGCATATTATGATAAGAGTAGGTGATACAGATTATAGATGCATAATAATCCATTTTTTTTTTTGTAGCCGAGAAGTTTTTTTTTTACCATAACATGAATATTGCTTATAACTCTCTGCGAAAAATTCCTCAGCCTAATCGAATAATGGATCTTCCCAAATATGTCGATGCTTTCGTTTTCGTTTCCGGCGTTTTCGAAGTAATAACGTCAACAGCAATGTTTCCTCGTCGGAATCCATTTTGTTACTGAGTGTACAAACACGCGACGAACACGTAACGCATTTGCCACGCGTCCGCGGCGTCCACGCTGCGCAGCCGCGGCGTGTTCGCGACGGATGCGCTGCGCGTCCGCTCCGCTCCGCAGCCGCTTCCAAACCGCTAGTATGATAACGGCCTAATGTAAGCTGACCTCGCATTATTTAAGCTCATTTTTTTAATTAACAAAAAGTATTTTCATCCCCCCATCTCGGAAAGGGTACTTTTGCTCTTCGATATCTGACCGTAAAAGCCGTTTTTATCCTCAAGTGAGTAAAAGCCGTTTTTATCCTCTAGTGAATAAAGTAAATTTGAATTTAGAACATCGTATGAACAAAAGAGTAGCAGCAGTAATGGCGGCCGGTGACCGCAACAGCTGATCGCTTGCTGTGGTGCCCACTTGACGTTCGAAGGTTGTCGCGGATACAAATTCTATTTTTAAAATTTGATGTGGTACACGGTTGGGAAAGCAGAGTACGCTCCTCGGGTGTAAGGCTGCGTTGCCTTGGGCTAACTTGAATCCCTCGCTTCACTAAGGATTTTTAACTTTATTCCCTCGTTTCTTTCGGGTGTTAACACTTGAACCTTCTCGCTGCGCTACGGATGGAGGTGCACCCCCAGAATCCTTAGTATCGCTTCGGAATTCAATACGCCTCCCTTGGAGCGGAATCTACAATTAATTTGTTAAAATCTCAGACCCGAAACATTCTTGGCTCAGTACTTTGTTTTACCTTTTTTATTTGCTTTGTGCGGTTTTCCTTTCACGTCTTATTGTTATGTTATGACAAACCAAGATAAAAATAAGTAACTTAATAATACTTAGGTAGTAGTTTTCAACTACTACCTAAGTATTATTTGTTTTAATTTAAAATTTATTCTGTTCTATAATAATGTCTTAGGTAATACCTAAACTGAAATAAAAGCCTATCTTGTGTCTGTACAATGTACATCTGTTTTTTTGTTTTTGCATTTAGTCATTTCCTCGCTGAGGTGGGATGAAAAGTTACGTGTTGCACTCGAGTGCAAAGATTTTTCACCTTGTGCTCTTTTGATTCCCTCGCTATCACTCATGATTCTAATTTTTGAATCACTCGTTGCACTCGTGATTCAAATTTAGAATCATTCGCTTGCTCGGTCATCAAACATGAGCACGCGGTTAAAAATCAACTTTGCACTCTTGTATAACAAATAACTATTTTACGGTCATCGAAACCAATCGTAAAATCGCCTTTTGTTACATTTTGATGATTATGAATTTATGATACCCAAAAAATTTGAAAAAAAAAACTGTTAAATTCTAGGCTTTAACTGAATGAACATAAGTTGCACAAAAGCTGTGACAAAAGTATCAGTTTTGAAATAAAAATTCCTAAACAAACATTTTTTAATTAAATAAAATCTCGCAATTTTAAATCTCAAAATTGTATTTTCATTTGTAGATTTTTATCCGATTTTGAATTGAAATAGATTAAAATAAAGAATATGGATCGGAATAGTCTCATAAATACAAAATAATTCAGGAGAATTGAAAACTTACTTCATTTTTCGACGTCGGTTAAAATTAATTTCGTATGAAATGAATTAGGTATTTATTATTAACTAGCTGTGCCCGCAACTTCGTTCGCGTGGATGTCGGAATTGAACAATGTATTTTTTAGTTCTAGGCGCTTAATTCAGGCCAGTCCATTCCAGTCCATTCCAGTCCATTCCAGTCCATTCCAGTCCATTCCAGTCCATTCCAGTCCATTCCAGTCCATTCCAGTCCATTCCAGTTATTTGAATAATCTAGTTTTTCTATTCGAAGTTTACGAAATCAATGTGTGAGACCAAAGAAACTTCTGAAACACTTTAAATTCAAATATCTTTTGATAGACTGAACCGATTCCAATGAAACAAAAACTAAGTTCCTCTCCAGGTTACGCTTAATCGTTGTGTATAAAAGTTATCTACATTAATTTCGTATATTTTACGTGATACCTGGACAAATACACAGACAAACAGACAAACAAATAAACAGAGAAAAATTCTAAAAATGCTAGAAATGGGTTCTATTGGTTGTCCTTTAATACCCTGGCTATATTTTTTGAGTTTTTATTTAATGTACAAAAATAATTTTTCTACAGTTTTATTATATGTATAGATAGAAGATAGATAGATTTGTCACGATTGACGTGTAATTTCGGATTGATGTATAATGTGAATGTTCTATTAAATTGTATTAAATCTTGGTTCTTCTAACCGTACAGACAGATGTGTTGCTGGGGAGTTTGTTCCGCCACTTCTTCTTCCCAGCCAAAACACGAAGAAGTGTCGAAGGGCGCTTCGCTGTCTTATGTAAGATTGACCTTCATAAAATGCTAATAAATCAGCCTAATTTGAATAAATGACTTTTTTATTTTGATTTAATCTTTTACCTATGAGCATTGTGGTCTTAAAAAGGAAACCGTCAAATCCTGTGGCCAAAAAATCGAACATAAATGAATCATAAAATTTGTTGACTGACTATGGCTTTTAGTGAGAGTTCAACTTATACTGTTTATAAAACCTTGTGATATCGTCGTGTATGTACAGAACTCGTGAATTATGTGAGATGTGTCCACCGACACATACCACGGTCCGTGTTTTTATTTATTTTCCTTGTTAATAGTGTTGGAATGAGAATTAATTTGAATACCAACGATAACTTTTGTTTTTAGGTATGAATTCTTCACATTTTTTTTGTCGCCCTTCATTAGAATGTCTTTCGGATATATGGTGCGTTTGCAAATTAAAATATGTTATAATTAATCAGTAAAAGGGACTAATAGATATGTCGTGTAGACTTTTTATTGTTTTACTTTTTTCCTTTTAGACATATTTATAGATTTTCTGTGGCCAAAGGAGGAGCACGTGGCAAAATAATTACAGCCGCATAGGCCGATCTTCCAAGTTAAGCCGCGCTTGCCGAGGTTGGTCTGTGGATGGGTGACCATCTGTTATAGCGAGTTTCCTCCGTGCCTCAGAAAGCACGTAAAGCCGTTGGTCCCGGCTGTCATTTGTAGATCTTTGACAGTCGTTACTATTAGTCAGAAGCTCTTAAGTCTGACATCCAGTCTTACCATGGGGTATGGTATTACCCAGTTACTGGGTTGTGGAGGTCCGACAGGCAGTCGCTCCATGTAAAATACTGATATCCAGCTGAATCTGGTTTGACTGGAAGCCGACCCCAATATAATTGGGAAAAGGCTAGGCAGATGATATAGATTTTCTAGAATATTCATATTTAGAAAATCAATAAATAGGTCTAAAAGGAGGAGGTAGAATAACCGCTCTGTTACAAGACTTTCACGAGTCGCCGGGTATAACATCGGGGAGTGTGGAACTTGTACCTCACTAAAAAACACCTCGTTGGTCACCATCAGCACACGAAGAGGACTTCTGGGTCCTCAAGAGATCAACTCCAGAAATTTTATGTGCATTGCATGTTAGGGAACATCCCTGGGAATCTAGGTTCTATTTATACAATAAACTGTCTTACCATAAAAAAATTAAAGAAGTGTTCAACAGACACTTGTCTAAATAAACTGTCAATGAAATGACAAACCGGCATTTCACTTTGTTATAAGGTTCGTTTTGCAGTGACACTTTTTTTATACAACTGTTTAACAGCTGTTTAAGTTTTTGTAGTAGGTACGAGACGGTTTCACTTTGAAAATGTCGCATAATTATAAAAAAAAAAAAACAATGATAAAGGGCTGTGGTGGCCCAGTCGATCCGAAGCTAGCTAGACACATTTCTTTGTGTAATTTATTTCATTAGACAGGCTGAAGCCTTATGTACCACAACATATAAGTAAGTATACATACCATCTACATAGTGTAGGTGTATACTGTGACATACAAACCCTCATACATCAAACACATAAACAAATATAGTAATTTTCATAAACATTTATTTATGATTCATAATAAAGTTATTTATTTTATTAATACCTGGCGAGGTGTTAAGTTACCTTTTTATTTAAACATGTTCATATTAAACGGTTATAGATGAACGATCGATCGTATCGGGGTTCGTTCCCGGCTGAGTTACTGTTATGTGTCTCTATTATTTTAGATAGAAATGATGTTGAGTGTAGTTCATAGCGTTAGTAAGAAATAAAGTAATTCAACTTCTTATAAAAAATGTATATTTGTTTGTGATGGATCAACTCACAAATTACTAGACCGATTTTGAAAATTAGATTATGAAAGCTACATTTTCAAAAAGTAACACACAATGGCGGGGGTGTTTTAGTTTTCAGATTACACGGGGCGAATCGCTGGTTACATACTTTTTTTTTTTTTTTTTATCGTGGTAAAATCATCAAATGAGACCTCCAACCCCGGGCAGGGCGGGAGGTACTATCAGACTTGTACTGACTAAAATCCACGGTGTCCTTCAGTAGCCCTTTATGTTCCGGGGTCACGGTAATAGAAATAAATCCCGCGACCCCGGCAGGCTTTGGCCCTCTGAGAGGGGGCCCCGTCAGTTTTTGCTGACAGCTCTTTGAGGCGCGCGTGGAACACGACGCGCCATCGACCCGGGCATGGTCCATGGTCGGACAGCGAGTTGCCCTTTACTCGCTGTCCGCATGCCCGCGCCTACGGTGGCCGGAGATCGTCTTGCGACGTACGGCGCCGTGGGCGTACACCACTGCGGTTGGGGCGGAGGGAGGACGCTGTCCTCTCTCTCTCGCGGCCCGCCGCCTCCTTCAGCTGGTTTCATACTAGTATAATTATACAAAGAATAATGATTTAAGTCACGTTTAATCAAAATTGACCTTTGAAAAAGATTAGGTATGAGTAGAATATCTTTTGTAATGGATAAAAGAGCAAGTAGCAGGCTTGCTGTAAAACTCATCGAATATCGGTACCAGGGGCCTTAGTCAAACAGCATTCGACAGTAAACGACAATCGTTATCGTTCATCAGTCACCAATACATTTTCAACTTTATTCCCCAGCGGCTAAAGTTGAAAATCTATTGAAGTTCAGAGATCGTTTTCGTTTGTGTCGTTCGTTATCGATTAGCAGTTTTTAATAGATTTTCAACTTTACGCGCTAGGGTATAAAGTTGAAAATGTATTGGTGACTGATGAACGATAACGATTGTCGTCTACTATCGTCTGCTGTTTGCCTAAGGCCCCAGGCTTGCTGTAAAACGCATCGAATTCGGTACCAGGAGCTTGTGACGTCATAACGCCTGTAAAATTATACCGAAGGATTGACGTTTTATGATTTTTAGAAGCGTTTACAACGCTTACGAGTACCTCCATCATTTTGGTTTACGTATCAAAAGAAAAAATACGTGTCTAATACTTTTAGAATAATCTAATATCCGGACTGATTAAATTTTTTGAGTAAAATACCCTATTGAATTGAATCACCTGGAGATAGATCTCGACTCAAAGCAGCATCATCAGAAAACGTCGACGATGTAGTATCAGCATCGTTTCTCGGAACCCCCTGGCCCCTCCGTCCCTCGGCCGCGGGATCCGCGCCCCGCTGTGACGGTAATTCACGCCACTCACACCTCGCGGGATTGCGGGTTGTCGATGTGGAATGAACGGTCTTGATACTTAGGTTATTGATGTTAAAAAAAACCAAAATGAAATTATTTTTTTCAAGTAGGCCTACATGCACTTTTGAATTTATTGTCAAAAGACTGTCGCTTAGTTTAAATAGTTTAAAAATTGTTGGAGATTTTAGGATAGGTAGGTATTTTTAGTGTAGGTACTAGTAAAGCAGAGTTATTTGAATGAGACAGTTAGACAGCTTAAAAAGCATAATTTTACGGGAGATTAAGAATAAATTAATTTCACAATTCTTGAAAAGAAAAAAAACTAAAGACGGATCTCATGTCGGTTAAGTGATTGATAGGGTATAATTATCATATACTTACCAGTTTTCATTAATCATAAAATATTATAGATAGACATTGTAAACCGATTTTTAGGCTCGTTTTCCATTCAATTTCGAATAGATAGCAAATTGCTAACATTTTGCTATCTATTTGTTACAAGGCTTTTATGTAATTTATCTAATTACCCTTGCGAAAGCAGTAGAATCAATTTGACATTTGTTCAGTTCGTAAAATATGTTCAAATAATAAAACGTACAAGAAACGTTTCAATCGCACGGCTACATCAAGTATCAAAACCTCTCAGTCACTCCACACACAGTAATATATTGATGATGCTGTAACAGTCTATTGTGATCTTTTGTTAGATTATGATAAGTGAGATAACTTATTCCAACTTAATATAAACGTCTTGTGGTACACCCTAGTGCGGAGAAGGCTTTATCTTAAGCATTGTATGGAATAACTTAGTACAATGTGCGTAGGGCTTAAGTTAAGTAAATTAAGTTATAAATAAGTTGGTAAGTGAAGACAAAGTGGTGTTTGACTTTCAAGTGTACTTTATTTTGTTAAGGGTGTTTGTGAAAGATGTTATTGCATGGCGTCTTGGTTAATCAATTAGAAAGTTAAGTTAGCATGTGAGATTTGCAATATATTTAAGAACTACTTATTACATTTACAGTATTGGGAATAACGTTCTTCTCATGCATACGCGGGTCCAACGATGATGTATTACTAGACTCCTAATAACAAGCGACCGATGTCTGTCAACACAGTAGGCAAAAAAGTCTTATATCCGTCTTATTTCGACCACCCCTGTGAGCCGTAAACATACCTTGAGACAGAACAGACCTTGAGTTAGCCAATCACAACGCAGTACCCCGTCCCCCTCGCTTACGAAGTACCTCAGCGAGTTGACAGAATAGTTTTTTCAAAAAAGATTCCGATTACTCAAAGCGATCGCGGTAAATGACATAAAATTAAATGAATGTAATATCCACATTAGTCCTTTCTCAAAAATGCCTGTCGTTCGTTTATCCGGCTCTCGAGTCACAGTTTGTTTTACATGATAATTGTGAAGAATTACGACGCGCATTCAATATGGAACCGATTTATTGTGCGCACCTACTTATGGCGCAAATCCACGTTAATCTTGTGGCAAGGAATATTTTATTGAGCTGTAATTATTTCATTGAAAGGGTCAAAGGTTTTCTGTCATTTTGTGTTAACGGCCACAAGTCGTTTTATTTGCATTGATGTTTGCCTGTTTTCAGGATAAGCAAATCTTAGAAATTTTGTTTGTCTATCATTAATAATAAATGTTCTTTGTGGTATAATCTTCAAATGATTCCTCCTGCCAAAAGTAAGTTTTATTTTTTTACGTGGTAAAATCATCAGATGAGGCCTCCCACCCCGGGCAGGGCGGGAGGGACTGTCAGACTTGTACTGACTAAAATCCACGGTGTCCTACAATAGCCCTTTATGTTCCGGGGTCACGGTGATGGTATAAGTCCCGCGACCCAAAAATCTTAGGCGACGAATAATAATAGTTAGACTTTAAATGCAAAGGGCAACTGTAAGAACGGTGGTGGTTTCTGACACTGCCCAACCAAGGATGAATGGACTTATTTGATGATTTTAGAACCTCGAAAAAGAAACCAGAAAAGTACCTATTTTAAAACCAAGAAATCGAAATACTTTCCAGAATGGATAAATGCTGACCAAATTTTGTATCATAAAGTATTGTCTATTAGGCTGTAGGTACTTGGCTTGTATTTCTGTTTGCAGGGTTTCAAGGAACCTAAAAAACTAAATAGCCCACCGGATTAGCAAGTGGAAGTGGCAATGGGCAGGCCATATTGCTCTCAGAGCAGATGACCGATGGGGTCGAATAGTGGAGACCATGGACTAGCAAGCGCAGCGTAGGACGTCCACCAACAAGGTGGACAGACGACCTTATGAACGATGACGCTGGATGCAGGTCGCTTCCAACCGGTATATGTGGAGATCTAAAGGGGAGGCCTATGTTCAGCAGTGAACGTCCTATGGCTGAGATGATGATGATGAACGTAATTGAACTTCGGGATGTCCCTGAAAACTTGCTAATGCGAGTTTTAGATCTGGTGAGCATTTATTCATTATGGTATACAAATATAATTATTGATGAGCATTTAATTTGTAGCCAAAAAGAAACCCTGTGTCAGATTATTTTGGAGCGCTACGTTCATTGTATGATTATTGTTTTATATGATGATGCAAGGTGATTTACCTCACAGACACCAAACGACTATTAAATCCCTCACACTACGTTTTGTCACATTTTCGTTCAAAATGCCGTAAAATCTTTAAAAGGTAAAACAAACAGTTTCATATAAAGACCTTATGTAACAATATAAGAGTTGTAGTGAAAATAGGCTTTGTGTTTCCAGATTTAAGGATGATTTTTGTTTGGAGATGCAGACAGGGAATAATGTGTGGGCAGCAAAATAGTTCTGCTATTGTCCACAATGTAATCTGGACCAGAATGTATGAAGAAACTTGACTACATGCTAATTGAGGGAAAAACTCTCAGGAAAACAAGATAGTACCATATTCCCAAAGTAAAATGATAGTACCTTTCATTAAAATTCGCGAAAAGTTGTGGCTAGTAGACACGAGACAATATTTGACGATTCAAATTCATATTTTTAATTTACAAGGTTTTTATCATAGGTTTTGACCTAGTGGCGGTCGAAGCAGGTATGTATTTATAAGTACATATTTAGCGAGTAGACGAAATAACACGATTTTGTGACGTAAATTAAACGGAAACTTTAATTTGATGAAAAAAATAGTTCCTAGAACTATTTTTGGCGTATGTATGCCCTAAAGTGCTTTTTCAATTTTCTGTGCAATAAAGGTGGTAAAGAAATAAAAATAATAATAATGTATAGAAATCGAATGACAAGACCATGTGTCCATAGTAAAAGAAAAAATAGATATTATCTATTTTTTCTTTTACATAACTCCATTGGCATCGATTGGGTGGAAATTAGCGATTATGAAACATAATTTTATTCGTCAATTAATATACTTAGATAAAATTTATCCATCTAGTATACTATAGCTTGGAACGGTTGTGAATTGCTAAACGTTTCTACCACAAGACCCCTTTCTCCAAAGTTACCACCTCCATTCCTTCCCACATCGGCTACACAAACCGTCACCTGATACTTAGAATATGGCATTTAAGTCGTGTGCCTGTTTTACAGCATTATAATAAACTACGTCTTGGAACTGATGAGTATTACTTACAATATTAGTGTTTATACAGCCATCTTTATCTAGATTTTATTTAAGTACTTTGTCTGCTATGGGATACTTTGTTGAGTGAATTGTGGCTGTCTGAAGATGGCTTTGTTGTATGTTTGTAAGGGTTGCTGCATCTGTTATTATGTTTTTGTCGTCTGCATTCATTGGTACTGTTGATATGTAGGCCTAAATGCGTAATTTTCCAGGAAAACAAAATGCTGTTTCTTTGTCCATATTTGCATTTCTCTCGATTGTACCATTTTTATGAATTTCTCATGAAAGATACTGACGAATTTTCTTACAAAATCGTACAAATCTTCAGAGTGGTTCAAAAATTATTTCATAGTGCGCCTACATTTTTTTTTTCGTGGTAAAATCATCGAATGAGGCCTCCCACCCCGGGCAGGGCGGGAGGGACTGTCCGACTTGTACTGACTAAAATCCTTTATGTTCCGGGGTCACGGTGATGGTATGAGTCCCGCGAGCATAGTGCGCCTACATAGACAGTGGTTTAGAGAGCTTTGGATACCATTTCAGAAGATGCAAGACTGTTGCCCATTAAAATTAAACGGATCTAAAACAGTCGCCTGTCATTTGTAAAATATTTGTCAATCTTTAAGTCTTTTAAAAGTCTGCCAATCAGCCATAACGTGGGGAATTATTAAATAGCCCGGTTTCTGGATTGTGGAGGTCCGATAGGCAGTCGCTCAACGTAAAACACTTATTTATAGATATAATATTCAGGTGCATCTGGTTCGACAGGAAACCAACCACAATATAGTTGGGAAAAGGCTAGGCAGAGGCAGATCTAAAACAGAACCTGCCCTACTTCGAAACTGGGACGAGAGATCTACTCCACCTTTTCTAATCGGAAAATCATGAACCGATTACTTTGCGAAACTAGATGAATACAGTACCTATATAATAAACAAGGTGTAAACGGCATAAGCTGCACACATTCACTGCTCACACAACCTGCCCAGTCAACAATAATCTTAACTTCAACCTGACTTAAACTTCACTATTTATGGTCAGCCTAATTCTCACGACGTTTTTTATACAACACATACATCACGGCTTAACGAATACGACTTCAACTGTCGCCTTAAGTATGCAGAAGTACCATTATGTATTCCACTTGATTCTTTCATACAAAATAAATAAATCGACTGAGAAGAAGTTTGACAGTTTCTTTAGATTTAAGTGTCTAATAGAGCTTTTTTTTTGTAAAAAAAATGCGGAAAAAATAGTAGATTACGCACCAAGGGAGTAAAGCATTGCCTTACGTCACGGGCGTATTGAATACCGAAACTACACTAAGGATTCTGGGGGTGAACCTCCGTAGCGCAGCGAGGAGGTTCAAGTGTTAATTCCCGAGTGAAACGAGGGAATTAAGTTAAGAATCCTTAGTGTAGCGAGGGATTCAAGTCGGCCCAAGACAAGGCAGCTTTACTCCCGAGGAGCGTACTCTGCTTTTCACACCTACTGCGAGGAAATAAATTCGAATTTTGAAATTTGATGTGGTACGACAACCTTCGAACGTGAAGTTGGCACCACTGTAAGCGATCAGCTGTTGCTGCCAGCGGCCGCCATTACTGATACGACTCCTTGGTGAAAGTTTTCATACGGTTTTCTTTGAGTTTCCAAATTCAAATCACATTATTCCCACGGGAATAATGAAATTCAGTACATATATCATTCCCGGCTCGAGCGAGAGGGAATAATGTCATACTTTACAGTAGGTTTGCCTGACGTATAATATGACATTTACGAGCAAGTAGTGTGAAAAAACAATTAAAGACTTATTGAAGCAATTTAAATAGTTAATGAATTCATGATTTATGATACTTGTAGTTTAATTTTGATATTAGTTACTGGTTTTATATGGCAGTATAATTCTATCATGCATATATGTATATAGACTACCTACAGGTTGTGTTCAGCAAGGTATAAAAAATATGGAAACTTTCTAAATGATGGTGATCTAAATTGAGAAACTGTGATAATTTATTCATTTTATTATTAGTGATCACTGTGATCTGGTATTTAATTTATGTAAGAGTAAGTCGCGGGACTGACATCGTAACCTGATGACCATGGAACGGACTCTCATGATAATTTTAACAACCCCAAAAAAAAAAAAGTGAGGCCCTTGATATAATTAATCTTTGATCGGCGGCAGAGTTAGTATTTTAGTCGAGTAGCGAGTAATTTAGCTAATAAATTACTCGCTACTCGACTAAAATACTAGCCTAGTCCGAACTAGGCATAAGACACTAAAACCCTGCTTGAATTAAGCAAGAATAATTCAAGCAGGGTTTTCTCGAGTGGACCTTTTACCAATCTATCTACACTATGACCCCAAACCAGGTGACATGTTCAAATGTCACCTCCACGACTATTTAGTAATAAATGTCGTTTTATAGCTTATTAATGTGTATTATAGGATTTTATGGTCATTTAGAGGAGACGTATGGTAATAGTGACGTTTCTGGCGTTATTTAGTAGACGCGGCCATTGTGAGATACCTGGGGAATTTGAGAAAAAAAAACAAATAGATTTGTTGTTTTTTTAGCAATTTGGGTTAGCTGTCAACTTATAAGGCTGAGATACCGGATGTTTCTGATTTAGTGTAGGATTTTACTTATTTTGTCGATTTCAACATGTGTTTTTTTGCTAATGTTGGACATTTTAAGGTGGATGCATCAACCAGCCTGCAAAATTCAAAATTTCTTGCGTTTTATGCAATTTGCAGACCATTGCTAGGTTTTATGTTGATTAAAATATGTATTATTCGCGGCTGTAAGACCTACGTAGTTACAGAGTTATTTATAAGAATCACCAATACAACCCTCCAAGTTCATAAAGCTCTAGGAATTACTTTTTTTGTTTTTTTTTGTTTTATGAACTTGGGAAACACCAATACAACCCATTTGTGATTTTGAAAAAGACGAAGAGAGAAGAAAAAGTAAAGAAACCCTTTAAATATGACCGAAAAATGAAACTTTGTTACAGTAATAAATCTATAGGTACTAACATAATAAAACCAAAGCCGTATATAGCTCGTAGAACTGATAGCCGATGGGGCCGTAAGGTTCTCGAATGGAGACCACGCACCGGCAAGCGCAGCGTAGGACGTCCACCCACAAGGTGGACAGGCGATCTGATGAACACCACACGATTGTTCTGGATGCAAACCGCTTCCAACGAGTCCTATTTTTGACTGGCCTGTTGATCTAGTGGTTCGTGACCCTGACTGCTATGCCGGGGGTCGTGGGTTCGATTCCCACCCAGGATAAATGTTTGTGTGATGAGCACGATCATTTGTTCTGTGTCTGGGTGTAATTTATCTATAATATGTATGTATTTAGAAATATATAAGTATGTTTGTCAGTTGTCTAGTACCCATAACACAAGCTCTGCTTAGCTTGGGAATAGACGGCGTTGTATGAGAGTTGTGGAATATTATTATTATTGGAAATCTATAGGGGAAGCCTATGTTCAGCAGTGGACGTCCTACTACTGATATGATGATGATGATTATTATAAAGCTAAAGAGTATGTTTGTTTGAACACGCTAATCTCAGGGACTGCTGGTTCGAATTGAAAAACTCTTTTTGTGTTGTATAGTCCACTTAACGAGGAAGCTATAGGCTATATCAAATCACGCTACGACTAATAGGGGCTGAGCAGCGGGGGTGAAAACACGGGGAACAGCTAGTCTATATTTATGTAAATCATTTGATGTCCGGTCTCCGTCCGTTCCGTCTCGCTAAAACTCGACAACGGCTGGACCGATTTGGCTGATTTTGGTTTTGAAATATAACGTAATATATTCGAAATATGACTAATATTAAGTCCAGGAAAGGTTAACAAAAATATTAGGCATCTTTTAAGCAACAATTTCGTTTTCCCTTAGAAATTATTCCTACCTTTCAAATATTTGTCGTTCAGAAATCAATTAAATTTAAAAGTTGTTCAGTAATCAAAGGCGCGTTACGCTGTTTGCCGGGTCAGCTAGTTTAAAATAAAAATGAGGAATAGCATGCAACAGGTGTTCATTTTATACATTCTATTTAATATTGGTATAATTATGAATAATTTAGATATTGCAAATAACTTATTTTGATTGAGAGTCACCGGTTTTACGCGAACTTATTCAAATAAGACATTTAATTTGAATAGATTCGCGTAATTCATTTATGTTTAGTTTTTTGTCATGTGGGTCACATTTGCAGCCAAGATTATAATTTAGCCGACAGCACCGACACTCAGACGGTCGACTAGTCGGCTAGGTTGACAGAAATTCCTGATGTTGGACAATGTTTTTATAACAAAGAAAATAAAGACAGAAAGACTATTAGGTATACATACTTTCATAAATAATGCGAAAGTTTATGAAGATGGATGGATGTTTGTTAATCTTTCACACAAATACTGCTGAACGGATTTTGATGAAATTTGCTAGACAGATAGTCACAGATTGGTATTTCACACACGATATTCAGTAGGCATAAGTATCTATTTAAATTGGCTGTTTCTTTTGGTACTAAAATAAAACTTTATTAAAAAAATATAGGTAAGTACCTATATAATTTCAACTTAAACATTTTTTTTGCTTTTGCCGACTAGTCGGCTTTTTTACAGCCGACAGTTTGGCCAGGTCGGCCAATCTCACTGTGACCTTATCTTTAAAAACAAATAAAAGCTCAAATTCATGTTTTTAACTTCTTTTATTAGAAACCAATGGACATTAAATGTATTCCTAATGTTATATTTAAATCAAATTGACAACTATTTTATTCTAAAAATCGATAATCGATTAAACAAATCAATGCTTATTTATTATGTTACGGGTTTTTAAATTTTATCTTTTATTTAATTTAAAAACGAGAACAAAGCCAAAAAAGCCAGTAACGTAGAAACGAATCACAACTACATACTATTTTTTTGCACCTACATAAAGCTGGGTACTCACTTAGCAGTGTTGCATGTAATGTATCAGATACGGTATCAAGGGAGTACGAGCTGTGAACTGTTCGCTGTAAGCTCGCAGTGACTCGCTCTCGGTATCACTGCGAACACAAAAGCAGCTCGCAGTGTGCTCGGACGAGCCGTACCCACTTACAGGTTGATGCAGTATCTATCTGATACGTTACATGCAACACTGCTAAGTGAGTACCCAGCTTAATATATCATCAAAAAGACAGTGGGTAAAAACACTATTTTTGTGATCTGGTCAGAATTCATCCAGTCTTTCCGATTTTGGATAATTTATGCTAAGAGGAATATGCTAGGTACTATTTAAGCACGAAACAAACGAAATGATATTTATGACTGTGTACACACGGCCACACATCAAGCTATGCAAAACCAGTATTAGCTGACCGTTCATTGTGTGTGAAACGCGAGACAAAGACAAACTAGTTTCGTATAGCTTGATGTGTAGCCGTGTGTACCAGTTTATCTGTTTCTTGGGTCTAGTGATCCTGGTTTCGATTCTCGAAGCGAGCATCAATGTTATTGGTTTTTTTTAATAAAGAAATTACTTGTAGTGTGTTGTTCTTTATAAAACGTGTGTTTTATGGGATTTTAACATAGACAGGTTAATCTCTGTCTAACTTTTTTGGGATAATATGCGTGATGTTATGTTAAAATCTATCAAAGTCATTACTATTTAGAAATTCCTTTTTTTTTTACTTGGTAAAATCGTCAAATTACTCCTCCCACCCCGGGAAGGACGGGAGGGACTGTCAGACTTGTACTGACTAAATTCCACGGTGTCCTTCAATAGCTCTTTATGTTCCGGGGTCACGGTAATGGAAATAAGTCCCGCGACCATTATTTAGAAATTCTTAAAGATTTACGACTCTATACAGTTTATCCGTCCATCCATTCGTAAGTTTGAATGTTAATTATGACGACTAGCGTTTATTGCTTTATTAGATAAATAAATTAATACTATAATATTATAATTAGTGTCATAATTTATACTCAAATCAGTTTTCCATGGGAATAACGATGTGAGAGTTTATTAATTTTTGTTTTTTACAGTTTTCCCCTGTTTTTGACGAGATTAGTCATAAATAATATGTAATTAGTGTTATTAAAAACAGATTTTTGCAGATAAAGATCAAGATCAATTTATTTGTTAAACATGTGTAACATGATACATAGATATATGCACATTTAGGTGGTAAAATAGTTTTTACAGAACCGACATGGTTTGTCTCACTTGGCGTACAAATATTTGGAATTATATTTTTAATTGAGAATAATAATGCAAATGTCACTTAAAATACGTCAAAATTATGGTAAACAAATATATAATCCAATTCAATAAGTAGGTTAGGTGGGTAAGTACAATCGATCTAAATATTTACTGCTCATTTTAAACAACATATAGTCCAGTCATTAAAGCCAAAACCCGAAAATAATTAGTAACTTGCTGAAATTTTAAGGGGTTTTTAAAGAAGGTAAAATAACTTACCGGGTGATTTTGCAGCGTTCGGGGGTGTACGGAAAGGGTTGAAAAGGGGTGAAAAGTGCTTTTTCGTTAATAACACGCTGCAAATTTGGAATTAGGTTGTTCTTACCGTTTTGTAACGTGTATCAAATTTGCAGCGTTTTGCAACATACGGAACATTGTTTATTTTTAAAAAACAATGCAATTTGTTAATAACAAGGGTAAAGAAATTAGTAACACGCTGCAAATTTGGAATTAGGTTGTTCTTACCGTTTTCTAACGTGTATCAAATTTGCAGCGTTTTGCAACATACGGAACATTGATTATTATTAAAATTATGAAAAAATGACGACTTTAACACGTCGTATCTTAAAAAGTCCTAACGTTAGACCATATGTTTGTTAGTAACTAATGTTCCGCTTTGAAAGCCCTATCCAACGGTGTGTCACATGTTACTATTGACGGTGGGCCCAGATTTCATACATCGGTTTCCCAATGTCCTTTGATATACGTTACAAAACGGTTAAAAAACAACATCATTACAAATTTACAACGAGTTACTAATATTTTCCACCCCTTTTATGAACAAAATCATTGTTTTTTTTAATAATAAACAATGTTCCGTATGTTGCAAAACGCTGCAAATTTGATACACGTTACAAACTGGTAAGAACAACCTAATTCCAAATTTGCAGCGTGTTACTATTTTTTTTACCCTTGTTATTAACAAATTGCATTGTTTTTTAAAAATAAACAATGTTCCGTATGTTGCAAAACGCTGCAAAATTGATACACGTTATAAAACGGTAAGAACAACCTAATTCCAAATTTGCAGCGTGTTACTAATTTTTTTGGCAATGTTATTAACGAAAAAGCACTTTTCACCCCTTTTCAACCCTTTCCGTACACCCCAGAACGCTGCAAAATCACCCGGTAAGTTATTTTACCTTCTTTAAAAACCCCTTAAAATTTCAGCAAGTTACTAATTATTTTCGGGTTTTGGCTTTAATGACTGGGCTAATAACCGCGTGCGTAGTATTCTACGTCTGCATTGAAGTATTCTTTCTTTTAAAACATTGCCCCACACTAGGAATTTCTTCCTGTATTGTGGGCGCGTTAACAAACATAAAAACTCACATACATAAGCAACCAGACCCGGAACAACAACATGCAGATCATACAAATATTTGTTCCGTGCGGGCATCGAAACTGCGACACACTGCGCATCAGTCGATCGCTCAGCCACGACAACCGTGTCATCTCTATGTATCAGTAGCATTTAGATATAAAGTTGAATAACAACTTCTATGAAAATCTGCAAATCCATAGCAATTGGTGTAATCCTTTAAAAATACAATAGACTCTATTCTACAGTTGATAAAGTAGGTTTTTCGTCACAAAATCTCCTGAGGCCTTATCATGTCAATGTCAATTTACAGTTTTGGAAAGATGCTGTGAAGTAAAATACTGAAAACTCGTAAAGGGCTCTGTTTCTTAAACAAAAACAATTCCTTTAACGAAAATATTTCAAAAAATATAATCAGCTAGATCTCTGCTCACAGCACTTGACTAAAAGCGTAAAAATACCCACTAATAAGGCTTCGCTCATTGATTATTCATAACCGAAAAACAAGAAAATTACAATTTTTATAACTTCACTGTGGAATTTTTACTGGACTATATATTAGGGAAGCGCAGTATGGGGCCTTTTAGTGGACTACTGTGAACCGTGACACTCGCTTATATGTTTATATCAGAAGGTTAATTTCAAACAATAGTGATATGACGGTTCTGCAACGATTCGCCGACGACCGGTTCATCATTGGACGTTTCGTCGACAGTACGATTCATTTATGCCTGGTTCATCGATAGAACCTTTCACCTAGGGACTTTTCGCCGACAGGACGATTCGTTTATATCCGTTTCATCAATATACTCTTTCAACAACGGACTTTTGGATGATGAAGATGATAAGTTTAAAGAGTTATAGGTTAACCGTCGTGTTGGCAAAATGTCGTCCGTCGTTGAAAGAGTCATTGATGAAACGAATCGTCCTGTCGGTGAATAGTCCTTAGGTGAAAAGTTCTATCGATGAACCGGGCATAAATGAATCGTCGTATCGGTAAAAAGTCCAAAGGTGAAAGAGTCTATCGGTGAAACGGCCATAAGTGAATCGTCCTGTCGACGAAACGTCCAATGATAAACCGGTCGTCGGCGAATCGTTACAGAATCTGAAACGACACGTCGAGCTTCATTGTCTCGGCGCTTTTCTGGTGATTGCCGCTGATTCTGGCTCTCAGGAGTTGCAGTGGTTTGAGAATAGTGTGGAGGGTTTGTCCCAAAAAAAAAAAAAAAAGTGAAACGACCGTATTTTTGGGACAATTCTTCCACACTTTTGCCAATATTGCATTTCATGAAAGAGTAATAAAACAGTGAGAACGCCAAGACAAAGAATGAAACTCGCCTTATCTAAGAATGATCGAACTGACTTCAATCCCCAAAGCAATAAAGTTAGAATTGCTTATTAAATGCCTAAAAAGCATCATTGCAGTGTTTTTATATCTGGACTAGCTGCTGCCAGCGGTTTCACCCGCTACAACTCGAAAATTATCCCACGGGAACATAAAATCGGGATAAAAACTATCCTATGTGTTAATCCAGGTTATAAACTATCTGTGTACCAAATCCATTCAGTAGTTTTTGCGTGAAAGAGTAACAAACATCCATCCACACATACAAACTTTCACGTTTATAATATTAGTAGGATATAGAAATTACTCCTCTATTTTCATGCAGCCTTTTCCTAATATACCTGTAAAATATACAAATATCTAGTAGTTTATTTATTGATATAAACTTAATAACTTGAAAATTTTAATTCAGTCCAGAAACAACTTTTATAATGTTATTTCAAAGGTGAAAAAGAGTAAAAAAGGGGTTATTTTCACGTCTGTATTAAATTATTACCTTGCTTTGATATAATTGTCAACGCTCCAGAAGTCTAGAGAAACAAGCTTTTTAAAGCAATTAGATAACTGACAACCGATGGGGAACAGTGGCGACCACGGACCCGAAGACGCAGCGTAGGTAGGCCTCCCACTAAGTGGACCGACGACATCGTGAGAGTCGAGGGCAACCGATGGATGCAAGTGTCGAATTGTCGGTCGGCGTGGCGGTCTAAGGGTGAGGCCTATGTTCAGCAGTGGACGTCTTCCGGCTGATGATGATGATGATGAAATGCAAGACTCCGTTGTAACTTTTTTTTAGCGCGGTAAAATTATCAAGCAAGTCCTCCCACGAAACTGTCAGATTTAAACTGCCTAAAATCCACAGTGTCCTCCAATAGCCCTTTACGTTTTGGGGTCTCGGTAATTCATTAGTCCCGCGACCCCGGCAGGTTTTGGCCTTCTAAAGTTGCAAGCAACGACGATTTATTATTATACTCCTAATAACAGGCGACCGATGTCTGTCAACACATTAGGCGAAAAAGTCTTATAACCGTCTTATTTCGACCACTCCTGTGAGCCGTAAACATACCTTGAGACAGAACAGACCTTGAATTAGCCAATCACAACGCAGTATCCCGTCCCCCTCGCTTACGTAGTACTTCAGCGAGTTGGCAGAATAGTTTTTGTTCCTTAGATCGTGCATGCGGAGTCTAGTAATATATCGTCGTTGGTTGCAAGTGACATGGCATAGAAACATAACCTTCTGCATTTTTCTATCGAACAAACTTAATGTCTTCATACACGCCTATAAAACAAGTAAAGTGTATATATTTTATGTTTATATCGTTTCCCAGTAGCATTTGAATTAATTTCATATGATATGAATTAACGAATTTCTGTTATTAATTACGGTTGTAAAGATTCCGAATTGATATGTGATCGAAGAATGCACGCAGTGTGAGTTTGTGGAAATTATTTTGTGTCCTGTTTTTTAGTCTAAATAAATCAAATGAGAGTCAGTCTCCCTCTCTGGGTGGAACGGAAAGGACTGACTCGTTTTGTATAAAACCACCGTGTAATCGATTGCCGTTTACGTTCCAGAGCCACGGTGACCTCGTTAGACCTTTTCGCGTATGATTTTGTATCCTACTTAAAGAATAAGTATATGGTTGTTATAGTTTTGTGCAGTTTTGGGTTCGAAATGCTCAGGTTATGGAGTTCAAATGCGCTTCTTCTTCTAAAATAAATGTCTTGCATATTAATCTTTATTGCACACCAAACTACTTATGGGATCTGTGGAAAATATATAGGAACCGTATGTGGAAAACCTCATGTTCCATTTCATTGGGTACCCAATATGTAATTCCTCCAAATTCACCTCATTTGCCTTGCCTTTTCCAAACTATACTGTGGTCGGCTTCCAGTCGAATCAGTATTTTACATGGAGCGACTGCCTATCGGACCTCCACGACTCAGTAACTGGGGAATACGATACTTCTGTACTATTTTACACTAAAATTATTGTTACAACATACTTTTAAACAAAAAGAGTGTCAAATATTCAACTTTGGTAATAAATTCTTCGTATTAAAATTCTAGGTTTTTACATTGATATCGTAAAACGTAGTCCTTATTTGGCATAAACACATACGTGTGCCCATAAAAAACGTTCTAACATTTATTTAAAAATACATTTAGTAGTAAAATATTCTAAAATACATAAAGCTTTAAATACAAAAGTTATTTTATTAAAAGTAACCTTTGCAATGACAATAAGGATTCTTATATTCACAAAATGTACCGCAAAATACATACAAAGGTATGTAACAATCGCACATTAGCAAATAAATTGAATTCACAAACTCAATTTTCCATTACTTCTATATTACACACACACTCACATAACAATCACCATATAATTCACACACACACTTCATTTAACCATAAATTTACACACACACTCACATTCACACTGATCATTAGCACGTAAAATACATTTACGCAATTCCATTGGCCAAATTCACTCACACATGCGCAAAAACTGACATAAAGTGTGTTACACACTCACGCACAGCAACTAGTACTTTAATTAACCGATTTAGAATCTAAAAAGAGTATGTAACAGGATGTTAAGCATTATCTTATTGGTTGATGTGTTTAGACCACAATGGGTACTCATTGAGTTCTTTGAATTGGCCCCTGCGACCAATGGTTGTTGGTCCTGTCAATAAATTTTGACAGCTCAATAAAAATCGTTATTGGTTGACCTCTATGGTATGTTAGGGTTGGGCTACAATGGTTGTTAGGATTGGAAATGGTTTGTCTTTTTTGTTTCGAACGTTATGTTAACTTTTTCTTATATTTATGTTGATGTGTTTTTTTTATTCAATATCATCAAAATCTCTTGATGTATTAGAGAAATAAACTCATATGTCTTGCTTGAAACTTGAATGATCAACCAGAGATAAAAATGGATCCATCAACTAAGGGAAAAATGTAGTGATAATGACTAACTTTTTTTATGTGATAAATCGTCAAATGAATCCTTCCACCCAGTGCAGTGCAGGAGGTACTGTCAGTTTTATACTGGCTAAAATCCACGGTGCCATAATAGCCCTTTATATTTTGGGGTTACGGTAGCTCTTAGCCCCGCTATCCCCGCAGGCGAGTACTTAGATTTGCTTTTTTCTTATGGAAATCATCATCATCATCAAATATTTACTTTCAACTCAAACAATAAAATCCGTAACACTTTCCACTAAAACCAAATCCAACAGTACACCTTTACGTCACCCGGTCAGTTCTCGTAACTCGTGCTACTAGGAACCAGTGTTACGCGCGTGTGTACTGGGGCTAGCAACCGTTAAGTGTGAGCGCGGCATTCGATGCACGCGCGTCAGTTTAGTGGCAGCCAATCATGTCGCGAGACTTGCATAGTAAAGGAAGGTGTTGGGTGGTAGTGGCAGCTAGGAGATAGCTTTTTTATATCATAGGCTCACGTTTGACCACTGACCACTGTTTCGTCTCATAGTGAGCGAGCAATGATGTGGTCGACGGTGGAACTCGCTTCCCCAGAAGTAACTTATTCACTCTTGACTTAACCTCGGCATTATAGCTATTAAGACACCCAGACTCTGGCCGGGAATTCTGGCCTTCAGCTGCGTAGTGTACAATGAATGTATTTCCATAACCCACTAACTCTGTTCGCACGTTTTCAGAATTTATGATTTTTAATTCAGAAATTCTGGCAGACTGGCAGACACGAGTACGCGGGTATTAACAGATTACTGTGGCCCTGAAAAGCAAGAGGTAATTGAAGGAATAAGTTTTTAGTCGGTCAAGTTTGACAATTCTTTCTGCTTCATCCAAGGCGGGAGGACTCAACTAATAGATTTTAAAAATGTCCGAAGACATGAAAGTTGTTTTTGGTCAAATGGATACCATTTTGATTTATTGCAATTTTAGCCCGTTCGCAATAACTCTTCTTGACAGCTCTTCTGATCTAGGATTTGACTCAACATCATCATCATCAGTACCGTCAGCACGAGTTTTCAGTATTTGAGACGTAAAGTAAACTGTAACTTTGACTACTTCAAATTGACAATTTTCAATGAAAATATTGGTTCCTTCTTCGCACACCAGAGGCGCTGTTCCATATTTTCATACAAGAAGCGCTGTAAATACTGGAAAAACTCTGTAAAGTAAAATAGTGAAAACTCGTGCTAGGGGTACTGGCCAAGGCACAATTGCAAACCACTTTTCAATTTTGAGGTCAGAGTAACAGGCTTTCGTTTTACATATACATTGTTTTTAGGAAACACTGTGTCTCCACTATACATATTTCTTTAACTATCACACAACGCCATCTAGTCCCAAGCTAAGCAGAGCTTGTGTTATGGGTACTAGACAACTTATAAACATACTTGTATAAGTATTTCTAAATACATACAAATTATAGATAAATTACACCCAGACACAGAACAAAATTATCATACTCGTCACACAAAATATTTGTCCTGGGTGGGAATCGAACCCACGTCCCCCGGCATATCAGTCAGGGTCACTAACCACTAGACCAACATTAAATAGGTAATTAGTTCGCTGTCAATAGCCTCGCTCTCTGTACAGCACATACCGTCACCATCCAATTCACAGGATAACAGACACTGTGATACGCAATTAAATTTCTAACTTTCCTTCTTAGAAACAAACAATTCGGACATTTTGTTCATTTGAATATTACTTTGTTCCTAAAACTTGTAGCGGTGTTTACCCATTATCATAGTAACATACTACTTTTTATGTTGTACTTAGTAGATATATAGCCATAAGATTTTATTGTCTAGTTAAATTACGAAGAAAATAACCTATTTAGGTTTTAAAGTTTGCACTGTTTTTTGATGAAGCAAAGATTTATTTTATTTATTTAAAACTAGCTTCTGCCCGCGACTTCGTACGCGGATCCTGTTGCTTATGCCAGCGACAACGGGGTCGTCAAAATCGAAGATCTGAAACGTCTGATGTAGAATTCGAAGGCCCGGGGACGGGAAAACAACGGGATACCGTATATGATTACTTCCCAGACTTTGATCCTTATTAGCAATACTATCGAACTTTTTTTTCCAAAATCAGCGGGCTCGATTCCTGGCTAGAAATATTGAATTTTACAAAATCCAATGATGCAGTTTTAGTTTTCATCAAAATCGGCCTCGAAACTCCTATCAACGTTTTTTGATATTCCTCATAGTTTCGGATACAGCCATCCACGCCCAGTTGAAAAATTCACCCTGTATGCACAAAAAAAAATCTTTCCGTTACTCCGCAGCGGATCCCAAGGATACACTGAATTAACAATATATATTGCAAATAACTTTTAAAAAAATTCTTAAACTCAAGCACAATTCTCTATGAGTGAACGTCTCCGACTCGCGAGACAATGCGTGACGTTCACGATCAGCGGACAGTCGCGCATCATATTCTTCACTGGTCTCCAGAGACCTGGATGTACTTGCATAAATACGCTGAGAATGCAAGCGAGCTTCGCAATCCGAAGAGGTTTCTACGGAGCGAGTTACAGCCTGATGCTCTCGAACAGCATCAAGTCTATCCTGACGCTCCTCGGTACATTCTTGGGATCTTATGATCCTCAATCTTTTAGCTCCTTTGGAACGTTGGGAAAGATTTGACCTCTTTCTAGGCATGGTTATAGTTTTATTCACATTCTCACGGTAGCCTATCCTGCGTTACCGGGTAGGCTACCGAGTCACGAAGATAAATGGAAAGGGAAATTAAACACTCAAATAACATAAGCCCGAAGGCATATTTATTCGATAAAATAAAATAATAAATGGGAATTTTAGCCAGTAGAGTCAAATTTTGAATGATAATCAGTCCTAAGCTGTTACCGCCTTCACCGCGTGTAGCTTATGTTATTTTATAATTATACAGTGAAAATAGTAACTGCTTTGATTTCCACATCAGGTATTCCAGATCTACAATCTTTATACGTCAACAGAGAGTGCTCATCAGGCTGAACAACTCTTGCTATGACGTCATTCCTATACACGGTGAATTTTTCAACTGGGCGTGGATGGCTACTTTCGAAACTATGAGGAATATCGAAAAACATTGAAAGGAGTCTCGAGACCGATTTTGATGAAAACTAAAACTGCATCATTGGATTTTAGAAAAATCAAAAATCCTGGCCAGGAATCGAACCCGCTTATTTTTGAAAAAAAATCACACCCTGTATTATTATACTGTTCGATAGTGTTGCTAATAAGGATATTTAATACGACAACAGAGAGTGCTCATCAGGCTGAACAACTCTTGCTAAGATGTTATTCCTATATATGTTATAGTGTGGCTGGGCTCTTGGAGTTCCACATCAGGTGTTCCAGATCCTCAAATTTTATACGATAACAGAGAGTGCTCATCAGGCTGAACAACTCTTGCTAAGACGTTATTCCTATATATGTTATAGTTCAGCTGGGCTGTTGAAGTTCCACATAAGGTGTTCCAGATCTTCAAATTTATTGTCTTAGCAGAAAATGCTCATCACGTGAAACAGTTTTTGCTATGGTACCATTTTTGTATCTCTTATAGTTTAGCTGGTCTGTTGCGGTTCTGCGCCAGGTGTTCAAGTTTCCAAAATAAATTATAGCCTATGTCCTGGCCAGACTTAATACCTATACAACAAAAAAAGAATCATTCAAATCCATCCAGTAGTTCCGAAGATTAGCGTGTACAAACAAACAGACAAACAGACAAACAGACAATTTTTTTTTTTTCGTTTCGTGCTCTATTACTGTTTCTGAATCCCCCTCAATTATTATTTTTTTAATTTATTCAATGTACAGACACAGTTTTTTTACTGTTTTATTATATGTATATAGATATAGATATAGATAAGTTTATCTATCTCAACAAGTGTCACATTTTCATGTTATAAAATTAAATATTTTCTATGTATATAATACCTGAGAAAACTCGAGAAATTAGTTAACGTTATTTAAAAAAAAAACATTACATTAATATTTAATAATTTTTTATCAATATTTTGCCCAAAAATCACCAACAATTTCCTAATTTTTGCAAGTAATACAAACTTAAACGTTTTGTTCATCATTAATTTTAATAATAAGTATGTCATCGGGACAATAATTCTTCTATAATTTTTAGGAAAATACATGGGATAGATTGACAATATGAACCTGTGCAAAACCGTGGCAGTCTACTACTTTTTAAAAAATATATCAAGTCTCTAGTTTAACAAACACCATTGAACAATTACCACCAAAAAAAAAAAAAAAAAAATAGATCCGAAAATTAACAAGAACCACTTACACCAGCTCGCGAACAGAATACAAAATGAAATACAATTGACATTCTGTTTGTATGACCGTTTACTAATTCTTAAGAAAGTTGTTTTTATTTTACTAATGGCTCCTCACTTGTTAGAAGCAGGGTGGGCAGCACAAGAAGTGGGTTTAAATGTCTTATAATAATACTTGTCGAGCAATTTAAGGTGTTAAAAACACGTACCTATATGAATAAAGGTTAAAATTAGGTTAGAATTTATTGACGGGGAGGGCCAAAGCCCGTGACCCTGGAATGTGAAGGGCTATTGATGGATTACGGTGAATTTTAGTCAGTAAAGATTTGACAGTCCCTCCAGCCCCGCCCCGCTGGGTGGGAGAACTCATTTGATGATTTTGACAAGACTGCGAGGTCTCGGGGCTGTCTCATCAGGAAACCGTGACACTGGAACGAAAGAACTGAGAAAATTATGCCAAAACAAATTCGCCTGAAAGAAGATTATGCCTAATGCCTACATAAACTAGGTATATAAAGTATGTTTAAAACAATTACAACAAAGTATTAAATATTACGCTAAAAATATTATGCCAAAACAATTATGTCAAAGTATATTAAGACAAAAATATATGAACAAAAAAGATCCCGTTAAAAAATACGTTTACAAAAATGGAGGTCAACATTTTTTCAACTTGAAAAAAGTATAAATTTTATCAATCATAGTAATACGTGAATAATAAAATTTATTCGTCATTCCTGACAGCTTTATAAAACTTTCCTTCCAATAACATAATAAAACACAACTTATTATTCCCAATGTGTTATGTTTTACTATTCATAAAAATGTTTCCAAAATAAGTAATTGTCTTGTAACCGCAGTTGTGACCATCAATGTGAATAGTTTGGAACTTTTTCTATAATTTATGACTTTTTATGTACAATTTATGTTACATAGTGCGTGAGTTATGTTAATGGGTCGTGGTTTAACATAAATGTGCTGTTAAAAGACATTAAATATCGTTTTAAAAGTGTTAATGGGTTTATGCGAAAGTTTATATGTTTTTTCGTGATTGTAAATTGAATTTGGATATGGTATTATTATAAAGAAAGAAGACATCGTTACATTGACATGAAATCAGTTAAAAATAAACAACATTTTTCTATTGTTGACAAAGCTTAGGCACACAAATTCATTCAGGACCATCTTTCGTTAATATATTTTTTGAACTACTAAAATCTAAGACAGAGTTGGATGTAGAATGAATTGTAATAAAAAGTCACTATTGTCTTAGTACTTTTATCAGCTAGATAGTGATTAAACGTTTACCTACCGCACGCAAAATACGCGCATCTGACGTGGAGTTGCGGATACCAGCCCGTTTTACAATACAATACAATACAACGTTAGCCTATCGCTAATTCGTTAAATAAACAAAAGTAGAGATGACACTAAGCAGAGGCCCTAGCTTGCCTTTTAATGAAGAGTAAAAGAGAACTTTGATGTGAATTTATGGGAAAAAAAAATTTCATTCAACTACCGCCGTAAATACTTCACACGTAATTATGAGTACGCTAAGACCTCAAGCTCAGAATTACGACTAGCTTACAAGTTCTGTAAGTACCTCTAACATGCAGTTTACTTTTAGAAATGTATCTTGTCGGATTTATAAGCAGATACCTGTTTAATCCCACATGCAAATCTCAGCTACCACATTTCGTTCCCATTCCCACAAAACCCCACTAATTGTGGTACCCCCTATAACCCAGACAGAGGTGACCCCGCGGATTTCCCCGAACAAAATGCGTCACGTTTTATCACAATAAAATCAACAATAAACCGCATATTACCGTAAAAACCGTAAAACAACGACAATTGTCTCGCAACCCGTTTGAAGAACGACCATTTTGTGTTCCGATTTCCTAAAAAAACCGTCATAGGTCATACGTGGGGTAGTGTGACCATGATTTTTGGGGGATCCTTTTAAGTCCTTGGCGGAACAGTATTGTTATTTTTAACGTGATATTCTGTTTTTAAAATTGTTGTTGTATTTCATCACGCTTCGTAACGTACACATGGCTACACATCAAGCTATACAAAACCAGTTTATCGTGGTCTCGGTCAGTTTATATTAGTTTTGCATAGGTTGATTTGTAGCCGTGTGTACTAAACAGTAAAGCAGCTTTTCAAAAAAACCAATTCAAGTAAAAAGTAAGCGTTGTGGATTTGAAGTAAGTAATCGACAAAATAGTTCTTTTTTTCAAACATCCGAACAAGTATGTCGCCTTTGATTACAGAATAATAGTTTTAGTTGTAGGTAATTGCTGTACTTAATTATCCGTCACTTTGAGACTGATTTGCCTATTTTTGAGAGCAATAAGAAAGCGCTATCTGGTGGTGAACACATTCAGCCGATAGTTTTTTTCACTTTTCTTGGGTAGGTTTTCAAAAACTTAATTTATAATTGTTCCGATGGACGAATGGATGAGTGGATGAATATCTATTACTTCATCAAATCAAAATGGATTTCGATGAAAATAAGTATTCGTATCTAAATAGATTGTTCAGAATCCAGAATAAGAAATAAGATACCTTTTATCCCAGTATTATGTTCACATGCGATAAATTTCAAAATAAACGCGTGCAAAGTCGCTGGTAACGGCTCGCAGAAACTAAAACAACAGAAAACAATAGACACATTTGTGTCCTATAAATTCCTCAAACTCAACATAAGTTGGTGTCCCTACACCATAAAGTTCCCAGTGCTACTCTGTCGCTAATAGCACTTTATGTTGAACATAATAGCACTTGATGTGCCACATAATGTTGTGTGCGATAGTGTAACGTGTTCCTGCTACATCAATGAGTCGATCTATGACCTGTGAGGAGGGGATTACATGGAGGTACGGAGGTGCAGTAGTCTGGCATAGAGTAATAGAAAAAGCTATGCTCGGAGTTTCTTTGCGGAATAAAATCCGGAACTGGAATATTCGCCCAAGAACTACAGTCACCGACATAGCTCGTATTTGCTACTTGAAGTGGCAATGGGCAATTGGGCAGGCAACTTCGCTCGTAGAACTGATAACCGATGGGGGAGAAAAGTTCCCGAGTGGCGACCACGGATCGAAGATACAGCGTAGGCAGGCCTCCCTAGGTAGACCGACGACATCGTGAGAGTTGGCAACGATGGATTCAAGTGGCGAATTATCATTCGTTGTGGTGTTTTAATGTTCAGTAGTGGACGTCTTCCAGCTGATGATGATGAAAACCAACCATTACATTATGTATATGTGCCTTTACAGCTCTGAAATCTGAATATCCTTTCAAGATCTTCTACGATCACGATAACAAGGAACGTCGTATTCTTTGAATAGATCATTAGTTAGCATAATCTGCATAAAGTCCATGTAAGCCGGGTGTGTCGCGGAATCGACAGAATTCCGGCAAAAGTTGTCACACGCCACGCAGTCCTGACGGCGCGGAGGCGTTTGTCCAATGTGTTGCTGTGTCGACACGGTAACGAAGATCCGGTTAGAATGGGTCGATAACACTTATGCACAATCTCTGTTGACATAAGAATTCTAGAAAATAATTTATAGGCACCAAGAGTGAGTATCAACAGTCTGATAGTTTTGTTTAAATCAACGACGATATATTACTAGACTTCTAATAACACGCGACCGATGTCTGCCAACACATTAGGTAAAAAAGTCTAATATCCGTCTTATTTCGACCACTCCTGTGAGCCGTAAACATACCTTGAGACAGAACAGACCTTGAGTTAGCCAATCACAACGCAGTAACGTCCCCCTCGCTTACGTAGTACCTCAGCGAGTTGACAGAATAGTTTTTGTTCCTTAGATCGTGCATGCGGAGTCTAGTAATATATCGTCGCTGGTTTAAATCATCAAATGAGTCCTTCCTTCTTGGGTAGAGTGAAAGGGACTCGTACTAACTAATATCTGTTTGTTGTGTTTCTTCAATAGTCCTTTACACTGCCTGTGAACCAGGAAAATCTGGGTCATGAAAAGGGACGGGCAGAAAATTGTGTAACTATTCTATAAAAAGAAATAGAACAGAATAGACCACTTTACGCATTTTATTGCAGTTCACATTATGATTTATTTTAAAGTCCTTTTTAACCCCCCTGTTCCAGTTACATTGCAAAAATAATATTGTTTTTTTTTTGTGTTTACTAAACTAATACAGACCTAATATTTTTACAAAAGCAAAAGAAAACGAGGGAATTGGTGCCGATTTTATTTTTTCTTTTATGAGGTAATACGAAAAGTTAATAATTTGCTTTTACAATTCCAAAATATATCTATTTTCTACATTTTTTTTTATGATCTGCAAGTAGCTGTCCCAGGAGAAATTCATAGAGAGGCAAAAAGTAAAAAAAAAAACGAATTGCTCAGTGTTCAAGTGCTCTGAATGTCAGTTCCACCGACGCGGACGCTTTACTGTCGACTACAATGGAAACCCACATCCAACGGTGCTTATCTAAACAGTTTCCGAGTACATCCAGATGAGTGATAACAGACAAATGAGCGGCAGTACTCACATGTGCCAGTGTACTCAAGTGAGTACACGCCAGTATAATGTGATCGACGTGTGACACGGTCGTTATGTCTTACGTTCATTTGTTGAACGTACGTGGACTTTCTTGATCGTGTGTCTTTGTTTAGACGTTTTTTGGTATGCTCCAATTTAACCCCGTAGTTAATTTTATTAAGGAGATATGATTAACTATTCATAACATAATCATTAAAGCAATAATATGGAATCATTTTCTCCGATTTCACACGTTCTTGAGTACTTGAGCGCGTATTCTGAAAGTCGCAAATATTAATTGTGAAATATCAACAAGTTTTAATTAATTTGCAATATTCCTGTATGAAATAAAAAATATAGCTCTGTAGTGCACTAAAATTAATAAGGGAATACAATAATTAATATCGTAACACCAGTTTTTCTAAATTAATTAAAACTTGTAAATATTTGACAGCTATTTGCGACGTTGCCAACTTTCAGAATAAGTGCTCTTAATTAGGTACTAGTAAAGTAGGTAAAAAAAGAAATTAAAGTCCTCCAACTACTAATTAGCAAACCGAATTAGCCAAAACCCCGTTAAATTAAGATAACTAATCAAGTAAAAAGATCACACACCACGCCTTTTTAAATCCTTCACAAAAACGCGTTACGTCCTTTTTAAATCCTTCAAAAGTTAACCGAACTATTCTTGAAACTCATTAAAAATCTTTCCTATAATAATGTCCTTTACAAATCCACTTCTGACTCAAATTTCAAACCCCTCTTAATCCACTAGAGCAAATTGGTTTAAGTTAACAAAAAAAAACGGATCAACTTCGAGAGGTTTTCAAAAAAATTTCTTTGCAAAGGCCGTGAATATTTGAAAAGCGTGAAATAGGTTGGGCTGTTGAGAAGTCAAAAGGGTGTATGTCGGGTTTTATTTAAATAGTGTCTTTTAAGTTTGGGGGTTAAGAAAATTGGAATTTTGTGGTGTTATGTGTTTTAATTGGAGCTTAATTATATTAATGAATAAAAATAAAATGGCTCCTTTTTTGGTCATATTTATTTGAGAGACTACTTCATCTTTTATTAAAAAAAAATATTCTGGGCTGTCTCAATATATAGAATTTCATGGATTTCACGATATGAATAAAAATAAATTTATTTCATATAAATTTGGCTTACATTATACATAATTATCAAGGAGTCTCTATTTAGGCATAGGAATGCTTGTAGTTGAAGGCTCCGCTCATTCCCTTACAACGTAAATACACAATATGTAATTAACAAGAGTGTGTATATGGCGTGTGTGCATGTAGGTACGTGTGTGTGTGTGTGTGTGTGTGTGTGTGTGTGTATGTACGTGTGTGTGTGTTATACTCTTAAAAAAGATTTAAAATACGAATTATTATGATCATGAGCATGCCACGTAAAAACGGTCTAGGCAGTAAAGACTGTAGCACCATAACTATTTTTGTACTTACATATTTTATTTTATGTCTTTTGACAATTCAAAAGTGCCCGCAATTGGCTTAATTGAAATAAACGATTTGATTTGATTTGAAAGGAATCGTGCCAATAAGAAAAATCTTAATAGAAAAACTGCATTCCAATTTATCTAATGAATGCAGTTCTAGTATTCTAAAGTATTGAGTTTCAAATTATCTGCCGTGGTTTGATTCTGTGTGAGCATTCTCTTGTTATCTACCTACAGGGTGTGAATACCAGTGTATGCTCAATTGCTTGCAAATTGTTGAAAGATGGTATTTTACTATACAGGATGCATTTTTTTAGACACACGATCGGATTTTATGTGTTTTATGACGATGGGGAATTTTTATATGTTCCATATTGCCCTATAGCTGGGTAAAGGCCTTGCAATGAAATAGTTTTAATCCTAAAAATTAACTTCAGTCTTTCAGAAATCATTTTGTCTGAAATACTTAAATTACTTAATTAAGCTTACTTGTTTTATATCAATCTAAAATCATTCAATTCCCTGTATCAGAACCACTATCACACATCAAGCATCGTTTAAAACTAGATTTAACTAATCAAATGGCTTGAATTAAGTTTTAAATCTTGCTTGTGTGTGAGTTTTGAGTGATGTTTTCTAATATAAGGGCGTTAGTCATTTTTGCCCATAGTACTTTTTTACGTGGTAAAATCATCAATTGAGTCACCCAGAGCAGGGCGGGAGGGACTGTCAGACTCGTACTGACTAAAATCCACGGTGTCCTTTAATTAGCCCTATATTTTCCGGGGTCACGCTTTAGGGGGTTAGGGTTTTGGCCCTCTAGTCTAGAGGGTGACCCCGTCACAACGCTGACACTCTTTGAGGCGCGCGTGGAACACAACGCGCCGACGACCCGGGTGGCGAGGTAGAGACCTTAGTACACAAAACGTCATTTGCTTAGTAGTAAATATTACGTATGCATTGTCTACAAAAATTTAATCCATGAAAAAGTACACCTAGAAACTAAACAGCATCAAAATACTGCACTCGACAAAATCAAACACCCTGTACACTACCCGACAGATGTCCAAATTTTTTGTCCTACCCTCTTCGAAACAGACGACTGTATACTATTGTACCAGTGTCGATTTCAATTAGCTACCCATTGTGATATTGTGGGCTTTTCATTAGCCATGGTCACTTCTAAAGTGGGCTTTTTTGCTCCCTTTTAAAATCAGTTAGGCGATTTTTTTTTTGTTGATGACGGTAGTTGTGAATTGTAACACGCAACTGTGAGTTGTTGATGTTGAGTTTGAGTTTCATTTTACTTTTTTTTACTGTTTTGAGGCTGATTAACTTGATAGAGTCTGATAAATATGTTTTTCGTATCACTTGCTCAAAAAAGTGACATTCTATGCCACAAAAAGCGAACATAACAATAATCATTTTTAATCTGTTAAAAACAGGGAAAGAAAGTTGTACTGAATTTCATTCTCTCCCTAGGGAGAGAATGTGATTTAAATTTGGAATACTTAGATATCGTTTATATTGAACTACATCTGTGTTTACACCATTGAGTTTGTATCCTATAAAGCATTATACAACTTTTTGAAAAAAGAATACTCATTTATTGTGCACTTATGATTATTATTAAATAAAATTACGAAAACGAGGCCGTATGAGCTTGATGCCTTTGCTTTTTTAATTTGCCGCGTTTTTGTTTTCTTCAAATACATAAACGTTGAGTTTATTTTTACTTATTTTTATAAATAAGTTAATGTTAAATATGAATGTTTAAAATGCGTATCTCATATTATTACTGTGTTATTTTTTTCGCAAATGGTACGAAAAGTAGAGTATTTTCCTCGGTGATAAAGCTGTCTTAGTCTTGGGTGAACTTAAATCCCTCGCTACACTCAGGACTCGTCTTAAATCCCTCGCTTCGCTCGTGATTTAAGTTTTTAACACCCTCGCTACGCTCGGGAGTAAACCTCGAGTCCTTTCGCTCGCGATTTAATTCGCCACCCGCGACAGAAGACCCTGCTTTATCCCCTTGGTTAATAATCTACTATTTTTATCGTGGTATAATCATCAAATAAGTCCTCTCACCCCGGGCAGGGCGAGAGGGACTGTCAGACTTATGACTAAAATCCAAGGTGTCCTTCAATAGCCCTTTATGTTCCGGGGTCACGTTAATGAAAAAGAACTGCAGGTGTAGCATGAGCAATTTTATGTCTATTCCACCAAGAATAGACAAAATTGTTTCTATAAAATTTGTCGTTTTTTGTCTAGAAGTCATCATCTACATAGCTTTTTCCCAACTATATTGGAGTTGACTTCCAGTCGAACCAGATGCAACTGAATATCAGTATTTAACATGGAGCTATTGCTTATCGGACCTCCACAAAACAGTAACTTGGTAATACCCCATGGTAAGACTTGTTGTCAGACTTTCGAGCTTCTGACTAGCAGTAATGACTGTCAAAGATCTACAAATGACAGCCGGGACCAACTGCGTAACGTTCTTTTCGAGGCACGGAGGAAACTCGCTTTGACAGATGATCACCCATCGACAGACTAACCTCGGCAAGCGCGAACCCGAATGATCGGCATTAATTTAATTTAATAGAAACATTATTTTTCTATAATTTTAAACATCTGTGACGATAGAAATCATTCTATATTCTGTCATTTTGTCTATTCTTTCGTTGACAAAATCCATTAATATCTATGGTGTCCAGAAATGTTTATCTAATTAAATTAGCGTGCAATTGCATTACAATAAACTAGTATGGTATATTGAAAACAAATTCCAATTTTAAATAAATCAATTGAAGTAAAATCATCGATTCACCTTAAGTTCAATGTCAGTTTCAATTTTACTTCAATAATTTAACTCCCTCAGCCATGTTTGCATTAACCTCAAAACTTCCATGCAAATCAATTAAAACTGCATAAAATCAAACGACAACTCACTCAATATCATTTATAACTGACCATACAACCATACAAACATATTAAAAAGCATACATTGTTAAAATTTAACGCAAAATTAGAACTCAATACAAAAACCATTAGTTGGCCGTTCACACAATGGCGGCAGATGGTCTGTGACTTAAAAAAAAAAGAAAAGGTGTCAAAATGACATCATAAATTGTCATAGACACGTGGTTGGTGACATCTTGTTTTGTTAACTTTTAGTCTATTACTTGGTCATTTTCATGATCTTTGTGTTACACAGCTGTCCAGTAAAATATAATAAGTTTTTAAAAGAAATTCACGCAACGTTTGATGTATAATTTTTGTTCAGTGGGCGTTGACAAGTGGCTATCGTTTTGTAAGGATGTCGTATTTTCTTTAGAAACATTTTACGGTTTTAACAGCTTTTCGATAGCTTATGTCAATTCAATGCTTTTGACTCATATACGATGTTGATACGATATAACTTTGTTCTGTTAATTAACGTGGAACCAGTAGCCTTAGCACGAATTTTCACTCTTTTACAGCGTCTTTCCGGTATTTACAGCGTTTCTTGTAAGAAAAAAAATGGAACAGCGCCTCTGATGTGCGAAGAAGGAACTAATTTTTTCCTTGAAAATTGTCAATTTGGAATTGTCAAAGTTACAGTTTACTTTACGTCTCAAATACTGAAAACTCGTGCTGAGGGTACTGATTTAATCATCAGTCCAACAGTATATTTTAGGACACAATAAAATAAAAAAAAACGGTGATAAGTATTAAGGACAATTTGTAACGATGAAACTCACAATAGACCTCATGGTAGATATTTATTTATTTATTTAAGACTTCCTGCAACACTAAAGGTACATACGGACTTAATGCCTGATAAGACAACTGTCACTGATACTATGAAATTTAGTACATTTCTATAGTGAACAAATGTCATTTTACTGACTACAATTAATAATCGTACTTTAGAGTCCCGAGACCGTTTTGAAACAGGGTGATTTTTAGTCAAAAGACTGACAGGCTTTTCCGTTCCACCCAAGGTGGGAGGACTCATGTGATGATATTAGAATAAAACCAAAAAAAAAAAATTGGTTGGTGTTCAAAATACACCAATTCAAATCCACATTGAATGAATGAGCTTGAAACTTGTCATTTGCGTAAGAATTGAGTCAAGAAGCTAAAAACGACACTTCCTACACGACCGAACGGAACCAAACGCCATAATAAAACCATTTATTTTCAATACAACAAACCTCCATTCAAGAGCCAACGGTTTTACATAACAAAACACGGCAAAAATTCAGAATTGACCATAAATCCTATAAAGTAGACAGCAATTTCAATTTAATTTTATTCAAAAGTTAGATTTCTTCATAATCGTGGAGGTGCTATGAAGATAAAATAAAGAAGGTCCACTCAATGAAAACATTTAAACAGGGCACCCATAAAAAAATATAAGGCTGGTCGGGGCCTAGATAAAGACAGTGAGTGATGTCTAAACTAATTTTAGTATTTTATATGGGCCTTGAAGCCTGAGGTAAATAAAAAACAAAAAAAAGGCGGAATGAAAATCGAGGTGCTCTCTTGTAGCAAAGTTACACCACAGTGTCTGATAATTCTGATTTCTCTAGTAGTTGTTGTTGCTTGAATTAGGCTTCTACCAATTTCCATCATAGAAGTCTTTCTACCGCCTGTTTTGTCCAGTCTGACCCAGTCACATTGCAGAAGGATATAAATGTCTTGATGAAGATGATGGCAAATGAGGCGCCACACATTTATCTCTACTCCGGAGGAGCTCGTGGATATATAATTGTAGCCGCACAGGCCGATATTCCGAGTCAAGCCGCTGTAATCATTTTGGCGATTGAAAAAGAGTGTCCATGGAGTTTCTTGCTCATTCTTCTCCATTGAGATCTACGCTTTGGAATGAGCACCTACGGTACTTTCACAGTTTTTATGTCATGTGACTGGGACTGTAGCACCATAACTATTTTTTGTACTAGTTTTATTTTATGTCTTGACATTTCAAAAGTGCCTATATTTGGTTTAGTGAAATAAACGGTTTGATTTGATTTGCATTGCCGCATCCTGTGGTCCATAATCTGTGATAGCGTTTCCTCCGTGCCTAGGAAAGCACGTTACCCTCGGCTGTCATTTGTAGATTTTCGACAGTCGTTGATTAGAAATTCGAAACCTAGTTAGTTGTTAGAAACTCTAAAGTCTGACAACCAGTATTACCATGGGGGGCTTTACCCAGTTACTGGGTTATCGAGGTCCTATAGGCAGTCGCTCTTTGTAAAATACTGATATATTCAGCTGCATCTGGTTCGACTGGAAGCCCACCCCAAAAATGCTAGGCAGATGATAGTATTTTGTTTGTATCAACGTTGTTTACGTTTTGGGCCTTCTTGCCTTACCTGTGTCCTAACATAAGGTAGCAATCCAGCTACCACACAATGGACAGCCGGCCATCAAGCCGCGGGAAGTCACCTATTCGTTTAATTTAATATATTGTAATGCTGTAGTCCGATGTCACATATCTTTCGGGACTCTGTTTAGAACTTAAATGGTGGAATAAAGTTTTGTTGTAAAGCTTTCGTTGTCTGACAGGTGGAATTTTTATAAGACTAGTAATTTTCAATCAGGCTTGATCTGTATCACGATCTGTATTTTTAGTAACTCGTATCTAGAACCTACGTTTTGCTCTATCTTTCGATCTTGCCTTCTCAATTTTATTAAGTAAAAAGGTTTTATTTTCGAAAACGTTGCCCTCCCCACACTAGGAATTTCTCTGTGTCGTGGGTGTGTTTACAAACATAATTCACATACACCAACACCCAGACCCGGAACAACTAGGGCAGCAGTCTAATTGCTGAGCAACTGGGCAAACCGTGTAGACAATATGTCTGTATTCATAAAATCGGTACGTTGATTTTCTTAATTTTAGTGCAGCCACTATCATCGAAGGAGGAGGCGGGCCGCGCGAGAGAGAGGACAATGTCCTCCCTCCACCGCACCCGCGGTGGTGGACGCCCACGGCGTCGGACGTCGCATGGCGGCGAGTAAACGGCAACTCGCCGTCCGACCATGGACCATGCCCGGGTCGACGGCGCGTCGTGTTCCATGCGCGCCTCAAAGAGCGTCAGCATAATGACGAGGCCCCCTCTCAGAGGGCTAAAGCCTGCCGGGGTCGCGGGACTTATACCATCACCGTGACCCCGGAACATAAAGGGGTATTGAAGGACACCGTGGATTTTAGTCAGTACAAGTCTGACATTCCCTCCCACCCTGCCCGGGGTGGGAGGACTCATCTGATGATTTTAACACGTAAAAAAAAGCCTCTATTATAGACACAAAGTGAGTCACGAAAGGGCTGTACAAAAAGAAGTAGAAATTCTTGTCTATTATGTAAGAACAGTTGCGGGGGGGAGATTTCATTTGATGCTTTTCAACCCAAAAATAAATGGTTGAAAACTTTCATGTGTCCATAATTATATTGTTATAGCATAATCCATCCACAGCTGAACATTACTATTTTACAAGGAGTGACCGCCTATCTAACCTCCACAACCCAGAAACTGGGTAATACGATAACTCTTGGTAAGACTAGTTGTCGAAATTTTGAGCTACTAACTAACAATAGTTGAAAGCTATTTGTTCATCTACAGGAAGCAAGAGAAATGCGTCAAGTCATATTTTACGAGTGTGCACTGACTATCAAATAGGCTCTATAATTCACATATATTTAGATATTTAATACTCTTTCTAACACCCACAATAGACCCCACATTATACGCACTAGAACTCACTTCAAAAACAAAACATCCACACATCAAAATATAAAGTTACACCATAACTTATAAGACGTAGTCACCATGAAAATATTCTCCTTAAACAGTCGACCAATCATGCGAGCCCATGTTTACAAGATCTTCACGCATATAACTCATTAGGGGTATAACAGGCACGTCCGTAATATAATTCTTTACAAGATAAGTTTATATAAATCAGATGGGACTAAGCGCCGTGTTTGGTGCGAGAATCAGGAGGGTTGGGTTTGTCGGCCAGTTGGAGGGCGATGCGAGGCTATGGTAAGCGATAAATTAGTGAAGCTTGACTGTAGCGGCGATAAAAATCGACTCTGAGACTCATTGATAGAATTTTTATTAATCGTTGCCAATTTATATGTATAAACCAGCTGGTTGACCGAGCTCGGGTGAAAATAGAGAAAAACGAAAAAAATACTAAGTGAATGAAAATTCATTGGTGGTTAGAATAAAGGTACTTAAAAGACGTTCAACGACATCACTGCCCACAAATTCTATACTTTGAATTAGGAGAGTTAATAACTGATGACTACATACCTAGATATTTTTACGGACGACTTCATTCTTCTGCAATATAAGACCATGAGGGTTTTCAAAACCCGACATCGGGAAAACAATGACCGTCAACGAAGCAGTAGGTAGGTACCTATTGATATAATTTTAACGCAGTAGCGACAAATCCGATGATGTAAATGGCTGCTCCAATCTGACACCAAAACCGTGACCATTGCCTACCATGAAAAGTTTGCTTAAGTACTAAAACTAGTAAAGCAAACTTTTGAGTAGGTAAACTTGTATCGATTAAAATGTTTTTTTTACTAACTGTGCAATGTGATTGCACATAAAATTATTGACTGCAATTTTTCAAAAATGGGATCAGTGCTTTTATATCTTTCAAAATGTCGAAACGTGCGAGCGAGAGGTACATTAGCTATTGTCAGCGCCTTAAGGAATAAGCTTGATAATCTCCTCTCCATCGCTCCCCCTACAACCCAAACCTTACTCCATCTCCACTCAAAAACCCACAAAGATCCCAGATATTGGGCTCACGTACCCGACAGACCCAGGTATCGTATTACGACTAATTTGAATAAGTTATAGCTGTCTTGTCGTGTCTGATGTCTCTATTATTTAGGAAGGCAACGTCTTGACAATGGTGCTGTACAAACGAACGACTTTTTTGTCGCAAGTTTACTTGCTTGTCGAGATGTTAAATCTAGGGATGGGTGCTTTGTTTTATTTAAGGCTTGTTCCTTGGGGAAAAGTTGGATGTTGGTCGCAATGTGTGCCACGATTTGTAAGTAGATTTGAGGAATGATGACAATGAGAGTTTTGAATCAGTTAAATGTTCTTATTTTTTACGTGGAAAGTTCATGTTATCATCTAACTGTCAAACTCGTACTGACCAAAACCCAAATCCACGGTGTTCTTTCAGTAGCCCTTTACGTTCCAGTGTCACGGTTACCAATTTCGGCAGTTGTGCAAATGTGTATTGTGCAAGCTCGGGATGGAAAACAAATACAATTGGTAAAACTAGTATAGGCATATAACTCTCCTTATCAGGAGATAGTGCTTGTGTTTAGAGTCCTCTCTTCTATAGCAAGAGAATTATGTTGTAAAAAGTGAAGTTTTTTTAAATAAAATAAGGAAATCGACGCTGGAAAGCGATTTTGTCGTATCTTGAAAAACGGGATTTTTTATTGCATATTTGAATTCAGAAAAAAAGACTGCGTCGGACAGTCTGATCCATGTTTTCCTAGGAGGAACATACATTTAAAATGCTGTAAGTACCATACAATCAGCTATTTTGCAAAAACAAATAGATACAACAAAATCAACATCATACTGTTTCTAAAATAACATTTTGCCTTACATAACAACTACTAAGATATGGCAATAGTGATGATTCAAATTGAAATACCAATTGCTGTAACTCGCAAAAACTCATGTTATACCAACTTTAGAAGACTATCTTTAGTGTCATCTAATAAATTTCAATAAAAGAAATATATGTTCCAAAAATTACCTCTCGATTTCAGGTAGTTTACGAATTATGAATTTATTTAAACAGTTTTTTGGCTCTGGTGTAAAGTTCCACTTTTCGAGATACTACAACTCTAAATTCTGACAACCAGTCATACCATGGGGTAAGGTATTACTCAGTTACTAGGTTGTGGGGGTCCGACAGGCAGTCGCTCCATGTAAAATACTGATATCCAGCTGAATCTGGTTCGACTGGAAGCCGACCCCAATATAGTTGGGAAAAGGCTAGGTGATGATGATGACAAGTTACTTTCTTGCGTCGAAATAATGCTATTTAATTTAGAAGCCGCTTTACACATATACCCAAGGAAATATCCTAGTCTCCTACAAATATATGACAAAATAATATTAAACAAACACTCCACATTCTAACCTAAATCGAACATGGTTTCCTACAGTCAATTGTTTCAATACTCGTGTATTTGAGAAGGAATCGAGTTACAATATTGTTCCTCCATTTTGTTACAAACCTGCATGCGTGGGAGTTGACTAGGACAGAACTATGTTATACATGATTATTTTCATACATTTGTTTAGTATTTTATTACGAGTAGATATAGGAAGTTTTATAATATTTTCTTAGCGAGGTGTTTTGTAGCTGGATTTTTATGTTACAGATGTTATTGTTAAATTTGGATATTTCGCAGTTTGAAAAATAGAATGTCAAAACATTTTTTTTCCCTATATTTTGGTCTTTGAACAAATGAGCTATATAGGGTGTCGTTGATTGAAGCAAACCCACTAGAAAAATATGATTTCTGAAAATGGCACCTTATAATTTTCTGATAGAATACCTACGCCTTTTCATAATTCAAGTAAAAAAAATGGAGGTGTTAAAATAAGGTTGTACTTTCAAACTAGAAAGTTAAAAAGTACAACCTTAAAATATTTTTTTTTTTTAATATACCAAAAACCTAGTTTGTGTCACATTCTATTAGCTTAATTTTTTATGAAGAATCCAAAAAATGGAACTGATTTAAGCTACCGAGTATCTAGAAAAACCTGATGAAAGATGTTGTAGACCAACGAAAAAAGATTGAAAGCTTTTACCACGAGCCCATTTACTCAAGCCCTCAGCTCAATTCAAAAGTTGGCAACATTAATTGCCCACAAAAAATAAGCAATATAACATTTAACTATTCCTAACAAAAACCAAATACAACACTAAAGATAACAAACAATCCAATCATTGTTCTTTTCCAGTCTCACTAATTTTGTCATAAAACAATAATCACAACCACTTTGTAACCTCACAAAGTAATAAAATAATCATCTTTACACAAAGGACTAATTCATAAAATTTTACATGGCCTGTTATGGTACCCAAACAACTTGAATGGTCAAAGGACCAGTGTTTGGCCATAGTACAAGACAAAGGCCACTTTGTGCCTGGACAGGCCATTAAATGACCATATATCTTTGTCGAGGGACATAAATTGGTTCGGCCATTATTCTCCTAATAATTAGCGGAATTCTGGTGTATTGGATGTTTTTGGGTTTCGGGTGAATTGGGGTACAGGGATGGACTTTGGGGAGAGGAATGTTGATTTTTTTAAATGTAGTCTGTATTTTGAAATCGAGTAGGGTCCCTCAAAAAGGTTTTAATTACGATTAGTTTTGAAATGGTTTGAGTTCATTAATTATTTAGCTGATAATTGTCTTAATCAGCAGTGTTTTAGCAGTATCTCTTAACATTAAATAGCCTACGTTTACCACTTACAAGCTCGTGATTAAAAAAGCTACCAAATCAATATATCAGGACCTTTTACCGTATATACCGGTCTTCCAAATCATCTAACAGTTACACTCAAAATAAAACCTTAATCCTGACTCTGAACACCCGTATAATGTGGCGTATACCCTGCGTTTTGTCCTACGGCGCATGCCCTGTAACCTGTATCTTTTGGCTGCATCAGTGAGTGGAGTTCGCGTAGCTGAATTTTGGACCAATCACAATATATGACAAAACGACACAAACATAATATTTGCCATCGACACGCTAAGAAGAACACCAACGACGATATATTATTAGACTCGGCATGCACGATCTAAGAAACAAAAACTATTCTGTCAACTCGCTGAGGAACGACGTAAGCGAGGAGGACGGGGTACTGCATTGTGTTTGGCTAACTCAAGGTCTGTTCTGTTTCAAGGTATGTTTACGGCTCACAGGATTGGTCGAAATAAGACGGATATAAGACTTTTTTGCCTAATGTGTTGACAGACATCGGTCGCCTGTTATTAGGAGTCTGGTAATATTATATCGTCGTTGAAGAACACCAATGATAATATAGAAACCGTCCCATCCCCAGTCCGTCCCTGTGCCCTCAATAGTTCAGCCCAGCGGGGGGCGACTCTGTAACGCCTGCACGTCAGACCATGGCATTGTACCGTGAGATTGTATCTACTACGCTATTATGACCGTCAGATTTGTGGCTGGACGGGAGATGAAATTGTTAAGTCTCTTTGTGTTAGGGAAGCTGGTTAGCTCAAAGAATATGGAGAATGGTCGGATGTTTAGAATTTAAGGCGCCATGAGAATTCAATAAAATACAACGAACATAACGTTAGAAATATAAAATACTCAAAGAAAATACAACTTATCTATCAACGCTGTCAGCTGGTAATCTGCCCAAGAGACTGGCGGTGTTTCAAATCAAATCATTGATTTCTACTGAGCCAATTACAGGTACTTTTGAATTGCAAAAGGCATAAAATAAAAAATAGTACAAAAATGAATACAGTCAGTCACAAGAAATATAAAAGTACCGTAGATGGCCCATTCCTTAGCCACTGACCAAGGTAAAAGCCAGCTCATGGGTCATTGGAAGCGTCAAAGATTCATTTGGATATACCCTTTATAGAGGTTGTCAGCACCTGAACCCCACAGCCCTAGAGTTTCAATCACAAACTGATCGGAAATATAATTACCACTAAGGTGGTGATGATATTTACTATTCGATGATTCGATGTAAGTAAGTTAAGATTTTGACATTTTTAGGGTTCCGTAGTCAACAAGGAACCCTTATAGTTTCGCCATGTATGTAAATGAATTTAAAATGAATATTTAGTTAATCGATGAACATCGTTTTGTAATGGCGCTGAGTATTGTTACAGAAAACGAACAAAGTAGTAAAGTTTAAGCAAATCTACATGACATTGGTCATCACTTACCTACATCATCTTCATCCCCATCTCGGCGCAACATGTTTTCTTCTTCCATTCTCCCCGTCAGACGTCACATCAGCTTTACAGCATTAAATAACAAACTTCACAATAACACTTACAGTCAATAAAATAAAAGATTAATACAACAAATAAAGATAATAAAATTCCCTTTTAATTTCCATTACACTCCCCCACTTCACAATTTAAAAGTAATTTATAAACGCGTGCGCAATTAATTCTGCGCAGTCCGTTACTCATTGGTTCAAATTGAATTAGGAACGAGTGATGTGATCTACCCTCCTTCGGTTTAATGTGGGTAGTGGCAGTTTATTAGAAAGTCTCTTGAATTGATTTTTGTTATTATTGACTGTTTAGATTTTATTTTTGAAGGTTGGTCATTTTAATTGGACCTTTTTTTGTTATTTGGTTATATGCTTGCTCTGATTATATTGATCATAGTGAAAAGAACATGATTGGGAGTTTGACAATCGGCCTTTTTTAATTAGGGCATAATCACACACATACAACCCAGTAACTGGGTTATGGAGGTTAATTTTTACAGATAAAGACACGGAATAATGTTATTAAGTATCCGCGTTTAGTCGTAATCATTTTAAAGTCTAATTCTTTATGAATCGATTCGATTCCTCTTTATTAAACCTTCATTCTAAATGTAATTGTAATATTGCTAATTTCGAATATTGCTAAATAAGTCTCTGCACTGATGAAATCTATTATACTGAGCTCAAATATAGCTAATATGGTACCAAGCAGTTCAATATAAATTAGCCAATATTTATTACTCACAAAAAACGGTGCGAAAGTGACATCTCAATAACTTCACGATTACCTTACCGCCATTCAAATAACAACCAAAGCAATTGACAGCCCTCTTTCTAAACATAAGTGTCAAAATCCTTACATCAGTAGATCAATAACCAATCGATATACTGAATAGAATCCTACACTTCATTGTGTAACAAGAAGATATCATGTCGACCATAAAAACGAATTTATTTGCAACAAATTGTCACTCGCCATTCTTAGAAGGCGCCATGACACAATTATTTCCAAATTCGAAATCTATCTGTGTTGCCACAGTACAAAAATCTATTCGCGGGCAAATTGAACTTTACTGCAAAGAGGTTGAGTGGTTTGACAGCTACGGAACTGCAGAGTTAATGTTGTCTATGGATAAAGACGTCAAGTCAGGATTTAACAATGCGCTTTGATTGCCGTTGCCTATTGTACATTATTCACGGTCATTATATTCTATTTAGTTCGATATAACCGTTTAATAGTTTACGAAGACTTCCCCTTAGCATGCTTATTAACAATACAATAAAAATAAAATAGCCATACAGCCACTTTACACCTTCTCAGAAAACGGCAGTTGTTTAGAAAAAAAAAAATGAAACGTTCCTTTTATGAGTTTTTGTTACTTTATTGATAGGTAACCACATTCTTTCTCCCTTTCTCTACAGCCAAACGATTTTAAACTCTATTCTGTAGTTATATGAAGATTTCATTTCTATTTCTACCGCAAATTATAAGGTTGTCTACACAATAATGATACTTAACTTATGAAGTGGAAAACGATACCATCGGACTGTCAATCCCTTTTCACCGTCGCGTTAATATAAAATTAATATTTTTGTCGCAAAAAAAATGTCTATACCATACATTTATGACAAAGGTTGTTTGACAAATAATTTTCACATGAAATCGTAAAGTTGGAGATGCGTGAAATTTAAGAGGTATAATATTGTTCGCAGAAACGTAAATGTGTTTGAGATTTTGAGCAATATGGGATAGTTGATTGATTGATACTTTATGTTACAGTTATTAGTTTGTTATTTGACTATGGATTTTGTAAGTCGCACTCGTCGCAGGATGTTCTCCGGCCACCGTAGGCATGCGGACGGCGAGTAATGGGCGACTCGCTGTCTGATCATGGTCCATGCCCGGGTCGACGACGCGCTGTGAGCTCAAAGAGCTGTCAGCAAAATAACGGCACCCTAACGAGATACCATGACCCCGGAACGTAAAGGGCTATTGAAGGACACCGTCAATTTTAGTCAGTATAAGTCTGACAGTTCTTCCTGCCTTGCCCTGGATGGGAGTTATCATTTAATGATTTTACCACGCCAAAAAAAAGATTTTTGTTTCACTAACTTCATCATTTCAGCCTATTGCAGTAAACATATTCAATCAGATATGTTTTGGGCAAAATCTATAACTTGGGTCTTATGCCATTAGACCTGAATGCAGATTTTATCCCTTAGTATCTCAGTAAAGGATAAAATCGAATAAAATAAAAATCTAAGCATATGGAAAGCCACAGCATGCTCAGGGGGGTATTACAACATCTTAAAACCGGGCTTAGTCTTGCGAGTGAAAGTGACAGAGCTGTACAAGTCGTTTAGCGGCATCTCGTTCACTCACTGGAACAAGCCTGGTTTTAAGACGTTGTAATACCCCCCTGGACATACAGTTGTTGGGCCAGCTTGACTGGTATATTCCACGTTTCGGCTCCGTAAGTTTGGACTAGAAGGACTCACTCATTGCATATCGGGATTTTTAAGCAATCACATAGGCCGCACACTTACTTATGGATTTGTAAATCGGTCTGGCTAAAATCGCGTTCGCTGCGACAGTGATTTTTCCATACTTTCCATCCCTGCGGTAAAAGGTCTACAGGGTTACTGGTTAAGTCGACCTAGTCCCTTTAAGGGGTTAAAGTAGACCTCATTCTTGACTGATTTTACTATGGGAACCCCTATCCTAATCCTTACCGTTTTTGAGTAATTAGACTTTTGATTTTTTTCAAAAATATTCCACCTCTGCGTCATAAACTGGTTAAAGTAAGAATTTTACGACGTTTAGGACGTTAAAGTGATACTTTTTCGATAGCTTACGAACGACACATTCTATTGAAACCAGTTCATTTGATAAATTACTCAAACCTTGGCAAATAAATGGCTGTAAAGTTCAAACATGGATTTTTTTTTGGAGTTACCCTTGTCTTTCAAGTCAATTTTCTCAAAATAAGTGTACGGTACTAGATGTGCAGATTGCAGCAAAAACGCTACTATCTCATTAGCTTTTCAAAATGGTACCACAATATCCACTTTTAGTAAGAATATGGCCAAAAAATAAGGGTTGATACTGACTAGGTGGTAGGTATTTTAACAAAATTTGTTCTGTACGAACAAGTTTTCGTTTCATCAGTTATCAACGAATTTCAAAAAAAAGGAGCATATTCTAAATTCGACTGTTTTATTTTAATGTGGATGATCTTCTCCACTGATTGTAGACTGTTTTTTTTTATTTGCTGTATCTTCTTTGTTACGATTTTTTCTTGATATCATTATGTGGTCTTAGCTTTTTGACTCAATACCTCACATGGTCAATGAGATCAGGCCTTCTTTGTATTTTGTCACAACCATGGGTCGGAATTAGGTAGAGTCATGTACTTATACAGCGAAAGAAGAAACACGAATAAAATAGCGATAGGTAACAAAAAAATCACCAACAGAGTAAGTAAGAAAAATCGAACTGCAAGTGGAGGAAGTCGATAGACAAATAGAAATGTAAATTCGAATTAGAACATCCTTCTTCTAATGAAACCGGTTAAAAGTGTATTGATGAGTTTGGTTAAAAAACCACCTTGTCAGTATCAACCCTGATTTTTTGGTCATATTCTTACTAAAAGTGGATATTGTGGTACAATTTTAAAAAGCTATTGAGTCAGCAGTGTTTTTGCTGCAATCTGCACATCTAGTACCGTACATTTAATTTGAGAAATATGGCCTGAAAGACAAGGGTAGCTCAAAAAAAAAAATCAATATTTAAACTTTACAACCATTTATTTCCCAAGGTTTGAGTAATTTATCAAATAAACTGGTTTCAATAGAATGTGTCGTTTGTAAGCTATCGAAAAAGTATCACTTTAACGTCCTAAACGTCGTAAAATTCTTACTTTAACCAGTTTATGACGCAGAGGTGGAATATTTTTGAAAAAAATCAAAAGTCTAATTACTCAAAAACGGTAAGGATTAGGATAGGGGTTCCCATAGTAAAATCAGTCAAGAATGAGGTCTACTTTAACCCCTTAAAGGGACTAGGTCGACTTAACCAATAACCCTGTATACACCTGGTAATATTCTTTCTTTGTGGCAGTACAAAGGCTTATAGACCCTGTAACATTTAAAAAACTTAAATTCTTTTATTGGTTGATAAATATATTCATCTCATTCCTACACCGAACCAAAGTTAAAGTTATCCCTTCCGCACAACAAGGATTACTTTTCTTACCCGCACTGTAGGAAAGTCGTATACAAGGTGTTTAAACCTGGTATCGCACACAACATGTTAACGGAAGGCTAGACAACCAAGGCCAGTCATAAAAAAACAACCCTGTATTCGTCGCAGACATTTCCTTAATCCGCAAAAACACATTAAAAGTCCTACATGACCTGTTTATAATTGAGTAATTTAATCTGTGACAATTGTATCTTATCAACGATCTTTATTAGAATCATAGTATGAATCCTAATGTTCTACACACGGTATTAAGGGAAAAGGAACCTTGTGCGATGTGAGTGTAAGGTTGTAATTTGATTGGGGTTGCACTTTGGTTGGCCAATGCGTAGATCTTTCAGTGATACATATTGAATAGTAAGGTTTGGTTAACATTTGCGATTTTTCTTGCGACTGATTTTGTCGTATTGAATTTAAGTTTTCGTTTGAAATTTTTCAAAGAGATTTTTTTAAATTTATATTTATTAGAGATTGCTTTTTAATTCTCAAGTTTAATCGGTTTTTTAGACCTGTAAGTTGTCATAGATACTTGCCTATTCCTTCCCTCCCTTTCCTTACCTTCCTTAACTTACCTTCTATTCCTCCCTTGATCTTTCCTACTGAGATACTAAAGATAAATTTGTTTGAAAAAGTACCTAGCATGACAATCTGAATTCATAGTAAACACTAGCTGTGCCCGCGACTTCGTTCGCGTGGATGTCGGAAATTACCAATGTATTTTTTTGTGCGAAGCGTCGGGTAAAAAGGTCTCCCTCCAAAATCCCACCGTATCCCATCGTATCCCATCTTATCCCATCTTATCCCATCTTATCCCATCTTATCCCATCTTATCCCATCTTATCCCATCTTATCCCATCTTATCCCGTCCTGTTCCGTCCTGTCTCGTCCTGTCCCGTACTGTCCCGTCCTGTCCCGTCCAGTCCCGTCCTGTCCCGAGCTGTCCCGTCCTGTCCGTCCTGTCCCGTCCTGTCCCGCCCTGTCCCGTCCTCTCCCATTCTGTCCCGTCCTGTCCCGTCCTATCCTGTCCTGTCCCGTTCTGTCCCGTCCTGTCCCGTCCTGTCCCATCCTATCCCGTCCTATCCCGTCCTGTCTGTCCTGTCCCGTCCTGTCGCGTCCTATCCCATCCTATCCCATTCTATCCCATCCTATCCCATCCTATCCCATCCTATCCCATCCTATCCTATTCTATCCCATCCTATCCTATCCTATCCCATCCTATCATAATCATTAGATGAATTTTTATTTGAATATGTAGCAGAATCGAAGCTAGATCGCGCTATGAACTACGCGTCTTGGTGTGAACTGACCGTAATTTTACTTCTGAAACACTTTATATTCGAATAACTTTTGATAGACTGAACCGATTCCAATGAAACAAAAACTAAATTCCTCTCCAAGTTACGCTTAATCGTTGTGTATAAAAGTTATCTACATAAATTTCGTACATTTTACGTGATACCTGGACAAATAAACATACAAACAGACAAACAGACAAACAGACAAACAGACAAACAGACAAAAATTCTAAAAATGCTAGAAATGGGTTCTATTGGTTGTCCTTTAATACCCTGGCTAAATTTTTTGAGTTTTTTTTTAATGTACAAAAATAACTTTTCTACAGTTTTATTATATGTATAGATTTAATTATTTTAACATTCCAATTCACAAAACCAACCAGTACAGCCGAATCTATTTGGCTACTTTCTAACTAGACATAAAAAACCCAGCGACAGTCGCCTAAAAATCGCAGATGCGAGCCCAACCTTATGTCCTTGTGTGGCCATAACGTATTTTGGACAGAGGTCACAATTGATAGTAAAAATATTATTATTTTACGATTACTAATAGTAAAGATGGATACCAATCAAACTATGCCTAGATAACCAGAATTTGCTGATCCCACTTTGTACGGGAATTTAATACAAAACTAGGTCATTTTATATTGGAAACGTATAGCTACGTGCGTGTGGTAATATGAGTACGAGCGAATAAGATAAGTTGAACATGAATGAAAAGATTACTTCGAATCAATTTTATAGTTTCACTTGAATGCTATTTGACCTGATTACTTATTTGTATGCAAACCTAGTACAATTTTAAGCTATTGTGTAGGAAAAAGCCATTTATAAAAGAAATCTACTTTTATATAAACAAATTCACGTGTTGTTATGTAAAGTACCTACTTTTGCTTCGTGCACATTCATAGATTTGGTTACACAACTAAACGCAACTTTAGGCGGGAGTTTTGACAGTTGACATTTCCTTTTTCTTAATAACTTCAATACCATAACCAATTTACGCACAAAACATTTTTATAAATCAGACCATAAACAAAAAAAAAACTAAGAAGAGCTACAAAAAAGGCTTTGTAAAGTGATCCACCGTCGTCATAAGTAAACTATGGACAAAAACTGTTATTTTAAAGTATTAAAATGGGCGTTCTAACGCTGTCGGGAGCGATGGCAGCAAATTGCCATTATAATTGGCCGTTTAAACATGTTTGGATTCGATTTTCGAAACTCGTTTGGTTGCAAAAAGTTTGAAAAAGGAACGCATCTGTCATTTTGTTGAGTGATCGATTTGGAATGAGGGATAGTTTACGATAATCATAGGTTTGTGTTGTTTTTGCGAATTTCGTTCGGAATTGTAAGGGATAGTGGTGAAAAAAGTAATAGATACTAGGAAGGAGAATATTGATGGCTATTATTAATAATGGGATAGACTGGAATTATGTTTCGCTATGATAACTTATAGATAACTAAGTGGCAGTAATTTTATAAAACTCAAGAAAACAGTAATTTTTTTTAAAAGACAAAAGCTTTGATGAAAATTAGAAAAATATAGTAAGTAGTGTAAGTAAGGCTTCATAGGAATATACCCTGTGTTGAAAAAAAAACTGTGGATGACATAGCAAAAAGTGTTACAATGTCAGCCATTCTTAGACCCGAGTTCACCGACTCTCGTTTAACCAATGTTTGAGTAATCAGCCGATAAATTCTTAAACATCGTATCTTAAAAATCGTAAATTGTTGTATGACAACTCACATCAAATGTCAAATAGATGGTTAAACGTAAAGTCCGTGAGCACGGCCCTTAGTCAGCTTATTATAGTTTACGGCTAGACTAGGGACAGATCTTTCTCGAATTGCGCCCCAACACCTTTTATACCTTCTTTTGTACCTAGTCTGCCCTCCCATTTATTCAAAGATTGTCTGTATATCTAGCTAAAGGATGCCCCAAACTAAAAAGTTCCAGTACTACGTACGTAGGTCCTCAAACGGAGGTACAAATCTCCGTTTGAGGACCTAACAGCGCGCAAAGACGCTCTCAAAATATTGCTTCACACTTCAATGCAATTAGTAATCAATCAACAAACAAAAAACGATCACCAACATCATCCATTGTGTAAAGCCCATCAAAACCATTCCTCCCCAGCCATAACCATCTTCGATATTCAAAAACGCCACACGTCATAGATTAAAAACGTCAAGTGCTTCGCTGCATCACAATGCATTACGTATGACACCCCACCCTAGTCGCAGGAAGCTTGCACGTTTGACGTACCCATTAAATTATTACTATGACACCCGACGGGAATTCTGATTTCCATGACACGAGTATATGTGTTACGTGTAAACGACTCTCTATTTAAAAAATGTTGCTTCTGGTGACACTAAATTGACTAATTTACTTCGAAATAGTGAATTATGGCTGTGTTGAAAGAATGTGTCATAAGAAGGACTGGCTAGTAAATTTCTGGGAGACAATAAAATGTTGTTACCCCCTAAAACACGTACAGACACATTCAAATGAGAATACGTTGGTCAAGGTGATAGATTTATGACGTTTGTACGTGAGTTGTCTTTGGTTGAACTGTCAGATTCTTATCTATGGTTTAGAATGTAGAAGTTGAATGTTGAGTTTGTGAAAGAGTAGGCCCTGCAGCAGTGGTTAGCCATTTGAACCTTTGATTCGCTAATATAATTATTTGACTTTCAGAATGTGATAAAATTAACTCCAAATTCAGATAGACAAGTCAAACTATTCCTAAAATCATCTAGCTCTTGACCGTACGTGACCAGAAAATGAACTATTTAATTGGTCAAAGAATCAGCATTGCCATGCAAAATCTGCTATGCTACCATCATTCTCCCGTTGACAGCGGTTAAATACAAATTTTTGACGTCCTGTTACTCTTTTAATCCTATCGATTGTTCTTTGTGTGTTCCCAAAATTGTCTTCCTACATAGATCACAGTCATTATCATTGAAATCAATGGATTATTTAGTAATTTATGTTGTTATGAATTTGAAAATACTACTCTCCAACCTTTTCTAGCAACTAAATGCAAAAAACGACCATCTTTCTGCCGATGAACCGTCAAATACCACTAACTTTATCTTCAACATTCGCGCTGCCAAAGTACACCATAGATCTCTTACTAGTGCCAAACAGTTCTAGTTTTGCAAGAACTAATGCATCTTCCAAACCGTTACAAAACGGTGTCAAAACCGACTGTTAGTTATTAGTATATTTTTACGAAACCTTGCTACACTTGGCAAGGTGTAGACTCCTGCGCATGTGATCTGTGCGCTAACTGTGGTATTAAAAGGAATCAGGTGGCTTGTAGGCTATGCGTGTCAAAGGATGCACTAGTGTAGGATATTACTTTCAGTATTTCAACTAAGAACAAGGTTTATAATGTTTCCCAATGCTGGGACAAAGGCCTCCGGTTTGCGAGAGTGAGCGGGTTTTACAGACGGTGACCCGATTTGGTTACCCCCTTGAAAACTTAAGAAAGTACTTTCAAGGGGTGCGCAAATCATGACGCTGACTGTACTTACCTGCAATCCACATGATGGCCAGTGTGGGTTTATAGATATTACATATCTATGATTTCCACATAGTGTAGGTTAGATCGTAAGATGTCATGCACATGTCTTTGAATTTTTGGTTAAATACGGTATATTGTTTCGTCACTATGTTTTCCTTCAACGTTTTGGGAGCACTTTAGTCAGTACAAGTCTGACAGTACCTCTCGCCCTGCCCAGGGTGGGAGGTCTCATTTGATGATATAACCACGTAAAAAAAAAAAAGTTGTAATTAAATTAATTACTCAAAGTAAAACCTGCTTTGGTGCAATTTCGTCCTGTAATTTGTATATCAGGGGCCTTAGTCAAACAGCATACGACAGTAAACGACAATCGTTATCGTTCATCAGTCACCAATACATTTTCAACTTTATACCCCAGCGCGTAAAGTTGAAAATCTATTAAAAACTGCTAATCGATAACGAACGAAACAAACGAAAACGATCTGTGAACTTCAATAGATTTTCAACTTTACGCGCTGGGGTATAAAGTTGAAAATGTATTGGTGACCGATGAACGATAACGATTGTCGTTTACTGTCGTATGCTGTTTGACTAAGGCCCCAGGGCCTTTATCACTGGACTATCAACGGGTTTTATAACGGTGACGGGTATTACCTCAATTCTGTGACATCGAGACAAAGTAACATTTAATTTAAATGTGGTTATAGTAAAAAAAGTAGCTCCACTCTAGGACTTTCTCCTGTATCGTGGGTGCGTTTTTAAACATAGAAAGTCATATACGCAAACACCTAGACCCAGAACAACCACTCACGGAGCTCACGGAACAACCATCAGTCAATGGTTTAGCCATCGCGTAATCATACTTTAACTAAACCACATAACGTTTAATTTTACTTTCCTAACGAAAATCCTCATCAGGAAATCCACGCTGATTTACTGTTAACCTCTATACTGCGTTCTACAGAATTAGGTGTCTTGTAGGCAACGCGAGTCAAAGGATGCGACATGGTGACAATGACGCAATGACAGAGAATAGATCAAACGGCGCAGCTCTTGCGTCATTTCTCAAGAAACGGAGTCCATATTACCATCCGGATGAGGAGTAGGTGGAATATTTACTTCTTGTTCAAAAGACTGTTCGTATTTTTATCGTGGTAAAATCATCAAATGGGTCCTCCAACCCGGGATGGGATGGGAGGGGCTGTCAGCCTTGTACTGACTAAAATCCATGGTATGATCCTTCAATAGGTTATTGAATTTATGTTCTAGGACCACGGTTACGTGATGAGAGAGACCCGTGACCCCGGCAGGCTTTGGCTTTATAAGGGGGGAAAAGAAGCTAAATTTGACCGAGTACCTAAATACAGAAGAAAATTAGGGCTTGAAATTGACATGATGGCTTGACAAGATAAAAATAGTAAAATGGAATATTCTACTTTTCTGTTCATACAATAGAGAAGATACATAATTCTATTTTGCTAATACTAGCACAGTTATCTATGTAGAGATTACAACATCCAACTGAGCCCTTATCACGAGCTTTCAGTATTTTACAGCGTCTTTCCAGTATTTACAGCGTTCCTTGTATGGAAAAATGGAACAGCGCCTCTAGTGTACGAACAAGGAACTATTGTTTTCCTTGAAAATGTCAAAGGTCCAGTTTACTTTACGTCATAATAACTGAAAACTCATGATAAGGCCTATGCAAAGGAATTAAGACATAGAAGACCACCTATTCTTAACCAGACATGATACAAACGATGTTGTAGTAATATTTAATTTTAATGTTTTGTTAAAGTTATAATGTTATAATCGCCTGCGTCGCATATTGATGGCAACTTGTAACGATCATATTCGCAAGACAACTTGTGATCGCAAAAATTATGTGTGCATGGAAAAATTGTGGGACAGAGTATTCATAGAGCATAGATTTTTTTTACTTCGATGTTTATTTTTCAAGGTAATTGCATTTAAGACTAGAGTCAGCGCCACCACTCAAAATTCGAGGTAAATTTTTTTTCGTAGGTTCGCGACAATAGGTTATAGGTGACGCCGCGGCTAGATGCCGCTAGATTTTTAAATTTCAAAAAAAGAACTATTTACTACTGACCTTTTTCGATTCAGTTTTTTTTTCTATTCTATATTACTATTAGCAGTACGAATTTATGTCCGTCTACAAGTAGTATTGAGTTGTATGATATAATGTGAAAAAAGAACATAACTGGACATATAAAATTCTTACCGTATTTTGGTGTAAATTAAATTCGTATTTTAGTATTCATGCCTCAGCTTAATTTTTGATTGCTGAAAACATGTATAATATGTGTATGTACTTTGTATTTCATTTTTTTTTCATGTTTTTTAATACAAAATCTACTCTACCAAAAACTAAAACAAAAAAAAACACAAATCTACTCCATACCTTTACAAAAAATATGATATTCAACCCGTATACCCTCAATAAACAACGTTGCATTCAATTCAAAACTACAGGAACACACGGTGTGGTCAAGTGCGTATAACTATGCGTGGCGAGGCAACAAGACGCATTTAAACATAACTAATTCGTATTATGCGCTTAGAATTAATTTTAGAGAGAATGCAAGTGATGCAGCAACTAAACGCACGGTTGGCGGGAGTTTTGACAGCTGACAGTTTTATTTTTTAAATTGTTTCTTTTTTTTTCGTGTGGTCGGTTTAGGCCTGGTGTACAATGCAATTGTTTATTTTAATTTGACAGAACAATGTTCTATTTTAAATTGTGTCAATCAAAGTTCGAAACAAATTGTCTCTCATCACATCGTTTACTCTTGTGACAACTTAAACATTTATTTATTTATCAATCGTTATGACCCGTACAAGCGGTCCAATAGCAGAACCTTTGGTTTTCAACCAGCTATCGGAGGGTTTTGTGGTTCTTCGATGAGTTATAGTTTTAGCACTTTGTCCTTACTAATCTTATTCGCCTAAGTATAATTATCGTCATCTGCCTTGCCTTTTCCCGCAATCAGCTTATAAGTAGTGCAACTGCCAACTGAATGAAGCTGAATTTTCTAACGGTCTAAAAATGCAAATTTATCAGAAACGTAACATGTATTGTGATAAAATTCGTTAAATGGAATATTCTATTCTATAGTTGAAACAATAGAGTAGATAATTGATTAAGAACAATTTTATCGCAACTCTATTGTGATTTTGGATACCCTGAACTTTACATGGAACGTTTTACCAACCAAATCGCACATCACTAGCTAATACCAACATTCAGAAAAAGATCCATCCAACAGGCAAATATAACAGTTTAAACGACACCTTACTGTCAATAAATAGGCATTTTAGAAAGCGCCACAGTTCCCTAATAACCAATAACTTATGTCAATCGCGTATCTAATGAAGTTATCATTATATGATCTCTGTCCACGCCAAAGGAAGTGGAATCGTGATGATACTGTCAAAGATAGAAATGGCAACATTGTTAGGCAATGTGGCAGAGAGCGGGTCTTTTCAAAGGGAGTTATTGATCTTATTGGTATTTTGCAGTCGTTCGAAGATGGTTACGTATACTTTGATCCCGGTATTATATAACTTCGACCGCCTTATTACAAAATGGGGTTTAACTAAAAACATAGGCTTATATCACCAAAAACTACGGTTTACACAAACGTTATTACAAATTTTGCGATAAACCATGGTCTAACAGTTGTAGCTGTCAAAGGTGTGTCAAAGTTTCTCATAGCTACTTCTTCATTGTGTTGTTGTTTTTGTGTTATTTTCACCCAAAATGGATTAAAACGTGCTAGATTTAATTGTTAGTACCTACACATGGCGTATTTCAATGTTAAAGACAATGGTTCAAATGACGGTACTAAAGTCTACGTTATATCTAAGTTTTGTAATACGGAGAAATTTAAACCATGGTTCTGAAGATAAGCCTGGACTTGTTAGTACAGGTTTAAACGGTGTAGGGTCCGCTCGCCCCTTGGATCTTGCCCCTTATGATTAAAATGACCGACTCGCCCCGTATTTATTTATTTTGGTGTACCCACTCGCCCCTTATGAAGGGGCGAGTTGAAAATTGACATTAAAATAATTATTTTGGTGTACCCACTCGCCCCTTGCGGCATTTCCATTGAAATTTAACCAAGATAGGTACAGTCAGACAGAAAAATGCTTACAGTAAGAATAACACTACGTTTGATTACTTTAGTCAACTATATTTGTAACCTCACAAACTCGTCGTGATACTTGTGATTGTTTGATGTTTTGTGCTATCTGTTGAGAGAGTTGTATTGTGTCCTTATTTTCGCAAAAAAACTAAAGATATCGCGAAAATAAGGATAATTAGATAATGGCTGTAATCAGCAATAGTACTAAGCAAGCATAAATTCAAAGTTGAAAAATTACCTGAAATTGTCTTGTTCATTGACTTACTACCAGAAGTACTAGGCTATCATGTGTTCGAAGTGTTATTTATTTAAATATTTCTGGGTCGATTACCTGAAATTATCTTGTTCATTCACTTACCAGCAAAAGTACTAGGCTAGCATAAGTTCAAAATGGTATTTTTTTAAATATTTCTGGGTCGATTCCGAACCTAACCTAACCTTAGCCAACCCGGACCTAGTTCTTGATTAAAAAAAAACATTCAACTAATGAACTACCTACCCAGAATTATATAAATACCTACATACCGGTTTGGGCCTATGCTAGCCTAGTACTTTTGCTGGTTTTTTAATGTTGCACAAGACAATTTTAGGTAATCTTTATATCTACCCAAAAATATGACTACCACTTTGTACTTATGTTAGCCTAGTACTTTTGTTGGATAGTCAAAGAACAAGGCAGTTTCAGGTAAACTTTAGAATTATTTAAATACAGACTACCTTGAACTCATGCTAGCCTAATACTTTTTGTTAGCTTCTAATAGCCTCGCCTCACTGGTGTTAAAGCCAGTAGAGAGAAATGGGAATAGACGCTCGAAGTTGTAAGCAAACAACATATTTATTTTAATATTTAAAAACTTGTGTTGCTTACAGTACTTTTAACTTATTAACAATCGGGGGCGAGTCAGCGTATCTAAAAGTGAAGGGGGCGAGTCGGTCATTTTAATCATAAGGGGCAAGATCTAAGGGGCGAGCGGACCCTACACCGTTTAAACCAAGGTTTATTAAGTTTTTGTAATAAGGCCGCGAGAGTCTTAAGCTCGATTAATGGAAAGTCGTCTGAACGGATTTGTCGTATGGATTTTATTGTGAAACAATAATACAGTTGCTCTACTCTAGGAATTTCTCCTGTATCGTGAGTGCGTTTACAAGCATAGGAACACACATAAATACATCAACACCCAGACCCGGAACAATTTATTATTAGACAAATATTAATTGTTCAGTGCGGGGATTGAACCTGCGACACGCCACTGCGCCAACCATGTCGTCAAATCGTTCAACACTATTTAGACTGAACGAGTCATCGAATATTTATCAGGATGGACACTTGGACAGCACTTTGAAGACCGAGCGAAGCGAGCTCGCAATTTGGGGCACCCCGAGTAGGACAGGTTAGGTTAGAAGAGAATGTCTGATAGGTTTTTCCAATGTTACCCTGGTGGTTTTTCACCGCTGTTATGATATATAGGTATTATTGTTTGTATGAGATTCTAATTCTGTCCTCCCGAATATTGTACAGACGCCAGCATATCAACAAACCTCAATCTGTCAAATTTCTTGAATAGATTTTCAACCTTATTAATATTAGTGAAAGGTTAATGTTCGGTTGGTAAACTGTAACAGATTCTGGTAGGTTGATCTGCTCCAACGCTCTTACAAGGTTTTTGTTTCCCAGTTCCAAATCGAATGCAATTAGAAAGACTTTAGGAGAAATTACCCCGTCTTAACTTAAGCTTGTAATTATTTGCATTGAAACTGTGACGACTATGCTCGGAGTCTCTCTGCATGATCGACTCAGAAGTGAGGGGTTTCGTAGACGAATCAAAGTTGCTGACATAGCCCAACGAATTAGCAAGTTTTAGTGATAGTGGGCAGGTCATATAGCAAGCAGAACTGATGGCCGATGGGGCTTCGTAATTTCGTGGAATCCATGAACCGGCAAGCGCAGCGTAAGACGTCTACATACAAGGTGGACAGACGACCTTATGAAGATCACAGGATCGCGGTGGATGCAAGCCATCTTTCAACCGGTCCTATTGGAAGACTAAAGTTTTTGTCTATAATTTTGACTGGCCTGTTGGTCTAGTGGTTAGTGACCCTGACTGCTATGTCGGAGGTCGTGGGTTCGATTCCCACCCAGGACAAATGTTTGTGTGATGAGCACGATCGTTTGTTCTGTGTCTGGGTATAATTTATCTATGTATTTAGAAATATATAAGTATGTTTATCAGTTGTCTAGTACCCATAACACAAGCTCTGCTTAGCTTGGGACTAGATGGAATCGTGTGATAGTTGTGGAAAATTATTATTATAGGGGAGGCCTATGTTCAGCAGTGGACTTCTTTCAGCTGATATCACGATGATGATGATGATTACAAATATGAAACTGAAAGAAATATTATTTTTTATTTTACATTAAACATTTTTATGGTCACCGTTACAATCCATTCCCGATACTTCTCAGTACTAATTAATATGACACAATGAAACCTATCAATAGCCATCGATAGTAATTAATTAATTAAGTACCCAGCAATAGTGCCGATAGTTATTACGTATCCAGTGATAGTACGGACATATCCTATTGCTATTAATAGGAATAGCGCCAGCAATTCCTATCATATCTTATTAGTAATCTGTGGACTAATAGTGTGGTGTATCTTGGAATGATAAGTTGGATGTATGGATGTGTGTAATCAGGTATGGCTTGGTATTTCATCATCATCATCTTCCTGCCCTGGAGAGACGTCACGGCGTCCTGACCTATCGCATGACGCAGGTCCTCACCGGACACGGAAGTTTCGGGAGGTACCTGTGGCTGATGGGAAAGGAGGAAACGCCGGGGTGTCACCACTGCGAAGATCGCCCGCAGGACACAGTAGAGCATACGGTGCAAGACTGCCCAGCTTGGGCAGAGCACCGACGTGTCCTCACGGCGGCGATAGGCGGAGACCTCTCGCGCCCGTCGACGGGCGTCGTGTTCCACGCGCGCCTCAAAGAGCTGTCAGCAAAAATGACGGGGCCCCCTCTCAGAGGGCCAAAGCCTGCCGGGGTCGCGGGATTTATTTCTATTACCGTGACCCCGGAACATAAAGGGCTACTGAAGGACACCGTGGATTTTAGTCAGTACACGTCTGACAGTACCTCCCGCCCTGCCCGGGGTTGGAGGTCTCATTTGATGATTTTACCACGATAAAAAAAAAAAAAACCCATTTTACTTGTGGTCGGCGCAACACGGTTTTTTCTTCCATTCTCCCCCTATCAGACGTCACAGTGTAATGTACTCCTTTTTCTTTCATAACATTCCTTAGACAATCCATCCATACTTTCCATTAAAAAAAAAAAACCTTTTTTTCTGTAACAGGCACCACTTTCAAACTTCCCTTCTTGTTATTTACTGACCAAAAAAATATCCAGCCTTCTGAGGTCCTGTTACGAGTATACACGTAGCGCAGTGAGTGAGCGATTACACTGCTGTGCAGCGTGTCGTGGTTTCGATTCCCGCACGTGTCAAATGTTTATATAACCTACAAATAGTTGTTCCGGGTCCGGTCGTCAGTGTATGTGAATTTCTATGGTTATGAACGCACCCATGACACAGGAGAAATTCCTAGGGTGGGGCAAAATATTTAAAAAAAAGTAAAAACAGGGACTTTGGCTTGACTTCATTATCCGTTTGATCGCTTTTTGCAACGCTCGATACCAAAACCAAAATTCGAAGTTTTCTTTTGGCAACGGCTGTTACCAAAATTATGTTTTTTTTTTAGTCATCTTGAGAGCACTGGTGGCAGGCATTGGGTTCGCTTGGTGGGTTATGTCTCTCTCCCATAGAGGAGGCCTGTGTCCCAGCAGTGGGAACATTTATAGACTGATGATGATGATTTAGGACATCTTGTAAAGGTCGCAGCAGGTAGTTACTGCATGCTCTACCTATAAGAAAAATAGCCTGAAAGTACTGGTATAGTCCATGTAACATTTACCCACATAATTAAACTATACTACCTCTAACTTTAGTTAACTAGTAGCACAGTTGCATCAGTTACGCGCTCGAACTACATTATTGAACAAACATTCATTTGTCACTCATTGGTTCTGTCTCCGATTAGGGTTGCCACTTATTAAATTCTAATGACTTTCAGCAATATTTTGAGCTCACATGAGTCGAAAGGGGCTATTATAGTCCGGTTTATTATATTATCCGGTGTTTGACATCCTAAGGTTAAGGATGTCAACATTTAGGGCTTGGGCCTCCACCTTAGCCCTAAATAAATGTAGTTCCTACCAAGTCCTCGGGGAATTTAACTTCACACTTCAGTGACTGAGCGATAGGACTGCTGCGCTGCGTGTCGATTCGATTCCCGCACGGAGCAAATATTTGTATGATCCACAAGTAGTTGTTTCGGGTCTGGGCGTTTGTGTATGTGAGTTTCTATGTTTGTAAACGCACCCACGATACAGGAGAAATTCCTAAGGGGTAACGTTTTAAAAAAAAATGTAAGTAACATTCAAAATGCGAAAGTTTGTGAAGATGTAACTTTCTTACTCTTCGTTCTTTCTCTGTTTTTAACCTTATAAAAACTACTGAATGGGTTTAGATAATAGGTAGTGATATAAAAAGTTATAGTTTAAAATAATATATGTATACTTAGAAGTTACGAGTTGTAGGTTCAAACCCCGCCAGGCGCATTACTTTGTTTAATTTATTTCATCACCACTGCTCTCAAAACGGTTAAGGAAAACATCTACCAACCCGCACTGGGTCCGCGTGGTTGATTATGGCCCACTTTGTCTCTCAGAGAGGAGGCATGTGTCCCAGCAGTGGGAACATTATAAGCTGATGATGATGACCTTCGAAATAATGCGTGCAAGGTCGTTGGCAACGGCTAGTCTTTTTTAAGACAATCTACTTTTTGTTTCGAGTAGCACAACTAGGTCCTCTTCTCTCCAAAGGGCGGTTACTTTGGAGGACTACTACAAGACCTTACCATGACGTTTTAAGCGAGAGTAATTCCAGTGTGCAATGTTCTCAGAGAGCCAAAGCCTGCCGGGGTCGCAGTACTTATTCCATCACCGTGACCCCGGATCATAAAGGGCTATTGAAGAACACCGTGGATTTTAGTCAGTACAAGTCTGACAGTCCCTCCCGCCCTGCCCTGGACGGGACGCATTTGATGATTTTACCACGTAAAAATAAAGTGTGCAATGTTGGGCATCTCTCTCTTCAACCGGGTGAGAAACACCGAAATTCGTAGAAGAACGGGAGATAGCAAAAATAAAGTAGAAGTGGGCGGGCCATATAAGCCATAGACTAGATGGAAGATGGGGCAGGAAAGTGTTGGAGTGGAGACCACGAACGGGAAAGAGGAATGTAGGGAGACAACCGACTAGGTGGACAGACTATCTTGTTGAAGTGGCCGGAAGAAACTGGATAGGCATAACACAAAAATGCCAGAAGTGGAAAGCTTTGAAAGAGACCTACACTCAGTATTGGGTGACTAAAGAAGAAGAAGAATTTTTAATTATTGATAAGCAGCCCTGTTCAACCCTCGACAATTAGGCATTCTCTCAACGCGTGCTTGTCTCTTAATGTATGGTCGTTAAGTCATCGTACGTGCTCTGATTGTGATGCAACTGATATCACTGAGGTTGGCTTCACGCTTGATGATAGCAGGATGGACAGAGGTGACGTCTTTTTATTTTCATCATCATAATATCAGCCGTAAGACGTCCACTGCTGAAAATAGACATCCCCATAGATTTCCAGTAGGACTGGTTGGTAGCGGCTTGTATCCAGCATGATCCTGTGGTGTTCATATCGTCTGCCTCGTGGGTGAACGTCATATGCTGCGTTTGCGGTTACGCTTTTTATTTTATCCTGGTAAAATCTTTAAATGAGTCCGCGGGACGCGAGAGTCCGTCAGACTCGTACTGAATAAAATTCATGATTTCTTTCAATAGCCGTTTATGTTCTAGGTTTACCCGATAAGACAGTCTCGCGACCCCGACAAGAAAGGAAAGGGTACGTTGATGACTTGATTGACGAGAGATAGCTTGAAAAGTTAAAATTATACTCTCAATAAAGTGAAGGAGAACATCGTGAGAAAATATACAAGAATCAAAAAAAAAATATAAAAATAAATGTGACATGTACCAAACGGCTTCTATTTTTTTTTGCAAGGATTTAAAGGAAGCTAAACAAACCGAAATTCCGGGGTCCCTGAAATCTTGATAAAGCTAGTTTTAGATTTGGTGAGCATTCATCCATTTTGATATACCTACAAAAACAAGGATTGATGAGCATTTAAATTATAATTGTAGCCTTACACAATGAATTATTCCCGTTGGATCCCAAAAACTATTCCCGTTTGATCCCACATGCTGTGAAAAATCTGAATGGGAGTACTTTCAACGACAAAATTGCCTTTTTTGGGAACTTTTTTTTACTAAAATTCATAAATTAGTCTGATAGAAATCTTGAAAATAAAAAAGTTACACTTTTGTTTTGATATGTAGGTACACATATCATCATGGAGTGGGATTCAATGGGAATAGTTTTTGGGATTTAACGGAATACCTAAAAATGGGATCCAAAAGTGGGATTTAACGGGAATAATTCTACACAATTACTAACCTCGTCCGATCGATTCTGTTCGACGTTTTCATCATCATAGCTTTTGGCTCCCTGCCAGCATCATCAGCCTTCTAGGTCCGTGTCACGAAGGAGAAAGTGTCCAATAGTCCATTAGTAAACTGATACGATCACGAGTTTTCCACTAAATCATTATGTCATGACGTTCATTGCGATTGACAGTATCTGCGAATCCGGGATACTTCATTAGTTTAAGGAGAAGCATAGACATGTTATTAGGCACGTGTTCATTTTAAGAAACAACTTTTTTTTAACCGTGTGCGTGGGTACATATTGTTATAGGAATATGATGACAGGAGTGCTAACAGGGGGCAGACCCTGAAGGGCCGAAAAAATATCCAGACCAGGACCACAATTGGCCAGACCAAGGCCCTGTTGAAGAAGCTCGCACTGGGGCCTTAGTCAAACAGCAGATGACAATCGTTATCGTTCATCAGTCACCAATACATTTTCAACTTTATACCCCAGCGCGTAAAATTGAAAATCTATTAAAAACTGCTGATCGATAACGAACGAAACAAACGAAAACTATCTGTGAACTTCAATAGAACTGCTGTAGTCTGCTGTTTGACTAAGGCCCCTGAGCGCATCAAAGTCTGGTTATGGTTACGGGACATCTGGTCGAAGATTCCAATTCCAGTTTTAGTTGGAAAGATATACGAATTCAGCAACTGTCTAGACTTTTCCCAACTACATTGATGTCGGCTTCCAGTCGAACCAGATGCAGCTGAATCTCAGTATTTTACATGGAGCGACTGCCTTATGAAGGTCGCCGCAAGACGCTGGATGCAGGTCGCTTCCAACCGGTACTTGTGGAGATCAAAAGGGGAGGCCTATGTTCAGCAGTGGACGTCCTATGGAGATGATGATGATGATGATGACTGCCTACACAACACAGTACCTAAATGGGTAAAACGATACCCAATCTTATTGTTTAATTAAGACTGACTTTAAAACTGACTTATTAATGACAGCCGGGACCAACGCCAACATCTTTACATTCTTTCCGAGGCACGGAGGAAACTCGCTATGACAGAGCGGTCACCCAGCCAAAGGACAACCACGGAAAGCGCAGCTTAACCCGAAAGATCGGCCTGTTTGTATGTGTAGTTTAACTTTATTGTCAATCTTTCCGCAAGCAGATGTAAATGCAAAATATTTAGATACTTACATCTGCTTTCAAAATGTTACCTCAACTGCTTCAACACCAAATTTTTTAAAGGAATGTAATCCAAATTATATCACTGCCAATATAAACAATTCCATTCACTTCTAAATTCGCAAAATAAGTAATGATATCATTCTAACCAGATACAGTACACCACAAAATGTGACATCATTATAGAAATCTCTCACACAATTTTAGACACTTTCGTCTTTGGTTTAAGAATGATTATTGCGTGTATTTTCCAGGTCAGCTGTTCCCAATAAGGTATTAAACGGAAATGTTTTTGATTACGACATAGTAATAAAATGTTTATAGCTATGTCTTCTTATTGAATACTAATTTGTACAGCTTCTTAAAAGGTGTTATTTTTATTGTTGAAAGATTATTTTTTTGATAAACGAAGTGCGACATAACAATAATCATAATTGATAAAATAAACGTTTGATATAAATTTAAGTTAATTTTATATATTTAATTTAATTTTGATCGTTAAAAACACCTGTCATTAAATAATAACAGTTTTGAAGATTCTCTAAGTAAGACAATTCAATTTATTCACTTTTTAAGATGAGAAGAAAAATCGGTATAGTTTAACTGCAATGCTTTTTTGACCATTATTGTGCTAGTGTCATATAAGCTGTCGCGGGAAGTCCCGCGACAGCTTAAGATATATATAGCTTAAGAGTAAGTATCTCTATACCGTGACCCTGGAAGGTAAAGGGCTATTGAAGGACACCGTGGATTTTAGTCAGTACGAGGCGGACAGTCCCTCCCGCTCTGCTCTGGGTGGCTCATTTGATGATTTTACCACGCTAAAAATAAAAATAAATGTAAGCTTATTGATAACAGTTCATTTATGTTTTCCTGGTAGTTTTCATAAATATAAGAACGGTTGAATAATTTTAATTCTATCGATAACATTTGCAAATCCGTTACGCTCGTCTCCATGTTTCATAGTTGGTGCGTCATTATTTAGTGCATTTGAAACTTGGTGCGATTCGAAAAATATACCCAAATTAATAATAATAATCCACAACTATCACACAACGCCATTTAGTCCCAAGTTAAGCAGAGCTTGTGTTATGGGTACTAGACAACTGATAAACATGCTTATATATGTCTAAATACATACATATTATAGATAAATTACACCCATACACAGAACAGATGATCATGCTCATCGCACATTTGTCCTGGGCGGGATTCGAACCCACGACCTCCGGCATAGCAGTCAGTGTCACTAACCACTAAACCAACAGGCCCGTCAATTAGAACAAGAGCAGGCGCATAATGAGAGCAAACTTAAAAAAAAAAAAACGTAAAGTGAGAAGTTCCTAGAATAGACTTCTACAATATCATACATTTCACCTTTCAATCACACCAAAAACCTATCCAAACACCAAAAATTTTTTACAAAAGACTTTCTAAAAATCTGCGTGCGCGCATCTTCTATAATTCGAAGCGATCTCGCGACGTATCGCCATCTCCGTCCGTCCTGTAGCGCTCTCTCGCTCCCACGTCATTACGTTATTAGTCTGCATGGTACTCCAAGAGCTGTGATTAGCAGGTGATTAAGGTTCATTCAACATAATCATGTAATTATTTATTTATGTTTTAGAGTCGAGTGGGTTTTGTATGTAGTATATGCAAGGTTTTCAGATAAACTTTTATATTTTTGATTGATATTTTCGTTACTTATCAACTTGCATCGCTATAAATTGCATTCCACATTATCAATTTTTTGTGTTTTTTTTTCGATACAGTTACATCAAAAAAAGGTAGAAGAAAAATCCTAAGAAGCTATCTACGATTTAATCGAAGTGTCTGTTTGACATCAAGCTAAGGAAGAACAATTGCAGCGAATAAATATTACCCCAAAACATAACATTTAAAGCGTTTAAAGTTGGAATGTAAATGGATTCAAAATTCAGCACTTAAGTATTATGAAAAATGTATCCTAGTGAGTAGATTTCAAAAAGCCTTCCCTAAACCTTAAACCAAATCATCCTTGAATTTATTAAGATTGTTTAATCTACTTTTAATATTACTAACTAAATATTTACAGAATATTCAAAGAGGACACTACTAATTGAAACTAAAGTTAAATAAATAAATAAAATGGCTACAACACTTATTAGGTGTCAAAGTACTCCTTCTCCTATTATAATTGAGTTAATTACAGATTGAATTAAAACATAAAATATCCCTCAATAATGTATAAACCTAAAGCGACTAATTCCTAATTGAAATACATTACTTTCACACCAATTACTGTGGACGATTTATCTAAATATCTTGCATATACTGTGCGAGTGAACTCGGCACGCAGTAACGATATCTGCTCACGATCGGTAATGAAATGAACGAGAACGTTCCGTAGCTGCGGTGGGACATACGGACAAACAAGAGGGACAACAGAGGGGACAGTTTGATTGAAGTAAAAATATGAAAACAATACAAAGTCCAAAATTCTAGGTGGTTTGAACACGCTTATTTATGCGAGATACTGCTAATAAATATCAAATTTTCATGAAACAAAATGTATTCTTGAAACAAAGTAAACGCAAGGTGAATAAGAAAGTAAGAGCAATTTGTTAGAGAAAATTAAGATTTTTCATTGCGTGACTTCCATCAAAATAATGTCATATTTAAAAAAAAAACGTAGCTGCCACTTAGGCCTTAAAGTTACAATAACAAAATATTGATATCAGTTGTCAATAAAAAATGTAATCTATCCATATTATAAAAAAGAATTTCTCCAGTTATTTCGATTAACTTCAGTAATTGATTTTGTTTTATGAATCTCAAGATTGCACAAATTAAAAAAAGTTTACGTCTCACTACAAATAAGTTAAACATCTGTTGAACACTAGTCTAAAAAAACTGTCAACTGCAAAACAGCATTGGACGTTGATATAAACGGGTCGTATTGCAGTTACACTTATTTTTAAACAAAATAAATGTTCAACAGATGTTTAATTTTTTTTTCGTACGCGCGACGGTTACAGTTTAAAAGAAATATTCGTCGCACTTTTTCCCCGTGTGTCCACCAGATATTTACCGGCTAGTTAGATAGACATTTTCCACCGGAAACACACCACATTACAACGTTGTTTATTGTTGTTTGCGAGTACGAACAAATAACGAGTCTGTTTGTACGCTCAACTTATAATTACTGCCACCTTTATATGTGTGGACTCATATGTGGAGGTGCGGTGAGATGTTCCCACATTATTGAACAGATTGGCTAAAGAAATGACTATACAATTTTGTAGATTTATTCAGTCGTACCACAAAAAGTACATAATCTTTTTTTTATTGTTTTATGCCAATCCTATACGTTCAATATAACATAACATATAACATTTATTAACATAACATAACATTTATTAAGCATAACATTTTTATACAATATTTTTGAAGCCCTTATTCCAGAACTAGATATTAAATATCTGTATTTCAAAAGCCAGGATAATGTGTTGAACACTTGGCTAAATAAAGTGTCAAAACCCATTTTGCAGTTGACAGTTTTTTAGACAAGTGTTCAACAGCTTAGCAGTAACTTTGTTATAGTAAGACGGATATAGTGTCTTCTGCATTTAGTGGTGGCAAGCAGGACTGTTAACCAAGGCTTGTTGAGCTCTATACCCAGGTCGAGCAAAAAGTTATTGGCTTTTCCTATCATTATGCTATGCTATCAGAAGTAGCCACATCTTAGTTCAAGGTTGATGGCAAAAGTACGGGCATGCGAACGGCGAGTAATCAGTGACTCGTCGTCCGATCATGGACCATGCACTGTCGTGTTCCACGCGTCTCTCAAATAGCTATCAGCAATCTGACGGGACCCCCATAGAGGACCAAATGCCTGCCGAGGTCGCAGGACTGTCTAAACAGGTAACCGTGAGCCTGGAACGTTAAGTACTATTGAAGGAACATCGTGGATTTTAGTCAGTACGAGTCTGACAGTCCTTTCAGCTCCACCCAGGGCGGGAGGACTTTACAATACTAAGAAAAAAGGTGAAAATTCAAGGAAAAATATATAGTTTCCGTGTACTTAGAGTAATGGTAGATACGTATTATTAATTGCAACGGAAGTCATATGCATTTATTAAAATTATAACTAGTCATGTGGTAACACTGTAATCGTTCTAATATTCCCTGAGGCAATTTTATTCATAATTTCATTATTTTAACAGTACAAATAGATTCTAATAATGGCAAAATCCAAAATTAAATTCTAAATCTAATTTTATAGGAAGAAAAATAAATCCTTTAAGATATGTAAACCAAAATAAAATAAGTATTATGACCTGAATTGGACTAATAGTAAAATAATCTTGTTTATAACTTCATAATTGTTTGGATTTTTGGTTTTCGACCTTTCCTGAACAGGTAACTTAAAAAGACTAAAATAAGTACTAAAAATCAGAAAACAGTTACACGTCTACGTATTGTGATGTCCCAAGTGATAGAAAATATGGCCGCGGGACTTATTTCCATCACCGTGACCCCGGAACATAAAGGGCTATTGAAGGACACCGTGGATTTTAGTCAGTACAAGTCTGACAGTCCCTCCCACCCTGCCCGGGGTGGGACGACTCATGTGATGATTTTACCACGATTAAAAAAAAAGTGATAGAAAATATAAAACTAAAAGACCCCAAATATAAAATTTCTTCCAGCAATCGCATTCATAATAACTAGACCAACGAGATAGTTATGGTAAAGAAAATTAACGAAAAAAAATAATTAAAATCCACTGCGTATTTACAAAAGTAAATTAAATCCTAATTCAAAGCAATCATAATAGCAAGGCACATTAATTAACGAATCACCCGATAATTGCTTTACGAAAAACTAATTAATTCTGCCTTGTTCTTATAATTACCTATAACGGTTAATTAGTGCTGCGATAAGGATTCAAATTAAAACGGGGAAAATTATATTTTCTTAGTATAAGATAGTAAAGTAGTTTTTATTCTAGTTAACTGTAAATTAATCAAACACAGAGACTAAAAAAATGACCAATTTTGTAGAGATTACGATGACATGATGATCTTTTTTTTACTTTGTAAAATCATCAAATGAGTCCAGGAGGAGAGGAGGGATTGTCAGACTTGTTCTGACTTAAATGGCTATTGAAGGACACCATGGATTTTCCATAGCCATTTAAGTTCCGGGGTCACGGCTGGGGTGTGAGGTGGACGCTGTCCTCATGATTGAACAGTTGTCCCGGCTCGCTATATGAATAAATAATTATATATTTAGAACTAATAGGGAGTAGGGTTCACTCAAAGGTTTCGTTTACGTTGACGGACTAAAATACTAGACTGTTTGATTTCGTCAATATTTTACCTTTTTTTAAAGTGGTAAATACATCAATAATGAGCCCTTCCACCCCGGGCAGAGCAGAAGGGACTGTCAGACTTGTTCTGACTAAAATCCACGGTGACTTTCTATAGTCCTTTACGTTCCGGAGTCATGGTATCTCGTTGGTCTCGCGACTCCAGCATGCCTTGGCCCTCTAATAGGGGAGCCTCGTCATGAGCTTTTTATTTGAGATGGGCTTTTCTCTTGACTATAGTCTAGCTAGGTCAAACGTTATTAACAACGTTTTATCTTACGGTACAAAAATCTCGGAATATAATAAAGTAACAGCAAATTTTTATGACAGTGTAAACAATTTGGCAAACCAATTAGCTGTTTTAAAAAACAATAAAAAAATACACACACACACAATTAAACAAATCTTAAAACCACTAACAAACAAAATAAAACACATGCCTTCGCCGAATTTCAGCGATCGTTTTACAGTATAATGTTTACAGTTTTTATTTTCTGAAACACCCTGGTTACTGGGAATGGTTTACAACCCTTAATAATTGGTTTTATATCACCTTGTTAGCTTCGAGGATGACGGGAGCCTTGTTATGAAGGCTGCTTTTACACCGAAGTGTAACATTGTGGTCCAAGCGAATGTTCGTTTAGAAAAAATTCGCTCGGTTCGGTTAGGATCGAATGATTAGGAGTGCTTCATGAGGTGTGGATATTCCGGTAATATTTACTGTTAGGTACAACATTGTTTTAACATTATTTTTGAATTTTACGTACTTTTACTGCAGTCAAACTTATGATTGCAGAGATGAAAATTCAAAGAATATTTTTGGAAGTAGGGCTTTGGAGATGTTAGGTATATTTTTTACCAAATTATAGTGAAACATGTCTTTGAATTTCCAAATAAGTTATTATTTTTTAAGTAATTGCTTCATTCTAGATTTATTGTCCTGTATCAAGCGTGAGTTGACAAACAACTATTTTTTTGCCATTACTATAGTCCTCGCCATATAAGTGTGGAATAAAGGTCATTGATCCTAATAACGCATCGTTAGAATTCCATTATACCATCGTTCGAATTTCAAAATAAAATGTAAGGTCACGGTCGCCCCTTACCACAATTCGATTATTTTGATCGTGTTACGACACTTTCTTTACATTTTTTCGAATGGTTTTGAAATATTGGAATACATTGGCACACGGGGGTCAACGAATTTTATTCCACACTTATATGGCGAGGACTATAATACCTATTTTTGATACCGTGCCATAATTCAACTCGCAACACGCAGCGTAGAAAACAACCGTTAAGTAATTGTGGCAACCATAGACTAATAAGAATCAATGTTGTCCAGTGTTGTCATTTGTATGCAACACAAAAAAAATGCAATGGTCAAACGAACATAATTACGTCATTTCATAAGTTCGCTTCGGTGTAAACGCAGTCCCAACCTAAATAAGTAGTCAACATTAATATATTGGTCACAATAGTCCCCTCAACCACAGACTATAAAGCGGACCTACTAGGAACTCATTAACACACCTACATGGACAAGCAGTTAAACGTTTTAGATAATTACCGACTGATTGATTGATAACGTTTCTTAAAATCGTCCTGTTTTGATGTTCAAGTATTTAGGACTTTATTTATTGGGGCAATCGGGTTTTTTTAAATAGATTTATGTTTTGAGAGCAGTAGTGGGTTATGGCATCGAATTAGGTCGATATTTTAAGTTGCGAGCTGAAACCTTGGGAACCATTGTATGCGTTGTCTATTTTCTTCTTAGACTAGGGCTAACGGAAAATGCCGTTAATTATCAAGTTAATCGACGTTTTGTTAAAACTATTACCGCAAAAATTAACGGTAAATACCGATTAGTGTGTCAAATACAGTCGTCACTATTATTCAGAAGCTCTTAAAGTCTAACAACTAGTCTTACCATGGGGTACCGTATATTACCCAAATACTGGATTGTGGAGGTCCGATAGACAGTGAAGCCGACCCCAAAAAATTTGGAAACAGGGGGCCGATTCTCGGTTTTAGAGATGGTGTCGAACTCGACAAATATTTCTAATGACATCATTTTTTCGACAAATTCTAAAAGTTGATATGTCAAATTGGCCATTTGTCGAAGGCTAACGTTAGACTTCAGTAAAATTTTTCGAAAAAATGACGTCATTAGAAATTTTTGTCGAGATCGACACCATCTCTAAAACCGAGAATCGGCCCCCAGGCACGCAGATGGCGCACTACTACTACTACTAGTAAAAAAAAATTATTTAAATGTTACCTTTTATAAGTATCCCATCAAAATAAGATCTGACTTGGTTAGTTCTGATATAGGTTATATTAGGTTATTATTGGCACGTTGCTGCTTGCTGATTTTTGAGAACTTGATTTGATACGCAACAGCGTGTCTATATATTTATGATTACTGACTTTTTCTCTATTTTTAGCATAGGGCCCAGAAACGGGACCCTATTTTGAAGACTCGGCTGTCCGTCTGTCTGTCCGTCTGTCACCATGCTCTATTTCATGAACCTTGGTAGTAGCACAAATGAAATTTTCACAGATGACGTACTTACTATGTGGAGCCCTGACACAGCCAGAAGGCGTCGCGGTAGACCTCGTAGAAGATGGCGGGATGAGCTGGATAAAACTAACAAACAGTGGCTCACATTAGCCTTAGATCGAAATAGTTGGAAGTCATGGGGAGAGGCCTTTGCCCAGCAGTGGAATGATACAGGCTGACAGTAACAGTAACAGTAACGTACTTAAAAATAAAATTACAAATACAAGCAAATGATTCTAATTACTGCAATCCTCACAAAAAATAGTCAACCACCATCTTTGCCCAGCTCCTAAGCCAAAACCCGACACGGTGATTAGCACGTAACTCTGTTAGTTATGAATCACCGTAATCTCGATTAGTAAAATCAGAAACAAACTCATTAAATTGGTTGTAGCAATAATCAGGAGATCTCCGGGTTGAGACCGGCCTGCCCAGTGCCCAGCCGCTGGGAGGTGTTGAAAAACAGATTGGGACAAATAAAAACATTGAAAAAGTATTCGGTCGTGTAGGGTGACTTTGGTGATGGATTTTGTGGGATAGTCCTGTTTTAATATGACTGCGAGGCGTCGTTATGGCTCAGGTTTAGTCGACTCTTTATAGGAAACATTTTTTTTAGCATTCCAAGTATGGGGTTGGAATGTCTTCTCGTATCGTTTGTTTTGTATTGAAGTATTTTGTATCGATTTGAAGCAACGAAGAAGAATTTTAAAGTATAATAAATGTTTCATTATTATGATTTGATGTAGATTTGTCAATTCAGATTTAAAAAAAACTAAACTTCTGTTAAGCCTTGATTGAGAATAATAGTGTTTATAATACTTTAGTATATTAACCTAGGTATATAGATATTATATTTAAATAGGTTTATTTTAGACTAAACTAGTTATGACACTTGACATAGTTATCGAGTAATAATCAAAATGTTTTCAATTACAAGGCAGTCAATTTACATTACAAAGGCTTGTGTATGTGTAGTTTATATGACAGTTTTTATTCGATCGAAAGTCTTCATTAATCTAAAAAAAACTGTATTTTGTCGGTGTTATGCATACCTACTCTAAATAACAGGAATATCCCTTAAAAAACCCACAAACATACTCCCCCTACACCCCACTAAAAACACAAGAGGACAATCTTACGGGATCTTAATTGGGGTCCAAGCTATGCGCGGCATCCGTCGGCTGTGGACCCCGTAACAATTGTTTTATTGTCCCAACGGACCCCAAACCAGGTTGTATATCAATGTCGGCGACGGTTCGTCTCTCTGTCCACTATTTTACTTTTAAATCACAAAGGTTTATGTGGTCTGCAGTGTCTTGAAGATGCTGGGGTTATTCGTAAAAAATCATGTTTGTTTCTGGGTAAAAAGACGTGGTTTTAAAGTCTTTCTTTTTCTTTTGTTTTGTTCGACTTTCTTTTGAGTATTGCGTGTTTTTTTCCCACCGAGATTGTGGATTTATTGATGGTGTGTCAGTGTGTTAATTGTGTGTGCATTTACTAAGTTTTAAAGAACGAATCAGTGTGTTAATCTAGTGCACAACAGTATCAGCAATATACAACGTGTAACGTTAATAAGCGCAAAACCTCTCGTGGGGTAACTCAGCCCATGTTACTGAAAAATTTATGTTCTAAAAATTTCTATTATAATTTATATTATTATTCTATAATTTCGCAAAAAAAATGGTTTTTCATACAAAATAAGAAATTAATTAATTGGGCCCATCAGTATGAAAAACATATTCCTATTAGCGACCCTATAAAATGGTGTAATAATAATTATAGATTCCTGGCCAGGATTACTGATTCTTCTAAATTCCAATGATGCAGTTTTAGTTTTCGTCAAAATTGGCCTCGAAAGTCCTTTCAACATTTTTGGTTGTTTCTTATAGTTTCGGAAATAGCTATCCACGCCCTGTTGAAACATTCACCCTTTATACTTTCGACTTCTATTATTAATCTAAGATAATATATTTTATAGGAGCGAGTGCGGGGCAGTGGTCCAACTGCTCCGTCCAACTAGTTGGACCACGGGCCTTCACTAGGGGCAATTGTCCAACTTTAAAAATAGTTGGACCACTGCCCCTAGTGAAGGCCCGTGGTCCAACTGGTTGGACGGAGCAGTTGGACCACTGCCCCGCACTCGAAATAGGAGTAATAAATCTAAGTGGCTAGTATTTCCTTACCGGAGTCGCGGGACTAATGATTACCGTGACCCAGGTACGTTAAGGGCTATTGAAGTACACCGTAGATTTTAGTCAATACAGTCCCATTCAGAGCAGGGCAGAAGGGATCCTGCCCGACTCTAGGTAGGAGGACTTATTATAAAAATGGCTAGTATTTCTGAAGTGTTTTTATCCTTGTTTCCAGCCAAACTTTCTCAATCAAAAAACCTCTTGTCTCCACACATTTCATCAGAATACATTAGGTATCCCAGTCTTCTTCAACAAATCGTTATCTCCTTATTAGTATAATAAAATAAATAATATAATAACCGGCATCGGATCGCGACGGAGCGCCGTACATCACGCGAGCGCCGGACCGGACAGGCAGACCGACGGACAGACGGTGCGAAAAATTAATTATATTTATTTATTTATTGGCCACTGAACTTGCCGTGTCGTCGTTTTGTTGTTGTGACGTCAGACCAGTGTATGTGTGTGTGTATGTTGGCAAATAAAGGGTATTGTTGCAAAATGCAGAAATTCATAGCTTAGGATCGTATGCTTCACCGTGTCCTCCGCAGTGGTGACATCCAGGTGTTTGTTCCTTCCTCATTCGTCTCAGCAACCTCCCAAAACTTTCGTGTCCGGTGAAGACCTGTGTCCAGCCACTCCTCAAATAGGAGTCTCGCAGCAGCAATGGCGGCGTGCTCGTAACCGTGACCCTGAAACGATTGAAGGACACTGCGGATTGTAGTCTGTACGAGTCTGACAGTACCTCTCGTCCTGCCCTGGAAGGGAGAACTTTTGATGATTTTACCAAAACAAAAAAAGAACAGACATCATCATCATCTCCCTGTCCTTATACCACTTTACTTGTGGTCGGCGCAACACGTTTCTTTCTTCCATTCTATCACAAGTCATAGTATCATTTACTCCTTTTTCTTTTATATCCTTACTTATACAACCCATCAGAACAGATGAAATACACAAAGAAATATACATAATTTGGAAGCTGTTAATTTCCAAGAGTGTGAGTTGTCTGAAAACTGTGGTTTACTCTTACATCATCGTCTTCCTGACCTTATCCCATTGTTACGTTTTTCTTCCATTCTCCCCTATCAGATGTCACAGTATCATTTACTCCTTTTTCATTCATATTATATAATTCCTTAGGCAACCCATCTTTTCTTTGGCCTTCCTCTTTCTCTAACCATCAAAATTTTCTGTTTACTCTTTCTTAGATAACATATATTTAAGCTTATGTATAGCATTAAGCTATTACTTCTACATAGAGAGACGACACCACGCATCACCACTGTGTCACATCCAGGATGAATGCTGTCGTGATACGTGGCGTCGTCTCTATACGTAGTAATAATAGCTCAATGATGTATAGGTACATCATTAACAGCTTTATATAGCAACATATTATTTAAGTTATTTAATTCCTCGTTAAAAATGAAGTGTATAAATGAATTGGAACATGTTATTCACTTATTGCAACAGTTATCATCAGACGTCGTTTTCATTATTTGTATCGGAGTCAGTTGGACGAAAAATCGATTACACTTCTCACCAAATTAATCGCTGGAACGAATTGTGTGGTACAAGTCACAAGCGGTGAGCGGTTTTGATAAAATATGAGTTGTATTTAAAAGATATGAGAGTTTTGATTCAAACTGAACGGTCGGTTAGATGCGACGAATCATGAATGTGGTGCATCCCAAAAATGTTACCTATTGAACTTCGAGAAAGAGGTCGCCCGAAGAATCCAACTCGGATGGGCAGCGTTTGGGAAGCTACGTGATATCTTCTCATCGAGAATCCCGCAGTGTCTCAAAACAAGGGTGTTTAACCAGTGTGTGTTGCCAGTGATTACATATGGCTCTGAAACGTGGTCTTTGACTGCTGGCCTTTTAGAGAAACTAAGAGTCACTCAACGAGCATTGGAAAGAGCTATGCTCGGAGTTTCTTTGCGGGATTAAATCCGGAACACGGATATTCGGCGAAGAACCAGAGTCACCGACATAGCTCGTAAAATTTGCAAGTTGAAGTGGCAATGGGCAGGCCACATCGCTCGTAGAACTGACAACCGATGGGGAAGAAAGGTTCTCGAGTGGCGACCACGGACCGGAAAACGCAGTGTAGGTAGGCCTCCCACTAGGTGGACCGACGACATCGTGAGAGTCGCGGGCAACCGATGGATGCATGTGGCGAATTGTCGTTCGGCGTGGCGGTCTAAAGGGGAGGCCTATGTTCAGCAGTGGACGTCTTCCGGCTGATGATGACGATGATGATTGAACCGTAACCACCATATTACTGAATTCAGGTGTCTTATATGTTTATAGAAACTTCTGAATCATGCTGGAAAAGGGAGTTTGTTATCAAAACAGTATCTGTCACACCGCACTTGTCTAAAAAAACTGTCAACGTCAAAGCGGCATTTCATTTCATTTCGTTGATATAAGGGTAATTTTGCAATTTTACTTGTTAGACAAGCTTTCAACAGATTTTTATCTTTTCGTGGTAAGACGGTAATGCTTTTACCAATTGCTAAAATGAGTAAAATAAAGAATTACTATTGAAGAATATACAAATATTGCTCATTTTGTAGAAATAAAAAGAAAAAATGGTCAAATGTACCTTGTTTCTCTCATTTTATCCTGAAAAATGACACAGCCTATAGTATTTTATCACTTTAGTTTTATAACTTGCGCCAAGCCCTTAAGGACAAAGTGAGACAAACCTTTTTAATTTGCAATGATTAACACTGCCACTGCAGTCGTGTGCTTTTTGTGCAGCTCTCAACAATTTATCATTTATTATTTAAATATTATCTGACCAGGTTATGGACACTGTTGATTTTAACACGCTCATAACGGGGCATGAAAGTCATAAAATTTTATTGCGCATAAGTATTGTTTATTGATCGCTTTTTGGCAGTAGGTAGGTAACATTTCTTGGCACGAATGCGCTTATGCATTGAATAAATCTAATTAGTCCGTCAGTAAGGATAATTATCAAATTACCCACCTTTGTCTTGGCGCAGTCGGGTAAATAATAATTCCCCTATATGTTCTTTGTTATGTAAACATTTGTTTTTTTAACGATTGAGAGCGACTGACTGCTGCAGTGTGTGTAGCGGGTTTGATTCCGCACGGTACATTTTTTTTTTTAATTTCTACAAGTAGTTGCACGAAATCCAAAAAAAATGGTTTTAAAATCCTTAAGCTCTTATTGTCTATCATTTCTTTTCATTAATTCATTAAAAATCATTCATAAACAAGTGAATTGTATTGTATTATTCCAACTACAACCATCACCTAAATACTAAGGTCACATTAACGGGAAATGCCGTTAATTATCACGTTAATTTACGTTTATACGAACATTAAAATACATTTATCGAGGAAATCAAAGGGAAATGCAGTTAGTGTGGCTCTACTCTTAATATAAAAATGAAAATGGCTATGTGATGTCAAAATGATGTAGCATGTCGCTCGATCATGCAATAAAATTAATGTCCAGATAACAACACATTAGCAAGATAAACTTGAAAGACACCACAAACGCTTAACAAAAGCTTCCACAATCACTTAAATCTTTCAATTCCGCTTTCACTAGAAATCACTTCCCGCCACACATCGTTTATGAACAAACAAGTCTTATTTCACTGAGTTAATAATTAAAGCCAGTGATCACTGACTTACGATCGGTTAGGCGCCTAACAAAATGGAGGCGTCTGATAGCTAATTAAAAGCAATATATAATGGTGGAACGCCCCCGCTGGATGGGTCGGGACTAGTTCGGGGATTTTTTGTTGGGGAGGATTCTTTTGTGCTGGAAAAATCATATCAAATGAGTCCTCTCGCTTTGGATGGAGCGGAAAAACCTGTCAGACTTGTACTGACTAAAAGTCTTCTCTGATCCTTCAATAGCCCTTGGCATTTCAGAGCCAACGTATCCTTTACAGACGGTACCGCAAGTTTGTTTTATGTGCGATGGGTTTATTCTTGGCCTTATTTTAGGTCAGGATTGACAAAGACAAGGTCAAAGATGGATCGAGCTTACCCAGAAGAAGCCTGTTCACTCTAACTTTGAAGAGATTAGGGTTGCATGTGTTTGAAAACAGACGCAGGCAGAGAGTTCCACTCCCTCGCTGTCCGCATAACAAAAGACATTTGGAAACGCTTAGCATGAATTGATTTTCTTGTTTTTATACTTAATTATTTCCTTTTTATACAAAAATTTTATTGACTTCGTCTGTAATATTGTATATTTTTATACAATAAATAAGGCTCAAAATACTCTGAACTTTTTAAATTCACTTGTCCCAAACAAAACTCTTCCTAACTGGAAACAAACCACTTGTTCCCCGATTATCTAGACAATTAATATAAAGTATTGTGTGTTTCCGCGCTGCTCCGGTGCACTGCTCGCCGTCTTAAATGAACATTACGCTTGTTATACAAGGGAGCAGAGTAGTATTATAGCTAATGTTGGTTAGTGTTAATCATGGAGTTTGTTAAAGTGTTGTTAAAGAACCTCTTTGGATTATTAAATAGAAAAAATCTTGCTGAAGATTTTTTTTTACGTGGTGTAATCATCAAATGAGTTCTCCCGCCCAGGGCAGTGCGAGGGACTGTCAGGCTCGTACTGACTAAAATCCACGGTGTCCTTGAATAGCCCTGTACGTTCGGGGACCACGCTGATTATCTGAAAAGACAGTCCCGCGACCCTGAAAATTTGTGATTGGAGCTGAATAGGCACGGATGATGCAATGGTCTAGCGATTGGACTGTTGAGATGTGTGTCGCGGGTTCGATTCCCGCACGGATCAAATATTTGCATGATCTGTAGATTTCCTGGGACTGTGTGTTTGTCTTTGAGTTCAAATGTTTCTAAACGCATTTCAATTAACAAAAAAACCTATTTGAATTGGATATCTGTTCAATTAATAACAATGGTCGTCAGCATAAAACATTAACAACTAGAAATTATCCAAAAAGCATGAACGATATTGTAACTATCTAAATCATTACTTTTCCTCTCAAAGCTCTTCCACAATAAATTGAACAGTATTTTCTTAAGAAGTCGACAAAATGTAATAGGACTATATCTATAAACAGCACAGTGACAATTTTATTAAATCAAAAGTTTTAATCGTAAAAAATAAATTAGCATCGTTTCGTTACGCGATCGCGAAATTCAAATTTAAATAAAAATTCAAATTAATCTATCAAAAAACTTTCAACTATCATCAATTTGAAATCTATCAGGTTGCAACGAAAGAACTTTAGAACTCAAAATGGACTCAACCCCTCAACTCTTCCTACGAACCCTCACAACGATGACACGTCTAATATTTTCATATCTAATGGAAGAAAACTACCATTTATTAATATGTTTATCTTAAAATCGGAATGTAGGACGGTATAACAACACTTGGCATGTACTGTCGACAAAGGGTTTAAGTGTACAGGCAACTAACATGAAACTTCTTTTTTCAAAACTGCAGTGTACTGAGTAGTTGAAGATTAAGATTTTTAGCGTTCCGTAGTCAACAAGGAACCCTTATAGTTTCGCCATGTCCGTCTGTCTGTCCGCAGCTTAGCTCAGAGACGCCCAGTACTAGAAAGCTGTAATTTGGTGTAAAAATACGGATTTGTTGTTCCGAAAAAGTGATAAAATAAAATCTAGTAAAAAATTTTTTTTAGGGTACCAACTTATAAAACGTACTTGGATAACATATTTACCTAAACAAAATGTAGCGTAGGACATGTTTTTCAACTGCAAATGTAAGTTTGTCAACTTTAATTAGTTAAAATTAAACTCAGAGAATCAGTTTAGTTAGTTCACATAAGTATTTTGAAGTGCAACTACGGAACCCTACACTGTGCGTGGCCCAACACGCACTTGTTACTGTTTTTTACTTACACCGATACTGTGATAGAGTTACTTAGTGAAACTAGCTTTATCTTTCAGTTATTGGAACTTACTAATATACATACAAAATTTTGATGTAGGTTAGCTAGTCAAAAGTTAGTCGCAAGTTTGCGGTGACTTAGCGAGGGGCGGCGAGCCGTAAGATCAACCGAAAAGTTTCACGAATTTTCAGGGGCGAATTCACGTACTTACAAAGTAACTAATGTAGTTAAAAATATAGATTTAGAATATAAAATAATAAAACAGTTCAATGAAATTGCTTTTCCATAACATTTTAAAAAATATCATCATATGCTAGAGATCGTAATTTTTTATGTGTGTACGTTTACCTACGCGCGGTCTCCATTTGAGAACCTTCCAACTACTCTTTTCGTATGTTCTGCAGCATACCAAGCTCTTTCGTCGACAGTACCTAATCAGGTAGGTGGCCAAAGTGTAAAGTCAATAGGGGACGGAAACGGATGTGTGTGTGTTTGTGCGTCAATATATTAACCGGAGCTGTGAGTGTGCTGCGTCATGCGGGGTAAGCGGGAGGTTGGTCGGAAGTTTGAGATGCTCGTTTGTATTAACACTAAAAGATACCTATTTGTGTTATTGCATTGTTGGGCAATTGATTTGTTTCATTTGAGTCTTCATTATCAGCTTATATTCGTCCACTGGTGGACAAAGGCCTCTCTCAATGCACGCTACACTGTGGAGTGGACCATTCAATATTCCACAAAATTATCAAATGAGTTCTCCCACCCAGAGCAGGACGGGAGGGAATTTCAGACTTGTACTGACCAAAATCCACGGCTTCCTTCAATAGCCGTTACAAATACTAACTAATAACGTTCCGGGCCCCCGGTTACCTGGTAAGACAGCCCCACCACCCCGACTTTGGCTCTCTAAGGTGGGCCCCGTCATATTGCCGACAGCTCTTTCAGGCGCGCGTGGAAAACGATGCACCCGGGCATGGTCCACGATCGAACGGCGAGTTGCCTATAATTACTCACCGTAAATGCCATGGGTATATATAATAAAATAATATAATATCAAACAACTTTCACACAACGCCATCTAGTCCCAAGCTAAGCAGAGCTTGTGTTATGGGTACTAGAGACAACTGATAAACATACTTATATATTTCTAAATACATACATATTATAGATAAATTACACCCAGACACAGAACAAATGATCATGCTCATCACACAAACATTTGTTCAGGGTGGGAATTGAACCCACGACCTCCGGCATAGCAGTCAGGGTCACTAACCACTAGACCAACAGGCCAGTCAATATCTCTCAGAGGTCCTACGGCTGATATGACGATGAAATAAAATTAATCCAACTTCATTTGTTTCGTCTACCGAAGATCTTATCTTCCTCCTTTTTAAATCACAAATAATACATAATGCAGTTTTTATTTTTAACAGAATAGGGTATTTTACTCAATAAATGTTACTAATCCGAAATATAGATTATTAAAAAATATTAGACGCGTATTTTTTCTTTTGTCACATAAACCAAAATACAACGCTTCTAAAAATCACAAAACGTCACTCGGTCGGTACAATTTTACAAGCGTAATGACGTCACATGCCCCCACTCCCGAATTTGGAAGCGTTTTATCTTTGTTAATATTCATTGATTTGAAAAAATAAAAAATACGTGTCCATTATTTTTCAATATTATTACTGAGGGACTAAATAGATTTTCAATTTATTTATGCAGTAAAATACCCTATTATGACTAACTTTCTTATTTCCATAGGCGAGCGTCCATTTTGAAAAAGGAAAGATCCCAAAAAGGCCTATTTTTCTTTCGCTCCACTAAATCAGCACGGAAATTCAATATTTGTGAAGAAAACACGCCGCGACAAACAGACAGACCAACGAACAGACAGGAAGCGATGAGCGCTGTTTAAAACAAACATTGACCACTTGTGGACATTTGTCAAGTATTGGAACGATTTTGGGAAAGAAATTGGTAATTTTTCTCATGTGTTCATTAACATAATTTTGTGTTTTGTTGCTATATGTATGACGTGGCTTTAGGAAATCAAATTAGTAGTATTCATAGTCATATGTCTTTTTTTATGATCGTTTAGGATCTCATTTGCCCACTTAACTGACTAAGGCCCCTGGAGAAGGCCTTAGTCAAACAGCATACGACAGTAAACGACAATCGTTATCGTTCATCAGTCACCAATACATTTTCAACTTTATACCCCAGCGTGTAAAGTTGAAAATCTATTGAAGTTCACAGATCGTTTTCGTTTGTTTCGTTCGTTATCGATTAGCAGTTTTTAGTAGATTTTCAACTTTACGCGCTGGGGTATAAAGTTGAAAATGTATTGGTGACTGATGAACGATAACGATTGTCGTCTGCAGTCGTATGCTGTTTGACTAAAGCCCCTGATGGTAAGCAATAATGTAGTCGACGGTGAAGCTCGCTTACCTAGAAGTAATCTATATGTATTTATTATTATATAGTACTAGCTGACCCGGCAAACTTCGTACTGCCTATATAAGGTATATTTACTTACCTTTTAAACCTTCCCTGGACTTCCCAAAATAATTAAAAACCGAAATCAGCCAAATTGGTTCAGTCATTCTCGAGTTTTAGCGAGACTCACGAACAGCAATTGATTTTTTTATAAAACAGACTACTCTTTATTTACATCTCTGAATGTATCTAATTATGCACTCAAAACAACAATTAAACGTTTCCTAGGTGTATTTTAGATCATATAATTATTTGATCTGGAATCAAAACCACGAAAGACAGCAGCAAATTGCTCAATCACTGCGCCAACTTACCGTGGCACTTATGTTACTAAGCTAACTTATCCTACGTTAGCAAATAAAGAAATCTTCTGAAAAGTTTATTTGCAAAAAGCTGTCTAATTATTATGTATTTCATCACTAGCTGTTGCCAGCGCTTTCGCCCACTACAACTCGAAAATTATTTCACAAGAACGTAAAGTCGAGATTAAAACTACCCTGTGTAATTCCAGGTTATAAACTATATATGTACGAAATTCCATCCAAATAAGTTCAATAGTTTATTTTTTTATTTTTTTATATACAGGCAACTTTAGCCCATAGACCTGACCTTACATACTGACATAGACCTTACAAACTAACATCCATAATTCTAAAAAAACAACGTTTGTTACTCTACAGTCAGAAACTTAAGCCTATGTTAGTAAACACTTCACTACACTGTGCACTAAGTCATTGTGCGTTCTGGTGGCACTTGTCCGCGGAAGCGACGGTACACCACATGCTTCGACCAATACCCTTAGCACGAGATTTCAGTAAATGAGACGTACAGTAAACTGGAACTTTGACACATTTAAATTGTCAATTTTCAAGAAAAAAATGGAGCAGCGCCTCTGGTGCGCGAAGAAGGAACTAATTTTTTCCTTGGAAATTGTCAATTTGAAAGTGTCAAAGGTCCAGTATACTGTACGTCTCATTTACTGAAAACTCGTGCTAAGGGTACAAAAGTCCTCCTCCATGTCGAGGTGCAGAAAACACGCTGGTACGCAGTAGTTTATGCGTGAAAGAGTAACAAACATCCATACATCCTCACAAACTTTCACATTATAATAAGTTAGATTAGATTTTAAGGCTATAACTACATAATTAACCGAAAAACCTTTTCTCTCTAAATTATAACCATAATCATGTTTATGTGTTTAAACGTTGTAGTATGTCTGTTGCTGGTTGTTGGTTGCGAGCAACCGCGAGTATTTGCAGGCTGTTAACTCATTTAATTTATTGCTGTTGAAACGTCCCTGTTAAATTGTTATATTGATGGCCCTGCGGCTTGTTGGTCAGGGTTGGCACAGAGAGAAAAAAAATTAAATTAAAATTTTGGCACATTTTTTAAAATTTAAATAGTTTTTTTTAGCATGAAAAGAAAAACAAAAAACGAATGATGTAAAAGAAAGATTTTCTGCAATTAGTATGGAAGTTCTTGGTAATGTATGATTTTTTCGCATGAAGCAATTCTACCTACCTACCTAGATCTTTTATTTGTAAGAATATTCTTGCAATTGTAGAAAATTTTCCATTTTGACATTTTGAGAATTTGCCTTTGAGAATTTTCCATTTTAAGAATCACGCTTTTGGAGAATTTGCCATTTTTAGAACCCGTCCTTTTGCGACTCGGTCACCATATTGAGAATTAGGCTTTTTGCGCCTAAACCGAAGTAAGGTATCGGAGACTTGCGTCGCATTGTGTACAAAGGGGTTAAACCTGCAAAATAGATCTATATGCAAAAGCACGGGTAAGACACTTTGTGTCACATTGTATTATCAACATCATCTCAGCCATAGGACGTCCACTGCTGATCATAGGCCTGCCCTTTAGATCTCCACATATACCGGTTGGAAGCGACCTGCATCCAGCGTCTTCCGGCGACCTTTAAAAGGTCGTCTGTCCACCTTGTTGGTGGACGTCCTACGCTGCGCTTGCTAGTCCGTGGTCTCCACTCTAGCACTTTTCGACCCCATCGGCCATCTGCTCTGCGAGCAATATGGCCTGCCCATTGCCAGTTCAGTTTGCTAATCCGGTGGGCTATATCGGTGACTTTAGTTCGTCTACGGATCTCCTCATTTCGGATTCGGTCACGCAGAGAAACACCGAGCATAGCCCTCTTCATAGCTTGTTGAGCGACTTTGAGCTTTGAGATGAGGCCGATGGTGAAAGTCCACTTTAGGTTTAAGACCACAAGAGCCAGAGAAAATAGGTAAGTACTCAATTTTATCCTTTATGCTAGACCCAACTTGGTAGCAGTTCCGTCATACTAACATCGATTACTATCGAGATTTTATCTCTTTGCACGCGCTAAAAAGGTCGCCATTACTCACCACACTGGCAGGCTGCTAGTTTAATAGACCATCAATTATGACTAACATGATTAACTATGTCACTTAGTAAGGAATTAAGTGGGTTTGTTATGTGTTGGTGATTTTAATCTGAAAGGTTTTGGTCTTTATTAATATTATAACTGCGAAATAAATTGATTACCTGAATAACTTTTATTGGCTGTAATAATTATCTAATGAGTTCTCCTGCTCTGGAAAAAGCGAAAAAGACTACATGACTGACTGAAAGACTACATGACTGACGAAAAGACACTAAGTATTCTTTTTTTTGTCTTTTGTGATACAGGGCTGTGGACTTGAGGCCAAGTGTAATCAACTGAAAGCCTGACCACCTGGGGCGATCCCCTATAAAATCTATGGTCTGCTCACATGTCCGCAAAGTGCGAGAATGTTCACAAAGAACATTGGTTACCTAAGCTACATGCGAGCACACGAAAGACAACTCTCCGACCGCGAACCTGGCAGGATAACTTTTGAATAAATAAAAATGACGTATCATGTTGGAAGATATGCCAATAAAAATTTCTTTGTTTTTTTAAACAAATGTAATCGCAAATCACAGTAAGGTATCATTTGTTTTTTTGTTAGACTTATAAATACTTTTTCTTGAGCTGATGAGTGTTTTCTTTTATTATTTTTTTAAACAATTTTATTCAAAAAATACTACTGACTTATATGTATTTACTAAATTATCAGATTAGTAGACATTAATAACTATATCAGGGTGATACTTTAAGTATAAGTAATGTTTCAGCTTGTAATAGTAATAATATAATTAATTTAAATTTAAATAACTTGTAACTGCCATCCCTGAGCATAGCCCCGCCTATTAGTTCCTCAACTCATGCTCAGAGGCGAAGTGGGAGCCAATTTGAGCTCAACACCACGCACACATACACACCTACACTAACACACACACACGGGGGTGTGTCGGTGTATGCTCATGTTTGCATTCAATACTTAGCTCAAAATCATTTAGTTTTGTAATGTCGTTGTAGTAAAGTACAGTCGCGTTCATTAACATGTTGCCACGTCTAGAGTTCAAAAATATATGAACATCAAAATATTTCAAAATATTGTGACAACTACAAGCAACATTAAATTGTGATCAAGATTCTAATTCATTAATATGTGACCACTTGTTCTCAATAACATCTGAACAGTGAAAGATTCACAATTATGTAATACAGTAATATCTAAACAAGTAAATGTAATTAAAATTCAACCTTATTAGAACGTGATAAAGATGATTTTACTAACAATCTTAAAATTGCGTGGTCAAGGAGTTTGCAACATTATTTAGGTATCACTGGCTAGTTTTGCATCAAATGACGTTATTAAAAATAAATAACTGACGCAAATGTCATTCATAAAAAAATATACTATGGCACTGAAATAGTCGTTTCAAAAGACCTAAAAAGCATTCGCGCGGAAAACAATTGAAATACTTTCATTTTTATAACAATGTAAACTGGATCTTATTTATTCGAGCAAATAATATACTTTCCTATTCATGTAGAGATAATTATGAAGCTTACCCTGCTCAGATATTATTAAAGCTAATACAGTATACTTTAATAAAAGGTGATGACATAAATTATTGCCTAATGCAAATTATATATTTTTGAACCTTCACAAGAGACCATATTTTTGATCAATAGATTTGTAGAATTTATTGAGCTTATCAACGCTCACAATATTTTGAATCATTGGCAATGCCAACATATTATTGAACTCGACTGTACATGATTATTATTTTGTAATTGATATAATAAAATAATATTTTATAATAATTAGCGAAATTTCGGAAATTTTGGATCACAAAATATGGACTGCGGGACTGTTGGCGGTTGGCGCAGCGGTTGAGCGATCGACTGCTGCGCAGCGTGTTGCGAGTTCGATTCCCGCACGGAACAAATATTTGTATGACTTACAAGTAGTTGTTACGGGTATGAGTGTATATGTGAGTTTATAATGTTTGTAAGCGCACCCACGACATAGGAGAAATTAAAATGCGGGACAACTTTAAAAAAAAAAGTTATTTGACATACGACTTCTGTTCCCAACAGTACTTAACAAAAACACTACACAAACACACAATACCAGTTTCTCGGACAAGTCGGTTAACTGACGTTAAAATTAAAGATATAGGATAAATATGCGGCCCCTGTCAATAATTTCAATAAATATGGCGAACGACCATAACTTTGCTTTTTGTTGGTTTAATTTGTTCGACAGAGTAAATTATTGAGCTTTTGTTATGGAGTATCAGGTTTGTTTACTAAGTGTGGTTTTAATGTTCCCACTGTTAGGACACAGGCCTTTTCTCTGGGAGAGGGAGTGGGCTTTAATCAACCACCCGACGCGGTCCAAGTGCGAATTGGTAGATTAGATTAGAATATAGTTTTTTTTACACCAAAATTAATAAACAGCTTTTTACAATATTATTGGTAAGATGATTTTTGAGGAAAGAAAAATTCTAGATTGCAAGTGGGATTCGAACCCGCGTCTTCTGGATAGGTACTCCATACGCCTTAACCAACTAGGCCATTGCAATCCACATTTGCAAGCCGAAATTCTCTATTCCTCGTTAACGCTTTATGGTAGCGTGGTGATGAAATAAATTGTTGTAGCAATATGGAGAATTTAATAAGCCGTGGATTGTTTAGGGCTAAATTGAAGAAGTTTGAAAAAGCCTTACAAAGTTATACTACAGACAGACAGGTGATTTGTTTCATGTTTTATTATCATTGAAATTATTTTACATTCGTTTCAACTAGCTATAGACGGCGTTTACCTAGGTATATGAATCAACGTGGGACGTAGTATGTTTAGTCATAAGCTATCTTTTTGGACAGAAAATATTTGGATGATACCCAAATGGCAGTGAAAAGGGCAATGATCTTTCATGACTGATCTTTCAATGAGTCTGATGAGGAAACCTGTAAAAAGGACTAGATTATATTGTGGGCCTTGAAGGTCGATAATCAATGAGACTAGTTTTAAAAACAGAAGTAGGTATAATATCTTTTAAAAGCCTAGTAAGACTTTCATCCTACTAATATTATAAATGTGAAAGTTTGTTTGGGTGGATGTATGTTTGTTACTCTTTCACGCAAAAACTATTGAATGGATGTGAATGAAAATTGGGAAACAGACAGTTTATGACCTTAGGATAGTTTTTATACCGATTTATATTCCCGTGGGATGATTATAGAGTTGTAGCGGGTGAAACCACTGGCAGCAGCTAGTGCTTTATAATTTGCGACATGCATAAATCAGAAACCAACGACTTTTTGACTTTGTTCAAGAGGAAGTTTCAATACGTGGCGCTTATTAAACTTCTGATTCACCTCACACACAATTATTAAAAAAAAAACAAACTACCAAAACCTCCACTGACCCCTCAAGAACCCAACAAGCTCTAAATTTGTTAACAACCCGAAAAATAACTCATGTTCCGTGCCCAAAGCCCGAGGGTAACTTCATTAGTTCATTATTTTATGGGCCCCAAATTTGGGCATTAAAGCCTATTATTTGGACCAATATCAGGCCAATTATGGACCTTCTCGGAATGTCGATGATTTGTATCGGGTAGGAATGCGCTGATTTTTTTGACTAGCCTTGGATGGGCGTGAGACGGGGGCAGATGAAATTGCACTTTTTAATGATTGTTTTTTGGATTTTAATTGTATTTGTTTGTTTTTTAACATTGATTATTTAAAAAACTGAGAATATTTTCTTTAAAGGCAGAGGAAATGTCGTTCTGCTGGGGTCGCGGGCCGCGGCCCTATAACACAAAAGACAACTAAGGGAACGAGTTGGTTGGTAATCAGTCAAATCTGGCAGTCACTTCTATTAATTTGATGATTTTTCAAAACCAAAAATGAGGAAATTTCATCAATTAGTCTCGAAATTAGAAACATGATAAAAAAATCATGATGATGTAAAATCATCATGAAATTCATAGGATTGGTACAAAAGGCAGCGACAATACTGCCACTTCTTGGAAATGTAAAAAGATCTCATGAAACTGCTGGTTATTAATTAATTAATTTAAAAGTTTTTGGTCTAGCTAGAGAACTACTGAACATGTCTTCCAGGTTCATTATTAAAGTGTTTTTGGGTTTTCAGTCAGGAATTACTCAGTAGCAGCCACGGAATCTGGATTTATGTTCGATTGATGACAAAGAGGCTCAACACCCATTACACAACCATTATCTGAAAACTGTAGCCTGATGTCCGTTTTCACGTAACAAAGGTCTACTTATCAAAAAAAGCTCTTTGAAACTTCACAGATCAAGCAAGGAGGCTGGATTGAAACTAAGAGCAACAAGAGTACGGCTGCAGACGGTAATTAGCGCAGCGTATTGCTGAACATCGTGCTGCGCCTGCGCCGGTAGGACGGACAGCAGAACAGGGAGCAATAAAAGGTATGGAAAGTATTAGTACAAGAAGAAATTTACTGATATCACAATATCCTTCTATAATTGATATCGGATTTTTAAAAACACAGTTTTAAACTAAAGGTTATTTAAAGAAATAATTCTTTAGTTTTTCTTTAGTAATTAATTATTTAGTATCTACAACTTTACGGAAATATTGAATACTTTGGAGGATGCTACTTAAATAGAAGAAGAAGAAGAAGAAATAACATTTATTGGTACAGAGTAATGGTCAATACATTATAATCACAGAGATATTAAGTAATGCTATCTCTTCGTTTTGTCGATTTTAAATAATTATAATGTCTATTTGTTCTAATATACGATATTAATATTTATAAAGGTTTATTTTTAACTATTAATTTTTAATTCAATAATTATTATCAGATTATTTAGCATTTTTTTTCTTCTTGTTTCCTAACGATGCTTTAGTGAATAGTATTTATTTAATTATATAAAAAAATATTTAGTGTTTATATATTCCGAAAGACAAAAGTCCGGGCTGAATTTCATAATATATTTCTGCAAAATAACGCCTGATTCTTTAACTTAAATAGTGCTCAGACAAATCAGATTTAAAACTAAGTTACCAAATCCATCCGCAGAACTATGCATGCTTATTTAATCTAAATTTAAATCTAGGTTCATGCTCAAATACCATCGATGAAACATCTAGAAACAGGAAGAGATAGGATAATCCAGATAGCCTTAAAAATCAACATAATTTATACAAGCCAGATAATAATTATAATGCAACTATTAATGCACTAGTTTCCTAGTCTAAATTATAGTGCATTTATTATGCATACCACTGCACCTAATTAATGGACATTCTCTCAGTTTTTGTTAGATTTCAAAAGGTCAACTTTGACAATACTTCAATCATTGTTTTTTATAAAAAGTCATCGTTTTTTGGATAATTATATAAAGGTTATAATTATGTGGTAGTATAAAAAGAGACCTAAAAAAAAAATACATTCGAATTGATAACCTCCTCCTTTTTTAAAGTCGGTTAAAAATTGTAGTCATCTTAATAAATTATGTCTTGAGTTCTAATTATAATTATTATATTGCAGCAAGCCAAAATATTTATATTCTGATCCAAGAGTACGTTTGATTCCCCGATCAAGCAGGGTGTTATTGAGTTTTTCCATCAGTTTCCCAATATGACCGTTGGATAAAAATCTCTGCCACACTTTATGATATTATATTGAGTTATGTTATTCATATTATCAATGCAAACCCATTTTGTATTTATATAAAATATCAATTCTTGGTAGATTTAGGAATTCAAAGTAGAACTCCCTTAGTTCGACTTTTCTTCTTCTTCTTAACATTACCTAAACAAAAACACAATACAAATCATTTTCAAAATTGGAACAAAGAAACCTTGTATAAAAGAAAAGCATTCTTTTATCGCTATCGGCTAGTGTTGCGCTGCTATCGATACGGGGCGTGTCCACATATAACTCACGGGCTATTACCGCTGCGAAGCATTAACAAATATTTAAACATATTATACACGGGCAAAAAACGTGCGCGCGCAGCCCCTTGTGACGTAACACTGCGTTTAAAAATGGAAGCCTCTTTTTTTTTCTTTATGGTAAAAGTGCGAGCTGACTGGTAAACTTGCCTAATTCGGACCCCTTAAGAGAAAACCATCATATTTAGAAAAATAAGAAAGATAAATTAGTTTTAATTAAAAGTAATTTTTGGTTGCTAAATGCTTTATTGGTTCTATAATCAAATTTAACAAAAACCTTATAAACTTCTTAAAAAATAACAATTAATAAAAAAACTAAAAAAGTACGATTTAAGACCATTCATCCCAAATCGTACTGCTATATCCTTAATTCGTACTTTGAGATCTATTCATTGGTATACAGTATTGTGAATCAGCATCATAATCAACAACGTGTTATTAAAACAAGTAGTAATTCTTAACAAATTCGGCGGATGGTCTTCGCCAATTCTCGGCAATCATCGCAGTTATATTCTTTGGTTTTTTTATTGGTTCCTGCACAAAGTTCATGTACCCACGTCTCACATTGTGTGCACTGGATCATGGTGTCTTTTATGTCTTCTTGACATAATGTGCAGTACCAACTGCGATTTTCATCTTCTTCTTGTTTCTTTTTCTTATTTTTCTTTTGTGATGTCTTAGTAGTTTAACTTTTCGTAGCACTTAGATTCTTGGATACATTCTTCTTCTTCGACTCTTCTATTTTAACCTCGAGCTCTTTTTTATAAGGACTCTCCGTAATAAAAATAGCACCTGTAGTTTTTCTTTTCATTGGCCTCGAATTTCCAGGAATAGCACGTAATGGAGATATAGTTTCCAGTGTCGTTCTAACTGACTGTGCTGTTAAATCCTCTATATTTTCTAATCGCTTCTTCCATATCTTCTTTACTCCAAGAATAATATTTTCTTTTTATAATGGTGTTCTTAAATAGAAAATAATTATGTTCAATATGTTTTTATCTTTTGTGGCTATTTTTCCAATCAAAAATCTAATGAAACAACTTGTCATAAACAGTTTAAGAATCGGTAAATTATCAAATTTAGATTCATAAATAGTTTTCCTAAATCGTACCAGTACGTTTTAGGAACTTAACTCGAGTACGAAATAGGAGCAAGACCCAAACAAATTTTAAATTTACCGCCAAAAATAATGACAACAGTTACGAGTATGATAACACTTCAGATGAAATCGCAAAGATACACATTAATACGTATCAAATCGTAAAATAGGTTATACACGACCTTATTTGAATAAAACTCTACGAAATGTGTAAAAATATTACAACAATAGTTCCAAAAAACTTACTTTTTCAATATTTTTGTCAAGAGCAGCTTCACAGATGTTGTCTGTCAGGTTGTGAAATGGCGGACTGTTGTTTATATTTTTTGACAATAGAGGCGCTGATATCTGTTACCAAAGCCGAGTTTAAAGTGGAGTACGAATTTGGCGTAAGTACGAAATAGGCAAGTTTACCTACTGGTGTTTGAATTTGAAAGGTAAACGTTTGAAATTGGAAACTAAGCTGTTTTTAATGTTTCCATTCGAAAGCTAACTGCTGTAAATGGTTTTTTTTTCTTGCATAGTCTTCGAGGCTTATCGTGTTCGCACTGCTAGAAAAAAGGTTTCCTCTTTGAGTTGTGGAATGGGCCGTAATACACCACGCGGCCCCAATGTGGGATTTGACTGGACACAAAAATGAGAATGACTGGCTTTAACGCCAAGATTTATTTGATAGATAATCCTCAGTTCAAGAACTGAATGCCACAAAAAATGTACTCCTTAAAAAAGTCGGTTAAATACAACTCATTCCCTCTCTTACAACTCTAAACTCAATAATAAAATATCAATTTCAACAAAAAAATCCCAATAATTCTTAGAACCTTATTTGCACCTTACCACACCATTTAATCGCCGAAGCACCCCAAAAAACGTTGATTAATCACCAATACGATATAAACGACCAATAATAAACGCGTTAAACTAAAAAATCATTACGGAACCCTTTCCAATACGAAAATAAAGGCATGCCCACATAATTGGGGCTCGAACAAATTTCATTGATATTCCGTGATGGGAAAAAAACACAAAACGAGTTGTCGATGAGATGTGTTCTGGCCCGATATTCTGAGAGCGTTTCTACAAATTTACTGATACACCCTCGTCAGACTTTACCTGCATACACATAAGAGCTTTTATCGAATGTTCTGGCTTCAAAAGTATCTTGGTACTTTTATAATAGGCCACTTACGAGCAGCGCAAATCACCAAGAATTGCTTCGTCTCAACAAGGTGTCAATTTGGTAAAGTTATGAAAGTTTCCGTTTCTGAGAACTATTTGTTTTAAAGTTACGCCCGTGGACGTTCAGATGTTTATTATGTGCATTGATTGCGTCTGTGGCGTCTGTGAGCGTGTTTTATTGAATGCGAACGTCGATAGAATCGGTTATGAATTGGTGCTTGCTGAGGTGGGTGATATGCGATTGTGTGCGGGGATTATGTGAGAGGCCTTGCTAAAATAGACTTTTATAGACCTGTGTCGAGTTGGTCTTCGTGTTACTGAGAGAGACAAAAAAGAAGTTTTGTATAACTAAACTTAATTCCGTCTCAGTTCTTTGATTTTGCAATGGACTCCGATAGTTAGTTGGTTAGGTAGTTTTACTGTGATATTTTTAGCTTTGTTGAGGCAAGCATCTGAATATTGGATGTATTTCCTAATTTTAACTGTAATTTTTTAATGATGATAAGCACGTGCGTACAATAATTTCTGGCTATTTTTATTCTTTCCGATACCTGTTACCAACAACAAACCAATTACAAAATTAATTTCATGTCACGCTTAAATTTTTTGTAACCTTCTAAAAAACATCGATACCTAAATCACCAAAACATCGACCTCATCCCAACCCTAAACCGAAACGAGATTTATATCATATCATTATGCATAAAATATTTCTTTTAAACGTATAATTAGTTAATATTAATATTTTAAATTATATATTTTGTGCTGTGATATTAATAGCTGTTTCGTTTGCTTTATTTATAATTATCAGTTCTTTAATGAATTCTGTTTACGGACAGTTTATGGCTGCGAGGCTATGACAGGTCTGTGTGGATTGAGAAACATTATGGGTTAATTTTTTCTGTTATTTTTTGGAAGAAATAATACGTGTTGTGTTTATTTATTTCGGAGTTTTGAGATTCACACCAAATAAAACATAATATATGAAGAAAGCATATTATTAGATTAGGTAAATATTTAATTAGTGAGACTAAGCAAATGACAATTTATAAAACAATATATTTCTTATTTTTAAATCCACTTTCTATAAGATTTACGAATATTGATTACTCATTTCAGCTCAAAACTTCAAAATTGTGTTTCTTTTTAGCGGATGAATAGAAATTTTCCATGTATCTTTATAAGAATGAAGGGCTATTGAGTAATTAGAAAAACATGGCTTAACAGAAACAACTAAAATTATCATGTTCCAAAACAAAATGAACAAACCTACTAACAATCTCTACTTACTCCAAAAAAGAAAATGGCGTGAAAATATGCACATAAGTAAACACACAGCCTCATATACCAAAGTTTACAGCAAAATGTGTGCACTTATAGCCATTAACTCACGAACACTTCACCAGACAACCCCTAAAATTTCGCACAATTACCCTTTATGTGGGTAATTTGCGATATACTGGCAACACTGGTTAGTATTACCCTATAACGATCACAAATCTCCACCTGCAGTTCAACAACAAGCATCCTCTTTAAATTCTACGGCTTAAATACTTTTTTGACTGCAAAATTAATTTTGTCGAAGTCAAAATTCGTTGAGATCTTGCTGAATGAATTTAAACTTAATTTTAAATGTATTGCGGTTGATAGTCATTTTGTAGCGATTACTGGCCATCAGTAAACATCGAGTTAGCACCGGGCCATTATTGAATTTACTTTATATAATAATGGTTAATCACCAGAATGCATCGTTCGATGCTGCCTTGTTACTGAGAGTAATAGTGATGGGATGTGCTGCAGGGACAACGATATCGATAAACCTATTATTATTTTTAGGAATCTATTGACTTATCAAAACAGCAAGCTTACGTAGACAAGTTCAATAGTTAAAAAACGTAGAATAATTTACAAGGAAACCAGTAGAAAAAATGCGCATCCACCTGCGTGGCCTCAAATAATGAAATAAAACACAGATTATGTAACTGAAAAAAAAATGTATTTTGTAAAAAAAACTTTAAGTAAATGCTATTCTTCTAACCTTCCCCCAGTCATTATCATATTTATGATTAAACAAAGCTACCGTATACAGTAGCTGTAGGTAGATAGACACGTGTTAATATAGGTTCTGAATAGCAATTAGCATCGATGACCTCAGATAGAGCTATAAAAAATATTAGTTACGTCATTGATAGTTCTAGGCGTATTGACACGGAGCTACAAGTTCCTAAAAAACTTTGTTTGCGACATTTAATTATAAAAATGAATTGAAGGAATTTCAACAGTTAGAATAATGTATATTCCTCTGTCCACCAACAAGATGGCCAGACGACTTTATAAAGGTCGCCGGAAGACGCTGGATGCAAGTCGCTTCCAACCGGTATATGTATGTGTAAATCTAAAGGGGAGGCCTTTGTTCAGCAGTGGACGTCCTATGGTTAAGATGATGATATCCCTCTAGTAAGAATGATCTCTTCCTGCATTTCCACGCAAATGCATGCACTTCTTTCACTGATTATTTCTAATGACCAAACCTATCCATACTCTTTTCACATTCACTTTTTCTATCGATAAATTAAACACTTCTTTCCCCAACAATCCTCTCCGTACCCAGAACGATGGAAAGGTCAATCTATCGATAAATTCCATCTATCGACACATCCCCACCCTCATCGCCGGCGGCGTCTGGGCGCAGGGCGTGGCTCTCATTCTCCCGCCGTAATTTATACCCGCATCGTTAAATAATACTGCTCACACTTGCCACTTTCCTCGACCATAAACACGCACTCATTTTAATTAAGCTTTCATTAGTTTAGATTCGAGATATGAAGGTTTAAGTTTACGTTTGAACTAGGCTGTTTAAATTATGATGAAGGGTAATCAAGTCGCGGGACTGTCGTATCCGCTAACCGTGACCCAGGAACGTAAAGGGCTATTGAGGGAACACCGTGGATTTTAGTCAGTACGAGTCTGATACTCCCTCCAGTGCCATCCTGGAAGACTCATTTGATGAATAACCACGATATAAAAAATAAGGGTAGTGAAGTTTTCCTGGAATCGTTTAGGTTATTCCTATTTGTGCCTCAGAAAGCGCGTTATCCTGTTGTTCCCAGCTGTCATTTGTAGATTTTTGACAGTATTTATTTTTTTGACTGTTAGTAAGAAGCTTGAAAGTATGATAGCCAGTCTTACTAAGTGGTATTGACCAGTTAATGGGTGCAGATAGGCAGTCGCTCGATGTAAAATACTGATTCTCGTATTCAGAAATCCCGGTTGAATGAAAACCGAAAAAAAGACTAGGCTAGATGATGATGATTGAGGTTATTCGTCTGATGATAATGATTCGAAAAGTTGTAGTCTTGCCGAGCGGATGTCTTTATGGGGGGACAAAAACCTCCAGAGAATTGATCGTTTCTAGTAGCACTAACCACAAATTTTGATGAATTGGCTTTACTCAAATGTAGACGTGAAAACAGGAATAACACACAAAGTAGGTCTCCTAAAAAGTGTGACGATAGAAGGAGTTGTTATCTCCTATCTGACATCCCCTTGAGAAGATATGACAAAAATAATTTCAGGGTCCAAGATATCTTGCAAAGGGAAGTACCTCTCTTCAATCCGTAAATAGAGCCGGGGTCGCAGGGCACCGTGAATTTGTTCATTACAAGACTGACAGTCCCTCCCGTCCTGCCCTGGGTGGGAGGACTCAGTCGATGATTTTATCACGTAAAAAAACCTTAAATGAAAAACATTTGATAAAAAAAGTGTATTACCTTCCTAACATAACACAATAAAGAAACAGTACGTAATACATTGTTTTTTGAATCATTGACACACCACCAAACAAGGTAAATATTACATTCAGTTCCAACCTATTACCATCATACTTTGGCTAGCGGATATGAAACTAAGTAGGAATGATACATTGTTGGGAAACTCCCACAATTTTCACAAGAATTATGAAAAGTGGCCTGAAGTTATAAATAATATTAGTAGAATGTAACTGTTATTCATAAAGTATAGTATATGGATGGATCATATTTGTTTTACAACTTTGCAGTGGAATTATTTTTATCTGTTGAAGTCATCAAATGAGTCCTCCCGCCCTGGGAGGAATGGAAAGGACTGTCAGACTTGTACTGACTAATATCCATGTTCCTTCAATAGCCCTTTACGTTTTCTGGTTACCAGTTAAGATAGACCCACTACGTATGCATTAAGTGCCTCAGAAAAACTTGAGAAAATAATAGAAATATAAAATACTAAAATGAAATAAAGCAAAACTCGTAAACTATTATAGAGCATCTTAAAATTCATCATCAGCGCAGTCAGCCGGTAATGTGCCCAAGAGACTGGCGGCGTTGCCTCTTTGTATGGCAATACTTAGCCTCTGGCCAAGATAAAAGCCAACTCTTGGGTCACGGGAAGCGTCAATAAGTCTTTTAGAAATGTCTCTCTCTGTAGAGGCTGTGAGCACTCGGATCCCACGGCCCTATAGTTTCAAGCCGAAACGGTTTGATCTTCTTGACATTTAAGAGTATTATAAGCTTGTCTATGGTCATCAACTCACTATAGATATTAAAAACAACATAAAACTAAGTTTTTTATCTTTCATGGACTTATTGAAAACCTTTAGTAAGAACCTTTCAAGTTATTTTTTACGCTTCTTTATATTTCTTTGCCCTCATATAGATAACAGGTCACGCCTAGCTTAGCATTTTCAATTATTATAGACATTGATGTTTGTAAAGTGAACTGAAGACCACTGAATGTCAATCAACCTTTTCCCGTTGTCCATTGTATTAAACGCACAAACAGACAGCTTCAGGCATTTTAAATTATTCTTAGGCAGCTATTACATGGACTGCTCTAGCAGTGTTTTTTTTTTAACGTGGTACCTGGTGAAACGTGATCTTTGACTGCTGGACTTTAAGAGCATTTAAGAGTTACTCAACGAGCATTGGAAAGAGCTATGCTCGGAGTTTCTTTGAGGGATAAAATCCAGAACACGGATATTCGGCGAAGAACCAGAGTCACCGACATAGCTAGTAAAATTTGCAAGTTGAAGTGGCAATGGGCAGGCCACATCGCTCGTAGAACTGACAACCGATGGGGAAGAAAGGTTCTCGAGTGGCGACCACGGACCGGAAGACGCAGTATAGGTAATCCTCCCACTAGATAGACCGACGACATCGTGAAAGTCGCGGGCAAACGATGGATGCAAGTGGCGAATTGTCGTTCGGCTTGGCAGTTTAAGGGGGAGGCCTATGTTCAGCAGTGGACGTCTTCCGGCTGATGATGATGATGAACGTGGTAAAATCATCAAATGTGTCCTCCCACCTTGGGCAGAACAGGAGTGGCTGTCAGACTTGTACTGCCTAAAGTCCACGTTGTCCTTCAATAGCTCTTTACGTTCGGGTCAAGGTAATACGGTAGTCCCGCGATCAGCCAGCTAGCCATGTGATCAAATTACACGGATTATTTGAACTTTTTTGTTTTAATTATTTGAGCAGTCCAATTCAACAACTTGAAGCTGTAGGACTGTAGACTTGTACTGACTAAAATCCACGGTGTCCTTCAATAGCCCTTTATGTTCCGGGGTCACGGTGATGGTATAAGTCCCGCGACCCCGGTATATGTGTGCACTTAAAGTACGATTATTAATTGTAGTCACTAAAATGACAAGTGCAACTGTCACTGATACAATGAAATTTATAGTCCTCGCCATATAAGTCTGGAATAAAGGTCATTGATCCTAATAACGCATCGTTAGAATTCCATTAAACCATCGTTCGAATTTCAAAATAAAATGTAAGGTCACGGTCGCCTCTTACCACGATTCCTTTATTTTGATCGTGTTACGGCACTTTCTTTACATTTTTTCGAATGGTTTTGAAATATTGGAAAACATTGGTACACGGGGGTCAACGAATTTTATTCCACACTTATCTGGCTCAAACTATAGTACATTTCTATAGTGAACAAATGTCATTATACTGTCATTTTCTGTAGTTTAAAGCAGTCGCTATCTAAAGTCTGTTTCAAACAGTCCGTGTATCACCGGCCTTATTTTCAACTAAATTGATATCTAAGCACCAGTTTTTTACCTACTTAAAACTAGCGAAAAAAGTTCAATAACGAGGGCAGATGTTTTAAAAAACCATTACAGACACTATTGTAAACTAAATTGGAAAATTATGGAACAATAAATTATTGAAATCATATAATTTCATAGAATTACCGTGAACATCAATGAGGCAACTTTAGTGCCATTATAAAGACATCAACGCGTTGTCTTAACCTTTCACAAACAGTTATGAAGGGTATTACAGACTTGTTCGGGTCGGCACGTCCAATCGACCGGCGATATTATTTGAATAACAAAGCTAGACTTAATGAATAGTAGATCTTTATAGGATAAATGGTAGAAGCTAGAAGAGACCTAGAGATAAATCGGAGTAAGATGCAATATTGTGGAATAGAGTGGATATTCCTAAGCCCCGCTGGCGATAATGAAAAGCTATCTGATGCACATTTACATATTGCACATTTTCGGCTTATGTTAATAGAATACGATTAACTAACTCAAAGGTAAGCCACTGCCAAAGTCAGTGCTTGGCTATGACAAATGTCAGAAATTTCCATGAAAATTATTGACATTTGACGTCCCCAAGCAGTGACTTAGGCTTGGCTTTGGCTTAGTAACGACTATTTTTCCAGGTCCTAGTGTAGATTGTGTAGTAATTTGATTCAAGAGAAATATCTACACCGGCTACACCTATATTTCTTAAGCATAAATTCGTATATTATGTGCAATTTCGCTGTCCAGCTGTATAGAATCATACCGAACCGAAGTTATGTGTGCACCCCTTAAAATTAAATGTTAATTTTTAAATGATTAACCGTTTAAAGTTAATCATAGGTGGTTAAATGCTAGGCTTGGGTTCAAGCCCCGTTTTAGTTGACAGTGTGGTTTAGGTAAACGTATAATTATTGATAGGTGGGTACTACTTACCCACAAGAGAATGTCGAGTCGTGATTACGTTTTTAACTTTTTATTAACAAGTATCATTTTGATGATTAATTGTAATTTCGGAGGAGTGGTAATGACTTAAAAATGGTGGGTTTTAAAGACTGTAAGGGAAAACATCTTAAAACAAATATGTCCTAGAAGTTTATGAGAAAACTTTTTAACGGTACGATTGGCGCAGCGGCTGAAGGATTGACTGTTGCGCGACACAGTGTGCGATTCGATTCCCGCACGAAACAAATATTAGTATGATCTACAAATAGTTACTTTGTTCCAGGTCTGGGTATTTGTGTATGTAAGTTTAAATGTTTGTAAACGCACTCACGATACAGGAGAAATTGTTAATATTTATTTCTTAATAGTATTTCTATTAGCATTATTGCTAAATTGGTGTTATATAAGATGCCATGGACTTCCTTCCTCTTAGGGAAGTTGATGATGAAGGAAGATGTCAGACTCGACTGACAAATCAAGTCAGATTGATAATAATACCATCTCTGTGAGAGGAGGCCTTTGTCCCAGTAGTGGGAACATTATAGACTGATGAGGATGATGGTGATGAAAAAAGATGACATTCAGGGACTTAGTTTTACCAATTGTTTATCCAGTGGTTAAATTAGTTCATTATGACTGTTACTTTTAGCAATAAAATACATAACAATTGCATTACATGCCATCGATATTTTAACTCGGAACAATAAGTAACGCCATCTATTGATACAATTTGGCACTTATAACTATCAGTTGATAAAACATTATAACTAAGATGTTTTTTTTAAGAACCTAGCTATGCCGTTTCATCTTTTAACACGCATTGTTAAAAAATATGATGTGTGTAATAAATAGTCGTCTTTGACGTAATTAATAATGCAGACTTATTACGAGAATTTTCATTTATTTATTTCCAACACGAGTATATTTTAGGAATCCTTTTCTATGTTTTTTTTTAAAATATTTGTTTTATTATTTTCCTTAAGCCATCATTGTGAAAATATAAAACAGCCAGCCAGAGTTTATTGTGTGAATCCAGAGTGTTTCTGAACGTAAACAGGGTTGTTAAAAGGTAAGGTTCACATATTTTTGAAGAATTATAAGTTTAGATAATTATGATTTATCAGATAAGAGGGGGATGTTTCTGATCGAGTATCTTTTATAACTTATAGTTAGTTATTGTTTTATATATTTGTGTATTGTATTTTATGGGCCTTTTAGATGCCTGAAATAAAGGACAAATAAATAAATAAATAACTGCCTTTTAGAGCGACTATTGATAACGCTGGGGTTGCCAGAAAATTTCATTAAAAATTTAAAAAACATATACATATACGTAGATAAAAAATAACATGTAGGTATCTGCTTATAAAAATTGCTCTTTCTTTATGTATGACTGCCCAATAAAAGAAATAAAGATGTCATTTACATTTTATGATATTTTACAAAGTCTCCCTCAAGCGTTTTTTTAAACATTTATTTATAAAACCAATACATTTCAAAATAGTCGCTCTCAATTACCATTTTTCACACTTCACAACATAACTTAGAGTCACAATTTAACTTTAACCAACTGATAATCCGATAATCCATACACTAACTTACAACTTCATACATTATTGATATCTCAAACAAAAAACAACTGTATTTAGAAACATATAGAGTACAAACTCGTTAATTCCAAGTTCAAAATAAAAAGAAGTAACTTACAAGTACTCTTGCGCATTTACAAATAATTGGAACTAACCAGTCGACCAATCAGGAAGCCGCACGCTTGAGCACCATTGTCTCTGTATTGCGGTCTTGCTCGCTCGTGTATATGAGAGGTCTGTCTGTCTCTTTCTTTGCTATGATTGGGAAATTGGTGAGTGTTGTCATCTCGCTCGTTAGTAGGTACTACTGGTTTTTAGTTAGGCCTAGATTTTTTGTAGGTTTGATAAAAATAAACTTTTTTGTCTAATTTCCATATTTTTTCTTATTATAAGTTTATTCAATTCAATAAGAATAATTGACTAGAATTAAAAAAAAAAACTAATCAGATTTTTAAACAATAAGCTAAAAATAAAAACTCGAATTCGCTCGTGGATAAATAATTACAGCCGCAAAGGCCGATATTCCGGGTTAAGCCGCGTTTGCCGAGGTTGGTCTGTGGATGGGTGACAATCACTGTCATATCGAGTTTTCTTCGTGCCTCGGAAAGCACGTATAAAGCTGTTGGTCCCGGCTGTCATTTGTAGACCTTTGAAAGTTGATTATATTACTCAAAAGCTCTAAAAGTCTGACAAACAGTCTTACCATGGGGTATCGTATTGCCCAGTTACTGGGTTGTGGAGGTTCGATAGGCAGTCGCTCCATGTAAAATATTGATATTCAGCTGCATCTGGTTCGACTGGAAGCCGACCCCAATATAGTTGGGAAAAGGCAGGCAGATGATGTACATCTTAGTAACAGAAGTTCAGGACTGTTTTCTACTGTTTTTAATTCAAAATCCTCACCACAATTAACGAATTAAAATTTTAAACATAATCAGCCAATACTAATACCAATTGACATTTAAAAAAACAATACACACGTTTCCAAAATTACCTCATTTGCGTGAATCTCATTTATTTAAAACCTTCCTAATTAACATGCAAGCTTCGAACGAATGAACGAATTAATTTGTCAAGAATGAACGAATGACTTTCATTAAGTTTCCATTCAGATTTGAATGAATGTAATTTGTATTCGAGTAATTTGAATGGTACATCTGATAAGGTTAAAGTGGGAAGATTTTAATGTTAATCTCAAGTTACGTGTTAACTTTCTTGTTAGTAATTTAGTTACAGTTAAATTTAGAGATTATGTATGTGATGTCCGGGTTTTTATCTTAATTAAACTTAAATTAACTGACTTATATCTGAAAAGGAAGTGATAGCATAAGCATAATAATCTAGTGTTGTTGTACAGACACCAGCACATCAATCTACTTCAACCTGTCGTGTATTAGATTTTTAACCTTCTCACAATAGAAGAAGGTTGATGTTCGACTGATAAAATTTGACAGATTCAGGTAGGTTGACCTGCTGGCATACCTCTGCTTTTTTACAATTTAAAATGAACAATTTACAATCTAAAACAGTGTTCTCTGCTTTTTTGTATTTGTAAAATCAACAAATAATGAGTCTACTCATCCAGGGCGGGACGGGAGGGACTGTTAGACTTGTACTGACTAAAATTCAAGGTGATCCTTTAATAGCCCTTAATGTTCCAGGGTCACGGTTACCTGATAAGACACTCCCATAACCCTGGCAGGCTTTAGCCCTATAAGGAGGCCCATGAGATTGCTCACAGCTCTTCAAGACGAGCGTGGAACAAGACGCGCCGTCGACCCTGGCATGGTCCACCTACCAATGCTAGGACCTATTTATAAATTCATAATGTTCGTGGACATCCCGATTTCAGAGGTGTTTTTCTTTCGGGAACAATCAGGCTCTAGAATGAACTATTCAGAGGATTCCTGAAAAAAGGCGTGAAAAAGTTTCTGCAGGGCTGGAAAGCAGGACGAAACCTACTTTTGGTGTTGCAGACGTCTGTAGGCTATGGAGAACGCTTTCCATCAGGTACGCCGTACGCTTGTTTGTAGCCTTAATGATTTACAAAACCTTTGCTATAAACTAAAATGTCCTATGATATCTAAAGTTTTTTCAGGAAAGAAAAAATCGACTTCGAGCAGCGAGCAGATCTCATGCCCGCGCACTTCTGAATAAATATCTCTATTGTATTGGTATTTTTTTTCGGTCATACAATTTGTATGAAAAAATATTTTGCTAGATTTGACCAACTTCCGCCGTCCCGATTTTTTTCTTCCGATACAATGAAATGATCCTTTCATGAAACAAGTCGAACGGCATTAAAAAAAATTTTGGTCAATTTCACTCATTTCTGTGGACAGCTCACACTTGACCAAAAAAATAAAAACGCCAAAATAGTCAGTATCAAAAAAGAGCTAAAGGTTCCTAAGAAAGTTTTCCCGTATCTCTTATGGATGCAGTTTCTCCCTTTTGGCCAATTTAAAAGAAACACCCTGTATACATATATAACCTTGCTTAAACGTTTTGTACAAGATTTAGTATGCTAATAATCGCGAACTATGCTATCACTAACTACACTAGCGAACAGAAGAATTTAATCACTTACTTCACGGGATCACGGGATTGTCTCAGCAATTTACTGTAATTCTGGAACGTAAATGGCTATGTGAAGAACACACTGGATTCTATTCAGTACGAGTCTAACATACCCTTCCGCTACTTTCACGGGAGAAGTTCATTTTACCACCTAAAATTTAATATTTTGAAAGTTAATCAAGTTTCCAGCCTAAAATAATTTGTATCATTTGAGATATTGAAAATTATTAGTTAATGTCTTAAACACAACTACGAATATTTTGTTAGCCGTCGGCATCGCTAGAAAACAACCACTTCTCTTGTTGCTATTTCACGCTAAAAGAAATAGTTCATATTTATGAAGATAGCACTAATATGCTTTTAAGAAGTCGTTGAGAAATATTCCAACACCAAGTTTGTTAAAAACAAATAAAATTTTAACAGGAATGAATTAAAAAACGAAAATTAGAGTGAACTGGCTTCTTCTAGGTAACCTCGCTTCTAAGACTTTGTCTCAGTTCCCTTTGACCTGAACTAAAATAAAAAAACAAAACCAAATAAAAAAAAAACAAAGAAGATCATTTTATAAAACACCTCATCTCGAACAGCATCGCTATCTGCCCATCAGTTATCACCACCACGCACACAAACACACATACAAACAGACAGACGTATAAGCAATCGTACTGAGCAATGGCTTGCGTGTAATTAATTCATACGTTTTGTACTTCACACGCAACGGACGCCAAGTGATCATAACAGTTATAGGATTAAGAATGTCTAGATAGGGGATTATGGGATTATGATTATTTAGGGGGAGCAGTGGTGGCCCAGTGGTATCGGTCCCGACTTACGAGTTGTAGGCCGTGGGTTCCAACCCCGCCAGGCGCATTACTTTGTGTAATTTATTTCATCACCACTGCTCTCAAAACGGTGGAGGAAAACATCGTGAAGAAGCCGGCATGTCCTAGAACCAAAAATTCGAAGAAATGTGACATCTACCAATACGCACTGGGCCCGCGTGGTGGATTATGGCCCACTCCCTCTCTCAGAGAGGAGGCCTGTGTCCCAGCAGTGGGAACATTATAGGCTGATGATGATGATGAGATAGGGGATTTTTTCATGATTTTATATTGATTATGTGATCACCTATAACTACTGGTAAATACATGAAATAATTATATTAAGGTTATTTATATTAAGGTTATTATTAGGTTAAGGTATTTATCTATGGGTCTTTGTTACCTGAAAATAAATGGTTTATTATTATTAGCTTTGCAGTATGTCCCAAAAAGCAATGAAGATATTTATATGACATGCACATATGTAGAGGCAACAGTGCGATGGAATTAGGGGTTATGGGACTTCTCGCCCACGAAGAAACTAACCCACAGGCCAGATGTTCCTTTTTAAAATTTGCATGGGTAAATTCTCCCGGACCAGGCCCTTACCCTTTACATTTTCAGGTTCAGTACAAAACCTGACCCAAACTACAATCGTGATGGTCTGTGTCCCATTACTTATGGGACATTATTTCTTTTTATCGTGGTAAAATCATCAAATGAGTCCTCCCACCCATGGCGTGGGTCCCCACCGTGGGTTTTAGTCAGCTAAAACCCACGGTGATCCTTTAATAGCCCTTTACGTTCCAAGAGTACGGTTACCTGTTGAGACAGTCCCGCGATCCCGGATGGGACATAGACGAAGACATTTGTGGTTCTGTGCATTATTTAGAACCTTATAAACTACATATGGGCGTTTATAAAACTTGATTTAAAAAACAATTGAATCACAGTATTGTTTACAGTTTTTGGTGGGTTTCATTTATAAATTTCATGTCATAAATAAGGATGATTACCACAAATTAAGAAATACATAATTATGTGTATTTTGATTCGTCCAATTACGTTCAGCTTTTTTTTTAATGTGATAAAAGGCAACCGGGTTTTTTTCCATGACTTTCAAAATGGTAACCTTAGAAACAGACACGCAGACATCCTTACTAACTAGTAGGTACTATCTCCCACAATAACCTTAACACCACTTTATCGTGTCAAACAAGATAAATCTTCGGACAAATCTAAATATTCATAAGTCTAGAAGCAATCACGCCACTAAACTGTTTGACTGCTATAGTATTTATGTATACTTACGTCATCCATTTCATCCTTTTATCTTATTTATCATCCTTTTATTAATAAAATATATTACTTGATCATTTTGTTGTGACACTTTTGTCAAATATGAAACTGTCAGTTACTTTTTATTTTTCTGTCCGGCTTAGTCTGTGACCTATGTTATAGTTTCTTGTTTATGATGTTGCTTTTGCTTTATATAATTAAATTATTTTATCTAATTGATTTCACAGAAACATTGTATTTTCTATTTTTATAATTATGTTTGTAATAACTTAAATCTAAATTTTACATTATGTAAACGCACGCAGACCTCCTTGGTCTGATATGTCCAAACCTTTGATGAAACTAATATTTGAAAATAGAAAAGAAGAAATTACGAAAACAATCTGACGGATATAAAAGCGGAGGCCGTCAGAGGACCTGGTTCTCTCTATCTCGGACTGTTGAATGGTCAACAGCTTGGACTCGATCTCAGACTACTATACAACCCTCTAAGTCACTCAACTGAGGGATCTCCTCTTACCCTCTGAGTCACTCCTGTGAGGTCACTCTTGGAACCTATCCTACTGAGGTCACTCTTGGTACCTCTCCTACTGAGTTCACTCTTGGAACCTCTCCTGCTGCGGTCACTCCGTGGACCTCTCCAACTGCGGTCACTCCTGGGACTTCTCCTACTGTGGTCACTCCTGGGACCTCTCCTACTGAGGTCACTCCTGGTACCTCTCCTACTGAGGTCACTCTTGGAACTTCTCCTACTGAGGTCACTCCTGAGACCTCTCCTACTGAGGACACTACTGAGGTCCACCTCCTGAGGCCTAACCTGCTGAGGCTACTTCTATAGCCTATCCTTCAGTGTGTGTTAAACGTTGAACTGTGAACTACGGTGAACTGTGAAGTGCTGAACTGTGTTTTTTATATTATCTATCTTGTATTTTATATTCTAAAATAAAATCTTATTATACTATTAAAGAATATTGTTGGGGAAATATAGTATTTATGTATACTTACGTCATCCATTTCATCCTTTTATCTTATTTATCATCCTTTTATTAATAAAATATATTACTTGATCATTTTGTTGTGACACTTTTGTCAAATATGAAACTGTCAGTTACTTTTTATTTTTCTGTCCGGCTTAGTCTGTGACCTATGTTATAGTTTCTTGTTTATGATGTTGCTTTTGCTTTATATAATTAAATTATTTTATCTAATTGATTTCACAGAAACATTGTATTTTCTATTTTTATAATTATGTTTGTAATAACTTAAATCTAAATTTTACATTATGTAAACGCACGCAGACCTCCTTGGTCTGATATGTCCAAACCTTTGATGAAACTAATATTTGAAAATAGAAAAGAAGAAATTACGAAAACAATCTGACGGATATAAAAGCGGAGGCCGTCAGAGGACCTGGTTCTCTCTATCTCGGACTGTTGAATGGTCAACAGCTTGGACTCGATCTCAGACTACTATACAACCCTCTAAGTCACTCAACTGAGGGATCTCCTCTTACCCTCTGAGTCACTCCTGTGAGGTCACTCTTGGTACCTCTCCTACTGAGGTCACTCTTGGTACCTCTCCTACTGAGGTCACTCTTGGAACCTCTCCTGCTGCGGTCACTCCTGGGATTTCTCCTACTGCGGTCACTCCTGGGACTTCTCCTGCTGAGGTCACTCCTGAGACCTCTCCTACTGAGGACACAACTGAGGTCCACCTCTTGAGGCCTAACCTGCTGAGGCTACTTCTAAAGCCTATCCTTCAGTGTGTGTTAAACGTTGAACTGTGTACTACTGTGAACTGTGAAGTGCTGAACTGTGTTTTATATTATCCAACTTGTATTTTATACTTTAGAATAAAATCTTATTATCCTATTAAAGAATATTGTTACACTGCGAGGAAAAAGGACAAATATAATATATTTTCAATTGATGTGAAAGGGATAAACTTAGGTACGTCACAGCAGGGTATCTTCCCGGGCTTGTGTTGGTTGGAGCGGGTTAAGATGGCGGAGTGGGTATTTCGATGCGTTTGCCGTACATTGCTGGTTTAGTAAGACATGATAAGTTAGAAATAGTTGATGAACTGTATTAAAGAATGAGCGACTGGAAAAGTAATAGAAAAATCATGGAAGAAATGGCGAAAATATACTACATGAGGCTCTTCAAAAAGGGCTTGAAGAGGTTTCTATGCGCAGGCGATACCTCTGGTCTTACGAGCGCCCAAATACTACAGTGATCGCGCTCGCGCACCATCACCGTATGTTAGTTTGTCGCTATAAATGTATTTAAAAAAACACGTAAGTAAGGTACGCCATAATGGTATTTAAAAAAAAACACGTACGATGCAATTTTTTTTTGTTCTTTTCGAATATCACCAGGGAACTGAACAAAAATATTTGTTTTTGGAATGTTTAATTTTGAAATTAGCAAAAGCTTTTTTTTTACTTAATTTTGCTACCTGAATAAGTATTTATATTTTTTAGATCCGAGGCACTCATTTTTGGACCAACTTTAAATAACATATGAAATATTCTTTCATAAAATACTTCACAAATTGTTTTTTAATTTCATGCTTCAACGTTATCCTCCATGAAAAATTAAAGGTGATTTTCTCCATACAAGCCCATCAATGTACTAAAAACACATCATAAGAATCGTTTGTAAACGGTCATTGGTACTCAAGCTCGTTAAGTTAGCTTATCTTTTGGTTTATTTTCATAACTACCCATATCTATCACTGTTAACGATGTTTATTTAAGCAGTTATGTTGAGGTGACCACGCTTTGGACTTGTACGGGATTTGTGAATTAATGGAAATAAAATTACACTACATATGAATAAGATGTGATGAGTACTTACCTACACCTACCTATGTTTATTTGATTTTCGGATCGGTAAATGACTCGTCAGTCCGCTGTCTGCGTTTTGTAAATATTGTAATTAAAGTCATTCAAATAGACTTGCACGGCTATGTTCGGTAGCTCGTAATTTCAAAGTTGGTGGTGTCCCCGGAAAGCCAAATGATTTCCGGTCTTTTTCCAACCCTGTAACATGTCTTCCTATTGGACTATGGGAGTAAAGAATAGCACGAAAATGTGTGCACAAAATTACAGCTAAAGAGTTGTTATGTGCACTCCTCTCAATTTCGCTATAACTATATGATTGTATCTTTTCGCAAATTGGTATTTCATTTCGAGAACACACACAACTGTTTGTAGATCATGTTTATATTTTTTTTTTGTGCGGCAATCCAAACCACGGCAAGCAACGCATCAGACAAAATCTCGGCCACTTCGCCAATCTTACCATCAACGATTCTTTGAATAGATAGTTAAATAACTATCTTAAAATTCAAAACATTTGTTTTTCAATATTTGCCATTGCTATTTAAAATAGAATAGAATAGAAAACCATTTATTCGATATTGGATACACACAGAAATAATAAAAATAAAATTAAAAAAATTTTGCTGAGCATGTCCAGTCCACACCAAAAGGATTACCAACTCAGCATATCATCATCAGCCGGAAGACGTCCACTGCTGAACATAGGCCTCCCCCTTAGACCGCCAAGCCGAACGACAATTCGCCACTTGCATCCATCGGTTGCCCGCGACCCTCACGATGTCATACCAACCCAAGATATGCTGGGGACCAACTATTTAACACCAATGCAATTTAGCAATGGCAAATATTTTAGTCTTGCATAAACAGACAACAACCATAACTCGTGTAAAACTAACACTCCATCAACCATGTCCTTCCATAACCATAATCCATGGCCACCCCACCATAATAAGCCATAAGCTTACCGCCTATTTGCTCTTTTATATAGAGCCAGAAGCTCTAATGATGTTGTTACAAAGATCTACCAAGTTCTACGGTAGCATTTTTTAACTGTCAAACTTTGTATTGGGTATTACTTGGCGATATTAATGGATAGATGTACGGAATGGGTTTGAAGTAATCATGGTTTGACCTGGGGAGTTAATTGGTTGGGCTCATGGTGGTTGGGTTGATTTACTGGGTGATTTATTTGTTAAAGCGATGGTGATTTTTATTGTTTTTTGACTGAAAATTACTCGCAGGAAGAAGTCCTACATAGACTGAAAACTGATTAGTTCTATCTTGCAACTCATCATCAGCCTATAATGTTCCCACTGCTGGACACAGGCCTCCTTTCTGGGAGAGGGAGTGGGCCATAATCCATCACGCGAGCCCAGTGCAGATTGGTAGATGTCTCATATCTTCGAATGTTTGGTTCTAGGTCATCCCGGTTTCCTCACGATGTTTTCCTCCACCGTTTTGAGAGCAGTGGTGATGAAATAAATTACACAAAGTAATGCGCCTGAGACCAGATACCACTGGGCCACTACTGCTCTCAAATCTGGCAACTGCCACTTGAAAATTATTTTTGCGGCCTAGTACCGCTAAGTATGGAAAAAAAAGAATAAATGTTTAAAAAAAAATAACTTCAAAGTCCTCCCATCCAGGGCGGGACGGGAGAAACTGTCAGACTTGTACAGACTAAAATTCACGGAGCTCCTTGAGTAGCCCTCTACATTCCATGATCACGGTTACCTACCACATGAGATATTCACGCAAAAGGAGTAAATGATGCTATGACATTGGACAGGGGAAGATTGAAGAAGGAAACTAGTTGCTCTGACCTTATGGTCGTAAGTTAAATGGGGTAAGGGCAGGAAGATGATGTTATAAGGTCCTTTTATTTTTTAAATAGCTTGTATAGTTTTGCCTTTAATCCACAAAATATTCCCAGAGTCTTATTAAAGACAAGGAGCTAAAATTTCTTGACACCAACCACTAATAAGGAATATTTACATCCACACAGTAAGAAAACTATTTTAAAACATTCATAATTACACCATTATACCATAAACATACATAGAAAATGCCTTCACAGAATCCTTTTAAATAAAAGACTTTTTTACAAACTTATTTGACTCCAAAACAAAAGAAAATCACCCTTAAAGTTTAGAAAATAAAGTTCAATGAAACTGTAAATGTGCGTTTTAAATAAAAGAAAAATAACCAAATAATGAAACTACAAAATTAAGTAAAATAATCTTTATTACAGAAGAAATAGAGGTCAGTAGAGTGGCAAAACAAAGTTGGTTTTAAGAACAAAATGGACGGAGATATGTAAAATACAGATTATCTCGACCAGGACTTAAATATGCAATACACACGTTGGATTACATTATGCGTTATAAATGGGTTTACTCGTTTTACACGCGGGTTTGCTTGTTTTCATATTTCATTTGTGCATTTATCAAGATTCTTGTGAAATGAAGAAAGCAATATTATAATTTAAACTTTGTTCTACAAAAATAAATAATGTTCTGTAATTTAAAAATACAGTAAATATTGACAACAAAGACAAAAGGAGTAAGTATGTAAAAATCCACCAACGAGAAATCAGTGAAAGAAGAATGTGTATTTAAAAAAATGGGCATCTTCCTTTCAAAGGCTTCGTTACTGAAAGAGGAAAGAAATCGATTGCAAACAGGATTTGGAAAACAAAAATTGCCTAAAATAGAGAGGTTTGGAAGGAAAAGGGGAGGCCTCTGCCCAGCAGTGGGACTCTAACTCGGCTATAAAATTACCGGGTTTGAACCCGTGACTATCTGATTTAGTAGGTAGATATATGAGAAGACCTTATCTACCAATAGGGCCACTAAACTTATTTGTAGTTTCGAAAGGCTGGCATGATGATCTTCGCTGTCTGAATTATAGTATAGTAAAACCTTATGCCTTTCTTCTCAAAGTGTCTGCATTAATTTCCCGCGCTCACTCCAAGAACAAGTATGCAAACCAATCATAGTTTAGAATGCCTACAGTATCCAAACTGCCAAGACGTTAAGAATAATTAAGAAGTCTCACCAACCATCAAATTAAGAGCTCAAAATAGACCATTACATCACAATCTACTTAGCAACAAATAACCTTAACAACAGGCTACAAAAACAGACGAACAAACACAGATTTATCATCAATTTAATCTTAATACAAACAACATAATCGAGACGTCAAAGAAGGTAGCTATACTGACACCCTCGACTGAGCCTCAGCACCACAGGGTTCCATTGTACGAGAAAATAATGAATACCCATTCGAGATGAGCTTAATATTATAATTTGATATTTTTTAATGTATAAAGATATTAAAAGTCACGCGTTCAAGTGTTTATTTAACGCGTTTCTGAACGATTGGGTTTTAAAACGAATGCGTTTGATTTTTTTTTTTGAGTTAAAGGTGAATGGTCGGGTGATCGATTGAGTTTGACAGGTGATTGGGAGGTCATGGCGTTGTCTATGATTTTACAAGATTGTTGATGATGGGGTGGGTTGAGATTGAAGAGCTGTGAAGGTGCTGTGGATATGTCGATGTTTGCTGTAACTCGGGAATTAAATCTCGATAATATTGACATCTTTCACGATTCGAGATCTCGCAATAATATCACGAGATTTCGGAAAATATGTGGTAACCTCGTTTCGTTCGAGATCTACCGCGATTTTTAAAGAGACGAGACAGATATCATTAGATATATTCGTGTGTGTGACTAAGAGTGGAAACGTACGTTCGTGGTAATATGTTCGCGTTAATCACAGAAGACATTGGGGGACATTATTTCGAGATTAGTGAGTTTTGACGATCCCACGATGACATATTTAGTAGCCGAGATCTCGAGTTGCTAATTTCGCCTCGAGATTGTATTCCCTAGCGCTTTACATGTATCATTACTACCCAGAATTTGATCCTTATTAGCGACATTATCAAATTGTAAAATAATACAGGGTGTGATTATTTTTTCGAAAATCGGCGATTCCTGGCCAGGATTATTGATATTTCTAAAATCCAATGTTTCAGTTTTAGTTTTCGTCAAAATCGGCCTCGAGCCTCCTTTTAGCTTTTTTCGATATTCCTCATACGAGGAGGGATCAAAAAGTAGTGAGAATGACATACTCCTTGATAAGAAAAAAAAATATACTGGCAGGCATAGCTCAGATACATTATTTGTAATGTTAATAAAGAAAAAAATCTTCGATTATCTTTTGTTTTTTTCTGAATATAGTCATTTGTTTGCTTCGTGTCGGAACGTGTTCTCGAAAATGGAGAAAAACGAAGTGCGAGCCGTTATTAAATACCTCTGTTTAAAAAAGTTAACGAAGCAAGAGATTAATTGCGATTTGGAGACAACATTAGGAGAGTCTGCTCCGCCGTATTCCACTGTTGCAAGGTGGGCTTCTCAATTTCGAGTAGGGAGAACGAGCACAGAAGACGAACATCGTTGCGGCCGGCCATCGACGTCAGTCACCCAAGAAAATGTTGCGAAAGTCGAGAAAATTGTTTTGAGCGATCGAAGAGTTACCATCCGATACTTAATTCAAGAAACGGGCATATCATATGGAAGTATTCAATCCATAATGAAACAATCTTTGAATATGAGAAAAGTCTCCGCAAGATGGGTGCCGAGAATGTTAACCGACAGTCAGAAACAAAATCGACTTGACACTTCGAAGATATTGTTGGACAAGTTTCAAGAAGATTCCGAAAACTTTTTGTCTCGTTTCGTAACAATGGACGAAACATGGGTCCATCATTTTGATCCCGAGACAAAACAGCAATCTTCGCAATGGAAAAGGCCATCATCACCGACCCCGAAGAAGTTTCGTGCCGTGGCATCGGCTGGCAAGGTTATGGCCTCAATATTTTGGGACTCAGAGGGGATATTGTTAATTGATTACCTGGAGAGTGGAACCACTATTACAGGCCAATATTATGCAGCTTTAATTCCCAAGTTGAGAAATGCCATCAAAGAGAAAAGGAGAGGGAAACTTCGAAGGGGCGTGCTGTTTCATCACGACAACGCACCCGCGCACAGGTCGGCAGTTGCGATGGCTGCCATTCAGCAAGCTGGCTTCGAATTGGTTGACCACCCCCCTTATTCACCAGATCTGGCGCCTAGCGATTTTTATCTATTCCCCAAATTGAAAGAATACTTAAGGGGAAACAGGTACGAAGACGATAACGAGGTGATGGATGCCGTGGAGAGCTTTTTGCAGGACCAAGACAAATCTTTTTTTTTTAAAGGGATTGAAGCCTTGGAAAAGCGCTGGACTCGGTGTGTAGAGAGACTCGGAGACTATGTAGAAAAATAAATTATTAAGTTATCAATAGTCATTATATTCTATCTCATTCTCACTACTTTTTGATCCCTCCTCGTAGTTTCGCTTTCGGATGTAGCCATTTAAAAATATATAATTATGTCTGTTTGTATGATTATTATACTAGAGATATATACATACAGACGTAATGCTATATCAGTTAATTTATTTATTGAAATGATTGGCTTAAAATTCTTGTAACCACATTCCAATAATTAAAAACATGACAAGACTCTACTAACAACAATAAAACAACATTATTACACTTCTGGAATGCAACCCACAGCATTCCGTTACCCAACACCTTAACCACGGAACTATCACTATTCAGTACTTATTAAAATCTATGGCTTTGAGAAATATGATACGCTATAGCTCAGAGGTTAAATAATTTGCTGTTAGTGTGAGGTTGTAGGTTTGCACCTGGTAAGTGACGATTGGTCTTTTTATGTTAAGTTATCTTGGACAGATTTATTTAAAAAGAAATCATTGGGACACTTAGGAATTTCTCCTGTATCGTGAGTGTATTTATAAACATTTAAACTCACATGACAGTCAGACCCGGAACAACTTATTATAGATTAAACAATGATATGTTCAATGAGGGAATCAAACGCAACCCTAATCTAATATTTGTCTTATTACAAAATTGGGATTAAACTAAAAACCCAGGATTGATTCTCGTAAAACTACGGTTTACCTAATGTTCCACTGCCTCGTTCACTAGTGATTGACTGCTAAACATGAGGTACCAGATTCGATTTTCAGGTCGTACAAAGTGTTTTCAGATTTTCTACTGGGAATTTCTCAATAGCAGCCACGGAGCCCGTCTGATGGCAATAGGTTTGCTCCTATTGACTACAACTATCAAAATGTGGGTGTGTACTATCAGATATATGTCTGCTCTTTGGGGATTAAAGTCGTAATATTATGTTATGACCAAATGTCAGGAAAGTAAATCTCAATCTATCCCGTCGTAACATAAGCGTAAAGTTATTTAGTACCAATAAGAAATATTATATTAATATAAGATAACTAATGATATTAAAACAGATACGGTTCGAATTAAAATAAATTATTTATACACCCAATGACTCATGTGTATCGGGAATACACGAAATAACTTGACGGCTCAGGTGAGGGTACCAGTTATCGGCCATGATGCACAGTATAATATTTGAGTTTTTTTTTTGTGAATGTTGGCCACACTAAGAATTTCTCCTGTATCGTGGGTGTATTTACAAACATAGAAACTCACATATACAAACACCCAGACCCGGAACAACTACTTTAAAGATTATACAAATAATTGTTCCGTGCGGGGATCGAACCCACGACACGCTTGTCACCAGTCAACCGTGTTTTGATAACATGGGTCGTCGAGCTTCATCATCATCTGCCCAGTCATTTCCCAACTACTTTGGAGACGCCTTCCATTTGAACTGGATGCAGCTGAATATCAGTATTTTACTTGGAGCGACTGCCTATCTGATCTTCATGAGTTAGTAACTGGGTAATACGACACCCCTTGGTAAGAATGGTCTTCGAGATTATGTTATTCGTGGCTTATAATGTAAACTAGGTAGCTAATTTTAGCAAAATATTGCAAAATTGTTTATTAATTAATCGATACAACAGAGTAGACACTCGCCCTTTTGCTAACTTAGTGGCATATCCGTAAATGAAATGGCTTTTTACATAGTTTTGCACTTAAAACTGTAAAATTAAATGTGAAGCTTTCACGCTTGGTCTTAGATAACACAAATTATCTTATTGAGTTGAAATGTCTAATAATTTTAACACTTTCTGACCTTATCCCATTTTACTTGTGTTCGTCGCAACACGTCTTTTTCTTCCAATCTCCCATATCAGATGTCACAGTATCATTTACTCTATTTATTTCACATTTCATTTGATTCCTTAAGACAAAAATGAACCAATGAACAAAAATCCCATGTTAACTTCAAAAATTTTAAAACCACTAACCGCTAACCGGTGCCTTCACCCCACAGATAATGATCATATAACCGTCATCTAACGACTCGATGATTAACGACACACCACTCTACGTAATGAAGGATAATCATCACTGTTTGTTTTTACATCCATGCCCCATGCCCACTGGCCCAGCGCTGGCCTTTTAGAGGTCCACGAGTCAATGGGTAGATATGTGATATTTTATAGTATTTAAAGTTAACAAAGCTGCATTTATTAGCATAAATCCATAACAACCTAGTGGTTGATGTCACAAATGCATGGAAAACGAGACAAAAGTGGAGTCCTAAGTCCTAACTTTGTCCATTTTCATGTTTTTGTTTTACGTAAAGTAATTGAAAACTTCGATGTTAATTTAATGGAAAAAATATGTCTCTTCTTCGTACACTATAATAATAAATAATAAAATACTAATACTTCAAGTACACTGTAAGTACACACGGCTAGACATCAAGCTATAATAAACCAGTATTAGCTGACCGTTCATTGAGTGGTAAAATCGTACAAAGCGAGACCAAGACAAACTGGGTTTGTATAGCTTGATGTGTAGCCGTGTGTACAATACGGAATTCTTGTGCTAAAGCCTCTGTTTCTATACGCAATGTTCAAAGTTGGTAGTGGAGACTATCAAATCGACCACAGCGCGCTCTGTGACATAAATGTGAACTAACTCGGGACTATCGGCAGTGACGAATGTCAAGTTTAATGCTTAAAATAACCTGTTTAATTTTATACAGTAAACTGGCCGAAAAGTTTCAGGTACTTTGTGTATTACAGTGACAAAAGTTATCTCATACAAAAGGCTGAAGTATTTCAACATCTTGCTTATTACAGTGGCTAAGGTTTTCTCATACATAAGACTCATACAAGAGATATCCAGATCAGCAGTCGATACTAAAGTTTTATATGACTAAAGGATCTACGGAACACAATACCAAAACGAACACATCAAGAATGATGACTCCAATAAAGGTAGGTGGCACAATGACTCGACAACTCTGCCTATACCCCTAAACTCAGACGAAATACAATCTGACGTTAATGATTTATTATTTAATAACAATTCTTAGAGGTAGCAATATTTGGAATAGTTTGTATTAGAGAAAAAATGTAGCTACCTGGCATGATTATACTAAAAGGTATTTATTAAAACGAATACCTTTGTGGCAGTTCGATAAGAATAATTTATCGTAATACTATTTTTTTGGTACAATCCCCCCGCATTATTGCCGAATTACTGCAACTCCTGAAAGCCAGAATCAACAGTAGCAACCACCAGAAAAGCTCCGAGACAATGAAGCTCGACGTGTCCCAGAGAATGAACTTAATTGTCTTAGATCCTGCTCCTCGGAAAATACGTAGTTTTTACTTCCTTCCAAGTCAAGCAGGAGAGATACTGAATGTGTGAATGAATGGCTAAAGCCAATAACTACAAAAGGACATTTACAACTGGGAAAGTAAAAGAGTAAAATGGGTAGTTAGTTTCTCTCTTCAGCCAATCGCCGTCCACTACTGGACGTAAGTCTCCACTAAAAAGCAGACAAACAGAATTAACAGAGCAACTGTTCTACGCTCTATTGACTCTCTCTTTCTCTGCTGACATGGCCTGCCCATTCCCATTTCAACATGCAATATTGTAACTTTAGTAGACATCTAGTTAGCAATTAAGGACTTTTCGTCGCGACTTCGATCGAAACCACTAGCATTTCATTGCTGTCTCCATTGCACACTGAGCCTTGAGAACCTTGAATTTGTGGACCAGACCTATGGTGATTGTCCTCGTTTAGTCATTCGAATAAAAACTTGAATTTCAAAGCTATTATACTATGAATTAAGTTCAATAAGTACAAGTTAATTTTATGCAATAATAGGGTTGCCTGCGATACTTATTATGATACTATTAAAAAATAATGTTCAAAAAGTATTTTTTCGCTATTTAACATTGTTTTTAACCGACTTCAAAAAAAAAAGTAGGTTCTCAGTTCGACCTGTATGTATGTATGTATGTAGGTATGTATGTATGTAGGTATGTATGTATGTATGTATGTATGTTTGTCCGCGATTATCTCGCGTTTGGCTGGACGGATTTGGATGCGGTTTTCAGGAAAGTGTTCAATATATTATTCCGGAGAAGGTTTTAGTATATAACACTAACAGATATCTCGTGACGTTGCCCACGTGAATCCGTTTTTGCTTACTTGGATTGTACACTTTCAGAGACGATTGCATGTTTGTCCGCGATTATCTCGCGTTTGGCTGAACTGATTTTGATGCGGTTTTTAGAAAAGTGATCGTTACATTCTGGAGAAGGTTTGAGTATATAACAATAATAGATACCTCGTGAAGTTGCCCACATAGATTCGTTTTTGTTGCTTACTAGGATTGTAGATTTTCAAAGGCGCCGATTATATTATGAAGATTTTTGTTGAATATTTAAACTAAAAAGGGAAAAATAAAAAACTTTTTTAAAAAAAGAGAACCGACTTCAAAACCAAACACAAAAAACTGTAAAATAACTTTTCTTTCGGAAGTCGGTGGTATATAGTCAATGAAATAAAAAACAAAGCCACCGACTTCCGAAAGAAAAGTTATTTTACAGTTTTTTTGTGTTTGGTTTTGAAGTCGGTTCTCTTTTTTATTAAAAAAAGTTTTCAAGTGAAAGTTGGCAGATACAGCTCATTGACGGTTTCCTTTAAATGTTTAAGCACATAAATAGTTTAAAGCAGCATAAAACAAATGAAATATGTATAAAGTGATAAAATAATCAAATAATACAGCACACTTTAGTCATCTCAAGCTAATCATCTCCACAATAATGATCTCAACAACTCTGACAGGGCCGAGACAGATCATTTACCATCAGCTAATTACCCTGCCAGTCTCCCAAGTGATTGAGGTCTTAATTGAAAGATCTCTCTGTTTGTTAAGTCTACCCCCTGGCAGGCGATGTGTCTTTGTTTTTTGGTTGTCAAGTTGTGTATGTGTTGGATTATAACGTTTGAAGAGTTAAAGAGAGTTTAATAAACTAACGTTTGATCAGGGAAACAAAATTTTTTCGTTATTTAATGGAATACATTATTTCGCAATAATCTATTCTGTCACATTCTATAAGTAAGCGAGAAACTTACTCATCTTTACATTATAAAAATTAATTGCTGTTCGTCAGTCTCGCTAAAATTCGGGAACGGCTGGACCGATTTGGCTAATTTTGGTTTTTAGTCCAAGGAAGACTAAAAAAGTGAAAAAAAAATATTAATCTGAGGCGGTACGAAGTTTGCCGGGATGGAATAAAAAGTATTTGATTGTAAATTGGAAGAAGTAAAGGCATTTAAGTAAAGGGATAAAGTTATAGTATGAATCCTGGTATAAGCATGTATCCTCGTAATTTGTTTATTTTCTTTACGTGGTAAAATCATCAAATGAGTCCTCTCATCCATACTGTCAGACTTGTACTGACTAAAATCCACGGCGTTCGATGGCCCTTACTCGATAAGACAATCCCGTGACCACGGTACACTTTGGGTGATGTAATGCTGCAGTGGAATTCAAATTATGTATAGTGACAAAGAGACAAACGTGTATTTTTCACATTTTTCTTCTTCTTTTTGCAGAATAACTCGCCATAATGGTCAACATGATTAGCGCAATGGTTGAATGATTGGCTACTGCACTGCGTATCGTGTGTTCGATTCCCATGCAGAACAAATATATTTTGTGCAATTACCAGATCTGGTTGTATGTCTGTCTAATGTTATTTGAAATGATTCTAAACGCTCATTTCCCTTTTTTTTTAAATCAAACTTTGCCAGTCAGCATACCACACAACAAAGAGGTAACAAATTAGAGTTCCACTGCAAATCAAACAAACCTACATTGGCATTTGCGCCTTGATTAGACATAAAATATGGCGTCTGCCTGAATAATGACAGATCATACATCAGTGTCCAAACAGTCGATACTCAGTCAATCTGAAACAAATCTCAATCATACATTTCGGAGAAAAACAATGTATTTTTGTTATTGTATTTCCCTAAACGAAATGAGGGTAAGATCAAAGATAATATTATATATTATGTTTTCTTCTAAATGATAAACATAAAATATGAGATGACAGGTATGCGGACGTCGAGTAATGGTCGACTTGCTGTCCGATCATACACCATGCCCGGGTCGACGGCGAGTTGTGTTCCATGCCTCAGAGAGCTGTCAGTAATGTGACGGGGCTCTCTAAGAGGGCCAAAAGGTGCTGGGTTCGCGGGACTATCAGGTAACCCTTTTTTTTACGTGTTAAAATCATCAAATGAGTCCTCCTACCCCGGGCAGGGCGGGAGAGACTGTCAGACTTGTACTGACTAAAATCCACAGTGTCCTTCAATAACCCTTTATGTTCCGGGGTCGCGGTGATGGAACATGTGTCCCTAGCACGAGTTTTCAGTATTTGAGACGTAAAGAAAACTGGAACTTTGACAATTTCAAATTGACGCTGTAAATACTGTAAAGTAAAATAGTGAAAACTCGTGCTAGGGGTATTGGACAACTTGAAACACTGTAAGTTACAGTGTAAGAATTTATTTTTATTAGAAATAGCTATCTTCTAAAATTCTAAAACAAAATAGAAAGTGTTAACCCAATTTTCTATTTTACACCAATTAAAACAGAGAGTATTTTTTCTAACGCATTAAAATCACAAGCTAATCTAATAAATATAAATCACACTAAAAAAACTTTCTAAGTAAACCTAAGATAAAATTTTAAATTAATCAAGTAACTTATCTATAATATTAATCTCTTACTTGGTTAACTTAAAAACACATGCATTTACCTTAATTGTTACATTTAAGGCTCCAATGTCACATTTAAATGGTACATTGATAATATTTATGTCGGCCATTTTGGTTTTTTTTATTACGTCACCTGTCATAATGACACGACAGGTTATAATAACCGTGAAAAATATGGGTTATGAGTCTAATTAAAAATATAAAGCTGGTATTTTGTTTTTTTTTTTATTAAATCCAGGAATTAGAACAGTACAATAAGTTTTCCGCTATATCTAAAGCTATTTAATAACAAATTAAAAGTTATGAAGAAAACTTAGTTTGATTCCCCAAGACAAATCATTTTTAAATGCAATAAGGGATTTTCTTTTTATGTTTTCCCTAGTCGATGGATAGATGGCACTGAACTTGGTATGTTACTGCAATGAACGGAACGTCGTCATTTTTTTATTTTTTTCACTTGATTGTAATTTTGAGATCTTAAAACGTAACGTACACGTCATGTCATTGTCAGTCACATCAAATCACACCATTGGCATTTGGAAATAAATAACAACAAGGAAAAAGAAAAAAATATTCATTTACCAGTCTTTTTAATTTATGAGTTTTACACGCCATAAAGAAAACGTCCCAAGAGAAAAAGAAGAGAAGTCTGTGCCTCGTGGATTTGTGCAAAAATGAAGGCATCTAGTAACGTAGTCAGTTCAACGCCATCTACAGAGTTCTTGGAAACTACTTTTTTTTTAATACTCAAAAAGAAAACTTCGCATTACAGTAAGTTTGTTCGTTATCCAAAGTACTGTTCCCAACGAAAATTAAAATATCGTTCTCATGATATTATAAGAAGCGAAATACTTTCCGAATTTGTTGTTACAATTGATACGAGCGAAGCCGCGGCAAAAAATAATACACAAAATAAAATAATAAAACATCGTAAATTACTTGTAATAACCAACTTATATGGTGTAGGTGAAAGTCCAAGGTGTCAAACTCGGTAATTATGTCATAATGGCGACATTAAGATATATCACAGTTGTTTATGGTATCTTTAGTCTCTATGGTCATCGTATCATCTATGGTCTTCGTCCAAAAATGGTTATTAATTTGCATTACTATAAATAAAACGTAATTAAACCACGTTACGGTTTACTAAAATGGCGCTTAAAAAAATAAACGTTCTTTAATGAGGACATCATTAAGAATTAGTAATAAAATGATTATCTCAACAGATCTGCTTTAGTTTATGTTGTTTGTAGATGTCTTGACACGGAATGTGCTCGATTTAATGTTAATGACTTTATTCGAATGCCTCTATTTGGGATTTGAAAACTTGTTTACTAATGTTTTTTTTTTTTGTTAAGTCTTAATATTGTCTATGCGTGGTTTATGATTTATTTTTCGTCATAATATTGTTTTGTCTTCTAAAATATTAAATCAGTGTTTGAACATATTATGTTCGAGGCATATACATGACTATAATGTTCTCGTTAGGTTACGTGGCTTTCAGAGGCTAGAGACAGCAAACAAATGGGCAAGATTCGAACAACACCAAGTATGACGTTTTAATTTTCAATCATTCAACTCAGTGTATCACAAACCACTACTGGACATAGGCTTCTCCATAGCTTCGAAATCCACCGATTTACAAATCCAGTTTATTCATCATGCCTGCGCGGGCTTGCTGGCAGTGCAACCTGCTGTCCGACCATGGACCACGCCCGGGTCGACGGCGCGTTGTCTTCCCCGCGCGCCTCAAAGAGCGTCAGCAAGATGACGGGCCCCTCTAGAGGGCGAAAGCCTGCCGGGGTCGAGGGACTTATCTCAATACCGTGACCCCGGAACACAAAGGGCTATTGAAGGACACCGTGGATTTTAGTCAGTACAAGTCTGACAGTCCCTCCTGCGTATCAAAATTAATTGAACATGAAAACTTCAAAACGCGTCATACTGCTTTAGTAATAGGAATGGCTATTAAACCTACCTAAAAGTAAAATCATGATTTAACATAACCAATTCACAAGATTCCTAATTTGCGAAACACCAATAAAGAAAATGAAACCATCTGTCATCATTAACATTTTAAACAACGAAATAAATCAACCATAAACCACAAGGTCCGACAACCAATACAGTTTAAAAAACCGCAAAGAATTTGAAATAACCTTAATTTGGAACCAGAATAATTAATTAAATAGACACATACTTTTTTAACTAAAGTTATTCAAATTAACTGAAGAGACACGTTCTTTTTTTAAACGTTATTACTATAACACATGTTATTACCGTTTAGAAATACGAGCGGCCATTTTGAAATTAATTAAGAGTTTAAAAAAGATGAAATCAGTGAAATACCAATATGTATATCTTTCCGCTTTACGTTACAAACGTCCAATGTTATCGAATTAAATAAATCTTTGACGATACATGGAAGGGAATTCTTTTTGTCTGTTTGTTTGTGTAAGCATGTGCCATAGCCAGTTATTTCTTAATTTAAAATAATATTGATTTGAGGCAAGTACTGCCGGTTTCGCAGGACTATCTTAGTAGGATACCGCGGCTCTGAAACGCAAATAGCACGTGAAAGAACATGATGGTTTTTAGCCAGTAAGGATCTAAAAGTTCGTTATGCTCCAGGGATGACTTATTTTGATGATTTTACAACACAATGAAATATTCTACAACGATTTTTACAGTAACTTACATGATCATCATCATTGTTTTCTTGTCAGTAACTTGATAGAATAGCAGTGTGGTCAGATTAAGCAAACGTGTGAAAATCCACGTTATAATCTTTTCTTTATTTTTCTCGATAATATTTCTTTTCCTTTTTAAACGAACATAGCATAAAATTGGCTACAAAATCTAAATAATCACACTCAAACAATACAAAAAACGTTTATTGGCAAAAAAAAACTTTAATAAGTATACTTCCATTTCATTATCAGTTTCCATTTTTTCACACCCCATAAACAACAATTTAAGATAACAACCACCTTCCCAATAATTCCAGCTACCCGAGCAGAACCACAGAACATCACTATATTAAGATAAAAACAAAATAAATCGTCTATCTGTGAGCCTGAGCATAGCGCGACCAATTAGTTTATTGGTCGACACATGTCCTTCTTGGAACGCACTGATAACATCAGGTAAGGTATAACGCACACTGAACTGCATACCACGGAATGAACGAATGAATGGCTAATTGGAATTCATTCAATCCTTTAAAATTATTCTTCGCTTAATTTTTTTTTTATTGGAGTATGAAATGGCTAATCGTTCATTCAAAATTAGTAGTAGGATATGCTATAATATTTATTCATTTCGTTGTTCAGTTATTATTTATGAAAGACAGCTGAGAAAGAATTAAATCATTCAAATAAACGTAACACACTTGGGGTAATAACGGATCTAACTAGTGTTACATTCATTAAACATAAATATATTTATGAAATATAGTATCAGTAAGCATTCACAACGTTTCTTAGTATAGACGACGCCAACAGGCCAACCTACCCTAACCTGTCAAATTTTACCAATCAACCATTAACCTTCCACTATTGCGATAAAATTTAAAATGTAATAACAGGTTGTGGTAGCTTGATGTGCTGGCGTCTGTAACTTTCCTTAGTCCTTTTACAGCATCAATAACAGTATGGGACAGTTGCAGTGCCTTAAGAATGTAGGAATGAATGGTTTCAAATCATTCACTCACTCATTCACTGCCCACTGTCCGTCTATCCTAACCTTAACAAATCCGAAACGCGCGTTAATGTGCGCGTACATATATCGCCCCAATAATATACACATCGGGCCGAAAAAACAACGCCATCGCCCAATACCCAATTAATAAAAAAAACCTTTACTCCACTCGTCTTTTTGTAATGTTTTGTTAAACAACTAAATTTGGGGTAAAAAAGAACTAAGACTTGTTATCTGTGGTGAACTTATATTTATTTTGACAGCAGCCGTAAATCCAAAGGTTTTTGTTGGCTAAAAGATTAATCACCTATTATATTGGTAATTTTAATAGAAGAAGGTGTCGGGCACCATTTTGGGGACCCGCAGGTGTTTTATTAATACGATACCATCTTAGCTTGATGATGTCATTCGGATTCCGTAGAGATTGAGATAAAACGAGGGTTTTTATGGCAATTAGTGTGTGATCGTTTAATTTTATGCTTTTGAGGAGACATTTTCATGCTGTGTTCTGTGGAAGGTGGGCTGAGTTAATGTTCTTCATTGTGTGTTAAATTATTTATTAATCTTTTTTTTGTGATGCCCGTAGAAGTATTTAAGAGTAATAAAATATATTGCTACTAAGAACGCATTTAGATCTTGTCGGACTTTTAAAGAATATTTTTATGTTTTCACATATAAGACTTTAAAAAGAAAAGAAAGACTGCCTAGACTGTATTAAACTACTTATTATCTATGTATGGTAGTAACTCATATAAATGGTAAGGCTAGAGATAAAGGAACCTAATTTAGAACATCCATTCCACCAAAAAAAATACCTACAGACTGTGGTATTTTTTTTTGGCCTGACGTTTACAAAATCTCTTTTTTTTTCTTGAATAAAAGTTAAGTATGAACAAAAAATCACACTACATAATGTTTCAGTTCAGACAAACTCTCTCTTCTTGGACGGAACCCTTACAAAAACTATTCGGAATCCTTTAAACTAGCCACAACACTTCACAAACATAAATATTTTAATCACCATACAAACGGTTTAGGTGTAAGACACACTGGGTATGGCGCGATTTTTGACGCGCGGTTACGAGGTTAAGTAATGTTCTTTGATTTTTATGACTTTTAATGACGTACGATATTGCTAATATTTTGATTATCACGGGTAGGTAAGACAGCGATTTACCATCAAAATTAAGGGTGCGATATTTCGTGGTTGTCTTATTAGTAGTATTACTAGTTCCTTAGGTCTCTCAAGAGTATTTATGGTATACATTAGCTGCGAGTCACGTCTTCTCGCGGTTTTATATACCAGTTCCTCATATTATGATACTATCTAAGACCTCCTTCTATAAATACAATACCCAATACAACGTGAACAGGCGTCTTGACGGGTATTATCTTTTATATTTCGTTTTGAGCCACTTACTGCCTCTCTCAATACCTCACAGTGCTTTGAATAGTGCTTGTTATAGAACATTGTAATTGTTCTTCTGTCACTTGCATGTCGCGTGTAGACACACGAGTCTAGTCACGCGTTGGTAAGTTGGTAAGGAAGGTCACAACCTTCCTTGCGTTCGACGCTGCAGTAAAGATCGCATTACATTTTCCTCTATCACTTACGGCATATCGCGTGTAGTCGCGTCTAGGCGCGTTCTGTGAGACCAGTGCCTGACGCAGTCGTTAAGAGCACATTATTTGTTCTTCTGTCACTTGCCTTATATCTCATGTATTCGCGAGTCGCGTCTTGACGCGTGTTGTGTGACCGTTGCCTCACGCTGCAGTGAAGAGCGCTTGTTAGAGAGCACACTATTTGTTCCGGCATGTATAAACTCGATTAATGTGAACAGATACCCCGGTACGTCGGCTCGGGCGATTTATTAGACTTGACTATTTGTGGTGCGAGTTGGAAGATGAAGCGGTGAAACCGTTTTAATATCTAAAAATAATGAAATGTAAAGTTCCAAACAGTTTATGGTAAATTATTTTTAAACGCATTAACACTTGCGATGCGCATCGTAAAAGATGATTTTTGAGGAAAGAAAACTTCAGCTGCGAGTGGCATTTGAACCCGCGTCTTCTGGATATGTACTCCAGACGCCTACCAATATAATACATCAATCATTATCTTTATTTTTTAAAGTAGTTACAGAGTAGGTTGTAAAATTGTTGATAATCCTAATAAGAATCCAGTAAAAATATTTTATGACGTGTCACATTGCGTTTACTCTAGTTGGAAAACCGTACCTAGTTGGGAAGTCGCACTAGGGCTATGGGTAAGATTCTGATTGAAGTTCATAATTGTATTAACTTTCATTGCCGAAAATAGTTAAACTTGAATATAAATTGTAAAAAAATAAACATATTATAACCACTTTTTTTGTATGAGCAATATGAATATGACTTCATAGATCAAGCGTTTTGCATATTATTATCAAGAAAAAAATTACAGCTATTGTTAAAATACACCAACTCATCGTCAACATCATCATAAGCAGTAACATTGAAGTTAAATATAGGATACATAATATAATGTTCAAACACTAAAACATCTTCTAAATAAATAACTTTAGAATAGCTACCACTCATAACTTGCACCAAACCCAGCATGCGACCATATAAGCGGCTCAGCAGTTTGTTAAACCATCCTCAAGTGAGAACTAGTATTATTGGGCCGCTAATTAATTGTGTTTTATATTACGCCCGTTTAGTGGCCCCACGTTTATGTATTTGATGTTACGATGAAATATTAGATAGAGTGAGTGTGTTATTGGATTTTGGAAAGTTATTTTTTTTTAGAGTAATATTTTTAAGGATTGGGAATCATTAGTTTAATGATAAGTCCTGTGGTGGAGAAGGAAGTACGCCTATTTATCTGAATTTTGAGACAGAATTTGAGTACGATGTTGTGTATTTTTTTTTTACGTGGTGAAATCATCAGTTGAGGCCTCCCACCCCCTACTATCAGACTTGTGCTGACTAAAATCCACGGTGTCCTTCAATAGCCCTTTATGTTCCGGGATCACGGTGATGGTATAAGACCCGCGACCCCGGCAGGCTTTAGCCCTCTGAGAGGAAGCCTCGTCATTATGCTGACGCTCTTTGAGTCGCGCGTGGAACACGACACGCCGTCGACGCGGGCATGGTCCATGGTCGGACGGCGAGTTGCCCTTTACTCGCCGCCCGCATGCCCGCGCCTACGGTGGCCGGAGATACGATGTTGTGTACTAGGATTATTTTGTTATAATGTCAATGTTTCAAGCGTTCAATTCGGTGGAGCCTCGCTACGCGGGGTTCCTTTTGCTGTTTGCAGGACTTAAAGGAAACTAACCAAACCGAACTTCGGGGTCCATTGATATCGACCTTGGAACATTAGCCAATTGTTATTGGTAAAACTAGTAGGTTCCAATCTGTAGTGCTTATGTGTAAAAGTAGAAGCTTTTATATTGACATGATCACATAATTTAGATAAATAAATAGATTTTATACAATATTCACGCTATGGTCGCCAGACTCATGTTATTGTGAAAGGAATCATGTGACCGAATAAAAATTTATCGTACTTCGACCTTTCTTTTAAATTCATTTAGTAGTTTACATGATAGTCCTAACTAATTTAAGAAATGCGAAGTATTCTTTTATGTTTTTCCCTTTTCAAGCTTAAATCACTGAACCGATAATTCTGAAATTTTTCATAAACGTTGTACCTACACAGAGACCGACAAATCATTATCTTACATCCTGAAATAAGCCGTGGAGGAAAATCAGTTCTATCTACATAATATATTATCATTGTTAATTGAGAGCAGTGGTGGCCCAGTGGTATCGGCCACGACTTACGAGTTATAGGTCGCGGGTTCGAACCCAGCCTGGCGCATTACTTTGTGTAATTTATTTCATCACCACTGCTCTCAAAACGGTGTAGGAAAACATCGTGAGGAAACCGGCATGTCCTAGAACCATCAAATTCGAAGACATGTGGCATCTGCCAACCCGCACTGGGTCCGCGTGGTGGATTATGGCCCACTCCTTCTCACAAGAGAGGAGGCCTGTGTCCCAGCAGTGGGAACGTTATAGCCTGATGATGATGATGAATATAATATTATCTATGTTATTTTTACGTGATAAAATCATCAAATGAGTACTCCCACCCAGGGCAGGGCGGAAGGGACTATCAGACTCAAACTGACTAAAATCCATGGTGTCCTTCAATAGCCCTTTATGTTCCGGGGTCATGGTAATCAAATAAGTCCCGCGACCCCGGCAGGCTTTACATAATATCAAGAGAAGTTTTAAGATAAATAGTGAGGCATAGTTTAACAAAGTCGGCCGAAATTTTAACAAAAATTTGAGCTACTGTTTCGTTTAGAAGTCTTCTGCCTATACTGTTTCGTTTAGAAGCTCAACGCCGACATTCTTGCACGTCGCTCGATCGTCGAACAAATCTCTACGCGGGCTAAACTGGCGATCATTATGCGTCGTCGACAAAAACGCGTCCGAGGCGACATCGAATCGCAACACTCATAAATAAATACATATCACGATGTTTGGTGTAGGAGAGGAGAGGTTTGGTGAGCTCTGGCATGATCTAAAATGTTAGATAGATTGTCCAATAAGTATTACATTGGATAGTTAATAGTTTTTTGTCATTTTTCAGCCATGACAACAAATATCGGTCCGTCAAACAGAGTCTGGCGTCATACAGTTAAACTACTGTGTTGCGCAAGAGTTCAAAATACTTCTAGGTTAATTTAGTCTATTCGGGCATGCGGACAGCGAGTAAAGGGCAACTCGCTGTCCGACCATGGACCGTGCCCGGGTCGACGGCGCGTCGTGTTCCACGCGTGGCTCAAAGAGCTGTCAGCAAATGGCGGGGCCCCCTCACAGAGGGCCAAAGCCTGCCGGGGTCGCGGGATTTATTTCCTCACCGTGACCCCGGAACATAAAGGGCTAATGAAGAACACCGTGGATTTTAGCCAGTACAAGTCTGACAGTACCTCTCGCCCTGCCCGGGGTGGGAGGTCTCATTTGATGATTTTACCACGTAAAAAAAAGGTTAATTTAGTCCATTTTAGGCCTCATCATTGGCTCTAGCCTAAATTGGGGCCAAGCGGGGCTCGGGGAAAATTTTATTTTTGTGAGCAGACGAGATGCGAGGTGACTCGATGTATTCCAGACGCGCCTCAAAGAGTTGTCAGCAATCTGACTGGGCCCCCCTTATAGTGCCAAGCCTGCCCGGAACGCGGGACTGTCTTATCAGGTAAACGTGACCTTAGAACGTAAAGGGCCATTGAAAGATCACCATAGATTTTACTCAGTACAAGTCTGACAGTCCCTTTCACCTTGCCCTGGGTGGGAGCAAACATTTGATGATTTTACCAATTAAAAATAAAAATAAACTATAAGGATCAATTAAAAATAAAAATAAACTATATCTTTGCTTCTGGGCTAGATTGAGACCATTTTTTTATGTTCCTATTTCTGGGATAGCCCAGGGTAAATTATTTTCGTCACAGTAGCCGTTCGGCCAAGAACTTCGCTCCTCGCTCGCTCCTGCACCGCACCCCAACTTAAAAGACGAACACCGCGCGTTCCCCATGCATGAGGCACCATGAAAAACCCGTGAAACGCACGTAATGGCTTCAGAACATTTGTACCATTATACCAACGAATACTTTAGAGGACTTCTTGCAGTCTTACCGATTTATATCGGCCGACCGACAATGGCTTTTTGTCTGACAAAGGTGATTCTCAAATTGTCTGGTTTTAATGTTTAATTTATGATGTCATTTGTTAAATCTGTTGTTGTAGTAAGGTTTTTTGTGAGGTGAAAGAGTTGGTAGTAGGTTTGTGTTCAATGTTAGTGGTATTAGAAATAGGTTGAGTGATGGCCTGCGTAATGTAGTAGCCGACTTTACGTAGTTTGTCGAAGAATGGGGTTCATTGTTCCTCACTTACAAAGTTAGAACGTCTCGTGTGCCTTATCCCACCAAATGCTTAATCTGTAGTTAAGTAATATTAAAGGAGATGGCTAAATGACTGCCCCAGTCATCTATATGAATTTCACATTAACTAGTAGTATTTGAAAATTAATTAATGAATTGTTTAGTATTTAATAATTTCCTAACACTTATATAAACTATTAAACATAAAAAAGTATCTGAATTGCTTTTTGTGCATTTTTTTGACATGACAAGGTCACGATGAAATAATGTAAACTAGGGAAGGGTCAGCTTTTCCAGATTGTCAAAATGAAACTATACTTAATCGATTTTTACTAACGGGATCCAATACGATTTCTTTTCTGAAATTAAGAAACGGCGTTGAGTTCAATTCAGTGTCCTTTTTAGTTGTTTGTTCTTATGTTTTTACACGTTTTGATTCGGAAAACGAATTACCGTGACCCCGGAACATAAAAGGCTATTGAAAGACACCAGATTTTATTCAGTAAAAGACCGACAGTTTCTCCTGCCCTACCCTGGGGTGGAGGACTCATTTGATGATTTTACAACGTAAATAAAAGTGATTCGTCCACTAAACTCAACTTTAGTTTTTACCCGACTACGGCAAAGCCAAAAGGAGGGTAATGATTTGGACCGGTATGTCCGGTATGACCAGTATGGTTTGTTCTTCTGAATGTGCTTCTTCGTTTAGTTTTAGTTCATATTTTGCATCGAATCCATCTAAACTACTTTCTAACCAATCGATTCTTTTATCGATTCTGTGAACTTCAATTCGAGTACGGTCCCTTCTTTAAGAAAAAAATACAAACGTCAGATGTCATTTGAACACTCTGTCGTATAATTGTTCGTTGTAATTCTTTATTCTAGCTTTTTCTTCACCCCCGCTTGTTTATTGGACTTTCTGCTTGCTTACCTACCGACCTCTCGCTCGACACGAGCTTGACTTGCATTCAATACATCATGAAATAAATAAACTGTGGTATAGCCACGCAAAGATTGCGGCGGCATTTTAAACAAGCAAGCAACGAAGACGTCATTGCTTACTGTTCTGCTCTCCGTCCTAGGTATCACATTGGTTAACAATAGAGGTAAGACATTTACAGATGGTCACGGCGATGCTTGGCCCAAAATTAATCTCCACACCGTGTCCTCCCAGTGGCGACACAATTTTATTTTGGCCCAATCCGACGCAAGAACCTCCTAAAACATCCGTGTCTTGTGAGAACCTACGTCAGACGGAAGATGAGGACGCCGTGGCCGCGATTGCGTGCCTAACAGATTGGTTGCCTTAGTGTAGGTAAACAGTAAAGTTAATTCATGTAGATACTAAAGTAATTACGTTTATTCTAGGTTCCAAGGAATGCCAACATTTGTCTTGTTATCCTTGTCAGGAACTGCTGAATTCAAGAGCAACTTGTGAAGTTCGTATGATTCGGTCATGCAATGGTGTGCATAACTTCTGGCCGTTCTTTGAGAAGTTTACAACGCTATGCAGTGGACAGAACCAATTGAAGAATTTTGCATCATCATAGCCAGATTTCCACATGACTAAAATGACGTTTAATCATGGTCCGTCGCTTCGTACGCTTTAAGACTATGTTTTATAAGAATCCCAGATTATCGAATAAATATAGTACTATTTTTCTTGTTTCATTTCGAAATCATTAAATGTATCTTGAGCTAATTAAAATCTTCAGTAACTAGTTCAGAAAAGATTTATCAATCACGAAATGCTTTGCAATATGTAGTCCCCCTGGCTCGTTTTATTTGTCAGCCTGTCTTTATCGATATAACAAACAGATTTCGATGGGGTTATCAAAGTTAGATTAGTTTTTTCAGACCATTGCAACTACTTATATTGAAATACGTTAGATTATTTGGTATTTTAAAGATATTTACTTCATTTGGGTGGTTCGCTAATCAAAAATCAACACCATCGCAGATACGTAAAAACTAAACGCCTGTTGAGAAGGTTATAGCAATGTAATTATTTGCAGTACTTTTTTTGATAGGCGTTTACTTTTTTTTTCAGGATTGCGAAGAAATGACAAGTTCTATAACCTTTTCTCATGTGAAATATTAATATTGAGCTATTCATCGTTATACTGTGCTAGGTCCCATGTCTATAGATAGACGAATTCTCGTGCATACTTCAATTTAGCCAACTCCTTTTATTCAAAAACATAAGGGACCTTTAGGTTGAATTCAGTTTTTCTTAAATCTATGTGAAGTTCATTTCGTACTTAACCCTTAAAGTCGCAAGACGTTTCATCGAGGTAGAACTTTAAAATTATTTTTGCTTATGTTTATTTGGCCTTTAATAAGGGTAGGAATAATAGTGAAAAAAATCTAATTAGCTGGTAATCTGAGATAATTAATGTATATTATACTATACATTGCCACCGACCTAAGTAATTCTCAACCGTAAAGAGCGTATAGTATAATATACAAAATACACTTTTGACATAGGTTGATCAAAATAAGATAACAACAAAATTGCTCCTAATTATAATAAAATAATGACAATCAGTGCTTATGATAAGCTACAAAACAATTCCTTTTAACCCCGTTACAAAGGTGGTCATTGCACTAGGTCAAACGAGTACTACTTTGGCCTTTTTTTGCAATATTTGCACCTCAGATACTTGCTATGTTCCATCCAGTGACCTTTCAGTTGAAAACTTTTGAAAAACATAACGTCTGCAATCTTGCCGTAGTCTACCAATAATTCTTGTGGTGTTACACAAGTGGGATATCAACATCTCCCATCAATATATTGATGGAAAAAAAATCAACTGTATCCTCTCTAAGCGCTTGTGTTGACTATCTAGTTAAGAATGTTATATAAGTTAGTGTTATTTGCTATATCAGGTGTAATGTCTTCAGGAAAAATCGATAGCAGTAGCTCACCGTCAATCAATTGCAAGAAACAGGTTCCTTAAAGCCTGGAGAAGACAATTCAGCTGCATATTGAAATTTTCCATTTTATTCATTGCAAAAAAAGTTAAAATGTCTGTTTGTATTTTTATGTTTTGTCTTTTTATCCAGTTAGCAGACCTCTGTATTTTCTTTGGCCCCTTTTTGACGTAGTTTGCAACGTAAACAGTGACGATTTAACTGCAAGGAGGGTAGTAATGCGAAACATGGTATATAATTGAAATTGTATTACTTATCACAAGGAAATGCTCTCAAATGAATGAGTGTGAGTAGTGTTGGATCTTTGCCTATTTCGGACACAATTTTGGGGCTTCGAAAATCTAGATTCTAAGTCTAAATGAAGAATCATCCATAACATCACCACCACCTATAAGTTGGCAGTGTATAGAATGATATACATAATTAACTAAATATCATTTTAGCAAACAGTGGCAATGTATAGTATGCTATACATCCAAGATTGTGGTTGTGAAAAGCTATGTAAAATTGTATATAACGTGGATAATTTAGCACGAACAGGAGCTCAATATGCTTATGATTTGAATTCACAGAACGCAAAACAGGTTTTCATAATGAATAAGAAATTATAATACATTTTATAGTGACGTATATCAGGATTCTTCCGCATGGTTTTGCATTTTTGTCATAATTGTCAAATATACCAAAAATAATACGTTCATTTACTTATTATTGGAGAGAGGGGCGGTCTGACATAAATTTTAGGTAAAAATATTTCATTTTAAAGTATTTGTTTTCCGAAAATATTTTTTTATATTTGAGTGTATAGTATACTATGCAAAGTGACTTTAAGGGTTAAGTTCGGAAATAGGTATTCCTGTGTTTCAGGTGAAGGGATATTACTTTTTCATTTATGCACAAAGTACAAGTTTTTAGACATTTTTAGCTAGTCTGCTACTTATATTTTAACTAATAGTTAGCTACACTAATGATGATCAAACAAATGACATTTAATCCGAAACAAATCTATATCATCATCATAAATACTCGAAGGAATTCTTTAAGAAGCTCCTCAATTACCTAATTTATTTATTTTCCTTTGATGTTGCGAACTTGCTTACCTTACTTGATTGTAGACGTATTTTAGATTTTTTGTATACCTATGTAAGTGAATTCAAAAAATGTAATACCAAATAAAACTAAAAAAAAAGATAAAATATTGACATTCAGCTACATCCAGTTCGACTTAAAGTCGACCCCAACATGGAAAGAAAAGGCTGGCAGATGATGACGATGATGTAGGTGAATTAGTAATTAAGTTACACTTTTAGACTTGTCTTGTGAACTGACGTAATGCTTGTTCCCCTTGTACATTCCAAGTAATTCCTGATTATTTTGAAAACATTTTAGAAAAAAAGTTTCACTATATTTTGGTAACTTTGTTATGTACCCTCTTCATAAGTTTCTGTCTAAACTTTGACACATTCCTGTCCATCTTAGCTACAACACGTTTATCTGTACATACAGGCTAGTAGGTAGCTATATGTACCACATCAGCCATCATTTTGTTACAGTTATTCACACATCACATCACAAAAGGATTTTATGTGAAATTGATCAAAAATTGGGCTGGAATAGTACGAATTATGAATTCTGAAAGTCTCATGAGAGTATAGTTTTCCCATTTGCTAAATAAGGACTATCGTACCAAATCCTTTTTATTTATCACTAAACACCGTGCTCATCTTAGAACTTTGACACATTCTTGCCCATTTTGGCTACAACACCTTTACCTCTATATACAGGCTACTAGGTAGCTATATGTACAACATCAGCCATCATTGTGTTACAGTCTCCGCACACACATCACGGCCAATCACACACAATTCACACCGACCAATTTTTTCTTTGATCGCGGCGAAAATTCCCGAGGACGTGCGAATCTCTTCATTAGGGGACACAGTTTTTTGCCCAAAATACCCAGCCCAGACGGACAGAGCTTTTATTATGTTGTCAACTTGATGTAACGGTGTCAACAATTTGTAAACTCTTTTTTTTTTCGGGCAAGAATTTAATTAAATCGCTGAAGGAAAGGAAAGCCTAAATTTTTAAGGTCTCGGGATTTGTTTTAATGGGTGAAACAGTTATAAGTGATATTTTTTGACCTGTTATGCCAAAGGGTTTCCCTAAGCGTTATCAACGTTGCATTTTAACTTGTATCATCCTAAACTATTGGCCGATACCTAGTCCATTAAGAGGTAACATTGTTATAGCGCTTTTAATTATTGTGATGACCACAAGTTTCTGGGGGACTAATATCTTAGCACGAAACCCGTGGTTTCGGCTTTAGTTATGGGCGTTTTACGCCCCGTGACATCGTCCCCGAACTATGAACGAATGATATTACGATTTGACAGATATCTCTGAGGCTGCCGCCACCAACCAAGTGGAAAATTCATAGTAACACATTTTTAAGAAATTTGAAGACATTGAAACTTACTAGTTTCAATGTCTTCAAAAGGAGTTCTTCAGTCGTGCCGTGGTCTCTAAGTTATAACCGTCCCTAACTTTTATTTTGACATAAGTAACGTCCGTATCCGTACCCGTGTCTTCGTTAACAGACTTAAATAGTAACCCCAGGGTCACGAAAAGTTTTAGAAACGACTTAATTATGGCAACTGTAGGTGTTTATACTGTATGTAGTATAAACAATAATTATTCCGCCTAAATTATAGACGAACATCTGCGAATCGATACCGCGAGTAATACTGTCTTTCCAAGTTTATACTGCGAATATCAAGTACAAAAACAAGAAAACTTATCAAAATCAACCCTCATCATCATCATCATCTCAGCCATAGGACGTCCACTGCTGAACATAGGCCTCCCCTTTTGATCGCCACAAGTACCGGTTGGAAGCGACCTGCATCCAGCGTCTTCCGGCGACCTTCATAAGGTCGTCTGTCCACCTTGTTGGTGGACGTCCTACGCTGCGCTTGCTAGTCCGTGGTCTCCACTCTAGCACTTCAACCCTACTACACTTAAAATCGCCATTTCCTACTTATATTAACCCATCAAAATATAACCTAAACCCCCACAGCTTCATAAGATCACATAACATAAAAATGATCAGATTTCCATAAAAATATACCCTAAAAATACTCCATATCACACCCTCAATTTATTACTTAATCAGAATCTTGGCGAAAACAAATGATAGTCAAAACCCATGGGTTGCACTTGCACCCTTGTTACGGGGTAGCGTTGAACCCCGTAACATGCCCCAAGGGGGTTGTTCCGGTAAACCGTTACAAGTTATGGGGTGGAAAAGTTAAGTGAGGGGGTGAAATTATATGGTTGTTAGGTTTCGATCTGAATTATTGGAATTATAATGGTGATACCGTTATTTCATGGTTATGGGGTAAGGTATTGGGGAATTTTTAATTTAATTTTCGTTTATTTTTTTTTAATTTTGAAACTATCTCTATCAATTCACGTTAGATTTTACATAAAATTGGTCAAAAATCTATATAATAATAAAAATCTTTATTGACATAATTTAGGTAAGTACATTATTTGTGAACCCTGACTCCTTTTCTAGTATGAACTGTATTACAGGAGCCAGTGCCTTCACCTTGTAGGGGTTACACTGATTTACCTAATAAAGCGGGTTAAACTATAAGATTAAACATATATATGTATTGAACATGTCTCATGAGAATATAGTTTTCCCATTTTTCAAATTAGGACTATAGTACAAAATTCTTTTTCTTCAACACTGAACGCCGTGCTCATCTTGGAAATTCTTAATGAATTCCACTCCTCCCCATCATCAGCTTCTTTCCAGACCTTTCAAGACCTCGTCCAGTCTATTGGTGATCGGTCTCGAGGCACAAAACTAAACTTCACAAATTATCAAATATCAGAAAACACTTCACAAATCCTGCACAAATAACAATCAAGAAATAACTCGAAAGACTTTTATTTTTTTAAACAAAAGGTTTCAAAAACCAATTCCTTACGTTAATCACAAACACCCGACCCAGGAATCAAATACAAACCCCAATTTCGGTGCACAAACAAAATCGAGAATGAAATCTTAAAATTTTATTATGTATACACTTTTTTTTCGCTTTAGTCGAGTTGTGTTGGTCGATTTTCGTTTACACGAGTCGAGGCGAAGAATGGCCGTCAATCAAGTCGCCACCGAGGCGTCCAGTCCGATTGTTTTCAAATAGGCTATGTCCCCACTTCATATGGACAAGTATAATCGAGAGGTTAAGGAGGTTGCTCATTGGATATGTAACTGTACTTTCAAATATTTATATTAAAGCTACCATTATTTTAAGATAAAAAGGTATAGAAAGAAGTATAAAGTGACGCGCTCAAATGTGGTCAATTGACAAACCTTGATTATACTTGTCTCTTTTTCACTTGCGATGCCATCCTACTTTAGCGACTAATCGTGATGTAGTGTGCTATTGCAATATTTAGTTATTCATGTGTGCGTTAGTGTGCCGTTTTTGAAGATAGAATGTCGTGTAGGTAACGTATCTATTCATTTATAATATAGAAAGCTATTTCTGCGGGCGGCGAGTAATGGGTAACTCGCCGTCTGATCACGGGCTTGGCCCAGATCCACAGCAAACTGAAGAGCTCCCGTAGGACTAAACGCCTGCCCCGGGCTTCGCGAGACTAATGTTAGTAAAAGGGGCGAAGCGAGAACAATTCCACTACACTGTGGGAAAGAGTCATAGCTAAACGAGTCGTCTAGCTCTTATAGTGGAACTGCTTTCGCTTTAAGGCCCGGACTCCACCAAAGCGTAGACGAGAGGAGATGTGTTTGAATAACCAATCAGAAATCCACATCTCTTCTCCGCTTAGGTTTGGTGCATATCTGATTGGTTATTCAAACACATCTCCTCTCGTCTCCGCTTTGATGGAGTCCGGGCCTAAGACATCATGGTACTCGTAGGCCACTAGGCTGGATTTTTAGTCAGTAAGAGTCCGACAGTCACTTACGCTCCACCAATATGGCATATGGACTTCCAAGATGATGTTATCACCGCAAAAAAGTGATCATTTTTCCTTAGAGACTGCCATATGAATAATATTATCTACTCTACAATACATCTTTATATCAACTCTACAATATATCATTATATCTCGAATGGCCTGTTGGTCTAGTGGTTAGTGACCCTGACTGCTATGCCGGGGGTCGTGGGTTCGATTCCCACCCAGGACAAATGTTTGTGTGATGAGCATGATCATTATTTGTTGCCGTTGTATTGCTGTTGTATGCCTGGGTGTAATTTATCTTTAATAAGTATGTATTTATAAATATATAAGTATGTTTATCAGTTGTCTAGTGCCCATAACACAAGCTCTGCTTAGCTTGGGACTAGATGGCGTTGTGTGATAGTTGTGAAATATATTTCTGCGGGCGGCGAGTAATGGGTAACTCTGAAAATCTGATTGGTTATTCAAACACATCTCTTCTCGTATCCGCTTTGATGGAGTCCAGGCCTAAGACATCATGGTTCTCGTAGGCCACCGTGAAAAAGTGATCATTTTTCCTTAGAGACTGCCATATGAATAATATTATCTACTGTACAATACTGACGTCTTTGCCGATTATTATTTAGAGCTATCGCTTATTGGTATCTGCATCTTTCCCATTGGACTAGATTCTAAGCCTTTCATATTTGGTTAAAGACTCAGCTGATTTTTTGAAGTGTTCCATTTTTATGAGATTCGAATTCACAACACGCAGCGCAGCATTCAATCGCTCAGCCACTGCGCCACCCGTGTCCTCAAGCTGCACCACATCCACCAACATTGTGCCAGGTCTCTTACGAGGTTGTAAAACGAACTCTTAACCAAATAGTGTGGCGATACGTATCACTGACGCGCGTTGAGTTTGCGAGTCAAATGTGGAGATAGCCGAGTGTACAGGGACGATGGAAACATACGGGGAACGTGGTGGGAACTGCTTCTGGGAAAACACGCTGTAAGAACAATGCCGTTACTAGCCTTTCAAGCGCCCAGTGTCAGCTTTTTAAATGCGGCCTAGTCAATTTTGGTCCTGGTCTGATCATTACTGCGCCACTCCAGGATTTACGATCTGGCCTGACCCTTTGCTTGGGCATAGGGTTGCCAGGCTTAAAACCGAGAAGCCGTACAGATCAGTTTAGACGTACAGTTGAGTGAAAATAATTTAATTTTTTTAGTCCTAGGATAACAGAATCTTTTTTTTTTACTAAAAAAAAGCTTTTTTCAATTTAACAAGAATTCGCAGCTAGTGATAGTCTGCTCGCTTGCGCTAGTGATATTATAAGGTGAGGCAGGCTGAAGGACGAGTGGAAACCAAGTCATGACAAATATTTACAAGACAGTGATCAAATGTATAAAACTTAAAAAAAGCCGGACAGGCCGGACCTGCAACTAAAAAGCCTGACTGTGTCCGGCTTATTCAGAAGGCCTAGGAACTCAACAGAGGCACCGTTGGCAAACCTCCTACTTTTGATAAAAGGGAGCGTGGAACACTGGTGTATGACGGTAGTAGATGTAATAGTTTGAGTTTCATAACCGAAATCTCTTTGGACCTCAACTATAGCATATTGAGGTGAATATTATTATAGAAACTAAGTTAACATAGATTTAACAAACTTGCTTCACCTCTACAAGACCTTGGGACTGTCTCATCAGGTAACCGTGACCCTGGAATATAAAGGACTATTGAAGGACCGTGGATTTTAGTTAGTACGAGTCCGATTGTCTTTTCCGTTTCGTCCTGGGTCGGAGGAGTCACTTGATGGTTTTACCACGTAAAAAAAAAAACTTTAATAGACAAAACGAAGAAGAATCGTCAATATAAAAGGTTAAGGTTAACCAATACCTGTTGGTAACTCATGGGAATCATCTATAGCAATCTTTAAAAACACCATCATTGAGAAATCTTTATCCCAAAGACCTATGATCTAAGAAACGCAAAACTAATCTGAGAAACTATGTAAAAACATTTACGTAACAAATCTTTGGTTATGTTTATCTACTAATCACCAACACAAGCCATTAATAACCTATTGACACTAAACCGCGTGGGAAGATAACCATCACAGAAGATTTAAATCGTTAGAATGCTCTTACTAAAGTATATTTAAATAAACTTGTTTACATCAAAACAGCGTCATGATGCTTGCTAGTATTTTCTATAATTATCTAGTGTTTTCTAGTCTGAGTCATAATAGCAACTATTCTGAAGCAGTCACTGATTATTATCACTGAAGAAATGTTATACTTAAATGTTTTTTATAACATTTCTTCTCCAATTTTTTTTACGTTGTCTTGTCGCAAAAAAGGTACGTAGGTATCAACATAGCAGCATATCAACGAAGCAGCATAATTTAATTGCTTATGTCATCCAGGCAGTCTCTCTGCAAGTTGGGAGTACTATTGGACGTACTATGCGATCTTAGAATATTTCAGAATGTTTTCCTTAAACAAAAATAAATGCTATCATCTCTTACAGTCAATCTATAGATTTAAATCGTCGCCTATCACACACTATTTAGTTTTAAAATCAATGGGGATTAATGGCGTCTGCATGTTAAATGTTGTAGTCTTGAGATCCGGCAAACATGCTAATGTCCATGAGAAATACATTTAGCAGCCAATTACATAATTAACATTGTAAATAACATTGGTTTTATGGGATTTGGGTTCCGTAAGTAGAGTTGGGAAACCGTTTTCTAAAAAAATAATTCCGTGATACCCCTCATAACCGAGGACCTGTCTGGCTTATTTCAGTTTTTAAGTTAAATTATGGTGATTTATAGGTACTGGATTTTTTTACGCTGTGGTCGCTCCAGTACAAGGTTGTGTTTATAAAGAATACCTCTGTTGATGAAGACCATAGGATCGCGCTGGGTGTAAGCCGCTTCCAACCTGTCTTAATAGAAATCTATAGGGGAGACTTATGAACAGCAGGAGACATCCTATGGCTAGTGTGATGACGGTGATGACGAACTCAAAATAGTTATTAAGTAAGAAGTGTTGTAACAGTAATGCTGGAGGTTGGACGGCGTTGCCCATACCCAGAAAGAGTTGGTGAGATGACCTAAAGGCATACAACGAGGTGTTGGTCTGGGAGGCACAGGTTAAGAGTTTCTGGGAGGTATTATGGAAAGTAAAAGCTAATTTAAATAACATATACTCGTACATGAAATAAAAAGGTCGCATGGCTTTCTTTTATCGTTAAAACGTCAGGGCTGGACGGAAGGGACTGAGAGTCTTGTTCTGAATAAAATCTACGGCGGTCCTTCAATAGCCCTTTCCATTCGTTGGTCACATTACCTAATAAGACAGTACCGCGACCCAGGGTCGCATGGCTTTAGTAAGAAACTTAGCCAATTTAATTTTCGTTATCAAGAACCACCATTTCTAAAAGCGACTCACACTTAACCACATTAATTCAATCAAAGATACTGACTTAATGATTATGATAATCAGTTATAATCATTCATAATGGCGTCCGTCATCTCATTGATTACCGATAACATAATCTTTTACTATTGATGACTGTACATTTGACATTCTAAATTACTTTGAATATTTTAAGGCTATACCACGCTATACTAGGTTTTTGCTGTGAGTTTGCTTATCACATCGAGCGCTAGAAAATATTGATAATAATGATATGGTGCTTGTTTGTAAGAAATTGAAACAACAAAGGGTCGTGCAATAATATCAAATAACAACAATATCAAGACTTATATTATTTAGAATCTCTTATACTTACAGATATAAATGTAAAAATACAAACGCATACTTAAATGATAACATGAAAAAACAGGAGGTCTTATCGAAGAAATTGTCTTTTTAAAGAAAATCTTCAGATGGATTGAAAAGAGAAAGTAAATCATCAGATCAGCCTTAAAAAATCACCAATTAGAATTGAACTAACAATTCATAATTCTTGTTTGCCTAAATGTTCAGCAAACAGACACACATAAACAACAATTTTTTTCAGCATGGATAATCAAATGAAGCCATTAAAATTGGCAATTTAGCGTTTAACATAATTTTATGTCAAGTTAATTTGATCTGTCGAGACATAAATCAGGATGACCTTGAGATTTAAATAATATATTTAACGTGGCTTAAAACTCCATACGTAATTATACTACGCAATGATTTGAACACACCTGTATTTTTTTTTTAAATACTCGTAATGAACGAGGGGATTTAACTTAAATAGACCCTTAAACACTCGTCTTTTGAGTACGAATTTGAAAAAAATACTTTCATTTACAGTCTTGGCACGGTTAGGCAGATTGGCTGAGCGATCGACTGCTGTGCTGCATGTCGCGGATTCGATTCCCGTTTGAAACATTTATTTCTAGAAAAAGTTTTTATTAGTTTTTTGTGTCTGCGTGTTTATGAATGATAGATCAAATGCTTGTAAACAGTGGGGCAGTTCGAAATAAAATTCATAGCTTTCTCTCAAACACGTGGTAGGGGCTAGGCTTTCGATCCTATGATCTATTTTACGTAGAACAACTCCAATCTAGCCTTCAGTCCTCCAGAACCCAGTTAAACCCTGTTCTGACTATTTTATAGTCAGAAGAACACCTATTTTTACACTCATAGTATATGTGTAGTACAGTTGAATGAAATTAGCTGAAAATATTAAAGTAGATTTAAATTGTTCTTTTGTAGAGCTGTGGATTGCTATAGGCTGATGATGATTATATAACCAAAGAAGGTTAGTTTCTGTTTCTACATCTCAGAAAGACTTTAAAGAATACTAGGGTCACAATAATGTGAAATACCGTTGATTGTCTCAATGCTGGACGTTTAATACGAACATCAACAACCTTATAATTTCTAATTACCAAGGTTTTTTTTAAAAAAAAAACCTCCCCTAGGTACATTGCAATTACTTCCTTTTCATTATTTTATTTTTATTGGATTCCGTACTTTTAGTATATGCGTTTTATTTTTTAGTTCAGCTATTTTAAAATAAGCAGTCCAGTCCGCTATATTCTCCCGTATGTCATCCAAGACGTCAGTCGTGCCCATGTTCGGCATACGCCTGGAGATTTAACGACCGCGGAATTTGTTGGTCTCGCTGATTGAAAGGGTATTACTATTTGATTTCGGTTTTTTAAAACCTTATTCTTGTATTCTTTATTATTCTGCTGCACCTGACTCTTTTAAAGGACAACATATTTAAATTTTTGGTGCGACTAGGTATATTTTGTTATCAAGAGCGTTAGTTGAGAAGCTGTGTGTTTTTTTTGTCGTGGTATCATCAAATGTGTCTTTTTACCCATAGTGGGGTGGGAGGGACTGTCAGACTTGTACTGACTAAAATCCACGGTGATCCTTCAAGAGCCCTTTACGTTCCAGGGTCACGGTTAACTTATGAGACAGTCCAGCGACACCAGACAGTTCTTCGACCCCAGCTGTGTTATGAGAATTTATAATAATATTTTCATTTAAATATGTTTAATACCAAAAAATAACATTTAAAATATATACAATAGTGGCCCACTGGTATCGGGAACAGGGTCCAAACTACCTGCAGTCAGGGCTACAGAGAAAGGATCCTCCTAACAGTGCGCGCCGTGTCCAGAAGAACTGCTCTCTGAATCTGGCCTTTGATCCAGCTGCCTAACGAGAGCCTCCTGAGATGCTGTTATTATTAAAAGCTGTGTAACCATTTTGGTAAGCAATAAAGAATAATCTATTTATCTTTCTCTGTATCTTTATATATTTTAACCCGCCTTGGTAAAATCCAAGTACTTATAGCGTTGAGCATGCGGGCAGTGAGTAAAGGGCAACTCGCTGCCCGACCACGGACCATGCCCGGGTCGACGGCGCGTTGTGTTCCACGCGCGCCTCAAAGAGCGTCAGCATGATGACGAGGCCTACAGAGGGCCAAAGCCTGCCGGGGTCGCGGGATTTATTTCTTTACCGTGACCCCGGAACATAAAGCGGCTATTGAAGGACACCGTAGATTTTAGTCTGTACAAGTCTGAGAGTAAGGGGTGGGAGGACTCATTTGATGATTTTACCACGATAAAAAAAGTAGGTACTTATAGCGTTATATTTTATGTCTTCAACCAAGACAGTTAATACTTACCTTCCTACATACTCATATTTACATCCCTACAAACGCCATACCGTCACAGATACAAACTAACTGCCCCTCAGGGATCACCATGGGGGTTGAAATCATGGAACAAATTAACTTACAATATCACGCCCTCCCCATTACACTACGATTCTATAGGGGCAATTCATTTTTGATATACTATTAATAATAATTCATATTATTACAAAGCATGGTGGTTTTCGAGGTTTCAATGCTAGTGACTAAGTAGTGGTAAGTTGTCTAGATATTGCATTTAGTGATAAGACAACCATTTTAATCATGGAATTAGTAATAACTAGCTTTTGCCCGCGACTTCGTACGCGCAAAACGTTTTCTACCGTTCCTGTGGAAATTTCGGAATAAAAACTATCCTATGTCCATTCTCGGCACTCAAACTAAGTTTGTACTAAATTTCATCCAAATCGGTTCAGTGGTTTAAACGTGGAAAAGTAAGAGACAGAGTTACTTTCGCATTTATAATATTTATAGGGATTGAAAAATAGTTGTGTAACAATTATTGTATGCAATACATAGTATATTCTGTATAATCTATCATAAATAAATAAATATTCCACAACTATCACACAACGCCATCTAGTCCCAAGCTAAGCAGAGCTTGTGTTATGGGTACTCGACAACTGATAAACATACTTATATATTTCTAAATACATACATATTATAGATATATTACACCCAGACACAGAACAAATGATCATGCTCATCACACAAACATTTGTCCTGGGTGGGAATCGAACCCACGACCCCCCGGCATAGCAGTCAGGGTCACTAACCACTAGACCAACAGGCCAGTCATCATATCTGCATTATGAGAGCAGTGATTAAGGCCCAAAACTATCGATTTAGTTGACAACTCATGCGCTAAAATTTCACCCGTGTCCTATCATTAAAAATCTTTGTTTTATTCAAAATTTCAGTATTTTGTTAAATTTTTAAGGTAGAACACAGGAAACACTACTTTATTATTGAAAACCTTAATAATCTTTAGTTATCATGTAGCATGCACATGTCTGTTCCATCGCCATAGCAGATGATGATACTTGAAAATATTATAATACGATTTCGAAAACACTTAATTTTAATGGCACATCATCACAGATTATAACGTAACAACCCCTCGGGGAGCACCATGGGGGTTGAAATAATGGAGAAAATTAACTTACAACGTTACGCCATATCACTGTAATAATATTATTATTATGTGTATTGTCACGTAATAATTTTTTTTTTATCGGTTATGGGATAGATTTTTTGGTTTAGACATTCTCAAATTGGCAATCGAGGCGCAAAAGGGCAAACTGGCAAATTCTTTATAAGTCTAATTTTCAAAATGGTTGATTCCCAACATGGAAAATTCTCGAAAAGCCAAAACGATAAATTATCAAATTATGTACGTGTATGTCTGTGCGATGCTTGAACTTATACAATTAAAATGTAGATATTCGGGAAAAAAACATAAATATGTGTGGAAGTCATAAAATGAGTCCTTCCGCTCACAGTGGAGCAGGCTATTAAACTCGTAATGACTAAAAACTAACCTGTGCCCTTTCCGGAGACGCGATTACCTCGAAATAATAATAATAATAATCCCGGAGCCCTTAAACCGTGTTAACCATAAACGAATTCTATCTCAAAACACTAAACATTACTCAAGAACAGTTCAGAATAATCCAGCGTTGTAACTAGATAAATTTTATTGGCGAACACATCATATAATACCACGCCACTTTGGCTAACAACCAATAAAAATAATTAGCAAACGTTTTCTACATCTCCATTTATCACTATTATGAAATCACTAGCAATTACGGGAAGAAAATTACTCTGAAACTTCTTCAAAGGAAAATTAACTCTACCCCTTTTGGGAGAAACTTCAAAATCGTTTAACTGAAAGACGTGGTCTTAAAATAATATGACGAAAGATTTAAACAATTGAAAATCAACTGTGTGACGCAAGAGTTACAGTAGAAAATCGTGAAAACGTATCTTCAGTATCAGATTTTCACAGGACTGAACCTAGAGGAAAGAGGCTGGTATCCTATCCCTTTCTAGCACATTGTGAAATATATTTCAGTCTCCCTCACACATGTTCTATTGATTTTCCACAAGCGGATGGCACTTTTAAGAGGAGGGCATTTGCATACTGCAATTTGCTAAATCTGCTCAAGAAATTTTAGGATTCCGTGTCGTAATTTTGGGCGTAAAATCTTGAAAATTACCTCTGTTTTGATTATATTGTTGTAGAGGTAAATTCATGAATTTTCTTGAAGAAAACATGGAGGTTTTGATTGAATGTGTTTGTATTTGACAGTTTAATCAAGATTATTACGAAGGAAAAAGAAATAATGGCTAAAACAATTTCCCAGCATAGAACCTTTATAAGGTAAGGTGGTTCCATGTTTCAGTCAGTTTTTCAGAAGATTGTAACCTGGTGGATAAGGCAAAGTGAAATGCTATCAGCGTCTACGATATTGGCAGTAGGTATTCTTTTGCTTTTGAAATACAAAATCAAAAAATTAATCCTATTGAAAGTCAATCTAGACATGGTTTAAAAAAACATTGTAGTTAATTTGATCCGTCTGAGAGTATTACAGGATACCATGGCCCTGGGACCTGGAACGCAGAGTGCAACAAGAGTCTCACGTCTCTTCCACTCCATCCAGAGGCGAGAAAGTCTAGATCCAAACACAATTAGCGACAGTCCGTGTCATAACCGAGTCAAAATATTTAATTTCTTTAAATCTTTTTTAACAGAGTCGGCTTCTTATCTAACCGATTTCGATTTGCATGAATCGATAGCTGTAAGAACCCTAGGACCATCACAAATCTTATTGTTGGTAAATCTAATCTCAAACCAATCAAAATATGTCAAAGTTAAATTATTCATTCTAATTAGGCCATCAAAGACGCACTTTTGAACGTTGAATATTAAAATTAAAGAAAAAGTGATGGGATTGATTTTACACCCATTGGCAAGGGTGATAAAACAGGGTTTCCATTCAACTATTCTCAAAAACGTATCAAAGTTCATGCCAATACAAGAGCCAAAATAACCTTTTTTTTAAATCTCCCCCTTAAACAATGAAGATACAAAACCTCCCCCTTCCCCCAATTACATAACAATCGTCGCATTAAACTTTAATTGGGTGTAAAGAGCGCCCCCTTAACGGGAGCCACCCATAGAGTACACAGGACACACACACACGGAACGGAGCGCTCTGATTGGTCGGCTGCGACGAGAATATTCCGCACATGTTACTACAGCTATTTGTGCTATGCAGATATGGGGATACAGGGTGTTGTGGAAATTGTTTAGGAAAATAATATTATTTTCGAGAGGCTTTTAGCGAGCATTCTGACTAGTGTTTTACGCCGAGCCGACTGTCAAATCTGACATAGTACATGAAGAAAATATTTTGTAGACCTTCGATTACATTACTAGAGTGTTCGAGAACGATCATGAAAATGTTTACAAAACTAAAAGTTGCGAATGCTTGACGTTCTGTTAAAAATGAATGATCAAGTCTATCAGCACCTAGGCTCTAGACAAACGGACCGCATTTCAACTCAAACTCAAATTCAAACTGCATCCTATCTGCAATTTGCGGTTGGATTGCAGTATTAAGATGCTGCATGTGTGTTAAAAACCTAACTGATCTCTACTTTAAGTACTCATACAGTCCTATATAGTAGAAGACGTTCCCATAATAATAATACAATCAGCATGGCCAACATGGCTATGTTAATTTAACACGATACTGTACTTCTCGAAAGAATAAAAAAAGTCTAAGCCCTAATTGCACGGTCGCGGGACTTATTTGCATCACCGTGACCCCGGAACATTTACCCTGGCTATTGAAGGACACCGTGGATTATAGTCAGTACAAGTCTGAGTCCCTCCCGCCCTGCCCGGAGTGGGAGGACTCATTTGATGATTTTACCACGATAAAAAAAAGCCCTAATTGCCAGTTTAGAGCAGACAATAGTGCAGTGGATATCTTTCGACTGTTACATGGTAGGTAAGCATGAGGCACACGTCAAAATATTACAATATTTTCCAAAAATTTGTATCACCCTATATCACAGATGTTAGTAATGACACGTTTAACTGTATTGCACGTCTCACACACACATGCACACGTAAAAGAAGGAGGGGTCCCCTAGGGGGGTAGGAGGGTAGTCAAACAGTAAACGTTAAATCTGTAGGAGGTAGGTAGGAGACATTTTGTTAAAGAAATGGGTGTGAATAGCGTCCGACCACGGATGTTAATTAATTGGGTAGAATCTTGGCGAATTATGGACTGGTAATTATCTTGTTACTGTCATTATTGTACCTAATGTCTGTTAAAATAAGTTTTTTTTTTTATTGTGATTACAATAAATATCTTATTGTGTAAAAGGCTATCTTATTGTGTGTGTCACACACAATAAGATAATAATAAATGATAATAAATGTTTTTTCTTTCTTTCTTTCTTATTCAGAGTATAGTTTTAGTTCTTCTGAAACGCAAAATGATATGACTGGCTTAATTGTAAATAAGCGATACTTAAAATTTATCTTTGACTTTTTACTAAGATATTGTTAATTTATTTATGAATATACAGACGCCAGCAGGTCAACCTGAATCTGTCAAATTTTACCAAACAAACATTAACTTTCCACTATTGTGATTACTTTGAAAATCTAGGTTTATGTTATTAGAGAAATTTTACAGACAGTGGTAGCTTGATTTGTAGACGTACAGTAAGAGGTTATGCGACTGATATTTTTTACATTTTTTTAGCGTGGCATAATCAAATAATGAGTTCTCCCAGCCAAGACAGGACAGAAGGGACTGTCAGACTTGTACCGACTAAAATTCACGATGATCCTTCAATTGCCCTTTAAGTTCCCGGGTCACGGTATTCGTTAGTCCCGCGACCTTCTTTCAGTAACTTACTGAAAAATAATCCTCCATCCATGTCCTTTTTATCCAAAAAGATAATAAGACCAAAGTAATCCTAAATGTCCCATACAAGGAAAGCATCAAGGAATTCTGGTTCCGATCCATATTGGTGTGGGATAGAGAGGAGGGCATGTGTTAGAGAGGGACGGGGCACTCAATCCATCGTCTTACAATCCCATTTCCGGCAAGTATCACTCCTTTAGCAAATACCTCCCACTTATGTACAGGCGAGGGGAAAATGCTACAACTTATATAAAATACTAGCGGCTCGTCCTGGCTTCGTACGGGTGGAAGTCCTCTAAAACCCAGTCACGATGGTTACAAACACAACAAAAAAAGAATTATCCGAATCGGTCCAGTCGTTTTCGAGTTATGAGCTTAGCAACACTTTTTGCGTTACCAGTGCTAGGAATTTCTCCCGTATCGTGGGTGCGTTTTAGGGGACCAGTGTATAAGACGAGAACGCGGGTTATGATAATCTCACACTTAAGGCAAACTAAAGACACAATACTAAAGTAGCAGAAGCGCCTACTGGACGCCATGATGGCCACTTTCAAATGACGTCCTGGGGGGCAATTCTCGGTTTTAGAGATGGTGTCGAACTAGACAAAAATTTCTAATGACGTCATTTTTTCGACAGATTTTACTGAACACTAACGTTAGCCTTCGACAAATGGTGAATTTGACATTCCCAGAATAGCAACTTTTAAAATTTGTCGAAAAAATGACGTCATTAGACATTTTTTTCGAGTTCGACACCATCTCTAAAACTGAGAATTGGCCACCTGATGGCCCTTGCGCTACGTTAGTGTTGTGCTAAGTATGCCTAAAGAATGTACGTCCCCATTATAATGTTCCCCTACAAACACACATACCTACACACACACCCAGACCCGCAATCAGTACTTGTAGATCATACAAATATTTGTTCCGTGCGGGGATCGAAGCCACGACACGCTGTGCAGTAGTCACTAAGCTACTGCGCAAACCGTGCCAAAATTGGTATTGTGGTCGCAAGTGCAACTTTTGAGCGAGTGATCCTAGGGTTCAATTCCCAGGTTGTGCTGTGTCGTTGGGTCTTCCCATTAGGAATTTCGCCGTAGCAGCCAGATTCTGGATTTGGGCCCGGCGCCTTCTTATACCAAGTAAAGTAAACGAATTCGCGACACGCCGTGTAGTAGTCAATCGCTTAGCTACTGCGCCAATCGTGCCAAAATTGGTCCTGTGGTCGCAAGTGCAACTGCTGAGCAAGTGATCCTAGGGATCGATTCCCAGGTCGTGCTGTGTTGTTGGGTATTTCCATTAGAAATTTTGCAGTAGCAACCACGGATTTGGGCCCACTTTGTTGACTACAAACTCGCCTTCTTATAACATGTGACTTTAAAATGCCAAATGGAGGTATATTATTACACCTGTGCTTAACCATTCACAGATCATGGATCATAATTATGAAAGTCAAGTTATTCGAATTCCCAGTCATACTCAAATAGAGGAATACTAAATACGAAAGATACTCAAAGAAACTTCAACTAGATTCAAGAAGTATCCAATTTAGACCACAGACATTTTTTTTAACCAAAAATCATAGACATTGCGTCCTCGTCTGTACTCTATGCCCAGGGGTGGCACTTATCTCTGCAAGAGCTTGGGGGCGGGTGACGACTTAGGAAGGGGGCGAGGGGGTGTTATTTGTCCCCCATTACCGACCTGTTAGTATAAGCGGCGACTGGGGCCATTTGTAGGGATGTAGGTATGGATGCTGTGTTGAGAGCGGAGAGATAATTGCGACTGATTAAATAGGTATTAGTTAAGATCATTAACTTGTTATAGATGTAGATAATTACTATGCGATCCAAATAAGAAGAAGAGTGTCAATGATTTGAATCTGTCACTTGAAAATAAGGTTTAGCATAAAAATACTTTGTGCAAAATTAATAGTGAATGTTGTCTTTGACAGTCGTTACTGTTAATCAGAAGCTCTAAAGTCTGACAATCCAGTCTTACCGTGAGGTATCGTATTACCAAGCAGTCGCTCTATGAAAAGTACTGATTTCAGCTGCATCTGGTTTGACTGGAAGCCGACCACAATATAGTTGGATAACATCTGTCTGAGTTTAACTGAACTTTTCTCAATATAGTTCAGGACTCAGGAAAGAGGAGGCCTATGTTCAGCAGTGGACGTCTTACAGCTGATATGATGATGAGTTCAGGACTCATGTTTCAAGGTCAGACTCTATTATTTACGTACTAGTGTTAGCCTTTCAAACTATAACCTATCTTTAAGTCAAACACCAAGATTCTTTCAGCCATTCTGACATTAATGGAGTAACGAATTTCCATACTTTATAATATCAGTTAGATAATTTATACTTCCTTAAATCCGGAACACGGATATTCAGCGAAGAACCAGAGTCACCGACATAGCTCGTAAAATTTGCAAGTTGAAGTGGCAATGGGCAGGCCACATCGCTCGTAGAACTGACAACCGATGGGGAAGAAAGGTTCTCGAGTGGCGACCACGGACCGGAAAACGCAGCGTAGGTAGGCCTCCCACTAGGTGGACCAACGACATCGTGAGAGTCGCGGGCAACCGATGGATGCAAGTGGCGAATTGTCGTTCGGCGTGGCGGTCTAAGGGGGAGGCCTATGTTCAGCAGTGGACGTCTTCCGGCTGATGATGATGATGAATTTATACTTAGTAATTTCTTCTGGAAATACCTCTTTGAGCATATCCGCACCGAATTCCCGCATTCAAGTCATTTGCGATTAAATTACGAAAATGTTAACAATAAAGGCAGCTACACCTTTGTAGTGAAGAACATTATAAGAATGCTATTTCAAGAGTGCAAGCCGACGACGTCGAGTAATTATAAGTGACTCGCCGATCATGGACCATGTCCGGATTAAGGTAACCGTGACCCTGGAACGTAAAAGGCTATTGAAGGAACACCATGGATTTTATTCAGTACGAGTCTGACCGTCTCTCTGGTTTAGGAGGGACTTATTTGATGATTTTGCCACGATAAAAAGAATGTGACATAGGTTACAAATCAATTCCCCTTTACGCCAAACTCAAAACACCGAAAAGTCCTTAAAAACTGGTCGGCCATAACCCCAAAATGAAGAACACCGATAATTGGTTGGAACCCAACACCGACCGACCAACATAAACTAGTAACTCGACACTAGCAATCAGGGTTTATGTGTTCAAAGCAATTTTCTAGCGACATAATAAATCCTAAAGCGATAGATTCGTCCTCTCTGGTTTGTGCTGCTTGCGACTTGAGTCTCGATGCTTTCTCGTCCGCCACTGATGGCCGTTGGGTCAAAAAATGAGTCACTGTTCTAACGGCCACCATTGGTGCCAGTTTTATAGTCGGGCCGTTGGGAGTACACCGCTGTTCCCCGTAGCCATGCTGCTTTTGGTCGTAGCGTGATGTAGCCTTCCTCGTTAAGCGGACTTATACCAAACACAAAAGTATTATTTCAATTTGAACCAGTTGTTCCTAAGATTAACGCTTTCAACTTAATAAGATTAAGTAACATTCGTAGATATAACTATGAGAGAAGATAAAAATGACTATAGTAGTATCTATCGTATTCTAGGGGGGTGTCGATGACAATCTAAATTGTGTCGGCCCAGAGCAGCATGCAGGATACGATATTAAATAAGTATACCAATCACATACTTTAGAATCACTTCGACGCCACACAGTTCTGACGCGAACTCCGTTCATCAGTTTTGAATTTCTGTTTGTCATCAATTTTGATCATCTACTTTGCTGTTGACTGTACCTAAGGCAGCAGTTGCAGAATGTCGATTTTCAATCGTGTGCGCATTAAACGAGATAATCTTTTAGTTTTCATGCATGTAACGAATATCGTAAAGCTCAAATCACTTCTTCCATAGTTCAGTTAAAGATCTAGAACTGGTCTATACGAATAAAGAGAAAGATTTAATATCTACTGCAATCGATTTAACAGTCAGAGTCACGACTTTCAATACAACGTTGATTGCTGTAGAGAGAATTAATATGATCTTCAATAACCTCACAAACATTCAAATATTACAAACAATTTCTAAACAAAACACTCAAAATAATCCCAATAACATAATACCAGCGACAATCACACGAGACCAATATGGCGCGCACTTTCGCGCCAATTCTATTCAATATGTCGGCTGGCAGTAAAAAGAAAATGGGCTAGAGAGGAAACTAATAAAAATACGATAGTCCACAATAAAATGTTTCGTGTAAAAATGTTTACTTTCAAAACTGAAATGTCTTAAGAATCTTTTGGAATCCATTTTTTGGTATATTTTGAGTAATCGCCATAAAAGTTATCAAATGGTTGCCGAGGGACGATAGAAGGTAAATGGATATGATATTCCGAAAATTTCGGGCAAAAATTGGATGAGAATCGCAAAAATCAGGAAAGCAAGGCTTAAATGGTGAGCTTAATATGATGCTGCTTATGTAGTGGGTAGAACTAGATTGCCAATGATTGATAAACAAATCTAGGTTTCAGTATAATAAACTATCAATTCCGGAGAGTATAATAATCGAAACTTTAACCGTATTTTCTGATAGCTACAATAGATCCTTTAGTCTTAAAGTCAAGAGTAAAGCTACTTACTTAAAGGCGTGCTTCACCGTCGCTCGAGTCGTTGACCACATCTTCGCTGCTGTGAGAGCTTCTAAAACTGGTAGATTGTTTCTTTCTGTGTCCGATTCTAATAAGAAAATTAGAATAGAATAAGCTTTCTTGTAAAGACACAGGTTGATATAAGAGTCTTATTTCAAAACATCTTATAGGTGGATGAGAAGTCATAACTAATTAGCAAAAGTTATTTTAAAATGTTCCGTTCGAAAACTAAAATGAAGAAGACTAATTTATTTGTTTGAACGTACGTTGGATTCTGGAGGTCTAGTAGTCTTTACATGTAAAATACTGGTATTCAGCTGCATCTGGTGCGACTGGAGTCGTCTCCTTATCTGGGAGAAGCCTTGGCAAATGTAATTATGATTGCCAACGAAGCTATTTGTGTCCAAACATCAAGTAAAAGTAAACATCATCCACATATTTTTCCCTATTAACATGTATTGTTCTTAAGTGTGGGCGAAGCCGCGGGCGAAATTAGTCAACAAAATAAAATACAAACAAAGACGATCTTATATTCGACATTCGGCGCTTAAATCCGTTCGGAAACGAAACCCTTGTGATATTTCCAACGGTTCTTGAACGAATATTGCTCCCGGCGGATCGATTTCGAACGAAGTGACAAAGATTTTTGCCTCCAAAAGAAACAAATTTTGTGAGCGACCATTTTCGATAGACCCAAGTGTCTATAGATAGGTATGGCTAGAAGTTAGGTGTGTGTTCGGCTGTTATTTTGTATAAGTACTCTGTTTAAGACTAATCATAATAAGTTTATGATCTAGTTAATTGTGCCTTCAATAAAATGACTTCTATATCTTGTCTGTTATTACTTTTTTTTTAAGATCCACGTAACTAACTCTAATCGATTGAGACTTGAACTTATTCATAAATTGACAACTTTCAACAAGATTTGTTTTAGATTTTTGCTTGCTTCTTAATCCAATACGTTTCTGACTTCTCCTTCACCCAAAATGCTTAGAAATCTTCATCTTCATCATCATCAAGAAGACATCCACTGTTGAACAAATGTTCCTTAGAAAACCGAACAACAATCCGCCACTTGCATTCAACGGTAAGGTTGCCCGTGACTCTGACGATATCATCGATCCACCTCGTGTTAAGCCTGCCTATGCTGCGTTTTCTGGTTTGTGGTTGCCACTCGAGATCTTTACTCCTCCATCGTTTATCAGTAATGTGGCCTGCCCATTGTCACTACAACTTGCATCCAACGGTTGCCCTTGACTTTCATGATGTCATCAGTCAACCCAGTGGGAGGCCTGACTACGCTGCGTCGTCAGATTCTGTTTGATGATCGCCACTCGATAACTTTTCTTTTCCATCATTTATCATTAATTTGGCCTGCCTATTGCCACTTTAATACACTTTAACTTTGCAAAGTTTGGCTACAAGGCCTTTGAATCTTTCACATCAACTTTTACTACAAAATATCCATCCTATTTCTCTCAAATATACTAGCAGAACTCCTGTTATCCAGTTTCAAATTATCCTGGTGCCAAAACAAAAAGGTTTCTATATTGTTTTCACAAATCGGCCCCCCGTCCTACATTCGTTAGATTGTACGATTGAATTTGTTCCGGCATCGACCATTTTATTCCATTTCATCACAGCGAGCCGTACCATTGTTTTGTGTTTGTATTAAATGTATTTTTTTTGGAACCTTTTTTCTCGTTTTTCTGCGAGAATAATTCACAGTGTGGGAGATTTTGTTTGCGATACAAGTGTGGCAAAAAGGTGTTCTTTGTAAATTGAATTAGTTTCGCTTTGGTTTGGGATTTGTTTAAACAGTCCAAGGGGATGATCTTACATTATCTTTTCACTGATGTCTATTAGGCTGATAATAAATAGGCTATATCAAAGAGTTTTCAATATTTGAATGGGTCACAAAGTGCATAACAATCAAGAACATAGATTCTTGAAAATGTAAAAGTACACAACATCAGCAATTATTTCAGAAGGATAAGACAAAGTTTTAACACACTTTGGCCACATTACACATTAAGCCAGAGTACAATACTTAGATTTTAAACTACTACTGACACGGAAAACTTCTTAACGCCTCAAAATCATTTTTTTTAATCATATTTACTCACCACTAAACTTTCTCTGGGGGTCCAAAAATAATTCGAAACCAAAATAAGCCAAGCGGTTTGGTTTTCTTCTTTTCGATTCCCAGGTGTGGGATAGAATTTTTGAAAATCTTTGAATGCAGTTTGCTTTCTATTCAAAAATAAAGGAATGTTTCCTTTGAGTAAAATTTTCTATATCAGTATTAAGAGTACTTTCCCTCCAGGTGGCATTACAAAATTCCATCCTGTATACCAAACATGTTGCACAATCGTCAATTAACACAGCCTCTCTAAACCTCGATTAACACCCATTTTAAACCAAGATTAACTTCCCTATCACTTAACAAACCCATCCAACTAAATGTTCCCTTGTGTCAAAATTGTAACAGAGCTAACGAAGGGACAAGTTTTTGCGTCACACTCATAACTCATAGTTTAATGTTTAAGGACAAATTGGTTCCGGGAATGTGGGTGTTCGTCGATCTCGGATATTGGATGTGTTGAGAAAAAAATGGGGTCGAAAAGTGCTAGAGTGGAGACCACGGACTAGCAAGCGCAGCGTAGGACGTCCACCAACAAGGTGGACAGACGACCTTATGAAGGTCGCCGGAAGACGCTGGATGCAGGTCGCTTCCAACCGGTACTTGTGGCGATCAAAAGGGGAGGCCTATGTTCAGCAGTGGACGTCCTATGGCTGAGATGATGATGATGATGATGATGAGAAAAAAATGAAGATTAGTCATGGTTCATCAGCTGCTCATTTTGTGCAATTTCAAGCTTTTCTTAGCATTAAATGATGGGCCCCCTTATAGGGCCAAAGCCTGCTGGGGTCGCGGAACCGTGACCCTAGAACGTAACGGGCTATTGAAGGACACCGTGGATTTTAGTCAGTACAAGTCTGACAGTCCCTGCTGCCCAGCCCTGGGTGAGAGGACACTATTGATGATTTTTCCACGTTAAAAAATAATTAGGAGTACGCATAGCTGGAGAGACGTCACGGCGTCCTGACCTATCGCATGACGCAGGTCCTCACCGGACACGGTAGTTTCGGGAGGTACCTGTGGCTGATGGGAAAGGAGGAAACGCCTGGGTGTCACCACTGCGAAGATCGCCCGGAGGACACAGTAGAGCATACGGTGCAAGACTGCCGAGCTTGGGCAGAGCACCGACGTGTTCTCACGGCGGCGATAGGCGGAGACCTCTCGCGCCCGGCATTGGTTTCGGCCATGCTGCGGAGCGAGACGGAGTGGGAAGCGGTCGCCGCCTTCTGCGAGGTAGTAATGCTCGTGAAGGAGGAGGCGGGCCGCGAGAGAGAGAGGACAGCGTCCTCCCTCCGCCCCAACCGCAGTGGTGTACGCCCACGGCGCCGTACGTCGCAAGACGATCTCCGGCCACCGTAGGCATGCGGACAGCGAGTAAAGGGCAACTCGCTGTCCGACCATGGACCATGCCCGGGTCGACGGCGCGTCGTGTTCCACGCGCGCCTCAAAGAGCTGTCAGCAAAATGACGCCCTCTCAGAGGGCCAAAGCCTGCCGGGGTCGCGGGACTTATTTCTATTACCGTGACCCCGGAACATAAAGGTACCTCCCGCCCTGCCCGGGGTTGGAGGTCTCATTTGATGATTTTACCACGCTAAAAAAAAAAAAAAGGAGTACGCATAAGGGTCGCGGGACTGCCTTAAAGGGCATGGAACGCAAAGGGCATATAAAGGAACAGGGTGATTTTAAATCATTAAGAATCTGACAGTCATTTGACGATTTTAAAACAAAAATAAAGGGGATACGCAAAAACTGCCTGATTACCTAATTGCTTGGTTTCGTCTGTGTTCATAACAGCAAAATAAAAAACCGTTCATATAAGTAGACTGTTCGAGAATACGTTATTGTGACCTTTTTGAAGAATGTTAATTACCGAGGCTAGTCCATATATTCACCTTCTTTCTTAGTTTTCATCGTTAGTTACGTACTTATCTACTTCTTGTTATTTTTAACAGATTTATAAAAAAGGAGGTCCTCAGTTTTACATTCTTGAGGTTTTAATAACTGTGATTTAACCGATTTCAAAAAGAGTAGGTTCTCAGTGCGTTACATTCTGGAGAAGGTTTTAGTATACACATATGGATATCCCGTGACATTACCCACATGAATCCTGTTAATGCTTACATGAATTGTAGATTTTCAAAGACTCGGATTATAGGTACGAAGATTTTTGATGAATACTTATCTGAACAAAAAAGAGTTAAATAAAAAAACTGACTTCAAAGTCACAAAATAATAGTAAAATAACTTTCCTTTCAGAAGTCGGTGGCTTTGTTTTTAACTTTATCGACAATTGTTAAAATATTTTCTTCTTTTTATTTAGGCAGGAGCTAACAGCTTCTATAATTCAAAAGTTAGATCTACTTACATATTATAGAGGTAGATTGAAGTGCCGAACTCATCTGTTTTGCACTACTTTTTGCGCCCATAATTTCTTCCGCGCTCGCAAATTTTACGCTAAATATGGTCCAATAAATCTCAACACAAAAACTAGGCTCACTAATTTATGTTACTGTTGCTTCATTAGAAACAAAAACATCAAAATGGCCGCTAAATTGACAGCTGTTTTCGCACGGGTGGTCGCGTTCATATTTAATCCTTATAATCCGACCTGTTTAGATAACTAATGAACGCAACTTATCTCAAAGTCGTTAACATGTGTTTTTAAAAACACTTTTAAGCTTGCAATGTGATATTATAATCTTAGTTTAGAATCTAACATGAATTATGTCTAACAGAAAGCTCTTTAACATTTTTCTAAAATTTTTGGAATTATGCTTTTATAATGTTGTAGGTAGGGTTTATCTTAGGGAACCAAATTAATCCGAATGATTTATCTAGTTTTTATAAGTAGATATTATCTATCACTAAATTATGTTGCAATCTGTAGATAGCAAAGGCATTTCAGGAGAATTCCTAAAATTTCTAAGTATCTTGGCACTGATAACTTGACTCTTCATCTTTCAATAAGTTGCTTTATTACAGATTTCAACCGCAACGTCTCGCAAGCATGCTAGATAAACTCATTCCGTTTAACTATCATTTCCATTATAAGAACCCATAAACCAAACAAAAAAAACAAACCTTAAAATGCTTATCGTTAAATCTTAATAAATATCATTCAGAGCCCAAATTAGTTTGAAAAAGGCGTTCATTTAAGTAAAACTATTTCTGTTACCCCGAAAACATTAAACTTGACAGAATGATAACGCGAAACAATAATTGTTGTAACGACAGAATCCGACCGAATTGTCTCTGATGGATCGATGAACGCATCCGAAAGTGTAGAAAAAAAAAAGTAACAAAATTCAAAAAAAGAACCGACGATTGTTAAGAAACACGCTTGACTTTTTGTGTTGCCCTATTTTTGAACAGTTTGGGGAAAAAAGTTTTTTATACAGCTTTGTGTTGACGTGTGTGTAAATGTGTAAAATGTAACGGGATAGAGACAAAATGTGTAGAATGTGCGCATTGTCGCCTTGTTAGGATATCAGGAGGAATGAGCGGATGTCCTCGCAAAGGACGTGAGTTTATAACGGTGGTTTGTAAAGGTGTGCTGTTTTAACAGTAGTAAAAATGGCTCCCGTATATCTATGCAAAAATGTTAAAAGGGAAAATAGTTATGAAACCTATTTTTTTTTTGTTTTCTTAGCGAAATAAGGGTATAATTTATAAGGCGGCAAAAGGAAAAACTAGCATAAAAGATATTGGTCGCGCGACCTATTCCATTACCGTGACCCCGGAACATAAAGGGCTATTGAAGGACACCGTGGATTTTAGTCAGTACAAGTCCGACAGTCCCTCCCGCCTTGCCCGGGGTGGCAGGCTTCATCTGATGATTTTACCACGTAATAACACCCCTCTTTTTCCGTCGGGGGTTAAAAAAAAGCATAAAAGATATAAGATAAAATCGGATTTTTAGTAGTTGTGAATGATATGGAATAGTAACAATCAAAGATCTAGAACGGGGTTTACATTCAATGATCACGTTCAATATCATTTATGTAATTCGCTTTGAAATTCGCTTATTATTCAATTCGATATTAAAAGAACAAGAATTAATCGAGTTATTTTATTACGTCAAAAGTATTTATCATAAAAATATCTCTGCCTCAATGAATCACAAATCAGAATGTTTCAGATAATACGAGTAGGTAATCCTAATAATAATATTATAAACGTGATAGTTTGTATGTGTGGATGGATGTCTGTTACTCTTTCACGCAAAAATCACTGAACGGATTTGGCTAAAATTTGGTACACAGATAGTTTATAACCTGGATTAACACATAGGATAGTTTTTATCCCGATTTTATGTTCCCGTGGGATAATTTTCGAGTTGTAGCGGGTGAAGCCGCTGGCAACAGCTAGTAGTATACAGACATGATTTACACAATGCTCTTTCACTTAGATACCTCGTGAGTAATGTTTACTGCACGTCATTGCCACACTATATTAAATTATTGCTCTGAATAAATCTAAATAGGTTACTAGAAAATAGTTTAGGAGATAGACACACTTTAGATACGCTACTTGCGAAGACGGTCATCATCATCATCATCCACAGCCCGTCTTCACCCACTGCTGGGTATAGGCTTCTTCTTGTTTGTGCCAAGCTCCACGGTCTTCCGCCAGCCTCATCCAGGACACTCCCTCAGTGGCAACAATGTCGTCTGCCCATCTCGCCGCCGGACGACCAACACTTCACAGTCGGTCATATGGATTATCAAATCGATTTAATTTAATGTTAGACTACTTACTAGCTCGCCCGATGGTTATCGATCATGAGATCGACGGTGAAGTACGCTTGCCTAGACAAACCAAAAGGTGGTGGCTCCATCGAAATGGATTGGACGCAAAAGTTGGAAGATGGGGTTTTCTGGTGCATCTTAGGTGAAGCCCATATCCATAACTCACTCAGTTTTTAATCTTCTTAGATATAAAAATCAATTCCTGTTCGTTAGTCTCGCTAAAACTCGAGAACGGCTGGACAGATTTGGCTGATTTTGGTGTTGAATTATTTTGGGAAGTCCAGGGAAGGTTTAAAAATTTTTTTTTAAATTGTTTCTGAGGGGACTGTACGAAGTTTGCCCGGTCGGCTAGTCTATTACCTATATCAAAATCAATTGCTGTTTGTTAGTCTCGCTAAAACTCGAGAACTGCTGAACCGATTTGGTTTTGAATTATTCGTGAAAGTCCAGGGAAGGTTTACAAGGTGTTTTTAGGGCGGTACGAAGTTTGCCCGGTCAGCTAGTATTAAATAATAAATTATGACGCCTAAAACTGCATTCTCAATTGGGATAAACGTGAAGTCAGTTAGCTAGTTAGGTGGCGGGTAATCAAAACCGAACAAATTGTATACGAAGAAGAACCATTTTTAGAAAACTAAAAATAAACTTTTTTGGTATGCCTAGCTCCTCATCTGTAACCCATATCAGCAAATAGTCGTAACAACTAAAATATGAATATAAAAAAGCAATAAACGAGTAACGAAAGTAAAATTAAGTGCATTAGTTTATTAGTCAGTCTTGTACAGGCGAGCAGAAAAGTGTTAGAGAAGAACACGCATTTAATTAAAAAGGGTAACTTTGTTATTGTATCATAACTTACTGGCCACCTATTTCCGAAAAAAAAATATTCCTAACCTTTTTTGGTTTTTTTATTTTTGAAAACGGTTCTATTTTTTGTCCTTGTCGTTTGGCGGCAAAGCTCTGTATTTTCATTCTTGCAAGTTTTGAAATGCATTCAAGATTAGAAGGGAATTTTCTAAGTCCGTTATCGAGGTAAGACCCGGGTACAGATACGGATATACGAACGATTACACCCCCTAACTCCACACTGTGACACTGGCATTTCATTTTATAGTTTTTTTTGGTTGGAGTCAACAGCGATCAATCTGGCCCCTCAATCACTTAGCAGTACCCTCACCACGAGTTTTCCGTATTTGAGACGTAAAGTAAACTGGAACTTTGACAATTTCAAATTGACAATTTTCAAGGAAAAAATTAGTTCCTTCTTCGCACACCAGAGGCGCTATTCCATTTTTCCATACAACAAACGCTGTAAATACTGGAAAGACGCTGTAAAGTAAAAGAGTGAAAACTCGTGCTAAGGGTACTGGGGCCTAAGTCTACTAATTTATATACGTCACAATGGTCTCTCAATGGTAAGTTTTTGACAGATTTGCCATACAAAAACTGTCAAAAACACACCATTGAGAGACCATTGTAACGTTTATAAATTAGTAGACTTAGGCCCCAGATCTCAATCACTTCAAATACAGGGATTTGGTCATTTCCATTATAAAAAGGCTTCATTATACGCCTGGCTGCATTTATTCCTAGATTATAATTTGCAAGTCTAATTAATTATGGTGTGCGATCTCTTCTTTTTACTCAAATGAATGTGCTAATTGAGTTTTAATTAGCTTCTTTTGTTTGTTATCTTATAACAGATCTGATGCTAGCTGTGCACCAGTGACTACTTATTTCTTTTAAAAAGATAAAGGCAACAATGTAATTTTATGGTAATTTACGTGTTCTGTGTATTTCAATAAGACTTGATTATTCTTTTCGAAAATTTAGAAAATGTCGGTTGCCAGTTTTAGACCATCGACTGTCCTTAGGGGTAGTTCAAAACCCAAAAAATCTCATCACCAGCTGAAGTAAGGGGTATCTTGAATTGATAAAAATCGGTTCATAGTAAAGCATAAATAAACGTACCTAATACTAAATTAAGTCATACTTAGTTAGGCCGCGGGACAATGGGAAAACCGTGGCCTAGACTATTGAATGGACACCGTGGATTTAATTCAGTACAAATCTGACAGTTCCTCCCGTCCTGCCCAGAGTGGGAGGACTCATTTTATGATTTTACCATGTTAAAAAAGTATATGAATCATAGTTTCAGTAATCATTAAATTCATATTTTTAGGTCGGTATTTGTAGTCAGTTTTTAAGTAAAACATCGATCTAATTTAAAAAAAAAATATTGTATGCGTCCTAAAACTTTTCTTCCCGCCTGCCCTATTGATCTGTCATCACGACAGATAAGTGCGCGAAGGCGCGCGTTCGGATACATTAGCAAAACGTAATATAACATAGATGCGTTCATATTAACTGAGCTATTGTCGAAGTGAAGGCGCGAATTGATGACCTGACGGATGGGTTGCCAGGAATAAAATTTAGAAAAAAATCTTCAGATTTTTAAAAGGTTTAGTCGTTAACATACAAATAAATTGACGGGATTAGATGGTTTTTGCTGAAGTTGTGCTAAAAAATTATAGGGAGAGCACCTTTTTTTTCTTAGTAAAATCATCAAATGGGTCCTCTCACCTAGGGTTGGGCAGGAGGGACTGTCAGACTTGTAGTTACTAAAATCCATAGTTTTCTTCAACAGGTCTACGTTCCGAAGTCAAGTTAATCCCGCGACCCCGGCAGGAGTGAGGGGACCTAGGCCTTTATTATGAGGGCAGCGTTGAGGATGTACGGAGATGAATTGAGGCGGTTTATGCGAACAGTAATAATTTGTTTCTATTGATTTCGAAATATTGGTCTTTTGATATCGTGTTGTATGTTCAGCTGTCATGACATGGCCTTATTAAACTAATGTCGTCTGACATTCGTTAAAGCTGACGTCTGACAAAGGTGAATGTCTAGTGTCGTATAGGTCACAGCCTTTATAATCTTTGTTCTTACGTCTAGCTCGTATCTGTAGCAATCATCCTATGTTTTTTGAAGATCCTAGAAAGTTGTGTTCGATAGATGACGAGTTACATTTACATTTAGTTGGCAGTGAACTAGACTGGATGGAAGATGAGATGGGGCAGGAAAGAGTTGGAGTGGAGACCACGAATGGGAAAGAGGAATGTAGAGAGACAAACGACTAGGTGGATAGACGATCTTCTTTAAGTGGCCGGAAGAAACTGGATAGCCATAACACAAAACCGCTAGAAATGGAAAGATTTGGAAGAGACCTACACTCAGCATTGGGTGACTAAAGGTTTAAGAAGAGATGGATACTCCATTTTAAATTTCGATTTGCTCTTTTTTTTGTGGTAAAATCATCGCTATGAGGCAGTGCTTACGAAAATAATTATGATTTTCGAGCGACATTTTACAATATTAATAAAATTATAAATAATATTAAGGTGCGTCGCGTCGGTCTGTAAGTAAAACTAATTAATTTACCTTTTTTAAGGAAATTCTATTAAAAACCTGGCAACCCCACATAATTCGAAAATATGGCGCGAACAGATTGCCCGATGACAGCTTTATAGTCCACCATTTTGGAGTCCATTTAGTAAATGCAGATAAATATTTATCGGTCCAATAACATGCGTTATGCTGATGAGTAGTGTTTATTTTCGTAACTGAGAGCTCTCTGTGAATCGGATGTTTGTCCATAAAATACGAGTATGTGCGTGTTAGACATTTTTGTAAGCAGTTAATCTTAAAAAAATGATGATCACTGAAGACCATGATGTCATAAAGGGTAAGAGACAGAGCTATACAAGTCGTCTAACGCCATCTAGTTCCCAAAGTGGAACTAACTCTCGTTTTAAGACATTATGGTAGGCCACCCTAGTGTATATTTTTATTGTCCGTTTCTGTCATCCATATGAATTACTGAGGCTATAACACAAGATTTTCGTATTTTTTATTTACAGCGTACTTGAAGTCTTTATGGCGTTTGTTGTTTGGAAAATGAAAAAGTGCCTCTAATGTACGAATGAGTATTTTTTTCATCAAAATAATGTCAAAATTTATGCTAGGTCCTATGACGCCTTGTCACAAGATTTCTTATCTTAATTTCCCTTTCCCTTTCCCTTTTTTCTCTCGTCTATTAAGTCAAAGACAACACCTAACTATGCATTCAAAAGAAAGATAAATAAGCGGATCTTTTTTGAACAAATAGGGAAAAATCATGTCAAATACAATGAAGGTTGAAGATTCGATCGTAGGTCCTACTCTCCAAGCTCACCCATTTCAAATCCCAAAACTTTATTTCTTTACTAGCTGTTGCTGTAGGGCAGCGGCTTCACCCGCTACAACTCCAAAATTATCCCACGGGGACATACAATCGGGATAAAAACTATCCTATGTGTTAATCCAGGTTATAAACTATCTGTGTACCAAATTTTAGCCAAATCCGTTCAGTAGTTTTTGCGTGAAAGAGTAACAAACATCCACACATACAAACTTTCACGTTTATAATATTAAGTAGGAGTGCACCAAATTTCAGCCAAATCCGTTCAGTAGTTTTTGCGTGAAAGAGTAACAAACATCCATCCACACATACAAACTTTCACGTTTATAATATTATGTAGGATTTATCGCACTGACTCAAATTGCCAGCGATTCTAACCACGCTGATAAGTTGTCGCTCACCTGGGCCGTACCTAGCTATCGCCGGCGCCGTATCAGTCATAAGTACCCATACAAAAGCCCCAAGTACCAGGCCAAACCTCAAAATGAAAATTTAAAAAAGAATAGCCCAAAACACAGAGATGACTTCTTATAACCTGTCAGGAAGCTCCGATTTACAAGCTCTCTCTATCTAACTCGCCTAATTCACTCGTTTATTTAAAAAGCCATCTATTTTATCGAGTCGAGGCCCAGAATCTTCCATTTCGTGGTTGCTCTCATTACAAGATCTACGATGGACACTTTCGATTTGCTCAATTTTTGTGTCGCAAAATCATCACTGTGTGCCTTACCGCTCTGAGTGGAGCCGCCTGCCAGTCTCATACATAATAGGTAACTGAAATAAACCCTGAAAGCCTAAAACTACAAATTGACCCTGTGTCTCAGCTGCCCTTTGCATTCAACTGTCACGGTTACCTTTATTTGCCAACAGATTTTGGTCACTACTTTATTCAGCTCTCAATTTTACTAATAATTGGAAACTACTTACGCCATCTAGTGTTATATTTTAACAAGTTCCTAACGCCATCTAGTTCTGAATAATAAAACCAATGACTGCATCTTTTACACTTCTTGCAACTATTCATAGATGTCACTGGTTTTCAGTGTTGGCAACATTTTTATGTTTCGTTTCAGGTTTCATCTTTCATCTATTTTAAAAATATTACATTTTACAAATTCCAAAAAACATATAATTAATACACAAGTCTTAAATCTACTGCAATAAATTATCTCATATTGTTCATGTTTCATCTTTTTTTTAACAGTATAACTCTTTGTACTCATTAATTTACAATACTTTAATTCTATATCACGTGAAATGGAACAGCAGAAATAACAGTGCTGCCAACTGCAAGAAGTAGGAAATCAGAAATAACTTGTCTCAAATCCACCATTTTCCCTTTGTAACTAACCGGTGTTCAAAACACGTGCGTACGATCAAGTTACATGGAAAACTTGTGTGATCACGGTGCATATTAAGTAAATACTTACTCTAAAAAGTGCGCCGAGTTTCAATAAACGGGCAACGTGTATTAAAACAACAGAATGAACACCGAAAAGCTAAAGAAGTTGCAGTCACAGGTGCGCATCGGCGGTAAGGGCACACCGAGACGCAAGAAAAAGGTTGTTCACGTTACCGCAGCGACAGACGACAAGAAATTGCAATCGTCGCTCAAGAAGCTGTCAGTGAACACAATCCCTGGCATCGAGGAGGTGAATATGATAAAAGATGACGGCACAGTGATACACTTCAACAATCCGAAAGCGCAGGCTTCCCTCGCGGCCAACACTTTCGCTATCACTGGTCATGGAGAGAACAAGCAGATCGCGGAGATGCTGCCTGGCATCCTCAGTCAGCTCGGACCTGAGGGTTTGAACCAGCTGAAGAGGTTGGCGTCAAGCGTCGCCGCGCCGAAACCACTCGACGAGGATGATGAGGTCCCTAACCTAGTCGGCAACTTCGATGATGCTTCCAAGCAGGAGGCCAAGGAGATCATCACGAATGAGAAAGAAAAGGAGAAGGAAAAGGAAAAAGAAAAGAAACCAGAATCAGAAACCAAAGCTGCAGAAAAGAAAACCGATTAAACTTCCAGTCGGCCACAATGGTGTAGTTTTTAATTTTGCTCACCCAGTGACAAAGGGTTTCCAAAGCCACAGAGGCGTCTCAAATAGTTCTCATTTTATTTTACATTGTGTTCCTAATAAATGTACTTTGAATTTATCATTTCTTTTACATTTATTTGTATGTGTAAATTGTGAATGTGGTTATGTTGGTACAGGGACACCGTTTTTAATTATTTTTATTCTAATTACATGTGACTTTGGAAACCTTAACCATCCCGATTTAAAACTGCTTAACTCTTATGCCATGCACTAATACATTATTTTTAGTTTTATATTGTAACATACAGCATAATGGGATATGAAACTTGTCGATTCTCTTATAATAGGAACTAGTTAAGTGTTAATGAACCTATTGTTGAGATATTGGCGTAATAGGTAACATTTACATTATATTGAGAAAATATAATATTATACATTATTTTTGACAGTGCACCAGGAAATCATAGAGTATATAATAAAATATGTATAGTAAAAAGGTGTTAAATATACCTTAGAATATTTTTAAAATATTTTCTAAAGTTGTTGATTCATGTCCGAGGTAAAGATTTGCTTTCATAAAAAAATAGGTATAAAAACAAAAGTTTAGTCACAGGTAGCTCTATAATAAGTTATTGAGCTAACATTGTATAAATAAAATTATAAAAATTGCAAAAATTTGTAAATGATTAGAGTTTTGGTATGCGAAGAGAACATTAAAACTTTGATCGAAGAAAATGGACTTTTATTTTACTATTCATTACCAACATAATAATTTGAATTTTGATTCATTGCACGGGCCCCTAACCTGTTCAGTCATTGAATTGACCTTTGGTAAACACCAAGTTTGACTTCTTCATTAACACTTGATTTCAATTTCAAATATAATTTTGATTGTATGTCTTGCCTGCTCATTACCTAAAATACCTACACTTCATTGAAATTAGACATACACAAGGCTGAAAATTGTGTGGGCCAAAACATGTAAATTGTTTAGGCCAATATGACCTTCATTTCAATAGTAACAAATGCCATAGCAGTTTATATCAAGATTATTCAGGAAATTAGTACCTAATAAAAAACCACTGTGGTGTGATTAATTTCAATCTTTAGTACATTACATAGCTTAAGTAGGTACTACTGTTTGTAGGTATGAGAAAAATAAATCATAGAAATGGTTTAGAACCATAATCTTTGCTTACAAACTTGGATGCAAGTGTGTCAAGTCCAAACAAGGCATCATGGACATGTGAATACCACATGGTAAAATAAATATTGGAATGGCATGATAGGGAGTATAACAATGTCTTCCAAAGCGATATAATTATCATAATAAATATTTTGTGGGAAAGGAAATTGTGGCTTCCGGTTACCCTGTTACCCTAGAGATTGGTTGTAGATAGTAGGTTTGATTCCGCCTACCTTTTTTATCTTTTTTAACGTCATTCATCATTACAAGCATTACCATTACAAGATTATCAATGTGTTACGATATGTTCGACCTACTTGTATTATTATGTCAATGTATTATTTCATAGAAGTTCATTTTATCTGTTTATTTCAGATAACATAAAGATACAATTTATGAGTCAGTCATTCAAAACAGCAATAATATTAATATTCGTGGTTTTGTTAAAATAGTAAGTATTAGCAATAACGAAACGTTTACCTAGACGTCAGCGCGTCGGCGTCTGTTCAAAAACGTGTTGAACACTCAACATGATGTAATTATCATTTTTGTAGAAGTAAGACGGACGGACCTATTTTCAGTAACTAGGTCATAATTTAACAATAAGTAACACATTTTACATTTGGGATTGAACAATAGAATTGTATTCTATTGACTATTTTATTTATTTCCCATGAATAAAAAGATCAAAACTTTAATAGAAAAATTAGCAGACACATGATTTCAGAACGCATTTGTTCACCGTTCTGTCAGTCAACTTGTCAAGTTGCGAAAATAATATTCCCAAAATATTTTTGTGTTCGAAGTTTTATGTAGGGTATCCTAGATTTTTGTGCTACTTTTTATAATGATAGCCCGGCCATGGACAGACGATCTGCCAAAATGCAAAAACACTTGCGTGGCATCTTACTTCTCCCGTTTAGGAGGTGGAAATACGAACACTACTGACGATTACTTATGTTTTTATTGCCAAACTGAGGACAATTTGTAAGTAGACTTACTTGTCTTATATATAAATAGTCTAGAATTGGTCTAGCCTGTGTATAGTAGTAAATAGCTACTTGAATAACAAATCCTGGAAGTTGGTTGTTGTAATGCACAGTCCAAATTAATGATTCTATTTTTGGATTTCTCCATAATGTCAGCTATGTTATAGATATGTATATGTGTTGATAATCCCTGAATAAACTGAGATAAGGTATTATAAAATAGAGCAATAATAACAAAAAAAAAGTAAATAATGAATTTAAAAAAAAAGAATAACAAAACGAGCCTAAAACAACATACCAGTGTACCAATATTACAAAAAAAAAAAAACAAATTCAAATGTAATTCTGTTCCAATATTTTATTCCAAATTCAAATGTAGTTCTGTTCCAATATTTTATTCTTTAGCACCCTGTATGGAGTATTTGAACCACACAATGGACTGGACGCAGCAAGGTTTATTATGCAAAGGATGGCAGCCGAGATCCTGTTCCCGCCACCATCTGCCAATACTGATGAGGAGATTAGAGAACGGCTGAGGTATGAATCTTCTTTACCAAATTTCTGAACAGGTTTTAATGAAAATTCACACAAATAAGCTAGACACAAATAAGATAACGCTGTTAGCGATAAGACCGCCTTCGTAACCATAATATTAGATAAGTATTGTAAAACTATTTTTTGTAACAATTTTGGTGTACAATAAAGTGTATTCTATCTATCTATCTAGACACTAGTATTTAAGAAGAATCAGTTGTATATCTCTCAAAAAACTTATCTGCTGTCTGTAACAATGTTTCTGTACTCTGCTTATTTTGTTTCCAGCCAACACAAAAAAAACAAACTGTATTTTATTATTTGTAGTGATAATGGCAATAGAAATACATCATCTGTGAAAATTTCAATTGTCTTAATATCATGGTTAATGAGATACAGGCTGGTGACAGAACGACAGACAGACAACGAAATTTTAGTAATAGGATCCTATTTATTAACCCGTTGGTTATGGAACCTTAAAAAAGGAGAAGCGACATGTTTCAATGTTTATTTATTCAGAATTCAAATTATAAATATTGTGTAATATTTCAGAACTGCTTTCATATCAGTGGAGAAGGCATACACAGAGAACTATGACGGTATGATCGCTGAGAGGACCAGCCTGCAGTACCAGTTACAAACACTGAATGAAACACAGGTGATATAATTATTAGCTAAATTATTTTACATGACTTTTCAATTCGTCAGAATCTTTTATTTTGTATGTTCCCCATTATCTAAATGCTACCTGGCTGATTATAAAAAATTCTATCTATTCTAACGGTTTATTTTAAATGGTCCCGTGTTAATCAGGTCGGGATCACAGAGAAATCGAGGGAACTCTTTAAAAAAATTAAGTAAATCAGCGGCATCATTGTTGGCATTGTGTCACCCTTAAAAAGAAAATAAAAAGATATTCTGAATTGGATTTATTATTATCTGTAATTTTTATGGCGTGCATAATGAAGAGTATTCTATCCATGGATCTAAAAAATTTTTGTAAAATTCTAGTACTCAATGTAACTAATACATTAGTATGTTAGGGCCTATGTACACCACGTTTTTTAAACGCGCCGTCGATGCGCATTTTGTAAACGCGCGTCGACGGCGCGTTTTTGTTTCATCAGAGCAGTTTGTTGTCGTGATACAAAGTGTCAAACGCGCGTTTGCATCGCTACAAATGCGCGTCGACGGCGCGTTTAAAAAACGTGGTGTGCATAGGCCCTTACAACTGTTTATATTACATTACCCTTTATAAATTCCAGGTATCGCAAAACTACAATATCCTAGCTCGCTTAAAAGAAATAGACGTGCACCTCTCCGGGGGAGCAGCAGTAGTCATAGCCCTCGTCCATGCCAACAAACTGTTCGTGGCCCACGTGGGAGACACTCGGGCTTTGCTCTGTCGGACTGATGACAACGCTGTGTTGAGGGTAGTTCAGTTGACGGTGGACCATAGCTTGAACAATGAGGATGAGTTGCTTCGGCTCCAGCAGTTGGGGCTTGATGTTAATAAGTTGAGGAATTGTGAGTATTTTGAGTGCTTAAAATACATTTGACTGGCCTGTTGGTCTAGTGGTTAGTGACCCTGCTATGCCGGGGGTCGTGGGTTCGATTCCCACCCAGGACAAATGTTTGTGTGATGAGCATGATCATTTGGCTGGGTGTATTTTTAATTTATGTATAATATGTATGTATTTAGAAATATATAAGTATGTTTATCAGTTGTCTAGTAACCTTAATACAAGCTCTGCTTAACTTGGGACTAGATGGCGTTGTGTGATAGTTGTGGAATGTAATAAAAAAAATATAGAAAGATTGCAATATCAGATTGACGGCACGATTGGCGCAGTGAGGAGTGGTCGACTGTTGCGCAGCGTGTCGCGGCTTCGATCCTCAAACAAAATTAAATATTTGTATGATCTGCTAGTACTTTTTCCGGGTCTGGGTGTTTGTGAGTTTCTATGTTTATAAACACACCCAACAAATAGGAGAAATTCCTAGTGAGCGGCAATTTTTTTTTATTAAAAGCAAAAATGTAATAACATTTCGTGGAATGGTTTCATAAAAATCAGAATCATTGTCATTGTCTCTGACCATATTTCATGTATGAAAATCACCTTTTGTATAATTATGTAAAGATGCTGCGGCTGTGTTAATGTATGGTTTGTCTTGTCATTACTGGATTTTCAACTTTACACTCTACTTAGAGCAGCGGTCGATAACCTTTTGGTAAGCAAGGACCACAAAATCAGTTTACGGCACAGGGCGGGTTTATATTAAAAACAAATATTATTTAATTGAATTTTATCTACATAACTAAGGAAAGGTATCTCCATAGTTATAAAAGTAAATCTTCAATTAAAAAAAAACAATCACGGGCCGCGCATTGTCGACCGCTGCTTTAGAATATATAAAGTTGAAAATCTATTACAACTTTGCGTCGCTGAGCGGTCGAGATGCGAGTACGCAGTCGTAATTTATAAAACGATGCCATTTTTTAGGTGCGCATCAGAGAGACTGTTTATACAGCTTGATAGTTATATTGACATCGACATGAAAAATTAAAAAAAATGACTCATTTTCCATAATAATGCGTATCTCATTTATTTGTCTTTTCTTGGCATCGGCTTCGCTCCATTCCACGCGAAAATTATACCACGGGAACATAACATCGACATTATCCTGTGTTATTCCACGCTATAAACTATCTGTGTGCCAAATTTCATCCAAATCCGTTCAGTAGTTTTAGCGTGAAAGAGTAACAAACAGCCATACATCCATCGTCACTTTTCGCATTTAAAATATACTAGCTCGTCGTCGGAACTTAACAATGTATCAAATTAACAAAGTTTCATCCCCTTGGTGGTAGAATCGATCAAAATCCTTTCTTAGCAGATGCCTACGTCATAACATCTAGCTGTATGCCAAATTTCAGCCCGATCCGTCCAGTGGTTTGGACTGAGCGTTGATAGATCACTATGTCAGTCAGTCACCTTTTAGTTATAGGTATATATTTAAGATTTTCAATTGTAGTCTTCCGATACCAAACAATTTTAATAATTCTTACCATTACCTCGGCAACCAGACAGGCACGCGATGTCTCGGCAACTACCTAGTCAAGGGGCTGTACAAAGCATTCCCAACGATCAGTGCAGCTGTCACTGAACCTGTCATCGCGGCCCCGGAGATACATGGACCTATTATATTGGATGAGTCTTGCAGGTAATTTTCAATACTAGTCATTTTTTAAATTTGTATACGCACCCACGATACAGGAGATTTTTATAGTGTGGGGCAAACTACTAAGACGCATTTACCTGTAATGTAGCATAAAAGTGCGTAATTTGATGCTCTGTAATGTTACATTACATTACTATTATTAGTGAATGCTCGCGGTGAGGGAGCGCCCTTAAAAAAACATGGATTCGGTATTCACTCTAAGCTGACCTCTCGTTACCACAATATATCGGGACCGACCGGGACAAGATCCGACAAAATCTTTGACATGGCGAATAATTAGCGAAAATATCTGGGAGAAAACAGATATTCGCTAGGTGCCCTATTTTGGCTTGCGTTTTTGTCCATTTTTGTTCATAAATTCCATAAGACCATACTGCTAAAATAAAAGTTGGTAAGCTAAAATAAACCTAAGAAAAGAGAACAGAAGCTCTAGAGTTCATTGTAGAATTTCAGGAATGTAAATTGGCAGTGTTCTAATTGCAAATTAATAATATTAGTATCTCTTCACCTTTTGACCTCCTGTGCTATTTGATAGCAAAATGATTTGCTAATAATAAACTTTAGTTGTTTTTGTTACAAAACTGCAAGGTTTAAGATAATCGCAATTGAACAAAATATTAAAACATAGTTGTCGCGATTGACTACTGTGCTGTATGTCGCGGATTCGATTCCCGCACGAAACATTTTGTATGATTTACATAATTATGTGGAAGGTGAATTTTTCAATTGGGCGTGGATAACTGATTTTTCAAAAATCCAATGACGCAGTTTTAGTTTTCGTCAAAATCGGCCTCGAGACTCCTTTCAAAGTTTTTTGATATTCCTCATAGTTTCAGACATAGCCATCCACGCCCACTTGAAAAATTCACCCTGTATAGATTTTTCTGATCTGGCAGTTTGTGTGAGTTAATAACTTTGTAAACGCACCCACGATACAGGAGATCAATCTCTAGTATGGAGTATGGAGCATGATTTAAAATAAAGAAGTTAATTTCCCTGTTTTTCCATTTATTCCAGATTCCTAGTCCTAGTAAGCGCCGGAGTCTACAAACGCATTCAAGAGGCGAAAGGGAGCTACGAACAAACAAACAAACAACTAGCACAAATCATAGTAGAGAACTTTAGAAAACAAACCAACTTCAGAATGGTCAGCCAAGCCGTCTTAGAAGAAATCGAACAAGAATTTGTTTCTTACTGCGTTAAAAATAATTTAACACCAAAACCAAATACCCATATGTCTTTATTAATAAGAAATTTCAACTTTTTACCCACAAACGAAGATGAAAACGCTCCAACTCACGGTGTAACAAAAAACGCGTCCGTCCGATTCAATCCGATCGTCCAATCAAAATCGAATACGTTGTTAAACGAAATCGATTCAGAGAATTATTCCTCGGGAACGAATGAGATTGAGACGACGAATGATTCGATTATCGATACTAACCGATCTATGGAATCGACTTCGGATATTTATCCGGCTGGTCGACCGTTTGATAGGGATCGGAAAATTAAGGGCTATGTTGATTTTTCTTGTTATTTTGAGAATGTTGCCAAGGCTAGGAAGAATGGGACTCTGCCTGATTTTATTAAGTAAATATAAAATATGGGAACTTTGACGAAGTTTCTGAACTCTGGACATGATAAAGGTTTAATGTTTGTGATACATATCAGATAAGTACACTTCTGTGCATTTTCATAATTTAGGACACAAGATATATTGAGTAAAAAGTATTCAAAATAAAGCCTTTAATATCTGTACCATAACTTGCCTTATAAATAATTGTATTTGTGACATTTCATATAATCATGCTAAGTATATTGTGACAATACAAGAATTATTATTAAGTTTGTCGTTGTATGTAAATAAAATGTTATATTATTTAAAAAATACTTTTTTTATGATGCTCTGTGTATGTATATTTAAATGTATTTATCAATCTTCTTGATAAATACATTTAAAATGATATTATAGTTTTTGCTGTGTGATACCAGGTTTTCATGATTAAAAAATAAACCCAAAATAGAAGATACAAACAGTCCTTCCACAGTTTATTTTACCTCTGGCAACAGCAACCTTATCCAAACGAAAATTAAAAATTCTTTATTTCGACGGCAGTGCAAGATCGGAGGTAAAATAATTGAGGAAGCACTGTAACTATTTATTAGGAAGTAAATGGGTTCAAATTACAATTAATAATATAAAACATAATAATTAGACAGGCTTGTAATCAAGCTTGCTCTCCAGTTTCTTATTGTCAGCCACCTTGCGTACGGCTTTCATTAGATCCTCCTGGAAACAGAAATTATTACATTTGTAGATAAAAATAAGTTAAAAAAACAACACAACAATAAAATACTCAAAATAATATTTCGCAGTAGTGTTACAGAACATAGATTAGGATCAAAAACATAGTTTATAACAGCCAACAAGACATTTGCCACTTGGGAATCTTTCAATCTGATTTATTTTTCACTGAGTCTTAGCTTTAGCATGATAATTATCATCCCAACTACAAAAAAAAGTAATGTAAATGAAATTCATAATACATTACATCAAGCATGTATTTTACATATTATTAAGCCACACTTTACTTTCTGACATGTGTGGAGATCCCTTCCCTTTAGATTTCCAGTAGGAAAGTTTTTGGATTGGATTTCCATGTTCAGCAGTGGACCTGCGGCTGATATGATGATGATATATTCATCTTCCCGACAATGTCTATAACGCCACGAATTGATTAAAATGATTAGTTTTGGGCACTTTTTTAATGGTGGAAGACCAACTGAAGACTGAGCGGCATGTCAGACTTGACTGACTAAAACCACATGGCAAATCACTATTCCGCAGCAGAAGTTTTATGGATTTGGGGATTTGAACAAAACCTCACCTGTATAATATACTCTCTCTCAGCTCTGATAGCGAAGAGTCCAGCTTCCAGTGCAGACATTCCTGAGATCAGCACCGTTGAATGTGTCAGATAGTTTGACGACCGCCTCGTAGTCCATCTCGCCCGTGCTTGGCTATGGGGGCTGCGTGAATTTTCAGGATTTCAAGCCTGGAAGAAGAATAGAATAATTAAATGAGCTTAATAGAAGGAATAACAATATAGGTGAGGTAAACACTGACAGAGGGGAAAGGCTGAAAGGGACGGACCCGTGCTCCAGCTGGGTGGAGCACGGAAACTATCAATTTCGATTTTGGTCCCGTGCTCCAAGTGATGACATTATTGTACTCATGGGCAGGTCCCGTGCTCCACCCAGTTGGAGAAAATAATTAAGTAGTTGGAGCACGGGTCCGCACCCGCTAAAATGAAGTTAGCAACACGCAAAGGTAGACATTTTTAATAAAGGCATACAAATTGTAGAAAAAAGATCTGTGAGATGCATGAAGAAAATTAAAAAAAAAAAATTGCTAAATCCAAAATGCTGTTTTTAAACGAACTCAAGTCATTTATTAAAAATAGTTTGATTAAATTAGCAGTTTTTTAACGCCATTTAACATAAAACAGTCTCCCAGATCGCTTGCCTATCTAAATAATATTTCAATAACTGGCAGTCAGGTAAAAAGCATTTTCAGGAAGCAAATCTATAATATAAAAATGGATCGCAAAATGTGTTGCTAAGCGCATAACTCGAATACGCCTGGACCGATTCGGATATTTTTTTTTTATTGCGTTTGTAACCATCGGGACCGGGTTTTAGAGGACTTCTACCCGTGCGAAGCCGGGACGGGCCGCTAGTTTTTCAATAAAGATCATATCATCATTTATGAAAGACATCACAAAATAAAAAAAAAAACAACATTTACCTAGCCTGTTCATTAGGCAAGGGAATCTCAATCTTCCTATCCAATCTACCAGGCCTCAAGAGCGCAGGGTCGAGGGTGTCAGGCCTGTTGGTGGCCATGATGATCTGACCTGGCCCAGTGAGTCGAAGCCATCCATCTGGTTTCAGCAGTTCCATCAACGTGCGCTGGATCTCACGGTCAGCGCTCGTACCTTCAGAGAAACGACGACCACCTGGGGAAGAGAGTTTGTTTTAATAAGTGCATTTTTGGCCTCACAGTTAATTGGGTTGTGGAGAATTTTGTCCACAACCCAATCCAACCCAAATCCCGGTCGCTTTCGTGTAAAAGTTCAGATCGCGTCTTTTGTTTTGTATGAAAACGACCGAAATTCTAAGACTGTGTGTGTAACATGAAAAAATTGCAATTTCATAAAAATCTGCCATTTCCTTAAGTTTGCCGTATATGATATGTCCCAGAATTTGATCCTTATTAGCAACACTATCGAACGCTGTAATAATACAGGATGTGATTTTTTTTTCCAAAATCAGCGGGTTCCATTCCTGACCAGGATTTTTTATTTTCGAAAATCCAATCATGCAGTTTAGTTTTCGTCAAAATCGGTCTCGAGACTCCTTTCAACGTTTTTTCGATATTCCTCATAGTTTTCGAAAGTAGCATCCACGCCCAGTTGAAAAAATCACCCTGTATAGTCGTACATACCGATAGCATCGATCTCGTCCATGAATATGATGCAAGGCTGATGGTCGCGCGCGTAGTTGAACATCTCTCTGATAAAGACGCCGCAGACTCTCCGATGTACTTGTCTACAATGGCTGATGATACCACCTGTACAATAAAAATCTAATTACAAAAACAATTTGGTTGTGATGATCAAAACCCACTTCTGTGTAAGGAGAGGCGTATACCCAGCAGTTGAACAGTAATAGGTTGGTTTTCTTTGTATTTCGAGTTCATTTCATTTTTTCTTCTTTTTAGAGAGTAATAAAGCCTACCTAGAGGTTGAAGACTAAATTTTGTAAGTAGGAGTTAGAATGGAGAATCCTCAAGTTATTTCTTAGTGAGGTGTTAATAAATTGTAGTAACAATAATAGTAATTTAAGCAGGTTTTCTGAGGTTTACTACCAAAGGAATATAATACTTTGGGGACAATGTGGTTGTTTTAGTGCAATGAGGGATTTTCTTTTGTTTGTTTCCCTAGTCGATGGATAAATGGCGCTGAAACTTGGTATGTTACTGCAATGAACGGAACGTCGTCATTTTTTGTTTTTTTTTCATTTAATTGTAATTTTGAGATCTTAAAAAGTAACGTACATGTCATGTCATTGTCAGTCACATCACATCACACCATTGGCATTTGGAAATAAATAACAACAATGAAAAAGAAAAAAATATTCGTTGACCAGTCTCTTTAATTTATGAGTTTTGCCACGCCATAAAGAAAATGTCCCAAGGGAAAAAGAGAGAAGTCTGTTCCTCGTGGGTTTGTGCAAAAATGAAGGCATAAATCTAGTAACATAGTCAGTTCAACGCCATCTACAGAGTTCTTGGAAACTATTTTTTTTTTAATACTCGAAAAAGAAAACTTCTCATTATATCTAGCATGGTGGTCTCTTTCATACATCAAATTATAAACTATTACCATTAATATACTACTACTTCACTATGATCTCAACATTCACTTCCTTTTTAGCCACTCATCATTCTTTGCATTCATCAATTGTTTCTCTGGTCTTCCTCTTTTTATACCTATCACCTTGTCTAAATACCCAATAGGTGTGCTATTTTTTATAGCTAATTATTTGAGTGCAACTAAAACCTTTAAGAAGTTAGCATCGAGCTGCGAGGCCACAGCCCTTGCGAGCAGGGTCTTGCCAGTACCAGGCGGGCCATACAACAGACAACCCTTTGGCGGAGTGATGCCGACGCGCACGAACAGCTCTGGGTTCATCAGGGCAGCTCGATAACCTGAAAGAAAAATGAGATTGTTAAAATCCATTCCTTGAAGAACTTGCATGCAAGACTACATTGCGGTATTTGTTTGATCAACTGAATTCATTGTCTATTAATACGCAAATTGCATACAACTTCATGCAATTGCGTCACATCAGACTGAGTCCAGAACCTTCTGAGCTGTTACTAAGAAAATTCAAATTGGAAAAATCAATGTTTCCTCAAACCTTTTTGGTTCCAGGTTCGGCACTGAACCTGGGACCATCCCACAGCAATTAAAAAACCTTGCAATAACTGTAATGCCCATTCAGGCATAATTTTCAATGGAAACACATGACCTACATCCTGGGTTTATTGTTCTTCAGTATTCAAAATCTACAAACCTCTCTAAGTTGCCTGATCTGTTCCTGCAGACCTCCAATGGCGGAGTATGTAACATCACCAGGGTCTTCATGACTCATGTTGTATACTAGGGGATCAACCTGGAATGGAGCAGTTATAAACAATCAGTTTAAAATGTATGTATTAGATTAAAATGGCAGTTAGAGGGATGTCCTAAGCAGGCTACACTTTGGGCGGGAGTCTGTACTTGGCTAAGAGTTTGAAATTGCTTTGATAAAATTCTTCTTAAATAACTCTACATTTATTACAGTTGATGCCCTTATTATTATATGATCCATCTGACAGCAAAATAACCTTAAAATGGATCTAGTAATGCTAGCCAATGACTGTATTATAGCCTATAGACTAAGACATCCTCTTTATTATTGAATCCCTTTACTACATCATGGACTATTAGTCTACCACTGTCTTAATGAGTCCTCGCCCATGGAATACAATGAAAATGGGGACTGAGAAAAAATTATTGATGCAGCCTACTTTCATTTCTTAAAAGTAGAAGACATGAAAAATATGTTATTGTGACGTACATTTTGATTACTTATCTATGAAAGTACAGATAACACATCTCTCTAATTTATTATTGAAATGATAAAGATTCCAACAATCTCTTCAGAGGTTATTCCTCTCCCTCTCCATGTTTCTACCTATAGTAACGTTGATGAGTATAGGTTCTATTTACCTCTCGTGGTAAATGTCTCATGATGGTGAGGGTAGTCATGTCCAGGGCAACCCTGGTGCCTCCCTTCAGCTTCTGTTTGTCCAGCTGGCGACGGCACCCAACCACGTAGCGGGGACCATTTGTGGCTTTTACAATGACTGGAAATAAAAGGAAATATTAAATCCGAACAGAGACCATTGTTGTACGAGTTTGCAACAAATGGGTGCCCACCCATTTGTTGCAAACTCGTACAAACAATTTGTTCACTTAATTCCTCAATTGTATCTTGTCAATTTTGTCTACATAACAATAGAAAAAATGTGTCAAATATTTTGACGATTAAACTGACGAACTAATTAGCTGATTTTCAGTCATTTAATAGGGTTATTACTGGTAAAAATAGGTGGTTTGCTCACAAGCAAAGATAACACCTAAGATGGAGCAAGTGATCGGAACACTTGCGCCAATGAAATACAGTAAAAAACTGTTTGGCATCGGGACTACTGACAGGGTCATTGTCCTGGTCACAAACCAGGTTTTAGTTAGGTCTACCACCTGCCAGTAAGGATGCTGAGGCTTCACCGCAGTTTACAGACAGCCCGTGTTGCTGTAGCTGGGAATGGATCACTAAGAGGTGGATGACTGGATCCCACCTATTATATTGCAGAAAAAGAAAAAAGAACCTATTTTGACTGGCCTGTTGGTCTAGTGGTTAGTGACCCTGACTGCTATGCCTGGGGCCGTGGGTTCGATTCCCACCCAGGACAAATGTTTGTGTGATGAGCATGATCATTTGTTCTGTGTCTGGGTGTTATTTATCTATAATATGTATGTATTTAGAATATATATATAAGTAAGTTTATCAGTTGTCTAGTACCCATAACGTTGTATAGTTGTGGAATATTATTATATTATATTCATGGCCAGTAGTACATCTCTAGTCTCTATGGCCCCTTTACAATTGTGAACATAATGAACTTCTTAAAAAAAAACGATATACTTACATTTCTCCCAGTCAGTTGCTTCAGAACCTCACCAACAATCTGACCGACACTCTGCAGAGCTTTGAGGTCATTCTCACTCTTGTCATACTGTTTCGTTACATCCTTCAGTGTTATCTCGCACTGTAATGTAAGATGAGGATATAAAACTAGGCAAATTGTTGGATGGGTTTTTTAAACTATGGCAGAATACATCAATATTTCCCGGGAAAATCTGTTTAGATATAGTTTGTCGGCATACTTAAGGCTATTCTGAACAAAATATCCGAAGAATTAAATAGTATTAGCCTAAGTTTGAACTGTACTAAGTCGAGCTAAAGTGTAACCTATTTACTCAATACTCAATACATTATTGCATTTGTACAAAAATAGAGAATTTTACGAATTAAACTCTTATTAAATACTGGGAAATTTATTAAATAAGATAATATTCAGCTTCCTTTATCAATAAATAATAAAATATTGCATTTTGAGACAAAAGTTTGGGTCATGATTCGGCAGAATTTGATGACAAGGAACACAAATACTTACTTTCTTTGAGCCTGGATTCGACTTCTTTGTGTTCCATCAACTTCTTTCTGTAGTCTTGAAAGGCTTTTTCACGTAGCCCGTCCATAGCTGACGGTCCCGGCAGGCATTTTTAATTAAAAATTATGTTTACGTGATAAATGCAAAAACGAAAATCACTACTGTTTGACAGTTCTCCGCGTTGACCAGCGTTGACAACTTGACACCATAGAAAATAGTGTTCAGAAAAATTAATTGTCAATGGTAATATTATTTTTTTGGGTTATGGGTCTTTAGGCATGCTCGTAATTTTCGAATTGTAATTTTTAATTGTCGCTTGTTATCGAAAAAAGTATCTATTAAAACTCATACAGAAAATAATGTGATATTAATTTTCATACTAACGTTTTTTCCCTTTGACCATCAGACCAATGAGACCAACCATATCGAGTAAAATTTTTGTTTAAATTGATTTTGTTTATTTATTCCATGAATCAAAGACGGTCTTTTTCACTCTTTCTATAGCTAATTTACTTATCAATCATGCACATATTATTTTTCCAGTGCACTCCTGTGATTGGCAGAAATGGCATTGGTCATCGTTGCCATCGGCTATAATTGCCATTTATTAAAAAGGTTATATATATAGAAAATCTCCCCTCATAAAGTGTAACATTTGACAGTTACAGCTACCACTAGTGTAAGTTATTGTTTAAATTCGAAAATAGTAGTGCAAAAATAATTAATTACGACGCGGGGTAAATAGTAAAACTTTTGGAATAATTGATAGTCGGTGATTGGTGATTGTAGTGGATGTATGACGAAGACAGTAACCTCGGAAACAATTTGTCCCCTGTAAAGTCAATAAAGTTTAAATTTCTAACCTGTTTTTTAAAGATAATTAAGTATAACTAACGCCTTGCATCTAATATGTTTTTATATTAGTTTCTTTTTTCATGCAAGCGGACGCCTCAATTTACAAACGATAATTTTGCCTTTAATTTTTTCAGAAATTACATTATTGGACACGAGTCGTGATATTATTTTAAGCATCACAATCACTGACATCGAGCTTAGGTGCTTATGTTAAAACTTAAAGGATACGATATGCCTGCTTTTATAGATACGAAAAGAAACCTAGTAGCCTTACTAAGTGTGTATTTAAAAAATATCCTATTTATCAAAATGGTTTATTTTATTTATTTAAACTTTTGCATATACTCGTACAAAGGCGGGACCTTAATGCCATAGGCATTCCTGACAGTCTACCTTAGGTGATTCAGAGAAAAGAAAAAGTAGGTGTGAAAAAAAACTGATTTGATATATCCAATAAAAAAAAAGTGAGCTACCCCTCAATTCTGAATCTAAAAGAACATAATTAAGGAAATTGCACGTCTAAATAAAAAACAACACACACAGCGTATTTCCTCTTTTCTTTAAAAATGCAACAATATGATGCAATGCCCAGCGCGCGCCGTAAATGGCGCGGTTTCGCGCGGGCCAAAATAATAATAAAATAAAGCTTCGCCTTGTGGTTATTTGGCAGCACGGAACGTGTTAGTTGGCACGGAACGTGACCTGTTCCTTGAGGTCACGTCCTTTGAGGTTATATCTATTTGACGCCGCACGGTTTTTATTTCTGTATCAAGTTAAAATAGGTTAAAGAGGTACTTGAGAGTATTCAGTTCCTATAGGTTTGTGTACAGCTACCCCTCAATAATAGCGGTAATTTAGACGTGCTAGTAAGTATTTGACACTACCACTGCTTAATCATTATCTTAATATAAATTCAATTTAATTTTTGAAATATTTTTGACAGCTTACTGGCTTGACTGATCAGGATCAAAGTTGTTAGTCAAAAAACTTAAGTACTTATCTCAACATTTTTACGTGTTTAATACCAAGCAGTTCAGAATCATGTAACAATGAGAGTGACCACATTCATTATTTCTTATTTTTATACTTTTTATAGGTAGCATACTTTTATAATTTTTATGTTGCTAGAGTACTCTCCTATTACGTCGTTAATATTCCCTTTCAGTTACGCTTTTTCATTTGATAACCCAACTCGCGTATATTTTCCTTCCAAGACCCTCGGTTACCTTTCCTCCCCCCTTTCACCCCCACAACTTCGAAACGCTCAACCGATTTTCATCAAACCATGTTTAAGGACTGTCGCTAGGTAAAGTCACCTTTCCATACAAAAAAAAACTAAATTGGAATCGCTTCATATCCTTCGGCCTCTATGGAGCCACAGACAACACAGACGGACACGTCACTATAACAACCACCACTCTTTTTCCGTCGGGGATAAAAACTAGCCAAAAAGCCAATACTTAGTCACAATACTTAGGGCCGAACTTTTTGGCCCGGACTGGAAAATGCAACGATCAATTTATAAATGCGGACACATACAAACACACATAGTAGGTCCTGTTTCTTGATCCACTCTCTAGATAACACATATGTGTGGTTATTCCGAAATCAATACGAATGGATACTGGTAGGTGTAATTTTTCTATTTCCAACTCAAATAACACCAAATTTTGCACCGGATGTACACTAATAAAAGAGATAAACGTGGAAATATATAAGAAATCCATTGAAACTGCAACACAACTGTCTTGTAGATAAGTCTTTATTGTAACATCTTATGCGCCGATCACATCCTCGGCGGCGACTTGTAAAAAGAAAACACTACCTAAAGTGTGGCACGTCACTTTTTCTCTCGATGGGAACGATAGTCGGGCACAGGGCCCCGCATAGCGGCGGTAAGACCCCCCCTCTTTAGGGAGTGGCTGGATAGGCGTCACGGCGTTCCTAACCTCCACGTGCCGCAGGTCCTCACCGGACACGGATGTTTCGGGAGGTACCGGGTCTAGATGAGAAAGGAAGAACTCCCGGGTGTCCCACTGCGCAGATTCGCCCGGAGGACACAGTCGAGCATACTGTGCAGATTGCCCCGCTGGCGGGCACCGACGTGTCCTCACGGCGCGTAAAGGCGGAGACCCCTTCGCGCCCAGCAACTGGTCGCGGCCATGCTGCGGGCGAGACGGAGTGGGAAGCTTCGCCTCCGTCTGCGAAGCAGTCAGGGCTCGCGAAGAAGGAGGCGGGCCGCGTGAGAGAGAGGCCAAGTCCTTCCCTCACCCTCCGCCCCATACGTGGTGGTGGACGCCAACAAGCGTCCGGACGTCGCAAGACGGAAAAGTCTTGATGAGTTTACCACGAAAAAAAAAAAAGTGACGATAGGTACTACATATTTGATGCAGCTGTAACTTGTGTCACCAAGTAGTTTTTTTCGTTCCAGGCTCTAGTTAAACACACCCTTTTGTACCAGGGGTTTCAGGAAGGGGTTATTTTGGTTACTTGTGCAATAAACAAGGCCAACCACAGACCATTCACTTTTTAGCACAACTACTACCTTCACATATACATAATTATTAGTCAGAGCAAAATAAAACTTTTTTTAACGAAAATATGAAAATTGTGAATTACTTGTTAATACTTGGCTAGCGACATAATATATATCTGACTAGTTAATTCATTCCCACGTGGGTAACGGCTATAGGCAAGTTCTCTTCATTCACCGTAACTCGACGCGTGTCGCCGCTATAGCGTGTAGGGTCCTGGCCAAGACTTACGCGAACTCACCGATTGAAGTGCACACAACTGTTCTATTGATAACTTTCTATTGTTAGATCTTAGCACTTTATTTGAGTGTAAATTTTAGTTCTTCTGGCCGTCACAATGGTTCGCAAGGTGGCTAATTGGTACTCGGGAGAGCTGGGGTTTATGGCTAGTGTGACATTGGCCCTCTAAAGTTTTAGACTTGAGTATTATAATATCTAATAATATTATCGTTTATTTTCATGAAATATGGTGGTTAGATCTTATAATTTGAATACATAGTCTTCATCTTCCGCCTACAATTTAGCCTGCAATTTAGGTTGTGCCATAATTTTCAAAATTAGTTACGAAATAATCGTAAATCATTTGAATAATTATGTCACAATTGAGAAAATGAGACATGAAATTACAATACAATATCAAACTATGAATATTAACACATGCCAAACTATTAATAAATTACAAATGTCAGCTACGAAAATTAACAATGTCAAAAAATGAAAATCCTAATGTAAAACTATAAAATTACAAGTTCAAGATAAGCTTACAGGAATGGCAAGTTAACTTTATAACACTATTCATATGTGGTAATAAATTCTTACCTTGTATCAAAATTCATAATCATTAATAGAATCGAAACAGTTTTCATAAGCCAGTTTCGGATCTTTTTTTAAATTAGATTCGTTGGCAGTTCTCTAATTATCTTAGGTATCTTATTATATATTTTCACTGCCATTCGAACTGCTGTTTTTAAGGCAAACAGCTGTTCTACACCTAGACATGGCCAATCTGGTTGGATCCCTTGAGTTTTAACCTATTTTATTACGTTTTAATTCTATCGGCTTTACTAAATAGGTTATTGTGTTTTTTTAACAAACACGCCCTCTTTCCAATATGTATACGCATGCCAGTGATAATAATTTATGCCTTTTTATATGGGTCTGCAATGATCTAATGGACCCTGCACCAAACCCAGTCGTAAGCACTTTTTTTGAAGCAATAAAAGCCCTATCACTGTCGCGTAATTGCCCCGGAACCATGGTAAGCGAGTAGAGCGGCATTTACTCCAACAGTTTTTTCCTTAGTTTCTAGTGGTCAATGCAAAGCCATTAGTCATTGCATTCGTTATCTATATGTTTTTTTTCCATTGGCAAATTTTTATCAATAAATATGCCTAGGAATTTGTAGCGTTAACTTCCAATCGATTCATGTCACGGTCCAATAGTTTGCATGTGTTTTAATTTGTTCATCTTGTAATTACAGAAATTAATATATTTTGTTTTCGAAATATTACACATAAATTATTTTGTTCGAGAACCAATCGAACTGTTTTCTACGCCAATATTTATTTTGTCCTCTATGCTTGTTCATTTTTATTTTCGTTACTCTTACTACGTAATGAAATGCATCTCAAAAGCACCCATTTAGCTGTAATTACTTTGGCAAATCATTCACATATAAAGAAATTAGAATGGCCCCACAATGGTACCTTGAGGCCGCATACTTATTTGTCGAAGCTGAGATTATAAACTTATCACGGTCTCATCTCGTTTTTGTTCATACCTAAGACTTCAACACGTTTTTTCTGTTATTAGGTAGTCTTTGATCTCAATTTTACGGCTTAACCTCTTATTTCCGTAACTCTCGCATGTTCTTAACGTATGTCTGTTTTACGGAAGTCAAACGCTTTGCTCATGTCAAAGAATAAGCAGTGACCGGTATTTTTTATCTAATTTTCGGTATTAATTTTAATCAGTTGATAAAGCTAGTGTTTTTGACTTTCCTCGTTGGAAAGCCATTTTGTTCCGGACTTAATAATACCATTTTATATTTATAAGAGACATCACTATTTATAATACTTTTTCATAATTTTGGCGATGGACCGAATTAAGCCAGAAGAAAAGGTTACAAAAACACAAAGACAAGGGGACTTAGTCAAACAGCATACTACAGTAAACGACAATCGTTATCGTTCATCAGTCACCACGACAGTTTACAACTTTATAACCCAGCGCGTAAGTTGAAAATCTATTAAAAATGCTGATCGGTAACGAAAGAAACAAACGAAAACTATCTGCAAACTGTAATAATTTTTCAACTTTACGCGCTGGGGTTAAAGTTGAAAATTTTATTGGTGACTGATGAACGATGATGATTTGTCGTCTAACTAACGTCTGCTGTTTTGACTAAGGCCCCTGGACGGTATTAATTACCTCATATGTTGTTATGTTTTTTTGTACAAAGGCTTTACAACTGAAACATTTAATAATTTGTCAGGAAGATTTTTCTTCAAAAGGAAACGTAATAATAAGATGAGCGAAAACAGGTGAAAGTATTTCTACAAGATTTCATAATGTGTGTCGAAAATCTCATCAAATTATCCCACAGCGGTGGTAATAAATTTATGATGCCGTTTTTGCTTATTTCATTTTGGACGTAACAAGTTCGACATACATGCTATTACCTTCATTATGAGTATTAAAAGTGGGATCTATTGTCTATATTTTGTTATGTCAATGTTTGTAGAATCAATAAAGAGTGAGTATTAAAAGCCTCAGCTATTTTTTTCAGGATCTCCTTATAGGGATTCGTTTAGTTTAATAGCTTCTATATTTTGTGAGTCTCTAAAGGTTTAGTTATTCTCATCTTTAATCAAATTCCCATGTTGCTTTACATGGTTTTTTTTGCTTTCATATAAAGTGCCGGTGTTTGTTTTCTAGATAATTAATGCATTTGCGTTAACGGTTTTAAATCATTTTAGTATATTGTTAATTTATTTTCGAGAGGATTTATTATTATAATTTGAATTTAAGGTATCTTTAGAAAGGCATGAGTTTGTAATACCTTTACGTTTATCCATTTTCGAGTAGGTGTTTTGAATCATTTACTAATTTTTTTTGCAAGGAAAATTTTAATTATAGAGTAGACTAAAAATTTTCATGAAACTTAGTAAAGCTTATTCGGATCCAGTTCGTCCATAATATCCTGAAACTAAGGCTCGGAGACACGACTTTAAAATTTATCTACATGTTCCTTGGACTTAAGTCCTCCTATATAGAAAATGATTCGAGGGAGCAGGCTTATTTTATTGAAGAAATTTTGAGACGGGATGTTATATCTATCTGGGCAGTATTTATGTTCGAGGGTATAGTTCACATGTGTCAGTCACCAGAGAAGTCAGGTATGATTGGTAATAATATGATCTATGGCAAGCGGCTGTCGTGTGGATTTTTTATTTTTAAAGATTAAGTGATTTTTTTAAAGATATCAAGTTAATAAAGTGGATTTTTATTACTGTCAGGGTATTTATGTTAGATCTCCGACGTATAAATTTTGTTGTGTTTTTCCTGTCGCTAAGTTTATGTATCATTAGCTTTAATTTTATTAAAGAAAACTGCTATGTTGCGAATTAGGTGGTTGCTATTAACAATACAATTTTACAATTATAATTGTGGTATTTCTATGGCCACAGCATTCGAATACGTTCTCCACGGACATTTCTTTGCATAAGTGTAGTATTTTATAATCTAAAAAAATGCTTTATTAAATACATACCATTTGGAGTTGAAATGCTCGGCAATGATGGTGCGACGCCACCTGAGACGTTAGAGCTGGATTGCAGAATTCGACGCAGTAGGCATGAACCTCGATGGCTTAGTTGGAAAGAGCCTCGGAAGTACTGAATCCGGAGGTCGAAGGTTCAAATTGTTCTTTTCAAACAAAAAGGTATGGAGTTTAGTCGTGTGGCTGGCAATTGGTATTTTTTCTAAACATTTACCGTCGTACCACTTAAACTTTTAAACGTCTGTTGAACACTTATATAAAAAAGGTCCGTTTTGCAGTCACACTTTTTTAGACAAATCTTCAACAGATGGTTTAAGTTTTTGTAGTAAAGCGCCGTATTCACCATCTGTCACGGCTTGTACGTCAGCTCAAGGTCGCTGTGATGGATGTAGCATACACACTATCGTGCGCGCATCCAGCGAGCAGAATCAATCGAACGAATAAAGACGTGTTTTAGAAAATGCCAGCAGTTTTGACATAACGCCAATAAATGGGACTTATTCTTATGTTGTCAGCAGCAACAGAAAAGAGGAAAACAAAAAGGAAAAGATTTGGTTTTTATTTTTTATTATTATAAACGTACAGAATACACTCAAATGCGGAACTTATATTTTTCAATAAATCTTGAAAGTGTTTTCACTATCCATTTTCACGTGCAGTCTTCTCTCGAGACAAGCTCTAAATGTTAAATCTGCTGTACAGCAAGCCTATACACGGTCCAGCATGCACGATGCTGGACTGCTCTGACGTACGTCCGCGCTATTCACTGTCCATCTGCACGACGTTCGCGGTGGTGGGGGTGCTCGCTGGATGAAAAATGGGTCGTGCACGTCCAGCAAACAATTTAAAAAAATATTGACGTACGTCAAGCCTATTCACGGTGTTTTTGCGTCGTGCATCGTGCATGGCCTTGGCGGACGTACAGCAGATGGAACGTGAATACGGCGCTTAAGGCTGTTAGAGGTACCTATCTATAATTATTTAATTCCTAGAGTATCAATGGTAATCTCAACTGAATTAATGCACACTTTCATTTCGTATTTTTGCCTACAATAGGATCCATCGCAGTTCGTCACAGATTCGGGTAGAATGACCTACTGGCGTCTGTACTAGCCACTACCCACTTTAATTTAATCTCAATCTCTCAAGATACCAATATTCTAAGTATTTGTAAACAATATCTAGAAAAGTCTGCAAAAATTCAGCAGGTGGCACTTTACCCAACAAATTCTTCCACAGACAACTTTTAGTACCGAAACCCGTTTATTTATTTACACTCTAAAGAAAATCACAAACTATAAACCCGTGGCGTGATGTCAGCACTTTCCTAGATTATCAGACACAGGTTTAGCGTCGCTTTCCTTCGAAATTGTTATTTTTCAAGTGACTCATAAAATTGTGGCGGTATCGTAAAAATACGAGTGAATCATAAAAGTTACAGCAGTTAATGTGGTTTAAAATTTTCATAGCAGATTGATACAATGTGGGTGGATAGATAGGTAATCTAGATTTTATAAAAATTAGAAACTTTCATATTTCTTCAACTACACTTCTGGACACATCTATTGGCCCACCTTAGAGTTTAGGTTTCGATGGCCCCTACCGAAATATGATTGCTAGATTGAACAAAAAACTGTTGATGCAGTTTTAAACCTGATACATTTTACCATCTTTTTCGATCGTATTGTTTAAATTTGAATTCAGAATACCATACGACATGGAGCTACGCCTAACAAGTCGAATATGCGCCTTGTTAAAGGCAATTGATTTTTGAATAAAAAAACATGTTTTATCAAATAAAGGTTTTAATTTAATAACGCGTGTTGCCTCCATGGGCATCTACCACAGCTCTCATACCGATTAGGCATAGAGTTTATCAACCGCTCTATGAAATTTTGAGGGATCATCTCCCATTCCTCTTCTATGGCAGTTTTCAACTCCTGCATCGTCTGGGCAACTGGCTGACGAGCCCTAACACGTCTTTTTAGCTCGTCCCACATGTGCTCAATGGGGTTCATGTCTGGGCTTCTGGCTGGCCAGTCCATAACTGTGATGTTCACATCCCGAAGATATTCCCTGACGATGCCGGCCGCATGGGCTCTTGCATTATCATGCATAAAAAAGGAAATTTGGGCCCACATAGTCCGCGTATGGTATCACGTGAGGTTCTAAGCACTCACGAATGTACCTTTCAGCATTTAATGTTGGCCAGCCGTGGTCCTGTAACAACCTCAAGTTGAGTTTTGCCGCTCGCGGATATACCGCCCCAGACAGTCCATGAGCCACCGCCATAAGCAGTCCTCTCTTCAAAGCAGCATTGTGCGAAACGCTCTCCCTTACGTCGGTAGACCTTCTTCCTTCCATCATTGCCATGTAACACAATTTTAGACTCATCAGAAAAGAGTACACGGCTCCAATCTTGCTGTGTCCAATTTAAATGACTGACGTGCGAAATGAAGGCGCGCTGTTCGGTGGGCTCGCGTTAGTTTGGGCCCATTAGCTGGCTTGTGTGGTACCATATCGCGTTCTTTTTAACCTTCTCCGAACAGTCGAGCGCTCACAGATACTCCGTGGAAGTCGCGAAGTTGGTTTTGTATCTCAATGGAGGTAAGGGTGACGATTTCTCAAGCTGGTCGTCACGATGAATCGATCCTTGCCTTTCAGTTGTGACCCGAGATCGTGGCCTTCCTTGGCGACGAACAAAGCCGCCAGTCTCTAGGTACCTCCGATAAAACATTTCGGACCGCAGAATCGACTTAAAATTAAGTTGAGCACTCACGTGTTCTTGGGCTGTGTCCGGCCTGAATAAGTGCCACAGCTTGGGCGGCGACTTCAGGTGAAGTATCCATAATTATTCATAGAATCTCACCTTAATGTTAAGAATAAGTAATGTTTTGTTGCAAAACCAAAGATATCAATCACTTTTTCAAGGAATGAACTCCAAGTAAACCAATAAAACCAAGTTTTCTTAGTATTCGATTGTTTGATATCAACAAACAGGCTCCAAATTGTCTTGTGTTTCTTTAAATTCTGTGTTCGAAATTCAAAAAAGACTATTGAATGAAATTGTGAATGTGCCAGGTTCAAAACTGTATAAAACTTTTTGCTCGACCTAATATAAAATTTTAGCTAGGACCAAACGAAACTGAAAATACAAGGTGGGCCAATAGATGTGTCCAGAAGTGTAAATTACAAATACAGGCGCAATATGGCTCCGCTCTAGTTTATCTTTCCACCAGATTCGTACTGAGCTGATATTTTGCAAAAATGTAAAAAAACTAAGCAACGAATTAGGGTATTTTTTAAATCTAACTAATCTGTCATTTAGAATCCTGAAAAATAATGGATACGGTACCTATTGTTTCTTTTGTAAAATAAATTAATATTTATCAATATACCTACATAAATATCTAATGCCTCATTTACATTCAGCCCCTATCGCTGCTCCTCGCGCTGCCGGCAATAATTCCCTAAATACTGCTGTGGCAAGATCGAAGGAATGTGTGTTTACATACTGCCCTGCCTCACACTTCGCTTTCAAGTTCCGGCAATGGCAGACGTTGAAATTTTTTGCAGTGTCCGCGCTGTGTCTTTTAGCGATACATAATTAAATGCGTCAGTTAATAATAAATCTAATGAAAAAAAAAGAAAAGACGTCGTAGAAGATGGTGGATGATATCTATTCATCGTAGTAGAACTTTGTAAGTACCTGCCAACCTGCTTAAGATAATATTTATAATGCAGAAGAATTCTACGAGGCATTATATTCGGCGTCAACTGAGCGCTTGAGCAGAATGTAACACGCCCTACCGCTCGCGCTGCCGGTCCTTTGAAGTCCGCATAAAACCGCTCTTTTGGGGAGCGCTGGGCAGCGCGAGTGGCATTAAGCAGTGGCATGAGAAGTATACGTTTACATACTCGTCCTGCCCACTTCCCTGCCCCACTTCCCTGCTCACTACAGCTGAATGTAAATGAGGCATAACGCAGACCAATAAATAAATAGCATGTATTTAGATTTCCAGCCAAATGAGTGCATTTGTGAGCTCACTTAGGGCTCCCACAAAAAACTGCGAATTCGCATCGCATCGCATCGCAGTTTTGTGCCCTTAAATGAAAGGAGCTCTGCAATATTATAGAATAAACACTACAACTATCGGAACACAAAGTTGGATGCTAAACTTATTACAAAGTAGCGTGCTGGGATCACGTTACAAGTTTTTATCTTAGATACTTACCTCGTATTACGGTATTACTATGGATGCAAGAAACAACTGAAATAAAATAAGCAGTCCTATTCCTAATAGATTATAAGCTACTTATCTAAGAGTATAGAATATCCAGATCCTTAGTAGGCCACTGACAATTGAAGCCATGGTAGAAAAATTACCCTCGTTGTTCGATTCTTACGTAAGATAAGTGAACATCTCCAAGAAAAACATTTAAATGTGTGCGTGTCGCTCACTCAGACATTTATAAAAAAGTGCCTTCACTAGAACACGGAATCGTACATTTTATTAATTATAAGATAATTTAAAGTTATCTAGCTAGGTCCCATGCCATAGTTAGGTTTTCTCCGTTAGACGCTAAAAGGCTTTTACAAAATATATGTTTCATAATTAGCTTGCAGTCTATGGCCGCGGGATTGATTCGTTTAAAAACTTTTTTTTTTCATTATTTTGCCTTCTATTTTTAGTTTTCATCCCAGCGGGCTTGTTTAGTTTGTTATCGTAGAGTTTTAAAAATAAAAGTGATTTTCTTTTCTTCAAAGGCAAAAAGGTAACCCTTATATCATACTAAATCCATACCTAAATCTCTTCGCAGTTTTATCTATTTTACGAAAAACTTTGTCACTGACTTCGGAAAGCTGATAAATCCGAGTCTATGTGTGTTTTTATCACAAAACTGAAGTTCTTACATCCTTAGATAAAAGGGGATATTAGATTCCAACTTATGATGGACTTGCTGGTTTTTTTGACTGAGAAAATAACTTACATAATGTAATATTATTCTAGATCTAATATTATTCTAGAGGTTTTTACATCTATTTCATTAACATTAGACTACCTTCAAATGTAGTTCCCGCTATTTTATTCACATCGATTTTTCTAGAATTTGACAAAAATATAAGCCCTTATTTTAATCCTGATTCTAGTCTACCTAAGTCTAGATTGATTTTTTTTACTTTTTTAATTTTCTACTCTCTTCTTATAATATTACACTAATATTATGGAAATGATTCAGTAATCAAAACTAAAAAGCTTTTTGCGACTTACAACCGTTGATGTTCCTATGCTTTGAGCATGCGGACGGCGAGTAATGGCTGACTCACCATTTTATCATGAACTATGCCCGGGTCGACGGTGCATCGTGTTCCACCTGTGCCTCCAGGAGTTATCAGTAATCTGACGAGGTTCCCTTAGAGGGCCAAAGCCTGCTGGGTTCGCGGGACCCCGTAACGTGAAGGGCTATTGAAGAATCACCATGGGTTTTGGTCAGTACAGGACTAATTATATGGTTTTTCCACGATATAAAAAAAAGGCCTCGGCAGCTTGACAGCCCCAGAAACTAATAAAATTACTTTTTCTTCAAAGCGAAGACCCTGGCACAGGTCCAGGGTAGCCAGAAGACAGTGCTGTTCAAACTTTCACAATACTGATAGCAAGTCGTTGTCATTTTAAACTTCTCTCCGATAGTTGTAATTTCCGTGTGCCATGCATTTAGCGGCATGGAAGGCGATGTATCTTGTTATGTTATTAAAGTTTTGTCACTTTGTAGATACGTTTCTATGATATTTAAATGTTTGCGTTAAGCTGGAAATAAATAATGAATCTTAGTCGCGATCTTAATCTTTATTTGTAACCAATCTACGCCTAGTGCAGTAATGGCCCAGTGGTATCGTCGTGGGTTCGAACCTAGTCAGGCGCATTACTTTGTCTAATTTATTTCATTACCACTGCTCTCAAACGGTGAAGGAAAACATCTTGAGGAAACCGTCATGTCTTAGAACCAAAAATTAGAAGATATGTGACATCTACCAATCAGCACTGGGCCCGTGTGGTGGATTATGGCCCACTCCCTCTCTGAGAGAGGAGGCCTGTGTCCTAGCAGTGGGAACACTATAGGCTGATGATGAATCTGCGCCTCAATCAATCTGAGTCTTAAACGATCACAAGCAACCGTCAAAAAACAGATCAAGATTGGAGTTAAGATGTTACAATATTATTTTGAGCGTTAAAATATTTTTTTAGATTTTCAACTTTGATTTATTTCATTTGATAGCAGAGACATGCAAGTCTAACAACCAGTCTTATCTTATGCGTTACTCAGTACTTACTGGGTTCTGAAGGCCAGATAGACAGTCGCCCCATATAAAATACTGGTAATCATCTAAATTTAGGTTGACTGTACCCATTACCATGAGTTGTCATTACGATACTCGATCATCGATATCGACCGCGTTTGGCGCTATCATTGGCCCGCTCCAAGGTTATATTATATGAACTCTCAACCAATGAGAGCGCCAAACGCGGTCGATGCGATATCGAGTATCGTAATGACAACTCATTGTAGAGGCTCTGGAAGCCAACCGCAACATAGATGGGACAAACACTCAATCAGATGACTTACCGATGATACCAATAATTGGCGACTGTGCAAGTCCTAATTAGTTTTATAATTGTTCAACAGTATCATCGAGCGGTCACATAAACCATTCTAAATTTGTGATTTTCTTCTCATAACACACTCACTGCTTGTCCAGTTCATCTTAGTCATTGGCAAATGGCTGATCCAGCCTATGTTTGCCTTATTAAAAAATAGAATAGAATAGTTTTATAACATTTTATACCACACACAAAGTGCACAGAAGCTGTTGGTTAACCTTAATAAATAAATATATACTGGCAATTTCTTGGATATAATATGTATTGTTTTTGTCTCATATTGTTAGGGACAAAACAAAACAAGCTCAATATAGTTTTATTTTGGTAAGGTACATATTTTTATTTGAATTCGATTCACCTCTGCCATCAGCCTTTCGGGAAGTACATACATTATTTCTTAAAAAGGTAACATAAGTACGTATGATATTAAAAATTAAAACATAAGTAGGTTCTACAGAAACAAACTTGAGTAAGTACTGTGTGTGTAACTTGTGAACTTGCGGCTCAGCTGTGTTCTGTCATGTTGGGAGTTACGAAAAGGATTGTGTAATAGATGCTGTTCATATTCGGTAAACTTTGTTTCCTTGAACGGAATAATTATGTGTAAATAAACGCATTCTTACAATACCGACCTAAAGTTTTTAAATAAACTTACCTAATTGCGAAGTCGCTCATAACTCGTACAAACATTTTGATCTACCTAGTCTTTCTTAATTTACTCGTATTACAAAATAATCTGCGCGTCATGAATCATCAAAATCATCAAATGAGTGCTCCTAGCAGGGCGGGAGGGGCTGTCAGACTTGTACTGACTAAAATCCACGGTGACCGTCAGTATAGCCTTTTATGTCCCGGGGTCACGGTAATGAGATAACTTCCGCGGCCCCAGCAGGCTTCGGCCCGTCGCCATGCTGACACTCTTTGAGGCACGCGTGGAACACTACGCACCGTCGGCGTCGACCCGGGATCACAATACCACATAAAAATCGAGACTTGTAATATTACTATTGCTTACTTATCATGCTTGCCACTCGTGGGTGAGAGATTTCACTGAAGCTTTTCAATTATAAGTAATTTTTAATCTTAGTTCTTACCTGCTAAACTTTCAAGTTATCATGCTGAACTTTGTTACTGACTTTTTTTTTTTTTTACGTGGTAAAATCATCAGATGTGACCTCCCACCCCGGGCAAAGCGAGAGGTACTGTCAGACTTGTACTGACTAAATCCACGGTGTCCTTCAATAGCCCTTATGTTCCGGGGTCACGGTGATGGTACAAGACCCGCGACCCCGGCAGAACTTTGTTACTGACTACCGAAAACTTTGACCCCGGAACGTAAAAGCTATTGAAGGACATCATGGATTTTAGTCAGTACAAGTCCCTCCTGAACTGCCCTGGCTGAGAGGACCACCATGTTTTTTTTTTATGTACCACGCTAAAAAAAGCATCGTATACGCAGACATTAACGGTAGTGCCACACAAAGACAAACGCAACGTGTGCGTTATCGAGACGTCAACGATAACGATCGTCGACTTTAACGAGACGAGACTGCAGGCGATGCACTTTGTAGAACTAGTCTGTGTTATGACTTCACGCGTGTTCTGTTCGAAGGGGTAGATTGTAAGCTGGGGAGTTAAGTTAAGGAACATGGGGTCCTGGAACTGTTTAAAACAGGTTACTGGAACGTAAAGGGCTACTGAAGGAACACTGTGGATTTACTCAGTACGAGTCTGACAGTTCCTTCCTCTCCTTCTAAGGCGATAGGACTCTTTTGATGATTTAAACACGGTATAAAAAGAGGCGTATATTGTAAGATGAGGTGTAAAGGAACATGATGGGGTCCTGGGACTGTTTAAACATGTTACTCGAACGCAAAGGGCTATTGAAGGAACACTGCGGATTTAGTCAGTACGAATCTGACAGACCCTTCCCCTACATCCAGGGCGAGACTATGATTAAATCACCGAAAAAAATTAAAACTGTAAGAGGGAGTGAGCCATAATACTCCATGCGGACCCAGCGCGGGTTGGTAGATGTCACATTTCTTCGAATGTTTGGTTCTAGAACATGCCGGTTTCCCCAGGATGTTGTCATTCACCGTTTTGAAAGAGTGACGGTGAAATAAATTGCACAAAGTAATGCGCCTGGCTGGATTCGAACCCACGACCTACGACTCGTAAATCGGAGCCGATACCACTGGGACACCACTGCTCTTACTACTTACTGCTCTACTGTAAACATAGTTTTATAATATAAGAGTCACTCTAAACCACAAAATCTTCGCCAGGCCTATTGCACAAACAAAAACCTCTACAACCAAATATGATAATATCTCTCCGATTCCTTATCTCATCTTTTCAAACTTCAGCAGAATCCGAAGTATTACCATTTGGTGCATCAGCATTCGTTAAGGCACGTTTACGACCTCGGAAAATGCGACTCGCGCGCGTCTTTTGTTACCTTCGCTTGAGTAGGAGTACTTGTAATTGCTGGCATTAGCAAGTTGCGACGCAGTATATTTTGTATGTTCAACAATGTATATTCCACAACTGCCATCTAGTCCCAAGCTAAGCAGAGCTTGTGTTATGGGTACTAGACAACTGATAAACATACTTATATGTTTCTAAATATCTACATATTGTAGATAAATTAAACCCAGACACAGAACAAATGATCATGCTCATCACACAAACAATTGTCCTGAGTGGGAATCGAACCCACGACCCCCGGCATAGCAGTCAGGGTCACTAACCACTAGACCAGAAGGCAAGTGACTCACGGGATCTTACGTTATTGCAAAAATTTGCGCAGTGCGAATGACGATGCATACATATAAAAATTAATAATAGTGGTAACGTAGCATGATTAAGATCTGTCTACTAACCCGAGGCTCTCGAAAAGAAGTGGAAAGGTGTAACGTTTGTTCTGAGTTTCAAAATTCAGCGTTCTTTCAGTGTAAAATATATTTAATGTGTCGTCACGACCTAGATGGAGCAGAAAAGACTGATTCAGTCTCTTAATGATCAATAACCACCCTGTACATCATGGTTCAAATTCCTGTTACGCTGATATCGATGCGTATACGCCGCTTACCTGACGTAACGACCTGTCGTCTCGCGAATTTAGACATTAAGTCGCGAGACCGTCTTTTCGTGGCTAGGCATAAGACGCGCGTTGTCTGCGTATAGCTCTTGGTTGTGGCCAAGAGTTTACGTCCGAGTGTGGTTCAACTTTGAACGAGTATCGACGGACGGGATGCCTGCCAATCTTCACAGCCGTTTGATAAGTGCAAATTGAATTTTAGCTGAATACTGACTTACTGAGTTATGCACTTTGGTCTGTACTCCTATGTAATATTTTGGAAATGCTTTGTTTTACCATTAATTGTTTATTTCCCACTTTTTTATGCGCGATGCAAGGATTTTTAGGCCGAAATAGGGCCATCGCTTGCCAGGGGTCACGGGAGGGCACCGTGGGCCTGGAAAGCAAAAGTAACAGAAAGAAAAGAGTGGTTTTCAGTCCTTACCTTCTAGGCAAATTCTGATTGAATACCTCCCATTTCCTTAATTTGCTCTTTGCGTCCCAGGGTCGCAGTATCCTGTTTAGACAAGGCCGCGATCTACACAGTTGTCAGAACATATCATGCGCAATCGGGGTAGGTAACAAATGTCATAAATGTAGTTTTTTGGTAAAATATAAAAAAGTGTATGGTTAGAATAGTAACCTACTATCGTAGATTAATTAAATCTATAGAATAGGATTCGAAAAACCCAGCACACAATTCCCAAACCACTCAGGAGTTGCTCCTGAAAGCCAGAATCAACGGTGGCAACCACCAGAAAAGCACCGAGACAATGAAGTCCGATCCCAAAGAATTAATTTACCTGTCATTGAATGAATCAGAAAATAATAGTAGAGGAGAAGAAAAATATGTTTCCATAGGTGGGAGGGTATTTTTATCTCGCAAGCCACGACCAAAACCTAGTCTAAAAATATATTCTTCAATCTCATCTTTCACCAAAAGCTCTTCCCGATCGATCCTGCACTCCGCTGAACAAACTTTCCACATTATACAAGATAAGTGCGAATTTTAAAAACCGAACTTAAGTCATAAAGAGTTTTCGCGACGATGGCAACACTATTATACTTACCGGTTATTGATAGTGTGGAGATAGTGTTACTAGGGTAACGAACTTTAGTTGTGGAAAACTAAATAAGATTTCTGGGGTATATTTTTTGGGATAATTTCTCAAAACATCTTCTTTTTTTTGCTATGGTAAGGTTTTTTATATGTCCTTCAAGGGTTCGGGACTGTCTGGGTCACGGGATTGTCTCGTAAAGAAACCGTGACCCTGGAACGTAAAGGGCTATTAAAAGATCACCATGGATTATAGTCTGTATAAGTCCGAAAGTATGGGTAGGAGGACTAATTTTTGATTTTTTGATTGATTTGAATGCTTAAAAACAAACCCTGTTCATTGCGTTCCAGAGCTACGGTGGCATGTCTCGCGACACCACTACACTCTGTAAAGCCAAACTCGTCAGTGGCGATCACCAGAAGGCAATCTCAACTAATTTGTAAATGCTTATTTGGCAAAATTTGTTCGATAGTTATGCTTCCAAAATATCTGAAAATGATGGATATCCTGGAGTTGGTCTATCTTATATTATATTGTATTGTATCCTGGTTATATGTTTGTGTAAAATAGGGGGACATGGGAAAGCTTGGGATAAAATAATCTTAAAAAAAGACATTCCAAACACTTTAATTACTACATCAGTATAACTACATGTTACTGTAACATAAAAATAATCAGAAATTACTAGAACATTGTCATAGTGTCCTTTTCTCTTCTTTCTCGGTTACAGCATCAAACATAGGCTTGAATCGTAGTATCAAACTACCCACAGAATGGACAACAACGGGTAGATACGACCATACATGAAGACTATTCGTTTGGAAACTATACATTTTGCTTCAAAGCTTAATCATCTTCTTTTTCAACTTTTGAGCTTAGTTTTTCGTGCTTAGTTTTTTGTGCTTAGTTTCTTGTTAGCACTTTCCACCTGTCTTTACTCGAGGATAGGTCTCTATACACTCTTTTAAGTCCATTACAGAGCTCTTATATTAAAGTCAAAACATGGGATCCACGAAACGAAAGGATTTGCATTTCGAAGCACATTTATTTTGATCTTCAAAAGCTCAATCCTTTATAGCGAAGCTTATTGCGTATTCCCAAAAAATCATATTACAATTTATACAACTTTAAGCTCTATCTAGCCGCGTTTCAGTGCAAAATTAAAGCTCTTTTGCTTGCGTTAACGTGACCATAAATTCAGCGTCTTCTTCCGTCATCGTCATTGAAGAACCACATTAAATACCACGCTGGTACAAGAAAGAGACAGCTAGGACAACAGAAAGGGACACATAGAATCCACGGACAGAAACATAAGACTGGTAACCAACAACAAACAGAAAATGGAGAAAGAAACGCTCTCACGCATTAATTTTATTTTAATTTATATCCACTGAAAATTTTGTAATGACACCACAGAATGACATCGATTTTGAAACTAAAATGACAGTTGAAGCACAGACTAATAAGAGATCCACTATGCATACTCTTTTCTTAGGCAATAGGCTATTTTACTCAAAAATGAAAATAGAGATAGATTATCAAAAAATACATATTTGACCCGTATATTTTATCATAGTTTTGTCATACATTGCATAGTCTGGCTGCAATTGCTTGACATAGAAATATTGCTTACTTTACGCGCCTTAAGCCACCTAGAGCAAATGCATTCACATGTATCTTTTGACACGCGTTTTTTTGCGAACTGTGAGTTTAATGTCTGGGTGGTGATACTTAGGTACGTTCAATGAACCCTATTTTTTTTAACGCCTAAAAAAGCGCTCGTGCGGATGGGGTCTTAAGTGACTATTCTCTCCTTGGCTTATCCGTTGCAATAATAAACTGCGCAACAATGCTACTGAGAAGATCCACCCATACCATAGACAAAACTTCAGCCTCTATTCTTTCCTGATATACTTTTTAAACCACGAATACAAACTGTCAAATTCAAAGACCCCTTGCTGCCTTGCTGTCACATTTCTTTCAATCAAAGCCAGTATCACTACAAAATTTTTAGCGCTAGTAAAGTTTAAATAAATTAATGTGTGTTATTGGTACCCCAGTTACTGCCTGTTGTTGGTTACCTCTCATTTGCCTGTGCCCCTGGATTGTATACCGTTACCTTTTTGTTGCCCAAGCTGCCTTCTCCTTCTGCCTCTCCTACTCTGGTTCTTCAAACAACGCCGATGCTGTATAAGAACAAGTAGACGAACGCAAATTAAAACAGAAATAAAAAATCGAGCTTAATTTTTTTAAGGTTACTTAACTGGGACGTGAAATTTCGGCAGTGAATTGCAACTAAGCTCATTTGTTCGAATACAAAGTAAGCCTAATTCTAAGATTTGAACAGGCCACGTTTAGAGAACAAAATAAATGTGTTTTGTATGTTTACCTCTTATTGCAAGTCCTTTCGTTTCCTGCATACCATGTTTTGACTGCTGCTTGAGAGCTGTAATGGACATTAAGGAGTGTCCAGATGAGTGCCCTCAAGTGATGAAAGGCGGGGAATGCTAATAAGAAATCAAGCACAAATACTAAGCTTAAAAATGAAGCGTGCTCTAACTTGAAAACTTTCTATGGTCATTTTTGCACGTTCATTGCAAGTATTTGACGATGAACTGTGCTTTTGAAATGTAATAATGTCTACTAGTGTACGTTTAATTAAGTGATGATTAAAGTTTTTTTGTAATTAAATTAACTTTTTCATTATTACCTTCGTTGTTCTATACAACGTGAAAATTTGGTCGTTTTAATCCCTTGGAGGATCGATTCGGTACATGAAACACTATCGATTTGTAAAGATAAAATTAAAAAATAAAGTACATTTTTTTCTAAACTGAAATTAATTTTCGCGTATACGGAATTCATTTCTGTAAGTAAAGAACAACTGAGCGGGTTCATTGGCCGTAGGTAGCTGTCAGTCGTCGCGTACCTTCCGATTTTGTATACAGATTCTGCTTACTGTGCGCAAGAGTACGCAGAATCGCTCATTCTTAGGTCTAATCTTTGCTTCCGACTAGAAAAAACAACACCAGAATTAAATGTGGTGTGTACATAAACATCTTTAATTATTAACATATTTTATTACTTTTAAAATTATACTTCCAGTATATTATTATCACATTTACAGACACAAAGTTTTTTACCAATCAGTTGCACTGTTACTTTCTCGTTTTTATTTCCTGCACAGAAATTAATTAAACATGGACATATGACTGGATATAATGCGACAACAATAAGCAGAATAAATGGTAAACAATAAATACAACACATTAGTTTAAAAACTAAGCATATTTAATTACGAGCTTAGTTCTGATATATTTCGTGCTCATGTATTTTCTAATTTTCGTGCTGGGTTTTGCTTTTTAAGCTTAGGAAGGCTGTTAGTGTCTTCGTCGTCATCATATGGAGCGCAAGTAAAACAATTATAGCAAAAAACTGCGCATGCGACACAAGGAATAACGAGTCTTAATATGTGCAGGAAAATGCACATTCGGCAGCCTAAACTTGCTTTTTGCTTTTCTCTTGTCTTCTTTGATTTTGAGCTTAGTTTGTTGCTCCAAATAATAGATTGTATTATTATTAAATCAGACACAAATGAAGCACTTTATAATAATATCAGATTCAACTTTGTCATGTCCCGTCGAAACTCCATACTCTGAATATAAGTCTGGTTTAAAGTTTTTATAACAGCTCTGAAAATAGGTATTAAATTACTTCAGAGATACACACAAGTAATTTAAATTAAGAATTTTTTTGCTTTACAGATTATTTTGGTTTTTTTTTATGACATCAGTGTCACAGGTTATGTCAAATTAGAAATGCAGTTCTTCAACAATCATTTTTTTTCTGTCACGACAACACTGTGAAAATCATAGCTTTTTAGTTGCTTTCACTGATAATTCTGCGAAGGTTACATTGATCTTTATTTGCATTGCAATTAGGCCGTTGTTAGTTTCTAGAGTTACTAAAGCGCCGTATTCACCATCTGTCACGGCTGTACGTCATGCACGATGCACGACGCAAAAACAACGTGAATAGGCTTGACGTACGTCCAACTACGTCATAATCACGGTTGTTTTTGCTTCGTGTATCGTGTATGACCTTGGCGGGACGTACAGCAAGATGGAACGTGAATACGGCGCTTAAAATAACTGAAATAGAACTGTAGAAAAGCATAGACAAGTGGACCATAGATTGTTAAGGATTTTTAAGGAAAGCCAACTTTTTTTGTGGTGGCAAAATCGTCGAATAAGTCTTCCCACTCTGGATTGAAGTGGACTGGGACTGGGTGTCAGACTCTGGCTAAAAGTTCACTATTCATTTGTCTGCCTTTTGCGTTATAGGACTACGTTATCTTTTGAAAGCAGCCCGGTAGGCGTTTGGCACTCCGTCAGTTTGCTGATAGCTTCTTGAGGCGCGAGAGGAACACCATCTGCTGTCAACTCAAGCCTGGTTCTTGATCGGACCAGGAGCTACCCATTATTCGTCGTCCACAAGCCCGCGCATACGGTGCACGGACATTACTCCAAGACCTCCGAAGTCCGGCCGTATTACAACGTCTTACAACCAGACTTGTTCCGGCGAGTGAAAGTGACAGAGCTATGCAAGTCGTCTAGCGTCATCTCGTTCACTCACTGGAACAAGCCCGGTTTCAAGACGTTGTGAAGCTGGGTACTAATTTAGCAGCGTTGCATTTAACGTATCAGATGCAGTATCATGTGAGTACGTAGGCAGGAGGCTCGTGCCTACGTACTCACTTGATACAGTATCTGTTACGTCACGTGCAACATTGCTAAGTGAGTACCCAGCTAAATACGGCCCCAGTGGTTTACCATGAAGTCTTAAAGCGAGAGTAATTCTCAGTGTGGCAAAGAGACAGAGCTACAAGTCAGTCAGTCTAGCGCCAGCTCCTTGTCACACTGGAATTACTCTCTTTTAGACGTCATGGTACCTGGGCTTCTCCCGCGCCAGCTGAGGCGTAAAGTGGATGATGTCCTCTCCCTCACGCATAAAGCCCGCCGCCTTTCTCAATATAGGTAACTACTTCACAGAAGGAATTGACAGCTTCCCATTCTGACTGGCCTGTTGGTCTAGTGGTTAGTGACCCTGACTGCTATGCCGGAAGTCGTGGGTGCGATTCCCACCCAGGACAAATGTTTGTGTGATGAGCTTGATCATTTATTCTGTGCTTGGGTGTAATTTATCTATAATATGTATGTTTTTAGAAATATATAAGTATGTTTATCAGTTGTCTAGTACCCATAACCCAAGCTCTGCTTGGCTTGGCACTAGGCGGCGTTGTGTGATAGTTGTGGAATATTTATTTATTTATTCTCCCTTGCTTCGTTATAAGGTTTGAAGTTCTGAACCATACCGGTCATACCGTCACATAAGATAGATGGGACATGGTTGGGAGACGATTATAGGCTATAGAAGTTATGTCCGTACCGAAAGCCTAAAGCAACTTAGTATGGAGTTATCAGGTAACCATGAACCCAGCGGGGCTATTGCGTAACTCGATGTCTGTGTGGTGACCATCAAATAGCTGTCAAAAGTTAAATTTCGTATTGCCTTTTGCATTTGAAAAATAATAAATGTAAATGTTCTCTAAAATCAACTATGAGGCTCTTGAGGCACTCCACTCCTCAACTTAGCATCATAACAGGTATCAAGACATTTAAGTTCAGGTTGTCAACTGCTGTTCAGTGACTATCAAGTTAGCCAATAGCCCTGCAGAACGTAAAGCTATTTACGGGACACCATAGATTTTAATTAGCACAAGTCTGCGGCTTCCCCTCCACCCATGTATTGAGTTCATTGTAAAAAGCAACTTACTGTTGTACTACATAAAGATTAAAACCAAACGAATGGATTCGAAACTACATTTATTTTGAAACTGTCGATAAATGAGAATGTCCAGAATGTTTCTGCTTCTTCTGTGGTTTCTTGAACTCGTCCTCGTCATCATCAATGTGCACCACGAAGCACTGACAATACTTTACACCTGGGAATTTAATCATAGTCAAGTTGATTAAGACCACCGTGTTGGGGTGGAGACCCCAATCGAATCGGTAATCGTAGGGCGAGACGCCCATTATTTTTTTTTAGCGTGTTAAAATCATCAAATGAGTCCTCCCACCCCTTACTGTCAGACTTCTACTGACTAAAATCCACGGTGTTCTTCAATAGCCCTTTATGTACCGGGGTCATGGTGATGGAATAAGTTCCGCGACCCCGGCAGGCTTTGGCCCTCTGAGAGGGGGCCTCGTCATTATGCTGACGCTCTTTGAGGGGCGCGTGGAACACGACGCGCTGTCGACCCGGGCATGGTCCATGGTCGGGCAGCGAATTGCCCTTTTCTCGCTGCCCGCATGCGCCTACGGTGGCCGGAGATCGTCTTGCGACGTCCGACGTCGTGGGCGTCTATCACTGCGGTTGCGGCGGAGGGAGGACGCTGTCCTCTCTCTCTCGCGGCCCGCCACCTCCTAGGCGAGACGCCCTCAGGCAAGGTTGAGCGACGACCTTCGCAAGGTGGCCGGTAACAGCTGTATGTGAGTAGCCGATGATCGATTGAAAAGGCGATTGGAGCGGCTTATGTCCAACAGAGGACTGATAAACGCTGATGATGATGATAAAGAAGAATGGGCAGAAATGTATGGAACCCGTCCCTTTCCTTGTAACACTCCCATCCATATATCAAATGAAAGTACGTGAAAAGTGTATCATTTCAATGTATGACAGCAAACCTGCAAACTATAGGAGAAAAAAGTTATTGAGACTTTTATGTCAAAATATGAATTTCGATTTTCAGAAGAAAACATTGCTCTTAGCTTTTTCTCATGATAATATGTGTATAGATCATGAGAAAGAGTAACATTGTTGACTTAGAGGCACCCACTTCTGACTCTTTAAAAGAAAATCATAGTACTTAGTAGTAATAATTGTATGAAAATAATGAATTTAAACTAGATTGGGGCTTTAGAGGCTCAAAGCTGTGGTAGGGGTACCACAGGCCCTACTTAGAAGAACATGGCTATAAGACCGTCACATGCCGCCACAACCAAAACATTACTCAACTGACTAACGAGGAAGCAAAGGAGTAAAAAAAACACCAGTGTACTATGGATGGTCGTTGGAGTCATTTTTTGGTTTCCTTCATTAGTGTCCGAAGTGCTAACAGTGTCTGAATAGCTTTTTGTCATGGTAATGATGCGTACCAACACCAACGCCAACTTGTACCCATCATTTCCATGTGAAAATCTATGAACATCGCCGTGTGGAGACACGTTCGTATAGAGTATATGGAAATATGTGGCACGACTATAATATCGCCGCGATTCTATCGATTGTGGAGATAGCGCCTTATTCTTTTTCAAAAACGCTATCATCATCGTCATCATCATCATCTCAGCCGTCGGTTGGAAGCGACCTGCATCCAGCGTCTTCCGGCGACCTTCATTAAGACGCTATAATTAAATATTAAAACTGACATTTTCAAAATCAATGTGTTCCATTATAAACTCTGTGAATCCCGGCCGATCTTCCATATATGTACATATTCTCGTAATAACATACTATGACGAATTCTGACTCGAAGTAAAGATCGCGAACACGTAACACATAGTTGACGCCTGTCTTCTACTTTCATAGTCGACAAACCCAATCGTTAAGGCACAGAACCGTGGACGAGCTGAAGGTAGTCCGAGAATCGGTTAAAGAAACTAGCAAGTATTTTTTTTTTTTTGCATGTCATGTGACATTTTTTTTTAATACAGTAATGTCAACGATGCATTAGCACACAGTATTGAGTATGGATTAATATAATTTAAGACATACATGACTTCTGCCTAACATTATGTATCGTTGGTATTTTGACATAAAAGTCTCAATAACTTTTTTCGCCCATGGTTTACAGATTTGCTGTCATACAATGAAATGATACACTTTCCAAGTGCTTTCATTTGATATATAGCTGGAAGTGTTACAAGGGGTGGGACGTTTTGTCCATCCTTGGTTCACCTAGATTAACCTGAAGGATTTTATCCCGAGTTTGTGTTTCCGTGGGATATCTTTCGAATTTTAGCGGGCGGTTTAAAATATCAGTTTCTATTTAACTGCAAACCGACCACAATCGTAATAACGTTTAGAAATACTAGGCAGATGATTCTACTATACCTTGGATACATATAGGCAGGCAGGATAGGCAGGGGCTCAGTATTGACGGAAATAAGCACCACCGCGGGGCGCATATGCAGAAACACATGTGCCCATCAGTTCTGGACCCGTTTCTAGTCCAGGGGTACTCCAAGAAAGCATATTTGTCGTGTTACAAGCATTTCTGTCTGGATTTTTTGTAACTGTGCTTCTCTGGTCTTTTCATTTTGTTCTTTGATTGAATATACAATGATTTATTTGACAGTGGTGGTAAGCATATGTCAGATAGAAGAATGGAGGTAGAGTTTTTATTGTAAAAAGTCTCGAGGTTTTATTCATTCTCGTTGGTCACTTATGTTTATGATTGTTTCTGTTCTTATAGAGAATGTCCTAATAGCACAAAATTATGCCTTTTCCCCATGGAGTGTGGCAGAAACTATATATAGATCGCCGTCTACTTAAATCCTCACATCGGTCATTCTCCATTAGGCGTTCTTCGCCTAATTACCGTGCCCTTTTTCAATTCCACTGATTTGACATTAAACACATTAGAATATGAAACACATCAAAGATACGAATTCAATAGTTATTGTGGCATTTAACTATTACTGATGGTTTGAACGATTGAATTTGATAATATTACGGATTAAGTAAGCCAGGACCAATAAAAACTTGCAACCGGAGAATGGCCGATATACTCCTTTCACTTCGTCTTTGTTCATACAGTATTTTCAGTTAAGAATAGTATATCTCTGACCTTCCTGAAGAATATTATCAATAACGCCTATTCTGATCTATGGCGACACTTTTTTCTAACGATACGAATCGTACAAATAATCATAAATAATCCCGAAGTTAATATGGCCGTAGTCATCTAAATCCTAAAACGGTGTTCCTTGTCAGATGGTTGTGATAAGACCTTTAAATAAAATACATAATATCAGCAGATTCTGTGGTTGATTAAAGTTACAAACAAAGCTTAAGCCCGCTGTACACATTGGGCCAAGGCATTAGGTCAGCATGTTGGGCGAAATTAATGAATTCCAATTGTGCTGTTCACACATTGGGCCAACGTGTGAACACTGTATGCGAAGCACGGTAAGATCCTTTGATTGGTGCACGAAAAACCGACAACTTTCGGTTGGCCGGCCAGTATTCCCGACAACTACCAACATACCGCCAAGTAGGTACCCCAATACGATGGCCCAATGCGTTGGCCCAATGCAAGGACCCAATGTGTACAGCGCGCTTTAGGATCAAAATAGCAACCAAATCTTTAGTCTTCTTTTATAAAACATACATTATTAATTTTCGATTTTAGTCCAGTTATGTATTAAGTTTTACAAACAACACCTTCTTAAACCTTCATAGTATTCTAACAGATTGGTCCCCCCTCCATCACATTTTCACCCCCAAACGACAAAAACAATAAATTATAAAATGTAACACCCCCAGGTCTTCATAACTTATTAAACCCGACGCGGATGTCTCAGAACTTTATGTTAAGTGAATTTCACTAACTTCGGAACACACTTTAAGAAACTACGGATTCTGTACTACTGTATACAGGGTGGTTTAAACGATGTCAATCCAAGGGGGAAATGGGGGCGTACAAAGTTATTGCAAACTTGGGATGTTCGATATCAAGTCTGAGTTTTTATTCTGTGGTATAAATTTTTGCGTTTTAAAGTGGATGTCGTGGCCTGGTTTTAGATTTTTATAGTTTTTGATGGCAGGGTTGTAACTTTTGTACCTTTTGTTTTTTTGCTTGGTAAAATCATCAAATGAGTTCTCCCACCCCGGGCAGGGCGGGAGGTACTCTCAGACTTGTACTGACTAAAATCCACGGTGTCCTTCAATAGCCATTTATGTTCCGGGTTCATGGTAATGGAATAAGTCCCGCGACCCCGGCATTCTGCTGATGCTAGCCTAATTTCAGTGATACTATGATTTTGAAAATTGAAGGGTTAGCATTGAAGATAACTTGTGAAATCAATGGTTGGGACTATTTTAACATAACTAGAACAAAGTATTACTGGGCAGCGTTTTTTTTAAGATATTATTATGTAAACTACAAAATGTTTCCATAGAAACGTTTTATCAATATGATAGGTTTCATTGATTTAATTGAATACAAGATTTACTTTAGTTAATTAACATACAAATACAAAAAAAATAGATAGTAATATTTTTAAATGTAAACTTTTTCGCAAATAAAAATATAAGATGGCGGCATTAGTTCAAATTTTGGACACTGTCTTAGCATGATGCAATTTAAATTTAATTATATCTATGACCAAAAACCTGATACATTTTAAAATCAAATTTAGTATGGTGTTGCTACCACACAAAGAGGAATATGTTGTAAAGCAGCGTTTCCCAACGTTTTCCAGCCACGGACCCCTAGAAAATAAAGCACAGGTTTCACGGACGCCCTTAATAAAATAAAGAGGGAAGAGTTACGGCCCGGCGCCCGCACGCAATTTCAGTCCCGCTCACCGCACTTTGGCGCACGTTCGCCGTGCTGACTAAGCGTAGCGATTACAAAACATTAGCATTTATCCGTGTCCAAAGATGACACCACGGACCCCCATACATATAGGTACTCGCGGACCACCAGGGGTCCGCGGACCACAGGTTGGGAAACACTGTTGTAAAGGACTGATCTTACGAAGTCACCATCAATATCCGAAACACCATGTATAAATATTTGTTTTAAATGCTCCCGCGATTGTTTTTGTTTACGAAGTTTGTTTAGAATTGTTTGTTTGCACCAACTTGGTGATGGTTTATTTAATAATAGATAATTCACACTAAAGGACATTTAAAAATGAGTGGATTTCTATTTTTCACCCATAATTTTGGTACAACTTAAGATTATAATAACTGGGTGATGCTGATGTACAACGTGTCCAATTACGGCCTACACAAACTATAAATGGGGAGTTAGCTTGATCAATTCTATCAACAAAATTATCCTGAATTCCTGGTTAGAACTCCTTATTTTCTACCACAACTGGAGTTTTAACCCCCAAGATCTAAAGTACGATTAATAATTGTAGTCAGTAAAATTACAGTAAAATGACATTTGTTCACTATAGAAATGTACTAAATTTCATAGTATCAGTGACAGTTGCACTTGTCATTTTACTGACTACAATTAATAATCGTACTTTATAAAAAAAACATAAATACCTTTCAATGGGGTCTGGGTTCCGACCCCACATGAAAAATAGTTTTATTAACAAAATTAAGCAAGCTACGACTCTTCCTTTTTCATTCGGTATAGACCAAAACCGGTCATATTAAATTTATCTCTTCAGAGTAGGTTGAAAATACAGTCAAGTTGCTGGTAGACTTAAGCATTTGTAACAGAACATCCAGCATTCGCTGTTTTTAGTTTTCATGGCCCGTACAGATCGAAATTGCTACGAAAAATTTCACGATCTTTCTAGCGAAAGTCGATAGTGCGATAAAATGTTCTTGTTTGTAATGTAACATTCGCAAAAATGCTCATTACAAGTGAATGCTCAAGTTTAAACTTTAACAGCACCTGCAGGTTAACTGCTAGCCTGGTCGATGTTTATTTTAATCTCATTAATTAAATTCTAATTTAAAATCAAAACTCAAAGCATCGTTCTCGAACACAGACCAATCAAAACTATGCTCAACTTAGCAGAACTAAGCATAAACTTAAACGTTACTTAACTCAAGTTAGGACATGATCTTAACAAACAGGAACAGTTTAACCAGGATTAACGATAGTTGTTATAATTCTCGATCTAACTCAAGTTACAGTTAAGTTAACGTCAGCTCAAGTTGCGTTAAGTTAGCGTCGTGCGATGCTTAACCTGACATCTTGATGTTAGTTGTTGATATCTATAGCTTTAATCTATACATATAATAAAACTGTAGAAAAGTTATTTTTGTACATTAAAAAAAAAACTCAAAAAATTTAGCCAGGGTATTAAAGGACAACCAATAGAACCCATTTCTAGCATTTTTAGAATTTTTGTCTGTTTGTCTGTTTGTCTGTTTGTATGTTTATTTGTCCAGGTATCACGTAAAATGTACGAAATTTATGTAGATAACTTTTATACACAACGATTAAGCGTAACTTGGAGAGGAATTTAGTTTTTGTTTCATTGGAATCGGTTCAGTCTATCAAAAGTTATTCGAATATAAAGTGTTTCAGAAGTAAAATTACGGTCAGTTCACACCAAGACGCGTAGTTCATAGCGCGATCTAGCTTCGATTCTGCTACATATTCAAATAAAAATTCATCTAATGATTATGATAGGATGGGATAGGATAGGATAGGATGGGATAGAATAGGATAGGATGGGATAGGATGGGATAGGATGGGATAGAATGGGATAGGATGGGATAGGACGCGACAGGACGGGACAGGACGGACAGGACGGGATAGGACGGGATAGGATGGGACAGGACGGGACAGGACGGGACAGAACGGGACAGGACAGGATAGGACGGGACAGGACGGGACAGAATGGGAGAGGACGGGACAGGGCGGGACAGGACGGGACAGGACGGACAGGACGGGACAGCTCGGGACAGGACGGGACTGGACGGGACAGGACGGGACAGTACGGGACAGGACGAGACAGGACGGAACAGGACGGGATAAGATGGGATAAGATGGGATAAGATGGGATAAGATGGGATAAGATGGGATAAGATGGGATAAGATGGGATAAGATGGGATAAGATGGGATAAGATGGGATAAGATGGGATAAGATGGGATAAGATGGGATAAGATGGGATAAGATGGGATAAGATGGGATAAGATGGGATAAGATGGGATAAGATGGGATAAGATGGGATAAGATGGGATAAGATGGGATAAGATGGGATAAGATGGGATAAGATGGGATAAGATGGGATAAGATGGGATACGATGGGATACGGTGGGATTTTGGAGGGAGACCTTTTTACCCGACGCTTCGCACAAAAAAATACATTGGTAATTTCCGACATCCACGCGAACGAAGTCGCGGGCACAGCTAGTTGTGTAATAAGTTTGTAGTTGTTAATTAGATAAAGTCAACTGCATGTGATAAGGAATGGTGGCTCAGTGGTATCGGCCCCGACTTACGAGTTGTAGATCGTGTTTTCGAACCCAGTATCACACAAAGTACCCGGTACTTTGTGTGATTTATTTCATCACCACTGCTCTCAAAACGGTAAAGGAAAACATCGTTATTAGGAAACCGGTATGTCCTAGAATCAAAAAATCGAAGATATGTGACATCCACCAATCCGCACTGGCCCACTCCCTCTCACAAAGAGCAGAAAAAAAGACCAAATTCACACATTTTTTAAACACACATTTTTTTTATGAAATTCTCAATTTTTTTATCAAATTGTTAAATTTTTAATCAAATTCAACTGTACACCAATATACCTCTAGCATTTTTTACCATAAACTCCAACCTACATAATAAACTAGGTACAAACCTAGTTCTCAAGAGAACCAACCCAAAGTTTCCTCAGTAGTCATAAGTCATCACACACAGACCCTAAGTATCGCAAGCAAGTTGGTAGTTGTGAAAACTTCATTAAACCTACTTGGGCAGAACATAAATTTGAAATCGTATTTTCAATTATGTTGTGTGTGAGTTAACAGGACATTTCCCAAGCGGCGTGCTCTGGCTTCTTACGGGACACACGGGCGGGAAGGATGGTTAGCTAACTTGTTGGGTGTTTTTTTTTTTTTACGTGGTAAAATCATCAGATGAGTCCTCCCATCCCGGGCGGATAGGGCAGGAGGGACTGTCAGACTTGTACTGACTAAAATCCACGGTGTTTTCAATAGCCCTTTATGTTCCGGGGTCACCGTGATGGCATAATTCCCGCGGCCCCGCCGTGGGTGGTTTGGAATAATTTTGTAAACTTGAGTATAGTATAAAAGTTCTTGGCTAAATGATAACAGACACGTCGTTTTCAAGCCCAAAACGATCTGTGATCTCGAAAAGTTAGATCACAGTTTCTACATTAGTTTCAGCTGTCATTCGTAGATACCTACAGATAGTGCGCGAGTTGAATGCAGAGCTTAGGAATGCGGTAGTGCTGTTGACAAGGATGGCACAGTACTACACTGCAGGCGCGTGAGGTGGGGCGTGCGGGTAGCGGGGCGCTCTTTACCTCAGACCCCGACTGCATTCAACTCGCGCGCTATCTGTATATATTTGATACATTTTTTAGATAGTCAAAGTTCAAAAATCAGACCAGTCTTGTCAATAATTTGTTTCAATTGAGTAGCGTCTAATTAGGAAAAGAGAGAGAAAGAGACTAGAGATATACATTTGCTACTTGTCAAATTTTTATAGCAGGGAAGCTAAAAATTGTTACATTTTTACTAAATTGTGTCCACGAAGAAATATGTTCGTTTTATGTTAAAAATCCTTCCACGATTCTTCTCTGTCATGATGTTTTTCTTTATACCTCTTATGCCTAACTATGTCCCTAACAACTTAAAATAAATTCTCTGAAGAATATTTCACTTCTTGCTGCCAAAACTTTCTTCCCGTATATCTCATCCAGACTTTCCCAAAGTGTGCCTAACTCAACAATCAAGTTGGCTTCGTTTGTTTCGATATGTGAGACTTCTCGGCAACTACATTATTATGTATGTATTATACATAGCGTCTGGTCCCGGCGGGGCATCGCTGATCGAGACTGTCCGTAACTTTCACAAACTTCGTCACTGTATAGTTTAGCTGAAGGTACTTTTATCTATACTCATATTATAAAGCTGAAGAGTATCTTAATCTCAAGGAAAAATGCTTAAAATTGAAAAAATAGTTTTGTGTTAAGGTCTGTAAATGTAACGTTACAGATTCGAATATTTGATCACATACGCGAATGCTCGTCAGTCAGGGAGTTAGTATTGTAATGTAATGCTTAAAGTCGAATCTATAATCTTACACGCGAATGCTCCCGGTGAGGGAGCGCATTTAGATAGTCCAAAGGCTTTAGGCTATTTAAAATCAAGCTACGACCAAAGGGAACCGGGTTGGTACCAGGTAAACTACGAGAAACAACTTATATGGTTGTAATATGCTTTTGTCTTATATGCATAGGTTTGTCAGGGATTTTATAGTGAACCAGTATCATGCAGTTTTAGATTCCTCTAAGCTTTGATTTGGGTAGTTCGCCTTTCAATCAAGGATCATGCTCGGGTCGACAGCCTGTCGTGTTGTTCGCTCATTTCGTCATGAGCTGTCATCAAACTGACGTACGAGGCTTCCAAATAAAGCCAAATGAAAAAAAATCCTACGTCTAGTTTGTCAAAGCAGAGTGATTTTGGAACGTAAAAGGCTAAGAAGGAATACACGATGTATTTTAGTCAGCAAGAGTCTGACAGTCCCTTTTGACCTACCCAGTGTAAGAGGAGTCATTTTGTTGATTTTACCATCTAAAAAAAGGTAGGTACTTAGTCTTAAATAACTTCTTTTTAGCCTAGTCTCTTTTCAGTTTAGTCTACTTATGCTAAACATATGTATTCGTATATAATAATTACCTGCCTAAACATATTTACTTTATTAATATTAACGACCGCTCAAGTATTGTTGCCCAATAAACTTTAGTCTCCTATTGTATCATACTTGCTAAACCTATAGTAATTTCGAAACTTAGATTATGTTGAAGACTTATGATGTTCTGTATATGATGGTATTCAGGGCCGTATTTAAGTTATTGGGGGCCCTGGGGCACTTTAGGGCTAAAAGACCTCACGTCGCTGCATCATCTTGGATGATATTTAAGGTCTTTTCAGAGAAGTTTCTCCAATTGGGTGGAGCACGAAGACCATTAATTTCGATTTGGGTGTCGCGTGCTCCTACTAAAGCTTTTTTTTGATTCACTGTACAATAATGTCATTAGTTGGAGCATTGGGCTCGGTATGGATAGGTTCCGTGCTCCACCCAGTCGGAGAAATTAAGTGGGCCACGGGTTCACCCCCAAAAATATGCGCACCTGGTTACATTATTTTTTATATTAGTTGTGTTTCTCTTGGTCTCAATCTGATGCAAAGATGAGACCTAAAATGGAGCTCACTCAGAAAGAGCTGAAATGTCTGTGAAACAACGGAATATAGTAGAAACCTGTTTGACCCTGTGCCACCCACACTCGACCACCATTCTGTCAAAATAGGATGGTGGTCCAGTGTCAGGTGACCATGGAAAGGCCTACACCCGCCAGTGGGAGTACTTAGCCGTCATCGCAGGTAGCCTGTGGTGCTGTTGTCCTTGTTAGATCTGGTGTTTCCATATCAAAAAATCTATCCAATTATACAGAAAAGAGAATTTGCAGTAGCAAACTCTAAATTTGTATAGCTCCTAGGATAAGTTAACTTTTATACATGAGCGAATATGGTTAGGTTAGCTAGTATGGCTCTTAGGATCTCGGGCCCCGAATAATAGCAGGGCCCACAATACAAAGTGCCCCTTGGAAAAGACGGCCCTGATGGTACTAAACAATGGACATTGATTTACTAAGTTCTAGTTGAAGGAATACTGAAGTACTTAACACAATACTATTGTCTATGTTCTCAGACTTTGCCCAGACAAAATGGATATACCTAAAGCCTGCAATACATGTTCGCCGAGCGTCGCCGAGTAACGCCAATACCAGCGTGTAGACAGTATATTTGCTTTGTCTCGCCATCGCTCGGTGTCGCTTGCCGTGAGTAGTCAAGCGCAAGTCAAGCGCCAACGTGTATAGAACTCATTTGGCATAGCTTGTCACGACTTGCGGTCGCTCACGACCACTTGCCGGTCTTCGGAGCGTTGTCGGTTTTTCGGCACAAATCGAAGGCGCTCGCGCGCACTCGGCCAGCGTGTGGACATCTCCTCAAAATTCGTCTACATTGGCCATTTGCATTGACTTGCCGAACGTGTAGGCAGTAGCACTTGCCATGTATTAATTTGCCTTCGCTCGCGTTGGTCTAAGCTTGGCCAACATGTATTGCAGGCTAAATGTTTGGTAGGTAAATAATAGCCGCACGGTTTTATATACAAGGCGAAGCCGTACTTGCCAGGGTCGGCCCATAGATGCGTGACCATCCATGCTGAGTTTCCTCCAACGACGAGGAAAGAGTTTTTTTTAGTAGCCTGCTCAGTATCACTCCCGGGCAAAGGCCTCCTTCGACTCCTTCCATCTTTCGTGACACTGAGTGTCCTCCTTCCAGTTCAGATAGAACCTGTCCAGATAATTAAGCTATCTCCTACGTGGCCTGCCATTTACTTTTATATATTATACATGCCAAAACTCTTCACAAGAAGTGTACAGCTGTTTAGGATTTTCCCAGAAATGTAAATGATTCTTAAGTATTGGGATTTCCCCATGATAAGAGTAGTTTCAAAAGAAGCATTTTGTACAGTGTAAGGAGGGGTGAAGTGTCTTGTACGAAAAATTCATAGATCAGAGTATGTTTTTTACGACAAATTCATAGATCAGAGTATGTTTTGTATGACAAATTCATAGATCAGAGTATGTTTTGTATGACAAATTCATAGATCAGAGTATGTCTTGTACGGCAAATTCATAGATTTAGAGTCCGATATTATAGTTTTCAAGGTCGGAATTTTGTGGGTAGGTAATAAAACAAGTAAATAAAGATTAAAATTTGTATATTGGTACTTCGTATATTTTTTCATTTACATTTTGAGTCGATAAGAATTAATAGTTAATCGTATAGTCTTAGACGATTTTAATAATTATAATTATATTTTTTTATAAAGAACTATATAAACGTAACACGTTCCGAATTTTTATATATTAAAAATTAAAATATTTAACAAATACTATATAGATTATTATACTATAAGTATAAATAGTTTTTTATTAATTTAGAACATTTTTTATTGAACAAGTTACTAGATACACAGGATAGCCACCTATAAGTTATTTAATTTTTAAAAACATTCTAAATATTTTTCACTAAATAAGAAATAATGACGTTAAATTGTATTTTTACAAGATTTTAAGAACTGTACAAAAACCTGTATGTATTTTTTGAAAACTTTTACACACTTAAACAATATTTGTCACATTTATATTTCACTCATTAAAATTAAATTTAAATTATTGCATTTTTTTATCATTCGCACAACACTTTGATGGAAGTGTTGTGTGAACAATTTCTAAATTCTAAAGTCGATATTTCGACTTTCAAAATAGAACCTGCACAATCAGCAAGGGCTCTGTGCCAATTGTGGGGTTCTAGATTTATAAAAAAAATTGTTACTCCGCATCAAAAATATTTTATATCCACAAACCATTCCACATTCTTCATATAAAACAAAAAAAAAAACAAATTTTTGATATTTTTTTACAATCAAGAAAGGAAATGTATCTACTATTATTTGATAATCACACACACTTTGGAAGACTATATGAAATTTTAAAATAGTGAAAAAATTATATACGAAAAGAAAACTACACTCTCTATTGCTTTTGAATTCAGTACATAATTAATATCTAATAATTATTTTATCTAAAAATCTAATTTTATAACTATTCCGGCAATGGTGTTGCAATGTTATTATTTTTACTTAAAAATAGTTATAATACTTAATTATTAAGTATTATTAATATTAATACTTAACTCTAAAATCCAAGAAACTAGTTTACACCGATTTAGAATTAAGTTGTCGTTGTTGTTCATTAATAATTATTTTACAAGATTTTCGCAATAATTATTGAGGAAATATTATTTACAATTGTATTTAGGTTGGAAAAAGATTTTTTTTTAAAAACTATCATCAGTCGTAGGTATAGTTTGATAAACATTTTAACAAAATATGAATAGAAAATTTACAGAAAAGGAGTGAAAAATTACAAGTAGGTCTATTTCAGGAAATTAAAACAAATCTTAGGGATTTGTGTTGAATAGAATAATAAACTCAATTATATAGAAAAACACTACATTTCACTAAAATATATATAAACAACCCTTATATACTAGGTGGAAACAATATTTATACAAGGTTAAAATTTTACTGGATAAAACGTTTTACTATTCATAAGATTAGAAAAATTTACAGGAAGTATTTGGTGTTCTTTTTGGTATATTATATTTAATTATATCTAACATACAACTTATACTACATATAAGTACATTATTTACACGAAAAATATAAAATAAAAAAAAAATTAAAAGCGACCAGCGCTATTTAAAAAACATTTAAAATTATGATTATCAAATTCCACCAAAACCTTGGTTGAAAATCCTTAGATAAAATGAAAATTAAACTAAAGGTAATATTTACATTATTTTTCAATAAAGTGCAATTTATTGTTGTGTAGTGCTTGTCGATAGGCACAGAGGCACAGTCATTTTTATTTTATTTTTAAATATATTTAACCTACATAAAACTGTTCACATTGTGAAAGAATTTATAAACTTCTGTATCTATATATAATTATATAAATAGTTTAGGAGAATTTCACCAATTTAATTAAACGCGATTTTTAAACGTGGCTTAAAAGCTGTCAATCTCAGTCAGATACTGACATTTTATTTGTGAAATATTGACATTCTAGAACACGTGCTGATCGCGTTCAGTTCTACTTATGAAATTAACTCTTTTTATAAAATATAATTTACTTAAATATATTTATTGAACTTTGAATATAATATATATAAAACATAATAAATATAGGTAATTAAATGTACTAATTTAAAATTTATTTTATATAATTATATTATATTGATCTCGGTAAAAATAAAGTTAAATGTTTTAATTTATTTAAATTACTTTCACAATATAATCAGTATAATTTTATACACCGCATCTTTACAATGATTGCTTTATTTTGAGTTGCTTTTTACATTAATTAGTTGTTGTGATTTTACAGTTTTAAATAGATATATATTTAATTTCATACGTTTTTTTATATTTTCTATATGAAATCGTTCATAAATCTGTCTAGTAAAAATAGTGTTTTTCAATTTACAAAATGAAGGTAATAAATAATTTAGTAACCAAAATTGATTTTTTTTTTAAGAATTTTAGCTCTTAACTTTGACTACTACTTGTTAAAAATAAATATTCTATGAAACATGGTTTTGTAGAATCAAAGCCAGCAACAACATTTTTGAACGATTTCTCATAAAAACAAACATTTTAAAAATAACAATTCATTTGTGTTTTTTTTTATATATAATGGTGAATCTTAGGGATAGATATAGCAAATAATTTTACATGAAAATTACGGACACTTCACTATTTTTTTTGTACGTATATAAGCGTATGGGTAAGTCTTCAAGGGATCATTAAAGAAATATATATAACAAAGGTATTTTAATATCAATTAAAAGCTATTTTAGTGATTTTTCTAGCAAGTTTCTAAGACCTTTGTCCACTGTGGTATAACATTCTATAATATAATTAATTCAATATTCATTCTAAAATTTAATATAATAATATATAATTCCATCGTATTCATAACAGCGTCTTACATTTTTTTGAGTTCACGCAAAGTTCACTTGAATTGTATTGTTTTGGTAGATTTCGTAAAATAGAAAAGTGTGGTATTTATGCCATATTTATTAGTTGGAATTTAAATTTAATAACAAAAATGTTGGTGTAAGGCTTCTTGGCGGTTTGTATGTTAGGTTAATTAGGCAGGTAAATTATGTTGTCATGTTTAAAATAATTTGTAAGTATTTCTTAATTTCATTTCATTGCGAATAGCAGAAGAAATTATACAAATCAGTAAGTACATAACTATGCTTGTACCCTGAAACATAATTTAATTAATTTTAAAAACATAAAGAAAGTTGTATTGTTGAACGTTTTTCTAACATTTTATTTCATCTGTATCAGTTATTTCAAATATTAATCAATCTAATAATCTTCCCGTGCCCAAAAAGCTGTCTTTTACCTTAGCCAGAGGCTAAGTGTTGCCATACAAAGAGGCAACGCCGCCTGTGACTTGGTCAACCAGCTGACAGCGTTAAGGATGAATTTTTCGATGCTCTCTCTTAGTTTAGTTCAGTTTTATTTTAATTTAGTATTTTTATATTTCTATAGTTTAATTAATATTTATGTATTTGTCTTATAAAATTAATTAAATTCCCCATCAATTATGTATTATTTGTTACACTACAGTGGACAAAGGTGCTAAGCTAATGTTAATTAATGTTTTACAAAATCTGATGACATTAAAGCTATGTAATTCCTTTATTGTACTATTAAAGGAATAATTATATCATAAGTATGTATAATTTTTCAAATCCATTAGTGTTTTTGCAGTTTCTTCATATTTTATATATTAATCTATGATTTTTGCTACGAATATTAAAAAATCCTACGAAATGAATTACGTAATAGTGTATTTTATAATTTACAATTCCTTTTTTATATTGCAACAAAAATGTAGTCATTTCATGAGTACTCTAATTATTTTCTTAAACTATTGACATTATTTTTTAATAATATTGGCACTACTCAATTATGAACATTATTAAAATAATTATTTCATTAAAATTATTGTTGATCAACTATTCATAGTAACACTTTTGCAAACAGTGTGGTAATTTAAAATCTTTTAGAATATGGGTTCTTATTTATTTAATAGTTGTACATGAAATGACCATACTTTCTATATAAAAAGCTTAAAAATATGAACAAGCGACCTAAGACATTATGTTATGATAAATATTTTCTATTTTATGATAACTGTAAGCGTAATTTTTGTTTCACCACTGTTAATTGTTCTTTAAACTGCTTTTCTGATTCGTCGTTCCTCGACTGATATTATCGAACACTACAATATAAAACGTATCTAACTATGATTTAATCAACTTAATTGATTTAACCAACTAATTATTAATAATTAATTGGTTAACTTAACCAAATAATTATTAATAATTAATTGGTTAAAAGTTGTTTGGGGGTGTGCTGTTAATATCAGTCAAAGTTCAAACCCGGAATATCACTGAACCGTTCCAATCATTATTAAAACTATTGAGAGAGTCCGTTCAACGTACATTGTAAAGATTCGGTGCTGCCGCCCTGCGCTGAGCCATCAGGATCCTGTTGGCTACGCAGCGGTAACAGCACACGTAGGCTAAACATCACTTAAACAATATCCTCCTAAATGCTCTTCTAAAATCCTTGTTGAAGATCGTGTAGATCACGGGATTTAGTACAGAGTTCATGTAGCCAAGCCAGAAGGCTATCGCGAACGCGCTTGAAGGTATCACACAGTTCCTACAAGCCGCCTTTAGTATATACAAGAAGAAGAAAGGCAACCAGCAAGCGATGAAGCTCCCCATTATTAACCCTAGAATTAAAGTAGCTCTTTTCTCTTTCTTTCTTGCTAACCTCTTCTTTTCCCTCTCTGGGTCTCTTGGCTTGTGAGGTTTTGGTAGCGCTGGTTCTAATTCTGATTTACTTGGCTGAGACTTCTCTTGTCTTCTGTCTGTCTTTTTGAATATGCGGAGTTTTAGGGGTTTCACGCCGCCGCATCGGCTGACGACCCCTGAGTCTGAAGACGATGGTTCCAGTTCTGAGACCATGTCTGCGTCTATCGCAACGCTGGGCGCTCTACCCCTTGTCTGCTGCAGTTGAAGCTCCCCGTTTACTGAGAGTGTCGAACTTCTCAATGGGCAGGAAGCCAGTGGATTTTTTTGTACTTGGGCTGATGTTACAACCTGGGGAAAGAGAGGGTGAATAGTTAAACTTGTATTGCGAAGATGGTGCTTGTGAAAAATGTGAGATGGATAGTAATGATAGCGTACTTAGTAAGTGCGAAAAAACGTATAAAATGAGTAAACACTTTATAGGACTTGTGTAAAGGGGACTAATTAGCATCATTTGAAGTTTTATCGTCTGCAAGGGGTATATTAATCACTCACCGCGGAGTCCAAAGTTTTGTATTATTTTAGGCCTTATAGATTAATACTAAATAATATAACAAAAAGTAAAAAAATAGAGGAATTTGAGCCTGCAAGTCATAATTATGTTTAGTGATGGTTTAAAATCTCAAATTCAGACATGTTTGCCTTTCTACTATAGTATAGACTATTCTGTCAGTTTAAGATACACATCAGCTTTTTTAAAAGCCAAATAGTGGTCTATCTTTGAACAATATATTGCTCACTAAGAGTCAATTCAGCGACGCTGCGAACACATTATAATAGAGCAACTCAAGTCTAGCTGAAAACACGAGAACGACACAGAGCAGCGCTGCTCGCACCATTTAATATAGACTCAAAATATAATTTTATTTACTACCCAAAAGATACACATTTCCAATGCCATCGCGTCGCGTCGCGTCTCAGTCCGTACCGACCCTTAATTCACACAATATCAACAGAACAACTGACTGCAACTGATCACACAGTGTGCAAATTGACAGAAAGTCAACTGAACTTGAATAGACCTCAGAACTACAAGTGCACAGTGTTACTTGTACTAGTTAACTTAGACGCTGCTAAATTAAATGCACGGCTCGCAGTTGGATTAGTAGCTTCTAAGTGATAGACTGGAGTGAAACTTTACCTGGTTGTAGTGACAGTAGTTTATGGATGAACTGTTGAAGACTAATAGTAATTCTAAGCTAAGATTAGGAGGTGGTTGAACCAGACATAATTATGCATTTTTTTATTTGCGTCAAACCCACCACACTATTCCCAAACCACTCCTGAAAGCCAGAATTAACAGTGGCAAACACCACCACCACTAGAATAGCGCCGAGACAATGAAGTTCGACGTGTCCCGGAGAATGAATTTTACCTGCCTTGAAATTGATCAGAAAAGAATAGTGGAAGGGTGGGAAAAATACATTTCCACTTCCATCCATGTCAAGTAGGAGACAGAATCAGCGGTAGTAGTGATGACTTCTGGCGCCGCAATGTGATCTCTTAATGTGGGCCTCATTAATAACCTCAACATAACCCAACGAGCTATGAAAGGGCTATGCTTGGAGTCTCTTTGCTTGATCGATATACAAATGAGGAGATTCGTAAAAGAACCAAAGTTGCCGACAGCCCAAAGAATTAGTAAGTTGCAGTAACAATCTAACAACGGGCATGTCACATAGCATGTAGAACTGATAGCCGATGGGGCCGTAAGGTTCTCGAAGAAGGCAAGTGCAGCATGGGACGTCCACCTGCACGGTGCACAGACGATCTGATGAAGATCACAGGATCTCGATACAAGCTGCTTCCAACCGGTCCTATTGGAAATCTATGTGGAAAGCTTATGTTCAGCAGTGTAAGTCCTACGGCTTAAATAATGATGGTAATGATGATCAGTACCTGATAGGCTACTTTGAGGGTATCCTTCCGTTCGTCGGGCGGTGGAGGCAGGGTGTCACCTGCTTCGCTTGTGGATATGTCAGACGCTAACTCGCAGGTCACCGTCGGGATCTGCACTTGTGGCGTCTCTATTGTTGATATTTGGCTTTCGCTGGAATTGCATAATTGTTTTTAATTAGTTCAGGTTTTCTAAAAGAGGGTAAAAAGGCGAAGTTAAAAAGAGAAACATTTAGGAAATGAGTTCGGGGTAAGGAGAAAACCAAGAGAGTGTTAAAAGTGACAGACTCATGCAACTTTTGAAGATTGTCAGTTGGCTGACCAGGTGGCCTACCAGCCGGAGTAGTTCTAATGTGGGAATGAGACAGGACTATACAAGTCGTCTGGCGCCATCTCGTTCCCTCACTCTGGTGGTTGCCCATGGCTTACGTCATGCTTAGAAGTCAAGGGCCACCAGCGCTAAGAAATGGCACTAGCGAAGATGAGTTTTTTTTTAACTGCTCTGGAAATTTCTCCTGTATCGTGGGTGCGTTAACAAATATTAAAAGTCACATAAACAAACACGCACAGTTGAAACAGTAGAGGATACAAATATTTGTTTTATGCGGGATTCGAACCAGCAACACTTAGCCGATTGCTCTGCCAGTAGGTACACCAATCGTGATGTTGAATTGTTGTTATAGATAATTATTTGTTTTTGTCACACGTATTTCACTGCAGGACAAAGGCCCTTCCTTCTTCCTTCTAGTTCTATCCGTGGTCATTCTTCAAAATAAGAGTCAAGTTCGTCCTGCCAACTCCACCCAAGCCAGCTGAGTTGTCATTCCTCGTGTTGCATTAGAGATAAATCAAAGTGGATCAATCAAGGAATGGTTCTATTTCTGAAAATTATCTTTAATAAAATCAGCTCAAAATTATAGTAAAAATCTAGGCTTAAATAAAGAAACAAACCTATTTACTGTTCCATTTATAAGAAGCAATGATATTCGAGAAAGAATTTCGAAGAAAATTTCGCTAACGAGAAAAGATTCCAACGATTTTCGTATTCACTAAGGAATCCTAAAAATCCGTATCAACCCGGATCTCGAGACTGGTCTCTGAATTCCTTATCTAATAGGGATCCCTCTTATAATTTCTTCGTGTCCATCTAAAAGTAAAAGACCGTAGTATTTTCTGTTTGGTATTATTTTATTGTTTTCGTAGTTTTTGGTTACAAATTATCTGAGCGCAAGTCTATGGTCTTTTAATCGAGCACCAAATTGAAAAACTGGAAAAACTTTATAACACTTCCAGGGGCCTTAGTCAAACAGCAGATGATAGTAGACGGCAATCGTACGGCACCAATACATTTTCAACTTTATACCCCAGCGCGTAAAGTTGAAAAACTATTGAAGTTCACAGATCGTTTTCGTTTGTTTCGTTCGTTATCGATCAGCAGTTTTTAATAGATTTTCGACTTTACGCGCTGGGGTATAAAGTTAAAAATGTATTGGTGACTGATGAACGATAACGATTGTCGTCTGTTGTCGTCTGCTGTTTGACTAAGGCCACAGATCTGGCAATCGAACCCAGAACCTCAGCTTCGTGCATGCGTCTACACCACGCAACACAACATCAATGTTTCAGGTGAGAATAATTGAATATAATTATAACGGGAATAAGATTACTATATAAATGAATCGAAATTCGGGAGTGGGCTTGTGACGTCATAACAAATGTTCTGTAAAGTTATACTGACTAAGTGACGTTTTGTGGTTTTTAGAAGTTTTATATCATCGGCAATTTTGGTTAGCATAATAAAAGAATAACATCCAGACCCGGAACAACTACTTCCAGATCATTCAAATATTTGTACTGTGTGGGGATTGAACGCGTGACACGCTGCGCAGTAGTCTACCGCTAAGCCACTGCGCTAGACGGCGCGTCGTGTTCCACGCACGCCTCAAAGAGCTGTCAGCAAAAAATGACGGGGCCCCCTCTCAGAGGGCCAAAGCCTGCCGGGGTCGCGGGATTTATTTCTATTACCCCGGAACATAAAGGGCTACTGAAGGACACCGTGGATTTTAGTCAGTACAAGTCTGACAGTACCTCCCGCCCTGCCCGGGGTTGGAGGTCTCATTTGATGATTTTACCACGCTAAAAAAAAAAGCCACTGCGCTAACCCAGTTTTAAATATGCTTATAATTACTTCTTTCTTTTTCTTTTCCCCACAGCAAAAAATACGCAGAGCTGTCTAAAAGCTCTACGTGTCGTACGACCTTGAACCTTATGACTAAAAGTGAAAGGTGTATATTTACCCGTTATTATTACTAAGGTGTCCCGGGGGCATGGGATGAGTGGAGGGCATCGGTCGCGTGCCCTTCGCCGGGTTACTGAAACTCGTCTGCTGCTCGTTCTATAAACAGAGGGTTAATATTAACACATTGTTTATTTTACTATTTTACACTAGTAGCTAGAAGGTCCCTTCGGTTTCACCCCATTCATCATCATCATCAACTGGAAGACGTCCACTGCTGAACATAGGCCTCCACCTTAATTTGGGAACTCACTAAGCAGTGTTGCATGTGACGTATCAGATATAGTATCAATTCGCCACTTGCATCCATCGGTTGCCCGCGACTCTCACGATGTCGTCGGTTCACCTAGTGGGAGGCCTGCACCGCGTCTTCCAGTCCGTGGTTTTACGAGCTATGTGGTCTGCCCATTACCACTTCAAATTTTACGAGCTATGTCGGTGAATCTGTTTTTTCACCTTGTTCACCGCTCGGCTCCTTTTTTTCGTAGCGTTATGTCATATAGCATATTGCCTTCCTGGATACTGGACTATCCAACACGAAAATAACTTTGAATTCGAATCAGTAGTTTCTGTGATTAGTGCGTTCAACTAAACAAACCCTTAGGCTTTATGATATCAGTAGGCTTTGTCCAGGCTTTTGCAAAATATTCCTTAAAATTATAAACATTTTTTTTTTGTTATATTCCACAACTATCACACAAGCAACGCCATCTAGTCCCAAGATAAGCAGATCTTGACCAGACTAGACTACTGATAAACATACTTATATATTTTTAAATACATAAATATTATAGATAAATTACACGCAACAACAGAACAAACGATCGTGCTGATTACACAAACATTTGTCCCGGGTGGGAATCGAACCCACGACCTCCGGCATAACAGTCAGGGTCACTAACCACTAGACCAACAGGCCTGTCGATTATTCATAATAATACTCACTGCTCTAGGCCTAGGATTCTTCCGTATCCCTCTTCTCGCCCTGGCCTTGGCTGCGTAGTATATCCTGATGTAGACAAACACCATGATGCAGGACGGTATGTAGAAACTGCCCAGCGCGGAGTACACCACGTAGCCGATGTCGTCTGACACCTGGGGACGAGGAAATGGGGAGTTTAGTAGGGGTCTAACCACATTGGTACTGTAGGAGAGGTATAGCCAACGACGATATACTACTAGACTCCTAATAACAGGCGACCGATGTCTGTCAACACATTAGGAAAAAAAGTCTTATATCCGTCTTATTTCGACCACTCCTGTGAACCGTAAACATACCATGAGACAGAACAGACCTTGAGTTGGCCAATCACAACGCAGTACCCCGTCCCCCTCGCTTACGTAGTATCTCAGCGAGTTGACAGAATAGTTTTTGTTCCTTAGATCGTGCATGCGGAGTCTAGTAATATATCGTCGTTGATCTAAATAATCTGGTCTTCATTGCTCACCTAAAGCCAGTTTCTCTCCCTTAGCTAATACGATATTTTCATCATTTTAATAAGCTAGCGGGTGCAGTGTAATACGTAATACTACGTTGGGCACGTCCTCAGCTTCAGATATTAACAATAACCTTATTTCTGCGGGCACGTCCTACCCGCACGTGACTTAAGGTGCATCCATATCGAACTTATTTCGTGTTATATATATAAAAAAATAAACATAAATTGTAATGAAACGCACGCAAATTATTTAAGTACTAATTTATTGCCACCCATCGTCACAAGTGAATTATCTTAAATACCATTGACATGACGTCATTATTATTATATTCCAATAATGCTTTAAGCTTAACAGTCTTGGTCGCGGGACTTATTTTCTTACCGTGACCCCGGAACATAAAGGGCTATTGAAGGACACCGTGGATTTTAGTCAGTACAAGTCTGACAGTAAGGGGAGGGAGGACACATTTGATGATTTTACCTCGATAAAAAAAGGCTTAACAGTCTTACTACAAGAAAAGTTAAACATTTGTTTAACGAGTGTTAAAAATAACTATATAGTCGTAGTTTTTGACATAAATTTCTCTTGGCACATAAAAGGTTTTAAGACAGGTATTCAAGAGATGTTTAACTTTTCTTGTAGTGAGAGTGTAAGTTTTTTTATCAGCCCTTTATGTCCCAATGTTGCGCAAAGGCCTCTCAAAAACTTTCCAAAATCGCTACTGCTGACGGGGCTCCCCTTAACGGGCCAAAGCCTTCGGGGTCACGAGACGAGCTACCATGACCCCGGAACGTAAAAACGATTGAAAACCGTGGATTTTAGTTGGCACAAGTCTGATAGTCCTGTCTTGCCCTGTAGTAGGACTCATTTCATGATTTTACCACGCCGAAAAAAAGGGCGCAATCTTTGATTAAGAAAATCGCTAATAAAATAATCTTCTTTATCATAGAAGTAAATTTAAATATACGTAAATAATAATTCTCAGTAAGAAAACAGTCAGTCAAAAAAATAATGTTTAAAAACATAAAACCATAGATAACAATCGTCTCTGAAAATGTACAATCCAAGTGAGCAAAAACGGATCCACGTGGGCAACGCCACGGGATATCTATTAGTGTTATATACTCAACCTGTCCGTAAACCTTCTCCGGAATATAATGAACACTTTCCTGAAAACCGCATCCAAATCCGTCCAGCCTAACGCGGTATAATCGCGGACAAACATACATACATACATACATACAGGTCGAACTGAGAGCCTACTTTTTTTTTTGAAGTCGGTTAATAATATCCCAAATTCCCAATCTTACTTCGGTTTAATAAGGTGAAGGTTACATAAAGTCGTTGGATGCAAGTGAGCCGGAACCGATCGGTTTGAAACTCCCTAAGGAACCGATTATTGGGGGGATAATAAATTATATTGTCTACTCAGCTCTGCCAAATATTAATCTAGTTGAAAACGAATTTTGGTTAAAGATTTGTTGCTTCACGGGTGATTTACTGGCTCGTTTAAGATTTATTTTGTTTTTAATTAAGTTTTACAACCATTTCTTTTTTTTTTTCATAACATTATCAAATGATTCCTCCCATCCAGGGCAGGGCAGGCTTGCACTGACTAAAATCCACGCTTTCCTTCAATAGCTTAACTTATCATTTCAGAGTCACGGTAGCTCGTTAGTCCCGTGACCCCGGCAGGCTTTGACCCTCTAAGGGGGCCCGACTTTGTGCTGACAGGTCTTTGAGGTGCGAAGAACTTTGGGCATGCTGACGGCGAGTAATGCGCGATTCACTATATGACCATGATCCATCGATGCTCCCTTTGTCATGCAAATGTTAGTGCATAGATTTCTGCAAAGTAATAGCACCTGATTCATAATTATACTTTTTTATTTTCGTTTTAAAATCATCAAATGAGTCCTCCCACCCGGGGAAGGGCGGGAGGGACTGTTAGACTCGTACTGACTAAAATCCACGGTGTCCTTCAATAGCCCTTTTTGTTCCAGTGTCACAGTAATGAGATAGATCCCGCGACCCCGGCATCCTAATTCTACTGGAGATATTTGACTCGAATCCGAAATACAAAACACCCCAATATAATTTCAGGTCTAAAATCCTCTGCGAATCTAGACAATTTCGCTTCTAACTTGCGCCGAGTAACAATTCTTATTTTGTAACTTTCCTTTCAGAGAAATTTAATCTGTGGCCATTGTGTGCGTACAATAGCCATCATGGTTATTGGTCGAAATGTACGTATTTTATATGAAAATGGGTGCGCGATTAGACACGATTCGGTGAGGATGGGTATATTGTGGTGCTTGTAGATCTAGTGGTCGCAAGATTGATCGCTGAACATGAGGTTTTGGGTTTGATTCCTAGTTTGAGCAAAGTGTTATTGGGTTTTTCTTTCATTAGGACAATACAGTAAGGATTGGTCGTCAGACTTTCAGGCTTCTGACTAACAGTAACTGAAAGAAAGAAATACGTTTATACGACACAAGCAAAATAATAAAGATAATATTGGGCCCAACTCGTTCCAAAAAATACCACTGGGCAATTCGTGCCACTACTCGTACTACACTAGGATAGAAATGACCCATACAGAAACAGTACTTAGAGGAAACTGTACTTACAGTAAACGACTTAAGCACCTTTTTTCCGTTGTCGAGGTGAATCCTTCAAAAGGCGCCTTAAAGACAAGAGAGTATGGAACTCTTACCTCATTAAAACCACCACGTCCATCAGAACATGAAAAGGACTGAAGCATCTAGCAGTTTTTTGAGGCACGGAGGAAACTCACACTAATAAATGGACACCACCCATCCACAAACCAACCTTGACAAGCATAGCTGAACCTTGAAAACTGCCCTGAAAGCCAGTTACAGCAACTATCATAAACCGGTTACCTTACAGTAACGATTTAGTCCGACAGGTCAGTTTCGGAGCTACCCAATGTGTACTGCTATATTCATGTAACAATTACACTATGCCACTGACCGCCTAGCAGTCATTACTAACACTTGACGACACGATTGTCCTCGAAGCGGTCATTCGGAACTTCGTGCTATAGTTACAGTTACTGGACATTTATGGGAACTGTCTGTGAGACTCTTGGGATCGGTTCTATTAAAAGGAGACGTTTACACCTGGAATGGTAATCGTCTTCACATGAATTTGACCTTAACATTGTCTGGACTAAAGTCCAGTCCCTATTACAATAGGGTCCACCTAGGGCAGGACAAGAGCGACTGTCAGACTCGTACTGACTAAAATCCAGTGTCCTTCCATAGCTCTTTACGTGCCGGGGTTACGATTCCTCGTTAGTCCCGCGACCCCAGCAAACCTAAGGGGGCCCCGTCATTTTGCTGACAGCTCTTTGAAACACGCGTGGAGCACGACGCACACTCGACCCGGACATGGTCCATGGTCGGGCATGGCCAAGCGGGGCCGTCCTGCACCGTATGCTCCACCGTATCCTCCGGGACGCAATAACGCCTGCGTCGCGAATCATAAAATTATTAGCGGAAATAAAAAAATGAGAAATAGTTGAGTAAGCGTCTGTAGTGCTTCTCTAAAAAGATGCAGGTTTGAGTCCCGCTCGTAATCAAATTTTCCAAAAAAAAAAAAAAAACTTAAAGATTCTTCTCTCAATATCTCCCCAGGCCAGTTTCACGCATCCTCGATTCAAAACCACATTCCCTAAAGCGTTTACCATTTTTTCTCTTAAATAGGAAATTAGGAAGGTCCATAACGATATCATTAAACGACCTAAAGACAAAGGTCGTTTCTGAACGGAAGACTATTTAGCCGATAAGTGTTCAAGTGTAATGCAATATAAACTCAATGTTTGTAACAAAACGGTCTGTTTTCCAACTTTGATTTCGTGATTACATTTTCGTAAGAGGTTTTAGGGTGGGGTGTTAGTGTGTAGCTAGTTTTGTCTGACTGATATAATTGAGAAGAAAACAATATAGCCTTTTATTGGATAATTTATCTTAGGGTCCCTATAATGTAGTTGAAATTGGCTTAGCATTTCAAGGAAACAGAATTTCACATAGACTATACAACCGTGCACCTAATTGCAATATTGTGTGCTGTTGGTGCGTTGGTGCAGAGCAAGATAAATTAAAATGGCGGACAAGTGAACACGTCTGTATTGGACAAGTGTCGTATATGGAATGAGAGAATGTTGCCACAGTTAACATAATAGCTGACATTTAAAAGTTAGTATTGCAATATCATAAGTTAAAATATTCAACATAGATCATTAGATTCAAGTATAGCCTTTTTGGAAGCTAAAAGTTTTTATTTAAGGATGCGCTAGTCGGCGTGACGAACTCGTTGGCGGGCGGGATTAAAATGCTTGTTATTTCATCCAACATTACGTATTGACAGGATGGATGAGCAGTAAGAAGCTAGGGCACTTATGCACACATACTCCACCCTTCGACTGACTCATGAGTGCGTGATTACTTTGAATAATGGACTACTGCAACTTTTCAAAAGACCTTCGGGAATTTGGATATTATGAAAAAACTACTGAATGTATCTGTTCAAAATAAAGTTATCTAGAATTTTGAACAAATCATCTATTCCTGTATGGAAATTATTTTACAATTTACTGTCTTCTTTTGTTATTTATTTCCCCCCAAAGATTCGTTAAAATTAGGCTTAAAATAAGGAAGTTTCGACACCCATAACTAATAATAGATGTTTTTTTTTACTTTTTTGATTCCATACAGGACTAGACAATGATGAGATGAATGTAGATCATTGTTTAATGTGAATTTAAACCGTCAAATATTGGAATAATCGCAAAACTACGTTTGTGTGGAAGAATGACCGACTAGCGCAACCTTAAGAATTGTAATCCTGATCAGGACAAAACTTAAAATGTAAAAACTTGTGAACGATGTAACACTCAAGGAGCTTTTCCAAAACATACAAACGGTTTTGTTCTTATAGACACTAACAACAACAATCTCAATTGTCGCGTAAACAAAACGTTTTATCGTATCAAAAATAAATTCAGAACCTATCTGCTTGTAACACAACAGCCACAAGGTCTACATCAAGTAAAAGCAAAAATGTATGCTTCTAAAAAGAAAAAAAAAAGCTGTAACTACTTTTCCTTGATACCAACCGTGTGTCCCGAACAATTCTCATAAACAATATTGTGACAACGCAAAAATAAAAATATCAACTTTTAAACAGGAAAATGTGTACGAAGAAAATAACACTAACTTTTATTATTTCCCTAAGCTATAATTTTATACTTCAAATTATCACGATGAAAACTGTTTATTGTACGTACAAGTTTTCCTTCTTTTCACCCCTAATACCCCCTCTTTTCACCCCTACTTGACCCTATAATTGTTGCTTATAAAGCCTACTGGGGGTAGGAAATGTATTGTTTAAGTTTTGTTTAAGTGCAATAAATTGCTGGGTGGTATGGGAAAGATGTGTTTAAACTTCTTTGGGTCGTTTGATGCCATTATTTAGGGGTAATAGAGGTGGGTAGAGAGGCCATCTGTTTGGGTTTATAATAATTTTATATTCAATTTATTCCTTTCCGTAAATCGAACCTCGGTCTTAACGCTCCTATACTTTGAATATATAGAAACTATAATAGCAGTTTTAAATCATTAGACTCCGATTTATTCAGCGTCTCTCTCAACAGGTTCAGACGATTAGTCTCGGGGAACGCATTAACCAACCTACTTCGTAATTTCTTTGTCAATTAAATAAATAAATAAATATTCCACAACTATCACACAACGCCATCTAGTCCCAAGCTAAGCAGAGCTTGTGTTATGGGTACTAGACAACTGATAAACATACTTATATATTTCTAAATACATACATATTATAAATATATTACACCCAGACACAGAACAAATGATCATGCTCATCACACAAACATTTGTTCTGGGTGCCCACGACCCCCGGCATAGAAGTCAGTGTCACTAACCACTAGACCAACAGGCCAGTCAAAGTAAAAAAAAATTCTTTCTGTATTAATTTTGTGTTAATAAATTTCATTTAGTTTAAGAAAAATTATAATATTTTCATAATTGTTACTTTGTTGTACTTTCATAGTAAATGTTGCGTATTAGATTTGTATGTTTTGCTGTTGGTGTAGGTACCTTATAAATAAAGAATCGAAAAAAGATACTAACCACCTTACCACAAGAAAGATAAACATTTGTTGAACACTTGTCTTAAAGCAACTGTCAACGTCAAAACGACATTTCACGTTGATATAAGGGTCGTTTTCCAGTTACACTTTTTTTAGACAAGCCTTTAACAGATATTTATCATTTTGTGGTAAGGCGATAAAGCTTAAAAATATGTGGCTGAGAGATCAACTGCTGGGTAAGGCATCACAGGTTCGATTTCTACACGGAACAAACATTTGTATGTCCTGTAAATAGTTGTTCCGGCTCTGGGTGTTTGTGTGTTCCTAAGTAAACGCCCCACGACTAAGGAGAAATTCCTAGAGTAGGGTATAATGTAAGTATCAATTCGACAATATGTTTTTAAAGAAGAAATATATCTTGTGAATTCACTCAAGTTGTACTTTCGATAGGTACGACATCTAGACGACAGACTTCAATTTTTTTTTTTGTTTTTCACTTCTGTTCCAGGTCCGGGTGTTTCCGGGGTCGCGGGACTCATTCCATCACCGTGACCCCGGAACATAAAGGGCTATTGAAGGACACCGTGAATTTTAGTCAGTACAAGTCTGACAGTCCCTCCCGCCCTGCCCGGGGTGGGAGGACTCATTTGATTATTTTACCACTATAAAAAAAAGGTCCGGGTGTTTATTTAAGTGAGTTTCTATATGTATAAACGCTTTGGCTCAGCACACCACATTATTTACCTTACATTATTAACCTGTATTGTACCACAGTGCAGTATAGGTTAATAATATAAATTAAAAAAAAAATAGGTTCCCGTTATCAATGTGACCCCACCTCACAGTTTTCATTAGACTGTCTTAGAGCTGTAGCTAACTGTTATTAGCTAAGCGAGTGATTCTGTGGCAGCCTGTCTATTGACATGGCGAATAAAACACTATGGTTTTGGTACATGTAGGTACTTTGATACGTAATAGGGTATTTTACTTTGTTATTAGTACGAAATATAGATTATTAAAAATTATTTGACCCGTATTTTTTCTTATGTCACGTATACCAAAATTGACGAAGTCGTTACAATTTTACAAGCGTAATGACGTCACAAACCCCCACTCCCGAGTTTGGAAGCGTTATATCTTTGTCAATATTCATTGATTTAAAAAAAAAACACAAAAAATACTTGTCCATTATTTTCCGTTATTATTATTGACGGACTAAATAGATTTTCAATTTATTTATGCAGTAAAATACCCTATTGGAAGACTGAGGAACCGTCAATGGATTGATTGTTTCAAAGAAATAGGCTTTTTCACAGCATCATAATCATCTGCCTAGCCTCTTCCCAACTATATTGGGGTCGGCTTTCCAGTCAAACCAGATTCAGCTGAATATCAGTATTTTACATGGAGCGACTGCCTGTCGGACCTCCACAACCCAGTAACTGGACAATACCATACCCCATGGTAAGACTGGTTGTCAAGCTTCTGACTAACAGCATCAGTGAATAACAAATTCAATTATAACTTGCAATTACCAAGTTTTGACTTTGGCTTTACAACATTTCTAGTATTTATTACTAGTATTTATTACTAGAAATGTTGTAAAGTCAACTAGTGTGTCTTGCTGTCACAGTTGCAACCAGAAGTTCTCGTATACATTTATCTGCGTGCAATGAAAAAAATAATTAATTTCATCGAATTCGACATTCAACCTCAAAATTCCAAAATTCCAGAAATATAAGAAATAATACTAAATAGGACTCATTACAAGGCAATAGCAAACTATGCGATAAGGTTGCAAACCAACTAGAACCTATTACCACAATAAATAAAAACAAAATCCCTCTACCAAGGAGGGTTAGCAAAAAAATACTTTATTAAAGACAATCGCACTAATGCAACGTAAAGGAGAGCTTTTTTCTTCGTTGAATAAAAACAGGGATCTTTCCTCTAAGTGGTAGGGTTAGCAAAACAATCTGCTATTTTTTTTTGTACTAGAATTGTTAATTAATCGGATACGGAAAGTAAAGCGGTTTCTAAGGTTTTTTTTTTATTTTATTTTTTCTGTCGGATGGAGGGTAGTTGTAACGTAATTAAAAAGCTTTAGAAAGTAGTACTTTTAATCTATTTGTTGGACTTATCCCGTGTTTTATTAATTAAAACAACTTGCCTGGTGGTTACCACGTGCCTTACTACTTTAGAGAGATTACTTTATTATGTATCTATTTTATCTGGGTTCCGTATCTAAAAAAAAGGAATCCATATACGATCAGTATTGTTCGTCTATAAAGACCCTTTTTCTGAGAAACGAGTGAAGGTTTCAAGCTGAAATTAATATCAAATACTCAATATTGCAATCCCTTGGAGCAGAGGAACAACGTACCTAATCAAAAGATTCAGCTGTTATGCTCGTAAGTGAAGGGATTCATAAAAAAAGCCTGAATAATAACGTTTTTATGGGGATTTAAATATATTTACATTAATAGTTGGTGCCAGCGGCTTCGCCTGCTTTATGAGACTAAATTTCATGCGTGAAATAGTAACATAAGTTCAAAGTGGTATGTACCTACTCAAATAATTCCGGGCAGGAGGATTATTTAAGCACATACCACTTTGAACTTATGCTTGCCTAGTACTTTTGTTGATTATTAATGAACAGAAATATTTAATTAAAAATATACGATCTTGACGAAATAGCCCTTTACTATATAATAGAAGACATCTGGCCCGTTCTATTAAATTGGTTCGGGCGAATCTACCCATGCACATTTCAAAAAGGGGACATCTGGCCTTAGGGCCAGTTTTTTCGTGGGCGAGATGTCCCATAACCCATGAGACTAGTAAGATTTCTGTGGAAATCCATTGTTGGAATTGGAAATCCAGTGAAGTTAGATCCAGCTATTGGATCGATGTATATAAGCCTTAAGCCCGCTGTACACATTAGGCCAGCATGTTGCGCCAAAATAATGAATTCCATATGTCGCTGTTTACACATTGGGCCAACGTGTGAACACCGTATGCGAAGCACGACAAGATCCTTTGATTGGTGCACGAAAAACCGACAAATTTTAGTTGGCCGGCCAGTATTTCCGCCAACTACCAACGTACCGCCAAGTAGGTCTATACGGGGTGCTAAGGCAGGAAACCTCCACGTGCGCCCGTGGACTGGAGTTCCCTCTCGGATACGTCCGGGGGGAAGACCAGTTTTTCGGGCCGGTGCACCCTGGGATGCGGGCAAAAACTCTTCTTTAGGCTCTGTGTGCCTAAGGAGTCTTTGCCCGTATGCGAATAGCCTGTCGTGTGGACGCTCCAACGCGTGTCCCTCTGATCAGCAGAGGGCACAGCGGCGGAGCGGGCTTGCGGACGGTGAGTAATGGGTGGCTCGCCGTCCGACCGAGGACCAAGCCCGGGTTGGTGGCGCGTCGTGTTTCGCGCCAAATGCCTGCTGGGGTCGCGGGTTTTTTCTTAACCCAGGTTACCGCGGCCCCGGAACGTACAGGGCATCCGAAGGAACACGGGTGGATTTTAGTCAGTAAGAGTCTGACAGTCCCTTCCGCCCCACCCAGGGCGGGAGGACTCATTTGATGATTTTACCACCTAAAAAAAAAAAAAAAAGTAGGTCTATACACGTAGGCTCAATACGCTGGCCCAATGCGTTAGCCCAATGTGTACAGCGGATTTTAAAGATGCGTGTTGGTCACAAACACTCCAACATCATTAAATAAGAAACTTTATCCATTATTATTGTTCAAAGTACGTCCGCAGTTCGGCCTAGATCAGTTTTCGGTCTAACTAGTTCTATCAGAGTATATATCTGTCCCTCATTGTGAGTAGAAAACTTTGTACATAACTAAAATTAGGTCCAAACTGTTGGCGAAACGTGTTTGAAAACTAGTAATAAGGCGTTGGTCCCACCGCTAGCAAGAAAGCGATAAGCTGTTAATGATTCTCTCGCTTAAGAAACATATTAAATGCTAGATTTTTTCTGTGCCTGAATTCCCGTAACAACCTCATATTTTTTTGGTCCGTGAGTAAGAGCGCTCCTTAGTGAAAGATTTTTTTCAGTAGTTTCCAAGTTTAGAAATCCAAATATTCAAATTTTATAGCATTTTATGTAGTATAAGGTGTAAATCATATAAGTCCCTTAAAAATAAAGAGAGAAAAAAGAAGGTGTAAATCGCAGGACCCATATAATTATATAAATAACAGCTATATTAATCGTTGAATGCTGACTGCTCACATTTAAGGCAAAAAATCACTCTGCGAAAATATTGGTTGGCAAGTTAGGCAGTTAGAAAACTCACTGGGAGTATGACTTTGCAAATAAACATTGCAGCGAGTAATTGTATCAAACTGGCAATTCTATTGATAAGCTACTATAAGTTTTAATGAATCAACCATAAGAAGAAATCGCCCGTCACCGCTTATGGAGAACTCGCTGACAATGCAAAGGATCTGTAGAAATTACTGCTTGCTTGGTTTAGCACTAATCTCTGAGTTGGTTAATTTGATTGGTTTTATCGGACAGCTAAATGGTTTGGTTACTGGTTAACGAACACTGGTTTAATGATACGCAAATATATGGTTTAAAGATTATAATAGATACTACTGAACTAAGAAATGGAAAATCTAAGTTTAATGTAGCACTAAGATGGTTTGATTAGAGTTACGCGATTGGTATCGGTACACGCACTAACTGACGATAATTGCGATACATTCATTTATGTAAATGCGCGCAGGCAAAAGTGCTGAGCTGTTCGGTTGCAAAATATTGTACCGAACAGGATCAGTACTTGGTTTGAGTCTCTCGCTCAACTACGGTGCTCGCTAATCGCCAATAGTAGGGCAAGTGCCTTACTACTAAGTAACGTTTAATAGCTGAAATTTCGCGTGTCGATATAGTTTATGATAGTTATCATCTTTTATATATTAGAATTGAAATATAGAGGGTTTTCGCAAGTTTTTGTGATGAATATAATTTATTGGTAGGTAAACAATTGAAGCATTTTTGTTGTTGTAAAATACTGGTATTCAGCTGCATCCGGTTTGACTGGAAGCCGACCCCAAAATAGTTGAGGAAAGGCTAGGCAGATGATAATGAATTGAAGCGTTTTATTGTTTGTGCATATTACTAGTTAGCTGTTATTTATAGTTTAGATTATAATTCTTGAATTTAGTATTAAGGTTTTTGCATAAAATGACAGTATTTGATTATAAATATTTACATTGATATTTAAAAAAGTTTTTTGTTACAATCAAAACTTACATCCATTTATTGAACAGACCACTTTACTTGTTTAATTTATTTTATCAACAATTTCTAAGAGCAGGCAGAATGGAAGGGAAGTAAATAATTATATTTTTAACATTAAGCAATTATCATAAAGTCAAAACGCACTGGTGGATTGCAGTCCACTCCTTCACATAGTGAATAAGGCTCATGCAAGTAAACGAAACATAAAAGATATGGTGAGTATGTATTAAACATAAACCGTCGTACCACAAGTAGTTAAACATCTGTTGAACATTTTTTTTTTATCGTGGTAAAATCATCAAACGAGGCCTCCCACCCCGGGCAGGGCGGGAGGGACTGTCAGACTTGTACTGACTAAAATACACGGTGTCCTTCAATAGCCCTTTATGTTCCGGGGTCACGGTGATGGTATAAGACCCGCGACCCCGGCAGATCTGTTGAACACATGTCTAAAAAAAAAAGTGCTTAACTGCAAAACGACCCGTTTTAACATTGTCATTTTTTAGACTAGTTAACAGATGTTTAACGTTTTTGTAGTAAAACCCATCCAGTCTACAAAACAAAATATTTACTGTGAAACTAACTTCATTTTTGTTTCAACTTTTCCTGCTATCCCTACATTCAGAGGGAGCGACATAATTCGCGGAATCAATGAGCGGCTTCACATGAAAGTAATGCAGTTATCTTGTAGCTCAGCCTCCCTGGGACAGGCTGATTAACTGGACTGCTCACCCCCTCAACAGTAGCGGCATTCTATTTTACAATGCGACGAGAGTTTTTGAGATAAACGGATTTATGAATGATGCTGAATGTCGTTGATATAATGTAATTGTAATGTGAACTTGTTTTTACTTTATATAAACGGCGTACTTATGACTGATCTATGAATTTACATAAGGCGGAAGGAGTATAATTAACGATTAAAGCAGGTATTCTATTAGTAGTTCTTTATTAGCCCAGAAGCTAAGGTGAGACATATTTTTTTTATATAAAACTTTGCCCCGCTCGATAGGTATTTCAAAGGATATGGCCTCACTTCGATTTTCAATTAGAAATAAGGACAAAAAAAATGTGTCTATGTGTACTAAAACTCAAAACTAACAATTTAATGCCAAAGGGCCTCAGCTCAGCATAATGCCCGATGGCAATACAAAGTTTGCCACTTGATGGTAATATGAAATATTATAATGAAGAAAAAAACCCTTGAAAGCAGTACTTCCTGAATAACTTTACTTTTCTTCTGTGCAGTAGTGGTGTTATATTTTTCAACAAACCGAGTTTTTTTTTCAGTAGAAGGAATTGGCAGATATCTTAATGGATCTGTATTTGATGTGTGTCTGTCATTGGAGTAATGTATTTGTGATGGATCCATGTTTATTTTTAGATGATATAAATGGATATAAGGTTGATATAATTTTAGATCACACCTGAAATCCTCGAAAGGTTAAGCAAAGTTGTATTTCTCCTACCTTTAGGCGTCTCCCTATATCTAGAAATAAATATAAAAATCATTTAGGCGTCCCCTAATGATTTCCAATAAGACTGGTTGGAAGTGGCGTGCTTCCAAAAACGGCATGAGCGTATTGCCATCAAATGGGAATACTAAGAAAATCAAGACAGAAGAACCTTATATAACATTGCCTGAGAATCGAACCCAAATGCTCGCTATGCAATGCTCACGAGTAGTATTTGCAACCACTAACCAAATGACTCAAGCATTGATTTTCCTAAAAACGTGAAATAGCACAATACTCTAATTGCTACGAAAGCGTAGCACACTCGTAGACACTTGCTATACGGCGTAACAAGTGCGTAGACCTTGGTTAATGTCGAACTCTAACCGTGTTAAACATCTGTTGAACGCGTGTCTAAAAAACTGTCAACGTCAAAACGACATTTCACGGTGATATAAGGGTCGTTTCGCAATTACACTTTTTTTAGATAAGCGTTTAACAAATGTTTAACACGGTTAGAGTTCGACATTAACCAAGGTCTACGCATTTGCTACGCCGTAGCAAGTGTCTACGAGTGCTACGCTTTCGTAGCAATTATAGTAACATCAGTAATTAAGGTTCCACTTCTAATATCATCATATTTTGTACAATAAGACTAGGCATTACCTTATGGTTTCTCTCACATAATCTTAGTGCTACTGAATAAAATGATATTGTAATCGGCGGGATGTAAACGGAGATATTATTAAACGTAAACACTGTGTTTTGCTCGACATTGAAGCGGTAATGGGTTTCGGATGTATGAGGAAAAATTTCTTTGTTATTATTTTTTTGAATAAATAAATAAAATACGATCAGTCTTCGGCTGTTTACATGCAAATCGAAAACAAATACAGTCATGAATGTTATTTTTAGAGCAAAAATTTGAAAATTTATTATATATCTATAACATATCGTTTTCTATAAACTCTAAATAATAAAGTTGAAAATCTATTCAAGACTACAGATAGTTTTCGTGGCTTGAACATAATATTTTCATTATACATTTTATGCTGCACTAGCGGCCCGCCCGGGCCCCGTGCTTCGCTACGTGTTACAAAAAATTGTGATAAATAAAGAACCGCTCGACCGATTTTGTGCAAACTTCACATTTTCGAGTTTTCTTTACCCTATCACCTACACCATCTACTAAATAGTCTGAACAAAGCCTAAACATTTGGTTTGGATAGGTGAGCCCATTCTTGAGTTATAAACTTACAACGAAAAGTGGCATTTATTTTTATATGCAAAGCTGATCCGGCAACTTCGTACCGCCGCAGACTTCCAGAAATAATTAAAAAATAAAATTAGATAAATCGGTCCAGCCGTTCACGAGTTTTAGCGAGACTAACGAACAGCAATTTATTTTTATATACTAGTTACTTGTAATTGATATTGATAAAATAATGCCACATCTGAACAGCAACGCTTCTTGTCTACATTGTGACTGTTTTGAATACAATACGGAATTAAGATTGTGATACTACACACTCATTACAAACTGGAATGATAATTATGTGTGCTACTCTAATGTTTAACCGTCGTGATTACTACACAGGGTTACTTGTAGAAACTTTAACAACCTTGGGTCGAAAGAAAAATCAAATATATTTTTTTACTCGCTTCTTTAGTCATCTGTACTAATATTATAAAGCTGAAGAGTTTGTTTGGGTTGAAACGAATTGAGAAATCATCTTTGTGTTGGATAATCCATTTATCGAAGAAGGCTAGAGGCTATGTAACATCACGCTATGACAAGAAGGAGCTGAGTAGTGGGGATGAAACCGCGGGTTACAGCTAGTTTGTAATAGTAAGATGAACAATGGTCGCGGGACTAACAAATACCATGACCCCGGAACGTAAAGGGCTATTGAAGGACTCCGTGGATTTAGTCAGCACAAGTCTGACAGTCCGCCCTGCCCTGGATAGGAGGACGCATTTGATGATTTCACTGGGGTAAAAATAAGTAATTTTAACAATAAAAACAAACAAAATTAATATCACAATAAGCACAAAGAGCCAAATAAATTAAATCCCCCGAGTAAACTATCCTCAAAAACATCAAACAGCAAAAATAATTAACACAAATGTGTCCCAAAAATGATTAAATTGTTCGCTTAATTTACTTTCGTAATCGAAAATTGATTGGTTAATTAATATTTAATAACAATGTCTACTAACAATGAAAACTGTCTGTTCGTCTGTCCCAAGTGGCAATTTACAACGATGGATGAAAATTTATTAAGTGTTACTGTTTTTAAAGAGAATTTAATCGGTTTTTGATGATGTAAATAATTCAGTTTATTGTGTGAAATGTTTGTCAGTTAATTTCAGTAGTATTATGTTTGGAGAGAAACATAATGAAGGAATAGGCATTTATGTATATGCTCTGCTTTCTACGGTTTGACGATTTAGAGAAAACTCCAGATAAAACTGAACGCGATTAGTACATTTGTCTCACTATTGCTATGAAATATTAACATTGTTAACAATGAACCATATGGTTTAGAATTTTATATATTCTTATTTATTAGAGGCCATCTGACAGACAGACACACATACAGTAGTTGTTATTTCAAAATTATTAAAGACAGTAGTAAAAATTATTAAAGAACCCTTTTTAATAATTTTTACTACTGTCTGACTAAGGAGCTCGTGGCTAAATAATTCGACCTTCCGGGTTCAGCCTCGCTTGCCGAGGTTGGTCTGTGGATAGGTGACCATCTGTCATAGGGAGTTTCCTCCGTGCCTTGGAAAGCACGTAAAGCCGCTGATCCCGGCTGTCATTTGTAGATCTTTGACAGTCGTTACTGGTAGTCAGAAGCTCTAAAGTCTGACTACCAGTTTTACCACGGGGCATCGTATTACTCTGTTACTGGGTTGTGGAGGTCCGATAGTCAGTCGCTCTGTGTAAAATACTGATATTGAGCTGGATCTGGTTTGACTGGAAGTCGACCACATTATAGTTGGGAAAAGGCTAGCTAGATGATGAACTGTCTGACTGAGGGGTGGGGTATTTGTCATATGGGTATTTCTGGAATGAACCATTCCTAGTTTTACGCGGACGAAGCCGCCGACAATGGCTAGTCACGTATAAATTCCTGGTATTGTAACCTTGGTTACAAAACATTAGCTAAACGTTATTATTTGTAATTCATTAACCAAACACCAATTAATGTTCATGTTAAATAATTTTCCATTTTCCATTAATCGCTGACAAATTGTACTTGTGTTTATCTAATTAAAATAAGGTTATTAATTGTTTGTTAGATATTAGTCATAATAATTCTGAATAATGAAACATTGCTTTGTAAATTCTAATCTCCTATAATATTTCATAAGTTAATCTGTTCAATTTAAAATAAAATAAAAAGTATCGAAAAACCTGTACAACACTTAAAAACTGGTAGTAGTTGAGTCTTCAGTAGCCATCACTTTCATGGCCACTGAAGACTGAATTACTGAAGCCATTTTGATAAAACAAGTCTTAGAACAAATGCTTTTTTTTTATCGTGGTAAAATCATCAAATGAGGCCTCCCACCCCGGGCAGGGCGGGAGGGACTGTCAGACTTGTACTGACTAAAATCCACGGTGTCCTTCAATAGCCCTTTATGTTCCAGGGTCACGGTGATGGTATAAGACCCGCGGCCTTAGAACAAATGCTGGTACCTAAACAAACTTTATTTTAAAAAAACTACAGTAACACAGACAGATACATGTTTTTTTTTGTTCATATTACTATTAATTTTTTATTTAAAGTTTGTACTTAATTTTAGTATTTTAGAATTTGTTCAACAAGTTACAAAATAAAACAAAGAATTCTTAAATCTGAGAGACACAGACAGAACTGTCAAGCTTATAACGCCTCCACTTTTTGCGTCGGGAGTTCTGATAATTCCTCCATCACTCATTAATCCATAATATTATGCGAAAAAGATGGCTAAAGCAATTTTGATAAATTTTACGAACTATTTTATGAACATCTCAAGGGTCTATCTCTGTACGAAAATTCATCATCGAATAAATACAATCGGGCAACAGCTATCAACCTGATATAAAATCAATAAGAAAATATTACAATATTTCTCAACGAATCCCAATAAAGCTTTAAATGAACCAAGACATTTTAACTGATCCGTCGCAAAACAGTAGGATCTTAACCGTGACGTAATCACTTACAAAATAATCAAAATTGAAAGCTTAAAATGAACGAAAAGGACTTGTAGAGAATCAAATTAAAGGGAAGTTTTCGCTAGAACGGTCTTTATACAATATACGACGAATTTGGCAATACCGAAGTTATAGAAAACTAGGTTTTGCTGCGGCTTTGAGCTTAAGTTACTTTTACGCTTTGCATGATTCAAGAATCGAATCTCGGATCCCACGTTTGGCAGTCGTTCTTGCAATATATGAGGCACGCACTTCAGAAGCATAGGTCCAAAAAGGTTAAAAAAAACATTTACGAAACACGTTTATCATCTGCCTCGTATTTTCCCAACTATATTGAGTATATTCCAGTTTAACCAGATGCAGCTGAATATCAGTATCTTACATGGAGCGACTGCCAATCGGACCTCCACAACCCAGTAACTGGGTAATATGATACCTCATGGTAAGATTCGTAGTCACACATTTAGATTTTCTCACTAACAGTAACGACTGTAAAAGATCTACAAATGACAGCCGGGACTAACAAATAAAATCAAATATAGCAGTGGAAACATTTTTTCCTACTCCTCCACTATTCTTTTCTGATTAATTTCGTTGCAGGACCCAAGACAGGTAAATTCATTCTCCGGGACACGTCGAGCTTCATTGTCTCGGCGCTTTTCTGGTGGTTGCCACTGTTGATTCTGGCTCTCAGGAGTTGCAGTGGTTTGGGAACAGTGTGATGGGTTTTTCCCATAAAAAAAAAGCCGGGACTAACGGTTTTACTTGCTTTCTGAGCCGCGAAGGAAACTTGCTATGACAGATTGCCAAGTGTGGTCTGTGTAGGTGACCACCTACACAGACTACACTTGGCAAGCTCGGCTTAACCCGGGAGATCGGCTTGTGTGGCTGTAATTATTTAGCCACGAGCTTCTCAAAACACAAAGATTAGCATGTTTTATAATAATTTTAAAATCGGTCATCAATACCAAACAGCAATTGCAATGCTTGTTTTTTAATACAGCAATAGCAAACGATTCTATATTCAGTAACGCAAATCGCACAGTGTTGATGTCTACCAACGCTCTCAGAAATAAATGCGCATAAAAATGGCAGGTATAAACAGCTGATTTCGGATTCCGTTTTTCGCGTATACGTTTCCCACAAATCGGGAGATTTTTAGATTCGCTTCGAGATACGCACTTATCATTTGGATTGGTTCCTTGTACGGTAGATGTCTTATTTGATATACAAATATATTAAGCTGAGAGGTTTTTCTTGTGGTTAAATGTTGTTTTAGTTGAACATACTTAAACTTACATCTTTTCCTTCTTAACATTAAAAGATACTCATGACTTACTTATTAACTTTAACACTTAAAACACTTGACCGCCTCGTTGATCTAATAATCGCAATAATGACTGGTGAGCATGAGGTGTCTGGGCAAAGGGTTGTTTTTTGTTTTGCCAGGCTCGCGAGACTGCCTAACCAAAGGGCTATTGAAAGATCACCGTAGATTTTAGTCAGTACAAGTCTGACATTTCCTCCCGTCCCGCCCTGGGCGGGAAGATTCATAGGATGATTTTACCATAGAACCACAGAGCCTGGATTTCTTTTATCGCTATAACTGAAGATTTGACAATCCTTGTCCTGAACCATATTTATTTATGACCGTATATTTTTAAAGTTGGACAACTGTCCCTAGTTAAGACCCATGTTCCAACTAGTTGGACAGAACAGTTGGACCACTGCCCCGCACTTCTAAAACGACAGATAATAATACTTGTACATTTGTTTGACCAACAAATACGGTTAATTCAAATTAAATAATGCATAAATGAGTTTCATACAAATTATTGGCCACATTATTTAATTACCGAAATGGAATTTTAAGTAAATTAAATGAAGTATTATTAATTAATGGCATAAGTTGAATATTGTTTAATGTTATTTGTTATAAGTTTATATGAATGTGGTTTAATTTATGTTTTTATTTAACATTTATAAGTTATGTTAATGGGACATTGGGTTATCGTTAGTAATAAATATTTTATTTATAAAAATCTAGAGTGACGACACGGTACGCAAAGTGGCTGAGCGATTGTCGCGGGTTCGAATCCCGCGCGGAACAAGAATAAACTGCAAGTAGTTTTTTTTTTTAATATTCCACAACTATCACACAACGCCATCTAGTCCCAAGCTAAGCAGAGCTTGTGTTATGGGTACTAGACAACTGATAAACATACTTATATATTTTCTAAATACATACCTATTATAGATAAATTACACCCAGACAGAGAACAAATGATCGTGCTCATCACACAAACATTTGTCCTGGGTGGGAATCGAACCCACGACCTCCGGCATAGCAGTCAGGGTCACTAACTACTCTAGACCAACAGGCCAGTCAGTTGGTTGGCTGTTGGTTTATGTCAGTTTAAATGTTTTTAAACGCACCTACGATATAGGAGAAATTCGAAACAATGTCTTATTTAAAAAGGTCCACCGCTTTTAGGTACATTTTCATATACCGAACGGAACTTATTGTGATAATTGGAGTGATCCAATGTCAGCTTAAGATAATTCCATGTCGATAAGTGCGGACACTTCCTAAATATACCCACAAACTTTATTAAAACTCAAGGTCTATAAACACTTAACACCAATCAAAAACAGCATCTATTGTTCACCCCTTAAACCGTACAACTTTACCAATATTTTAACATTAAATGGCGCAAACCTCTTTCAAAACTGAATTTATTAAAGCCTTCCTTAGTAATCTAGAGCTCAACTTACGCGTTCTAGCTTGATGGGCATTATAGTCTTGCCCGTCGAGAGTACTGTCCCGGAAATTTATACTACGACCACCCCATTTTCACCCCGTTTCACCCCTTTACCTCTGACGTCATGACTGTGGACTAGTGAACTATTTTAGTCAAGGTACTGTTTGTGGGTATTACGTTTCATTTCTTTTTTTTTGTTGGTAAAGACACTGTTTTTAATTGCGAATTGAAGTGGTTAATTAAACTATTATTTAATACTAGCGGCCCGTCCCGGCTTCGCACGGGTGGAAGTAGGTATCTCTAAAACCCGGTCCCGATAGATACGAACACAACAAAAAAATAATTATCCTAATCGGTCTAGCCGTTTTCGAGTTATGAGCTTAGCAACACATTTTGCGATCCATTTTTATATTATAGAAGATAGATAGAAAGGAGATATCAATGTAACGACGTGCTCGATTTTAGCTGGAAGTTTTTACTTCCGCCTAAAATCGAGCTCGTCGTCTTATTCACTTGTTCATCACGGGCCATAGAGATTTCAATGTTTTCTTAAACACTTGTATGGCCTTTAAACTAACATAATTATTTGGAGTACAAACTAACATACTAACAACTATATCCATTTTCATCGAAGAAAGACGTATTCCTGTTTGAGCACTTATCAATGTTTTGACAAGTTGCTCAATCGGGAACACAAATATAATTTAAATCTATTTCCATTAGAGCAAATACGGTTTAGTTGCTTCAGTGTCCAGTAGCAGTAGATATTTGTATGTTTAGATGACAAATAAATAATACTTTTATAATTTTATTGACAGGCCTGTTGGTGTTGTGTTTAGTGACCCTGACTGCTATGGCGGTGGTCGTGGGTTCGATTCCCACCCAGGACAAACGTTTGTGTGATGATCATGATCATTTGTTCTGTATCTGGGTGTTCCTTATTTATAATATTAATGTATTTAGAAATATATAAGTATGTTTATTAGTTGTTCAGTACCCATAACACAAGCTCTGCTTAGCTTGGGACTAGATGGCGTTGTATGATAGTTGTAAAAAGAAATACGCGAGTTCAAAAAATATATACATGTCGAATTGAGAACCTTCTCCTTTTTTTTCGTCGGTTAAAAACCAAGCAAGTGGAATTGTCAACAGTTAATGCATGGGTCGCGGGACTGTCTCATCAGGCAACCGTGACCCTGGAACGTAAAGGCTTATTGAAGGACACCGTTGATTCTAGTCAGTACAAGTCTGACAGTCCCTCCCGTCCTGCCTTGGGTGGGTAGACACAATCGATGATTTTACCACGTTAAAAAAAAGGCACTAATTTCAAAATAAGAGATTTTTCAAAAACCAATTTTCTGTATAAACGTCTGTGATCCAGCTGGGTTATTTATTATTTAAATATTATCCTTTACCATCCGTTCGTGGACCCTAATTGAAAAGCCATTACGTAGGGCCGCCATAGGGAAGGGAAGAAAAGGGTTTTATAGATTAGGAGTGGAGATTATAAAGGATTTACTTATAACTGTTTAAAACAAATTAATGTTGTGGTGTTATTATGTCGTTAGAAGACAGTTATGCGGTGGAGGAACACTTTCTGTGAGGCTCAAAAAGCTGTCAGCAAACGTATGGGGTATTACACTTTTTTTTTTGCGTGGAAAATCATCAAATGAGGCCTCCCCACCCCGGGCAGGGCGGGAGGGATTGTCAGACTTGTACTGACTAAAATCCACGGTGTCCTTCAATAGCCCTTTATGTTCCGGGGTCACGGTGATGGAATAAGTCCCGCGACCCCGGCAGGCTTTGGCGCTCTGTGAGGGGACCCCGTCATTATGCTGACGCTCTTTGAGGCGCGCGTGGAACTCGACGCGCCGTCGACCCGGGTTGTAAGGAGCTGTCAGCAAACTTATGGGGTATTATACTGGAAATTAATAAACTATCTCGGGGACTATTCATATCCCGATCTTTGTAACTAATCAACGACCAAAGACTATCTATGTCTTAAAGACAGCCAGGTTAGCGCAGTGACTAAATGATCGACAGCTGCGGGTTAGATCCCCGCACGGAACAAATGAAAAATGTTTTATTCAATAACACATTTGGTTTAACAATATTAGGTTGACCTCTCCTTTTAAGTGTGAAAACACCTGTGCCAGGAGTGGCCGCTCTCCCTTAACTTGTTTACATTTTTGTTTAAATGTATCTTCTTAATAACGTATTAACTTATAATTAATCTATCTATCTATCTATACATATAATAAAATAGTAGGAAAGTCAAAACTGTACATTGAATATTTTTTTAAAAGAATACTTGGGGTGTGATCTACAATCGATACCGAAGCCAAAAATATAGTTTTTAGAATTTTTGTCTGTTTGTCTGTTTGTCTGTTTATCTGTTTGTCTGTATGTATGTCCGGGATAAACTCAAAAAGTACTGGACGGATTTGAATGATTCTTTTTTTGTTGTATAGGTATTAAGTCTGGTCAAAACATAGGCTATAATTTATTTTGAAAACTTGAACAACTGGCGCAGAACCGCAACAGACCAGCTAAACTATAAGAGATACAAAAATGGTTCAATAGCAAAAATTGTTCCACGTGATGAGCATTTTCTGCTGACAGAATTAGTTTGAAGATCTGGAACACCTGATGTGGAACTCCAAGAGCCCAGCTACACTATAACATATACAGGAATAACGTCTCTGCAAAGTTGTTCGCCCTGATGAGCACTCTCTGTGGACATATAAAAATTGAAGATCTGGAACACCTGATGTGGAACTCCAAGAGCCCAGCTACACTATAACATATACAGGAATGACGTCTTCGCAAGAGTTGTTTAGCGTGATGAGCACTCTCTGTTGACGTATAAAAATTGAAGATCTAGAAGACCTAATGTGGAACTCCAAGAGCCCAGCTACCCCGCGGTGGTGGACGCCCAACGGCGTCGGACGTCACAAGACGATCTCCGGCCACCGTAGGCGCGGGCATGCGGGCGGCGAGTAAAGGGCAACTCGCCGTCCGACCATGGATGGCGCGTCGTGTTCCACGCGCGCCTTAAAAAGCGTCAGCATAATGACGGGGCCTTCTCTCAGAGGGCTAAAAGCCTGCCGGGGTCGCGGGACTTATACCATCACCGTTACCCCGGAACATAAACGGCTATTGAAGGACACCGTGGATTTTAGCCAGTACAAGTCTGTCAGTCCCTCCCGCCCTGCCCGGGGTGGGAGGACTCATTTGATGATTTACCACGAAAAAAAAAGAGCCCAGCTACACTATAACATGATTTTTTTCACCTGGGCGTGGATGGCTATCTTCGAAACTATGAGGAATATCGAAAAATGTTGAAGACTCCTTTCAACAATTCTGGGAAGTAATCATATACGGCAAACTTAAGAAAAACGTATAATTGAAAAAAAACTGATCAATCTTCAAGGCGATGACTGTATTCGAAACTTAAGTTAACCTTTTCTTCTTTGAAATCATGCTTATTTTTGTTCAACTCAACGCCCAATTGAAAAATTCAACCTGTAAAGGAATGACGTCTTAGAAAGAGCTGTTCAGCCTAATGAGCATTATCTATTGATGTATTAAAATATAAGATTTGGAACACCTGATGTGGAAATCAAAGTTATCACTAATTTCACGGACTGATTTTCGATGACGATTAATATATTAATAAAAATTTTATTCTACTGGCCAAACTCCCATGAATTTTTTACCCGGGCTTTTGGAGTCGGGTATTAGACTTTTCAGATCTTCGATTTTGCCGACCCCATTGTCGCTGGCATAAGCAACAAGATCCGCGTACGAAGTCGCGGGCAGAAGCTAGTACCATATAAAAGAATGAGTTACGCTGTGAGTATGTGTGCGAAGTTGTGAGTGCCTATGTGTGTGTGTGTGTGTGCATGTGTGTGAGCGAATGAGTGAGTGTGTGTGAGTGTATGTGTGGGTTTGTGGGTGTGAAATATATACGAGACACATTTCTATAGTAATGTTTCATTTTGTTTTTATATAAATTTATAGATATAACAAGTGTATACACAATGACAGATTAAACATTTTTATTTATGTGTATGATCTGCAAGTATAGGAGTTCTGAGTCTGGGTGTTTGTGTATATCAGTTTTTATGTCTGCAAACCCACTCAAGATAGAATAAATGTCTAGTGACAGACATGTCCAATTAGAAGCCAAAACAAAGGAACGGTATTTGGATTAAGATAGAATCGTTAGTAAGAGGGCTAATTTTACTATTTTTTACCACAGAAAAAAGATAAAGTCACAATGTTAGCTATTATTATAGGTAATATTGCGATAATAAATTATAATCAAGTGTGATTATTGCAAGCATTTTTTTAAAATAAATACACTAACAATTTAAAAAAAGGCACTAATTAGCATAATTTACAAATTCAAAAAGATGGTTTACCAAAACGTTGATAAATACTTAACGCTTCCGAGTTTTTTATCAGTATGTAACCGTATTCCTCAATAAACTTTGACTCCGTAGTTTTCGTCGTCCGTAACTTTTGGCCAAAATAAAACTTTCTTAGTATGTAACGTAACATCAGCAACTTTGTGAAACTATGCCAAATTTTAACTCTGCAGGGAAAACTTTTACAAAGGAAGGCATTTAATATGTCACAGATAAGTTGGGACGGGTGCAATATTGTATACTGTCAGGAATCTCTTTTTTCTAGGATTATCCCATCAGGATTTTTTTAATTTACGTTTTTGGAACTTAACATAATTGTATAACTAGAAGAATCTAAGTTAATAACAATACAATACCCTGCTTATCTTACTAATAAATAATTTATTATAAATGCCAAAGTTTATTTTATTTTATTGTATTTGGGTGGCTTACAGCTAACAATACATAAGTAGATAATGAGTTGAAGAACGATCAGCCATTTAAAAACCTCCACAGTTAGCAGAAAAAATACTGTTGTTGAACACAAAACAGAAACAAAACATGGTCATAATAGTACTTACACAATATAAAGACACCAGCACACCAAGCTGTCCCAATCTGTCAACATCCATTAATAGATTTTAAACCTTATAACAAAAGTATAAGGCCCAAATTAAATAATATAACATCAATACCTGTACGATAAACTGTGTGAGCGTAGGGGCACGTAGAGGATTTCTCAAACGTGAATGCCGATTGAATATTCATTATTTATGGTTTATAATGATATCTCTTACACAAAATTTACCAAACAGATTTCGAATACGTTCCCGTGGTTTAATTTTGGACTCGTTTGTTTTTTTTATTTTTAGCGTGGAAAACTCATCAAATGAGACCTCCCACTCAAGAAAGCAGGCAGGAGGGACTGTCAGACTTGTACTTAATCCACGGTGTCCTTCAACATCCCTTTACGTTCCGGGGTCACGGTAATTCGTTAATACCGCGACCCTGGATTTTGGGTTAGTAAGGAGCATTTCAAATCACAATCATTACTCTTACAGAAACAATACAATGACAATGTTTATCTCATATATACCTACGTATATAAAACCCTTATATATGATCAGCTACACGCACCGGCAAGCGCAGCGTAGGACGTCCACTCACTAGGTGAGCAGACGATCTTATGAAGGCCACAGAATCACGCTGGATGCAGGCCGCTTACAACCGGTCCTACTGGAAGTCTAAAGGGGAGGCCTATCTTCAGCAGTGGACGTCTTACGGCTGATATGATGATGATGATGATCAGCTTTTAGTACAAAAGCCCTGGATGGTCCCTATGTACAATGTGAAGTAGTAATAGTACTGTTCGCAGCAATCGTATATGTCTCTGTTGCGGTTTTAGATTCAGGCGAGGATTGGAAACAGTGGCGAATTTGGTATAACATGAATGCTTGCCAAAGGAGAAGAAAATATATGACACCATCGTTTTCGGCGAACTTATTGCCAAACTGTAAATTAATCTGACTGAAACCGAGGGCAAAAGCTAGCTTTTGAAAGTACACATTCCTTTCCAACTGTATCATTAGAATAATACCAAGCCGACTAATGTATCTGAGAACTTATATATTATATTGCCAACCCAAAAAAATATCCTTAAGTTACTTCAGTGACCAAATTCGCCAAGAGTACTAAATAAAATAGACCGAAATTCACAGAGCTATAAAAGAAAGAAAATTAGTTACTTTCTTTCTTTCATTCTTTCTGTTGGTACCAGTCACAATGTACGAGCGATATCATCAGACAGGGTACATGTAAAAATTATGCTCATACGTCTCCCTGCCAAACTCGAACATTTTTACTACGTGGTGCTTTCGAGTAGGGATGGGACAAGAGTCGATGTTTTGTCGGAAAAGTTATCGATAGTTTTTTTTTTATAACGAGTCTTGCGTTTATTTTATAAAGTGTGTTTTTTTGTGCAGTAATAAAGTTTTTCTTTTCCACATTATTAATTTTTAAAAATGTTGCTGGTCTCCTAATAATAAAAAAAGTACATTACCAACTATTTAATTTTAAAAGATAATGAAGTTAAAACAGTTATTTCTACAGTTACGGTTATAATGTCTTTTTATAGCAATCGTTTCTTTCATTGTTAATTAAAAGCACACAGCAAGGTTACATTGTTTTTGTAAAATACATTGTATGTAGATCAAAATATGAAAATGTTGCATAAAACATGCAAGTTATGTGACAATTTTAGTGCACAATAAAATATACTCTATCTTTCTCCATACATCAATACCTCACAGCCATCTTATACTACCAAGAACGATGGTCTATATCTCTTTTAGATGTTTACCAACCACATAAAGGTAGCAGTTCAAAGTTTAAGACCTAAAGTACTATAAAACGAAGTGTTACGACCTACACTACAGGACAGGAGCATAGTATACAGTAAAAGTCACCAATATGTTATATTGGAAAACTTTATGATACTTGAGTCATAAAACGAAATAACTGTGGATTGAGCGGTTCATGGAGAATAATCTTAAAGTACTGTTGTTTGTTTTAAGATATGGAAGCGCTGTTCATTTTTGAAGGCGATCGAAATTTTGAAATATAGTGATTTTATGGCGGATATTATTAAGTCGTTTTTTTTTAGTGGCATCTCACAGGTCAACCTAGAGGAGGTTCTGAGTTGCTTAACCGGACTTTTTTGTGAATGCCGGGGGCTTAGGCCGCTTTCACATTAGGACCTTAGCAGTGCAACAGTAGCGCGTCAGAAGCACATTGCACTAAAGTTACGTGTGACGTCACCCCGCGCGAAATAATGCCACGCGGCGTGACGTCACACGTTAATTGTAATAGGCTGTTGTGCTGTGTTTAATAGGCTGCTCTTTGTCATTTTTGGTCTAATTTACAAATAAAAAAAAAACGTATCCCTTATTTTAGAATAATCTAAACACGGACTAATTACATTTTTTAGGGCAACTAGCTTATTAAAAAAATATATAAACAAAGCTAGGGAGTGTTTTGAATTGAATATACTCCTTTTTGGTATGGTCAGGTAAAAAAGTTAAAGTCGTGAGATAGCAAAGGCAAACAAAAAAAAAACATCGATATATTTTGTTTATAATTTTCCCCACCCTACGCCAATTTATTACACAAATGTGTGTATATTTGGTACACGCTGAACTCGGGAATCCTTTTTTACTAATACGCCATAGATTAGAGTGAAAGCATAGTGATGTGCAGTATTAATTTAGGGTTACTGTGACGTGAAGATAAAAATAATATACAACACTGTAGAAGATAAATAATACTATGTATAACAAAGCTTTAGGTGGTTTAGTAGTTTGAACACGTTTATCTATGGAACCGCTACGCTAGTCGGATTTAAAAAACACCTTGTGCATGTGATAACATAATACTTATCTCTCGTTTAGCACTACCGGTCTAGTGGTCACAAGTACGACTGTCGAACAAGAAGTCCTCGGTTCGATTCCCGGGTTAGATAAAGTATTATTAGATTTTTCCACAGTACATTTCGTATGAGTAGAGTTAAGAGAAAGAAAGTCAAGTATTAGTGAGTTTGGTCGCGGGACTTATACCATTACCTTGTCCCAGAAACATAAAGGGCTATTGAAGGACACTGTGGATTTTAGTCAGTAGAAGTCTGACAGTCCTTTCGCTCTCCCACCAAGGGAGGACTTATTTGATGATTTTACCATGCAAAAAAAAAAAGTATTAGTGAGTCTGACAGTCCCTACCACTCCACCCAGTGGACTTATCTGAACATTCTACCTCCTCCAAAAGAAAATGTGGTAGTAGAACGATACATAGAAGAATATATAAGTTACTAAGTTTTCTCTCCGAATATACAATGTAAGTTAATGTAACGAGTATTTCGTGAGGAAATGTTTAAGATGGCCTTACATAGTAAGGTAGTTTGGTTTTATGACTTAAGTATTTGTGCTCATCTGCATTCTGTATTTTAGAAGCAAGTTTTATGTAGCCTTTAGACCTGGAGCTATGCGGTAATAACTAACGGTAAGGTGTTGAAAGGGCGCAGGCATCCGGGCGGCGAATAAAGGGCAACTCGCTTCCGACGACGATATATTACTAGACTCCTAATAACAGGCGACCGCTGTCTGTCAACACAATTAGGCAAAAAAGTCTTATATCCGTCTTATTTCGACCATTCCTGTGAGCCGTAAAAATACCTTGAGACAGAACAGACTTTGAGTTAGCCAATCACAACGCAGTACCCCGTTCCCCTCACTTGCGTAGTACCTCAGCGTGTTGACAGAATAGTTTTTGTTCCTTAGATCGTGCATGCGGAGTCTAGTAATATATCGTCGTTGCTTCCGACCATAGACCATGCCCGGGTCGACAATGCGTTGTGTTCCACGCGCGCCACAAAGAACGTCAGCATGATGACGGGTCTTTAGAGGGCCAAAGCCTGCCGAGGTCGCGAAACTTACCGAATTACCGTGACCTTGAAACGTCAAGGGCTATTGAAGGACACCGTGGATTTTAGTCAGTGCGAGACTGACAGTCCCTCCCGCCCTGCCCGGGGTGGACTGATTTGAAGATTTTACTACGTACAAAAAAAGATGTTGAATGGGAGTTCGCGAACGCTGTATTTTTTTTTTCGTAGAATATGCCGACAATTTGATAAAGACCATTATGTATTCCATCACTGATGACACCCAAGATAAACTTAGAAAGTACATAAATGCTTTCATCATCATCCCACTGCTGGGACACAGGCCTCCTCTTTTGAGTGGGCCATAATCCACCACGCGGGCCCAGTGCGGGTTGGCAGATGTCATATGTCTTCGAATTTAATGGTTCTAGGACATGCCGGTTTCGTCGCGATGTTTTCCTTTCACCGTTTTGAGAGCTGCGGTGATGAAATAAATTACATAAAGTAATACGCCAGGCTGGGTTCGAACCCACGACCTACAACCCGTAAGTACGTTATTGGTGAGGTTTTTTAGAAAGGTCGTAACTTGCAACCTACGTGCTTGTATGACCAGATGTATGAAAGTGAATGAGGCAAAAGGAGTGTGTACGGTTCCTTATAAATGTATACGTTCTACAGTTTCTGCTTAACCCCTTAAAGGTGTGTGCTTATGTATAATAATAATATTCCACAACTATCACACAACGCCATCTAGTCCAAAGCTAAGCAGAGTTTGTGTTATGGGTTCTAGACAACTGATAAACATACTTATATACACTTGAGAGCAATAAAATCGCACACCTTGACTTTTTTTGTAAAGGCAGTTTTTTTTCATGAATCTGAATAAATATTTAAAAAAACACATGCACCAATTGAAAGTCTACTTCATTGCCTTTCTAATGATATCAAATACCAGTGTAAAAAATACCCATAAGAATATTTATGGCACAAAAAACGGGTAAAATTACTCAATTTCGCTTAAGATAAAATGAAAATCAAACTCAAAATTCTTGATCAAATTGTTTATCAATAAGGTGTATTTGCTGTATTTTCCCTCCCCTATCCTTAATTACAGCTCATTAATTGTACCATGAAATCTTGCGGTATAGGGTTCCACTCCTCTTCAATGGCAAGTTGAAGCTCTCGGAGGCGCGTAGGAGCAGGGCTTCCTGCTCGAACTCTTCTTTTTAAGTCATCCCAGACATGCTCAATCGGATTGAGATCAGGACTACGAGCTGGCCACTCCATCGCGGTGATTTCAACGTCGTCCATGTAGTCGCAAACTGTTCTAGCGACATGCGGTCTCGCGTTGTCGTGCATTAGGAGAAAATCTTCTCCCATAAGCCACGCAAGCGGCCTCACATGTCCTTCGAGCACTTCTTCGACGTATCGTGCAGCCGTCAAACCTCTCGATCTTGGGCCGGTATTCGCCCCAGTGATGAATACAATATCAGTTTTAGTGTCCAAGATTATGCCACCATAAAACATACACAATCCACCGCCAAAAGCCACACGTTCGCTTATGCAGCATTGTGAAAATCATTCTGATGACCCTCTGTAGACCCTAGAGCGTCCATCATGACCATGTAGTGTAATTCTGCACTCATCAGAGAACATAACAGACCGCCATTGGTCATACGTCCAATTTAAATGTTCCCTGGCAAATTGTAGTCGGCCTTGTCGGTGAGCTGTGCTCAATTTGGGACCAAGTCTTCTTCTGACTGTCCACCGACTTATGCTGAACCACAGTTCTAGTTGAACCGCATTCTGTTGCCGATTTCTTAAAGACCTAAAACCGACCCTTGTATACCTGCGGATAAGGGGTGCAAGTAGTGACAATGCTAACGGGTGAATTTGGGGAATTTGGTGTACGGCTGGTTTCTGCAAGTTACGTGAACGTCAATGATTTGAATTTTGTGTTTTTTTAAAGCTAAGATTGTATTCTTATATTTGCCTAATTATTTATACCCAGTATCTTTAGATTTAAGAAAAAAACAATTATAAACCAAATAACAAGGGGTGTGCGATTTTATTGATCTCAAGTGTATTTCTAAATACATACATATTATATATAAATTACATCTAGACACAGAATAAATGGTCATGCTCATCACATAAACATTTGTCCTGGGTGGGAATCGCTCCCCAGCGGTCAGCGTCACTAACCACCAGACCATTGGCCAGTCAAAAATTATGTTTTATTAAAACCACTTTTTCAACTTTCAATCTGGATTTAATCTAACTAACAACAAAAACCTGAAACGATAAATGCTAAAACACCCGACAAATGTTATTACAAATACATAATATATTACGTCGAACGAACCCTTGTAATATGATTCTAATAATTTATCTAAGCTTTCACAAGCAGTCTAGGTTAGATCGTAAAAAGTAGGTCTAGCCACAGAATAGATACGTACAGAAGGCGAGCTTCACATCGCATAACTATACTGCTGGGACAGGTCTCCCCACTGTTACATAGTCATTTGATCCTTAAATAGTGACATTATAGAATGATGTAATAATACAGTTGTTGGGCCAGAAAATTCATAAAAAAAAATCCAATGATGCAGTTAAAAGCGCACCTGTTGTTGACGGTTTATAAGTGCTCTCATGGGCCTATGTGAAATAAAATTATTTGATCTGATATTAATGTTTTCATCAAAATCGGCCTCTAGACTCCTTTCAGTATTTTTTGCTATTCCTCATACTTTCGGTTTTAGCCATCCACCGTCCACGGTTGGAAAATTAAACCTGTATTATAACGCAGGATCAGTGTGTTCCTTCACCGTTTCGAAGCAGCGGCTATGGAAGAAATTACACAAAGATAACTAAAACCTGGCTTCAAATCTACGACATATAGGCCGGGACTGTTACCGCTGCATCACTAAGACTCGGGTCAAACCACCACTAATATTACCACTACAAACAAAGATAGCAATAGCAATATCGAACAAATGAGTTGCACCTGCTGTATGTCAAGCGTGTCTATGTGTGCGTCACACACGTCAGTCGTCAGTCAGTCACATCTTAAACAATGTCAGTCGTGGGTAGAAATGTATAAATTTCCTGGACATATTGGTGCATTGAATAAACGCCCGATAAATGCCGTAAACCCCGTATAAACGTCCTTTGCCAATGCTTTTTGTCCAGTTTAGTTCCTGCTTATTTTTTACCAAACAATTACTTGTTTTTACAGAGCATTTGTTTGGGCGTAAACTCATTTGGCCCATACGCCAACTTTATGCCCATTTTGTTCAAATATATTATTGTCTTCTACCCATCTCTAGTACTAAGTTCGCTTGCACTCGCCGTACATGAACCGTGTCAATGTGTGCGTGCGTTTTCGGTATTTGTTCTGGATTGTATTTCTGTTCTATTCTCCGGTCTAACAGTCCAGTGGGAATACAAGGAGGTACAGTTGGGATAGGACTGAGCGGTTATATATTTATGAGCACGTGTATATGATTTATTTATGGAGTGTGCTGGACATGTGTGTATAGTAGTGGATGTAAAATTGCATTTGAACAAAGTAAAGACGGTTATTGGAGGAATATTGGAAGAGTGGAACATATTGGTAGTGTTTGTGCAGTCAAAGAAATAGTACTGTTTTTTATCTTTTTTTTTTTAATAGTATAACAAAACCACATTATTTGCTGCATTGGAATTAGGCAGAAACAACAAATTATTTCCGTTGGGTCCCACTTTTGAATCCCACTTGAATATTTTTCCCGTTGGATCCCACAAAAATTAAAATGTAATCTCGTTGAATCCCATAACAAAAGAAAAACTTTTTATTCCCATTTAATCCCAAAAACTATTGCTGTTGGATCCCACATGCTTTAAAAAATCTGAAAGCGAGTACTTTCAACGACAAAATTGCTTTTGTTTTAGTCTTTTTTTAATACAATTCATGAATTACTAACAGAGAATAAATCTTTTAAATAAAGGTAACAATTTTCTTCTGATATGTACACATGATGTTATAACGTAGAATTCAACGGGAATAAAAAATAGGATTCATAGGTGATACCTAAAAAATGGGATCCAAAAGGGCGATTCAACGGGAATAAATCGTATTTTTCTCTATTATTAAAATGTTTTTATTTTTTGACGAGCTGCGCGGTTTACTCTTGAATCACGCATTGAAAAAAATTGTAAATGACCAACCTATGTTTGAAATCTGGATGTTTGTGTGTGTGTCACAATATCTAAATGTTTGTAACGCACTCATGAGTCAGCAGAAATTGGCGATTAGACTGACAAACTTCAACAAAATGGTTCTTGATATTTTCTTTTCATTCGTTACAATAAAGAATATTTTTTACGACACGCCTGAAACCTACTCTTCATTTTCGTACTTGTTTTTCAGATGTTCAATTATTTTTTTCTAGACACACTTTATTGGTACGTGTGATATTGAACGTTTTTGTGTAAGAACTAGAACTATCATAATTCTAGAACTATATATATTCCACTGTTATTCGGTATTCGGCCTAGCAGCTACTTTTATCGCCGAATACTTTGCAATATTCGGCCGAATACCAAATATTAAATCATGTTGTATTTATATTTAATCATCATCATCATTGGCATGCAACGTGGCAATGCTGCCAGCGTTCTGGTTTCTGCGGGGCAATTCTCGGTTTTGGAGATGGTGTCGAACTCGGCAAAAAATTCTAATGAGGTCATTTTTTCGACTAATTTTACTGAACTCTAACGTTAGCTTTCGACAAATGGCGAATTTGACATAGCATCTTTTAAAATTTGTCGTTGACAGAGATGTGGACGAATTCTTTGACGCCCTTTGAATGTTTTTTTTTACATAATTATTATTACAAGTAAGTTTCTATTTAATTTTAGTATTGTTGCTAATTGTAAATTAATCTTAAATCATGTTAAAAACATTTTTTAACAGATTTGATTTGATTTGCTTATTTAGCGCAGGCACGTCAATGATGCAGATCGGAAAACATCACCCGCGAAATGTGCTACTATTCGGCCTAGAGCTAAGCCGACTATTCGGCATTCGGCAAAATCAATATTCGTGGTATCTCTAGTAAAACACTATTCGTATTTTATTGTTTACAGTTGCGTTTAGTTGATTGGATCGGTAACTTATTGGCAAGAGTTTTGTTTCAATAAACGTGTGCAGTGTTTTATTGAACTATTTATTTTTGTGAATTATTTTGGTATTTATCTTTCAATAGCCCTTGAAGTTCCAGTTTACCTGATGGTACAGTCCCGCAATCCCGGCAGGTATTGGCTCTCTAAGGCGCCCATTAGACGGTCAGTCATTTCCATCAATCATGAATGATGGAATTTTTATCGTCTACAATTTTCGTCATGCAAACGTCAATCATCGCATCATACGATAGGTTTTCCGTCAGTCAAAATCTCTGCAATGGTTTTGCCATGGCAAAACCTACCGTCTAATGGGTGCCTAAGAGGGCCTCGTTATTTTGCTGACAGGTCTTTGACGCGTGGATGGAACACGAGGCGCCGCTGACCTGTGCATGGTCCGTATTCGGACGGCAAGTTACCCAATACTCGCCATGAGCATGCCCACGCAATTCCAAATGCTAATGTGGCAAAATAACACTGACAAAAAAAGGTGAAGGCCACTCGCGCCCAAATCGTTCCAATTTTCTTTCAAAGAATCTAGTCTATAGTCCACAAACGATGTCCCTCCATTAAAGCAAGTAACACACTGACTACACGAATATTCACACCCAAGAAGCTACAAAAAGGGACCTTAGAAACATTATGAGAAAATTTCCATACCGTTTTAGTAAAGTGTAGCTTTTTTCCCCTTATGTACCCTTTCAGATACCAAGTGGTGCTTTGATTGTGACAGATCCTGGGGTCCGAGAGACCCTTATTAGGTACGTGGTTATTGAAAAAGTTGGTAAAGAGCGAATTGGACTTGCTCGCGAGGGTTCTGTAACACCGTTAATAAGTTCGAGCAAAGAGTATGTTTTGTACACCTTTAATTTTTTTAAGTTCATTTTCCAAACAAAGAACCAAAAACAGTACCACTTGTTTTCAGTATTTGAGACGTAAAGTAAACTGGAACTTTGACTATTTTCAAGGAAAAAAATTGTTCCTTCTACGCACACCAGAGGCGCGGTTCCATTTTTTCATACAAGAAACGCTGTGAATACTGGAAAGACTCTGTAAAGTAAAATAGTGAAAACTCGTGGTAGGGGTGTACTGTATTTTAAAACTTTTCCTACATGTTTTTTGTATTCATTACAACTACATCCACTTATTTTTAAATAAATCACCCCTACTATAGGAATGTCTCATGTGTCATGGGTGCGTTTACAAACATACGACTCACATACACAAACGCCCAGACCCGGACCAACTACTTGCAAATCATAAAAATATTTGTTCCGTTAGGGGATCAAACGCGACACAATACGCAGCAGTAGATCGCTCAGGCACTGCGCCAACCGTGTCGTCCGCTTTTATTTTGTTTTTCTATTTCATCCTCCGCTTGTTAAAATTTGTTGCCAAAATTTCGAGCTTCTAACCAACGTCCAAGCGCGGCTTAACCATGAAGATCGACCTTCGCGGTTGTTATTTTTTAAGCACGCATACGCACTCATTTGCTCTATATCTAGCAGCCATGCCACTCTGTGTTGTGTCAAGTAGTAATTTAAATTTTACCACTAACGATTCAGATCCTTTGCGTTGCGTTGTTTCAATTATATCTACCCTATTACTACTTAGTAGCCTTTTACCCACGAAACCCTTTAGTTACGGTACCCTAAAAAGGGTCATTTGAAAGTGTCCCTTTTTGTAAAGTGATACAGGTTTAGGGACGTTCCTTCTAGTTGTGTTTAGTAAGAGTAGTGCTGTTCATATGTAAGTGTAAGTCTTAGAAATCGAGGAATGCTCTCAATATGTGGCAATTTTGTTGAATGGACAATTGAATGGCAAGGAAGGGTTATTTTATTGATGCGTTTTATAGGTAGGTACATGTTTCTTTGTATGTCTCAAGAAGAAGAGATGCTATAGGTACTTGTTTCTTTTACATCTCAAGAAAAAAAGGTGCTCGTGGCTAAATAAGACAGCGAGATTGGTCTGTGGATGAATGACCATCTGTCATAGCCAGCCAAAATTTCCGTGCCTCGGATAGCACGTAAAGCCGTTGGTTCCAGATTACATTTGTAGATCTTTGACAGCCGTTACTGTTAGGCGTCTACACGGTAAGTTTTGCCATGGAAAACCATCAATCATGAATGATGGAATTTTTATCGCCTACAATTTTAATCATTCAAACGTCAATCAACGCATTAGACGGCAGAAGCTCTAAAGCCTGACAACCAGTCTTACCAAGGGGTATCGTATTAACCAGTTACTGGGTTGTAGAGGTTAGATAAGTAGTCGCTCCCTGTAAATATTATATTCTGGAGTATCGTTTGACCTACCGCAGTTTAAATAAGATGGAAGCTATTTTGAAATCATCAATATTCTTTTAATTATTAGGAGTTAAACGGTGGATGCCAGCCGCTTTCAACCGGACCTATTGGAAGTCTATGGTACGATTCAGACCAACCGGCTCGCATTGCGCCCGCGCGCCGGGCCGGGCGGCATTTTACAATGCGGTAAAGAACATTGAAATGTATCAACAGTAATTACAGTTCATATTTGCATGCAACTTACGCATATACACGTCGTGACACTCGTGACGCGTCGCGGGATGCCGACGGAGGTAACTATAGCGCGATGCGAGCACGTTGGTCTGGGACATCTTACGGCTTATTATGAAGACTATGATGATGAAGAGGTTAATCCCTTGAAAATTGTTTGTAAATGGGATTTATAAAAGGAGTCCTAATAATATTGTGTTGTGTACAAAATATTTTTTATAAATTGTTTGTTTAGCTTCTGTTGTGGAACTAAATTACAAAATAAAATTATGAGCTCTACACGCCTGTAATACGCAAACATATTTATTTTAAGCAAATAATTAAGCGTAAAGAGTATGTTTAGTCCCTACTAACAAAGAGCGACATTTCAGTTGAAATTTGAACTCTAAGTGCTAAATCGTGACGGTTGAAAATTCACTAACACTTTCATTTAGATTTTTCTAGTGTTATGAAACTGGATATTTGTCTAGGTTAAATAAAGCAACCTCATAAATTAGGCTACCTTCATAAACAAGTAAACATTGAAATAAATTCTAGCTCGGATGTAAATAACGAAAAGATTTTGTATTAAAATAACTAGTATATCCGTAGCTTTATGATTTTTTAAACACAGCGGCACGTTTCTGGCTTTTTTATTTTTTTAGGATATTGGTATTTAAGTTGAGAGAATCCGTGACACGGAATGAAGGAACGCAGGTGTCGATTGCACAGCCACTATGCCAGCCGTGTGAATCGGCCAACCTCCTTGCCGGATTACTGCCCTGGGATCTGGAGGCGACTGCCCTCCAGTGCGTCTATGAGAGGCGCGCGGAGGCGCAGCGCCGGGGCGAGTCCCTGCTGCCTCGAGAAGTCGAGGCGTGGCGGGAAGAGCTCCGGCGCGAGCTCGGGGCAGTATGGATGGGACGATTGTCGCAACCGACGGCCGGGCACGCCGCAATAGCGGCGATAAGACCCCTCTTTGAGGAGTGGCTGGAGAGACGTCACGGCGTCCTTACCTACCGCATCCCACCCTGCCCGGGGTGGCACTATTGGGACACAGGCCTATTCTCTGTGAGAGGAAGTGGGCCATAATCCACCACGCGGGGCCACTGCGGGTTGGCAGACGTCACATATCTTTGAATTTTTGGTTCCAAGACATGCCGGTTTCCTTACGATGTTTTTCTTCGCCGTGGAGCAGTAGTGACGAAATAAATTTTACAAAGTAATGCGCCTGGTTGGGTTTGAACCCCACGACCTACAACTCGTAATTCGAGGCCAATACCACTGGGCCACTACTGCTCAAAGGTAACAGGTTCGTACCCAATTATATGACACTAAAGTGACGTACATCACATCTTTGACAACCGTCACTGACAACCCTTTATAAAAACGCGAGACGTTATGTTTTGATCATGTTTTAACAAAAAAGTTCCTTTTACAAGCCTATCTTTTATTCTCATATTATTTATAAGAAACAAATTCATAAATATTTGTTGTTACATAATCAAAAGACGTTACAAAGGTAAGACAACTGGAAGACTATAATGGGGTCATAATGATCACATTAAAGAAGGACTAAATGGGGGGAAATAGGTCGTGGTATGTGAGCACACTCCGTTGGAATGTTATCTTTGAATGATAATAATATTGTCTCTATTTTTATTATTCAGTTGGTAACCCTTTTTCAAACATGGTAAAAATCAAAATCAAAGCATTTATTTCAAGTAGGTCAGTTATGGCACTTTTGATTTTTGAAAAGACAAAAACAGTTCAAATATAGTTATGTTGCTACAGTCATACAGTACATAAAACTATGAAAGTACCGTAGATGCCCGTTCCAAGAAGTAGATCTCTATGGAGAAAAACGGGCAAGAAACTCCATGGACACTCTTTTTAGATCGCCAAAATTATTACAGAAAAAAATTACTAAGTCCTATAATTCCAGAGGCCTTATCATGAGTTTTCAGTTATTGTGACGTGAAGTAAACTGGAACTTTGAAAATAATTTCAAGGAAAAATTTGTTCCTTCTTCGTACACCAGAGGCGCTGTTCCATTTTTCCATACAAGAAACGCTGTAAATACTGGAAAGACTGTGCACGACTGTACATAAGCATAGTTGTAACGTTTTTCTTATATAACTTAACGTAGCTTACATTGTCTATTTACCTTTCCGTATGACGGAAGTTTTCATTTAAGATTGTTTAAATAAAGTATTATCAGCGTAAATAAACGCCTTTGTTTAGTATATAAGGAGGATTATGTATAAATAAAACACAAAGGAAAACCCCTTTATTTATGTTAAAGTAAAATATCAATAGACCATAAGATAAATACATCATACGAACTGAGGTTGCATATTATTACCCTTTAGATATTAAGATGTAGTGCTGTATACTTACTTATTGTTATACATAAGGCATCCAACTTAAGTATATAGATATTGTATTCTCTGCGACAACCTGTTTCGAAGTGGCGAGCTGCGCGCCCCACAGCGGGTTATATTTATAAACTCACGGCTAAGGGAGAATACGCCGTATTTCGAAATTTGTTTGTCGTAGCGACATATGATTATGTACCAACTTTGTGCAATATTGTTGCCCTATGATGAAAATGTAACTTAGTCTTATAAGATTCTTATTAGTTTTGTGAATTAGAAATTATTTCCTATAATAAAGATAAAATGGGCGTGGCACGGATTGACCAATGGGAGCTTGTACGCGAGTTTGCCAAAATTAGACGCACACATTGACAAAATGGCACGTTGGCCAGTCAATTTTTCTAGAAAGTTAGAAAGTATAAAAGAGAGGGCGATATAGCGCGCCCTAACCAGTGTTCAGTATTCTACGAAGCGATCAACAAGTACGCACGTTTAAGTCCCTCCTAAGGGGGTTTCCCTGCCCGGCCCATAATATGTAACATCTACAAGTTTGTGTCTTATTCAGTGCCCCGCTACCTTCTCCTTGGTCTCAGCTCCTGGAGCCTTCAAGACCTGCACCAGCCACGAGTCATCAAATCCTTCAAATTACAGTCCACCAAACACTAGCTCTTCACACAGCAGCCACAAAGACGCTGTAAAGTAAAATACTGAAAACTCGTGATAAGGGCTCTGGAGGAACGGGAGGGAAGGACTTTTACTGACCAAAATCCACAGTGATCCTAAAATAGACCTTTACGTTCCAGGGTCACGCTTATCTGATGAGGGTTTGGCTCTCTAAGGGTACCGTTAGCTATCTGACATCTCTTTGAGTCGCACGCGCCGTCAACCCCGTCATGGTCCATGATCGGACGGCGAGTCAACTCCAGTTCAATCATCCAAGTCTCGAAATGGGTGTGCTTTTGAAAAATAATCGCGTCATATTGTTTTTTTAATACATTTTCTCAGAACTTCAACGCATCTTGTATATTAATGTCACTCAAGAGCCAAAACATCCTTGTACCCCTGTACTTACTCACGAGTCCTCTCATCCAGAGATAAGTAAGTATGCTTATTTTTTATCACATAAAACGGGTCGGAAGTACTGTTTGTGTTTGTAACGAGAATCGCTTCCTTCATCACAATAGGCCTTTTAAATTTCCGCATATTTTCATGAGTTAAGAAGGCTCGCAGATTGTGATGGGTGTCTACTTATTATGTTTTTTTTGGCATGTCTTACATAAACTGTACTGAATGACTAAGGCAAAAATGTCAAGTTCATCATCATCATCCTATAACGTTCCCACTGCTGGGACACAGGCCTCCTCTCTTGTGAGAGGGAGTGGGCCATAATCCACCACGCGGGCCCAGTGCGGATTGGTAGATGTCACATGTCTTCGAATTCGATGGTTCTAGGACATGCCGGTTTCCTCACGATGTTTTCCTTCACCGTTTTGAGAGAAGTGGTGATGAAATAAATTACACAAAGTAATGCGCCAAGCTGGGTTCGAACCCACGACCTACAACTCGTAAGTCGGGACCGATACCACTGGGCCACCACTGCTCAATGTCAAGTTAATACTTCAATTTTAAAATAGAAAATACTTGTTTCCGATTTAATTTTTTAGTCAATTTATTTAGGAGTAGCGGCCCGTCCCGGCTTCGCACGGGTGGCCTATATTACTCAGGGTGAATTTAGTTTTCTAATTTAATGGTGAAACAGTTTTTGAAATTGGCGCAACACTTTTTGAGTTTATTAATTACAAAAATACACACAGACACACACAAAATTACAAACCTTTCCTCTTTATAATATTAGTGTAGATGGACATTAATTGTACATATTGACAAAAAAAAATTCTTATCTAAGTTTCCTCTATATAAGTATTGGATACAACTTCCTCAGTGCACAGTGTCTCAAAAAACAAAATATCGGGAAATCACGCCACTAAGGCCACCCTTCATACAAAAATCAAACGAACAAAATGTACAATTCCTAAAAAAGGTACTGTTCCCAAGGAAAATAACAATTACAACGTTTAGATGGCACTACGTGTCACAGAATTGACTGTCAAAATTTAAATTAAAACAAGCAAAGTCGCAGGCAAAAGCCAGCGATTAAATAACATAACTTTTATCAAGTAATTTCTACAAACTGAGTCCTCTTATTCTTGTCACGTACATTTCATCTCCATACCGAAAAACTTCAGTACAAAATAATAATGTTATTAAAAGTTATACATTGTCTTTCGCAACATTTTCACGGCACAATAAGTATATATTTCTATTTGTAAGTAATTCAGGAACAGGCAAACATTCTTCTAAGTAAGAAACATTTCGAAAACTTTAAAACTGGGGTCTTTTGTGCGAAGTTAAAATGGTTAGACCATTTCATTACACACAAAGAAGTCCTGGCGTATCTCTGACGAATAAGTTTTTTTTTTGTTTAAGGGGCGGTTTTGTGGCTTCTCCATACAAAATTTTTCTTACACCTCTTCTTAAGAAATAAAAAACATGAAAATTTTAAAGCAACGAAAAATATCAGACGTCAAATACTTTTGAGAACTTCGAAGTGTAAGAAAATATTGCAATTAATGAATACTAATTTTGTTAGTATATTTGAGCTTTATGTATTTTTTCACTTCCTATTAAACTAAGTACTATTGTTAGTAAAGTACTACTTTAATATTAGTAAAACAAACAAACATAAAATCCGGAATATTTTTTTCTACATAATAACGGTAACAGTACAAATTCCATTCATTAAGGTGTTAGTTTCCGATCCAACTTATTTAATATTTTATTGACAATATTGAGCAAGCGACCTCCATTTTAATTTTGTACAAAACGAAACCGGATAACGATTTTTTGTATTAACCTTTTTTATTTTATTTTTTGTATGGAGAACAAAAGCCTTCCCTTAAGAAGTGAGTAACAACTTTTTCTAAATTGGTGGAGTTTCGCTAAAAAGTTTAGACGAAGAACAGATGACAAGTGGTGACGCGGGTTTTCGTATTATATACGGTCTATGCTATGCTTTGCTTCCTTTTTTCATTATTTCTTTGAAAAAATTAGCTTCCGTTATTATATTCTTATATTATCTGTCGTGTACTGTCTTTTAGTCACATTTATTGGCATAGCCAGTATTTTGTATGATGTATAGCTATCTAGTTTTTTTCAACCTACTACCAATTAACTACTTATAAGCCGCGTACAGACATCGCGAGGCGTGCGACACGAATGGTTCGTCTGGTTTGCCTCAACGTGAGGCATACGATGGTACATTTATGAGTGCGTCCCGAACGAAACATGCTCAAGCTGAGCAAGCAAACCACCACGCACGGTGTTCGTGTTGACTTGCTGTGATATTTGACTCCACGCGTCTTCCCTTTTACATTTATTGTAATAATCAGAATGTATAGAGTCCCACAACACTCTATTAATTTCATAAAGTTGAACCAGCTCACGTAGTGACTCGGTATTGGCCTCCATGATGCATGCGCGCAACGCAAACAACACCTGTCCGTCCACACGGAGCGCACGGCTCGTACTGAGGCGGCGTTCGCAACGATCGTATGGCGCGAATGCTCACTGTGAGCACACACGTCCACACAGCCCGAGGCATGCGAGACTAACCATTCGTGTCGCACGCCTCGCGATGTCTGTACGCGGCTTTATACCATTCCCCCTCGAAAAAGCTACTTTTACACACTGAAAACTGTTGGTGTTTGAATTTAGAACACTTTAGTACATTCGACCTCGGACGAGATGCTGGACAACCCCCTTCAATTACTCTTAATTTAAATCATTATTCCGTTTTTAATGTCAGCTTGTTGGCGCAGTGGCCGAGCGATTGGACTACTTCGTTGCGTGAAGTGAGTTCGATTCCCGCACGGAGCAAATATTCGTATGATCTACAATTATTTGTTTCGGGTGTGGGTATATGTGTATGTGAATTTTGTGTAGAGCAGACTTATTAAAAAAAAACTTTTTTTTTCTTCGTTGAATATCTTTTATCGCTCAAATCTTTCTTTTTCTCGTAGTCATGGTTTAAAGTATCGTTTGCAACTCTTGAATAAAACGGATTTAAATCGAGGGCCTGAATCACTCGCGTCGACCAGGATTTAAATACTTGAATCACTCACTTCGCTCGTGATTCAATCATCATGAATCACTCCCTACGGACGTGATTCAGGCAAAAAAGATAAAATCCTTCGCTTGCTCTTGATTCATATAATGGCCCTCGCTTTAAATCCACTCTTTATTCACTAGTTGCAAAATATACTATTAGAGCGCGCCGTTGACGCGCGTTTGTAGTGATACAGATGCGATGCAAACGCGCGTATGACACTTTGTATCGAGATAACAAACTGCTCTGTTTGACTAAAACGCGCCGTGCATGGGCCCTTAAACGCATTAAAGCATACGACGTGCATCATAAAGATGATTTTTCAGGAAAGAAAAAATCTGCTGGGAGTAGAGCAATTTTATACTTAGGTCATCTCGAAAAAATGAAGTTGGATTATTGTGCAACTGTAATCTGTATCACCTTCTTTCATCATTATGCCAAATTTCAGTGCCGGAGGATTTTTTCGGAACACATATATGCCTAGTTGATTGGACTACATATTTTACATCTACCTACAGTCACACCATTTACTCACAGTTTAGTGCCCAAATATCTACTAAGAAGGCCTATTTTATTGTGAGACACATATAATATTATGATAACATCACATACAAGTACATAAGTTCTAGGTTCATATGTATATTGTTTAAGATTCTATTCTTATCTTATCAGTTCTCAAACTCTTGGGGATACCCTCAAAGGGTACGTAAAATGTTTTGCCTATGGCCATTTCAGCTATCAAGTAATATTGCTTTGAAAAAGGCTATTGGGTCTAAGATTTTTTTTTTAATTCGGCTCAGGAGTGGGACAGATTAGGCTAGAAAAAAGAAATCGGCCACTATGTATTAAAATTTTTGTAGTCTAAAGACCGACTTGGCAGAAAAGAAAATTTCATTAAGACAAGGTTAGTACGGGCATGCGGTCGGCGAGTAATGGGCGACTCGCTGTCCGACTATAGACCGTGTCCGAGTCGACGGTGCGTTGTGTTCCACGCGCGCCTTAAAGAGTGTCAGCATAACGACGGGGCCTTTAGAGGGCCAAAGTTTACCGAGGTCGCGGGACTTACCGAATTACCGTGCCTCTGGTACGTAAAGGGCTATTGAAGGACTGGGTGGGTAAATGAGTCCTTATTTGAAGATTTTACCACTATAAAAAAGGGGAGGTTAGTTATTTATGTACAAAATACGCAGAAAAAACCTGACTTGGCCCATGAGGTGATTGACATTTGTGGGATGTAGACTCAGCGATCATTGTGCTGACAGTCGTGTTTGCCAATGGCTTAATAGCCAAGATCTTCGAACAATATCGGACGAGGCTCTTTCTAGGTTGTTGTCGCGGACAATGTTTCTGATACCAATGGGTTTCTATTTTTAAATATTTTAAAACAAATGAAAAAAACCTGACTTCCACCAACAAGATAGATAGACGACCTTATAAAGGTCGCCGGAAGAGATGCAGGTCGCTTTCAACCGGCATATGTGGAGATTTAAAGAGGAGGCCCATGTTCAGCAGTGGACGTTCTATGGCTGAGATCATGATGATAATTAAGTAAAAAACATTTTAGGTTTACATAAAAATTTAAATAAGAATAAATTTATTAATACGAAGAATATGTACGCGAATTTGTAATTTTTAATGGCAATCTCAAAGTCTAGATCTGTGCTTGGAAAATGACAAAAAAACTCGCCTCCTTTGTTTTTTCTATTCATAATCAAAAAAAGATTTTCCCATCAACCACAATACCGGAACAAACAAGCCAGCTTAACCGCGCGAAACAAATCCGCATTTACAAAATTAGATGGTTGCTGAAGCAAATATTTTAATAGAAGCAAATTCACCTGTGTGAACACACACTGGGTGGTTTTTCGTTACATTTACGGTTGGTGAGTTTCGTTCCGTGTGGCTAGGCCCCAGTAATTCCTTTTAGTGAATGTTTAATAAAACGGGTTTTTAGTGTTTAGTATGTGGAACTGTGAATAGGAACTGTTACGACTTTGGTCTTTTAGTTACGATTTTGTCAAAAGCTTTTTACGTCAATTTGCTTCTTTTTTATCAACCGTATAATTTGTTTAAGACCACTAGAGACTATTTCTGATAGTTATTGTCGTGCTTTTCCATGGGATGCAATTCGATATTTAATTCTAGGTACCATCACGATATTCACCTTTACCGTTGTAAAAGCTGTAGCGGTTACATAAATATCAACTAAATAGTCGACGAAAGAAAGCACAAAGAAAATGAAATATGAAAAAGAAATTATACCATTCTTCAATGACGTACAGATGGTGTCATATTCGTGCAAAAAAAAAACAGTCAAAGTCTATACAAATAACGACAGACAGAATTGGTCATGCTTCGCGTGTTAGGTTGTACACTAGGCGATGCAAGGCTCCAATACTTTGACCTCTTCGACTTTGGTATTCATTGACGCGTGTCTGTTTTACGAACCTCTAGGGATTTGTAATGCGATAGTCACCAAGATACCAAAGTCGTAAGGTATCGGAGACTTTAATATCGTGGTAAAATCATCAAGAGTCCTCCCACCCAAGGCAGAGCGAGAGGGACTGCCAGAATTGTACTGACTAAAATCCACGGTGTCATTCAATAGCCTTTTACGTTTCTGGGTCAGGGCTAACTCATAAGTCCCGCGACCCGGAGGTTTCGGAAACTTGTGTAGCATAATTTTCGAAGGGGCTAAGTCAGCCGTTACCACTCGGCCAAACCTGCTCTTACCAGTAAGATATTAAATCAAACCGAAGAACTTCCCATATCTTCAAACGATGTACTCTATGCGCTCGTATATACCAAAAGTCCATTATATACTCGCTTCAAATTCTAGAGAATGGAACACAAACCATTTGAAATAACGTTCTGTGATAACATCGGCACTTCAAATATATCAACTACGACCCGTTGTTGGTAACTAGTGTCTGTGGAAGTATATAATAAAAGTATATCGTATGCGCGGAGATAGGGTTATCTTTATTTACTTTACGAGCAGTATATATAAATGGAATTTTTAAATGATTGAGGGTTACTGGGAAATTGTTATGAAAATACTGTCTTATATGGTTACTGGGTCTTTTCTTTTCTATTCTTATTTATTTTCTTTTATATTTTACTACTAATATTATTCACTATTACGACAAACAATGACACATTAGGTCTAGTCTATATGGATCGAAATTATGGGTCAAAATAGACTAAGAGCCTGCCTAAAATTGATCTTCACCTATCCGTTTAACAAAAAGAACAATGTATTTTTACGACTATGTTTTCGTGTATGGTTGCCAGAAAAAATTAAGTCGACATCAACTAATTTTAATAGTGTCACACGTGAGTCTTAAAAGGTTATACTTTGACGACTCAATACCATGATTTTTGTAGTAAAATTAAACGATTTTATTACGGAAGAGGATGAGCCCAATTATAACAAATCGAAAGAAGAAATAGGCGAAATTATCTTCTTAAATGAGAACAGCATATTGATGAGATGGAGGATAGGAGAAGAAAAAAGGGAGTGAACATCATTGAAGGAGTAGAGAGAGTAATAGGGGATGACAACCGAATAGTACAACACGAATTTGAAAAAGTTGCCGAGGAAAACTGGATAAGCATGACACGATATCTTAAAAAATGGAAATATTTTTAAGATACCATAGAAGTTAAAGAGAGAGCAGACTCAGTATTAGCTAGATCTAAGAATAATTATAATAAATAAATATAAATAAATAAATATTCCACTACTGAGTGAATTTCAACAGGTCCTATAAAATCTTCATTTCCGTGGTTTTTTTAATCTTAAGCTTTTTTTTAAAAAAGAAACGCTCTTATTAAAGTTTTTGATAATTTATATATTCTTGCTTAATGTCTAGCAGATAACTTAAAAAACTAACGAGATATAAGGATTTAAAAATTTCGTGCCACGGCGATGAAACATGCGTGCACGGCAATGAAACAAGCGCCCACGGCAATGAAAGAACTGTGGCATGGCAATGAAAGAATCAATCAACGATGATTACAATATATGTTAAAATTAGAACTACAATTATATTCAAACTGATTGGCAGACTTTGACAAAATAATATTATAGATCATACCGACATTTGAAATTAAAAAAAAAAATCGTCTTGTACATGTTTATTTTCAAGCCCATAGCCCACCCATTGTGAAACTCAGTCGAGGCCATCAAGCATCATGCTGAGTTCCTCCATCGACTTGCCATGACTATGATGTCGTCGGCAAATCGAAGGTGAGTGATGTATTCGCCGTTGATGTTGATGCTAAGTCCTTGTCATTCCAGGAGCTTGAAGGCGTCTTCCATTGTGGCAGTAAACAGTTTCAGGGAGATAACATCCTTCTTACGGCTCTTCTCAATGGAATCGCCTTCGTGCTCTGCTCCTGTACTCGAACCGACATGGTGGCGTTATCATACAAACACTTCAGCACTTTGATGTACCGATAGTCAATACGGCATCGCTGGAGTGACTCAAGTACCACCCATGTTTCCACCGATACGATGGCTTTCTCATAGTCCACAAACGCTAAGCATAATGGCAAGTTATCTCTTCGGTCTTTTGTATAACTTGCCGCAGCGTATGGATGTGGTGTATGGTACTATAGCCTCTTCGGAAACCGGCTTGTTCGGGAGGCTAGAAGTCATCAAGTCTGACAGTCATGACTCAGAAGTATGATGGGTCTGTAGTTCTTCAATAGGCTGTTATCAACTTTTTTAAGAAAAGCACAACTTCACCTTTGCTCCATGCTTCAGGCGTTTTGCCCTAGAACAGGACGGTATTAGTGAGCTTCTGGAGGACTTTAAGTACCGGTATTCCACCCGCTTTCAGAAGCTCTGAAGTGACTTAGATATACGTCTATTTAGCTGCTTATATGACTTCCCGTCATTGGAAGACTGCAACTGAAGCAAACCTCGTTCAGACATGAGGTTTAAGGTTTGCTCGGTCAATAAGTTCTCAGGGAAAGCAAAGCGATTAGAAGGCTCGAGTTGATTTCGGGGTTCTTAATATGGGACCGAGTAGGTGGGAGCGTAGACTTCATCAGGCTGGACCTTTCAAATCAAATCTAAAGAGAGACCAGAGAGAAACAATCTAGAGTTAACTTGACGAGTTTTGTACTTTCAGTAATCGGTATTACCTGAATCGCAGGTGACAAAAGATGTGTTCTTTGCCTAATCATACCATGGCGATGAAAACACAAGTCACGGAAATGAAATACCTGGCCACGGCAATGAAACAAGATTGTTTTACAAGGCATGGCAATGAAATTTTTTTAATTGCCATGTCTTTTTTTTCATTTCCATAGCAAATTTCGGCCACGGAAACCACGGCAATGAAAACACGTCGATGAAAATCAAGGCAAAAAATATGAATAACAAAAAATCTATTAATTATTCGAAGAAATAAGCACCTCACAAATGAACATATGAGGAATGGTGTTCTATTGAATGCTTACTCATGAAGACAAACTTATTCAAATATGAGTTATATCTATCCACGGCGATGAAAGAAAAATTTTCCAGTAACATAAAAATTGATAATTTAAATTTATGGTGCGAAAACGCAGGCACGTGTGTACTTCCTTCCACGTTGAGCACTTAGGCAGCACTAATATGCAACGTTTAGCATACCGGTAGGGGGGAAGAAAGTAGTAGGTAAAACAATATCCTTGAACATGATTAGGACACGGCGATGAAGGGTAGTTCTGGGACAAGTGATTTTTTATTAACCATTCGTTGTTTTGTTTAAAAATTTGAATAAATGTATTCTGTAGCAATACTTTAACTATTCATGTATCAAATAAAACGAGATTTTAGTATAAATAACCAATAGATTTTTATCAATGTGGAATAATACGCAACAAGGTGAAGTGTGGACAAACACGGCAATGAAAGATTTCGAGGTTTAATATTTTTTTTTGGAATATCCATTAATCCAATTAAATAAACATTTAGTGCTACACATAGATTACTATTTCACCTACCCGGAAAAAAAATTTAGAACGTTATAACTATGTTTTTTAGTACCGATTTCATTGAAGCCACGCAATTTTCGGTCCCGGGAAATTCACTCTACTATCACACAACGCCATCTAGTCCCAAGCTAAGCAGAGCTTCTGCCCTGGGATCTGGAGGCGACTGCCCTCCAGCGCGTCTATGAATGGCGCGTGGAGGCGCAGCGCCGGGGCGTGACTCCGCTGCCTCGAGAAGTCGAGGCGCGGCGGGAAGAGCTCCGGCGCGATCTCAGGGCAGTATGGAAGGCACGACTGTCGCGACCGACGGCCGGGCACGCCGCAATAGCGGCGATAAGACCCCTCTTTGAGGAGTGGCTGGAGAGACGTCACGGCGTCCTAACCTTCCGCTTGACGCAGGTCCTCACCGGACACGGATGTTTCGGGAGGTACCTGTGTCTTATGAGAAAGGAAGAAACGCCTGGGTGTCACCACTGCGTAGATCGCCCGGAGGACACAGTCGAGCATACGGTGCAGGATTGCCCCGCTTGGGTGGAGCACCGACGTGTCCTCACGGCGGCGATAGGCGGAGACCTCTCGCGCCCAGCACTGGTCGCGGCCATGCTGCGGGGCGAGACGGAGTGGGAAGCGGTCGCCTCCTTCTGCGAAGCAGTCATGCTCGCGAAGGAGGAGGCGGGCCGCGTGAGAGAGAGGACAAGGTCCTCCCTCCGCCCCACCCGCGGTGGTGGACGCCCACGGCGTCGGACGTCGCAAGACGATCTCCGGCCACCGTAGGCGCGGGCATGCGGGCGGCGAGTAAAGGGCAACTCGCCCCCCGACCATGGACCATGCCCGGGTCGACGGCGCGTCGTGTTCCACGCGCGCCTCAAAGAGCGTCAGCATAATGACGAGGCCCCCTCTCAGAGGGCTAAAGCCTGCCGGGGTCGCGGGTCTTATACCATCACCGTGACCCCGGAACATAAAGGGCTATTGAAGGACACCGTGGATTTTAGTCAGTACAAGTCTGACAGTACCTCTCGCCCTGCCCGGGGTGGGAGGTCTCATTTGATGATTTTAGCACGTAAAAAAAAAAAAAGCTAAGTAGAGCTTGTTTTATGGGTACTAGACAACTGATAAACATACTTATATAATTTCTAAATACATACTTAATATAGATAAATTACACCCAGACACAGAACAAATGATCGTGCTCATCACACAAACATTTGTCCTGGCTGGGAATCGAACCCACGACCTTTGGCATAGCAGTCAGGGTCACTAACCACTAGACCAACAGGTCAATCAATAAGAAAATAGTTTTTTTTTATTCCTAACAGATGCATTTAGGTCTATCTTACACTGGATCTTATACTATAAGTGATGCGTTGAAGTTGTCACTCATACATAAAAATCGTAAACAAAAATATTGTCATTGGATGTTGCAATTATGACGTAAATAAATAAACAACAAGATGCAATGTTTAAAATTATATGTACAACACTTCTTATTGTAAAATATCGTGCAACGATACGGACGTGTAAAGAATAAAACATAATAAATATATTTTTCATTTCATTTTATTTTAGAAAACTGTTTCAGTGTAGTTTGAAAGTTTTATTTTCAAATATTGAAGAGTTTATTTTTGATAGGTAATGAATTATTGATGGTATTTATTTTGCTTTGTGAAATTTATGTGCTTTCAGTTTATATTTTTATGTTCTTATTGTTACGTAGTTTGTTATTTCACTTTAGAGATTAATAGGTATTTTGTGTGATATTTTTAAGTTTTGTATAGCTGCTTCATATTTCAAAAATGGCATACGGTCTGATTTTCTAAATCCAAAACTTACGTTTACGTGTACTTACGTTTTTATTAAGTTGTGAATTGTTCTTTGTTTTTTTTATTTGCATTTAAGCCCGCCCTATTTACATCATCAGAATTGGCAAAAAAGTACTAATAGGCCAAAAGTAAAGGGATTTTTAGCATTGTTTATTATTTATTTTAACTTTCTGTTATTGCAACTTATGCAAGCACTATGATAAATTAGAATAAAAGATTAAAAACAGTTATAGTTTTATAAAAAAAGAATAAAATAAAACATGACAAGGTTAAAGTAATAAAAAAAACGCTAAGAATGGCCCTCTTATTTGTGTTAATTTTATTTTACGTAGTAATATTATCAAATGAGTCCTTCCACCCAGGGCAAGACAGGATCTCACTGTCAGACTTGTACTGACTAAAATCCATGGTGTCTTTCAATATCTCTTTACCCCACGTTCTAGGGCCAGGGTAGCTCGTTAGTCCCTTGACTCTTAACTGTGTTGGTGACCATGTCAGCTCCAAAACTTCATCATTATCATCAGTCTATAAATGTTGTCACTGCTGGAACACAGTCCTCCTCTCTGTGAGAGTGAGTGGGCCATAATCCACCACGCAGGTCCAGTGCGGGTTGGAAAAAAACTTATATATTTTTATTTTCCAGCCTCAAATCATGACCAGATATCCCTTCAAGCTCCTCCTCATAATGGCGAAGACTTTCAGTTACATGATGGCAGACAGCCGATCTCCCGACGGTCAGTCTGACCTGATCAAGTGTGATGGCATCATCTTCCATGACGTTTACTATGATAGGGAACACCTGTTTGGAGATCTTGGGAGACCTTACAATTTGGTGATGCATAAGTAAGTTGTTGTTGTTGTTATATGGGAGCTTGTTTATAATTAAATTAAATAAATACAAGTTTTGAATTTATGTTTTTTAGAGATAGATATAATTATAAAATATTTAATTATTTTTTATACGCATTAACGCATGCGATGCGCATCGTAAAGATGATTTTTGAGGAAAGAAAAATAATAGATTGCAAGTGGGATTCGAACCCGCGTCTCCTGGATAGGTACTCCAGACGCCTTAACCAACTAGGCCATTGCTATCGAGAAGACGCGGGTTCTAATCCCACTTGCAATCTAAAAAATTTCTTTTCTCAAAAATCATCTTTATAAAATATTTGTTCAGTGCAATAGACACAATAACTAATAGATACATAAAAGGAAACACATGAAAAAAAGAAAAGAAAAAGAAGTGATACTTACTAAAATGAACAAAATTTTAATGTTTGTGATAGTTTAACCAAAAAACAACTGATTCTATATACTTCCATCTATAGGCTAGAGTGTTTGGGTTTTTATCGACAAAATTGCTTAAAAATAAACCTAACTCAACACCTCGATAGGCGGTCATTTTAGTTTTTTATGAAACCAACTGGGGTAATGTGAAATTAAATGCAAATATCTTAAAATCCAAGAGACTAATACTACATACGTTCAAATGACTTAATTGTATTTATTGTAAAGGTTAACATTGAGACTCACGAGAAACTTACTAAACTTTAAAAAAATGTGATCACATGTTTTTCGGCTCTCAATACACATTATTTAGGAAAATTAAGCAATTTTTTTATTAAAAGGCTTATATTTATGGTATTCAACACACTATAAGATGAAATCATCAGTGCTCATTAATCAATAAACATAATTATACAATAATAAAATACACCAATCTCACAGATCATCCAAACAATATCACCAATAATTAAAAACATCATAACGCGTCTCACTCAACCTGATGACGTCACAATGTGATCCATTAACTCGACGTCAGTCGTGACGTCACTTTAATAAAAACTTTAAACAGCGCGATCATGATTTTATATTGACATTTTAAAATGACAGGTGTGATTAATGAGCTCACGAGAAGTCAGGACATTTTATTTTGGTTCTGATTTTCATAAATCTTAGAGATAATTAATTATAAATAACCATTGAAATGGGACTTAAAATTAAATGAGCAGTGGTGGCCCAGTTGAGCAGTGGTGGCCCAGTGGTATCGGTCTCGACTTACGAGTTGTAGGTCGTGGGTTCGAACCCAGCCAGGTGCATTACTTTGTGTAATTTATTTCATCACCACTGCTCTCAAAACGGTGAAGGAAAACATCGTGAGGAAACCGGCATGTCCTAGAACCAAAAATTCGAAGACATGTGATATCTGCCAATCCGCACTGGGCCCGCGTGGTGGATTATGGCCCACTCCCTCTCACAAGAGAGGAGGCCTGTGTCCCAGCAGTGGGAGCGTTATAGGCTGATGATGATGATGATGATTGAAATGGTCCTTTTTACCCGGCTGCGCGACGCAAAGGGGGGTAATGTGTTTATCAGTATGTATGTATGTTTGTTTCTATGTGGCGTTCTAGAGACCAAACGCGTAGGCCGATTTTGATAACACTTACGTCAATCGATTCGTCTTAACCTTGCGTGTGTCACTAAAGACATGACAGTAATCAAAATTCACCACAGCGATAACCAGACGTCATATTGTCAAAATGAAAAAAAAACTTTTTTTTTATCAAAAATATCCAAACTATTGTAAAAAGACAATCTGGCAATAAGTCATTTAAGAGAGAGATTTTTGTTTTCTCATAATTATATTACCACTTACTTATCAATAAAATTAACAAAGTACATTTTTCTACAGATTTTCAGGCATCCTATTCTTCAGTCACACGATCCAGAACGGTTCTCAGCTAGACTTCGGCATCAGAGCCTGCCATCTCGAGAAAAGAACTTGCAGAGAGATCCAAGGCGTTCCAGGAGGCTACGCCATAGCTTATGACGCAGGAAACGACGACATATACTTCGGCGGCCACGACGGCATATACAAATACAACTTCTTAACAAAGGAAGCCGACTTTTTCGCCGAAGAAGGGAAGTCAATATGGGGCCTGTTTGTCCGGCGAAACTTTTACTACATTGAGTACCCAACACAGAAACTTTTTGTCTATAGAGACGACCGGTTCGTTAAGGTAGCCGAAGCAATTGATATCGAAGTTGATACGTTTTTCGTGGCCAAACATTTCGATGTATACTTCGCGAATAAAACAGCCTTATATAAATTGGAAAAGCCAATCAAAGATCCGATTGTTTTGAGTGATGAGATTATGGTTCGACAGATTGTTGAAGATAACTATGGAGACGTCTTCTTTTGTGCTGGGGACGGGATCTATGTGGAAGAGAAACCTCTTCATAGAGTTAGGAAAGTAGCTGAAGTTGATCAAGCGTTTGGCATTACTTTTGATGATAAAGATAACATAATATATTCGGACAGAAATAATATTTATCGGTTGAATCCTAGTCAGTACAGTAATCTATGCTTAAATGCCTTGGCTAATGAGGAGACGAGAAAGCAAAATTCTTTCTTTAGTTAATCTCTCTATTTATTTTTATGATTACATGATCCATAGTGGTTAGTACAACAGGAGCTTAAAATGTATGTTAGTGGATACACAAATTGAATACAAATAACAAAAATATTAGAATAGGTACATTAATTGCAATAAATAATAAATACATTGGGATGATATCGGGATCTTTATGACCGTGATGTAAGTACTTTTTTTTTTAAGAAAACAATGGTTAATATGACTCATACGCGGTACTATGGCAATGATATCATCGAAAGATAGAAACTACATAAACTCATGCCTTATTCCCATTTGAAATGTTTCACTAATGAGAATTGTGTAGGACTTCCTAGGGCATCCCCTCCCAACGTTGGCATGTCTGCCTTAAAAGATAATATATCCAAATAAAATAACGCGAAAGTAATAAAATGTGGAGAAAAACTTATGATAGAATGTAAATAGAGTGAGTTTTATAATACATCATATTTAGACTAAGAATAAAGACATAAATAAGAAAGTTGTTTTTATTTACTCCTTAAACAGTATTGTGTTCTTTCTAGTGCTCTTCGCAACTTGCGAAGAGCACTATTAATATAGAGCTAACTATGTATTGAAATTTTGTAAATCTCGCTACTCTAAATTTTCTATATCTATTTCGGGCTCAGCTTTCAGTCTGACCAGATGCAACTGACAACTAGTATTTTACATGGAGCAACTGCTTATCAGACCTCCACAACCTCGTTGGTATGGACCCTGGACCCATGGCCGGCCTAACCTTCGCGGCCGCTAAGTTCGACAACCCTTGACGTAACGTTTGGCGACATCTCCATGGACGGCGTAACACCCGCACATGTTAACGCTTAGTCACAGTACTTCAGAGTACTATACCCCTTGGTAACACATTTTTGTAATCATTCCTCCACACTTGGAATTTCTTCCATCTCGTGGATGCATGCGTTTGCTCCCTTTTACTTTACGTCACAAAAACGGGAAAATTCATGCTAAGGCTACCAGTTATCTAAACGGAAATCATCATCATAATATTTTTAATCATCTCACAACAAATGCTCTTGTATATTCTTCAACAAATGTTTATTATTGTTGTAACAATGGTTGAAGAAACAAAACAAAACAAAGAATTTTATAACAATTCAATTAATAACAAACCGTTGATCATTGTTCAGATGAATCCGGTGAAGAAACATGTGTGTCGGGACAATATTTTTGCCTGTTATATTAATTTGAGTGGTATTCGTTATGGATATTAAAATTCCTAGGTTTATGTAAGTAGCCTTGTTTTATTTACTCATGATCAGAATCTGTTAGTAAATCTTTTCTGCTTTAAATTGTCTGTGTTATCAGTATCAGTATAATACAAATGTCGTTTAAAGTTTTGAAAAACAATATATACGTACTTTTTCTTTTGTAAAATCAATAAATATTTCCAAGATATAATGAATTAAAACTCGAGAATGGCTCGTGACGTCAGAATGCAATATAAATTTCACTAAATTGTGACGTATTGCCTATTTTGAAAGCATCTTATCTCCGTCAATCTTGGTTTACGTACCAAAAGAAAAATAGCGATCGAATATTTTTTTAGCCAAATACCGATTGCTCTTCTCATTTATCCAAAAGGAGTTCGACTTTTTCTTTTTCTGTAATACCTATTAGTCCATGTAAGTCTTCTGCATAGTACACCATTTTATCATTTCCTGAGTCTTTTACATTGAAGTTTTGTTTGCCACTCCAACCAATTTGTCCATACGTCCAGTTCTAGACCATGGTTTTCTAGTACCTAAAAGCTTTGTCAATTAAACTAAATCTTAATTTCCAGAAACCCCTCAATGATTCTCAATCTCCACATTTTGCTAACAATCGCATCAACCGTAGCGGGAGTGCCAGAGATCGCTTGCAACCGTATAAAAATAGGGGAGAATTGGTACGACAGAGATACTCTGTGGGCCAACATCGGGAGACCATACAACCTTAACGTCCACAGGAGTTCCAACATCCTATTTTTCAGTTACTCCCTCCCAGAAATATATTCCGACCTGGAATTCCAGTTAGCTTCTTTAAATGTAGATACTAAGGAGTACCAAACAATAGCTGGAATCAAAGGTGGCTGTGCAGTTGCTATAGATCAAATTAACGACGATATTTTCTTCGGAGGCACAGACGGAATCTACAAATATAATATGCTGACAAAGCTAGCTGATTTTTATAAAGAAAAGGGTAAAAATATCTGGTCGCTATTCTATAAGAAGAATCTATTCTACATCAGCTACCCAGATCAAAGACTCCATATAGAGTATGATGGAAAATTTGCTCCAGTAAAGGAATTTGAGAACTTCGAAATTGATCACTTTCATGTTAGCGGTGTTAATGTTATATATTTTGCTAACAAAACAGGTCTATATAAGTATAATAATGATAAAATGGAGTCCCAAGTTATCAATGAACTTATAACTGTAAGACAAATTGTTGAGGATAACGAAGGAGACACGTATATTGTTAGTAACTGTGGTGTGTTTGTAGATGGTAAATTCGAAGGATTGAAAAAGATTTTGGACATGAAGAATGTATACGGTTTAGCTTTTGATAAGGACAATAATTTTATTTACTCTGATGATAAGAATATTATTAAGCTTGTGTATAGTCTTGTTGGTTGTGATAAAAAGAAAGGTCATTGGTAATAAATTTATTATTAAAGTGTTTTTTTCTTATATCCCTTTTTGATTGGTCTCTTTCAGACCCCCATAGGGCCTAAATATCTGCCAGGGTAGGTAGGTTCGTCTGTTAAGGTGAACCGTGATCCTGAAACGTAAAGGGTGATTGAAGGAATAAGGTGGATTTTTATTCAGTTAGAGATTGACAGTTCCAGCTCCACCAGAAGGCCGGACTCGGAAGCAACTATAATAGAGAAGTAGACACAACAGTGGTTATATTTGACCAAAAATATTAAAATTCACATGAGATAAATGAAAAAAACATTTTTGTTTTTAACATAAAAAAATCTTGTATATTAAATATCATTCATAAAAGTCAGTCTGTAGTAAAATAATTTCTGTTTTTCAGTGAAGTTACAACTTGTTTTATTTCAAGTTAAAAATACGTGTGCATTTATTTTCCACTGAGTTACTTAATTATCTGATCATAATGAATACTACATTCCCTTTTAAGTCTGTTTTCGTCCTGAATATTTTATGAGGAAGTTATTTTTAGACATAAAGTTTGAATGTGAAAGTAATTTTTGGAGAACTTGTTAAGTTGTATTGAAATAAACAGTGTTTGTAGGATTTTGAGCATCTTATCTGGAGGCACATTGTGTGGGTGCTTGAAGACTGGTGACGCAGTCAAGTCAGGCCTTATTAAAAACTGCTAATCGATAACGAACGAAACAAACGAAAACGATCTGTGAACTTCAATAGATTTTCAACTTTACGAGCTGGGGCATAAAGTTGAAAATGTATTGGTGACTGATGAACGATAACGATTGTCGTTTACTGTCGTATGCTGTTTGACTAAGGCCCCAGGCCTAAGGTACGTTGGTGCGATGAGCTGGAATTCCTTCTTGAGACTCTGGCAAGGCAAGACTCAAGAATGATTGGAAGGCTAAGTGTATGGCTTTGCCCAGCAGTAGGACAGAACTGGGTATTAAAAATACTATAATGTTTCATCAAAATTTCTTCAGCTGTTTTTGCGTGAAGTAGTAACAAAAATTCTATCCACGCCTATGTCCTTCGAAACCTTCGCGATTATGATGGTAGTGAGAAAGAAGCTTGTTCATGGAAGTGCCTTGACTGCTCTGAATACATTGAAAAAAATATAGCGTCACTAATCTGATCATGGCTCACTTATCTCCTGATTAAAGGAAAGTCTGAGTCTGTCAGTTGGAAGAAACTTTCACTATTTATTCGTTTAATCTATACATATAATAAAATAGTAGGAAAGTCAAAACTGTACATTGAATATTTTTTTAAAAGAATACTTGGGGCGTGATCTACAATCGATACCGAAGCCAAAAATATAGTTTTTAGAATTTTTGTCTGTTTGTCTGTTTATCTGTTTGTCTGTTTGTCTGTTTATCTGTTTGTCTGTATGTATGTCCGGGATAAACTCAAAAAGTACTGGACGGATTTGAATGATTCTTTTTTTGTTGTATAGGTATTAAGTCTGGTCAAAACATAGGCTATAACTTATTTTGAAAACTTGAACAACTGGCGCAGAACCGCAACAGACCAGCTAAACTATAAGATATACAGAAATGGTGCGATAGCAAAAATTGTTCCACGTGATGAGCATTTTCTGCTGAGAGAATTAGTTTGAAGATCTGGAACACCTGATGTGGAACTCCAAGAGCCCAGCTACACTATCACATATACAGGAATAACGTCTCAGCAAAGTTGTTCGGCCTGATGAGCACTCTCTGTTGACATATAAAAATTGAAGATCTGGAACACATGATGTGGAACTCCAAGAGCCCAGCTACACTATAACATATACAGGAATGACGTCTTAGCAAGAGTTGTTCAGCGTGATGAGCACTCTCTGTTGACGTATAAAAATTGAAGATCTAGAACACCTAATGTGGAACTCCAAGAGCCCAGCTACCACGCGGTGGTGGACGCCCACGGCGTCGGACGTCACAAGACGAACTCGCCGTCCGACCATGGACCGCGTGTTGTTCCACGCGCGCCTTAAAAAGCGTCAGCATAATGACGGGGCCCCCTCTCAGAGGGCTAAAGCCTGCCGGGGTCGCGGGACTTATTATCACCGTTACCCCGGAACATAAAGGGTTATTGAAGGACACCGTGGATTTTAGTCAGTACAAGTCTGACAGTCCCTCCCGCCCTGCCCGGGGTGGGAGGACTCATTTGATGATTTACCACGAAAATAAAAAGAGCCCAGCTACACTATAATATGATTTTTTTCAACAGGGCGTGGATGGCTATCTTCGAAACTATGAGGAATATCGAAAAACCTGTATAGGAATGACGTCTTAGAACGAGCTGTTCAGCCTGATGAGCATTATCTATTGATGTATATAAGATTTGGAACACCTGATGTGGAATCAAAGCTATCACTAATTTCATGGACTGATTTTCGATGACGATTAATATATTAATACAATTTTTATTCTACTGGCCAAACTCCCATGAATTTTTTACCCGGGCTCTTGGAGTTGGGTATCAGACTTTTCAGATCTTCGATTTTGCCGACCCCATTGTCGCTGGCATAAGCAACAAGATCCGCGTACGAAGTCGCGGGCAGAAGCTAGTAATAATGAAAAATGGCATACCATGAATAGCCTAAAACTTTTTAATGCAAGACGGATTTTCATCTCATAAGTACTCAAAGCACACAGTGTTACAAAACGAAATAATCCTGGACAAAATTCAACAAAATAAATCGTTCACAATTTAAATAATTACGACAAAGCACTTTAATAGCAATTTACGCATTCGAAATTTCAGATATACGTAACCAAACTTAATCATCGGCATGTTTTTAATCTGGCCTCAGGTTTCGGAACCGAGGCCGAAAACAGGTGATATTTTAAATTTTAAATCCGATTCGACATGTACAGAATAATTGAAACGTGAATTGAATATTTTTATATTATTTGTACGATGTGTTTGTGTGACATGTTTGGACTACCGAATTTTAAACGCGAAGGTAATTTTTTAAGCATTTTGCGAAACGGTTTTCGATAAACTTTTTTTTAAATATGTGTAGATTTTGGCATTTTCTTCACTAAAGAATTCATTACTAGTTTAGCTTTCTCCAAAAATGTCTTCTTATTAAGAGTGCTTGTCTCACATCCACAACACAATTAGCATCCAATTATGTGAAACATCTTAGTAGACTAGTTGTTACACTTTCAGACCGCTGGCTGGCTAATAATAACCAGAATTTTGAGTGCAAGGAAATTATTATTTAGTAGACTATTTGCTTTGATTATTAAATTATGGCTAATGTGGTTATTTAACCATAATTGTTTACTCGATACACTATTAACATCGATTTAAAATTAAGGTTAACGCGGTTTTATACGTAATTGGTGATTAAAATTGTGGTTTACGCAGAATTGAAAATGAAATGACGTTATTTTTAAAAGGAAATTCATCGACTTCACCGTATAATGGTTTTAAAAATGCAACAGGAAATAAAAAAAGAATGCACTGTCGACAAAGGATTGATCAAAGCCAGCAGCTAGGCGCTATTGCCAAGCTATCAATATCACAGACACCTTTTTTTCAAGTTATCGAATAGATAGGTCAAACTGAATTTTTGCATAGAAATTGGAGATTTTTACCACTGTGCAGTTTTTAGGATTGTGTTTGGAAAAAATGTAAGCCGTAACACTCTCTTTTGTTATGATAAATTGTTTTATTATGAAAAAAAAATGTAGAAATCAACTTGTAACACGTGAATATCATTAATAAAAAATTAAATTTAATTCATGCATTGATTGATATTTGAAGCACATAACCGAGACATTGAAATTATGCACAATTATTGTTTCTTTTTTTAAATTAATTTAAGCAATGTAATTCAAGGAGGAGATAGAAACACATTTTTACTCATAATTTATTCCATTGAAAGCACAACTTATTTTAAATAACTTTCATAAAATTGTTTTCTTAATTTTAATGTTTATTCATTTTGCATGCTCGTATCGAATTAATTGCATACATGAATAAACGCGATAAATGAAATTAATCGTATGAAATTCTGTGGGATAATATTCAGTGGCTCAATTACTGTAAGTAAGAGTGTAATGGGGTTTGTAATAACACATGTTTGGTAAAAACTTTAATTTATTGTAAATACTGATACCGCTAGCCTACATCATTCCACAAGTGGGCAAACGTGCCTGATCTACCAGTTTTCTCGATCCAGGGTCAAAGTGACCCGTGATCCTGGGACGAGCTTTTGAAGGAATACCGTGGATTTTATTCAAATTCAAATAAATCAAGTTCAGTACGAGTCTGACCGCCTGCGAGTACTTATTTGATGCACTTACGGAGTAAAAAAAACAGGGTAAGAGTGGGCCAGTCGTCGGTTTTGTCCAGCTTGTTCCGCCATCTACAGCTGGGTACTCACTTAGCAGCGTTGCATGTAACGTATCAGATACAGAATCAAATGCCTACGTACTCACTTGATTATGCCAAAGTTTATCGAAATCTATTTAGGCGTTAAGACGTGAAAAGTGTTCTACAGTGACGTTTTCCACATGACAATATAAGCTGGTGGTTTGACAAAAGTGCACAGTTTATATAAAACCCAAATTGATGATCTTAGATTTTTACTGTTATAAAAAAACATTATTTTGGTGTGTTTAACTAAAGTCAGTAGATACTTAAAAGTATAGCTCGTATCGTAATATTTTTTAAGTTTTGCTAATGATATTTCACTCCCATTCATTTTCAACTTACTTCTTTAACGTTATTTGGTTCAATATAAAGCATGAAAGCGTCATTACAAATTTAAACACGTTGAAATTAATATGTATGAATTTAAACATACAGAACGAACAATTATGCAGGAATTTACTGTGTCCCGTCAAAATTACCACAGTGCAAAATTCTGGGCGAAAATGTCAAAATACACTCAGTTTCTGGCGCGCAGTGGGCGAATCAAATTAAACAATTGCGGCCTATGCATCGTTTTACCAAGTTGCGAACATATTTTTTCCAGAACTTTTTTATTTTTGCACCACTGGGTCGGATTTTTTCATGTCACAACGTGAAGTGTTTTTTGGGTTTGCTGAATAGGGTTTTTAAAGTGTAGTCGCAACTGAATGCAAATCCACAATTTTCCGTCGGTATGTATGTATGTAAAACTGGATTTTTTACGTGTAAAAGAGTTGTGTGGAAATATAACGTGGAGGTATTGAGAGTCAACTGGGTGAAATAAAATGACTTTTATGGCGCAATGAAATCGGTCATATTTTATATTTGTAAGTTACAGCGTAGTTTTGCGGTAACGTGTATTTTTTATTAGGAGTTATTTAACCGAAGTATAAGTTGATATGAGTCTGGTTGGAAAAAAACTAGGCCGTTCTCTACACTTTTAGTGCTATTGTGTAACGTTTACAAACTTATTTCACTCAAGTGAATGCAAAATCAAGGAGTTATTCCACTCTGATCCCCAGAAGCTGATCCCCTAGGGGATCAGTTTTATTTTAAATTATTTTCTATTCCACTCCGATCCCCCGTAATGTCAATTTAGTTTTATTTTTTTAAACGGATACCTTGACACATTTTTAGGACAGTCAGCAGCAAAATATTTGTTTAGTTTCTGTTGGATTATTTTCATCCACATTTAATATTATAAATGTAAAAGTAACTCTGTCTGTCTCCTTTCCCGCTTAAGCTATCTGAAACCAAAGGTAGTTTTGAGCCTGAGAAAGGACATAGGCTACTTTTTATTGCGGAAAAGGGGATTTAATGGGTCGAACGCGGGGCTTAAGGGTTGTATGGAAATATTGTCATTTTTGAAACTAGCACGATGAAACTATAACATATTTAGGAATGACGTCTTGCCAAGAGTTGATCAGCCTGATCAGCACTCTCTGTTAATGCATAAAAATTGAAGATCCGGAACATGTAGAACTCCAAAAGCCCAGCTAAATTTACACAAGATATAGAAATGACATTTTAGCGAAAGTTGTTCAATCTGATGAGCACTCTCTGAGTTGATTTATAAAAAAGGCTAACCTTACAAAGGGTAACCTAAAGCTTAATTTCAAATCAATTAAAATATTTAAAATAGGTAAAGGTTTTTTTTTTTATTATTTTGACTCATCCTCGTAATAATCGCAATTCTGCTAGACTAAATTTGCTGTATTTATACCCCGGCCAGACTCACCATCCATGGACTTCATCACAGTCCCAGACCTTCTGGAAAATTCCAGAACCATCTCGAATTATCTAGATCAGGGGAAATGCCCACTCTTCATAGTGTCCTAGGCCCAACATGAAATATTAGTCTGATGTTGTTATGTATTATACTCTGATATGTTCCAGATTCTCAATTTTATTCTTTTCACAGAAAATGCTCATCACGTGGAACAATTTTTGCTTTGGCACCATTTTTGTATCTCCTATAGTATAGCTGGTCTGTTGCGGTTCTGCACCAGGTGTTCCAGTTTCCAAGATTAATTATATCTTATACAAGGGTAGCACACCGTCCGACCAAGGAAATGCCCGAGTCGACGGCGAGTTGTCTTCCACGCGTTCCCCAAGGAAAGCGAGACGCCTAATAAAGCTAGTAATTTTGTATAGTAGTCTAAGATGTTATTATTTAAAGGACCAAACGATGACGATGACATGACGATTGTAATTTAAGTTAGTTTATATTTAATTTTTAACTTTGCCCCACACTAAGAATTTCTCCTGTTCCGTGGTCTCCTAAACTCACATACACAAACGCCCAGACCCGGAACAACTATTTGTAGATCATACAAATATTTGCTTCGGGCGGGAATCGAACCCGCGACACAAAGTGCAGCAAATCGTTCAGCCACTGCACCAACCATGTCGTCAATAAGAACTGTTATTTTTACATTAACAACTGTCTTTCAATTGACTGTACTTGTGTCTATTAAACAAAAGAAAGGGGATCAGAGTGGAATGATACATGACAGGGGATCAGAAAGGAATTAAAAAGTAAAAATATTTGACAGGGGATCGGTTTGGGGGATCAGAGTGGAATAACTCAAATCAAGTTGTGTTATTGGGTTTTATCTTCACGAATTCCTCATTAGTAGTTTCGACTTGTGCCCTATTGATGGCGTTAGGATCGCACGCTATTATACTATGTGGGTGAATAATGAACATGTGCATGTAGGTACACATCAAGTTATGCATAACCAGTATTAGCTGGCCGTTCATTGTGAGTAAAAATCGCATGAAGCGAGACCAAGACAAACTGGTTTTGTATAGCTTGATGAGTAGCCGTGTGTACTAGGTGCACCTCTACCTTAAAAGTCTATAAATCTATTCTGGGTTTGTTATCTCTTAAACCATAAGATATATGAGAAGATGAGGAGCTCGTGGCCAAACGACAGCCACACAGGTCGATCTTCCAGGCTAAGCCGTGCTTACCGAGGTTGGTTTGTGGATGCCCATTTGGTATAGCGAGTTTCCTCCGAGCCTCGGAAAGCACGTAAAGCCGTTGGTCCCGGCTATCATTAGTCTGACAACTAGTCTTACCATGGGGTATCGTATTGCCTAGTTACTGGGTTGTGGAGGTCCGATAGGCAGTCGCTCCATGTAAAATACTGAGATTCAGCTGCATCTATCATCGTCAGCGTCGAACACTTAGCTGCTCGACAATTTGCTGAACTGGACGCATTTGGCGTAGCCGTGGGACACACAATGTTATATTATTTTCTGTTATATTTATTGTTTTTATGTTAAAGGTATTATTTTATCTTTTACCCACTATTTTTTTCTTCTTTTATTTGTTTATGTTGTGTGTACCGGCTGCTCAAATAAACGTTTTTTCTTTCTTTCATCTAATTTAACTGGAACCCGACCCCAATATAGTTGGGAAAAGGCAGGCAGATGATGACCATAAGATGCATGTGAAAATGAAATACGTATAAGTATGTAATACCTGAGAAATCTTTCCTACCTTACACATTTTCTAACTGCAAACATTTCCTCCCTAACAAAATTAATCTAGCTATAACAAAAACACAATTCCCCTTAATTTCCTACAGCAGAAATGAACTAAGAAAATTCCTGTGTTCGAGAATTTTCGGCAGCGGCCATTTTCTTTTAGAACCTGCGCAGCTAAATGTCGCTCCGGTATTTAGAGCTGGTTGCCATGTTGCTTTGGTTCAGAATTAGAGATAAGCTGACCATGGGTTTAGCCTACTAGCCGACTAAATGACTAGTCGGCTGCAAAATACACATAGTTATATTTCTTATAGAGACATTATTTAAAGTTGGCCAGCAGGAGAAAATCATAATCCATTTATTATAAGGAGAAACGGAAAAACCTTAACAAGATTTATTATTTCTTATAAATGATTTAAAAAAAAAAAAAAGATTTATTATTTCTTGATATTAACAAGTTTTGGCATAGTTATTTTATTGGAGTAAGTTATCCTTAAAAGTGATATAGGTCAAATATTTTTAACACCGTTTCATGTAAGTTCATTTCACAAGTATAAGTAGAAAAAAAATGGGACGGCAGAAGTTGGTGAGAGTGAGAGTAGGCCATAATCCACCTCGCAGGCCCGGTGCTTGTTGGTGGATGTCACATGTCTTCGAATTTTGGTTCTAGGACATGCCGGTTTCCTCACTATGTTTTCCTTCACCGTTTTAAGAGCATTATATTTATCGTTATAAAATATTAGATACACGATATCAGTCACCTTATCCGCCTAGTCGGGCCTATAAGTCGTCAAAAATGACCTACTAGTCGGCTATACCGAATAGCTTGTACAGGTACACCTCTAGTAATAACATAGGTACCTACCAGTTTTATTTGTCTGTATATTAGTACCTTTACAGTTGAGATTGTTTTCTTTTATGAAGATCAAGTTTGTTACTATGTACTTAAAGTAGTATGGAATGAGGGTAGGTAGGTACTTACACTAGGTGGGTTAAGATTTTAGTTAGCAGAGGACGCCTATTACGGTGCTCTTATACAGCAGTTATATAACGTTAGAGAATGTTTTATAACTTTTTTCAGAAAGTAAAATACAAAACTGTCGTACCACAAATAGTTAAACATCTGTTGAACACTTGTCTTAAAAAAGTGTAACTGTTAAACTACTCTCATCAAATTCAAATACCGTTTTGAAGTTGACAATTTTTTTTTTTAAAAAGTTCAGCATCAGATGTTTAACTTTTTTTGTGGTATATCCTACTATCCTACTACTACCTACTAATATTATAAACGTGAAAGTTCGTATGTGTGGATGGATGTTTGTTACTCTTTCACACAAACACTACTGAAAGGATTTGGATGAAATTTGGTACACAGATAGTTTATAACCTAGATTAACACATAGCATAGTTTTATCCCGATTTAATGTTCCCACGGGAGTTGTAGCGGGTGAAACCGCAGGCAACAGCTAGTTTGACATAAAGTATCTAAAACGATTTTTTCTAGAAAATTTTGTGAATGGATTATAGGAAGAGAGAGAAATAATAATGGTGTGGTGTTCATCTGTGATGAACATAAATAAACAGTAAACTTCGAACAAAGTTTAAAGTAATCTAAACCATAAAAATACCTTCCAAAATTAACAAACATACTTACCTCAAAAACCATTACAAAGTGCCATATACCGCCGACACTTGAAGGCAATAAAATACAACATAATACTTACACAGTACGTTCATACTCACAGTTATTTAACTACTAAAATTCCGTCATTTTATAGTCCGTACCTGAAACAATAAAAAAACAAAGTTATGAATCATTCGCGATAAGAAAGAAAGAAAGAAATTTTTGGTGCCATTTTTAGGTGGCTCTCGTCGTAAAAGTTTCAGTCGCGTCGTGTTTTTAGTGGGTAGTATGATAGGAGTGACGTCATACTTGAGAGAATGAAATGATTGATTGGAAGATTAATGTTAGTTGTCGCAAAAAGTTTACATGCTAGTTTTATTCAGGTTTTTAATATGGTGGTCTTAGTGTCTTGTTGAAAGAGAAGGCTAACTTTTTTACGGACCAATCTTACAGTGTTTGACACGCCTGTTGGTCTAGTGGTTAGTGACCCTGACTGCTATGCCGGGGGTCGTGGGTTCGATTCCCACCCAGGACAAAGGTTTGTGTGATGAGCATGATCATTTGTTCTGTGTCTGGGTGTAATTTATCTATAATATGTATGTATTTAGAAATATATAAGTATGTTTATCAGTTGTCTAGTACCCATAACACAGACTCTGCTTAGCTTGGGACTAGATGACGTTGTGTGATAGTTGTGGAATATTTATTTATTTTATTTATTTATAGTCGCGTCGCGTTTTTAGTGGGTAGTATAATAGGAGTGACGTCATACTAGAGAGAATAAAATGATTGATTGGAAGATTAATGTTAGTTGTCGCAAAAACTTTACATTATGCTATTTTATTCAGGTTTTTAATATGGTGGTTTTTTTTTTTGCGTGGTTAAATCTTCAAATGAGTCCTCCCACCACGGGCAGGGCGGGAGGGACTGTCAGACTTGTACTGACTAAAATCCACGGTGTCCTTCAATAGCCCTTTATGTTCCGGGGTCACGGTGATGGTATAAGTTTCGCGACCCCGGCAGGCTTTGGTCCTCTGTGAGGGGGCCCCGTCATATTGCTGACGCTCTTTGAGGCGCGCTTGGAACACGACGCGCCGTCGACCCGGGCATGGTCCATGATCGGGCGGCGAGTTGCCCTTTACTCGCCACCCGCGTGCCCGCGCCTACGGTGGCCGGAGATTGTCTTGCGACGTCCGACGCCGTGGGCGTCCACCACCGCGGGTGGGGCGGAGGGAGGACCGGAATACGATGGTCTAGTGTCTTGTTGAAAGAGAAGGTCACCTTTTTTTAGGGACCAATCTTCCAGTGTCCAGTTTTTTTTTTGTCCCAATAGAGAGTAAGCAGTCACCCTAGCCTATACCAGTAGAACGGTCGGGCATGTGGATGGCGAGGAATAGGCGACTCGTCCGATCGTGGACTGGGATCCGACGAGGCCTCTTAGACGGCCAAAGCCTGACAGGGTCGCGGGACCGTCTTATCTAGTAACAGTGGTCCGGGAAACGTATAGAGCTATTGAAGAACACCATGGATTTTAGTCAGTACAAGTCTGACAGCCCCTCCTTTTCTGTCCTGGGAGGACTCATTTTATGATTTTACCACGTAACAATAAAAACGTTGCACTTCACGACCAGCTACCGGGAGACCCCTTTTTTTTTAACTTGCTAAAATCATCAAATGAGACCTCCTACCCCGGGCAGGGCGGGAGGTATTGTCAGACTTGTACTGACTAAAATCCACGGTGTTCTTCAATAGCCCTTTATGTTCCGGGGTCACGGTGATGGAAATAAGGCTTTGGCCCTCTGAGAGGGGGCCCCGTCATTTTGCTGACAGCTCTTTGAGGCGCGCGTGGAACACGACGCGCCGTCGACCCGGGGCCGGGAGACCCTACGGCAACGGACATCGCGTGGAGATATCCGGGCACCGTAGGCGCAGGCATGCGGACAGCGAGTGATGGGTGACTTGCCAACCGATTATAGATCATGTCCGGGTTGACGACGCGTAGTGTTCGGTCAAAACTTGCTAGTGTCTAGGGACTGTTTTGGGTTGCCGTGTACCTGGAACATCATTCATCAACACTCCATTCCGCTCCACCAAAGCTCATTTGATGATTTTTCAACGTAAAAAAGAAGGTATCGAAATCATACCACCACACCAAGAAGCCATATTAGCGGATACTAAACCACAGAAACAATAAAACCATTAAACACATAAGGGTATTCGAACACAATCCCCACAGCTTCACACCAACACACACACACACACACAAACACAGACCAATTCCGATAATCATAACACAATTCAACTTGGAAACTCGCTAACTAAACAATGTAGCGCTTTATTATTTTCCAGCGGAACCTTACAGCGCTTCAGCGGAACAAAACTCATAAATCTGACAAAAGTTATACGTTATTGCTTAATGTTTAGCCACTTCGCTGGTAACAATGGTATATTTTAGATCGATTTAGTTTCAGATTTGGGTCCGGAGGAGATTTTCGGCCATATTTTCGTTGTATGTTTATAATTATGGTTCTTATTTTATGTGGTTTTGTGTGTTAGAATAAAATAGAATGAGAAGGATATTTAAAGCAAGGAATTAACTTTTTGCCTGACTGTAAATTGATAGATTTAGAAGCATCTAGAAGGGTCTAGAAGCATGAAATTTTGTAAAGACTTTCCTTAAAAAACGTGAGTATGCCTTTTGAAAATTCATCCCCCTAAGAGGCTAAATATTGGATAAAATGTTTTGTATGGCCCAAACCTAGCAACTAGGGTACAACATTCTAACTGCTTTTTAAGGTTACAAATAGGGGTCGCGGGACTTGTTCCATCACCGCGACCACGGAACATAAAGGGCTATTGAAGGACACCGTGGATTTTAGTCAATACAATTCTGACAGTCCCTCCCTCCCTGCCCGGGGTGGGAGGAATCATAAGTCTGACGGGGTCCCCCTTAGAGGACTAATACCTTGCAAGATTGCGGGACAGTTCCATCAGGTAAACGTGACCTTGGAACGTAAAGGGCTATTGAAAAACACCTTAACTTGTTATAACGAGTCTGACAGCTTCTCCCGTCCCGCCTTGGGTGGTAGTACTAATTTTTTCACGATGAAAATATAAACCTAACCTTCAATCATAAATTAATAATGAAAATTCACCCTACAAGCACATTCCTCGTTAATCCTCTCATTCAAATAAATGTTTTGGCAACACAAAACATCTTAATGCAACCTTATAGACCATTCAAAAAATAATTACAGGCATTATTTTAATAAAGCGTTCAGACAACCGGGTGCTAATGTCTTATTAAAATAATAATTATTAAGATTATGCTAATTTCCTTGGCTTTTGTATCGTTTGGTTAATTTTTAAATAAACCTTGAAAGGAGATTTTTTGTGGGGTTTTGTAAATTTTTTGAAGATAATTTAACGGGCCGTTTTCTTGAAGTTTAGACTTTTTCCCCCTTTAAATAGCTTTAAAGGGGGAAAAAACTTGTTTTTTTGTACCGCTGCAAGTCTGCGAACGGCGAGTAATAGGTGACTCACTGTCCGATCATCATCCAGAAAAACACAGGTACGAGTCCCCTATGAAGTCAGTTATTTCGTTCTGAAAAAGTTTTTAACTTTTATGTCCCTCTGTGGAAAACCTTTTTATAAGAAACGCGTGGAGGTATCAAGCTGTTGTGTTAGATTGTTTTTGGGATAAAATCTTCAACTATGGGACCTTCCATCGTGCGTGGTCCAACACGCATTTTTTTTTATCTTTATAAAATCATCAAATGAGTCCTCCAACCCCTTACTGTCGGACTCCTAGTGTTCTTCAATAGCCCTTGATGTTCCGGGGTTCTGATAATGAGATAAGTCCTGCGACTAGAGTGGGGCCCCGTCATCATTCTGACGCTCTTTGAGGCGTGCGTGGAACACAACGTTGAAAAAAAAATACACTGTACATAAACCAAAAACTAAATTAAAATATTACAATGCATCGAAATTCTTCCTCAACGCTGTCAGCCGGTAATGTGCCCAAGAGACTGGCGCTGCTGCTGCTGTTGCTGAGAACCTCAAGCGGCGAAAATATAGTAACTTGAATAGTAACTATATTTTTGCGCCGTTTGGGGTTGAAACTATAGGGCCATGGGGTCCGAGTGCTCACAGCCTCTTCAGAGACCTTTCCAAAAGACTAGAAGACGCTTCCCGTGACCCAAGAGCTGGCTTTTACCTTGGCCAGAGGCTAAGCTTAGCTATTCAAAGAGGCAACGCCGCCAGTCCCTTACCAAAAACACCTTCAAAATAATGTTTCACAGCTCAAAACTCACAGTAGCAACGCAAAAAAATCTTAACAAGAAAATCTAATTTAAGTAATTACACTTTTGTCACAAAAGCCAAAAAACACTTCGACTGTACTACACCTAATTACTGTTGTAGAACTCATTACAAAAATCACATTAATTATAAATAATTATAAAAGGTTACACTTTTCAGAGTAATTTAATGATTTCAAAGCTGCGCGGATGTTTTTTTTCGCAAAAAGTTAATTTAATTTTTTCTTCTTTGAATGTGGTCGGGTATGAATGGATGCTGCGTTGAGATTTATGTTTTGGGGTAAGCAGAGATCTTTTGTCATGCTAATAAGATGATTGAAGATGGTTTTATTACAGTTTTTTGGATGGAGGGTGCATTAAAAGAAACTGTGGACTAGGGTTTCTTTATCGGTGTTATATCCGGGAGAAGTGGTACAATTTTTGCATTTTTTTTTTTAAAGCTTTTTGTTTTATTTATTTTTGCAAATTTGAGTAGTAATAAAATTTTCAGGGTTGCTGCATTTATTACTTCAGTGAATTAGTTAAAAAAATCTCTATAAGGCATTCTCCATTTTTCAGAGTTTTCAGCAATCTGAGGCCTTATCATGAGTTTTCAGTTATTGTGACGTAGAGTAAATTGGAACTTTGACATCAATTTCAAGGAAAAAATTAGTTCCTTCTTCGTACATCAGAGGCGCTGTTCCATTTTTCCAATATTTTTTTCCATACAAGAAACGCTGTAAATACTGAAAAGACGCTGTAAAGTAAAATACTGAAAACTCGTGATAAGGATTCTCGAAGTTACAGTAACTTTATTATACTTTGTCACAAATTAATATAAAGTAGGTTTTTTTGCCGTGCTAAAATAATCAACTGATTTCTTCCACCCCGAGCGGGACAGGAGTGACAGTCAGACTTGTACTGACTAAAATCCATAGTGATCCTTCAATAGATTTTTACGTTCCAGAGTCATGGTTACCTTATAAGACAGTCCCGTGACCCATGAAGTTGGCTAAAATACAGCACCGCATGCTGACCGTAGTTTACGACCGACACATCACTTAAGCTGTACTTTATGACTTGAAGTGGCCATACGAGTATCACTTTTACGGCTTCCTTTGATAATTATGATACTAGACAAGCAGCCGCTTAATGTTACCTACTGTTAATCATATACCGCCCTACCATAAAATGATAAACACCTGTTGAACGCTTGTCTAAAAAAAGTGTAACTGCAAAACGAACCTTCTATCAACGTGACGTTGTTTTTTTAGAAAAAGTGTTCATAAGATGTTTATCTTTCTGGTAAGACGGAAAATGTTCCCACTTTTGGATCATAGACCTTCGTGAAGGATATGGGTCAGTTGACAAAACTGGACATGTTTTAGACCCAAAAAAAGTGTATAAGACATGTCCGGTTTTTGTGATAGTAATAATAAAATTACAAGAACGGGCTCACATATATCCAAACCAAATGTTTAGGCTTTGTTCGGACTATTTAGTTATTAATGAGTAGTAAAGGCAGATGATGATGGCCGACTGGCATTCATGAAAGATGATAGAAGCTAGAAAGACAGTGGACTATAGACATGTCTGGAACAACTGACCATTCAAAAGTAGCCCAAGACAATCAGAACTAAAAGTCAATAAAATCCAGGGCCACAAGTCTTCACAGTAAAAGTCCAAAAACTCAAAGTTATCCAATTATAATCTCACCCTTTAACACTTCAAATAAATACTTAGACAGACCGCTACCCTCTTTCAAAAAAACAAGCTCCTTTAAACTTTAGCTGAACAAAATCCTTGTTATGTTAATTCATTGCTATTAAAACCCAGCAGGCGGTGGAATTTAAACAACCGAAGCCGTTACCATCACCACTAAAAGCAACCCTAATGGGAATTCATATTTTGCAAACAGCATTTTTGCATCGTCGGTATTGGCTGGCGTTTGAGACGAGCGGAGCGGAAGAGGCTCTATTTATGTCAAACTTATACTCGTGGCTAAATAATTACAGCCACACAGGTCGATCTTCCGGGTTAAGCAAGCCGCACTTGCCGAGGTTGGTCTGTAAATGGGTGACCATCTGTCATAGCGAGTTTCCTCCTTGCCTCGGAAAGCACGTAAAGCCGATGGTCCCGGCTGTCATTTATAGATCTTTGACAGTCGTTACTGATAGTCAGAAGCTCTATTCGTCTGGCAATCAGTCTTACCATGGGGTGTGGTATTACCAGTTACTGGGTTGTGGAGGTTCGACAGGCAGTCGCCCCATGTAAAATACTTTCATCATCTGCATCTGCATCTGCTTTGACTGGAAGCCGAGCCCAATATAGTTGGGAAAAGGCTAGGCAGATGATGACAAGGCTTTCTTCTCACTTGTTCTACTAAACAGTTCCACCGTAGAAATAATGATTTTTTTCAGCCATTCATTATTTTTTCAGTTTTAGCCCGTTTAGAATGGCACCTAGTTCTGCCGAAATAGGTGTCGTAAAACACTCTGGAAGGTAGGTAATCTACATAAGACTACATCGAAATGAAACATTATTTATCCCGTTTGTAAGGTACGATCTTGACACTGGACCAATATGACCATAGGTCCTAGATTCAAGTCCAACGCTGGGCAGTGCTGTTTGTTTTTTCTATGATTTTCTCAGAAGCAGCCTAGATTACGGATTTGTGGGTCCAAATTAAACACAAATTAATGGCACTAGTATAGGGACTTTATTCTGACTAAAAGTAGTTCTAATTATAGCTATAATGTGGCCTTACCCATCGCAGGATAAAAATGAGAAATATTTCACCCGCTCCCGCTCCGCTCATGACACCACGCAACCCCTATACCAGGGTTTGTTTAAACGCTCCGTTCAAAGCGTCCATTCTCAATTGGTTTAGAACCTATCTCAGCGATGCAGCCCCTTTTATTATGATGGACTTTTTACTGGTTTATAACACAAACGTGTTCCAACTTGTTACGTTTATGCTCTTTAGAAGTGGTCGCGAGAGTTTTCTTTTGAATATTTTTAAGGCTTTTTAGTTGAGTGCTAAGTTTTAAGTTACGTTACTTGAAAAGATTATTATATTGCTAAGTTTGCTGAATGGATGAATTGGTTTTTATCTTAATTCTTTCTACTTATTTTAAAGCACTTATGCGGGGATGAGGGATTTAGGGTACAATTCTAATAAAAATAGTTTTAAAATTCAATTGGAGTTTTCTTTAAGTCTCTACTTTGCCCAACATCAGAAAATCATGTATCATGGGTGCGCTGACTAATATTTACACGCACTGCCACAAACACCCAGATCCAGAACAACTACCTACTTGTAAAATCGGACGGTCACTGCGTCATTCGTGCTGCCAATTTATTATAATTATTAATTAGTATCTATCTACCTTTAACCTTTTTTATCCTGTTAAAATCATCAAATGAATCCTCCAAACCCAAGATGGGGCGGGAGGGACTGTCAGACTTTTACTGACTAAAGTCCATGGTGATCCTCCAATAGCCCTTTACGTTCCAGGGTCACGGTTACATTTAACGACCATGACTAAGAGCCTGCTATCACTAGAACATAAAACTGCTTGGTTACTCCAGGATTTAAGTGTTGGTAGATTCATGAACTCCGCTTTCTGCAGTCTCATTCAGCCATATGGTTAAAGTCAGTGGAGGATAAACATAAAATGTCACTTACGGGATATCTTCCGTGATTAAGTATTTGTTTGAGTTCCCTGTATTGCGACGCTGTTGCAAGTTGTTGTTGATGAAGGATGTCGTCTCTTTCACGCATTCCGTCTCCTCTTTCTATAGGTACGAGTACAACAGAAATCTGTTTCGAAGAAGGAGGTGACTGTTTCTCATTAATTTCCTGTGCGTGCTCCGTAAGAAGTGTTAGTAGTGTGTTTCACTCTCATACTGTGCAAACTTTTGTGAAAAACCCAATTTCAAACAACAAACAAAATAGTTATCCTTACAATTTTACTTTCAAAATCCGCTGTAGCATTCATAGTTATAACAAATATTCTGTTGGTCTAGTGGTTAGTGACCCTGACTGCTATGTCCGGTCGTGGGTTAGATTCCCACCCAGGACAAATGTTTGTGCGATGAGCATGATCATTATTTTGTTCTGTGTCTTGGTGTAATTTATCTATAATATTTATATATTTAGAAATATGTATGTAGGTATGTTTATCAGTTGTCTAGTACCCATAATACAAGCTCTGTTTAGCTTGGGACTAGATGGCGTTGTGTGATAGTTGTGAAATATTATATTATACTTACAATTTCACTTCAGAATCCTCTGTAGTATCCATAGTTATAATATTCTCAACAAACAAATTTCAGCTTTACTCACAAACATTAAAGGTGTCGTTTTACGGGGAGCTGCAGTATTTTAAGCTAAGCTGCGTAATGCTAGCACATATTGTTGTTTGCACATGCTTTACGAAACAAAGAGATTGCGTTGCAGTTTAAATGCTTATTGTGTTTCTAGCTTAGAGTTTTAGAAGCTCTAGTTTGCTAAAACTGAGCTCTTAATAAAATATGTTTGATCCTCCATGAAACGAAAATTTTCGTAGTACATTTAGCGCACGGGTTGAGTAATTGGGTCTATAGCACAATGAAACGCATAGAACAAATAATTTTATGACCTAAAGAAGATTGTTTTTTTTAAAATCTTGTCCCACACTAGGGAGTTCTCCTGTGTAGTGGGTGCGTTTCCAAACATAGAAATTCACATGCCTACATAAACATCGAGATCCGGAATAACTACTTGCAGGTTATACAAATATTTGATCCGTTTTGGGATAGAGTCCGCAACACGCTGCGAGTGCGGGGCAGTGGTCCAACTGCTCTGTTCAACTAGTTGGACCACGGGCCTTCACTAGGGGCAGTTGTCCAACTTTAAAAATAGTTGGACCACTGCCCCTAGTGAAGGCCCGTGGTCCAATTCATTTAATAATAAGTTGCCACCCTAAAAGTCTCAACTGTATCATTGTATGTGTACGGTAACTACTGGTTTACGATTACATTGAAACCCTTTGCAGTAGAAAAATCAAATTAAAGTTGGGTGAATAATTAAAAAAATATATCGTCGGTATCGGCTGGCGTTTGAGACGAGTGGAGCGAAGAGGCTCTATTTATGTCAAACTTATACTGACTAAACTTAGCTAAATAATTACAACCGCACAGGTCGATCTTCCGGGTTAAGCAAGCCGCACTTGCCGAGGTTGGTCTGTAAATGGGTGACCATCTGTCATAGCGAGTTTCCTCCTTGCCTCGGAAAGCACGTAAAGCCGATGGTCCCGGCTGTCATTTATAGATCTTTGACAGTCGTTACTGATAGTCAGAAGCTCTATTAGTCTGACAACCAGTCTTACCATGGGGTATGGTATTACCAGTTACTGGGTTGTGGAGGTCCGACAGGCAGTCGCCCCATGTAAAATACTTTCATCATCTGCATCTGCATCTGCTTTGACTGGAAGCCGAGCCCAATATAGTTGGGAAAAGGCTAGGCAGATGATGACAAGGCTTTCTTCTCACTTGTTCTACTAAACAGTTCCACTGTAGAAATAATGATTTTTTTCAGCCATTCATTATTTTTTCAGTTTTAGCCCGTTTAGAATGGCACCTAGTTCTGCCGAAATAGGTGTCGTAAAACACTCTGGAAGGTAGGTAATCTACATAAGACTACATCGAAATGAAACATTATTTATCCCGTTTGTAAGGTACGATCTTGACACTGGAACAATATGACCATAGGTCCTAGATTCAAGTCCAACGCTGGGCAGTGCTGTTTGTTTTTTCTATGATTTTCTCAGAAGCAGCCTAGATTACGGATTTGTGGGTCCAAATTAAACACAAATTAATGGCACTAGTATAGGGACTTTATTCTGACTAAAAGTAGTTCTAATTATAGCTATAATGTGGCCTTACCCATCGCAGGATAAAAATGAGAAATATTTTCACCCGCTCCCGCTCCGCTCATGACACCACGCAACCCCTTTACCAGGGTTTGTTTAAAACGCTCCGTTCAAAGCGTCCATTCTCAATTGGTTTAGAACCTATCTCAGCGATGCAGCCCCTTTTATTATGATGGACTTTTTACTGGTTTATAACACAAACGTGTTCCAACTTGTTACGTTTATGCTCTTTAGAAGTGGTCGCGAGAGTTTTTTTCTTTTGAATATTTTTAAGGCTTTTTAGTTGAGTGCTAAGTTTTAAGTTACGTTACTTGAAAAGATTATTATATTTTGCTAAGTTTGCTGAATGGATGAATTGGTTTTTATCTTAATTCTTTATAATTATTTTAAAGCACTTACGCAAGCATAAAAAAATTTGGGTACAGTTCTAATAAAAATAGTTTTAAAATTAAATGAGAGTGACATTCCTTTAAGTCGCTATTTTATCTTTACCCAACATTGGAAATCTGTCATATGTTGTGCGTTTACGAACATTTAAACTCACTGACACAAACACCCAGATCTAGAACAACTACTTGTAAATCGGTTGGTCACACAAACAGTACTGTCAAGTGATTATAATTATTTATTAGTTAACCTTTTTTATCCAGGTAAAATCATCAAAGGAATCCTCCAAACCCAAGATGGCACGGGAGGAACTGTCAGACTCGTACTGACTAAAACTCACGATGATCCTCCAATAGCCCTTTACATTCCAGGGTCACGGTTACCTGATGAGACATTTCACGACCGTGACTAAGAGCCTGTTATCACTAAAACTTCAAACTGCTTGGTTACTCCAAGATTTAATTGTTGGTAGATTCATGAGCTCCGCTTTCTGCAATCAGTCTCATTCAGCTATATTGTTAAAGTCAGTGGAGGATAAACTTATGGGATATCTTCCGTGATTAAATATTTGTTTGAGTTCCCTGTATTGCGACGCTGTTGCAAGTTGTTGTTGATGAAGGATGTCGTCTCTTTCACGCATTCCGTCTCCTCTTTCTATAGGTACGAGTACAACAGAAATCTGTTTCGAAGAAGGAGGTGACTGTTTCTCATTAATTTCCTGTGCGTGCTCCGTAAGAAGTGTTAGTAGTGTGTTTCACTCTCATACTGTGCAAACTTTTGTGAAAAACCCAATTTCAAACAACAAACAAAATAGTTATCCTTACAATTTTACTTTCAAAATCCGCTGTAGCATTCATAGTTATAACAAATATTCTGTTGGTCTAGTGGTTAGTGACCCTGACTGCTATGTCCGGTCGTGGGTTAGATTCCCACCCAGGACAAATGTTTGTGCGATGAGCATGATCATTATTTTGTTCTGTGTCTTGGTGTAATTTATCTATAATATTTATATATTTAGAAATATGTATGTAGGTATGTTTATCAGTTGTCTAGTACCCATAATACAAGCTCTGTTTAGCTTGGGACTAGATGGCGTTGTGTGATAGTTGTGAAATATTATATTATACTTACAATTTCACTTCAGAATCCTCTGTAGTATCCATAGTTATAATATTCTCAACAAACAAATTTCAGCTTTACTCACAAACATTAAAGGTGTCGTTTTACGGGGAGCTGCAGTATTTTAAGCTAAGCTGCGTAATGCTAGCACATATTGTTGTTTGCACATGCTTTACGAAACAAAGAGATTGCGTTGCAGTTTAAATGCTTATTGTGTTTCTAGCTTAGAGTTTTAGAAGCTCTAGTTTGCTAAAACTGAGCTCTTAATAAAATATGTTTGATCCTCCATGAAACGAAAATTTTCGTAGTACATTTAGCGCACGGGTTGAGTAATTGGGTCTATAGCACAATGAAACGCATAGAACAAATAATTTTATGACCTAAAGAAGATTGTTTTTTTTTAAATCTTGTCCCACACTAGGGAGTTCTCCTGTGTAGTGGGTGCGTTTCCAAACATAGAAATTCACATGCCTACATAAACATCGAGATCCGGAATAACTACTTGCAGGTTATACAAATATTTGATCCGTTTTGGGATAGAGTCCGCAACACGCTGCGAGTGCGGGGCAGTGGTCCAACTGCTCTGTTCAACTAGTTGGACCACGGGCCTTCACTAGGGGCAGTTGTCCAACTTTAAAAATAGTTGGACCACTGCCCCTAGTGAAGGCCCGTGGTCCAATTCATTTAATAATAAGTTGCCACCCTAAAAGTCTCAACTGTATCATTGTATGTGTACGGTAACTACTGGTTTACGATTACATTGAAACCCTTTGCAGTAGAAAAATCAAATTAAAGTTGGGTGAATAATTAAAAAAATATATCGTCGGTATCGGCTGGCGTTTGAGACGAGTGGAGCGAAGAGGCTCTATTTATGTCAAACTTATACTGACTAAACTTAGCTAAATAATTACAACCGCACAGGTCGATCTTCCGGGTTAAGCAAGCCGCACTTGCCGAGGTTGGTCTGTAAATGGGTGACCATCTGTCATAGCGAGTTTCCTCCTTGCCTCGGAAAGCACGTAAAGCCGATGGTCCCGGCTGTCATTTATAGATCTTTGACAGTCGTTACTGATAGTCAGAAGCTCTATTAGTCTGACAACCAGTCTTACCATGGGGTATGGTATTACCAGTTACTGGGTTGTGGAGGTCCGACAGGCAGTCGCCCCATGTAAAATACTTTCATCATCTGCATCTGCATCTGCTTTGACTGGAAGCCGAGCCCAATATAGTTGGGAAAAGGCTAGGCAGATGATGACAAGGCTTTCTTCTCACTTGTTCTACTAAACAGTTCCACTGTAGAAATAATGATTTTTTTCAGCCATTCATTATTTTTTCAGTTTTAGCCCGTTTAGAATGGCACCTAGTTCTGCCGAAATAGGTGTCGTAAAACACTCTGGAAGGTAGGTAATCTACATAAGACTACATCGAAATGAAACATTATTTATCCCGTTTGTAAGGTACGATCTTGACACTGGAACAATATGACCATAGGTCCTAGATTCAAGTCCAACGCTGGGCAGTGCTGTTTGTTTTTTCTATGATTTTCTCAGAAGCAGCCTAGATTACGGATTTGTGGGTCCAAATTAAACACAAATTAATGGCACTAGTATAGGGACTTTATTCTGACTAAAAGTAGTTCTAATTATAGCTATAATGTGGCCTTACCCATCGCAGGATAAAATGAGAAATATTTTCACCCGCTCCCGCTCCGCTCATGACACCACGCAACCCCTTTACCAGGGTTTGTTTAAACGCTCCGTTCAAAGCGTCCATTCTCAATTGGTTTAGAACCTATCTCAGCGATGCAGCCCCTTTTATTATGATGGACTTTTTACTGGTTTATAACACAAACGTGTTCCAACTTGTTACGTTTATGCTCTTTAGAAGTGGTCGCGAGAGTTTTTTTTCTTTTGAATATTTTTAAGGCTTTTTAGTTGAGTGCTAAGTTTTAAGTTACGTTACTTGAAAGATTATTATATTTTGCTAAGTTTGCTGAATGGATGAATTGGTTTTTATCTTAATTCTTTATAATTATTTTAAAGCACTTACGCAAGCATAAAAAAATTTGGGTACAGTTCTAATAAAATAGTTTTAAAATTAAATGAGAGTGGACATTCCTTTAAGTCGCTATTTTATCTTTACCCAACATTGGAAATCTGTCCATGTGTTGTGCGTTTACGAACATTTAAACTCACTGACACAAAAACCCAGACCCAGAAACAACTACTTTGTAGATCAGAATCGGACGATCACTGCGCTATTCGTGCTACCAATTATTAGTATTGCGTGACTAAGAAACTTTTTATCCAGGTAAAATCATCAAATGAATCCTCCCACCCAGGGCGTGAGGGACTCTTAGACTCGTACTGACTAAAACCACGGTGATCCTCCAATAGCCCTTTACGTTCCAGGGTCACGGTTACATTTAACGACCATGACTAAGAGCCTGCTATCACTAGAACATAAAACTGCTTGGTTTACTCTACCAGGATTAAGTGGTTGGTAGATTCATGAACTCCGCTTTCTGCAGTCTCATTCAGCCATATTGTTAAAGTCAGTGGAGGATAAACTTATGGGATATCTTCCGTGATTAAATATTGTGGTTCCCTGTATTGCGACGCTGTTTGCAAGTTGTTGTTGATAAAGGATGTCGTCTCCTTCACGCATTCCGTCTCCTCTTTCTATAGGTACGAGTACAACAGAAAATCTGTTTCGAAGAAGGAGGTGACTGTTTCTCATAATTCCTATGCTCCGTAAGAAATGTTAGTAGAACGTTTCAACTCACGTACTGCGCAAGCTTTTGTGAAAAACCTATTTTTACAGAAAATTTCATACCAAAAAAAGTCATACTTATTTACTTCAAAATCCTCTGTAGCATCCATAGTTATAACATATCCTGATGGTCTAGTGGTTAGTGACCCTGACTGCTATGTCCGTCGTGGGTGGGTTCCCACCCAGGACAAATGTTTGTGTGATGAGCATGATCATTTGTTCTGTGTCTGGGTGTAATTTATCTATAATAATGTATGTAATTTAGAAAATATATAAGTATGTTTTATCAGTTGTCTAGTACCCATAACACAAGCTCTGTTTAGCTGGGACTAGATGGCGTTGTGTGATAGTTGTGAAATATTATATTATACTTACAATTTCACTTCAAAATCCTCTGTAGCATCCATAGTTTATAACATTCTCAACAAACTAAATTTCAGCTTTAGTCACAAACATTAAAGGTGTCGTTTTAGCGGGGAGCTGCAGTATTGTCAAGCTAAGCTGCGTAATGCTAGCACATATTGTTGTTTGCACATGCTTTAACGAAACCAAAGAGATTGCGTTGCAGTTTAAATGCTTATTGTGTTTCTAGCTTAGAGTTTTAGAAGCTCTAGTTGCTAACAACTGAGCTCTTAATAAAATATGTTTGATCCTCCATGAAACGAAAATTTTCGTAGTAATTAGCGCACGGGTTAGTAATGGGTTCTATAGCAACAATGAAAAACGACATCGAACAAATAAATTTATTGACCTAAAGAAGATTGTTTTTTTTTCAATCTTGTCCCACATAGGGAGTCTCATGTTGTCGTGGGTTGCGTTTCCAAAACATAGAAATTCACATGCCTACATAACATCGAGATCCCGGAAATAACTACTTGAGGTTTTTATTACATATTTTGATTCCGTTTGGATAGAGTTCGCAACCGCTGCGAGTGGGGGCAGTGGTCCTCCATACACTTGCTCTGTTCAAACCGTTGGACCACGGGCCTTCACTAGGGGCATTGTCCAACTTTAAAAATAGTTGGAACCACTGCCCCTAGTGAAGGCCCGTGGTTCCAATTCATTTAATAATAATTGCCACCCTAAAAGTCCACCTGTATCCTTGTATGTGTACGGTAACTACTGTTTACGATTACATGAAAAAACCTTTGCAGTTGAAAATCAAATTAAAGTTGGGTTGAATAATTAAAAAAATATATCGTCGGTATCGGCTGGCGTTTGAGACGAGCGGAGCGGAAGAGGCTCTATTTATGTCAAACTTATACTCGCGTGGCTAAATAATTACAGCCACACAGGTCGATCTTCCGGGTTAAGCAAGCCGCACTTGCCGAGGTTGGTCTGTAAATGGGTGACCATCTGTCATAGCGAGTTTCCTCCTTGCCTCGGAAAGCACGTAAAGCCGATGGTCCCGGCTGTCATTTATAGATCTTTGACAGTCGTTACTGATAGTCAGAAGCTCTATTCGTCTGGCAATCAGTCTTACCATGGGGTGTGGTATTACCAGTTACTGGGTTGTGGAGGTTCGACAGGCAGTCGCCCCATGTAAAATACTTTCATCATCTGCATCTGCATCTGCTTTGACTGGAAGCCGAGCCCAATATAGTTGGGAAAAGGCTAGGCAGATGATGACAAGGCTTTCTTCTCACTTGTTCTACTAAACCAGTTCCACCGTAGAAATAATGATTTTTTTCAGCCATTCATTATTTTTTCAGTTTTAGCCCGTTTAGAATGGCACCTAGTTCTGCCGAAATAGGTGTCGTTAAAACACTCTGGAAGGTAGGTAATCTACATAAGACTACATCGAAATGAAACATTATTTATCCCGTTTGTAAGGTACGATCTTGACACTGGACCAATATGACCATAGGTCCTAGATTCAAGTCCAACGCTGGGCAGTGCTGTTTGTTTTTTCTATGATTTTCTCAGAAGCAGCCTAGATTACGGATTTGTGGGTCCAAATTAAACACAAATTAATGGCACTAGTATAGGGACTTTATTCTGACTAAAAGTAGTTCTAATTATAGCTATAATGTGGCCTTACCCATCGCAGGATAAAAATGAGAAATATTTCACCCGCTCCCGCTCCGCTCATGACACCACGCAACCCCCTATACCAGGGTTTGTTTAAACGCTCCGTTCAAAGCGTCCATTCTCAATTGGTTTAGAACCTATCTCAGCGATGCAGCCCCTTTTATTATGATGGACTTTTTACTGGTTTATAACACAAACGTGTTCCAACTTGTTACGTTTATGCTCTTTAGAAGTGGTCGCGAGAGTTTTCTTTTGAATATTTTAAGGCTTTTTAGTTGAGTGCTAAGTTTTAAGTTACGTTACTTGAAAAGATTATTATATTGCTAAGTTTGCTGAATGGATGAATTGGTTTTTATCTTAATTCTTTCTACTTATTTTAAAGCACTTATGCGGGGATGAGGGATTTAGGGTACAATTCTAATAAAATAGTTTTTAAAATTCAATTGGAGTTTTCTTTAAGTCTCTACTTTGCCCAACATCAGAAAATCATGTATCATGGGTGCGCTGACTAATATTTACACGCACTGCCACAAACACCCAGATCCAGAACAACTACCTACTTGTAAAATCGGACGGTCACTGCGTCATTCGTGCTGCCCAATTTATTATAATTATTAATTAGTATCTATCTACCTTTAACCTTTTTTATCCTGTTAAAATCATCAAATGAATCCTCCAAACCCAAGATGGGGGCGGGAGGGACTGTCAGACTTTTACTGACTAAAGTCCATGGTGATCCTCCAATAGCCCTTTACGTTCCAGGGTCACGGTTACATTTAACGACCATGACTAAGAGCCTGCTATCACTAGAACATAAAAACTGCTTGGTTACTCCAGGATTTAAGTGTTGGTAGATTCATGAACTCCGCTTTCTGCAGTCTCATTCAGCCATATGGTTAAAGTCAGTGGAGGATAAACATAAAATGTCACTTACGGGATATCTTCCGTGATTAAGTATTTGTTTGAGTTCCCTGTATTGCGACGCTGTTGCAAGTTGTTGTTGATGAAGGATGTCGTCTCTTTCACGCATTCCGTCTCCTCTTTCTATAGGTACGAGTACAACAGAAATCTGTTTCGAAGAAGGAGGTGACTGTTTCTCATTAATTTCCTGTGCGTGCTCCGTAAGAAGTGTTAGTAGTGTGTTTCACTCTCATACTGTGCAAACTTTTGTGAAAAACCCAATTTCAAACAACAAACAAAATAGTTATCCTTACAATTTTACTTTCAAAATCCGCTGTAGCATTCATAGTTATAACAAATATTCTGTTGGTCTAGTGGTTAGTGACCCTGACTGCTATGTCCGGTCGTGGGTTAGATTCCCACCCAGGACAAATGTTTGTGCGATGAGCATGATCATTATTTTGTTCTGTGTCTTGGTGTAATTTATCTATAATATTTATATATTTAGAAATATGTATGTAGGTATGTTTATCAGTTGTCTAGTACCCATAATACAAGCTCTGTTTAGCTTGGGACTAGATGGCGTTGTGTGATAGTTGTGAAATATTATATTATACTTACAATTTCACTTCAGAATCCTCTGTAGTATCCATAGTTATAATATTCTCAACAAACAAATTTCAGCTTTACTCACAAACATTAAAGGTGTCGTTTTTACGGGGAGCTGCAGTATTTTAAGCTAAGCTGCGTAATGCTAGCACATATTGTTGTTTGCACATGCTTTACGAAACAAAGAGATTGCGTTGCAGTTTAAATGCTTATTGTGTTTCTAGCTTAGAGTTTTAGAAGCTCTAGTTTGCTAAAACTGAGCTCTTAATAAAATATGTTTGATCCTCCATGAAACGAAAATTTTCGTAGTACATTTAGCGCACGGGTTGAGTAATTGGGTCTATAGCACAATGAAACGCATAGAACAAATAATTTTATGACCTAAAGAAGATTGTTTTTTTTAAAATCTTGTCCCACACTAGGGAGTTCTCCTGTGTAGTGGGTGCGTTTCCAAACATAGAAATTCACATGCCTACATAAAACATCGAGATCCGGAATAACTACTTGCAGGTTATACAAATATTTGATCCGTTTTGGGATAGAGTCCGCAACACGCTGCGAGTGCGGGGCAGTGGTCCAACTGCTCTGTTCAACTAGTTGGACCACGGGCCTTCACTAGGGGCAGTTGTCCAACTTTAAAAATAGTTGGACCACTGCCCCTAGTGAAGGCCCGTGGTCCAATTCATTTAATAATAAGTTGCCACCCTAAAAGTCTCAACTGTATCATTGTATGTGTACGGTAACTACTGGTTTACGATTACATTGAAACCCTTTGCAGTAGAAAAATCAAATTAAAGTTGGGTGAATAATTAAAAAAATATATCGTCGGTATCGGCTGGCGTTTGAGACGAGTGGAGCGAAGAGGCTCTATTTATGTCAAACTTATACTGACTAAACTTAGCTAAATAATTACAACCGCACAGGTCGATCTTCCGGGTTAAGCAAGCCGCACTTGCCGAGGTTGGTCTGTAAATGGGTGACCATCTGTCATAGCGAGTTTCCTCCTTGCCTCGGAAAGCACGTAAAGCCGATGGTCCCGGCTGTCATTTATAGATCTTTGACAGTCGTTACTGATAGTCAGAAGCTCTATTAGTCTGACAACCAGTCTTACCATGGGGTTATGGTATTACCAGTTACTGGGTTGTGGAGGTCCGACAGGCAGTCGCCCCATGTAAAATACTTTCATCATCTGCATCTGCATCTGCTTTGACTGGAAGCCGAGCCCAATATAGTTGGGAAAAGGCTAGGCAGATGATGACAAGGCTTTCTTCTCACTTGTTCTACTAAACAGTTCCACTGTAGAAATAATGATTTTTTTCAGCCATTCATTATTTTTTCAGTTTTAGCCCGTTTAGAATGGCACCTAGTTCTGCCGAAATAGGTGTCGTAAAACACTCTGGAAGGTAGGTAATCTACATAAGACTACATCGAAATGAAACATTATTTATCCCGTTTGTAAGGTACGATCTTGACACTGGAACAATATGACCCATAGGTCCTAGATTCAAGTCCAACGCTGGGCAGTGCTGTTTGTTTTTTTCTATGATTTTCTCAGAAGCAGCCTAGATTACGGATTTGTGGGTCCAAATTAAACACAAATTAATGGCACTAGTATAGGGACTTTATTCTGACTAAAAGTAGTTCTAATTATAGCTATAATGTGGCCTTACCCATCGCAGGATAAAAAATGAGAAATATTTTCACCCGCTCCCGCTCCGCTCATGACACCACGCAACCCCTTTACCAGGGTTTGTTTAAACGCTCCGTTCAAAGCGTCCATTCTCAATTGGTTTAGAACCTATCTCAGCGATGCAGCCCCTTTTATTATGATGGACTTTTTACTGGTTTATAACACAAACGTGTTCCAACTTGTTACGTTTATGCTCTTTAGAAGTGGTCGCGAGAGTTTTTTTTCTTTTGAATATTTTTAAGGCTTTTTAGTTGAGTGCTAAGTTTTAAGTTACGTTACTTGAAAAGATTATTATATTTTGCTAAGTTTGCTGAATGGATGAATTGGTTTTTATCTTAATTCTTTATAATTATTTTAAAGCACTTACGCAAGCATAAAAAAATTTGGGTACAGTTCTAATAAAAATAGTTTTTAAAATTAAATGAGAGTGACATTCCTTTAAGTCGCTATTTTATCTTTACCCAACATTGGAAATCTGTCATATGTTGTGCGTTTACGAACATTTAAACTCACTGACACAAACACCCAGATCTAGAACAACTACTTGTAAATCGGTTGGTCACACAAACAGTACTGTCAAGTGATTATAATTATTTATTAGTTAACCTTTTTTATCCAGGTAAAATCATCAAAGGAATCCTCCAAACCCAAGATGGCACGGGAGGAACTGTCAGACTCGTACTGACTAAAACTCACGATGATCCTCCAATAGCCCTTTACATTCCAGGGTCACGGTTACCTGATGAGACATTTCACGACCGTGACTAAGAGCCTGTTATCACTAAAACTTCAAACTGCTTGGTTACTCCAAGATTTAATTGTTGGTAGATTCATGAGCTCCGCTTTCTGCAATCAGTCTCATTCAGCTATATTGTTAAAGTCAGTGGAGGATAAACTTATGGGATATCTTCCGTGATTAAATATTTGTTTGAGTTCCCTGTATTGCGACGCTGTTGCAAGTTGTTGTTGATGAAGGATGTCGTCTCTTTCACGCATTCCGTCTCCTCTTTCTATAGGTACGAGTACAACAGAAATCTGTTTCGAAGAAGGAGGTGACTGTTTCTCATTAATTTCCTGTGCGTGCTCCGTAAGAAGTGTTAGTAGTGTGTTTCACTCTCATACTGTGCAAACTTTTGTGAAAAACCCAATTTCAAACAACAAACAAAATAGTTATCCTTACAATTTTACTTTCAAAATCCGCTGTAGCATTCATAGTTATAACAAATATTCTGTTGGTCTAGTGGTTAGTGACCCTGACTGCTATGTCCGGTCGTGGGTTAGATTCCCACCCAGGACAAATGTTTGTGCGATGAGCATGATCATTATTTTGTTCTGTGTCTTGGTGTAATTTATCTATAATATTTATATATTTAGAAATATGTATGTAGGTATGTTTATCAGTTGTCTAGTACCCATAATACAAGCTCTGTTTAGCTTGGGACTAGATGGCGTTGTGTGATAGTTGTGAAATATTATATTATACTTACAATTTCACTTCAGAATCCTCTGTAGTATCCATAGTTATAATATTCTCAACAAACAAATTTCAGCTTTACTCACAAACATTAAAGGTGTCGTTTTACGGGGAGCTGCAGTATTTTAAGCTAAGCTGCGTAATGCTAGCACATATTGTTGTTTGCACATGCTTTACGAAACAAAGAGATTGCGTTGCAGTTTAAATGCTTATTGTGTTTCTAGCTTAGAGTTTTAGAAGCTCTAGTTTGCTAAAACTGAGCTCTTAATAAAATATGTTTGATCCTCCATGAAACGAAAATTTTCGTAGTACATTTAGCGCACGGGTTGAGTAATTGGGTCTATAGCACAATGAAACGCATAGAACAAATAATTTTATGACCTAAAGAAGATTGTTTTTTTTTAAATCTTGTCCCACACTAGGGAGTTCTCCTGTGTAGTGGGTGCGTTTCCAAACATAGAAATTCACATGCCTACATAAACATCGAGATCCGGAATAACTACTTGCAGGTTATACAAATATTTGATCCGTTTTGGGATAGAGTCCGCAACACGCTGCGAGTGCGGGGCAGTGGTCCAACTGCTCTGTTCAACTAGTTGGACCACGGGCCTTCACTAGGGGCAGTTGTCCAACTTTAAAAATAGTTGGACCACTGCCCCTAGTGAAGGCCCGTGGTCCAATTCATTTAATAATAAGTTGCCACCCTAAAAGTCTCAACTGTATCATTGTATGTGTACGGTAACTACTGGTTTACGATTACATTGAAACCCTTTGCAGTAGAAAAATCAAATTAAAGTTGGGTGAATAATTAAAAAAATATATCGTCGGTATCGGCTGGCGTTTGAGACGAGTGGAGCGAAGAGGCTCTATTTATGTCAAACTTATACTGACTAAACTTAGCTAAATAATTACAACCGCACAGGTCGATCTTCCGGGTTAAGCAAGCCGCACTTGCCGAGGTTGGTCTGTAAATGGGTGACCATCTGTCATAGCGAGTTTCCTCCTTGCCTCGGAAAGCACGTAAAGCCGATGGTCCCGGCTGTCATTTATAGATCTTTGACAGTCGTTACTGATAGTCAGAAGCTCTATTAGTCTGACAACCAGTCTTACCATGGGGTATGGTATTACCAGTTACTGGGTTGTGGAGGTCCGACAGGCAGTCGCCCCATGTAAAATACTTTCATCATCTGCATCTGCATCTGCTTTGACTGGAAGCCGAGCCCAATATAGTTGGGAAAAGGCTAGGCAGATGATGACAAGGCTTTCTTCTCACTTGTTCTACTAAACAGTTCCACTGTAGAAATAATGATTTTTTTCAGCCATTCATTATTTTTTCAGTTTTAGCCCGTTTAGAATGGCACCTAGTTCTGCCGAAATAGGTGTCGTAAAACACTCTGGAAGGTAGGTAATCTACATAAGACTACATCGAAATGAAACATTATTTATCCCGTTTGTAAGGTACGATCTTGACACTGGAACAATATGACCATAGGTCCTAGATTCAAGTCCAACGCTGGGCAGTGCTGTTTGTTTTTTCTATGATTTTCTCAGAAGCAGCCTAGATTACGGATTTGTGGGTCCAAATTAAACACAAATTAATGGCACTAGTATAGGGACTTTATTCTGACTAAAAGTAGTTCTAATTATAGCTATAATGTGGCCTTACCCATCGCAGGATAAAAATGAGAAATATTTTCACCCGCTCCCGCTCCGCTCATGACACCACGCAACCCCTTTACCAGGGTTTGTTTAAACGCTCCGTTCAAAGCGTCCATTCTCAATTGGTTTAGAACCTATCTCAGCGATGCAGCCCCTTTTATTATGATGGACTTTTTACTGGTTTATAACACAAACGTGTTCCAACTTGTTACGTTTATGCTCTTTAGAAGTGGTCGCGAGAGTTTTTTTCTTTTGAATATTTTTAAGGCTTTTTAGTTGAGTGCTAAGTTTTAAGTTACGTTACTTGAAAAGATTATTATATTTTGCTAAGTTTGCTGAATGGATGAATTGGTTTTTATCTTAATTCTTTATAATTATTTTAAAGCACTTACGCAAGCATAAAAAAATTTGGGTACAGTTCTAATAAAAATAGTTTTAAAATTAAATGAGAGTGACATTCCTTTAAGTCGCTATTTTATCTTTACCCAACATTGGAAATCTGTCATGTGTTGTGCGTTTACGAACATTTAAACTCACTGACACAAAAACCCAGACCCAGAACAACTACTTGTAGATCAGAATCGGACGATCACTGCGCTATTCGTGCTACCAATTTATTATGTATTGCGTGACTAAGAACTTTTTTATCCAGGTAAAATCATCAAATGAATCCTCCCACCCAGGGCGTGAGGGACTCTTAGACTCGTACTGACTAAAACCACGGTGATCCTCCAATAGCCCTTTACGTTCCAGGGTCACGGTTACATTTAACGACCATGACTAAGAGCCTGCTATCACTAGAACATAAAACTGCTTGGTTACTCCAGGATTTAAGTGTTGGTAGATTCATGAACTCCGCTTTCTGCAGTCTCATTCAGCCATATTGTTAAAGTCAGTGGAGGATAAACTTATGGGATATCTTCCGTGATTAAATATTTGTTTGAGTTCCCTGTATTGCGACGCTGTTGCAAGTTGTTGTTGATAAAGGATGTCGTCTCCTTCACGCATTCCGTCTCCTCTTTCTATAGGTACGAGTACAACAGAAATCTGTTTCGAAGAAGGAGGTGACTGTTTCTCATTAATTTCCTATGCTCCGTAAGAAATGTTAGTAGAACGTTTCAACTCACGTACTGCGCAAGCTTTTGTGAAAAACCTATTTTTACAGAAAATTTCATACCAAAAAAGTCATACTTATTTACTTCAAAATCCTCTGTAGCATCCATAGTTATAACATATCCTGATGGTCTAGTGGTTAGTGACCCTGACTGCTATGTCCGGTCGTGGGTGGGTTCCCACCCAGGACAAATGTTTGTGTGATGAGCATGATCATTTGTTCTGTGTCTGGGTGTAATTTATCTATAATAATGTATGTATTTAGAAATATATAAGTATGTTTATCAGTTGTCTAGTACCCATAACACAAGCTCTGTTTAGCTTGGGACTAGATGGCGTTGTGTGATAGTTGTGAAATATTATATTATACTTACAATTTCACTTCAAAATCCTCTGTAGCATCCATAGTTATAACATTCTCAACAAACTAATTTCAGCTTTAGTCACAAACATTAAAGGTGTCGTTTTACGGGGAGCTGCAGTATTGTCAGCTAAGCTGCGTAATGCTAGCACATATTGTTGTTTGCACATGCTTTACGAAACAAAGAGATTGCGTTGCAGTTTAAATGCTTATTGTGTTTCTAGCTTAGAGTTTTAGAAGCTCTAGTTTGCTAAAACTGAGCTCTTAATAAAATATGTTTGATCCTCCATGAAAGGGAAATTTTCGTAGTACGTTTAGCGCACGGGCTGAGTGATTGACTGTTGCGCAGTTGGCTGGGAGTTTGATTTCCGCATAGAATAAATAATTTTATGACCTAAAGATTGTTTTTTTTTTTGTAATCTTGCCTGACCTTAATGATTTCTCCTGTATAAGTGGGTGTATTTACAAACAGAAAATCACATACACAAACACCGAGATCCGGAATAACTAGGTACTTGTAGGTTATTGATCACTTAATTACTGCACAAACTGCGTTTATTTCTATCCGATATAAGAGAAATTCCTTAACTTCACCTTGAAGATCAAGATTGACTCTTAATATTCAGCTACGAGCCTCCTCAAAGTTCTGTTAATCTCAACATTAGTATCATTACACCTCTAAAACCAAAACATATACGAGAACATTTGCAGTAACCCTCTCATCCGCCACTTACCCCCAAAAAATACTTATTTTAAAGTAACAGCCCTCTTGGGCCCCCGTTATTATACTACTAGGTTAACGTATTTTTCCATTTGAGGGTTGCCCCAATTTTTCAACACATAGATATTTCCCTTCAAAATGGATTTTGGGCACCGTTAAAATATAATATTATGAGTGTGTGCGTATTTGATTTTATGTGTTTACGTTCTTTTTATGTGTTTGAGTGTTTTTTTATATATGTGTGAGTCTGTAGGCTTGGGAATAATATGGTTGGTGTTGATTGCTTACTTTATTTACTCCAGCTACTTAAGCGGTCTTTTGATATCGGTTCACCCCCTATTTAACAGACCAGATAGAACTGGAATTCCTGTGCACCCATGGAACAGTAAAAACTGTTTGGCCACCAATCCGAAAAGATGTGGGTTCGTACCCCACTGCTGTCACCATATTATGTACAATGAACGTGAGGGCGAGAAGACAACTGAACTTTATTTATGTACCCACAATATATACTATCACTATTAAGTGCCATTTATATTACCCACAGCATCTCCGGTCTCCGACAGGATGGTGGTCGCGAGCCAGCCCACCACCACCTGTGGGATTGCTAGGCCATCATTCCAGGTTGCAGGTAGTCTGTGGTGCCGTTATCTGGTTGGAGCGCTTGCAGTTAGATCATATTGTTGTCAAATTTATAACACCCCCCTTTTGCGCTGGAGATAAAAATGTATAAATACACGCAAGAGAGGAGTTTATAGAAACTTTTTTGAGCCTGTCATAATGACGCCCAGCGTGGGCCTATGTGGCGCCCAACGTAGGACCAAGAGACGGGTATCAATCCCAATAAAAAACCGTCGCGGAAATTAATGAATAGAATACGGGACAAGAAAAATTAAAAAGTAACTATAGATTATCCGTTTTAGTAGTAACGTTGCATTCGATATCGATCTAGATCAGATAATTTGTGGCCTGTGGTGTAAAGAAATTGAATTACGGAATTCGGAAAACTCCGTTCACTAAAACCACCAAAACCAGCTATTAAAATATAAGCGCTCGTAAAACCTAAGTCTAAAACAAAAACATAAACAAAATCCCAGTCTTATCTCCCATTAATTCTTGCAATAAAGTGGAACGGCACGTATTCTTCATCTCGACAACGCCACAACATTACCGTAGGCATCCAGTTTTGTATTTAATTGTAACAGACAGACAAATAGAGGGAGGAATGTTGATTGCAAGGCAGCAATTACTATTCGTTCACTTGTAAAAATAATGTGGTTTTGGTTCGCTCAGTGTTTCGCTTCACAAAGGTTTGCTTTTAATGAAAGAAAATGTGTGTTTTATTGTGTAACTTGAAGTTCATAAAAGGAAGTTTTTAATAATGAAAGACTTTTATGTCAAAAAGGGGAAAAAAGTTCGAAATAACTTCAGCTTCAGACGTCGGTGACCTTGTTGTTTGGTTCACTTATTATGCTATCACTTTTAGAAGTTACAAAAACGAACCGATCATATTGGAATGCCTACGTTCTCCACATAAGACCGCAGAAACTTACATAGGATCTATTAACCTGAATAAAAATGCTGTTTCCGAGGCAAATTAAAATAACGTTATATTATGTGGCGGGACAGACTGGACAGGTTCTGTCCAAATTGGAAGGAAGATGCGCGGGCTCACGAGAAGTGGAAGGAGCGGAGAGAGGCCTTTGCCCAGGAGTGGGACAGAGCAGGGTGATAATAAATAAATAATATAATAAAACGGCGCCACGTGCCACCGAATTCTGAAAAAATGCGAGCGATGCCTCAAAAGCTATTCAATAACTATCCATCTTAGCGAAGAGTCGTCTATACGTTTACTAAGTTCTTTAAAAACTTGGTGAGCATTCGGACCCCATGCCCTAGTGTTTCAATCCCAAACGGCTCAAATACATAGCTAGTCAAGCCATTGTATTTACGCCGTTTGAGGTTTTCAGCACTTGCACCAGCCCCACCAGGAAGATGGGCTGGCGCAAGGGTGTTTACACATGTCGTCAAGTCTTTCATCAAAGTTTTCTTCAAAATCTATTTAAATAAAAAAAAAGACTCATTTCGTTTATCCAGTGTCCAGTCAATAATTCCTGGGCGTGTTCCCCCAGCCTAACGTTAGCAAGGTTGACAAAGTTCCACAAACTTGTTCGATAAAAGCCGTAACAAGTTCCTTTGTAATCACGAGTTACCTAATTGCTTCCAGATCCAATAAATAATCATGGCTGACTTAGGAATTGGGGGTCTGATATTTGTAGAAGATTAGTTGAAAATACTAGGGATTATTTCTTAGGGCTAAGAGAAAATGTTCCTTGAATTTCTAGGGAATTTATTCAGCCATGTCTTTTTCTAGTTTGAATAATGGCAAACGGTGTTTTTGTTGGAAGTTCGACTAACGCTGGTGTATTAAATCTACCTCGGTTGCTATGTTCGGTTGGATTTTTGTCTGTTATCAATCAACGACCGTACTTTTATTGTGCAGGAATACACACAGTACCTTTGTTGTGGAGTCAAGATAGGTAGTCGCTCTTTGGGTTATGGGACTGTCTGTAAAGAACACCGTGGCAACTGTAGAACAATGGGCAACTTAAGTCCATTCTTTGGAGACAAGATACGTGGTCGCTCAATGGGGTGAAGGAATATCTGAACACCGACGCCTTGTAACACAATGGGCAACTTAAGTGTCGTTTCAGTTGCCTTTTGCGTTACAAACTTTTCGTGACTAAAAAGTTAGATAGACCCTTACGCATCACGCAGGGTGCAATGATTATTGTTTTTGGGTGGTTAAATTCTTAAATGAGTCCTCCCGCTTCTTGTAGAACCTACTTACTATATTCAGATATACCGAAAGCCGAACCCAAAATAGTTATGAAAAGGCTACTCAGATGATACTTTAGCAACAAAATGGGCCCTTGAAATAATCGTCTTGACCTTCCATCTAAATTATTAGCAGAAAATTGACGCCCTATCTCATTCGTAATACCTAATCCTTGTACGACTCAGACGTAAATAAAAAGGCTTAAAGCGACCACATAATTTGAAGTCGGTTTCATTAGACAGGCTTTATTTTGGTCCTAGGGACTAAAGCTAGGTCTTAAGCTGTCTAGGACGTCTGGATAGTGACTGGCTTTGTGATACTGTCTTAAATTGTTAGGGGGAGAAAAGAACTAGGGTATTCACTTGACTTGCTTGTAATTTTCACGTAATTTGGTGACGGACAAAAAAGGAGGATTATAAGGAACCGGTTTTAAGTTTTCGGAATGATTTTTGAGGAAAGAAAAATTCAGCTGGGAGTGGGACTAAAACTGCTAATCGATAACGAACGAAACAAACGAAAACGAATGTGAACTTCAATAGATTTTCAACTTTACGCGCTGGGGTATAAAGTTGAAAATGTATTGGCGACTGATGAACGATTGTCGTTTACTGTTGTATGCTGTTTGACTAAGGCCCCAGGCCCCTTACCAATTAAGCTATTGCAACACACTCGCTGAAGCTGAATCTTTCATACCTTTGTTTGAATGTTTCAGGAAACGTTTACGATATGGATTTTCCTTTCTTCAAAAATGTTAAAATATTTTTATATTTTTCTCAGTGGAACATAAGCGTTTTAATTAATTAATTATTTAGATTACTAGTTGGATACGAGTTATATATAACTATATTTTTTTAATACTTGGTTTTAATAAACTACTTGTCAACAATGATGTACTCGTCATTAACTCTAGATATTTATAAATTTAAATTGCCTATACTATATATAGTTTCTTGTTCTTATATTTCAACACATAAGGCACTAGATTGTAAAAAAAAAACCTACGGACCATATTACTCTTTTACATAAAAATCGAAAAATACATTCTCTTTTAATTTTTTGTCGGGAAATAAGATAAGAAAAATATAAATATGAAAACCGACATGATCAAAGGCAAGATAGATTTCAAGTTGCTAAAAATGCATACTGCGGTAGGGTCCTTATTGAGTTTCTACTCAATAAACAGTCATCTCACATAAAATTCAATACCATTTCAATTCTACGACAATACCCAGTAATAACTCGAAAAGATTTTAATAACGTATTAGACCATCTGATCCGATCAGTTACTAGGACTGATACATAATACATGTTCCTTAATACTTCAATCTAGTTATATGTCTTATTGATAAGGTAGAACATCAGTCAGTTGGTCAAGACGGCTTAGGCCGGATTTTTAGAGGCCTAGATTGATTTTCAATCTATCTGCTAGATTTATTGAAAATCAATCCATATACTATATGGACTAATGGTTGTTGCCAGCGACTTGGCTTCACGTTTATGTCAAAAATCATCCTGCGGACAGGATAATAGGTATCCTATGTATTGTTCCAGAATTTAATCTATCTCTGAGATAAATCTTATCAAAATTCGATAAGCCGTTTTGACGTGATTGCAAACATTCATCCATCACAGCAAGGCTTTCACTTTTTTTATTAGTTAGATAGGTACAGTAAGATTTCGTTGTTTGGTAGTAAGTAAGAGTGAGTTCGATACTCGAGTCCTAGGGTCGATACGTAAATCGGGTAAATTGATGGTACGTATTTTATTAATAAATATCTTCGTAAAAACTCGGAATTCGCAGTGCTATACTCTAAACAACTCAGCGCTGACGCAGCGTGGAAACTGTAGCGTGTCTATAATGGATTTTTAACTTTATACACTTAAAAAATACGGAAACATTTACGGAGACTATCACTGTCGGTTAATGCGGTGAAAGATGTGTAACTGTGTATTATAAGATACACTTCTGCCTAACCCATCGATATGAGGTGACTGCCGGGGTCGAAGGACCTTATTCCATCACCGTCACCCCGGAACATAAAGGGCTATTGAAGAACACCGTGGATTTCAGTTAGTACAAGTCTGGCAGTCCTTCCGAGGTAAGAATGTTATATTTTAAAACTACAATTTACTAGCTTTGTAATTTCCCCACGTTTTTATACACTAACTTTTCTTGTTTGTTTATTTGTTTGTCGTTCCGGTTGGACTTTTGCAACTCAACTTTGAGGTACTTCCCGACGAGCCAGCAGGCTGAAATTTTGCACACGCTCTGACTTCTGATGACAATACAATCATGACTAGCTAAGAAACGTCATAAAAAATCCAAAATTGCGGTCTCCCCATGATGGCGGACTGGCTGTTTGAAATCCACCCCCATGACATGGATATCAAATGAAAGGGTTTGCTAAAAAATACGAAATAAATTGTCACGTGACTTAATTTCAAGTCAAAACTTTCCACATGCATTTTCAACCCTAAACATTGCACAATGTTACCCAAACAGGAGCTGCAAGTATTACCCACACGTCATAAAGTACCCTTCTATTCAGTTGAACTTTACTACTTGCACAAAAGATTAGGGGGTTTAAGGACGCTACGAATTATGTCACTGGGCAGGCAAGAAGAGAAGATCCATTCTTTATTGCCAACGGAAAAAGGTAAATTGTTTTTTTTTACATTTTCCCACATTAGGAATTTCTTCTGTATATAAAGTAGACGGGCATAGCGTTTACAAACAAATGTTAGGGTTTAAAACGGGATATTTACCATGTTTATATTTGTTTTGATTTTTCGATATTTCGGCCTACCCCTAATATTTATAAAAATCTTTGGGTTGGTTATAATTTTGTCGAGTGTGATACCTTGGGGACTACTGAATTACCGTGACCCCGGAACGTTGGGCTATTGAAGGACACCAATTTTACCACGATAAAAAAAGTTTGAAACCTTTCTTAACCAATCCTTGAGATAATAAAATGAATGCAGCAACTAGTAAGCCGGTTGGTGTCATTTTGGGCCAAATAGAAGCCAAATCTCAGCAATGAAAGAGTTTTGACCTAAGTGCTTGATTGATCTCAGAGATAAGATCTATTATGAGTTTGGTTTTAATATTTTTGGTTCAAATATTGACAAAAAGGGTAAAAGAAAAACATTTTGAATGAAACATTAACATCTAATAAAGTTTTTTTTGCTATAGGCTTACGTTTGACCACTTGCCTAATGGTAAGTAGTTATGTGGTCGACGGTGAAGAACGCTTGACTAGAAGTAACCTATTTACTTATGACTTAAAGACCACAAGGTTGTAGCTCTCAGGAAATACAAACTCCGGCAAAGAACCCCACTACTAAGACTTCTGGTAATTCATTTACATTGTAGCTTTAAGCTTCTTTTTATCTCTTCTCCAAGATGAAAGTGACTTGATTAGGGATGTAAAAAGTTACACCTTTTTTACAAGTTTTTCATGGACTCAATTATTTGGTCGTAATTTTATGGTGATATTTTGTAATGACCAACATAATAATGTTGCTTGTTGCTATTAACGGAACACAAAATTAGACTCCATTGTTAAGAAATTCTGATAGAAAAATCTAATTACACTTTGGCCAATATAGGATTCAAAATTAGGACCTCTTGTTCAGCAAACGCGCTTGCGACCACAAGGTCAACGACACTGTCAAGACATTTAGATGTCAAATTCACACGTTATAAGAAGAATGTTTTTTTCTTCTAATTCTTGTGTTTAATGCTTAAGATCCACTCAACATTTTCCGCGGCCCCAAAAATTAAAAATAATAAGGCAATAATTATAATATACCAAGCCCAGCTCATTAAGCGTCATTTTCCTTACACGTTCCTAATTACACCCCACTTTCTTAACACCAGTCACCTTTTAGGCGAAAAAACAAAAAATAACAGAAAAAACATAACTCATTCAGTACTACCTGAAATTTTCAGCAAAAATGTAGAAGGAACGCATTACTGAAGTTTTTTTTTCATTAATGGGTCTCTGGCTTTAAAAGAAAATACTCGTTAAAGGGGAGTTTAACGATCTTTTGGCGACGAAAAATGGGTGAATACATACTACACATGTTGTTAGTACTCGGCCACGACTTACACGATCGAGCGACACGCGTGTTACGGCACCAATTGCGAAGACAGCAAACGAAAATACCGACGCACAAGCTTATTCACCACAGTTTTGCTTGCGCAAGCCATGTTTGTACCCGGAACGCCGTACGTGTGGTTGGTAATACACTATGAAGAAACGAGAAGTTTGCGCAGGCAATATTGTGGTGATGCTTGTGCATGTGGTAGGCCCATTAGGCGATTCCACCAGTCTAACGATGGTACTTAGGCCAAAATAACAAGTTTTGGTCGCTTGTGTCGCTTGACGCAACTCGCTAGTCTCGTTGTTTTAGGCCGTGCAATACGCAAGAGAGTTTCAAAAGCCTTTTACATTTCAGAGTCACGGTTGTTTAGACAGTACCACGACTCAGTTGGGACATTCTTAGACTGAGTGAAGCGATGGTTTTAGTAGCTTGACTGGTAACAACTGGATGAAAGATACCTAATTCAAACAGCTGCGTCCAGTGGGAGATGCGTATGTCCAGTGTTGTTGACAATAATAATTCCACGTTTGCGGTTTTCAAGCGGGTCGCTAAACGCGAATCGCATTACCCGAGGTTGTGACAAAGGACAGTTTTAGAATAGTTTTGGAGACAAAAAAAGCGGGTACACATGTTGGCAGTTATTTATGAATGGACCTGGTTTTTCTTTCGCGTTTACGTTGTCTGGCGTACTAAATAATTATGTGAGTAAATTTTAAGCAGTGTCTGTGTGGAATTTGGGGTAGAAGGATATGTTTGCGTTGGGTTAAGTGGTTATTAAAAAACTGTGAAAGGTCATAAAGATTTTTTTGTGCATTTATTAGTTTTTTTTTAAATGATTTTTTGTAAAGCGAGAGTACTTCCATTGTGGGAAAGAGATAGAGCTATACAAGTCGTCTAGCATCAACCACGATATTATTACTAGACTCCTAATAACAGGCGACCGATGTCTGTCAACATATTAGGCAAAAAAGTCTTATGTCCGACTTATTTCGACCACTCCTGTGAGCCGTAAACATACCTTGAGACAGAACAATCCTCAAGGATTACTACAAGGAGGTACTACGTAAGCGAGTTGACAGAATATAGTTTTTGTTCCTTAGATCGTGCATGCGGAGTCTAGTAATATATCGTCGTTATTTAGCGCCATCTCATTCCTACACTGGATCTAGTCTCGCCACCAGTAGTTTATTCGGTCCTACCAAACTCGTAGTTCTGATATCACTTGTTGATTTAACATTGAAAACAAACGTTAGGTAATTAGTATTCCAGCTTCTACGTTTAAATGAGATAGTTTAAGGCGCACGTACTAAAAGGCCACGCCAGGCGTTTTTTGGGAAAGTTTTACAGACCTATCTACTTATTATATAATGAAAAAAAAAACATAAAAAATCTCCAAAATCTTGATTCTATAATGATGAAATGTTGATTTTATACTTTTCTTTATTTCCATTCAACGAAACCATTTGAATGCAAAATAATTATTGAAAATATACAACTTCTCGTGAAGCACTGACACTAATGGCAAGCTAGACAATTTAATAATGAATATTTTGTTACACATTTTTTTTCAAAGTACTTATGTTTGATTTTATAAGAATTTATTGTAGTTTCTGGGCGCTTGTACCCTGTTATTCATGCAGACTATCGCGGTTTTGTATGGCGCGTGCTTTAAGTTTATTTTCCTCCGGGAAGCGCCTTAAGTCTGTTCAGTTAACTGAAATTTTAATGAGTCTCCAAAGATTTAAAATTCGCAAAAATATATCCAAATCTGAAATTCAGATGACCTATTTTCTCCGCAACATTAAAAAACGTAAACACACGATATAAATTTCAGAAAATTCTCAGCCAGCCAAGGATGGGGCATAACCAAGTAAGCATGTCGAATGAAAAAATGAAATCCACACATTTTGATGCCAAGGTCCCTGCGGTAAATATTTTATAATAGCTTCACTTAGCTCCGCTCGCTTTAGCTCCGCTCGCTCGCTTTAATGACGTCATCGCTCGCTTTTACGCTCGAGTGCGCTCGCTTGCTGCTCGTAGATGGCACTGGTTTGATGTTGGAAAAAGTTTGATGACTTTTTTGTGCTATCTGCTGGTAAAATAATCTAGGTAGATATTTGTATTTAGGTGGATTTTTAGGTACGATATTTTAGTTTTTATTTGCATAGGAAATTGTAATAGTTTCTTGGCAAAGGTCAGGTCCGTAGTACTCGCAAGTGGAGTGATTGTATGACCAGATGTATGAATGTGGATGATGCTAGAGGAGAAGTATACAGGGTGCATTTTTTCATGTATAGCCCACCCATTGAATTGAATGAAAATTGACCAGCACCTGAAGAGGTTTTCGCTAGTCAGCTGAATCAAGCGGTTGATTCCGAAAGCAGTACTGACCACCGATGTTGGTGAAGTATCTGCTTTTTTGGTCTTAAGGCTTTTCATTTAATTCTGAAAAAAATATTTAACATCATTGAATAATTGGTTCCCATACAGCCTTTAACTCTGCAGTACTCCGAAATTAGCAAGGACGAGGATATCAAGATAAACAACTCGATATGATAATAATCAATGCGTGTATTGTAGCTGTTTTAACAGATACAATATTCGGACCCTACCAAATTGTGAGACGATCTTAAAATCACATTCAGAAATCGCACTAAAACTAACAACGCCATCTATCGACAAAAAAGGGAACTTTAGAATTGCGATCAACATCATAAAAAAAGGTAAATGATTTTTTCAACTGGCTGACGGCCGTGGATGGCTATATGGCTATTTCCAAAACTATGAGGAATATCGAACAACGTTGCAAGGAGTCTCGAGGTCATTTTTGACGAAAACTAAAACTGCATCATTGGTTTTTAGAAAATTCAATAAATTCTGGAAGAAAATTCTGGCTAATCGAACTCATTGATTTTTGTCCAAGTATCAATAACTGATGGTCGCGGGTCTTATACCATCACCGTGACCCCGGAACATAAAGGGCTATTGAAGGACACCGTGGATTTTAGTCAGTACAAGTCTGACAGTACCTCTCGCCCTGCCCGGGGTGGGAGGTCTCATTTGATGATATTACCACGTAAAAAAAAAAAGAAAAAGTATCAATAACTGATAAACAAAACCTTACTCCAAATATATTGTTGACCAATGCTCATTCTTCTTCTGAACAAAACAAAATATTTACCCTTAACTACCACACTTACAGACCAATATAATACGTACAACCTCACAGAAGAGCCTATCATTCTATTCTCGCCCAATTCATCCATAAAATAGTGTTATTACTGTCCATTTTTCTATTTACTAAGCAACAAAAAGAAAAATATGAACAATGGGAGCCTTTGAGTATGTATGTCGACAGAAAGTTAATCCAGGGAATGACACAAAAGTCTCCACTCATAACTTGCCCTGGTACACAGTGGTGGGACAATACGGGTGCGGGCGGACCCTGGTGGGAGGCATACGCTTTCAGAGGGTTTTTAACGTAGCAAGTTAGTATAGGTTAAAAAAGGGAAAAAGTACGATCGAGTATTGTAACTGGTTGGGAACTGCTCATGATAATTTCAATATTGTGATTTGATTTTTTGCCTACATATACATTTTGCTTCTAAATTATTGCAATTTATTACTTCCACACAACTTTGGTGCAAGTATTTTTTTCAGAGCCTTTTGTCACACAAGGCAATGGAAAACCAATATTTAAATAAACAGGACAAATGTTCGTGTGATGAGCATGATCATTTGTTCTGTGTCTGGGTGTAATTCATCTATTATATGTATGTATTTAGCAATAAAAAGTATGTTTAACAGTTTTCTAGTACCCATAACACAAGCTCTGCTTAGCCTGGCAGTAGATGGCTTTGTGTGATAGTTGTGGAATATTATAATTATAAAAAAAAATAGTATTGCCCTCACCTTATCGTGGTATCAAATCCAGGCTGAAGCATATTTCTATAGTAATTATTCCACCACAACTGCTCCTAAAACGGTAAGAAAAAACTTCGCTATGAAACCATTTGTTAGAATCACATACACTAATCCACACTGTGTCTTTATGATATTACGCTCACGACGAAAACTTCTTGTGTCACATCGAGGACTGTTCAAGCACCCTTAGTTTTTGGAATGTTAATATCATCAAAGAAGTCCTCTCCACTGAGTAGCTTGGAAGGAGATATCAGACTTTAATTGACTAAAAAACACCCTGTTCACCAAGGCAGTCCCACGATCTTACATACTTACGATCCACGATCTTACGAGCTTACATAGCGCAACCAAGTCTTATACTAGAAATCGGCGTCAGTTGGCAAACTTTGTGTTGCCATCTATAAATTGCATAATATGTCAGTTATGCTGAGCTGAGGCCCTTGGGTATTAAATTGTTAAGTTTTTTATTTTCTCTAGTTTTACTACCTACTCTCTCCTTTATAACTTTTTTTGTATTGTTTAGTTTTAAGTTTGTGCCAATAAGCACAATTTTTTTCTTTCTTTCTACTACCTTTCTTCTTATATTTCTTTATACTACCAAAGACCTTGACATTATTCTCCACACCCGCTACCGCTCCCACCTTGCACCACAAAGTCTACGCCAGCGGAAGAAACTAATTCCTTAACATGGCCAGAACTTTATTCGTTAAACTTCCGCGGAGCCGTCACGGGCAGCGATGCCATCGTATCTCGGCTGTTCTGTTATCATACTCATCCGGCTATGCTGAGCGGTGGACTTAGATAAGAGACGTATGTTTTGGCTAGGGAACGAAAGAATGAAATATACTTTTGGGAGTTTTTAAAGCTATAGGCGTGGGCGGTGTGTTTTCTGCTTTATATTATGGATAGATATAGGAATAGATAGAGGAGGTCGTGGCTAAATAATTATAGCCGCACAGGCCGATCTTCTGGGTTAAGCCGCGCTTGCCGAGGTTGGTCTGTGGATAGGTGACCATCTGTTATTGAGTTTCCTCCATGCCTCGGAAAGCACGTAAAGCTGTTGGCTGTCATTTTAGATCTTTAATAGTCGTTAATTAGTCAGAAGCTTTAAAATACTAATAAACAGTCCTACCATGAGGTATCTTATTGCCCATATTTATTCTACTTACAAAAACAAACAAGGTTATTTTAAGTAGAGCAGTAGGTGTACATAACTATTATTATCACAAATTCCCTATAGACGTCGCACCGTGACTTACATAACTACAATTCACCCCGTTATGTACAGAAAAGCCGGTCAAGTGCGTGTCTCACTCGCGCACTCAGGGTTCCGCACAAACATACGAGATACGGTAGAAGAATATATACCTTCATAATATGTTTGTTATTTGAAAATAGTATATAATATGCGCTAGATACTCTAAACAACGATAGTTTGGTAATAGGTAGCTAGCTAAATCGCGTACCGTCAATGTTTATTTATAAGAAGTCGGTTAAAAATTGTTCTCAAATATTTTTGATCAGCTTGTCTGTTTCTTAGACATGATATTTTTGCCGTTTTGACGCCATTTTTTTTGTTTCCTTTTTAAGATATTAGAATATTTTGTATGACTTACTTGTTCTGAGTCTGGGTGTTTGTGGATGTGTGTTTCTATGTTTATAAACGCACTCACGACACAGGAGAAATTCCTAATGTAGTGTAAAACTTTATCTAAAGAGAAAAATATAGCTGCAACAAGTATAGCTAGGATAATAAATTTTATTTGTCAAAATTATATCATGCCTGAAAATTGTAACTATCTTGTTGGTATACAACCTGTTTTTTTTATATCCCATTACTCTAGGGTTATATTCTGTAGGTAAAAATAATACTAAAACTCCTAGAATAGGTGGTCCAAAAATGCATCGTTTCGGAGATATCATCAATCATAGTTAAATTAGGCCAAAAGATGTCACCAGTATAACGAATCTTTACTTTTGCGAGGTTGCCAAACTTCGCAGTAGAATAGACCCTCGATGTGTCTAAGTTTCATTGATAAATATAAGTAATTCATTTTTATTCAAACCAATCATTCATATTTAAAGCTAAGAAAATGCGACGTTGTCATATTTCACGTAAGGGTGTTTTACATTAGCCTGCCGGGGTTGCGGGACTCATACCATCACCGTGACCCCGGAACATAAAGGGCTACTGAAGAACACCGTGGATTTTAGTCAGTACAAGTCTGACAGTACCTCTCGCCCTGCCCGGGGTGAGAGGTCTCATTTGATGATTTTACCACGTAAAAAAAAAAAAAAAAGGGTGTTTTACATTAATAATCGTGACTTTGCCGAATTATTTTGTATGAAAAATGAAAAAAAAAATAACGAAGGTTTGGAACATAACTCATATGCCAGTTGATTCTTTGATATGGCAATCATACCCTAGAGTTATGGGATATAAAAAAAAACACGTTGTATACTAAAAATATGTTAGCCTAAAGGCCATATAAGTGTTTAAGAACAAAGTGAAATCTCTATGGTTAATGATGAACAATTGAATAAAGTTACTTCCGTAAAAGCTAAAAATCGAGCACGTCGTTTCATTGAAATCTCCTATATTAAATAATATATCTATCACGGTCCATGACAAACGGACGGACAGTGGAGTAGTAGTAGTAGGATCCCGTCTTATCCTTTACCTACGGAACCCTAAAAATAGGGGGTGAAATACATTCCCAAATATACCCGAAAAAGGGGCATTACTATTAAAATATTCACTTATATAGCACCGTGTGTAGTGCTAAGGTTGGTACGGTTATCTTTCCCCAGGGTGCCATGCTATCTGGCAACCTACCGATGATCAATTGTAGTTTCAACTGAATTTTTATTATTTTCGCTTTGTGAATTATTTTTCGGAGGTGAATTTTTCTCGTTTTTCGTTGAAGTTGCGAGTTTTGGAAAGGATATGAAGGTTTGAAATAGGATGGTGTACATGCAATGATTGATTACAACTGGGAGAAGCCCAGTTGCCTAGCACCACGGGTAAAAATGACTATATGTATACCTACTAATATTAATGGGTCCTAAATTTTGAGCTGCTATATTTGATTCCGATATTCGTCTGTTGGTCGATGCTGGTCTGTGGATTGGTTACCATCTGAGATAGCGAGTTCCCTCCGTGCCTCGGAAAGCACGTAAAGCCGTTGGTCTCGGCTGTCATTTGTAGATCTTTGACAGTCGTTACTGTTAGTCAGAAGCTCTTAAGTCTGACAACCAGTCTTACAACCAGTCTCTTCCGGCTTCCAGTCGAACCAGATGCAGCTGAATATCAGTATTTGACATAGAACGACTGCCTATCGGGCCTCCACAACCCAGTAAATGGGCAATACTATACCATATGGTAAGACTGGTTGTCAGACTTAAGAGCTTCTGACTAACAGTAACGACTGTCAAAGATCTCCGGGACACGTCGAGCTTCATTGTCTCGGCGCTTTTCTGGTGGTTGCCACTGTTGATTCTGGCTCTCAGGAGTTGCAGTGGATTGGTTTGAATAGTGTGATGGGTTTGTCGCAATAAAAAAAAAAGATGAATATCGGCCTGTGTGGCTGTAATTATGTAGCCACGAGCTCCTCCTCCTACAAACACAGATATTTTTATCAAAGTTCAGTTTACTTTCGTTTCAGGAAACACTAAAACAACATTTCCATCCAAAAACAAAACGTTCCCAACAAATCCGTATACAAAATTAATAGAAAACAATAACAAATGAAAATGTATGAAAACGTGAAAATTCAACCACGTTCCGAACCGACTATTGTTTGCTTTGTCGTACAAAAATACACTTTATTTTGTGGAAACTCAGGTGGAGAATTGATTGTAAATAGTCTAGTGTATCTTAAATTGAAAAGGTATATAGAACAATAATATGAAGACAATAAGATGAATTTAAAAGTCAAGTCGTATTTTATATTTATGTTTGGTTTCAGACAAAAATCAACTGTTTAGAGACGCCTGAAGATAAATGATCGCGCTTGATGCAAGCCGCTTCCAACCAGTCCTATTGGAATTCAGTTGGGGAAGCATATATGTTCAGCAGTGGACGTCTTACGGCTGATATGATGATGATGATGATGAAGAAAAATGCATTAGGTTTGTAATTATTACTATTGACGCAACGTATCGCATGAGGTCCCCGTACGGAACAAATGTTTGCATGATCTATGAGTATTTGTTCCGGCTTTCTTTGGGTATGTTTTAGTTTCTATGTTTGTCAACACACCTACAATCATAAGGTGAAAGGGAAAATTCCTAGTAAAAATAAGAAAAAACAAGAATTTAAGACAATGTTCATAACCTTAATAAATGTCTTATTAAGGTTATGAACATTGTCTTAAATTCTGACGAATATTTATGTGTTTCTTTTTAAAAACGAATGAGTTTCGTAAGTTTTAATCACATCTACATGAGAACTAATTTAACTTAAGGCAGGTGAATGTTTGGATTACTTTTTTATGGTGAAGAACAGGTAAGATAATCAGACAATGAAAAACCCTGAATGGATCTCTCGAATGTCTTACAAGTTTACCTCGAACGTAAACTGTAACTGCAGGAACAAAGTGATTTTAATTCAGTCAAGTCTGACAATCCCCTCCGCTCCACCGAAAGCTCCAGGTCTCATTTGATGATTTACACACCTTAAAAAAGTCTAGCATGTCCTTAAAAATAAAATTGGTCCCAATAGGACCTTGTACCAATTTCATCGTAACGAAAAGAAGGGTAACTTCTGACTTGTCCTAAATATTTCCCTGCCATATTCTTTCCCATATCATAGCAGTATCGAAATAAACGAAAATGGATATGAAATACTTTATTTTTATGGATGGATGTATGGAAGAAAGCCAGCTAATACATCTACGAGTCATTCCCATGCTTATGTTCAAGATAAAATGTTTAAGAGCGCGTACTCTGAAAGCTGGCAACGTCGCAAATGGCTGTCAAATATTTACAAGTTTTAATTAATTTTGCTTTACTATATGAAAATAAGAAATATCGCTCTGTAGTGCACAAAAAAAAAAACGATTAGGGAATGCAAAAATTAATATCGCAACGCCGAATACATCATTTTAAATGTCGAAAAAGCATTTGAAAACTTTTAAAATGCCTTTTATACACCTGAAACGGTTACGAACCAAATTCAGTGTTTGAATTGCATTCCTATATCAATTTTCTAGTGCACTACAGAGCCTTAATTCTTATTTCCATACAGTAAAATTGCCAAATTAATTAAAACTTGTAAATATTTGACAGCTATCAGCGACGTTGCCAACTTTCTGGATACGCGCCCTTAACCGTCGAGTTACTTGAGGAAGAAGTATGGTAACCAAATATTGAGATGGGAATTTATGTCATTTGGTGAGGTTGGTATTAAAAATGAGCTGTTTATTTTCCTGCGTGGCTTGTATTTATGGATATTTTATGAATTGTCTTGTCATTTTTTTTACATTGACCGACTTTCTAAAACTGGGCCACCGTAGGTATTAGTGCCGACATTGCGTTTTTTTGTAATCCTGTTGAATATATCAAATGAGTCCTCCACCCAGGGCGTTACGGGAGGATATGTCAGACTTTTACTGACTAAAATTCAGGGTGATCCTTCAATAACTCTTTACGTTCTAGGGTCACAGTTACCTCATGAAAGAGTCCCTCGACCCCGACAGGCGTTGGCCACGTAATTTTTCTGATAACTCTTTGAGGCGCGCGTAGAACAGGACGCTTCGTCGAACTAGTCGAATTAGTCCATAATCGGACAGTTATTAACATACTAAATTAGGGGTGCTAAGGCAGGAAACCTCCACGTGCGCCCGTGGACTGGAGTTCCCTCTCGGATACGTCCGGGGGGAAGACCAGTTTTTCGGGCCGGTGCACCCTGGGATGCGGGCAAAAACTCTTCTTTAGGCTCTGTGTGCCTAAGGAGTCTTTGCCCGTATGCGAATAGCCTGTCGTGTGGACGCTCCAACGCGTGTCCCTCTGATCAGCAGAGGGCACAGCGGCGGAGCGGGCTTGCGGACGGTGAGTAATGGGTGGCTCGCCGTCCGACCGAGGACCAAGCCCGGGTTGGTGGCGCGTCGTGTTTCGCGCCAAATGCCTGCTGGGGTCGCGGGTTTTTTCTTAACCCAGGTTACCGCGGCCCCGGAACGTACAGGGCATCCGAAGGAACACGGGTGGATTTTAGTCAGTAAGAGTCTGACAGTCCCTTCCGCCCCACCCAGGGCGGGAGGACTCATTTGATGATTTTACCACCTAAAAAAAAAAAAAAAAACATACTAAATTAAAGCCAAAACCCACTTATTTCAAATCAAATCAAAAGCATTTATTTCAAATAGACCAATAGGGCACTTTTAAATGTCACAGACATAAAAACTGTGAAAGAACCGAAGTAAGTAGTGTACGGGTTGTGTGACCACGATACAAGATAATGTACGGGTTGTGTGACCACGATACAAACGAATGTCAGTATTGAGATGAACTAGATGTCAGCTAGTCAAAGGTGGATGTTATCAAGAGAAACTACCTTTACTAGCGAGTGTCTTTAATTCACTGATCTTATACAATTTACATGAAATGAGGAAATATTAAATGTAGGTCGCGCATGATCGATGCAATGCTTTGTCATCAAAGATTAATTATGAATATAAAATAAATGTACGTTTGTCCGTACAAGTAGTAAGTTCCAAGAAGTAGATCTCTATGGAGAAGAACGGGCAAGAAACTCCATGGACACTCTTTTTAGATCGCCAAAAATAATTACAAGACCTTTGTTACATCATTCATTGGTGGTGCATTATGTGAGAACGATGTAGCAAGTTAAAAGTGTCCACAGTAAGAATTACAAAAGCAAAAAGACAATTTCGAAATAAATGAATCAATAATTATTACAAATCAACCACCGCCAACCGAAAAAAAGGTTATTTTTGGACACAAACAGAGCACTAACTTTTAAACATGCAATTCCATGCCTGGCTGACGGCCAAGCAACAGATGCAGAACACCTGTCTTCTATTACAATCGAATCAGATTCATCTCAGCCTCTTGTACACACGGCTACACATCAAGCTATACAAATGTCGTCATGGAGGAAGACTTTTGGCCGAAGCATTTGGTGCTCCGTCGCTTCCGCGGACAAGTGCCACCAGAACGCACAATGACTTAGTGCACAGTGTAGTGAAGTGTTTACTAACATAGGCTTATGTTTCTATATAATAACACAAGTTGTTTTTTATAAAATTATGTATGTTAGTTTGTAAGGTATTTGTCTATGGGCCAAAGTTGCCTGATATAAATAAATAAATAAATAAAAAAAAACCAGGATGTCTTGGTGTCGCTTCGTACGATTTTTCCACACAATGAACGATCAGCTAATACTGGTTTTGCATAGCTTGATGTGTAGCCGCGTGTACAACGTTTTGTCTGACAGGTGTAGACTTGGCTTAAAAAATGGTGTTGAAATTGATTTGTAAAAGGTCCTAGGTTTATGCTGAGTCGAGTTTGTAGATGTATTTATATTTGAGATTTCAGTTTTTTTGGTATAAGATGGGATGTATTCAGGTGTTGTTTCTTTTTGTTCTGGTCTAGATTTTTTGTGTCGTGGCATAGTGGTTGCAAGTGTTTGTTCTCTGTCCTGGGATCTGGAGGCGACTGCCCTCCAGCGCGTCTATGAATGGCGCGTGGAGGCGCAGCGCCGGGGCGTAACCCCGCTGCCTCGAGAAGTCGAGGCGCGGCGGGAAGAGCTCCGGCGTGATCTCAGGGCAGTATGAAGGGCACGACTGTCGCGACCGACGGCCGGGCACGCCGCAATAGCGGCGATAAGACCCCTCTTTGAGGAGTGGCTGGAGAGATGTCATGGCGTCCTTTTCCACCGCATGACGCAGGTCCTCCAGGACACGGATGTTTCGGGAGGTACCTGTGTCTGATGAGAAAGGAGGAAACGCCTGGGTGTCTCCACTGCGAAGATCGCCCGGAGGACACAGTCGAACATACGGTGCAGGATTGCCCCACTTGGGCGGAGCACCGACGTGTCCTCACGGCGGCGATAGGCGGAGACCTCTCGCGCCCGGCATTGGTTGCGGCCATGCTGCGGAGCGAGACGGAGTGGGAAGCGGTCGCCTGCTTCTGCGAAGCAGTCATGCTCGTGAAGGAGGAGGCGGGCCGCGTGAGTGAGAGGACAATGTCCTCCCTCCGCCCCACCCGCGGTGGTGGACGCCCACGGCGTCGGACGTCGCAAGACGATCTCCGGCCACCGTAGGCGCGGGCATGCAGGCGGCGAGTAAAGGGCAACTCGCCGTCCGACCAAGGACCATGCCCGGGGTGGGAGGCCTCATTTGATGATTTTACCACGTAAAAAAAAAAGTGTTTGTTCTGAGCAATGGATTTTACGTTCGATAGTAGGGTCGCCAAAAGTATAACAAGTTGTTTAATTTGGGTTATCTTATAAACAATCCAGCTTTTGGATTTGAATCCTTTTATTTTATTTATAACGGTTTATCGCTTAGTTTTTTTTAAGTTGGATTCCAGTTTAATATTTTTGGGGTTGACTCCCACAAAATATTATGGTATATTTTGTCGACAAAATGATGTCAGCCAAATTATGAAACTCGAAACTGAACACAATCGCACTTCGTCACATATTCTTTCAAAATATCGCAAAACATTTGAAAAAAATCTACCTATCTGTTTAAAAAATATCCTTCTAATCAACCTACAAAATTCCATCTCGGACGCTAGTAAACAGAATGTATTAGGGGCTCATCTTTTCACACGATTTGTTAAAGTCAGGGGTGCCACGTAAAACGGATGGGAAGGTTCAGTATAAGGCTCAGGTCTTACAGCCAGCGGAAAGCAACTAATTTTCAGCTGTTATTTTCCAAATTTTAGATTGCACAAGTATGTAATAGTCCGATGCGATTCGATTTACAATCCTCTCAGGGCAGTAATTTACAGCTCAAAAAATCGAATATATCAACCTTTTATGTTACTGAAAAATAGGCCTCTTCTCTGAGAGAGGTCTATAATATTAACACAACGGCCTACTGCGGGTTGTCAATAACTTCGAATATTTGGTTTTACGATGTTTTTCTTGACCGTTTTGAGAGCTGTGATAATAAAACTAATTACCGAAAGTAATGCATCTGCGGTTGAGAAAGACCGATAATATTCAGGGAACAGTCAGGGAGGTAGTATTGTAATGTAATGCTTAAAACCGAATCTATAATGTTACATTACTTAACTGCCATGGTCTATTTTAATAAACAATAACTTATTTTTTAATTGTCTTTTTTATATTTACTATGGACACTTATAACTTGCCACATCGTTCTCACATAATGTACCTACCATCTGATGATGAATGATGTAACCAAAGATCTGTAATAATTTTGGCGATTGAAAAAGAGTCTCCATGGAGTTTCTTGCTCATTCTTCTCCATAGAGATGTACGCTTTGGAATGAGCACCTACGGTACTTTCAAAGTTTTTATGTCTTGTGACTGGGACTGTAGCACCATAACTATTTTTGTACTAGTTTTATTTTGTCTTTTGACAGTTCAAAAGTGCCGGTTATGGCCTAGTTGAAATAAACGTTTTGATTTTGATTGATTTTGATTTTACACGCGAATGCTCCCGGTGAGGGAGCGCCTTTAGATAGTAAATGCAGGGGCATTTAGGCAGTGGCCAACATTACTTTCCTACAGCTCTATTCGTTCCCCGCTAACCGCTAGCAGTGGGAGCAAGGCCCATCATGCACCCGGCGATGTGTGTACGAACTCAGTTTTCGCTTCATTTGCTTTTCAGGGTGCAATTTTTACGGATATTTCATTATTGGATGAACAGGTTTTCTACTAGTATGTATCTTTTAGTTTTAGGAGAAATAGTGCGTTATTTTTATGCTAGAAGTTCCTATAAACATTGTTCTTTGTATTTAATAAAAATCTTTACTTAGTTGTTTAAAAATTTCTTTTTTTACCACAAAAATAAAACTACCCTCAACAACATGGTAAAAATCTCAAATCCTACTACAAAAGCAGCTTTCAACGAACAAAAAATCTATTTAAATCTCTCCAGTTCCCGAGATAAACATCCATAAACATACATACACTCTATGTTCCGTATCTCCAAATTAGCATAAACATCCTCTGCTTCTATAAAGCGAGCAAATTTTCCTCAAAAAAGTTTGTCATACGACAGATTATATTGCGGACAAGAGCACCGTAATTTAGATAACAGTAAGGTTCAATTTAGCTTATCTGAATGTTTGTTTTAAGTTGGTCATTCGTTTAGTGTTGGGCTTAGATTTTTTTGGAACAAGTCGAGTTGTTATTTGGTGATATTTAAATTTAAATAGACTTTTATGCGCTTGTTGTTATGGTTTACGTGAGATAGTAGATTATTTTGGATGTTCAACATTAATCTTTAACTCATTATGCATAAGTAAAACCTCCTCTCTGTGAGAGGAAGTGGGCTATAATCCAACACCCAGGCATAGTACGTGTTCGTAAATGTCATAATTATGAGCGATCAAGTCTTTGGTTCTAGGACTGAATTTTTGGCTATGTTTCCTCACGATTCATTTCACCGTTTTGAGAGAAGTGATGAGGAAATAAATTATACAAAGTATAATAGGTATATATATTGATTGTCCAGGTTCGCACCCACGACTTACAACTCGTAAGCCATCCACTGGACTACCCCTACTAATTGGATAATTACAATGAAAAGAAACTGTATCTATAAATTAACTTATTTTCTTCTTCCTTAGTAGCTGAGCGTGTAAAAATGAAAAATGAAAAGAAACTATAAGTATATTTACTGACCTATGTGTATTGTTCGTTTTTTTGGGTGGTTAAGTCATCAAATGAGTCTCCCCAGCCTAGCCTAGCCGAAGGGACTGTCAGACTTTTACTAACTAGTAATAATCACCCTTTATCTTCACACGCCTTTTAAGTTCCATAGCTACGGTATGTTGCTTTGACAGTCCCTTGCTTTGACAGTCTGGGACTTTGTTTCCGTCATGTTACTAATAGTTCCCTGAGGCGCGCGTGAAATACGACAAGAACATCAGTACAACTGACGTGAGGTACATTAAGCCTTCATCTGCGGTCTGATAGACGTAACATAACTAGTTGACGTTCAATAAGGTGCATATCATGCGCAAATCTTAGTTAATTACACTTTCCATATCAACCGTCATAATCTCTAGATGTTATATTCTAAAACATAATTATATTCTGCCTTCCGCATGCACTGATTGCCGAGCCAATTAATTATTTTCTTATCAACCATTCAATCATATGTTGCTTGACATGATGGTAATTGAATATTATGAGATGTCAGTCGAAATTCCTAGTAAATGTTGTCTGTGTGTTGCTTATAATACAAATGTGTTTTGTCGTTTATGTGTTACGGAGTAAAAAACAACGGTATATTGTACAAAATGACAGTTTTAACTTTATTTGATTGTTGGGCACAACGACGATATATTACTAGACTCCGCATGCACGATCTAAGGAACAACAAAACCAACCACTAAAAAAGGGTAAAATAACCTACAAAATAACTTTTCTTTCGGAAGTCGGTGGTTTTTTTTTCATTGTCTTTTTTGCCACCGACTTCCGAAAGAAAAGTTATTTTGTAGGTTATTTTACCCTTTTTTAGTGGTTGGTTTTGAAGGCGGTTACATTTTTTTTTTAAAAAGCTTTTATTTTACTCTTTTTAGTTTAAATATTCAACCAAAATTCTTGTCAAATAGGTACATCATTTTCTTACATGTGCACTAGAATTTTGTAATCCGTAGCACCAGTAATAACGTCGCTCATGTACAAAATTAGCTAATAAAATTCCCTATCTCAAAAACTACTGAACCGATTTTGATAAAACTTGCAGTGTTCCCTCAGTTGAACAATACCTAGTATAACAAAAAAAGAATGCCTTAAATCGGACTTGTAGTTCCAGAGATAAGCGAACACAAACTAAATCAGTCGATGCCTACTCCTTACTGTTAAGGAGTTGTACCTTCCATCATCAGCTCAGCTTCATAAGATTATGATTACCATACGCAAATACTTAAATTACTTCATAATATTTGCGAAAAACTACATGTGGGCCTATAAAATTTGAAGGTTGCCCTCGATTTCTCCAGGATCCAATCATCAGATCTTGACTTGGTGAATATGGGACCACTCCGGAAGCATCTCCTTTCGAACAAAACAAGAATTTTGAAAATCGGTTTACAATCGCCGGAGAAATCGCGTAACAAACACACAAAAAAAAAACACAAAAAAAAAAAACATACCGTCGAATTGATAACCTCCTTCTTTTTGAAGTCGGTTAAAAACTAGTCTGTCAACTCGCTGAGGTACTACGTAAGCGAGGGGGACGGGGTACTGCGTTGTGATTGGCTAACTCACAGTCTGTTCTGTCTCAAGGTATGTTTACGGTTCACAGGAGTGGTCGAAATAAGACGCATATAAGACTTTTTTGCCTAATGTGTTGTCAGACATCGGTCGCCTGTTATTAGGAGTCTAGTAATAAATCGTCGTTGGTTGGGCATTATGCGAATTTAAAAGCGTCTTATCATCGTCAATTTTTAGGTTTTGATAGATAATTTATAATACCTGATGAACTAATTAAATTTATTTCAGCTAAAAGCCCGTCGAAAACTAAAGTGTTTCTCGAAATGAATGATACAAATTTTTGTTTGTTTGAATTGAATGGGCTCCCAAACTTATAATATAATATTCCACAACTATCACACAACGCCATCTAGTCTCAAGCTAAGCAGAGCTTGTGTTATGGGTATTAGACAACTGATAAACATAGTTATATATTTCTAAATACATCCATATTATAGATAAATTACACCCAGACACGGAACAAAATGATCATGCTCATCACACAAACATTTGTCCTGGGTGGGAATCGAACCCACGACCCCCGGCATAGCAGTCAGGGTCACTAACCTCTAGACCAACAGGCCGTCAAAAACTCTTTCACCAGTTGACAGCTGCCTTGGTCCTGAGTGATTAAGGCAATAAGCAGGTGAGGTGAGCGGACGAAGCCGATTGCAAAAGCTAGTTGTTAAATGGAGGAGCAGAAAAATGAAAATGAGGAAGATTATAACAGTTTCCCTATATTAAGTAGATTTATAATTAATGCCGTATTAATAAATAAATAATTTATGTATTTGTTTACTTATCTTTGCTTAGAACTGGGATACCAGAGCTTTTCATCATGAAAATACCTATAATATTCCCTTTTCATAGGTCTCTTCTCTGAGACAGAGAATAGGTCATAAAAACATATATTTGAGAATAGGTCGTACAAAGCGACAAAATGAATTGATGAATTGGTCTATGGCTTCAGGCACTACCGTCACCCAACATAGGCACCATGCTGGGTGACGAAACCTTCCGGATTGCTACATGCCTGCGTCTGGGCGCTCCTTGCGGGGCTCCACATCGTTGTCAGTGTGGCGAAGGCGTCGACTGCCTCGGGCACCATGGCCTTTCCTGCAGCAAGAGTGCAGGTCGGCTAGCACGGCACGCTAGTTTAAATGACATTATCCGTCGTGCTCTTGTCACCGCCGGGGTGCCAGCCGTTTTAGAACCCAGTGGCTTGGCACGCGACGATGGGAAGAGACCAGATGGGATGACTGTAATGCCATGGAAGTTGGGTAGACCTTTGGTGTGGGACGCAACATGTGTCGACACCCTTGCGCCATCCCATCTTCCTGGTACTGCATGCTGTGCTGGTGCAGCTGCTGCAAGTGCCGAAAACCTCAAGCGGCGCAAATACAATGGCTTGACTAGTAGCTATGTGTTTGAGCCGTTTGGGGTTGAAACACTAGGGCCATGGGGTCCGAGCGCCCACCAACTTTACAAAGACATCGCCAAGCGTATAGTCGACGCCTCGCGTGACCAGAGGGCTGGCCTATATCTTGGTCAAAGGATCAGCATTGCAATCCAACGAGGCAATGCTGCCAGCGTTCTGGGCACTTTCCCCATTGACAACGATGTGGATGAATTTTTCGACGCCCTGTAACTTTTTATTTCAATCATTTTTGTAAATATTTTACGTTTAAGTTTAGTTTTTAAATGTAGTATATGTATATATCCCCAATATAGAATAATATGTAAAATGCTACATTAAATAAATACATTGATGAATATCACAAACCTAAGATATTTTGTAATTTTCAGGAAAAAATATCTTATAATGAATTCAGTGATTACAAATCAAAGAGGTGATTATTAGAATGTACGTAATGCCTATTCATGCGACCGGTCAATAGGATAAAATTAAAAATAATCACCATTTTCAGTACCGTATATAAAATCAAGCTGAATATTCTCCTCATTGAATCGAATCAAGTAACTTCATCAAACGAAAACAAAACAATTAGAAATTATTCTAAACAATTGAGTGTGATTCGAGTCCGATGCAAATCAACTTAGTTAAGTTTGGTAATCATGCTTCCATTGTTTTGAAGTTATATTTAGCTGTTTGATTTAATTACCAGTCTTTAAATAATATGGTCATCATCTCCCTAGCCTTTTCCCAACTATATTGGGGTCGGCTTCCAGTCGAACCAGATTCAGCTGGATATCAGTATTTTACATGGAGCGACTGCCTGTCGGACCTCCACAACCCAGGAACTAGTAACGTAGTGTAACTGTAGTCTTTAAATAATATGGTAATAAGTTTATTTATAACATTTTTTTTTAACTTTGCCTCACACTAGGAATCTCCCGAGTCGTGGTTGCGTTAACAAACATAGAAACTCATATACACAAACACCCAGACCCGAAAAAACTACTTGTAGATCATACAAATATTTGTTCTGTGCGGGAATCGAATCCGCGACACGCTGCGCAGCAGTCCAATCGCTCATCCACTGCTAACCGTGCCGTAAAGGAAAAATTATTTATCATCGGAGTTGTCTCCATATCTCAGAAAACAGATCCTGTTGCAGCCGCTGTCATTTGTAGATCTTTGACAGTCGTTACTATTAGTCAGACAAGCTCTTAGGTCTGACAGCCAGTCTTGTCAGTCTTACCAAGTGGTATCGTATTGGTCAGTCACTGGGTTGTGAAGGTCCGATAGGCAGTCGATCTATGTTAATTACTGATATTCAGCTGCATCCAGATCGATTGAAAACTGGCCCCAAAACAGTTGGGAAAAGGCAAAACAGGTGATGATGATTTAAATGAAACTTTTGTAGAAGTTAAGTAAAGTATACTGTTACTGTGACTGTCAGCCTGTATCATCCCACTGCTGGGCAAAGGCCTCTCCCCATGACTTCCAACTATTTCGATCTAAGGCTAGTGTGAGCCACTGATTGTTAGTTTTATCCAGCTCATCCCGCCATCTTCTGCGAGGTCTGCCGCGACGCCTTCTGGCTGTGTCAGGGCTCCACATAGTGATAATTTTGGCCCACAGTTCATTGGGCATCCGGCAGTAAAGTAAAGTAAAGTATACTTCCTGCAATAATCGCAGTACAGTACAATACAGTAAGAGAAGTTATCTCTTCGGCTGGTACTTATACTGGGCGGATAGGTATTAAAAAAATATCGGTAAAGAGCGTCAACAGTTCTCTAAATACTCTTAAAAATACTATCACCAGGAAAACCAACCATCCTACTAATATGTGAAAGTTTGTATGTGTCGATGGATGTTTGTTACTCTTTCACGCAAAAATTACAGAACGGATTTGGCTGAAATTTGGTACACAAATAGTTTATAACCTGGATTAACACATAAGATATTATTTATCTCGATTTTATGTTCCCGTGGGATAATTTTGGAGTTGTAGCGGGTGAAGCAGCTGGCAACAGCTAGTTGAAAATACGCCAGAAAAAAAAACCGGGAAAGCCCAATTTTCCCATCCCTATGGCGCCGAAAGTCCGTCGGTAAAGGACACAGGTGTCTACAAAGTTTATTAAATGAAGTTTTCTTGCTCACACAATTACGAATTCTGTTAAGTTCGTTGAAAAATGTTCAACTCAGCTTAAATGACGAGAACTTGAAAAATGGAAGGTAGATTTTATACGATAGTGTTTTGTTGTTTTACTATTTAGTCCCTTCGTACACTATGCATGCAAGCAACGACGATAACAGGCGACCGATGTCTTTTTTTTTTTTTTTTTTTTTATTGGGACAAACCCGCCACATTCCCAAACCACTGCAACTCCTGAAAGCCAGAATCAACAGTGGCAACCACCAGAAAAGCGCCGAGACAATGAAGCTCGACGTGTCCCGGAGAATGAATTTACCTGTCTTGGATCCTGCAACGAAATTAATCAGAAAAGAATAGTGGAGGAGTAGGAGAAATATGTTTCCACTTCCCTCCTTGCAAGCAGGAGACAGAACAAAACAAGGCCAATAGGCACAAAGGGATATTACAACTGGGAGAAGCCCAGTTGCCTAGCACCACGGGTAAAAATGAATACTAATATTAATGGGTCCTAAATTGTGAGCTGCTATATTTGTTTCCAATAATAGGTATGGCAAAAACGCTTGAACGCACGGAAGTTTGTTCGAGTTTCCACAAGGTCCGTATAGTAAATGACTCCAGACGTAGTCTGTACACTATCTAACATAATATTGCGTTCGTCCTGCCAAAGAATACACTCCCATAGAATATGATGTGCTGTTTGTTCATATTCACAATCTGATGCTGAACATTGACAGAAAGGCGACGGAACAAGCTTGAAGGAAAATAATTTACTTTTAAAGTTACCATGTCCTGTGAGAAATTGGGCAACACAGTGATCCACCTCCAGCCACGTCCTAGCCAGCCGGACGGAAGGAAAGAATTGGTGGAGGTGTCGCCCCTTGATGGAATTATCCCACCTACATTGCCATTCGGATAAAAGTTCTTCCCAGACATCACTTTGTGGTTTAAATAACCTAGATATTTTAGCGCGGTCACGTTGCGGTAAAAAATCAGCGTCAGTGGTCTCCCGTGCGGAATAGTACATTGCAGCACGTCGCTGCACTTCAAGATCGACTGGAAGTACACCAGCAAGCACCGGTAAAGCTTCAGCGACCGATGTCTGTCAACACATTAGGCAAAAAAGTCTTATATCCGCCTTATTTCGACCACTCCTGTGAGCCGTAAACATACCTTGAGACAGAACACACCTTGAGTTAGCCAATCACAACGCAGTACCCTGTCCCCCTCGCTTACGTAGTACCTCAGTGAGTTGACAGAATAGTTTCTTGTTCCTTAGATCGTGCATGCGGAGTCTAGTCTGTTGTATGCAAGTCTCCGATACCTTACGACTTTGGTATCCATTGACGCGTGCCTGTGTACGAACCTCTATGGATTTGTATTGCATTACATGGTATCGAGAGGCGCGATACGCAACACAGTCTATCGATCAGTCACTACACCAACCGTGCCGATTGATGATCAAATACAGGCCAGGCAGGTAGGTTTTTTTTTTTAGCGTGGTAAAATCATCAAATGAGTGCTCTCACCCCGGGCAGGGCGGGAGGGACTGTCAGACTTGTACTGACTAAAATCCACGGTATTCTTCAATAGCCCTTTATGTACCGGGGTCATGGTGATGGAAATAAGTCCCGCAACCCCGGCAGGCTTTGACCCTCTGAGAGGGGGCCCGTCATTATGCTGACGCTCTTTGAGGCGCGCGTGGAACACGAAGCGCCGTCGACCCGGGCTTGGTCCATGGTCCCTTACTGTGACCCTTGAAAATATTGGGAAAATGAAGAAACAAGGTGGATTTCAGTCAGGCTGTGTCTGAAATTCCTTTCCTCTCCATCTAGCCCTCATTTGATGAATTTACCAATTAAATACAAAAAAAAATGTTTCTGTAAATTAAACAGTGTCTGATTTTAACCAACCCCGTCTTACCCCTACGTAATTTCACGGCATTAGGACCTACCCTAATAGAAAACGACAGCACACCACCGTCTTCGAAATTTCGAAATTGAGGAAAAAACGTGTTATCGCCCCAAAACCCAGGATTACAGAATACCCTTGAATAATTCATGAAAAAAAATATCACTGATTTCAATTCGTAACAACTAAATTTGATTGTTTTTTCGCTCGCCATCATCGATTGTCTTATAAAATATTCATTAGGCGTGTCGGGGACTAATTGAAAGAACGCTTTCTGTTAAAAATACTTGAGAGACGCAAAAAATAGAAAAGGAAAGGTTTTGTAAGAGTCTAGAAATGTGTTCCGTTAGCTTTGCTCTTTTTATTTTTGGTTAAATTCAATCTGAATGCTGATTGACTGGGAAGACTGGGAAGTATTTGTTTTCTTTTTTCTATCGTGACACTGTTCTCAAAATGTCTATTTTTTTAAAAGAAATGTTCCTGGACTCTTATGTTTTCAGTCCAAATAAAGTGGACGATTCTGGCGATATTAATAACATGCTATAAAAGTGATTATACACAGTACATCGACCGCTGCGTTTGCAAAATCAAAATTAATCAACTTTAAAAGTCATTTATTCTAAACTGCTGTGTGTCGTGGGTTCAATTATCACACGTAACGAATATTTATTTGTTCGACTTACAAGTACTTGTCCCAAGTCTGTGTAATTGTGTATGTGAATTTAAATGTGAGTAAAGATACTTGAGAAATTCTTACCCCGTCTAAAAAAAGTCTTAATACGTCGTAATTTTTTTTCCGTGATTATATCCCCAGGACGGGGCTCGAGGGACTGTCAGACTTGTACTGAATAAAATCCACTGAGATCCTTCAATAGCCCTTTACTATCCAGGGTCACGGTTACCTGATGAGACAGTCCCGCAACCCCAGCAAGCTTTCGCTGTCTAATGAGGACCACGTCGGATTGCTGACAGCTCTTTGAGGCAGACAGTTCCGCGACCCCGGTAGGCTTTGGCTCTCTAAAAGGGGGTTGGTCAGATTGCTTACACGTTCGCATGACATAAGTTCATGAACGGAGAGTTATACCTTCCATTTCAATTGCTGACATGTTGCCTTCGTGAACGAAGAGTAAAGCCGTCCAATTCCACACTATATTTATCTTTCTATTAAATAGGGTGTGAAAATCTGCACGAACAAACCATATCCCTAATTCCTATAATCACAATTATTCCAAAAAAATGGCTACCAGCTCCCACCTGAATCCTTATCAGACACAGTGATCAACCATCTGCTGGTCCGGTGATTATGGCACTATTCCAAGATATGGCAGCCATTTTTGTTCCGGCAATTTCTTGGCGTAATAACGTCTGATGAATTTTAAAACTGAATTGTGGACAAATTAAATTGTTAGTCGTTTTTGGGTGCCAAAAGAGATGATCTTTTAATAAAACTGATCAGCAAGGAATAGCAGTGTTACGCGGTGGTGTTGATATATAAATGTTAGTGGTTTATTCGTTTATTACTGGGTAAATTATTCAACTGGGCATGCATGGTCAAATCTGGGACTACAAGTAAGAGCGAAAAATACGGCCGATTTTGGCGAAAACTAAAACATCATATTAATTAGATTCTTTTCATTGAGTGTACAATCATTCATCTCATCCCCTCCCGTTTAGTTTAATTGTAATATTCGACGTTCAAAAGTACCTCTTGAGTGGTACGGTTTTCATGCATACTCATGTTTTACAATAAATATTTTTCTATTCTATTCTAATTGAAATAAATGATTTGACTTTGACTTTAAAAAAAAACTATATGTTCTTAAGTGACGCCAAGAATCGTATCTACACGTTGTTAAAAAAACACTTTGTGTTACCTATTATTTCACCATTCGCTACTGGTGCTAATAAATAAGGTTCAAATTCTAATGACGCCTTTTGAGAAATCTAAGCGTGACAAATTCAGCATTAACGTGTAAATTGAGCAATCCTCCAATAAATTCATGAGAAATATATCTGAAAATTAAAATAACACCTCCCCAAGACTCCAAAACAAGTACCTTCCTAAAATTAATTCCGCACTTTCGCGTATCGCGTATCAAACTTTTCCGCACAAGTGTAAATCGTCCCTAAGGTGTAATAAATACGCATTTTATTCATGAGCCTTTCTCAACAAAATTAATGCGCTCATCGCTCACGTTAAAGTTGAAACACACTTTGTCGCATTTTAGCGAATGACGTAACGTAACGTACGTGTGATATAAATTGCCCTTAATCGTGCCGTGAGCTGTGTTTTTGGGGATAAAAGTTGGTATATGTGTTGGTAGATGTGTGTGTTCTGTATATGAGGGGTATGTAAAGGATTAAGGAATGTATATACGTGTCGCGGGTTTGATTATCGCACGGTACAAATATTACTGTATTACTGGTATTATTTACAAGTAGTTGTGCCGTGTCGGGCTGTTTGTGTATGTGAGTTTGTATATTAATTCACGACACAGAAGAAATCCTTAACGTAGAGAAACACTATGTCATAAAAATTAATCAAAATAAATGTCGTCAGCCGTTCGTTAAATTAGTTAAATTGGTCACATCGTGATATAAGTTTTTTTAAAGTTGTAAAATCATTAAATTAGTCTACTCGCCACCCCTAGCCGCCCTAGGTAGAGCAGAAGTGACTATCAGATTCCTACTTACTTTTACTGACTAAAATGCACCTTTTTCTTTCAACAGCCTTTTACATTTCAAGGACACAGTTACATCTTCATCTACAGACCCCATGGTCATTTGTCCAAGGCACATGGCGATCATCATCATCATCTCAGCCATAGGACGTTCACTGCTAAACATAGGACTCCCTTTTAGATCTCCACATATACCGGTTGGAAGCGACCTGCATCTAGCGTCTTCCAGCGACCTTTATAAGGTCGTCTGTCCACATGGCGATACGCCTCCACGATCTGGCCATTCAACTATTATCGTTTGACAATTCGGCCAGCGATACTTCGGATAGAATTAAGCGTGTGGAATCCAACGTTCTATCTATCTCTCTGTCCTCATAATCCCCACACTACACATTCATTTGAAAGCGAGAACATTTCCACGTGGCCTGCCACAGGCCTTTGCGACACAGAAAGCTAAGCGAGCGTGAGCGCAGCGATGCTCAACGGTCCGCTATATTTAGAATAGGAATAAAGTAGGGTAGGACTGACTGATGTACGGGGAAATATTTATAGAACATTTTTCTAGGAATGGCGTTTCTAATGTATTACAATTTTTAGTTTGCCTAGTTGTGGCCAGCGGTTTCACCTGCTACAAGTAAAAAATTATTCCATGGCAAGATAAAATCAGTTGATTTGGTTTGGTATTACAGTAGTTTCTGCTTGAAAGAGTAATAAAAATGCATCCATTCATTCTCACAAACTTTTTAAATTATAATATTAGTAAGATAAGATGCGGATGAATGGACGTTTGTTACCCAATCATGGTTTAAGAACTTTATTTTTTTTCCTCATTAAGAATTTACAATAATTCACTTACTGAGAAAACATGTTTACATATAAAACAAAATTGTGTAAGCGTATAGAAATAGACGTTTAAAACTACTTCATACTTGGGTATAAAAAAAAAAAATCATAGGATACATATTGTAAAAACGAAATATAAGCGGGTAGGCGATCACAGCTATTAAAAGGATCCAAAAATTGATATTCACTAGATGTGGCATCTATGGCAAAGTACTTGTGTGTTTTAATTTTATTAATGGAAGTTATTCGGTGACATGATGTTTTAATAGTTTTTTAAAACTAGACATACTTTTCGTTTCTCTTATCTCCATAGGAATTTTATTATACATGTTGACGCCTTCGTATTCAATATTTCTTTTCCCGAAACTAACTGTTCTGGGGGGTCGCGTTACTAAGTAGCTAGGATTACGTAAGGTAATTTTGTGTTGTCTTTTAGTGAAATTTAATGCTGTATGGATATCTTTTTGTAATATTTTGCGTATAAGTATACACGTGTAGAATTTATAAGTTTGGAAGATGTTCATTATCTTTGTGTCCTCGTATATTTTTTGAGTTGGTGTTCTAAATTTGTAGTTAAATAAAATTTTAATTAATCTGTTTTGTGCTGTTTGTAGTGGTTTTAGATTAGATTTAGCTGCGGTCTCCCAGATTTCTATTAAGTAGTCAATGTGTGGTTTAACTAAAGGTAACCGTGACCCTAGAACTTTAAGGACTAAGTATTTTTAATTTAGAAGGGTTACTGTGGATTTAAGTCAGTACAAGTCTGACAGTCCCTCATCACACCCTGGGTGGTTGGACCCATTTGATGATTTACCAAGAATCCTACTAATATTATAAACGTGAAAGTTTGTATGTGTGGATGGATGTTTGTTACTCTTTCACGCAAAAACTACTGAACGGATTTGGCTGAAATTTGGTACACAGATAGTTTATAACCTGGATTAACACAAAGGATATTTTTATCCCGATGTTATGTTCCCGTGGGATAATTTTGGAGTTGTAGCGGGTGAAGCCGCTGGCAACAGCTAGTATAAATAACATACGAGTACTATCCCATGACGTACGTACGGGCGAAACCATTAACAACCTCCAGTAATTTATGTACGCATTATAATAACCCATTCGCACACAAAGGTAACAAAGTCTAATCCGGCAGTGTAATAACCAATTAACCTCAGCTCACTAAATAATTATATTAACAGTAATAATTCCATAATTCAGTTGAAAACCACATGGTAATTGTAATATGCCATGTGTTAAACTAATCGAGTAATACCCGTGTTGTGTTGTAATTCTGTTTACCCGATTTACGAGAGGAAGGGGGTAATGTTTTGGGTTGTAAACGTTAAGAGAATAGAGTTGAGATTGCTTTGAATGTTTATGGACATAAAATAAAGGATTATAAAACAGTTGTAAAGGAAAATTTAATTTAATATTGTACCTAAATGGATGAAAGTTACTATACTCGTATCATGCCAGCATGTTGAACGGGCAACTCGCTGTCCGACCATACCCGGGTCGACGCGACGGCGCGTTGTTTTCCACGCGCGCCTCAAAGAGCGTCACCATAATGACAGGACCCCCTATAGAGCGCCATAGCCTTGCCAGGGTTGCGGGACATACGTATACCGCCACCCCGGTACACAAAGGGCTACCGAAAGGCACCGTGGGTTTTAATCAGTACAAGTGTGACAGTCCCTCCCACCCTGCCCGGGGTGGGAGGACTCATTTGATGATTTTACCACAAAATAAAGCATGTTGAACGGAGAAGGCTGAATGGATTTGATGAAATTTGACTGGTCATAGTATACCGTTTACCCCGGTAAAATTTTCCCGTGGGATAATTACCGAATCAGGTTAAGCCAGACCCGATAATCGAAAAAGCTTGAATTTTTTAAATGTGAAATGAGAAAATTTTGCAAAGTAGAAAAAATAACTACTTTTCATGTAATTCTAATTATTTAAAACCTTGTAGATAATTGCTACATACCCTACATCAATATTTTCTTCTGTATCGTGTGTGCGTGTACTGTAGGTATGTTTAAACACGCTTACACGGAACAACTACTATAGGCCAAACATAAATTATGTTCCATCCAGGAATTAAACCCGGAAAACGAAGCGTAACAATCAATCGTTTAGCCACTGCACCAAGAGTACCACCTAATCACTTAAAGACACTCAAAATCAACGAATGACCTATTTCCCCCCTCCCCTCCCCACTCCCACCAAACTTTAACAAGCCCAAATACAAACAATAGCAAAACTCAAATATTTAATTAAAATCCCCAACTTTATTTGACTACAACAATATTTATTTGTTCCAAACTTTGTCGCCAATTAAACTTGGCTGAAACTTGGCTAAGGGTTGCGGCTATTCGAAAAACGCCGCTATCGACATTTACAATATGTTTGGGCTGCCAACTTGGCGAGTGATTGCCAAGCTTGGCGAAACTTGGCGAGACTTGGCGAACTATTTGGCGTTGATACGGTTCTGTTTGATTGATCGCACTTTTATAGGTTGTTTTATTAAAAGAGAGTGTGTTTGTGTGTGTGAGTGTGTATGTGTGCGTGTGATGTATCGGTTGTTTTTCGTTTATTATTTTTTTAGGATTTTATTTAAGTGTTTTCGTTTTGTTTTCATTTGGAAAGGGTTAAGTTACAGCAATGGAATTAAAGTTTAGAACAAGTGGCGTGCCTACAATCAACCATGTAGGAGATAATGGCCTGATGACAAAAAGCGAATCTAGTATTTATTTTATGTATGTTATGCATGTAACTGTGCTTTACAAATTGACGATATTTTACCACTACTTACGGTCACTGAAGCGTTTTCTAGTATGTCTTACCTGAAACAAAAAAAATACATTGTTATTATTCAAAAGTCATTAGTCAAAATGAGACACTTCCTAATTCTTTAGATCTTCCCAGATGGTTATATCCTATTATACTCTTTAACTTTAGTTGTCCTTTGTAATCCAGGGTCCAAGTGTTCTCTTAATGCGGTCGCGGGTCTTATACCATCACCGTGACTCCGGAACACAAAGGGCTATTGAAGGACCCCGTGGATTTTAGTCAGTACAAGTCTGACAGTCCCTCCTGCCCTGCCCGGGGTGTGAGGCCTCATTTGATGATTTTACCACGTAAAAAAAAAAAAGTGTTCTCTTAAGGCGCTAGAATAACCGCGAGAATTCACCTGTAATGTAACATAAAAGTGCGCAATTTGATGTTCTATTGTCTTCGAATGTTCGAATCTGTAACGTTACATTACACGTGAATGCTCGCTGTGAGGGAGCGCCCTTAAGGCAATACCCCACACCCACAAGACCTTGGGCCTCTATAGGTTCCCACCGGTTTGCTGACAGCTCTTTGAAAAACTCATGGAACACGACGTGCCTTCAAGTCGGGTTCAGTGATCGAAAGAAAGAAAAGAAAAAACATGTATTTGGCGCAAGGGGGCCACGATATACACACATTCAAAGTAAAAGATGAACACAAAAAAATAATAAAAATAAAAAACCTATATCTAAAACAAGAAAAAAAAAAAAATATGATCGGACGGCAAGCCACCCACAAACCCGCGTCTATAGTGGCCACTACCAATATCCTATAGTAAATCAATCACGCCACACCAAACCAACTCTCCCATAACCCAAAGACCCTCAAAACCAGCCACCAAAAACAATAGCCTGGCGTGAAGATCACGTTTGCACGCTACATCTCCCACACCCTTCGTGTGGGCAATTTATTGCTCGTATTTATTGCGTCCCGTCAGATCACTTACAAACGTAAGGTAGGCTCGATGTGTGCTGTTAAGTGTCATGGAGTCTAGTATGTAAACGGAAATTCGGAAATTAAAGGAGTTTCCAGTGTATTGTAAAGTTTGCTGGGAGCCTCTTTTCTCATAGAATTAGTCCTCCCACCTAGAGCGTGATGGGAAGGTCTTTTAGACTTGTTTTAATCCATGATGATGATCCATGATGATCCATGATAACTTCAATAGTCCTTTACATTCCAGGGTAACAGGTACCTGATGAGACAGTCCCGCGACCCCGGCAGGCTCTTTGAGGTGCGCATGGAACATGAGCGCCGTTGACTGGGGCACGGACCACGATCGGACGGCGAGTCACCCATTTTTTGCAGTCCGCATGCCCGCGCTTATGGTGGAGAAATCGCCTCGTGTGTGACGTCTACTGCCGTGGGTGTCTCTCGCGGCTTAGCTGGGAGGCTTGGTTATTGTTATTTAATTCTAGTTTGTCAGAAGTATTGATGAGCAGTGGTAGCCCAGTGGTATCGGCACCGACTTTTAAATAGTAGGTCGTGGTTTCAAACCCAGTGAGGTGCAATACTTTTGTGTAGTTTGTTTATTTGCAACTGCTTTCAAAAAGCCATAAATTCGGTTAATGTATTATCTATTACTTACTCCGATTCCGAGCGACCTTAAATCTTAAAGCACTAGTGATAACTAAAGAAAATAGTAGTACCATTTGAAAGGAAACTGTTAACTTTAAATTGATACCAAATTCATTCATAACACGTCATTAGTTAAGGAGGTATCCTGGATAAATTCCAAGTAAGTGTTTCCATACTCGCTAGTGTAGTAGTAGATCATGCGGGCGGCGAATAATGGGTGACTCGCCGTCTAACCATGAACCATGCCCGAGTCAACGGCGTGTTTTATTTCACGCGCGTGTTAGATATATTATTGTATGATATATACAATATGTAATTAACAATAGAAATATATTAAACTACGATACATTGATTTCCGAACGAAAACAGTCAGTTGATAGTCGAATTTTGTATCGAATTTAATAAAGGTTACAAATAAATAATAACTAAATTTCTAAATGATGTAATCAAGTTTTAAAAAGGTTCTACTACATAGGATTTGTTTAATATAGCTTATTTCATTAGTTATTTAGCTAAAATGTATGGCAATCCGTGATTGGTCAGTAATGGCGGTAATATTTGTTGGAAGTGGTACGATTCTAAGTTTATAAAAACAGATGTACCCCCACATTCGTAGTCATTATTATCCAATCGTTTTATAAGGTAAAAAGCTGTGCTCTGAGTTGTGTTCTGTGTAATTAATGTGATATAATAATAGAGAATCCAAGATGTGGTGCCGAAAGTTATAATTTGTGTCCTAATGTTCTGCAATGAAAATGTAAGTTAACCGATACTTATTATGATCTGAATATTACTGATATTGTATGTCTTATAAATGTGTGTACTGATAAAATATGTTGCCGTGGAGTTTCTTTCTCTGTTCTTCTCCACGAAGACCTAGGATTTGCGAACAGAGGTAGCTTGGTAATAAATACCTAGTCGTGATTTTGTGCTTTTCTTTATAAACCCATTCCTATACACAAGTCCTTAGGAAATGCTTTACATGTAGTAAATTAATAGTAGTAACCATCCTGGCAACGAATACTTTACAATAAAATCCATATTAAAGTCAATAAAACCAGAAATACCCACCATAACTATCACATAGATACTTCCTATTTCTTACACGCGCCTTAAAGAACTTTCAGCAATATGACGTCCCCTTCCCTTGGAGGGCCAAAGCCTGTCAGGGTCGCAGGACTAACGAGCTAACGTGACCCCGGAACTTAAAGGGCTATTGAAAGATACCGTGGATTTTAGTCAGTACTAGTCTGACAGTCTGTCCTACCCTGCCCTGGGAGGACTCATTTGATGATGTTACCACGTTATTAAAAAAGTTTTTTTTAATAACTATCACACAACGCCATCTAGTCCCAAGCTAAGCAGAGCTTGTGTTATGGGTAAAATAGACAACTGATAAACATACTTATATATTTTTAAATATATACACAGTCATAATAGATAAATTACACCCAGACACAGAACAAATGATCATGCTCATCATACAAACATTTGTCCTGGGTGGGAATCGAACCCACGACCCCGGCATAGCAGTCAGGGTCACTAACCATCTAGTGGTCAAACCAACAGGCCAGTTAATCATTGCATTTGTATACATCTGCATCCAGTTAGACTTGAAGCCCACTTCAATAGGAATAGGATAGACTATTCAGGAGAGGCTAAGAGCATCATCACATGATCCTATTACTAACAATATACGACAAAGCAACGGAGACTTAAACATAACTAATTCGACTGATATCCATTTAAATCTGAATTACTAATAGGTACAGTCATGAGCAATAATATGTATACACTTAAATAAATTAAAACGCAAATTACTCACAAAATACTGGTTTCCACTTTGAAATAAGACCTATTTCGTAATAGTATAGCTTCCGTAATATAGAGCAGTGGTGGCCCAGTGGTATCGGTCTCGACTTACGAGTTGTAGGTCGTAGGTTCGAACCCAGCTTGGCGCATTACTTTGTGTAATTTATTTCATCACCACTGCTCTCAAAACGGTGAAGGAAAACAACGTGAGGAAACCGGCATGTCCTAGAACCAAAAATTCGAAGACATGTGACATCTACCAATCCGCACTGGGCCCGCGTGGTGGATTATGGCCCACTCACTCTCACTGAGAAGAGGCCTGTGTCCCAACAGTGGCAACATTAATAGGTTGATGATGATGATAGCTTCCAAAATCGACGTCTAATGAAAAGACAAAAGTTTAATCAATAGTGGTAGCAGAACATCGCTTTTGAATACTACTTAGTGTATACATATTATTGCTCGTGACTGTACTCTGCTTCCTCTAACAGTGTAATGAATTTTTAAATTGCGATAATAGAGAATTCAATAATCGTTTCATGATATTAGTGAATGCAGCAGTGGTTGGCTAGTGGTGTTGGCACCGACTTATCATCATCAGCCTGTAATGATCCCACTGCTGGGACACAGGTTTCTGGGATAATAATTTACCACGTGGTGGGCCCAGCGCGAGTTGGTCAGCTCAGCGATTGGACTGCTGCGCTGCGCGTCGCGGATTCGATTCCCGCACGGAGCAATTAATTGTATATTCTACTAGTAGTTGTTTCGGGTCTGTGTTTGTGTATGTGAGTTTATATGTTTGTAAACGCACCCACGATACAGGAGAAATTCCTAGCGTGGGGCAACGTTTTTAAACGTTGTCTCGTTTTTTTGGTTCTAGGAAAACACGGTTTCTTGACGATGTTTTTCTTCACCGTTTTGAGAGGAGTGTTGAAGAATTAAATTACAAGTGTGGAAGTGACAAGAATGGATAAAGTAAGGGATGAGTTTATAAAGGGAAGTTTGAAAGTGGCGCCTATTACTGAAAAATGAAATGAAAGGGAATCGTTTCTCTTAGTATGGACATGTGATGAGGAGGGATGACACTCATGTGACTAAAAGAGTGATGAGTATGAATATCGATGGATGGAGAGGAAGAGGAAGGCCAAAGAAAAGATGAATGGATTGTCTCAGGAATGATATGAACGAAAAAGGAGTAAATGACACTGTGACGTCTGATAGGGGAGAATGGAAGACAAAAACGTGTTGCGACGACCACAAGTAAAATGGGATAAGGGGAGGAAGATGATGACGAGTAATGCGCCTGCCAGGATTTGAACCCACGATCGATACCTAAGTAAGTAGTTACCTATAAGTAAATCGAAGCCGATATCACTAGGTCACCTAGAAAGTCAATATAAACTCTATACAGTCATGTGCTTAAAGCACATATTTGCTCAAGTGTCGAGTGCTCAATATTGACTGATACTCAATGTTCCGATGTTCGCTAAATGCTCAAGTGTAGCTAAATATCTTACGGAGTACCTAGTGTTTACTTAGTAAGTGTATGAATGTTGTGTTTAGAAATTGTGTGGGTATGTAACGTAACGTTGCCACCGTGCAATGGAGCGTAGTATATGATAAACGATATTTATTTCGTAAGTTGGTTAAAAAAAAACACTTTTACACGTCTAGACCAATATTGAGGCCGGTGTTTCGTACCTGACTACTCTGAGAAGAAACAGCCGAATCAAACTTAGAGGTCACAGTCTCTTTTAAAGTCCAGACATTGTTTTGTTCAGGTCCTACGAGGACCATGTGGGTGGATGACCATGGGGTGGTATTCTAGACGTCAAACTATCAGAGCACGTACGCAACACTAGACTGCGCTGCAAAAAACAAATTGCTGACGTTGGTCAAAAAGCCGCTGCACTGAAATGGGCGTCTGCCGGCCACGTCTGCCGCATGCCCAATGAGCTGTGTGCCAAAATAACTACTTTGTGGAGCCCTGACACAGCCAGCGTCCTGGCAGACCTCGTAGAAGAAGGCGGGACGAGTTTGAGAAAAAACCGATGACCAGTGGTCCACTTTGGCCCTGGATCGTGAAAACTAGAAGTCATGACGAGAGGCCTATGCCCAGCAGTGGGATGATGTAGGCTGACAGTATCTGTATGTAACATCTGTAGCATAAATCAATCCTATCTCTATTCTACCAAGAATAGAAAGTAATTTCATCGTTATTTTTATAGAAATCGAATGTTTCTTTGCACATAAATGTCATGATTCATACTCAAGTAAAACAAATTGTTTAAAAAAAAAGTGAAATAATAAATCTTCTATGTATTTTAAGGTCAGTTCCACCACACTATTCCCAAACCACTGCAACTCCTAGCCGGAATCAAGCCAGAATCAACAGTGGCAACCACCAGAAAAGCGCCGAGACAATGAAGCTCGATGTTTCTCGGAGAATGAATTTTACTGTCTTGGATCCTGCAACGAAATTAATAAGAAAGAATAGATGGAGTAGGTAAATACGTATTTTCTACTTTCAAATCTACAAATATGTTTAACCAGTCTCCATAACCGCTTATCCAAATAAAACGTTACCATAGCCCATTGAGCTATTATTACTACGTATAAAGACGACACCACGTATCACCACTGTGTCCCATCCAGGATGAGACAACGCGCACAACGTCATTCAGCTGTGTGGCGTGCTCTAGGCGTGCGCACTCATCCTGGATGGGACACAGTGGTGATGCGTGGTGTCGTCTCTATACGTAGTAACAATAGCTCAATGCCATAGCCAAACAATTTTATATTTCGGGTCACAACTATTACCTCACATATTATGTTGTATGGCAACACGCTAATTCTCTAATATTTTGCTACCCTTATGATGCGATAAATAAATATAAGTATGTAGAAATCGAAACCCAACATGAAAACACATGAAATACTATAGCCACACTACAAATGGATGTAAATAGGGAAAAAATATAATAATATTATGTCCTCAGACCTTAGGGTGTGGGCACACGATTCCGTGAATTGATAATACAAAGTAAATATTAAAGTTTCAACATTTTCGTAATTGTTTGGGAATTGTTAAGACATGCTGTGCCGAATAGAAACGAATTCAGTATGAAAATGATCTTGATTATGATGAATTTACTTATAACACTTGTTATGAAATTAATTAAGTTAATTTGGAACTTCTTTACCAACGACGATATATTACTAGACTCCTAATAACAGGCGACCGATGTCTGTCAACACATTAGGCAAAAAAGTACTTATATCCGCCTTATTTCGACCACTCCTGTGAGCCGTAAACATAACTTGAGACAGAGCAGACCTTGACCTTGAGTAAGCCAATCACAACGCAGTACCCCGTCCCCCTCGCTTACGTAGTACCTCAGCGAGTTGACAGAATAGTTTTTGTTCCTTAGATCGTGCATGCGGAGTCTAGTAATATACCGTCGTTGCTTATAACACTTGTTATGAAACAAGTTAATTTGGAACTTCTTTACACATGTTTAGAAGAATAAATAAATAAATCTACTTTTATACACTATAGAAAACTCTCAGTAATAGTTGCTCAATGTATATTTTATTGAAATATAATTGTCGTTACAGTGATGACTTTGCCGGCTCTTAAACGGGGTCTAAATTTATCTGTCATTTGCAGATAATATAACATAACCTTCTCGAGACTGTTTTAAAAAAGCACTGTAACCCTGGAACAGAAAGGGCAACTTAAATAACGGGGCATTTAATAAAAAATAAAACAATTTTTAGTCAGCAAGACTCTTACAGTGCCTTCCTCTGCACTGAGGGCGGGAGATCTAATTTTGGGAGATAAACTGACTAAAATCCACGGTGTCCTTTAATAGCCCTTTATGTTCCGGGGTCACGGTGATAGAAATAAGTCCCGCGACCCCGGAAGGCTTTGGCCCTCTGAGAGGGGGCCCCGTCATTTTGCTGACAGCACTTTGAGGCGCGCGTGGAACACGACGCGCTGTCTACCCGGGCATGGTCAATGGTCGGACAGCGAGTTGCCCTTTACTCGCTGTCCGCATGCACGCGCCTACGGTATTTTAAGTCCCTTAAAAAATAAAAGGCAAAACACAGTCTGACATACAATTATTGTCAAACAAGTTTGACAATATTCTATCAATCAATAAGCCCGTGTACCCACACCTTTACAACTGTGTAGTACCTCATAAAATATAAAAAATATGCGACTGCCAGTACTATACGGACTGCGGGTGTCAGAAGTCGAGCCGAGGAATTTATAGTGTTTATTTTAGTACTAGCATAGTGTAAAGCGCCGTATTCACCATCTGTCACGGCTGTACGTCATGCACGATGCACGACGCAAAAACAACGTGAATAGGCTTGACGTACGTCCAGTACGTCATAATCACGGTGTTTTTGCTTCGTGTATCGTGTATGACCTTGGCGGGACGTACAGCAAGATGGAACGTGAATACGGCGCTTTAGGCGAGTCGTACATATTATAGATTACGTCAGACGGATTGGCATTTAGTTTCGTTCGGAAATGTGTCGAGTTGGGATAGTTTTTTCATGTATGTCATCTAGATTATACGTCGATGTGGGTGTTGGCAGGTGAGTTGGTACACAAATACAGGTCCTAAAAAAATTCAGCGCAAAGGTCAATCTTCCAGTTTAAGCCGCGATTGCCGAGGTTGGTTTGTAGATGGCTGACCATCTATCAAACAGGTAGAGTTTACTGCGTGCTTCGGAAAGTTCGTAACGCCGTTATCTTCGATGGTCGTTACTGTTAGTCAGAAGCTAGGAAGTCAGACAAAGAGTATAATCACCCAGTTAATGGGTTGTGGAAGTCAGCGTCCAGCTGCATCTGGTTCGACTTAAAGCAACTACAACATAGTTATTCAAAATTACTTAACTGTTTAAAATGTAGAAAAGAATACAAACATTTCTTTTCTACATTTAAACACCACGTTGCTGAGGACGATAAAATTTCCTACATTTGTCTCTTCTTCGATCAATAAAACCTGTTTCTTTACTATACCGACGGATAGCAGTAGTAGTAAACATACTGTAGATAGAATAAAATCTGTTTAACATAAAAACACTAACAATTACTCCCCTCATAGAAACGTACTTCGATAATGAATTACATCAAAAACCCGAAGGCGCTCGTTTATGACCCGTTATTGGAGCCTCAACCCATCGACTGGAGTTTGATCACAATAAGTACATACCTCCGCCATTGTTCCCCGATGCTACCCTCTTCAGAGAGTTTGAGACACGGAGGAGTCAATAATGGAGGATTAGCGAAAATAACCTTTTAAGCGTAGGTTTTTTTTTATTAGAAAGTTTTGTTTTTAATCTCAATGCTATTACAGGATGTATTATAATATTTGAATAATTAAATTCCCGAAATATACTGGTTTATACATAATTTTCTGTGTGCAAAACTGAATGGAAAAGAATATCTATTATCTATTGGCAAATATCGGGAAGTACTGTTTAAATGGCGTTAACGGACATTTATACAAACATTTAAAGTTAACTTTTTGTGGGGTGGTTATGAAAGAGTGAGTAAAAGTTCAAGGTTCATAAGTTTCTTAGTTTATTTTGTTAAACATTTAAAAAAACGCCGAATATCTTGCTATAATATTATTATAATACGTTACTAATGAACTGAACAATGTAAAAATATAAAACTTTAGGAAATTCGCGAAAAAAAATATAGTTTTTCATACTGATGGGCTCGATAAATTTCTCATTTTGTATGTTTTTTTTTTTTGCGAATTTCCAAAAGTTTTATAACAAACATTGTTCAGTAACATGTGCTGAGTTACCCCACGAGAGGTTTTGCGCTTTTAACGTTACACGTTGTATAAAAATGCAAACAAAGTTTGAGTTAGATAACAATATTAGAAGTTACCTGCTAATTTTTTCTTGCAGCAAGAGAACGCAACAATAACTGTAATGTTGTTTATTCACTCACATCTAGTGCATTTAGAAAATTAACTAAAGAAAAACAAGGAAACACTCCATTCACTCTATCCGCCGTGGCTCGAAAGGACCCCTAGCACCTACAAAGGCGTTTTGCATTCGAGAGAGGGTTAATGAAAATGCTAATCTTTATAATAAGAATCGTGGCCTATCGGGTTGTGTGTGGGAAAAAAAGTACCCCGAAATATTACAGTGGGGTTAAAATGTACTTACATTTGCTTTGTTGTTTTTTTTTTCGTATTAAAAAAGTAAGTCGGGTTTCCGTGTTTTTATGTTATAAAGGAGAAAGGTAGATTTGTAGTCAATGAAGGATGGGTAGCTGAGGAGCTCGTGGCTAAATAATTACAGCCGCACAGGTTAAGCCGCGCTTGCCTAGGTTGGTCAGTGGATGGGTGACCATCTTTCATAGCGAGTTTCCTCCGTGCCTCGGAAAGCACGTAAAGCCGTTGGTCCCGGCTGTCATTTGTAGATCTTTGACAGTCGTTACTGTTAGTCAGAAGCTCTAAAGTCTGACAACCAGTCTTACCATGGGGTATGGTATTACCCAGTTACTGGGTTGTGGAGGTCCGACAGGCAGTCGCTCCATGTAAAATACTGATATCCAGCTGAATCTGGTTCGACTGGAAGCCGACCCCAATATAGTTGGGAAAAGGCTAGGCAGATGATGATGAAGAATGGGTAACTCGTGTTTCTTTTTACTCAGAATTTTGTAGGATTCATCAAATACTGCGTTTGATAGAGCGGGTATCAGTTTTGCATTTTACAAAAACTATCTCAGTGGGGTTAGCAGAAAGTAGAGAAAACTTTTTGCGTCGATTCTTGTAACTGTTTTTGATTTATTTCGTTCATGTTTATGGATGATGATTTTATACATACACGTTGGTTTTATTTAGTGTACCAACTTGTGCCTTTGAAAATAACATCATCAATAAAGTCGAAGTATTTCCATATTTTGAATGTTACATTTGTTAGTAGTAATTTACTTATCTTCTCAACAAAACCAAACAAAATTATGTCCACCATTATTTTAAACATTAACAAGAAGTTAGCATCTGTTGAAGACTTGTCTAAAAAAGTGTAACAGTGTTTTCAACTTGATAGTTTTTTTTAGAAACGTCAAACAATGTTTAACTTTTTTGTTGTAAGACGGGTAATCTCTTTTTAAAGCAACATTCAATGAACAGCAAAAAAAATGAAAAACATAATTGACATTATCCTATAACTGTTTACGCGTAGGAGTCAAGCTCTACAGAAATTACTCATAGTCCTTTACAACAACACATAGATAACACGAAAACATTCATCATCTGCCTAGCCTTTTCCCAACTAATTGGGGTCGGCTTCCAGTCGAACAATGTGCAGCAGAAAATCAGTATTTTACATGGAGCGACTGCTTATTGGACTTCCACAACCCAGTAACAGGGTAATACGATACTCCATGGTACGACTGGTTGTCAGACTTTAGAACTTCTGACTAATAGTAACGACTGTCATTTACCGGGATCAACGGCTTTACGTTCTTTCCAAAGCACGGAGGAAACTCGCTATGACAACTGATGGTCACCCATTCACAAACAAACTCGGCAAGCGTGGCTTAACCAGGAAGATCGGTTTGTGCGGTTGTCATTATTTAGAAAGAAAGAGAGAAATAAAGTAGACTGTGTTTATTGACACAAACTTAAAACTAAATAATACAAACAAAAAGTTATAAAGAGAGAGTAGATGGTAAAAAGAGAAGATAAATAAAACTTTAACAATTTAATGCCAAAGGGCCTCAGCTCAGCATAATTATGCCAGATGGCAACGCAAAGTTTGCCAACTGACGCTGATTTTTAGCTGCAGCCCATGAGTGTGTCTTATACCATCACCGTGACCCCGGAACGTAAAGGGCTATTGAAGGACACCGTGGATTTTAGTCAGTACAAGTCTGACAGTCCCTCCCGCCCTGCCCTGGGTGGGAGGCCTCATTTGATGATTTCACCACGTAAAAAAAAAAAGTCCATGAGTGTCATCAATTTCCAAACACGAAAACATTGTTAAGTAATTATCTGAGTATAAGATGGCACAAATACGTAATATAAGATATGAATGTGTCATTTAAACGAAGAGACGCGTATTTTTTACGTGAGGAATTCTTAATGGATTCTTTTACAAGAACATGATGGATATTGTCATATTCCTTTTGAAATACGTTTCTTTTTTTCATTTAATAAATACCTTGTCAAATTAGGCAGCTAATGTTTTTAATATGGACTGAAAATACTGAAAAAATCTTGAATTATGATGGATAGCTTATGCATGAACAGTGTGCCACTGGCCTTTTTAATTTAAATTTGTACAGTCCATCCAAAGGTTGTCTTGAAGATATTGCTATTAGCAATAAGACCGCCATTGTAACCATACAATCAGTCATGTTAATAATAGTTATGTAACAATTTTGGTGTACAATAAAGTATATTCTATCTATCATGTGGCGTCGGCTGCGTGGAAGCCGAATATTATTGTAAGTTTATGCTAAATCCCTCAATTCCCTCATAACCCTAAACCTTCCCACTGTTGGGACACAGGCCTCCTCTCTGTGTCTGTGATAGAGAGTGGAACTTATTCCAACTACTTGGGCGCGGTGCGGGTTTGGTAGACGTCACATGTCTTTTAATTTTCGGCTCAAGGACATTCCGGTTTCCTCACCGTCTAAACAGGTAACCTGGAACGTAAAGGGCTGTTGAAGAAACACCGTAGATTTTAGTTACTACGAGTCTGTCAATCGCTCCAACTTGTATGATGATTTTATGACACCACAGTTAGCGCATAATGTCGCGAATTCGATTCCCCGCGCGGTACTAATATTTGTATGATCTACAAGTAGTTTTTTCCGGCTCTGAGTGTTTGCTGTTTGTGTCAGTTATGTTTGTAAACGCACCCACGATACAGGAGAAATACTTAGTTTGGGGCAAAGTGATTTAAAAAAATTAGCGGTGGCTACCCATCCACAAATTAACCTCGGCAAATACAGCTTAACGTTAACGATGGATGGATTTAAGAAAGATAATTATTATTATTTAGCCTTGACCTTTTAAAAAACTCTGTGGATTGTAGCAAGTAATTTAAGCACAGATAAAGTATTATAAATGCGACTTCACAGAATCAAATACAATCGTTCAGAATTATGAATGAGTCCTGAAAGTTTTCACTCGGCGTCGTTTTTCAAGCTGTCACTATATTTCTGGGCGTCAACTTTGACTTAACTTTCGGCATATTTATTAAGTTAAAGTTTAAGTGTTATACAAATTACTGCAGTAGCGATGCGGATGATAGGACCTCAAAATAATGGTGGATTTTGTTCAGTTCTGAGTACCTTCATTTTATTTTTATTTATTTATATGTCAGATTACATGATCCATAGTGGTTAGTACAACAGGAGCTTAAAATTTATGTTAGTGGCTACACAAATTAACCCTTAACCACCTACCTGCGGTCTCTGAGACCGCAACGTATTTTTAAATTCAAATATTGTGATCTAGGTGTGTCATACGATAGTGCGCGTCTATATACCTTTTCTACACATCCATCAGTACCGCGCTTGCGCTCGGCGAGTGTAGAGGTGCGCGCGTTTGGCCAGGGTAAGTAAAAATATTTCGTCAGCGGTCTCTGTGACCGCTTGTAGGTGGTTACGTGATTTTTTTATCACCCAACGATATTACTTGTTTTAGTGAAAAATGGATAAAAGAGACGAATTTATATATGGATGCTTGCAACAGGAGATGTCAGACGAAGAGGTTATGCCAGACGAAGATTGTAGTGACGTGGAACCCCATTCGGTCGAGTATGTTGCTCAGGTTGAAGACTGTGAATCCGAATCTGAGATTGAGGGTGATGATGATGAAATTTCGGTGCAAGACCATTTATCTCAGCCTGAACCAACAGGTACAGTCTCTTCAAGACCAAGATCTTCATCTAGGGTCATCTTCATATTTGGAGTGTGCGAAAAAAATATGCTGCAACTGCCGCGAGAAATTGTAATATTTGGTGGTTGCAATTTTGTTGAATTTTATAATTAATATTTAGTATTTTTATTTAATTACATAGTTAAGGCCCTAAGCTCTTAGGAATAAATCCAAAGAAGTTGATTTTTAATGTTCCTTATGTATCAGATCTCATTATTTAAGAAGATAATATTTTTGTGTTTAAACTACTTGTCTTTAAAAGGTTATAACAGATCTTAAGATCTTATTATAGTTTATGTTATTTAAAAGTCTACAATAAAAGTCTAAAGTATAAACAAGTATTTTACTCATTTAAATCCTTTGTTCATGCTATAGAACTCGAATTTAGGGTGGTTATTTGTGAGCGGTCTCCAAGACCGCGCGTAGGTGGTTAAGTTACAGAAATAGGTGGTAGGTGGTCAAGGGTTAAATATAAATAATAATTATATACATTTATGTACACTTTTCTTTTTTTTTCTTTCTCGGGTAACCCCTGAAAGATACCGCTGTGCTTTGGGTCCCCATACTACAGCTTTATGCCGAGTGGGAAGCTTTTTCTTGACAAAGTCATGACATACAGCTGCCTACCTATTAGGTATGTTTTGTATGTTTTTTTTTGTTATAATATGCTTCGGATTTAGTTTTGTATTTTTTCTGTTTAATAAAGTAACGTTTTTGTCTTTGTTGAATGTATGCATGTATGTGTCAAATAAAATAATTTGTCTTTCTTTCTTTTTCAGCTTACTTCAATACAAGTCAGAATCGTGGAATTGTTCAAGGTCGCAGGATTCTCTACGATTGTGGGAATGTCTTTAAATGAAATGATATTTATTTATGCAAATAAAATTTACATTTTATAATACTAAATTAACTAATCTAGTAATAATTAAATTAACTGACAAAGAGCTATGTAAGTAACCAAAAACCTTGTTAAATTGGGATGGCAACTGGGGAACTAATGGCGCTAGTATAGCTTGTCCAAGGATCGTCATTGGTTCAAACCAGTTCAAATTTTAAAGTTACTTCAAAATAGTATAACGCCATTGGTCGGATTAGGACTAAGCTATGGTGGCGCCATCTACAATTCGCTTTGATGGGCCTTCCCCATTCGATCCACATGTGTTCCACAAAAGACAAAGAAATCCATCTTTCCTCTAGCTTAATCACCGACCATAGACAACCTAAATTCTTCCAACGCCATAAAAAAAAAGAAAAAAAGTATTTATGAAAAAATTCCGTCATAACTTTTAGCTTCGACGTCACCATCGCGAAGTAAGGGGTCGAAAGTACCCCTTTACTTAATTTCATCAAGAAGGGTTAATGAAATGTCTTTCAGTGATTTTCGACGTGACAATGGAGCTGCGTTATTTTAAGGTTGAATTTTAGAAGGCTTTACTTTTCAAGATGGCGGGCGGGGACTGGTCATCGTTCTGTTTACGTGTTTTTGCTTAAAATAAGCTAGTTTCCTGAAGTAATGTTTTTAAGCTAATATATTGCAAGTGCATAGTTTAACTGCTTTAGGAAAAACTTTGAACTGAAAATCCTAACTATTATTTGAAACGCCAAAGTGTTGTTTATTACTCAATAACGTCAAAATTGCTGAACGGATCTCGGTGAAATTTGGTATAGATATTAATTATTGTTTATAATAATAAAGGATAACTTCTGTAATAGTATAAATTTCGGTTTCAGTGATAAAATAGTTACAAGGCGTAGTCACTGAGAAAAAAATTAATTACTACGGAACCCTCACAAAAATGTATCACGGTCCACAGATATGCAATGGCGGGCCCAGAAAATACTCATTTAAAAAAAATATCAACCGAATTGAGAACCTCTTCCTTTTTTTGAAGTCAGTTAAAAATCATATCATTTCCAGCAACAGTGACAATTTTTTAAATGAAATTTTCCTTTTGTCCAGATGTAATTATATTTCATAACTGTTTCGCTATCCATCACTAATGAAAACCAAGGAAGGACGTATGCAATCAATGAAAAAGTTCCAGCAAAAATACCGTAACCTTCTCATACCAACATACTTGACCCGGAATCGATAAATAAACCTTACTACGACTAAAAGTAGACCATTTTGCCATCGAAAATCTAATCTAAGTTTATTCCGCCCCAGATAAAATGAAGCTATGACCTTGAATCTATTTTCTCAGACCTTGGCTCTTCAGAATTAAGCTATTGTCAAACTGACAGGCGAAGCGAATGCGATTCGAAGCGTTTTTATTTGTAATGTATGGAATTGTTTGAATCCAATCACATACAAAAGCGAAAGCAGTCCGATAGTCTATGTGACATCAAACAATTGCATACATTACAAACAAAAAGACACGCCTGTCTGTTTGACAATAGCTTTAAGGCTGCTTTTCCAGCAGAGATGTGCTATGCTACGTTGCTATGCACCCATAGCAACGTAGCGTAACGTTTGATATCCACCAATCATATTCATTGGTGCACATAGCTTAGCACTGGTGGAAACGGATTCAACTAAGATAATTATGTTTTTATATGGAAGGATGCGCGCTATGGATGTGTGCTATGGATGCGTGCTATGGATGTGTGCTATGGATCTGTGCTATGGATGCGTGATATGGATGTGTGCTATGGATGCGTGCTATGGATACCTGCAATGGGTCGTCGCTTCCCTACTATCGATACATCGCATAGCCCGAGCTGCACATCTATCTCACGCAGCTACTTTGCCGCGATCTTCATAGCACATCTTAAGGTAGCGTTTCGCGCCGGAGACCGCGACAGAAGACCGTGACAGGAGATCGCTACCGCATCTGTGTTCTGTCTATGTCTCGCTCGCGAACTGCCACTCATATATTGCCTAATGTTAAGTACTGTCGCGATCTCCTGTCTCGGTCTTTGGTCGCTGTCTCCTGTCGCGGTCTCCGGCGCGAACCACCACCTTTAGGCTGAGGCTACATTAGACAGCGATTTGCGATGCGACTGGATGAGCGAAACAGGTTACACGTGGTATCGCTGATGTACGGTGTAGCCATTTACGTGACCATTAATTTATTTGTTTTAATCGCTCATGTGTCGCTGTTCGCTTCGCGGCCTAGTGTAGCCTCAGCCTTACTCTCATCGCTACATAGCTTAGCATTAGTGGAAAGTGTCACATAGTTTTGTAGCTTAGCTTTTATATTCTCGCAGCATAGCTCTGGTGGAAAGGCACCCTAAGTCTGCTTGACTATTTAGGCATATAACTCAAGACAGTTTGACCTTTCTTTCAATTGACTCTCAAAACTTTTGGGGCTAAGATGCCAATTGTCAGTGAACTTCGAATCTTACGTAATATTCACGAAGAGGTTCTTACGAAAGAGTTTGTTACCTAGGGAGGAATTACAATTTAGTGGCTTTTTTTTGCGTGGTAAAATCCTAAAAATCAAATGAGTCCTGCCATCCCGGGCAGGGCGGAATGGAACTGTCAGACTTGTATTGACTAAAATCCACGGTGTCCTTCACTAGCCCTTTATGTTCCAGGGTCACGGTGATGGAATAAGTCCCGCAAAGTTTAGTGGCTTAGTTATAATATCAATAACAGTGATGTCATTTTTATTACTATAAGCTGAGCACGCACCATTATTAAACGCAAGCGGTTATGTCTCTATCGAGCCTCGTCATTGTGTGAGCGTCGTAAGTAAGCTCGACAAATCGGATGTACCTACAGACGCTAGCAATCAACCTTGCCAAATCTGTCAAATTTTACAAATCAAACATTAAACTTCCAATATTGTGATAAGGTTGAAAATTTATTAAAGAAGTTTCACAGATTGAGATAGGTTGATGAACTGGCGTCTGTACGTATGATGATGACACTTGTGCGACAAAACTGTACTGCGGCTTACTATACCTAGTTCAAAAGCATTCTTGCGACTGAAGCTCGACGTCAGTGCGACATGAAGAATTTTGGGACTTCTAACCTAACAAGTCCGAGTTGGGGTGCCCAGATTCCCGAGCTCGCTGCGCTCTCTCTTGCGTTCTAAGTTTTCTGTCCTTTTTCGATAGTACCTTCTTAGTCTCACTACCATAGTGTCAAACAATTTTCGCACAATTGTTTGTAACGTCAAAATGATATCCTACAAGTGTCAATACACAATGACGAGATGTCACACAAGCGACAATCGCACATTTATTTAATTTTGATGAGCATACATAATTCACTGTCAGATTGTTGACATGTCCTTAAGGTGCACCGCCCTTGATCGGACGTTGAGCTTTTTATTACGCACCATCTGCAGACGCGCTTCCATATTTTTTGTTATTTTTTTTCGTTAAAAGTATATTATTTTTATAAAAGCATCATCATCATCTGCCGAGCCTTTTCCCAACAATATTGGGGTCGGCATCCAGTGAAACCAGATTTAGCTGGATATCAGTATTTTACATGGAGCGACTGCCTGTCGCACCTCCACAACCCAGTAACTGGGTAATACGATACCCCATGGTAAGACTGGTTGTCAGACTTATGAGCTTTTATTTTCACAAAAGCAAAATTCTGTGTAAATCATAACACTCCACTTTACTTTTACTTCCCTTAAACCTGTTATGAACAAATCCCGACATTTGTACTAAAATTCTTTAGAAACATTGAAAAATAAAGGAAAAAAAAAATTAACGAATTTCCTACCATTTGCACGTTTTTATGTTATGTCAGTTCGTTTCAAGATTATGTTCTGTGAGATTGTTCTGATATTCTTTTTATTGAATCAATTGAATGGGGGCTCAATGTTCAATGATAAGCTTATGATGTCAATGGGATCAGCCGTTTAAAATAAGTGAATTCAGAGGTTAATGGTTTTATTTGGTGAACGCATGAGACTTGCTTGTCCAGTCACTCAGTGCTAGACTGAGGTGGTTGTAAAAGAGCAATGTATTTAATGGAAAAACAATACAATCAGAGTATTATAGGAAACAAAAATAAAGTACTCCAAGCCAATAGCTGAGCGAAACGCTCAGCACCACGTGGTCACGGACACGCCCCCTTGCCACTTCTCCTGTTTTCAATATTTCTCTGGTCTTACTACATAAAAAATTATACATATTCCGTCGTACTACAAACACTTTAACAGCAGTTGAACAGTTGTCTAAAAAAAGTGTCACTGCAAAACGAACCTTATTATTATCAAAGTGAAATGCCAATTTGACATTGACAGTTTACTAAGACAAGACAGTGTTCAACAGATGTTTAATTTTTTAGTGGTAAGACGGATCCTGTTGAACACTTGTCTAAAAAAACTGACAACGTCAATACGGTTTTGGCGTTGAAATAAGTGTCATTTTGCAGTTGCACTTTTTTTAAACATGTGTTTAACAGATTTTTATCTTCTTGTAGTCAGACTGAGTATGTCTATCTACTGAAACAATTAATAACTTTTTAACTCTATTTTGTTAAGTTAAAATAAAATTATTTTTCACAAAACAATTGATTTCAAAGATTTTAATTGTGTTTTCATAATCCAAATATTTACTGCTTTAAACTATAGATATGTTGGCACAGATTAATTTACAGGGATAAGCCGTGCTTGCTAAAGGTGGTCTGTAGATGGGTGATCATCGATATTTACTGCATTTGGTACTACGACTACTGGAAACCTATCTCATAGTAAAGAAAAGGGCCTTTTCTTAACTTCTTTAGGGGCTAATACGCAGTATGATAATATAATAATAATAATATTCCACAACTATCACACAACGCCATCTAGTCCCAAGCTAAGCAGAGCTTGTGTTATGGGTACTAGACAACTGATAATACACACTTATATATTTCTAAATACATACATATTATAGATAAATTACACCCAGACACAGAATAAATGATCATGCTCATCACACAAACATTTGTCCAGGGGGGGAATCGAACCCACGACTCCCGGTATAGCAGTCAGCGTCTCTAACCACTAGACCAACAGGCCAGTCAAATGATGATGATGATAACGTTGGGCAGTAAACAATATAATTCGCTATTTTGAAAGATGAAAGACTTTAACCTGAAAATTGAAAAGTAGCAAACATATAAAAGGAAGAAAATTACAGACTGAAAATAACATACAGCTCACCACACAGCCAAAAAAGTAAATAAGTACGAAAAAAAAAGCATTTCAGAAGGTTTTTCAGTAAAAATGTCAGAAAAGAATTTAATAAAGTTCTACTTAGGGTTAATACGTGTAGCTTATATCGCGCGGTATTAGGGACCCGTAGGTATTTGGGAAAACCTTTTTATATTCGCTTGGTAACGGTTGGAGAACGTGTAATGTCTTGTGAAGTGTGGTTTTTGGTGTTAACTGATGGTAAATATAATTTTATCGTAGGTGTATTGGGTTTGTTGAAAATATAGCCAAACCTCTGCAGTAAGAAGAAGCGGCTACATAACTATAAGCAATTATTTGAAAGGAATGGGTGGTACTCGTAGTTATGTTACTTAAATCATCATCATCATCAGGCTATAACATTCCCACTGCTGAGACACTGGCCTCCTCTCTGTGAGAGGGAGTGGGCCATAATCCAACACCCGGGCCAAGTGCGGATTCGTAATGTCACATGTTTTCGATTGTTTGGTTCTAGGAATCTACGGTTTCGTCACGATAACGAAATAAATAACAAAAATTGATGCAACTGGTAAGGCGGGGCCAATACAACTGTGCCACCACTGCTGTTACTTGAATGTACGTGTATGATTTTAGTTTGTGGATTTAGAACAAGACCCATAATAGGCCCACTTTGTCATAGAAATACTTTTATTCTCAATTAGTTCAAAAACTAACGTTTGCAGTCATTTATAGCGAAGTATGCCAACTGCAGTAAATATATTTTAAAGTAAGTATACTATACATTTTCCGCAGCTACCATTTTGTCAAGAAATATTATAAATGCTGCAATTAAAAATAAAAAAATATTTCGATAAAGTAACTAAAAGAAAACAAAATAGCTAAGAGTGGAGTACTTAAAAAGAGACAGAGGGAATAAAACCAAACAAATATTTTATACACGATGTCATAAAATAGTCCTTGGAGCCGGATTAAGAATATAAACACTATCAATGGGATTATCTTAATCTTAAAAAAAGCACACAAATACTTCACATGCCTTATGCATTCCACAGCAACGTTACCCTTTTAAAACAGCTGCGCAAGCGACGAAAATCCTTACATCCAGTAATGCGAGTAGGTCGCCGGACTTATTCCATCACCGTGACCCCGGAACATAACGGGATATTGAAGGACATCGTGGATTTAAGTCAGTACAAGTCTGACAGTCCCTCTCTGCCCGGGGTGGGAGGACTCATTTGATGATTTTACCAAGTAAAAAAGTAAAAGTAATGCAAGTACGCCAACTGCCTGTAATGCTACACTATCGAGTAAAAGTATTGAATCACTAACATGGAATTCTTCCGGGACGGGTCTTTAAATAACGACTTGATTTTAATGAATTTGGTGTCAATTTTAAGTTAACATTTAAATCTTTACAATTAGGGGCAAGTGCTGTACCTATGGACGCTTTTACCTGTGGACACCGTTAATTTATAGGAAATGGGTCAACCGTATAATTCTAGTTTGAACACAGCCGTAAGCATTTGTCTATGGTTGACAGATTTGACGTATCGCCATTTTCTTTTCCCCTGTTTTTTTCCCCAGAATTAACGGTGTCCACAGGTATAAGCGTCCATAGGTACAGCACTTGCCTATGTACTATTTTTATGATTCATAAATAGTTATTAAGTTATCAAGTTCGCGCGAAATCAGGATGAAGTGATTCCATTCCATTCCAACGGAATTTTTGAACAAAGAAAGCGGTATATGAATTAGAGTTTCTAAAGTATTATAACTCCATCGTCAAATTTTAAACTGCCTGCAAAGATTACTCCGTTCGTGCTCATATTTCGAAATTTCGTGAGCCGTATCCGACAGTATTAAGTTAATTAATATCTTCCATAAAGCGAACACGCTGGATTTGAGCCTGAAGTTATTGCTAACAGTCACGTGGGGACTTGTTTGTTATAAATTATAATATTACGCCATTTCTTGTACCCGAGCAATGGAGGGTTATTAAATTATAAATGCCAGGTGGCTTTTGGGATGGTGTGGGTACTTTTGGAATATTGTAGGGTTGATTAGAGGATTTTTTTTTCGTTTTGTGTTCAAGACTATTAAACATTTAAAGCATACATTTCAATAGTAAAAAATACACAAAAAAGGAGGTATTTCACGAAGGGCACCCGCTGACAATGGCACCTGAGCCTGACCGCCTGACCTTATCTATTCCACATAAAGCTCCTATCAAAATTTTTCGCATGTACTCTATGTGGAATACCTCAAAAAAAGTAAATACAGGCAGGATAAAAGAAAATTTAAACTGATTATACCTTCATAAAAAACATGAAATACATTTATGTGATTTCAGACCACACGTGACATAGTACTTACAAATATCGTAATTTATCGAGACGAGAAATCCCGTTGGGTGACATGACTGATCGTAAGGAAAAGATTATCAAAGTGGGGTAACTTTAATACTTAACATTACTTAAACACCCTTATTAATAGAACTACGTTTTAGAGGGCCAAAGCCTGCCGGGGTCGCGGGACACACGTATAGCGCGACTCCAAGCGACATTGCGGATTTTAGTCACTACAAGTCTGACAGTATGGGTGGGAAGACTTATTTGATGATTTTTACCATGTGAAAAAAAAGTGGGGTAATTTTAATACTTAATATTACTTAACACACCCCTTATTAATAAGACTACTTTTAACTCAAGCTACGTAAGTAATAAGTCGACAATTTTGAGTAAAATATACCTAGTTTGAAAGTAAACGATAAAATCTACAAGGTGAATCGTAAATTAAAAAATTAATAAACTTCGCCATAAAACGTGAAATAACGATTGAAGTTTAAGAATTTTACTATCTAGAAAACTGGCCTACTAAATTTATTTTTATAGAAAATTCATTAAATCTAGCCACAAGGTCTTTTCAGCGACTAATCGAAAATTTAAGACGAATTGGGACTGAAATTAAAATACGAGGGTTCTAAAAATATGTTAAATTACAGTTCTACTGATGAGATAGGATATGTTTTTTTCTAAACTGTTGGCGTGCACTGGGAATTTCTCCTGTATCGTCAGTTCGTTCTATTTAAACTTGTATTCACAAACACCCAGACGAGGAACTACATATTTCTTATAGGTTTAAGAAATATTTAGTCTGTCCACTATCTGCCATGGGTCCATATTGGCTCACCTAAAGTTCCTTACCCGAAATTGTTTTTCCTAACGATTTGTAATCCGAATGATCACTCTTCCTAAAATTTTTCATCATAAACTTTTTGTAGTGCTACCGGCAATATGCAGAACACTCATTTTTCCGAAAATTGTACCTACCTAAATAATACTATCATTATTGTAAATATAATAAATGAACTCCTACTGTTTCTAATCATAACGTTTTTATCCCTAAACTTGCGTCGAGCGACCTTGGCAGGTGGTAATCAGTAATACACGCTCGCCTTTGCATCCTTAGTCAATTTGCCAACCACCACCTAGGTAGCCTCCACCAAGATAGCTCGACTAAATAATGCGCAAATTTTAATTGAATAAAATAAATTAATATACTAAAAAGGACATAAATCTCAAGAATTGCTTCGATTCTTTTCAAGAACATTACTTTTTAACAATGTCACGAAAGTCGTAGCAAAAGATACAAAAAAAAAAAAACTCGAAATCCTGCATAGTACCTACTTACTGATGACAATCGAACACGCGATGCCAGTGAGGTGGGGTTATTATAGACCATATTTTATTTATGGGACCTAAGTTATGGTGTGCCAATATCTCAAATCGGTCATAACTAAAGAAATTGCGAAAAAACTGGGGGTATTTGGAGAATTGGTTTCTCGTTGTTTTTTTATCTGTTTTCTTTAATTTGCACTTAAATGCGAAGTACGTGTTACCACAGATTCTACTCGATGTTTCGTTTCAAATTCTTTAATTCTCTGTTACACAACATAAACAAATAAAAGAAGAAAAAAAATAGTGGGTAAAAGATTAAATTACACCTATAACATAAAAACAATAAATATAACAGCAAATAATATAGCATTGTGTGTCCCACGGCTACGCCAAATGCGTCCAGTTCAGCAAATTGTCGAGCAGCTAAGTGTACGACGCTGATGATGATAGATGCAGCTGAATCTCTGTATTTTACATGGTGCGACTGCCTATCGGACCTCCACAACCCAGTAACTTGGTAATACGATACCCCATGGTAAGACTAGTTGTCAGACTAATGATAAAGCCGGGACCAACGGCTTTACATGCTTTCCGAGACACGAAGGAAACTCACTATGCCAAATGGGCACCCATCCACAAACCAACCTCGGTAAGCACGGCTTAACCTGGAAGATCGACCTGTGTGGCTGTAGTTTAGCCGCGAGCTCCTCATCTCATATATCTTATGGTTTAAGACATAACATACCCAGAATAGATTTATAGACTTTTAAGGTAGAGGTATACCTAGTACATACATGCACAATTGCACATGTTCATTATTCACTCACATAGTATAATAGCAAGCGATCCTAATGTCATCAATAGGGCACAAGTCGAAACTACTAATGAGGAATTCGTGAAGGTAAAACCCAATAACACAACTTGATCTTGCATTCACTTGAGTGAAGTGAGTTTGTAACCATTACACAATAGCACTAAAACTGTAGAGAACGGCCTAGTTTTTTCCAACCAGACTCATATCTACATAAACTTCGGCTAAATAACTTCTAATAAAAAATACACGTTACCGCTGAAACTGTTACTGTCAGCCTGTATAATCCCACTGCTGGGCAAAGGCCTCTTCCCATGACATCCAACTATTTCGATCTATGGCTAGTGTGAGCCACTGGTTGTTAGTTTTATCCAGCTCATCCCGCCATCTTCTGCAAGGTCTGCCGCGACGCCTTCTGGCTGTGTCAGGGCTCCACATAGTGGTAATTCTCTGATATAAAGTTACTCGCGATTTAAGAATATAAATCTAAAACAGGAAACAGCAATTAATCCTGTTATTTTTATTTTCAAGGACTAAGATCGCTTTTGAAGGCAGCAAACACCTAATTATTTGCTTAAAAAAATTTTTTTTTCACAGAACAAGTGGGTAGATCATTGCGAGTTGATGAATGTCTGTAGAGTAAATCTGACTTGCCGTAATAATTTTTCACGTAATATTATTTAGGTTTCCCTTAATATTTTTTTATCTAAGTTTCTTCTTCACACATACATAAATTTATTTATTTTATAAGAGGTAGCTTCACAGCTGACAGGTAGTAAACATATTATAATAGTTCCAAACAATACGCCAATTACGAAGTACACAGATAAAATAATTAAAAACAAACATAGCAGAGAGTGACATTTAATAATGTGTATAGTGTGAGCTAAATACATAAATACACGCCTTCCCATGGGGTAGGCAGAAACTACAGAGCGTTCTGCTCCGATCCTTACAAACTCCTTTCACCTTATCCACACTCATACATCTGGTCATACACGCACGCCGATTGTAAGTATTACGCACCCAAATTGAGGTGGAATATCGGAAACTCAAAACAAAAAATAAAAAATATCCCGTTTGTATCCCCTTTAAAAAATAAATAATAGTTATAGTGACCATGTCAGTCTAAAAAGTTTTTTATTATTTCTGTATTTCATGCAAATTGTAACAGTTTCCAATAACTCAATTTTATGGATACTAACAGAACCTGGTGCCTTACCATGACTTCTTAAAACCAGAGTAGATTCAGTAAGGGAAAGAGACAGAGCTATACAACTCATCTAGCGCCATCTCGTTCCCTCACTGGAACCACTTTGACTTCAAGACGTCATGTTAGCCCAGCTGAATTTAAGGATCAGCTCAAACAGAGACGCGACGCTGCATTTCAATTGTGCTATTCAAAATCGGACTCTATTTACTACACGAAAAGATACACCTGTCACAACGCTGCGCTGTATTATAATAGCGACTTTATTTATTATACAATAAGATACACTTTTACAAGATCGTTGCGTCACGTCGCGCCGCGTCGCGTATCGGTGTGAACTGACCGTCAATTGCAAGTACGGCCCAATTTTTTGCCACTATAATTCCATATAACATGCCATACCCAGATTCCACAGACGCTTCTCTTAACATACTAACTGGGGCGTTCGTGCTCCGCATAATAAGCACATATCAATTGATTTGTAATATGTTTTATTTCTACGAAACCGATAATTTAATATGTATGTACGTGACCTTTTTTCACGTTGTTCTCCTCTCCCATGGACTGATTTTTTCCGCAATTTTTGTAACTGATGTGAATTTTATTGGAGTGAATTTCTGCGGTGTTATTAATATTGATGTCAAATTGAGTGGGTATTGTTTACATGGTAACGGAATAACGTGTTCGGGTTTGCTATTATGTTTCCTTTATCTACGGTATACTATGTATTTTACGGTGGCAATTTTTTTCGGTACCTAAATAAACATGTGGTAATTCGGAAGTATGACTTGTAGACTGTGTGCTCAGAGGTTCCGCCTTGGAGTCTGCCAAAGGGCAATGGTACGCAGCATTCTGGGCATCAAACGACAGGACAGAATTCGCAACACCACGCTGCGTTCCAAAACGGGCATCCTGGACGTTGGCAAGAAGGCTGCCAGGCTGAAGTGGGACTGGGTAGGTCACGTCAGCCGCATGAATGTTGATCGATGGGCGAAGGCCACCACATAGTGGGTGCCTGGAGATGGACGGCGCCGCCGAGGCCGACCCAGAAAGAGGTGGCGAGACGAGTTGGACGTGTACCGTGAGGACTGGTTTGAAGTGGCGCTGGACAAGGACACTTAGAAAGACTATTGGGGAAGGCCTTTGCCCAGCAGTGGAACAGTGAAGGCTAAACAAAAAAAAGGTATTTCTCAAGCACTATACAATGACTAGATACATAACTCAAGTGTCACTCAACACCATTGGTACACGCCCACGGCGTCGGACGTCGGCAGATGATCTCCGGCCACCGTAGGCGCGGGCATGCGGACAGCGAGTAAAGACAACTCGCTGTACGACCATGGACCATGCCAGGGTCGACGGCGCGTCGTGTTCCACGCGCGTCTCAAAGAGCGTCAGCAAAATGACGGGGGACCCTCACAGAGGGCCAAAGCCTGCCGGGGTCGCGGGACTTATTTCTATCACCGTGACCCCGGAACATAAAGGGCTATTGAAGGACATCGTGGATTTTAGTCAATACAAGACTGACAGTCCCTGCCGCCCTGCCCGGGGTGGGAGGCCTCATTTTATGATTTTACCACGTAAAATAAAAAAAAGTCTCACTCATCACAGACAACCATAAGTCTAATATTTCGTCTCTACAGTCCGGTCAACACAAATTCACAATATTTCTTACACATTTACGTAAAAGTTTGGAACTTTCCACCATCATCAGTTGAATTCTGATTGAATAACAAATAAACAAACAAATGTTACGTTTGGAATAATAATTAAGTTTTGTTTTACTTTTTGAAGAAGTATTCGAGTCTTGTTTCTGAATGTTTCTTTGACATTTTCCAGATGGTTTGGTGATTAAAAGACAGTTTAAACAAATCCACAGTTGATTCCCTCCAGTTTTATATTGTGGAATAAAATTGTACATTGATATTATTATATTATATGGATAACTCTAGGATGTAGGTATAAAAATGCAGTTTTTCCGGTACCTAGTTATAAATATCATAATTATATTTTCTTCGGAGTCGACTACGTTACTTAATAAGAATTTGATATAGAAAGAAAAATATTTTCCACCTTGTTATTCGCAAACCAATTTTTACCAATTTTTCTGGTCGTTTGTTTTTGTTTTTTTTAGAATAAAAAAAAACAAAAACAAACGACCAGAAAAATTACAAGCAAAAAAAAATACAAACGATTTTTTGTCGTCAAAAAATAACAAATACAAATAAAATGTCGAGCAATATTTTACTAAACTTTCCTAACAGGTACATTTTATATCTATAAACGATACATCAACGTGACACGGGACCCTTGCTGTCACATTTTGATGTCAAAATGGTTGAGGCAGCGCAAAATGGCCGCCGCGCCGCGGAACTGTCACTCAAAGGGTGCGTCCACACTGGAAGCCTAGCGCGTCGGCGGTGGCAGGCGCGGTGGCGCGCGCTGCGGCGGGCGCGATACGTGTCCACACTGCCGACCAAGCGTTTGTTTTTGTTGCGGCGACTTCAGGTGTTGCAAACCGGTGGTACCTAGTAAACTCTATAAAACTGGTTTAAAGAAATTAATATTATTATTTTTTACAGGTTATTTAGGATTGAATACAACTAAATTATAAATCATTCTACATTTTTCTACTCAAGTACGGTAAAAATAATTTAAATTTATGTATAAAAACATCCAACGGTAGTATTTTAGTGCATGTTCTGGTAACTATATGGCGCTACTAAAAGACCGAAAAGGTTTGATACACCTGCCGCCAGCTCGTTGTATCGGTTGTTGCCTAGCAACGCCTAGGCTCGCAAAGTCGCTCGTAACCACCGCGCTAGGCTCCCCGCCTAGTCACTTCAATGTGGCCACAAGCGGCGATTTCATACATTCATTATTATCGCGCCCGCCGCCGCCACCGCGCTAGGCTCGCAGTGTGTTTGAGCACAAATACGCACTCTTTTTGTGTATTTTTTTGTCGTTTTCTTTCTTTAATGGTAGCTAATGTTATTATCTTTTTCGAATGAAATAACAGAATCTTCTTTGTTTTTGTGCAAATGAATATTGTATCGCTTTATTTTAGGTTGCAGGATAATATTTTCTAACTTGACTTTTGTGTATTTTGCATATTCATTCAGATTTTGATTAATTTTTAAAACGTTTGTGTTCATGGTGTTTTCATAACATCAGTCAGAAAAGAATTTACAAAAAATTGTTAAATTTTTATAAATATTAAAAAGAATTTCCTAGAATTTGATCATTAGTAGGAACACTATAGAATGGTGTAATAAAACTGGGTGTGATTTTTTCCAATGTCAGCGGTTTCGATTCCTACCCAGGATTATTGAGTTTTCTAAACTAAAATCCAAGGTTCCTTTTTTAGTTTTCGTCAAATTCGGCATCGAGATTCCTTTCAACATTTTTTGATATTCCTCATAGTTTCGGTTACAGCCATCCACGCCCAGTTGAAAAACTAGCCAAGTGCGAGTCGGCCTAGCGCACAAAGGGTTCCGTACCATTATTTAAAAGAAATATTTATTTATTCTTATTTTAGTATTTTTTGTTATAGCGGCAATAGAAATACATCATCTATAAAAATTTCAACTACCTAACACGACACGGTTCATGAGATACAGCCTGATGACAGATGGACGGACGGACAGCGAAGTCTCAGTAGTAGGGTCCCGTTTGACCCTTTGGGTACGAAACCCTAAAAATACACCCTGTAGGTAATCAATGGAATAAAAAATAAAAATCGTTTATTTCGTTAACATTTCGGGTACTTACAACATATTGGGGATAGGAATCCTACCAAAGTTACTAACAAAATATCCTTTCAAATATCGCATTTTAAAATTAAACACATCTACTTCAAAATACCAATGCATCTCTAAATAGACGAGGTACTCGAAGTCTTACTCAGCGATGTCAATTCAATATTAATTTCGATTCCCACCGCAAAGGCTTCGTCTGTAGTGAATTACCTAAGACTTGGACAAGATCAGTACCTAGTATTACCTAGTTCTAGTCAAGGTTTCAATTGAATATTTGAAAAGTAATTGAATTTTAACTTCGCTTGCTGTGTTTACCGCCCTTTTTTTTTACTTGGTAAAATCATCAAATGAGTCCATGACAGATAAAGTATTATAAATGTGACTTCACAGAATCAAATAAAATCGTTCAGAATTATGAATGAGTTCTGAAAGTTATATATTTATTTATACAAATTGCAGCAGTTTTTTTTTTACCTGGTAAAATCCAGGGCGGGAGGGACTGTCAGACTTAACTGACTAAAATCCACGTGTTCTTCGGTAGCCTTTTGTGTACCGGAGTCGCGGTGTTCGTATGTCCCGCAACCCCGGCAAGGCTATGGACCTCTATAGGGGGGCCCCGTCAATGTACAGTATGATCATCATCTGAGTTGAAACACGTATATGTGAATTTCAACTCACATTTGAGCTCAGAACAATTATTGAAGGTTCTAAAATGGAAATGATTTACAACAACGCGCCGTCGACCCGAGCATGGTCCATGGTCCATGGTCGGGCAGTGAGTTGCCCTTTACTCGCCGCCCGCATGCCCGCGCCTACGGTGGCCGGAGATCGTCCCGCGACGTCCGTCGCCGTGGGCGTCTACCACTGCGTCTGGGGCGGAGGAAGGACGGTGCCCTCGCTCTCACGAGTTTCGTCTGTGTTTACCACCCTATATTGTACACTTAGTCCAACAACGATATATTACTAGACTCCTAATAATAGGCGACCCATGTCTGTCAACACATTAGGCAAAAAAGTCTTATATTCGTCTTATTTCGACCACTCCTGTAAGCCGTAAACATACCTTGAGACAAAACAGAACTACTTGAGTTAGCCAATCACAACGCAGTACCCCGCCCCCCTCGCTTACGTAGTACCTCAGCGAGTTGACAGAATAGTTTTTATTCCTTAGATCGTGCATGTGGAGTCTAGTCTAGTAATATAATCGTCGTTGACTTACGCCTGTATTAACCTATGTGTCAGTGTAACAATAAATTGTTAGCAAGCCTAATAAATAAATAAATTGATAATGTTGATGGGATAGTCGGAGTATTGGTAAAGCGATCGACTGCGGTGCTGTGTGCCTTGGGTTAGATGCCCGCACGGAACAAAATATTTGTATGATCTACAAGTAGTTGTTACGGGTCTGGGTGTTTGTGTAGGTGAGTTTAAATGTTTTTAAATGCATCTATGGTACTGGAGATACTTAGTGTGGGGTTAATGTTAAGAAAAGACTTGAAAAGCATAAAAATAGTAACAAAACAAAAATAATACAAAAAAGAGAAACAACAACTTTGAGCAACCTTAAGTGAGGACAAATCTAACCCGGGACCGCGGGACTGTCTAAACTGGTAACCGTGATCTTGGAATGTGAAGGACTATTGAAGGAACACTGGATTTTAATACGAGTCTTACAGTCCCTTCCGCTCCGCTCTAGACGAGAAGACTTATTTAATGACTAGCTTCTGCCCGCGGTTTCACCCGCGTCATGTTAGGAGTTTGGTCCTATAGTCCCGTCTCCATCAGTTCCCTTGAAGAGCGCTATTTCCGACGTCGTGGGTATCTTCAGTAGTGGCTGGGGCGAGAGGTAGAGGATGTCTTTTCCCTCACGCATTCCGACTGCTAACCATTCCCCTTAATTGCCACTGAATCTTGAGGTACCTACCTCCCGAAACGAAAAAAACGAAAACCGGTAGGACTGCGTCAGACTGAAGGTGAGGACGCAGCCCGTAGCCTTTCCAAACGCTCCTTAAAGTAGGCCGGTCAATATCGAAATTAAAAACCAAACATTGCAAGCGCGCATGTAACTACGATTCTTTTATATGTTGTTAGGTCCCTTTAGAGTTTAGAGTATTTAACACCCAAGTTTGCAACCCTGATAACCCTGTTTTGTCAATGTCGAATCAAAATCGCACTTAACCAGTTTTTAGTATTTGTTGTTACAGCGGCAATAGACACACATCATCTGTGAAAATGTAACCTATCTAACTATCACGGTTCGTGAGAAACAGCCTCCGAAACATTACATTATTTTATAACATCTTCAAAAACCAGCAACAAAACCACGTTTTTTGTATGGGAGCCCCCCTTTTTTTTACGTGGTAAAATCATCAAATGACTCCCACCCCGGGCTGGGAGGGACTGTCAGACTTGTACTGACTAAAATCCATGGTGTCCTTCAATAGCTCTTTTGTTCCGGGGTCACGGTATGCCCCAATGAGAGCCCTCCTTAATATTTATTGTATTCTGGTTTTTAGTATGTTTTGTTATAGCAGCAACAGATGTACATCACCTGTGAAAATTTCAAATCTCTAGCTATCACGGTTCATGAGATACACACGCAAAAACTACTGAATTGACAGCACAGGGTATTCAGGGTTGCAAAATGGTAGTAACATGCGCGTTTGCAATGTTTGATGTCGATATTGACCGGCCTAAAGTCAAAGTCAAATCATTTATTTCAATTAGGCCATCAAAGAGGCACTTTTAAACGTCGAATTAAAATTAAGGAAATGGGATGGGATGGGATTGATTCTACACCCATTCGCAAAGGTAGGTTGTATGAAGAAGAATGGGCAAGAAACTCCATACTTACTCTTTTTAAAAATGTTTTACAATATTTTTTTACATCATTGAAATAAATAATGTAAAAGCAATGTACCTTGAAAATCTAAACAAAACATGATTAAAAAATAAAATAATAGGGAATAAAGAAAATAGCAAAAAGGTACATGGTGTTCACATTTTAACAAAATATTGCAATTAAAGCTATTTTACAAATACAATTTATGGAGTGTGTGAGCATTCAAATTTCAACCAGCTTGATTCTGTTTAAGCCCTACATTGTACTATGGAGCAGGACCAGCAAGTTTCCAAACATTTTTATCTTTTTTTTTTTTTTTTTTTTTTTTTTACGTGGTAAAATCATCAAATGAGACCTCTCACCCCGGGCAGGGCGAGAGGTACTGTCAGACTTGTACTGACTAAAATCCACGGTGTTCTTCAGTAGCCCTTTATGTTCCGGGGTCACGGTGATGGTATGAGTCCCGCAACCCCGGCAGGCTTTGGCCCTCTGAGAGGGGGCCCCGTCATTTTGCTGACAGCTCTTTGAGGCGCGCGTGGAACACGACGCGCCGTCGACCCGGGCATGGTCCATGGTCGGGCGGCGAGTTGCCCTTTACTCGCCGCCCGCATGCCCGCGCCTACGGTGGCCGGAGATCGTCTTGCGACGTCCGACGCCGTGGGCGTCCACCACCGCGGGTGGGGCGGAGGGAGGACCTTGTCCTCTCTCTCACGCGGCCCGCCTCCTCCTTCGCGAGCATGACTGCTTCGCAGAAGGAGGCGACCGCTTCCCACTCCGTCTCGCCCCGCAGCATGGCCGCGACCAGTGCTGGGCGCGAGAGGTCTCCGCCTATCGCCGCCGTGAGGACACGTCGGTGCTCCGCCCAAGCGGGGCAATCCTGCACCGTATGCTCGACTGTGTCCTCCGGGCGATCTACGCAGTGGTGACACCCAGGCGTTTCTTCCTTTCTCATAAGACACAGGTACCTCCCGAAACATCCGTGTCCGGTGAGGACCTGCGTCAAGCGGAAGCTTAGGACGCCGTGACGTCTCTCCAGCCACTCCTCAAAGAGGGGTCTTATCGCCGCTATTGCGGCGTGCCCGGCCGTCGGTCGCGACAGTCGTGCCCTCCATACTGCCCTGAGATCGCGCCGGAGCTCTTCCCGCCGCGCCTCGACTTCTCGAGGCAGCGGGGTCACGCCCCGGCGCTGCGCCTCCACGCGCCATTCATAGACGCGCTGGAGGGCAGTCGCCTCCAGATCCCAGGGCAGCAATCCGGCGAGCAGGTTGGCCGATTCGCCGGCAATCGTGCGGTATCCCCGGATCATCCGGATAGCCATGACCCTCTGGCATGCGACCAATTTGATTGGTCGCGTCCGGATGCTTAGGGCCCACACTCATTTTAAACGTTAACAAAAAAAAAAAAAAAAAAAACATTTTTATCTTGAATATAATCTTCTAATTTATAATATGCTTGTTTACTAAGTGTATTTTTTATATAACTTTTAAATTTTCTTTCATTTAGATTTAAGATTTCACTCGGTATTTTATTGTAACACTTAACACAGTACCCCATAAAAGATTTTTGTACTTTAGACAATCTAAAATATCGTTGATCAATTTTATCTTTATTTCTCGTATTAAAATTATGTCTGTCGCTTATTTTATTAAAAAGATGAGGATTTTTCCTAACATGCATTATATTTTCATAAATAAATTGACAAGGCACTGTCATTATATTTATCTTTTTAAATAGTTCCCTAAGAGATTCGCGACGACGAAGATTGTAAATTGCTCTGACAGCTCTTTTTTGCAAAATGAAAATGGATTCAATGTCAGCTGCCCGGCCCCACAGTAGAATGCCATAAGACATAATGCTGTGAAAGTAGCTGAAGTAAACCAAACGCGCAGTTTCGACGTCGGTTAACTGCCTTATCTTTCTAACAGCATAAGCGGCTGAGCTTAGTCGCCCCGCTAGAGATGCTATATGGGGCCCCCATTGTAATTTATCATCTAACGTGATTCCTAGGAAAACCGTCTGATCAGTAAATTCCAATTTTTTCTCCGTTTAGTAAAATGTCGCAATCGCTACTTTTAACATTTGGCAAAGTAAATCTAATACATTTCGTTTTCTTTTCATTAAGAACTAAATTATTCAGAGTAAACCAATTTTGAACCTTAGCAATACACTCATTAACAGTGTCTAGATTTTTTGCACGTCTATCTATTTTAAAAATTAACGATGTATCATCCGCAAATAACACCATCTGTGGTTGATTTTTTAGTAAATGGGGTAAATCATTAATATATACTAAGAAAAGGAATGGACCCAAAATAGAACCTTGAGGCACGCCCATAGTAATTTCAGCCCCTAAAGAGTTTACACCGTTTATCTGTACTTTAATTTGTCTATCTCTAAGGTATGAATTTAGTAAATCAAGAGCTTTATTTTTGATTCCATAATGTTCCAGTTTCAGCAAAAGCGTTTCGTGGTTTACGCAATCAAATGCCTTTGAGAGGTCGCAAAAGATTCCTATGGCATCTTGCGCTTCCTCCCAGGAGTTAAAAATGTTCTTCAATAGGGTAACACCGGCGTCAGTTGTACAACGGCCTTTGGTGAAACCGAACTGTTGATCATGAAAGATGGAGTTTCTATTGAAGTGACATAGCATTTGTGTAAGCATTAACTTTTCAAACACCTTACTGAAAACTGGCAAAATTGACACCGGCCTATAATTGTTTGGTTCTTTACAATCACCCGATTTGAAAAGTGGAGCTACCTTACTATGCTTCATGAGATCCGGAAACACTCCTTGGTCAACACTGGTATTAAATATAAAAGCTAAATAAGGCGCTACAGTTTCTATTATAGATGTACAGGCCTTCACGGACATTCCCCAGAGATCTTCTGTTGACTTCATTTTAAGATCTTTGAATGCTTTAATCACAGCTTGGGGGTTTGTGTGCCAAAATCTAAACTCCATCGGGCAAGCTTTTACATTATTTCTAAGTAAGGCGGCAGCGAGTGCAGGTGACGAATTTAAGGACTCAGTCGTCTTAAGAGGTATATTCGAAAAAAACTTTTCAAATTCCTGAGCTACTTCTTTATCAGTGTTTATAGCTAAAGAGGGGTTTTATCGACGCAATTGTGCCAGTCCGTAATTATTTTGTCGCGGTATTATCTTGAAACTGTGATATCTCCTAAGATATTCATTGAAATCAAATGATGTAAAGGGCAATTTCGTTCAAAATTAAATGCTTGTGATGATTAACGTATTTATTTGGATAAGGATTAATATCATGTTAATGAAAACACCTTCGCAAATAATGCATTACTTTAAAACCAATTTGGTTCCCATAAAAAAGGTTATAGTGACTGAACCTTTAAAGATAGATATATGCTCTCGCGGACTTTATTTTAGAAAATTTTATGAGGAATAATTCCGTAGTACATAATTTTTGCGAAACTCTAACCGTTTACTCGGCGCACGCAACGGAAGCTCTAAAAAAGGAATACATTTTCCCGATTTTGAAACATTTCTCATTACTGCTCCGCCCCTATAGGTGATAGCGTGATGTTATATAGCCTATAGCCTTCCTCGATAAATGGACTATCCAACACAAAAAGAATTTTTCAATTCCAACCAGTAGATCCTGAGATTAGCGCGTTCAAACAAACAAACAAACAAACAAACAAACAAACAAACTCTTCAGCTTTATAATATTAGTATAGATTTTACTTACCTAAAAGAAGAGCAAATCTAGCGATATAGATCTGTGTTAAAAACAAATTATTAATCAGTACACCTAGCACGAGTTTTCACTATTTTACTTAACAGAGTCTTTCCAGTATTTACAGCGTTTCTTGTATGGAAAAACGGAACAGCGCCTCTGGTGTGCGAAGAAGGCACTAATTTTTTCCTTGAAAATTATCAATTTGAAATTGTCAAAGTTCCAGTTTTCTTTACGTCTCAAATACTGGAAACACGTGCTAAGGGTACTGTATTCTAAACCCAAGATACAATACGAGTTATTTTTAAAAGGCAATTTTTTCAGTCATTCCAATTCGGGCATCCCATTCATTTATGAAAAAAGAACATCAAGCGGCCAAACAAAAGAACAATAAACATATTGAGCCATAAATAACTAGCAGAGAATGAATGAAAAAGAACGAATGAACTAAAGCATAGTGACGTCTCGGGCAAGAATGCTGACGATGCTAAGTGAATGAAATATACTAGTGAGAGAACTGATGTCAGCATTTTGTCATTCGGTCCGAATCGCATGCGAGCATTTCGTTTTCCGTATAGATGTTGCTAGGTTTTATCCTTATGCATTGATTTTGGGAGGAGCTCGTCGCTACATAATAACAGCTGTAAAAACCAGTCTTCCAGGTTAAGCAGGGTGTGCCGAGTCTGGTCTGTGGATGGGTGACCATTTTCTCCTGTGTTTTGGGTGCAATTAGCAACATATTAATCATAAATACGCATTGACATTACATTTCTTTGTCGACGTTTCTTCTTTGATGGGTCTGCTGGAAGAAATTTCTTAAGAAATAAGCAGTACCCTTGTACTATAGTTTTAAATTTGCGTTTTTACATTTTTGTTTTGTGTGTACATAAATTGTTAAATAAATAAATAAATTGATCATAGCGAGTTACGAAACGCAGGTAATTCTAAGACAAACAAAAATTCCAAGACATGTCACATATACCAACCAACATTGGGCCGCTTGGTGGATTATGGCCCACTCCCTCTCATAGAGGCCTGTATCCCAGCAGTGAGAACATTAAAGGCTGATGATGAAAATGACTCAGAGAAAAAGGACCAAAACTTAAACTGTTAGCCCCTTCGTACACTAGGCGACGAAAGTTTCCGATACCTTGCGATTTCGGTATCCATTGACGCGTGCCTGTGATCGAACCTCTTTGGGTTTGTATTGCGATAGTCACTTGTATACCGAAGTCGCAAGGTATCGGAGACTTACGTCACCTTGTGTACCAAGGGGCTTACTTTTATGTTAAGTTATTACCTGACCTCAAAAAAGGAGGAGGTTATCAATTCGACGGTATGTTGTGTGGCAAAAAAGACAATGACATAAAAAACAAAACCACCGACTTCCGAAAGAAAACTTATTTTATATTTTTTAACCGAAGAAAATAAAGGAGGAGGTTCTCAATTCGACATGTATATTTTTTGTGGTTGTTTTTGAAGGCGGTTACATTTTTTATGAAAAAGTTTTTATTATCAAACAAATAATATTACTAAATACCCAAAAGTATTTCTAAAACTTCTCAAGAATCACTCTAAAGCTTAACAATTATTTCTTAAACTCTCCATAACTTTGCTATGACGCCATTTTAAGGTGGGATTAAAACCGCCCTCAGTTCCGCGCGACTCACGTCTCGGTAATTAAGCAAACGCCGGTAGATCTCTCTGAGTTATCACACGTAACTGTTCAGGATATCAGAGAACGTTGCTGGATTTAATACTCTGGAACTGGCTATGAATTTTGCGGTGCTTATTAAAATGTTAATCAGTGCAGTCCGTATAAAATACTTGGAAAAAACTCTTGAACTGGAATAGTGACTTACATTTCATTATTTGAACTTAAAACTGTAACAAGTTGGTCATTTGAAAAACTAAGTTCTTTTTAATATCAAGTTTAAATTGTTAAAAAAATACTTACGATAGACAAACTACTCGTGAAGACCAATCAAATGAGTCTTAACTAATGGGTTTGCAGCGTATCATTACAGAGTTCCTGTGGCCACCATCCAGCTCCTTTATCAAATCAGGTACATGCAACCACGATATATTACTAGACTCCTAATAACAGGCGACAGATGTCTGCCAACACAATAGGCAAAAATATCTTATATCCGTCTAATTTCGACCACTCCTGTGAGCCGTAAACATACCTTGAGACAGAACAGACCTTGAGTTAGCCAATCACAACGCAGTACCCCGTCCCCATCGCTTACGTAGTACCTCAGCGAGTTGACAGAATAGTTTTGTTCCTTAGATCGTGCATGCGGAGTCTAGTAATATATCGTCGTTGGGTACATGTCATCACAATATTGCATTGTCACGCGAAATACACAAATATGTGTAAAATTTCACCTCAATCAGAAACCGGTAAAAGGGAGTTAAACAAACTTCTGTAAAGCGTACTAACGAAGTATTTCGTTAGTTGAACGGAAAATGAAAAAAAGCACCCCTAGTGTACGGTAAAGAAACTATATTATTCCATCAAATTGCTTTACGTCACAAAACGGGAAAACACGAGATATGTCCCGTGATTTACACTCACACAAACACCCAAATCCGTAACAACTACTGTGCCATACAAATATTTGTTTGACGTCGGTCTCGCAGTCAATGCGCCGGTGGGACGATCTGGACAGAATCAACGAACAGTGGTTATCATTGGATCGGAACACGTCATGGGGATAGGACTTTGTTTACAGAGACAGTATAACTGTTGGCGACAAAACGTACCACCTTTAGCCACTGCGACAACCGGAGGGCGACAGCGGCTTGCGGGGAGCGGGGGACGAGGGACCAAGCGTCGTCGCCACCGCTGCTAACACGCACCACCAGTCGCTTCTCATATACGACACGGACCATAGGCGCGCGTTCTTATATCTTTCAATATACCAGCCTCCCTATATTTACAGTTCGCTATTTTATTTCTATCACCTCTGAGTATCACCAACATAACATATGGCTATTTAACTGGAAATTTTCTCACTAGTTCATCAGCTGCATTATCAAAAAATAATTTACACGTATGTGTTTTTGAGGAAGTTACAACGGTTTTAAAATTGGCATTACGTCACAACTTAGTGCAATTTTTTCAAATTTCTGACGTCACGATTCTCCACTCTCGAGTTTTGTTGTGTTACCTGTTGAACAGTTGTCTAAAAAAACTATCAACGAGAAAACAACTTTACACGTAGATATAAGGATCGTTTTGCAGTTACACTTTTTTTAGATAAGCGTTCAACAGCTGTTTATCTTTCTTGTGGTAACAAAATCATTTTCGTAACTAAAGAAGATACGTGTCTATTATATATTTCAATACTACAAATGACTAACTAGAGTCTTTTTACGCGGCGCTAGTGTCTATGCCATGTTATTACTTCAAAACGCATATAATAAAATGTAGTACCACGAATTATCCACAGGATTTTCAATTCACTTAGCTTTTAACCTGCCTATTGCCCCAAACAAATTTTCCTAAAAAAAATATTTACAAATAACCAAAAAATCTCCGAAAAACATTAAAAAAAAAACTCTTCCCTTACGTTGTACATTCGTCTAAGGTAAGATTAAGGCCGCCCTTCGTTCCGCGCCAGTCACGTTCCAGCAATTAAACATCTCACGCCCTGCTCTGAATTATCACGACGTATCCTGCTTGTTACAACCACCCTGTATAAAGCCGCCCTGTATAAAGCCGCCCTGTATAATTTTCTTGCGAAGAAATTTCTTGTTACTTTTCATACCTATATGTTTCTTGTAGAAGCTGTAAAGGTGTGTTATATAAGTATGTGTGTATATCATTATGTGTCTTTTGTTGTATGTAAAACTAAACTATGTATGTAAAATGAATCCCACCAAAAACATACCTGTTAATAAGGGAGGCAAGTTCGCCTAAAAAAGGTGATTCCCAATTTCCATTGATTTTATTTCAACTAATATGGTAAAATGAACTAGCGGCTCCAAATATCAAAATCTTATATTATTACTCGTAATTTGCGGGACTGTTCAGGGGTCGCGGGACTGTCTTATTAAGTAACTGTGGCTCCGGAACAAAAATACCTATTGAAGGACACCGTGAGTTTTAATCAGTAAAAGTCTGACAGTCCTTCCCGTCCTGATCTGAGTGGACAACTCATTGGATAATTTTACCACGTAAAAAAATATACAAAAAGTGTATGACTTCCAATCTAGTAACCTCCGCAGTGAATGTGACTATTCGAAATGCACGAAAAATCTCAATTCAAACGATTCTCAAATATAATTTTAATCGTTATGCAAATAAGTAGTAATAAGCAAGTTGTTTTATTTTATAAACAAAATCCAAAAATACACTAAACAATGATAAACTCGTAGGTTTGTACATTAATTTATTCTCCATCAGTCCGTTTTTCCAAATGTAACGTAACAATTAGTTCTCAACATATAATAGAGAAAGCAGGCGTAAATGAAAACTGTCAGCCTCCCGCAGAATACATACGTGAGATATGTATGTACGAGAACATTTGGGGCCAGGGAAACAGCGGGTTGTTGCGTATATTTTTGATCATAGTCAGTGGTGGCAATCTGAGCAAGAATTTGGTAATATAGGTGAATGAGGCGAAAGGTGGTGAGGTGGAAGTGAGGTGTCCTTTATTAGAAAATGTATACTATGATCTCTTAAGTCCAGTGACTAGTGGGCTACTAGGGTTGTTTTTAGCTTGCTGATATTTCTTTCGTCAACGAGGGGCCCGTCGCTCATTACTCGCCGTCCGCATGCATGCTTCGGTGGCCGGAAATTGCCTCGCGACGTCTGATGCCATGGGCTTCTTTCGCGGCAGCTGGGTTGTGAGGTGGAGGCTGTGCTCTATCTTAAGGTGACCGCTTCCCATTCCGTCTAACCCCAGTAGCATGGCTTCGACCAATGCCGGGCGCGAGAGGTCGCCGCCTATCGCCCCGTAACGGGGTCGTGGTGACTTGGGATTCCGCTCCAACTACGTTACATTACGTTTACGTTGTTGTACCCATAATGATGCAGATAATTGTTTCCCTATAAAAAATGTATGTATAAGTGCTAAGTCAAATCGCCTGTGACTTTCAGCTCAGATTTGTCTCTAAAAAGGCAGCGACGATAAACACTAAAAACTTTTAACTCAAAAAGGACGACTTAAAAAAATGACCTTTAATTCAAAACAATTAATTCTTCATTAACATCAAACCGCTGGTCTAGGAGCCGCACTTCGCCACTGGGTCGGCGTTCCCGGAATGCAATAAGACCGCCGGGTTACGTCGACGACGCCTGAAAAACTCGACTCAGACTCCTATAGTATTGTAATGCCGTTTATATACCCGCCTTGTTTTCGCTTTACATGAATTCACAGCTACACGTATTCCTATTTGTACAGTATGTTAGAAATGTTTGTAGTTATTGTGACAAAGTTTTGTTGGGTATTACCAACATATTTTATAGTAAAAAGGGCTTTCAAGGAAGTTGAGTTATGAATTTTACGAAATCAGGCGTTATGTTTAATAGGAGATGAATGTACGTTGTTTTGTCCAGAAAATGGGCCAGAAAAGAGTGAAATGCATTTCTGTGGAACAGTAAAAAAGGCTTTCAAGGAAGTTGAGTGTCCGTTAAAAATAAAAACGTGAAAATCTATTCTGCTTCACTGTCCAAGGGTACGTATTAAAATACCGAAATTTAAAAGACCGAATTTTAAAATACCGATGGAAGGAATCCCGAAAATTGAAACGCCGAATGGTTGTTTGGTCGAAAGTTTTAAATCTCGAAAGTTCATTTGCCCGAAAGTTTAAAATCCCGAAGTTTAAAAACCCGATGTTTAAAAACTCGAAATTTAAAAACCTGGAGTCTAAAATGCCGTAAATTTCCTTCACAGGAGCAAGTCGACTACTTCTGCGCGGTTAAAAAAAAAATAACCACGAAGAGGATGATGGGGTCTTTCAGACCCCGCCATCCTCTTCTAACCTAGTTCTAACCGGCTAAACCTAGGTGTAACCGACCACATGCGGTTAAACCTACATGTATCATACTTATCTTCAGTTAGAACTAGGTTTAGCCGGTTAGAACTAGGTCTAACCTCGTGACTTGCTGGCACCCCGACTAGGACAATTTAGGTTAGAAAAGGAACCTTTTTTTTAACCACGCAGAAGTAGGAGCCCCGCGGAGCGGGGCTCCGTCGACATACTCCTCCAAAAACCGAGGTTTTTGATAAAAAACATAACGACTATCGGCATTTAAAACTTTCGGTATTTTGAATTTCGGTGTTTTGGACGTCGGTATTTTAAACATAGGTATTATGAACTTTCGGTGTTTTGGACGTCGGTATTTTAAACATAGGTATTATGAACTTTCGGTATTTTGAATTTCGGTGTTTTGGACGTCGGTATTTCAAACATAGGTATTATGAACTTTCGGTATTTTGAATTTCGGTGTTTTGGACGTCGGTATTTCAAACATAGGTATTATGAACTTTCGGTATTTTGAATTTCGGTGTTTCGGACGTCGGTATTTCAAACATAGGTATTATGAACTTTCGGGATTTTGATACGTACCCCTGTCCAATGGGGATTGAACGTGGAACAAATACATTTGAAAAATAAAATTCCACTTTCAACCCTTAGGGGTCGAATGTGGAAACGTTTAGGGGTCAAACGCGGAAGAAGGTAGAAAATCTTGGGAGTTGAACGCGGAATAAACCATGAATTTTACGGGATCAGTTGTCACTTTTCGGAAAACCATAACAATAGGAGGCCTACATTTATATTGTTTTGCCCAAATAACCTAGAAATTGAGTTGAGAGAAACGCATTTCTGTGGAGTAAGCTTGTGAATTATGCAATAATATTAGTTCTTCTTGGAATTCCTAAACGTATATAGACAGATGTGTTCCTGGGGAGTTTGTTCCGCCACTTTTTCTTCCCAGACAAAATAATAGGAGCTGTCGAAGAGGGTGCTTTCAGGGGACTGTCTTATGTAAATTAACCTTCAAAAATTGCTGAAATCAGTCAATCAGCGTCAATTATGAGCAAATGACTTTTGATTTTGAAAATAATCAAGTTTTTACATTCTATTTATTTTCGTATCGATGTAATCAAGTTGTGTCCGACTAATACGTATTTTTCATTTTATTTTATGTAAGTGTGAGGAAACGAGGACAAATTGCAGTAATTTTAATTTGACCCCCAATTAATAGAACCCAAGTAGCAAAAAAAAAACGATTTTAGTTAAAAATATGGCTGGGAGTCATCGTACAACCCCTGCCTACCCCGGTAAACAAAATTAATGATAAACAAACATTTAGCAACAATAAATTTCGCTAATGTACACCGAAAAACAACAACATTTACGTTTTCGATGTTATAAATTATTTCGCAGTCCATCGCTGCAAAATGTTAAATGACGCGTTAAGCTTGCGTTGTAACGCAGCAATGGATAATTGGCTGTGAAAACGGTTAATGTATTATGTGCTGAATATTTGATATTTATTATTAGGTTGTTATTTAAGGTTAACATGATTTGCTGGTATGCTTCTTGCCAAATTTTATGATTTTAGGACACCGGGAAGTATCCTATAGGTTTTGATTTCCTTGTAAAATATGCGACAAAGACGTATATCAATCTTAATATATATAAATCTCGTGTCACAATGTTTGTCCTCAATGGACTCCTAAACCACTTAACCGATTATAATAAAATTCGCACACCATTTGTGCAGTTCGATCCAACTTGATTGATAGGATAGTTTAAATCTCAAATTTTAGACCGGGTCCTCCACCCGTGCGAAGCCGGGACGGGCCGCTAGTTCTAATATAGATATTAGATAAGGGTGCTTCAACGTCGATCATAAATATGTAATTGCCAACGACGATATATTACTAGACTCCGCATGCACGATCTAAGGAACAAAAACTATTCTATCAACTCGCTGAGGTACTACGTAAGCGAGGGGGACGGGGTACTGCGTTGTGATTGGCTAAATCAAGGTCTGTTCTGTCTCAAGGTATGTTTACGGCTCACAGGAGTGGTCGAAATAAGACGGGTATAAGACTTTTTTGCCTAATGTGTTGACAGACATCGGTCGCCTGTTATTAGGAGTCTAGTAATATATCGTCGTTGGTAATTGCTTACGAACAGCTAGCAAGATAAGTGGACAAACGAAACCTAAACTTTAAGTACATATGCACTCTTTTGCTGTAGAAAATTTAAATATTCCAAGATTATAACAAAAAAAAAAACTCGACAACTTAATTTAAATAAAATTATACGATTCTCTAGCATCAAAGTTTATATTAATAACGTTCTATCAAACTTAAATTTTATTAAATATTACTCGAAACAGCCTTTGAGCGAGCCAATTTATTATTATGAAATCTTAATATTTCGATTAAGCCTCAAAGAGTATTTATTTCAAGAAAATCTTTGCAAAAGAAACGGTAGTTTTGAATTATTTAAAACGATCTAGATTTTAGGAGGTGATTGTAAAACGGGGTAATTTTTAAGGAGCTCGTGGCTAAATAATTACAGCCGCACAGGCCGATCTTTCGGGTTATGCCGCGCTTGCCGAGGTTGGTCTGTGGATGGGTGACCATCTGTTATAGCGAGTTTTCTCCGTGCCTCGGAAAGCATGTATAGCCGTTGGTCCCTGCTGTGTCAGAAGCTCTTAAGTCTGACAACCAGTCTTACCATGGGGTATGGTATTACCCAGTTACTGGGTTGTGGAGGTCCGACAGGCAGTCGCTCCACGTAAAATACTGATATCCAGCTGAATCTGGTTTGACTGGAAGCCGACCCCAATATAGTTGGGGAAAGGCTAGGCAGATGATGATGTAAAATGGGGTAGTTTTCACCCCCTGTCCCAACACTTAGGGGTTCGATTTTTTTTTTAAATCGTTCGGTAATCGTTTGTTCCGTACTTAAGAATCGTTTAGTGTAAGGAAGGGATATTTTTAAGTGTTTAAATGCTTTTGAGCTGAAGAAATTGAAATTGCAGAGATTTAAAACTGTTAAGATTGAGGTTTAAAAATCGTTACCAAGCGCGTTCTTTGGCAAGCGTTTATTTTCTGTCGAAATAATAATAATAATATTTCCCAACTATCACTCAACGCCATCTAGTCACAAGCTAACCAGAGCTTGTGTTATGGGTACTAGACAACTGATAAACATACTTATATATTTCTAAAACATACATATTATAGATAAATTACACCCTGACACAAAACAAATGATCATGCTCATTACACAAACATTTGTCCTGGGTGGGAATCGAACCCACGACCCCCGTCATAGCAGTCAGGGTCACTAACCACTAGACCTACAGGCCAGTCAAAAGTCAAAATTCAATTATAAGATAAAGATAAAAACATGTTAGGTACAGACAACAGTTGGAAAATACATTCAAGAATTTTGATTGAGGATTGGAGGACTTGGATTTAGATGCTAGCGTTTGTACGTAAGTCAACAGTTATTCAAGGATTTCCTAGCTATTTCTCCTGTATCGTGGGTGCTTTTACAAACATTTATAAACTTACATAATAAAGCACAACAACCTCTAGAACAACTGTTTAAATCGTTGTCTCACAATAAAGATCTTTGACTTTAACTTTACATACTCAAACGCCCAGACCCGGAAAAACTACTTGTACATCATACAAATATTAGCTCCGTGTGGGAATAGAACCCGCGGCACGCAGCGGAGCAGTCCTGTCTCTAAGCCACTAGGCCAATCGTTCAAGTCTTAGGCACACATATTTAGAACGAAATTAGTCATATTTTTTTGATGTAGGATATTATTTAAAAACGTATTAGCTTTCTTTTTATACACCTAATGTAAGTATCATTAAAAAAAAACATACAAATACATACAGATACCTCATTCCAAGCTAAAATCTAACTCAAGAGAACCGCATCCTTCTCATTCCCTCACAACGAATTAGAACGAGACGGGGTACTCGGTTAGCTCACCCGCCCGTGACATACCGCAAACCAGGTGTATGGGGTCAAACCGACCGCAAACGGGGGTACTCAGTGCATAGAGGTATGTTTTACGTTAACGAGATGGCGCTAGACGACTCGTATAGCTGTGTCTCTTTCACTCACTGGAACAAGCCTGGTTTAAGAAGTTGTAATCATAATCATACCTGCTTGTTAGACAACTCAGATTGGCCAAATTGGTCGGTTGATTAGTTGCAGACAAAGATCAGAATAAAGATTGTGACCGAGATGAAAACGTTGCATAATTATTATGGTAGCCATACACTATACTGCCTATCGTCCAATCGGCTTCAAACTGCCAATTAGATCAGTTAAAATTGACCGTGTGTGGGCGTAGAATCCATCATATTGCCATGCCAGTTTGATAGGTGATCCAATCGGCATGACGATCGATTTGATAGGTGATCCAATCGGCATGACGATCGATTTGATAGGTGATCCAATCGGCATGACGATCGATTTGATAGGTGATCCCATCGGCATGACGATCGATTTGACACAACTTCAAATCGGCAGCAGTGATGCCGACTTAGTAATTTTATAGCTAGAGTCTCGTTTATACCATATTCATGTAGACCACTGTTGTATTATCTTGTCTTTCGACTCGGGACAGTACTTGACTAATTTTGAAAATCTAATGTTGAAATGAAAGGTGCTAGAAAAAGTAGCTAAAGAGTTTAGCCATTTTATAAAATTGCTATCGGTCACCGAATAATAGCTAGATCTAGCTATAAAGTTGCAGATTTGAAGTTGTGTCAAGCCGATCGTCATGCCGATTGAACGATAGGCAGTATGGTGTATGATGTATATGGACGAACTGCCAATTTGAAACAATTGCCAGCGTCATTTTGATTGGACTATAGGCAGTATGGTGTATGGCTACTATAATATGTAACTGACTTGCAGCTACGCCGTAGCACACACTGCTACGCGGTATAATTGTCGCTGCTACGTCGTAGCAGTCTACAAACTATTTTTTTGTGAGCCTAATCAGAATTGACCTACAAATTCTAACAGCTTTATCACTATTTGATAAACTTCCTATCTGTTTTGTAATCTAAACCAACAAGTTACCCACAACTTACCCATAACTATAACACAATACACTACACTTAATCCTTCAAGAACCGTTAAATGCAACCCATATCAATTGCAAATCTGTACATCTCAATACTGTCGAAGATTGGGTCTTGTTAGCACTTACCAAGACAATCCTACTTCACCAAGCTAACTTCAACCTTAAGACTTTAAATCAAGGTTCATTTTAGGCCTTGCTACCTTACCAAGAGAGTCTATCCACGCTATTTAAATCTCGACTTTAGAGCTTGACACTATGATTGATTTTGAGTTGTAGTGTACCATTTACGAAGACAGCCACCTTGCCATACAAAGCACAACTTTGAACCGTCGCACTAAGGTTTAAATTGAGTTGTATCGTGTCTTGTATAAACTGATTGAGTAGTTGATGATGACTTACGGACAAACAGGTTGATTGTACATATAGACATGTATATATTAGCTTAGTAAGTAGTAGTTGGTTAGGGTAGGTTGGTGTGTAGTAGAACGTGTTGTTGGCGACGTTTTTAAAGTGCCCTTGTAGGCGTACTGAAAAATAAAAATAAATATTTATTATTCAATGAAAGTCTCTAAGAGTTTTGAATATAGATATAGATTGTAAAAAAATAGGGCGAGTGCGTGCGGTATTTCAATTATTTTTTCCCTTCATGAATGGGAAAAAGTAGCTGCTTTTATGGAAAGTTAAAAAACCAGTCTATATTCTATTTGTCGGAAGATTTCGATATTTCTTTTGCAAGTTTGTGTAAATAGAGAGAGTGATACCGTCGACAAACTAATAATAATCATAATATTCCACGACTATCACACAAAGCCACCTAGTCCCAAGCTAAGCAGAGCTTGTGTTATGGGTACTGGACAACTGATAAACATACTTATATATTTCTAAATACATACATATTATAGATAAATTACACCCAGACACAGAACAAATGATCATGCTTATCACACAAACATTTGTCCTGAGTGGGAATCGAATCCACGACCCCAGGAATAGCAGACAGGGTCACTAACCACTAGACCAACAGGCCAGTCAATACTACCCATGTTTAATATTGGCAGCAGCATTAAACTTCCTTCTATTAACTGCCTTAAGTAAATTCCTCTCTCATCAGATATCGATGTATCAAAACAACTAAGTTAACGAAGAATGACAAGAATTTGATATTTTCTTATCTGTATCATCTACAGCGAACATTTATAGGGTAACCTAAGCATGTTGTAACCGTAGATGGTTTACAGCTATGTCCTTGCAGACTGACTGCTACGCGGTATTATTGGCACTGCTACGTCGTAGCAGACAGACCACTACGCGGTACTATTCGCGCTGCTACGTCGTAGCAAACTGACTGCTACGCGGTATTATTTGCGCTGTAGCAGATAGAGTGCTGCGGCGTTTTTTTGCAGTGCTACGTCATAGCAATTGCGTAGCAGTCTTGTAATCCACATTTTTATATTAAAATTCAAAACTGACCTAATTGTCAAGCCATCAAGTCCAATCATGGATCAACCGTTGACCCGGACGGAGCGTTGTCTTCCACGCGCGCCTCAAGAGTGTCAGCATAATGACGGGGCTCCTCCTTAGAGGACCAAAGCCTGCCGGGGTCACCGTCACCAGACTAACGAAATACCGTGACCCCGGAACATAAATGGCTATTTAAGAACACCGTGGAGTTTAATCAGTATAAGGACTCATTATTTCATGATTTACCACGCTAAAAATAGTCAAGCCAGTCTTAAACTTTTTCCTACTAACTTATTTTAATAAATTCCTCTCGTATCAGAAATCGAAGTATTGAAATAGCTAAGTTAACGAAGAATGACAAGAAGTTGATAGTGTCTTAAGCTGAGTTTGTATCGCCAAGTATTCCGGCATTTTCTATAACATGTGGGCTATTTCAATTTCCAAAGTATCTCAGTGTGCCGCATAGCGCTGAGTGCAGTCTTTGTGTGGGATAAGTTATGAACTTTTTAGGGAAATTTATTTAGAAGGATATTTAAAAAAAGACACTTGACCGAACCAGGGAATAAAATCTACATTTTTAATGCTTGAACTGCTATGGAAACCATCAAAAAATAAATATCTTCTAGAAGCAAAAATTCAAAAACATGATTGTGTCAAGACACTACATCCCATTAATGAAGCTGTGTGTCCCAGTTGTGGTAACGATGTAAGTCCAATCCCGGCATGCCACGTGTGGAAACGTTTTTACAGCATGCTGTAAAAACGTTTCTTTTTCTTTCTTACGTGTAATTTGGCCGAGAGGTTAAACTGATTATGCTTTTCAGCATACTTCGCATTTTTTTAAACGTTACCCCCACACTATATATTGCTTCTGTATTGTGGGTGCTTTTACAAATACTTAAATTCACATACACAAAGAACCAGAACAATTACTTGTAGAGCATTCACATATTTGTTCCGTGTTAGAATCGAACACACAGCACAGCAGTCGATCGCTGAGCCACTGCACCAATTTGCTGATAACTCTGCCCTGAGTTGTAAATGTGTGGCTACCCCATAAACAATCTTATTGATTGTTCACAACAGATGGACAGTACTGATGGACGTTTTAACACTCACCGCCATGTGGTACGCCGGCCGCCCACGTAAATTCTAGTGCAGCAAAATATTACTGCTTTTTTATTTGTTTCGGCACGCCAAGTGGGGCGGCTGGCGCACCAAAAATTTTGCGACAAAACTTTTGCATTTTTGTCCGTTACTAATTAATGGCGTGTCCTGCCAGCGTGCCACTTGGCGTGTTCCCTTAAATTAAGCGTGGCGTGTCGCTAAAGAAATCGGATGGGCGACGCGCCACCCACGTGGCCTGCTGCTTTGGAAAACTGTAAATATGCGTGGCGGTGAGAGGTGTTAAAGGCGCTGCACTCGAAGCCCAGTTCCACGACTCAAATTTAATTTCTATCGACATAATAAGAAAATCCTACCTCACTAGCCCGCTACCGCTCATAACTCACACCACCTCCGAAGCTACACATATCTGGTATTTAAGCCGACACACTCAAGTATTTGTGTTCAGCTTAACTAGCGAACTGAATACTAGTTCCAGTGTGGCGCTGCTCTCAAAGGATGGTTCATTTAGTCAAAGGAACTGTCTTATTGTGGACCGCGGATGTTTTATGCAACTAGAAATATGTGGGTGTGGGAAGACGGCTGTGGGTTCAGTTTAAATGTAAGTTGTTGGTGCTTTTGGAAAATAGGATTTATTTACATAGTATTTAATTACATTAGGGAAGGAGTGGAGTTAGTGAGTGGGTCTTGTTGTCTGTTAGATGTTACTTTGGGGATTTAAATTCAAGAGTGATTAGCTTGAACTACTCCTAGTTAAGCCCCTTTAAGTATGCGTGCTTCACCATCGACCACATCATCGCTTACCATCTTACCATTGGTCATAGGCGAACGCTGCTACGTGGAAATATATTATATATATTCGCCTTTATATATGTTCACCTTTGACCAATATCTCACCAGATGGTAAGCGATGATGTGGTCGATGGTGAAGCACGCATACTTAAAGGGGCTTAACTAGGGGTAGTAGACATATACATATAATATATATATATATATATATAATTTCGGCCAGGTAATATTTGAAAACAGCCAACTGACGAGTTGCAAGTCGTAGGTGAATCAAGGTACGCGCATATTTTGTGTTTTATTTGGAATTTGCCCTTTTCCTAGAACTAACAATATAGATTCAAGGCCTATTGGATGTTCATCTGGATACTTCATGCTTGACACCATTATAACTATCTAGAGGTTTTAATATGACTGTCGTAAAATATAATCAAAATACTATACGATACTTTGTGTTTGATTAAATATCAAATATTTACGCACGTGCTTAGCTCTCTGAATTACAAAAACGTTGAATAATTTGTAATTCATTATGTTAATAAAATATTTGTACGCTGATACTTACGGCATAAACATGACTGGACTGAAATAATAATTATAATATCTTGCATGCAATGAATGTATTACAATGTTTAAACAAATAAATTAATCTTATCTTATTTTATCTTTGTTTATCTGATATTACAGGTACAAGCTAAAATAATCTACCCTGATTAAAAACAAGCCTTCAAAATCCCACAGGTTAAGTAACAGGTAACTATTCAGTATTATTTTGGTTGAGAAACACCAAAATTCATCTGAAAAGACTGAGGACTGCGGCCACAGCGTCCCGTGGGGAAATTAAGCCAGAACAAGGATTTGTACGAAGCATTTAATCCAAGTATGATTCTGTGATGTAGCTTACTGGAATGGGTCTTGTTTGGGCTTTTTGGTAACCAAAAAGTTTAATATCAATTGATATAGTATAATGTATTAATTTGCGAAGGGTTTGGCAGAGGAGTACTTTATACACATGTCAAACTCAACCCCTATTTATTACAAAAAAGTTAAACATCTGTCAAATACTTGGTTCAAAAACTGTCAACTACAAAACGGCATTTGACGTTGATATTAACGTCATTTTGCAGAAGCACTTTTAAGACAAGATTATTTTTGAGGTACGACGGAAAGTGTTTATTTCAATGAGACCTTTACAAGATATTTTGAATTATGAAACTAAAGTACTGTTGTAGCACAATCCAAAGCGTAGATCTCTCTGACGGGGCCCCCTACAGAGGGCCATAGCCTTGCCGGGGTCGCGGGACATACGTATACCGCGACTCCGGTACACAAAAAGGCTACTGAAGGACACCGTGGATTTTAGTCAGTCAAGTCTGACAGTCCCTCCCGCCCTGCCCGGGGCGGGAGGACTCATTTAATCACTTAACAATGTAAAAAAAAAGCGTAGATCTCTATGGGGAAGAATGGCGAGACACTCCATGAATACTCTTTTCAATCAGTATAGTTATAATAAAAAATAAATAAAAAAATTAAAAAACCGCCGACACAAAAACCAAGTTCCCTTTAAAAAGTAAAAAATTATAAAAATACGTCGCGTTGGGGGACTGCTCCAAATTATTTATCATCTCCTGTTTTTTTGCAGTCCCCCAACGCGACGTATTTTTATTATTTTTTACTGTTTAAAGGGAACTTGGTTTTTGTGTCGGGGGTTTTTTAAATTTTTAATTTATTTTTAACCACCGACGGAAAAAGAGGGATGTTATAAGTTTGACGTGTCTGTCTGTCTGTCGGTCTGTCGGTCTGTCTGTCTGTCTGTCTGTCTGTGGCATAATAGAGCCCGAACGGATGAAGCGATTTCAATTTAGTTTTTTTTGTATGAAAGGTGACTTACCTGCGAGTGTTTTTAGACATGTTTGATGAAAATCGGTTGAGCCGTTTAGAAGTTATGGGGGTGAAAGTGGGGAAAGGTAACCGAGGGTCTGCAAATATACTCGAGTTGGGTATCAAATGAAAGCGTACTGAAAGGGAATATTGATGACTTAATCGGGAGCACTCTTAGCAACAAAAAAAATATATAAGTATGTACCTATAAAAAGTATAAAATAAAACTAAATTAAGAATTTTAAAAACCCCCGACACAAAATCCAAGTTCCCTTTAAAAAGTAAAAAATAATAAAAATACGTCGCGTTGGGGTACTGCAAAAAACCGGGAGATGATGAATAATTTGGAGCAGTCCCCCAACGCGACGTATTTTTATAATTTTTTACTTTTTAAAGGGAACTTGGTTTCTGTGTCGGCGGTTTTTTAAATTTCTTATTTATTTTTTATTATAACTATACTGATTGAAAAGAGTATCCATGGAGTGTCTCGCCATTCTTCCCCATAGAGATCTACGCTTTTTTTTTACGTGGTTAAGTGATTAAATGAGTCCTCCCGCCCCGGGCAGGGCGGACTTTTTATAGGTACCTACATACTTATATCATTTTATGGTGCTAAGAGTACTCCCGATTAAGTCATCAATATTCCCTTACGCTTTCATTTGATACCCAACTCGAGTATATTTGCAGACCCTCGGTTACCTTTCCCCACTTTCACCCCCAGAACTTCTAAACGGCTCAACCGATTTTCATCAAACATGTCTAAAAACACTCGCAGGTAAGTCACCTTTCATACAAAAAAAAAAACTAAATTGAAATCGCTTCATCCGTTCGGGCTCTATGATGCCACAGACAGACAGACACGTGAAACTTATAACACCCCTCTTTTTCCGTCGGGGGTTAAAAATTAAATAAAAATGCTGTATTATCATGAAAGCAAAAGTTTCATTGTGAAAACGTGATGCCAAACAATATTATGCCCTAAAATTGTGAGCCACTAGGGACATTCCTCATTATTATACTAAGTTAAATTCTTCAAAGAAATGCCTAGCAAAAACAAAATTCAGAAACGTATTAATTTCTAATAGTAGATCAAGAGCATTCCTAAAACAAGAGTTAATAATAAATTAATACTTTCATCCCATAATATTTCATTAATATTTCATTTGTCTGGCCTGTTGGTCTAGTGGTTAGTGACACTGACTGCTATGCCGGGGGTCGTGGGTTCAATTCCCACCCAGGACAAATATTTGTGAGATGAGCATGATCATTTGTTCTGTGTCTGAGTGTATTTTATCTATACTATGTATGTATTTAGAAATATACAAGGTGTTGATTTGCATCCTCGTCAAATTTCAGGTGTTTGTCGTAAAAGACATAAATAATCAATTGAAAGTACAGTACTGGGCAATAACTAATAAACGCTGCTTTTTTTTGTTGTTGAAATTTAACCGTATTTCAGAATTAAACTCTTAATTCAATACAAACGAAAGAGAATCACCCAACTACGCAGGTACGCAATCTACGCACACAACGACAAGCAGCTGTGTGCGTGAATGTCGACGTCTTACTTACTAAATACAAGCGTGCGCGTGCGCGATCGAGAAATGACCTTAGCGACCGGCGGGAGCAATAATTTTGCCTAATTTTATTTCGAAAACAACTTAAATTATTGTCATAAATGTCGTTCGATAATTGTCACATTTTAAGCATCAGTAGAATATGGAATCTTACGAATGATAGTAATACCACGTAATTCTAGACGCCGCGCACCGTAAAGTTCACTGACCTGCTATCAGATGTTAAATAAGATTTTAGTTTTGCCAGTTTTGCTTTATTACTCGTACAGCCTAGACTTTTCGAAGTGATTTTGTTTTTATTTGGAGATTAAATTAGTTGATTTAAAATTATCCTTCCTACTTACCGGGCATAGGACCGGCAGTAATACCTACCTATCCCGATCTAGGTAGGTACTAAGTAAAAAATGTTTTTTAAAGATTTAACAACAACGTATTTACAAAATGTACAAATAAATAAATTACCTACTTAGGTTACCCGGAGGTATTGTTCGAAGTTACCACCTTCACATCACACTCTTAGCACAATCGAGCACGAAGTTGATGGTTTTCCTTCAGCTTACGTAACACTAACACATTCGTTTTTATTACCGGGTCGAAAGCATTAATTATCCTTGCACGTATTTCTGTAACACTTCTCACTTTCTCTGCGTTAACTAGTCTTTTAATGTCTCCCCACAAATAAAAGTCTAGAGGCGTCAGGTCCGGAGAAAGCGGAGGCCAGGCCTCTTCTCGCTGGAAGTATTCCAGGATGTCTTCCTGCAAGGCTACAGGCAGGCCTACGCTGCCGCGAGCTTGAGCATGCCGGGGAACGTCAAACTGCCGCAGTCTCTGTGTTGCAGTCAGCATGACGCTCTGTGATGGGGGTTCTCGATCGGGAAACATTTCCGTGAACATCCGGATGGCTCCATACAGGCAGACCATCTCCACCAACTCGACCTTGGAATAATTTTCCGTCATCCTGCACTTCGAGAAGCGGTATTTTCAAAGCGCATGCACACTGCGGTGACATCAAACACACTGTTGGTTAGGGGCGCGGGAGCCGCAAGCGGGGGCGTGGCTAGGCGGGTGCGCGGGAGTCGGGAGCGGGAGAGTACCCGCGCTGTGGTTGGGGTGGGATTGAGTACCTATGATTTTTTGAATGATCGTTGCGTATGCGTTGTGTATCTATGTTTGCGTTTGTTTGTGTGTGAAAGCGTGGTTATAAGGCTTGTAACAGACGCGCCGCCTTTAAATACGGCTGGTTCACACTTACGGATTTCAGTTAACAGGAATAAAAAAATACCTACCCATTTTATTGTTGATTTGGGTCGAGAATCATTAGCATAATTACGTCCTTGAATTTGACTAGGATGCAAATCAACACCTTGTTTATGTATGTTTATCAGTTGTCTAGTACCCGTAACACAAGCTCTGCTTAGCTTGGGACTAGATGGCGTTGTGTGATAGTTGTGGAATGTTATTATTATTATTATCCCTATCAAGAGACGTTTCAAAGTAATCTTTTAGTTATTTCGATCTGTTTAATGTGTTTCCATGAAGTTCGAACTTATTAAATAGCTTCTTTGACCTTCACATCTTTCGGCTAATTTCATTGAAATCTTTTGAAGAAACGACAGTTTGAGCAAAGTTTGTCGTCAAGCGAGCCAATTTTTGTCGCAGTAATTATTTCTTTCTAATTATAATTTAATTCATTATTCTTTTGGTCTAAAAGCTAGAATTTTTAAAATTAGAAAGGTTATTTGATTGAAAAAATCTAATTAGCCCGTCATTTACACTGTGAAAAAAAAAGTGTTTTTTCTTTTTTCTACGTAAACCAAAATTAATGTAGAAATAGCAAATAAAATCTGTACCAGTTTGTGACGTCAAGAGCCCTCGAATTTTGATGCGTTGAATATTTGTGCAAAAAAATAAATTAACTGACATAACAAAATAAAAAAAATACGTGTCCAGTATTTATCAAAACTCTAACTAATACTAAAACACTTTTTTAAACTATCACGGTTTGCTTCATAACTTAAAAAAACAAAATAATCATGGAAGATATCCCGTAAGTGACATTTTAAGTCCAAGAGCGAGACGATCTCCGGCCACCGTAGGCGCGGGCATGCGGACAGCGAGTAAAGGGCAACTCGCTGTCCGACCATGGACCATGCCCGGGTCGACGGCGCGTCGTGTTCCACGCGCCTCAAAGAGCTGTCAGCAAATGACGGGACCCCCTCTCAGAGGGCCAAAGCCTGCCGGGGTCGCGGGACTTATTTCTATTACCGTGACCCCGGAACATAAAGGGCTACTGAAGGACACCGTGGATTTTAGTCAGTACAAGTCTGACAGTACCTCCCGCCCTGCCCGGGGTTGGAGGTCTCATTTGATGATTTTACCACGCTGAAAAAAAAAACGGGGGCGGGTTGAGTCAACCCGCGATTATGGCGCTTGCAACAGCGTCGAAATATCGGGAACTCAAATAAATAAATGATCATGGAAGATATCTTGTAAGTGACATTTTAAGTTATCTAACTAATACTACCTATATAATAATCTAGGACTAATTAAATTTTCAATTTATTGATACCTACTGCCAACATAAAGTTTTACCAACTAGGACAAAGTCAAAAGGAAGGATTATAATTTTAGGAATAAGTATGTTTCTCTCAGTTTCGCGTTTTCACGGGTCGCCTCTATTGATTCTGGCTTTCAGGAGTTGCAGTGGTTTAGGAAAAGTCATCATCATCTGCCTAGCCTTTTCCCAACTATATTGGGATCGGCTTCCAGTCGAACCAAATTCAGCTGGATATTAGTATTTTACATGGAGCCACTGCCTGTCGGACCTCCACAACCCAGTAACTGGGTATACCATACCCCATGGTAAGACTGGTTGTCAGACTTTAGAGCTTCTGACTAACAGTAACGACTGTCAAAGATCTACAAATGACAGCCGGGACCAACGGCTTTACGTGCTTTCCGAGGCACGGAGGAAGCTCGCTATGAAAGATGGTCACCCATCCACAGACCAACCTAGGCATTAACATAGAAGATCGGCCTGTGCTGCTGTAATTATTTTAGCCACGAGCTCCTCGAGTGGTTTAGGAAAAGTGCCAAGTGAATATTCCAAGAAATAAACTCTTCTGTCTTCCTTAGTCACGAAAACTCATAATACCAAGAACGTAGGATACCCATTTGCCCAACACTAACCCCACATCAAGTTAAAAAGTTACCCTATTTACAGGGAAATTAAAAAAAAATAACAACAATAACTTCGGACTAAAAGCTAAACATCTGGCTAACATTATGACATGTTCATAAATTCTGCCAAAAAGGTTCAATGTCACAGCTTTTGAGTTATGATCCTAGAGGGCGCTGGTTGTGGCTGTTATTTATGTTAGGTTGGTACATAGTGTTAGTACCGTTATGTTGGTACTGTTAGTACCTAAGTTACTGTTTAGGGACGAGATTAGGTTTAATGTGTTGTGTTACCCTAGTTCTTTACATGATAGTTTCTAATTTCATGTATAGCACTTTAAATATACGTGTATCTAGTATTTAAAATAATACAAATAGTTGAAAACTTGCAAAAGAGTCATGGTTACAAAACAAAATTACAGAAAATATTTTTGCATTGATTAAGAATTTGACCATCAATTCAGCGACACGTGGCGCTATCTAAGAACATCAGGAGAATCGACCAGGCAGGGTTGACGGAATAGAAGCTTCTATTTCTGTATGCAAGGTTTCTAGGAACCAAATTAAACTGAACTTCAGTTCCTGAAATTTTGCTAAAGAGAGTCTTAGAGCCTTTGCACACCACGTTTATTAAACGCCCCGTTGACGCGCGTTTGTAGTGGTACAGACGCAAAAGGATGTAAGCTTGATACTTTAAACAGCCTGCCCTGCCCTGCCCTGCACTGCCCAACTACCCTGTTTCACAAAAACGGCGCGTTTAAAAAACGTGGTGTGCATAGGACCTTTGATACGCGACCATTTATCAATTTTGGTAAACAAAAATTATTATAGATGAGCATTTGAATTGTTACCTTTTTATTCGATATTGTCACTTGTTTCCAAGATTATTGAAATCAATACTAGTGCATTCAACCCTTCCCCGATTCCTCTAGAAAGACGTAATACACTTAAAAACCCGCAGGAAATCAAAATCTTACGTTTACGTTACGAAGAACTTTAGTTGACCGGGAGGAAAATGTAATAAACTCGGTTTTAAAACTAAAATTTTCTAGATTTTCTCCGCTAAAGTATATTGTTTGAGAAAGCGTTCGCTTGAAGCGATGCAGCGGATTGAGGGAGCATTACAACTGTAAATTGAGTTTAAGGAAAACTTTGATTAGAGCACGTGGTAGTAGTTTTCTTTCGAGTTGCTTTCTGCTGGGAATTAGGAAGGTATATAACGTTTTATGTGTTAGCTAGAGGGATGATATAGTAAAAAGTTTAGATAAACATTCTTTAAAGACATGAACGTCTGTTCACGTACCCGTGGCCTTTTTTTTATCGTAGTAAAATCATCAAATGAGTTCTCCCCCCGGGCAGGGCGGGAGGGACTGTCAGACTTGTACTGACTAAAATCCACGGTGTCCTTCAATAGCCCTTTATGTTCCGGGATCACGGTAATGGAATAAGTCCCGTACCCGTGGCCTTGGAACGTAAAGGGCTATTGACGGACACCGAGAACTTCAGTCAGTACAAATCTTACAGTCCCTTCCGTCCCGGCCGGGCGGGTCAGGGTAATCCGATAAGACAGTCCCGCAACCCCGGCAGACTTTGGACCTTTAAGGGGGTCTCTATATATGGCTTGCGTGGCACATGATTCACCGTCGACGCGGGCATGGTGACGGCAAGTCACCCATTACTCGCCATCCGTATTCCCGCGCTATTTATTCTAATGTTAGCCATAGACCATACTGTCTTATCGTCCAATCGGCAGCGTCATGCCATCACTTAGAATTGATCATGTGTGGGCGTGGAATCTAAAGACTAAACTCAACTAAAGAAACATCAAAAGCAAGTTCTAAACGTGAAATTACTTTAAAAACGACTCAAAGATACAAGCTGTGACGTCATTTCCCGTCCACAGATGGATTTACAGCTATATCTCACTGGTTTTAATAAAAAGTTGCGTTATTGTTAGTATAGTTCCGCCGCCTTTCCACCCCGACCACCATGTTGGAAAAATGGAAAATAAACTTGTTACTGTCGCGAAATGAAAACTTTTATATGTAACTGAAGTATTGTGCAGCCACTGAGCTTTTGTTCGGATGTCTTTGGAGTTTAAATGAGACAAGCTATGCTGTGGAAGTTTTTTGTGGTCTCTGAAAAGTTCGTGAAAAACTTCCACTACTGAGGTCGCACTTAAAATTGTTTGTGAAGGTTTAAAAATGAAGCTGGATTAAAATTTGTTTTCTAAAGTGTTTCCAAATTTAAATATTCATGAAATTATTCTTATGTGTCTCTAAAATGTTTCACAGGGATCTAGTCTAGTAATTATCCCTATATTATATGGTACGATAGTCATACGGGCAGGTAGTATAAAGATAAAAAGTATCCTATGTGGTAAACCTGATTATAAACTACCTATGCATCCAATTTCATTCAAATCCAATCAATTGTTTTCTTTTTTTGTTAACGAGTTATAACCATTCATCTTGCCTTATTTTGTTCTCCTTTATAATATGAAATAAGTCTTAAAAAATACCCCACACACAGATTAGTTAAGCAATAGTCTACATAAAAAATATTCTGGAAATTTTCTAAAATCTCACACAGACCAAAGCCACGAGTTTTCAGTATTTTACTTTACAGCGTCTTTCTAGTATTTACAGCGTTTCTTGTATGGAAAAATGGAACAGCGCCTCTGGTTTACTCAGGAACTAATTTTTCCTAAAATAGAATATAATTTCGCGGACTGATCGGACCAGTTTACGTCAATAATAACTAAAAATTCATGATAAGGCCTCAAAAATCACTTTCATACTTCACCTATACCTTGTCGAATTCATACTCAACGGCCGGGAAATCCTACCGTATTTGGGAAGTGATCATTTTGATTTGTGTCATTCAATATTCTCCCTTTAGGGATCATACGAATGACTGTTACTTTTTATAACGACATATTCGCTCTTATTGCTATATCAGGAGTTAGGGGAACAAAATCGCATATTGGGTGAAATAAGAGGCGGGATTTGTAAATCGTTTCCATTTTAGAACCTTCAATAATTGTTCTGAATTCAAATGTGGGTTGAAATTCACATTTCAGGAGTGTTATACCTTTTGCTATGTTTCTTATGATATTTACGTGTAGTTGAAAAAATCGTGTTTTTACAAGTAGGTTCCTACTGCAATGGTCCTGTCGTAACAGCACCAACTTACTATGCACTTGTGTCTGAATTAAAGAATTTAAATTTACAGTTACAGGTTGTAGATTCGAGGCCAGGTTTCATCAACAATACTCTCCAAAAAGGTTTTTCTTACGTGGTATAATCATTTAATGAGTCCTCCCACCCAGGGCAGGATGAAAGGAACTTTCAGACTTGAGGTACACAGACGGCACGGTATTGTAAAGGAAAACATCGTGAGGAAACCATTATTGTCCCAGAATTACCTAAAACCAAGAGTCCACTTTGCTTGAGTCCCAGTGTCCCAATAGTGGGACCATTATAGGCTGATTATATTGGTATGTTAAACGTTCTATCACAATTTCAAGGATATGGCTAGTTTGACAGGAACGTGAAACATTACTTAGTCTCTCAGTAGTTCAATTCTCCACGCAATGCTACCATAAACTAAAGCGTTCATAAAAGTATCTGTCAACCAGAAACGTTAACCCTAAAAAACCGTCACACACATTTACACCCCCACACACCTACAAACAACCCGTACTCACCCGTCACGATTAGCGAATGACGCGACGGTAGCTAACCCTCGTACAAACTTCAACCCGTACCTACCTCCGTACATACTGAGTGAACGTTGGCTCGTACATACCTACCAACTGAACGTTTGCTAAAAACTTCACTCATTAACAAACGTCGCAGAGTATTCGTTACGCTTGGTTGATGCGCGATTTGGAGAGTGGGGGGAGTGATACGAGGTAGCGTTTTCGTATTTTAAAAGGAAAAGTAATCGTCATTTTTTTACTATCAGTATCCGTTTTTGTGTCAACGCTGGCCAAACGCCATATGCTTCAAAGAGCTTATTTTTAGTGCCATATCGAAGCAGTGACCAAGGTGGATCAGTCGATAATAATAAAAAACAGTATTTTATTTAGATGGGTTTAATAGAATATTTTTTTGTCACTTTTATGACAAATCATAGTTTTTGCAAATCCTTCATTATTTAAAAATATAAGTATTTATTTAAGACTTCTATAACTGTGGTAAGCGCTCAGTTTTAGTACACGAAAGGAATTCGCTTTCGTAGCGGTTCTTATTTTCAAATGGAGTTTATCTCTGTCCGATAAATGATTGCCTTTCCCAAAATTGTTCAAATCACTGATAGATAGCGTGTTACCGAGACGTCAAGTTATTCCTCCGCTTAACACAAATCGCTACATCCCTTGCCTTACCCCACACACAAACTTGAAGGCTTATTGAAATAAACTTGAAAATAAACATGCAAAATTACGAGTACGCTAATTGCATTCCAAAAGTATTATTATTAAATATAAACTTTGTCCAAATTTTCAGCGTTTAGGCGCTCATTTGATTATTTAAGTCTACTTTGAAATTCAAGCGAAAATTTTACATTTAATTTATACATCAATATTGGAAATTCTGATTTTGTTTGCAATTGAAATTTGTGTTGCAACTGTTGATATTTGAAGGTGTGATTTGTGCATTAATTTAATGTTTGATTTCATGAACATACCGTTTTAATAATTTTGTTGTTGACCTCCTTGAGTTATGATCGAGGTTATATTCGACGTTTATAAGTGCCTCTTTGATGGCCTAATTGAAATAAATGATTCGACTTTGACTTTGATGAGTCGAGCTACACGATAACAAACAATTAATGCTTACACTGACTGACCCGTCCAGTCCACTCGAATCTGTGGGGTTTAATAAAAAAAAAAAATATAAATTTAAGACACTCTGCATCGTTCTCAAACGATTTGACCAATATAATGCCTGGATTTTAAAAAAGACAGTGTTATTGTACAGTAATTTTGTTTCAATAGAATCGAAGCGTTAGACAGAAGTGGCTTACTATGTCAACATTCGTCAGTTATGCTATAAATCTTAGGTAATGAGGCATAAATTTACATTCTAAATTTCAAAACATAATTATAATAAAATTTTATAAATTCTACCCAAAAACCCAGTTCCCACGCCGTTCAAATCTCCATGAACATCACATAAAATATAAATCTAACTACACACCGACTCCCAGGCGTAATTTGTCACCGAGTTTAGCAACACCTGCCATGTTATCTCAACTGAAGTCAAACACCCCCGTACACCCCCCTTACACCCCTCTACACCCCGTTTACACCCCCTCATAACGACGCGTCCTGGAGATATCCTTTTGTTATAATATGATTTATAATCTGTTTCAGGTGTCATTGTTTCAAAAGATCAGTTCTGTAAGATAGGTATGTTTTTGGTGTGTGGTGAAAAGCTGCGGGGGGCGGGGGGAGTGGGGAAGTGTGTATGACGGAAATGGTATTTGTCTTTGACTAATTAAATTAGCACCGGAATATGAATTAGAAACGCGACGATGCATATATTACACCATTTTCTAAAAAGCTAATTCAAAAAGGAGATTAATTTTTGGTCAAAATAAGAATGTTAATGGCAAGATAAGACAAGATATAAGCATATAAATCATCAAGACGAAGGATATGTGAATGAATAAGATTAAACTTTTTTTCAGGAATGTTTTTTTTTCAGTAGTTCCTCACACTAGGAATTCCTCCTGTGTCGCGAATGCGTTTACAAACATTTAAAGTCACATACACAAAAAACCAGACCTGGAACTTTTATTTGTGGATCATATAAATATTTGTAATATGCAGTGATACATCAGTTGATCGTTTGGTCAACGCAAATTATATAGATATTAAAAAGCTGAAGAGTTTTTTTATTTGGTTGAACGCGCTTATCTCACGAAATACTGGTCCGAATTAATAATAATATTCCACAACTATCACACAACGCCATCTAGTCCCAAGCTAAGCAGAGCTTGTGTTATGGGTACTAGACAACTGATAAAAATACTTGTATATTTCTAAATAAATACATATTATAGATAAATTACACCCAGACACAGAACAAATGATCGTGCTCATCACACAAACATTTGTCCTGGGTGGGAATCGAACCCACGACCTCCGGCATAGCAGTCAGGGTCACTAACCACTAAACCAACAGGCCAGTCAATTTGAAAAATTCTCATTTCGTTGGATAGACAATTTATCGAGGATGGCTACGATTATTAACATAAAGAAAGATATAGACAAAACAAGAAAGAAAGAAAAAAGAAAGAAAATTTTTCTTAGGTGCCAGGTGCCCGTCGTGGAATACCTCAAAAATTGAGGTATTCAACGAAGGGCACCCGCTGACAATGGCACCTGAGCTACTTGCACCTTATCTATTCTACATAAGGTTCCTGTCAAAATTTTTCGCAGGTGCCCTTCGTGGAATACCTCAAGAAATTGGAGCCGAACAGCGAGGGTAAAACCACGGGAATTACTAATAATGAATTACCACATCTTTCTTACTCTCGAATAAAACAGTCAGACCGTTCCATCTCATCTACCTTGTTCATCGTTTACGGGTAAAAGTGCCACAGGCTTGAAAGATAACAAACGCTGAAGTACCACAAGTACAGTTGCAGCCTGACTCCTAATGAGCCGACCACTTGGGGACTGTACTGTGACAGATGTAGCCTGTTAAGAGGGTAGGCAGAGTTCTAAGCTATGTTGGAATGGCTTGGTTAAAGAGTGAGAATTCTTTCGATGTTTTTCTTTATGAATTTGAGGTTTTTCTTTTCGTGTAATGAGAAAAAGTGATTGCCGATTTGTTGAGAAATAATTTAAAAAATGGTGGGCGCGTTTGCAAACATATAAGCGCTTATACACAAACGCGCAAACCTGGAACAACTTGATCATATAAATGTTTCCTCCGTGCGGGAATCGAACCCGGGACACACAGAGCAGCCGTTTAATTGCTGAGTCGCTGCGCCAATCATGCTGTAAACTTACATGCTCAGCAAACTGCTAAAGATAAGAATAATCAGCCTATAATGTACCCTGTACCCACTGCGGGGACACATGCCTCCTCTCTGTGAGATAACCCACCACGTGTGGGCCCGATGCAGATTGGTAGATGTCCCATGCCTTTGAATTTTGAGTGGACATGCCGATATCCACACGTTTTTTCAATGTTTTGAAAGCAGTGGTGATGAAATAAATTAATCAAAGTAGTCTGGTTGGGTTAGAACCCACGATCTACACCTCGCAAGTCGGGCCAGTACCACTAATCGTATCCATTTACTAACGCCACATTACAATGTGAGCCATTTATTTTAGAGGTATGCAAAGTATCGACTACTGAAAATTGCTAACATCCAGGCCTCTCAAAATCAAAATTCAACCTAAAATCAACTTAGCTCACCAAACTTCTAAAATAAGTTACACAAACAAACCCTCGAAATGCATGCACAAGCAACGCCGGGACCCAAACTAGTTCACACAATTATGCACGTGGCTAGGTCGTGTATAAACACAAGTTAAACTTTACACTATAGTTAGATGTTTGAGGACGTTATTATTCATAATTTTAGTACGACTAACTTTAAACCACTTGTGTTAAGAAGTGATTTCATCATCATCATCATCATCTCAGCCATAGGACGTCCACTGCTGAACATAGGCCTCCCCTTTTGATCTCCACATGTACCGGTTGGAAGCGACCTGCATCCAGCGTCTTCCGGCGACCTTCATAAGGTCGTCTGTCCACCTTGTGAGAAGTGATTTAGAAATGTTATTTTTTTGAAGTGGTTCAAATTTAACATGCAAGATTTGCAACGGGACAGGTAACAAACAAAGAGATTTTTTTTTTAAGCATTGTAAAATCATCAAATGAGTCCTCCTACAGAGCAGGGTGGGAGGGACTGTCAGACTCGTACTGACTGACACGGTGTCCTTCAATAACGTCTACTTCTTGGAATGGGCATCTACAGTACTTTCACAGTTTTTATGTCTTGTGACTGGGACTGTAGCACCATAATTTTATAGCGTTTAATAATATTTTATTTGTCTTTGACAATTCAAAAGTGCTTAACTGGTTTATTTGAAATAAATATTTTGATTTGATTTGTCGACCGCTCAGCCACGGTAATATAATAATACAGTACTCTAACTTCATACAAACGGACGAAAAGCGAGCTATACCTACGCGCCTCGATGTCGGGGCGCGCTCGGGGCGCAGACAGTCACGGCTGTACCGCAGTGTTGAGCGGACGGTGTGTTGTTTTTTTAACAATAACCGCGTGATTTTTTCTCTAAAAATCAGTTCGAGTACATCTTCTATCTTCTATCTATATATATAAAAATGAAACCCGTTTTCCGTTGTCACGACATAACATGAAAACGGCTTGACCGATTCGGATAATTATTTTTTTGTTATGTTTGTAACCATCGGGACCAGGTTTTAGACCGGGTCCTCCACCCGTGCGAAGCCGGGACGGGCCGCTAGTATTTAATAAGACGAGTAGTTTAATTAAGCTTTTTATTAGAATGCGGATTTATTATACTTTAATATTTAACAATAAAGCATTTCGTACGACTCAGTCGAGGCGCAAATATTTTTCGGTCACAAATACTTCTATAATCCATCGGACTTTATAAGCCCGATTTGTTTTTCAAACAAAAACATGATTTTTTTAATGAAATCTACCAATCAAAAAGCAACACGCATTTTTATTGAACACTTCCTATTCATTATACAAAGTATTTCATTTATTTATATAAAAAAAGTATATTTACAATCACAAAACTAAAATAGAAACAGAAAGTACGCAAAGGCAAATGTTATTAAAATGTTGTAGACGGGTAGCCCTAACGCATGTTTACGTACCGCGCGGCTGTAGGTATTTAATTCTGTCTGGCGGCCGAGTTACTCTACTGTATATTATTATACTCCTCTGCTGCTCCGCTCAGCCGTGCCGTTTTATCTAAAAAAACGCGAGTTTAGTTTATTAAAAGTACCTATTTAATAAATCAGTTCCTATCTTCTATCTATATCTATATCTATCTATATCTATCTATCTATACATATAATAAAACTGTAGAAAAGTTATTTTTGTACATTAAAAAAAACTCGAAAAATATAGCCAGGGTATTAAAGGACAACCAATAAAACCCATTTCTAGCATTTTTAGAATTTTTGTCTGTTTGTCTGTGTGTTTGTCCAGGTATCACATAAAATGTACGAAATTAATGTAGATAACTTTTATACACAACGATTAAGCGTAACTTGGAAAGGAATTTAGTTTTTGTTTCATTGGAATCGGTTCAGTCTATGAAAAGATATTTGAATTTAAAGTGTTTCAGAAGCAAAATTACGGGTGCACTTTGGTCTCACACATTGATTTCGTACGTCAGTCGCGCGATCTAACTTCGAATAGAAAAACTACATTATTCAAATAAATACATATTTCAACGCACGGCAGATGGCGTTAAAAGAAAACCTGGAATAGACGTGTTTATGTTGAAATAACATTATGTATTTTGTTTCATCGTAATCGGTTCACATAATATGAATAGACTGGAATGGACTGGAATTCGACATCCACGCGAACGAAGTCGCGGGCACAGCTAGTTAAACCTAATTCTGTATAACTGTCATTGGTTTTCCGACGAAATCTTTAAAATTTACATCCGCAATATTGCCAACGAAAAAATGAATCAACTCTTCAAACAAAGCAAAAAAGAAAAGAATCTTTAAAAAAAATTAAAAGAAAAAAAAGGTATCTCTCACCTGCCAATATTTTCCGATAAAAAGTACAAATCAGAATCTATTCGGGGTACATTCACAAAAGACTCCTTTGCCTACAAAATTCGGAGATTAAAAAAAAAACTTTTTGCGTCCATCGTTCGGCTTACATTGAAATTTACACTTCGGTGTATTTTTTTGAATAAAGAATTGATAATTTTCGATAGGTAGCATTGGGTTTTACAAGATGGAGTGTCTTGGGTTTTGTGGTATATTAATGCTGTGTGCTTTGTTTATTTCGTGTTATGGTTTGGTTTCAATAATATGGACAATTGGACACACACTATTTTAAAGACAAGAACGTTAGAATTTGATTTCGATTGTTTCATCATCATCATCATCAGCCTATAACGTTCCCACTGCTGGGATACAGGCCTCCTCTCTTGTGAGAGGGAGTGAGCCATAATCCACCACGCGGGCCCAGTGCGGATTGGCAGATGTCACATGTCTTCGAATTTGATGGTTCTAGGACATGCCGGTTTCCTCACGATGTTTTCCTTCACCGTTTTGAGAGCAGTGGTGATGAAATAAATTACACAAAGTAATGCGCCAAGCTGGGTTCGAACCCATGACCTACAACTCGTAAGTCGGGACCGATACCACTGGGCCACCACTGCTTCGACTGTTTATTTTAATTTAATGTTTAAACAACTTTGTGCTCTTCAATGAAAGAATTAAATACGTGCCTGCGTGGCTACTAAGCATGAGGTTCCGGGTTTCATTCTCGGGTTGGGCAAATTATTACTAGGTTTTTCCATGAGAAATCAATATCATTCACTGAGTCTGAATTCGTGTCCTGTTGATAGCTATGCTTGCTCCCTTTTACATGTACTTTAAACAAAGAGAATTACGCCAAGCAAATTAAAATATCCCAATTTGACAAACCCCAATCGAATATGAACCTTCTGCAATTTTGTTAAAGTTGAAAATCTCTTAATGTTTATCAGATTCGCGACTGTATACCTCTGCCTATCCCTTCAGGGCCTACAGGCGTAATTTAAAACGTCTCTTTTTTATAAAACTACCCACAAAATGCAAATAAAAACTTTAAATAGCCAATTACCCTCAACTCTTATAATTGAATCAGACCAATTAAAAATAAATAGCACTTAAAGGCACCAATCAAAGCCACAAGTGTCACTGTGGCGCCACAACCGGAAATGCGGCTGGTGACAGAAACCACCGGCCGCCATTACCGAGCGCCGCCTTTGACGCCACTTCCGGTGTTCAACGCTTGAATCGTAAGCTGTTCCGGTGGCCATAATTTAAGGTTTTCAAGACTTTTATGCAGAGGATGTGGTCTTGAAGGATTTATGGACCTATTCTTGGTCTAGTAGCTAGATTTAACCTAATATAATAAACTAGCTTCTGCCCGCGGTTTCACCCGCGTCATGTTAGGCGTTTGGTCCTATGGTCCCGTCTCCATCAGTTCCCTTGAAGAGCGCGATTTCCGACGTCGTGGGCATCTTCAGTTGTGGCTGGGGCGAGAGGTAGACGATGTCTTTTCCCTCACGCATTCCGACTGCTAACCATTCCCCTTACATGCCACTGAATCTTGAGGTACCTCCCGAAACGAAAACCGGTAGGACTGCGTCAGACTGAAGGTGAGAACGCAGCCCGTAGCCTTTCCAAACGATCCTCAAAGTAGGCCGGTCATTATCCACATAAAAAACCAAACATTGCAAACGCGCATGTAACTACGATTCTTTTATAGGTTGTTGTTATAGCGGCAATAGACACACATCATCTGTGAAAATTTAAACTATCTAACTATCACGTTTCGTGAGAAACAGCCTCCGAAACATTACATTACTTCATAACATCTACAAAAACCAGCAACAAAATCACGTTTTTTGTATTAGCCCCCTTTTTTACGTGGTAAAATCATCAAATGAGTCCTCCCACCCCGGGCTGGGAGGGACTGTCAGACTTGTACTGACTAAAATCCATTGTCCTTCAATAGCCCTTTATGTTCCGGGGTCACGGTAATGAAATAAGTCCCGCGACCAATGAGAGCCCCCCTTAATATTTATTGTATTCTGGTTTATAGTATGTTTTGTTATACTACTACTATTACTTTTATTTGTGTTTTTGTTATTACTAATATAGTTTTAAGTTTTACTAATATATTGAGTCATGTAACTTGAATAAAAGATAATTCTATTCTATTCTATAGCAGCAACAGAAGTACATCACCTGTGAAAATTTCAAATCCATAGCTATCACGGTTCATGAGATACACACACAAAAACTACTGAATTGACAGCACAGGGTTTTCAGGGTTGCAAATTATAACAAAATGGTAGTTACATTGCGCGTTTGCAATGTTGGATGTCGATATTGACCGGCCTAAAGAGGGATTTTATCGACGCAATTTTGTGACATTTTAACCAGCCCGTCATTATTTTGTCGCGGTATTATTTTGAAACTGTGATATCTCCTAAGATATTCATTGAAATCAAATGATGTAAAGGGCAATGTCGTTCAAAATTAAATGCTTGTGATGATTAACGTATTTATTTGGATAAGGATTAATATCATGTTAATGAAAACACTTTCGCAAATAATGCATTACTTAAAAACAAATTTGGTTTCCATAAAAATGGTTATAGTGACTTAACCTTTAAAGATAGATATATGCCCTCGCGGACTTTATTTTAGTAAATTTTATGAGGAATAATTCCGTAGTACATAATTTTTGCGAAACTCTAACCGTTTACGCAGCGCACGCAACGGAAGCTCTAAAAAAGGAATACATTTTCCCGATTTTGAAACATTTCTCATTACTGCTCCGCTCCTATATGTGATAGCGTGATGTTATATAGCCTGTAGCCTTCCTCGATAAATGGACTATCCAACACAAAAAGAATTTTTCAATTCCAACCAGTAGATCCTGAGATTAGCGCGTTCAAACAAACAAACAAACAAACAAACTCTTCAGCTTTATAATATTAGTATAGATATCAGCCTCATCTCAAAGCTCAAAGTCGCTCAACGAGCTATGGAGAGGGCTATGCTCAGTGTTTCTCTACGTGATCGACTCCGAAATGAGGAGATCCGTAGACGAACTAAAGTCACCGATATAGCCCACCGGATTAGCAAGCTGAAGTGGCAATGGGCAGGCCATATTGCTTGCAGAGCAGATGGCCGATGGGGTCGAAAAGTGCTACAGTGGAGACCACGGACTAGCAAGCGCAGCGTAGGACGTCCACCAACAAGGTGGACAGACGACCTTATAAAGGTCGCCGGAAGACGCTGGATGCAGGTCGCTTCCAACCGGTATATGTGGAGATCAAAAGGGGAGGCCTATGTTCAGCAGTGGACGTCCTGTGGCTCAGATGATGAGATGATTATAAAAATACGAAGAGCAGTGGTGGCCCAGTGGTATCGGCCCGACTTACGAGTTGTAGGTCGTGGAGTCAAACCCAGGCGGGCGCATTACTTTGTGTAATTCATTTCATCACCTGAAAACATCGTGAGGAAACGGTACTGACTACTTACCTTGTTCTTATCGTCCTTTATTACCAAGATCACGGCAGCTTGATTGGATAGTCCTGCGACTCAAATATGACCCTTTTTTATTATGGTAAAATCATCAAATGAGTCCTTCCACCCAGGGCGGGCAGGAGGAACTGTCAGAGTCGTACTGGTGATCCTTCAGTAGCCCTATACGTTCCAGGGTCACGGTTAGACACGGTTATGTACATATTTTACACGCGAAAGTTTGTATAAATAAAACGAAATTACTTTAAACATAAACAAAATAAATGACCTTGACAAAACTTGCCAACGTTCAAACATTTCGTTCAGAAACTCTCCGAACAGCTTTAATGAAAACACTTAAAATAATAATTATTAAAAGTAACTGCAAAGTTCGTAAACTCCAGAAATTCAATTTATAATAATGTCCGCAGTAAAGTTTGTAATGAAATGATATTAAATGCATTGTACAACGGAGATCGGAAAATGAATTACAATCGCTAATTTGAAACAATATGCCGTTAAAACGATTCGATATTCGAAATGTGTGATAAGGCTGGGGAATGTTCGATAGCTTTTTTTATCGATACATTTCATTTGATACTAGTTTGGTCTAAGGAATAATGTGAAAGAAAAAGGATGATGCTGTGACGTCTGACAGGGGAGAAAACGAACAATAAAATGGTATTAGGGCAGGAAGATGATGATAATGAAACATTTGGTACTTCATGATGACAGTTGCTCATTTCTTTTTTTTGGGAGTATCCTCTGTATCACTCTTGGGCAAAGATATGCCTCCACTTCTTACAAAAATGGTTAAAAAAAAGTTGCCCCACACTAGGAATTTCTCCTGTGTCGTGAGTGCGTTTACAAACATAGAAACTTACATAGACCCGGAAGACACAAATTGATTCCGACGACACTGAAATATTTAATTTTAAATCATTAAAAGATTTATACACAATTTTTTTTTTGGCTTTTTGATAATGATAAGGTGAATTAATAAATTCGGTTTTTTTAACCATGTCCTACTATATTAAATACAGCCGACAAAAACACAAACAACAAATTGTAGTTCTAACAAATTTTTATATTTTTTCTGTGCGAGAATCGAACTTGTGGTATGCAACGTAGCAGTCAATAACTCAGCCACTGCGCCAATCGTGGCGTCAATTTAATAGAAATATAATCTATCAGTAAGACGGCCAGTTTCCCAGCAATAAGAACATTAAAGACTGATTAAGACTGAGGAATTTACACAGAAATGAAGATTTTATCTAAACCTTCGTGTTTACAGCGAATCTAAGAGACTACCGTATCTTAATAAACCCTTTAATTAAATTCTCAAGTAGACTGATAATAATCGTAATAACAAAATCTCAAAGGCTTATAATCGTTTGAACTGTAATCGATAATCGCGAGATACGATTTAATCGATTTTTGGCCTTCGCCTTTAATTTGCACGCCTATGGTTTTCATCCCAGTTGACTGACAGGGGGAAATGAGCTGATCCGGGTTACCCCCATCGTCTTGGAGGCTACTGTCATTAATCAGTTAGTAGGTACTTGTGTATGTACTTGTAATATTGATTGAGCTTTGGTGAGAGAAAATGTAAATTACGTTTTTGTTGTTATATGGCTTAGGCATTTAATTTTGTCATTTTACAAGAACGGAATCAAATCGGTGTGGTGTGAAGCTTTTTGCTAATTCATGAGGCGTCCTGCCATCTTCTTAGTCTTCCACGACCTCTCCTAACTGTCTAAAGGTTCTATTTTTAGGGCCCACAGCTGTGATATTTAATTCGGTAACCGACAATCAGATATACTGAAGAGGTCACAGTTTTTAAATGATCACAGTAGCACACAACATCATAGCGTTATTAATCAGAGCTTGTAGATTTAATATGCGATGTTCGTATTTCGTTTAAAGCAATTATTTTTAATACCATATCAGTCAAATGTAATGTAGTAAGTAAGAAAGTTCAGCCTTAAAACAGTATTTTGTCCTACTCGGGAATCAAGCACAGCATCTCATGCTAAACATTAACGCCTGCTACCACTACACAAATCAGACAATGAAATAACACATCATCATCATCATCTCAGCCGTAGGACGTTCACCGCTGAAAAAAGGCCAGCCCATAGATAGCCAATAGGACCGGTTGGAAGCGGCTTGCATCTACCGCGATCCTATGATTTTCATCAGATCGTCTGTCCATCTTGCAGGTGGATGAAATAACACAACAACCTACAATATACATATATACAACCTATAATATATAACAACTCAAAACCTAACATAAAAAGTAAAACAAGTCTTAAACCATTTTACAATCACAGTAAAAACATTCCACAGTACAGTAACACGCAACAATTCCAGCATATTTCACCCACACGAGCCGGAATTGACCACTTATAATAACGACTTACTTAGCATAACAATAGGGTACTAACTAGCCTGTGTTGGTCTGTTACTGTGGCAGTTACCTTAGGCCGGAAAGTTTGTGATTATAATCTCTTGTTTAGGTGACTGCCAGTTTGATTAGTAGTTAAGTTAACTATTTGTTAATAATCAATCTTGTTGCTGGTTAAGATCCGGCTCGAAGGACCAAAACGTGACTAACGTTTTGGTCCTAGCTTGAAAATCTATTAAATTTTGATAGATTGAGGCAGGTTAATAAATGCTGTCGTGTGTACCTACATCGAAACATATTTAAAAAATTAAAATAAATAATGATTGGTGTTGCTTTTTCATCTAATGATGAATGTCAGAAGATAAAATAATTTGAAAAAAATATAGGAATATTTTTTATAATTATTACGAAAACCCCAATTAATGGTTTGTCTTCAATATTGCAAAGAAAAATAAATAAAATACGAAAAATTAAAACATCACGAAAATATCTAAAAACTAAAATCTGATTATGTTGCCACATAAAAAATAATAGGTTCAGAATATTTAAAATGTAAGCGAATTTTTTCTCTGCTTCTTCTCTGTTTTTCTCAGCTCTTATACAACTTTATCTAAAAATCACCTTTTCTAATAAAAAACAGAGAGGTGTTAGGGTGGAAGACTGACAATGAATATTATATTTAAATAATAATGTAACTCATCGAATATAATATACATTTTGATCCGGTGTCGCGGTGGCGAAAACAAGTCTAGGGATGGGACAACCTTATGTCGATATATTGTGTTTTACATTTTTAAATAATATTTAAAACTAATAATATATTTTGTATATGTTTGCTTTCAGGTTGTATCAACGTAGTCCTTCTACGTATATTATATTAAAAACATAACAACACCTCCAAATGAAAAGGAATCCGACTTCCCTAATTTTATCGACATTTTTCTAGGAGACTTATATTAAATCAGTGCTATTTTAAGATAACCTAAATAAAACTTTAATCGCTTATTTACAACTCAACACAATTCTATGTTATTCTATTATTAACTTTAACAAAATTTCGAAAGCAGAGATAATTTCTGTTCACTCAATGTTAACCTAAATTTTCGAAATAAATCCTTACAATAATACCTTTATCTGTATTTATAACTTAGGCACTGTTTAAAGTAAATTCTGAACAGCAGATAAAACATATTATTCAAAGTTCTAATACCAGAAAATGTGAAGGAAAATCTTGGAAATTTTTGACAAAAGCTATTTCTCGGCACCGCTCTCAAATACTTGAAGGAAAGTACCGAAGTAACTTCGAGTACTTCCACAATTGTCATTTACCATACAAAAGCACGTTGAATACTTGTGACGTCATTGAAACTCCGAAATTTGATTTCTGATATGAATCGTGAGTTTAGTTAGATTTTAATTTGATATTGTTTTAGAGATTTTTATGGATAGAGAGCTGTGTTTTTTACTGAGCATTAATTTATGTTATTTATTATGTTTTGGATTTATGATATAAATCTTACATTTGGATTTAAGAAGACGCACAACATTGAGGGAAGCAATGTTGAGAGGTGTTTGCCAAGGAATGGGACAGAGTAGAATAGCAAAAATAAATGAAATATTGCATGGTTGGTAAATAAATTATGTATACCTAATAGAAATTAAATTTTATTTACTCACAAACAGAAAAGAAGAGTTTCTCCATTTGATTTCTTTTTCATCACTTTTAAAATAAATTCTACTCATGAAGGTAAAGAATAAGACATTCTCAATTAAAATCTAAACCAAAAATCACAAAAAAAATTCATCGATATCTTCAACCCCATGTCCCATCCCTATTTAATATAGTAAAACCTCTATCGCCACACTAAGTCGGTCCATGAATACAAAGTGACACGAATGCATTTGAAACACAAAGCTCGCCGACATTATATACTTGAACATAATTCTCTTATTATATACCAGAACATATTTATATGCAGATTTCTAAGAAACTGGTTTCAAGAGGCATTGAGGAACGGAGATTTTTGAAATGAAAAATAAATCTTAGAAGAATAGAATTTTTAAATAGGAAAGTTAATTTTGCTCGTGAAAATGAACGACGGAATCTCCATTTTTTTATAAGAGTGCTTTTTGTTACTAGTATTATGTTTTTGGGGTAAATGTGGGCTTTTGGCCAAAAGAATAACATTTGCATGGATCGGTCTTCAAAGTTAAGCACCACTTTTCAAGGTCACTGAATGGATGGGTTATCACCACACAAAATTTTACTGATGAAACATTCATAATGACCCCATTTTTTTCAGGTTGGTAAAATCAACTTAAATGGGTCCTCCCTCACTCGGCACAGCGAAAGGGACTGTCTAACTCTTACTAACTGAAAGCCTTTCGGTTACCCTTTGCGTTCTGGGGCCACTGTAGCCTGCTAAGACAGTCCCACGAACCTAAACAATCAAGCAAATGGCTCATCATATGAAAATTATTATGATTGATAAAAAAAATGGTATTTATGATCATCCATATAAAACAGTTAACAAAAATATGACCTAATAGCATCAAAAATCAATAATTCTATCAAAGACAGCAAATCGCTGTAAATAACGTCAATCAGCTTAAAGTTTAGGGTGACAAAACTAATAAACTAGCTGTCTGTTTGTTTGTGTTGCGCTAAACTCCTCACCCTGATTGATTTACCAAAATGAATGACAATGGGGAAGAGGGTCGAGGAGGATTTGACTTCGTTGTCATATTTCTAAATTGGATTATTTTGGTCATAGCTGAGCTCTGCTCGTGCTCCGCTCGAGCTCGGCTCGACTAGCGTAGACGCAGCTAAAGACCTTATGGACCAACCTCACTCCACCCACCTTATGGTCTATGTTAATTACAGTCCATTTATTAATCAGAAACAAGGCCTATGTCCGAGCAGTGGAAACATTGAAAAAGGAACTTAAAATACTACAAACGAGGGCTCAAATCTTCTTTTATACCCTAATGAGGGTAGAAACTTTCCAGAATTCCAATAAACCCTTCTTCATTGACACAGGCTGTTCTCAAAACGCTTACTTTATAATTATGTATGTTCTGCTATACATATAATATTTATATGTTGTTATTTGGCTACAGTGTCATTCATTGGGGAACTTCATTAATCTTGGCCGAGCTGAGGATGGTTTATGTTGTAAGGAACCAGTTTGAAATAATTTAGCCTTTATTTTGTTGAATTTTGACTGGAATTTTTGTTTAACTGTTTTTTTTTTTATTATTTATTCTCTTATATAAGAAGTTACGTTTTTACAATTTTTCCTCGCCAAACTTTACAGTTTGTTGGCGAGACGCGCTCGTTTCCAATACATTTCTTTCCATAAGTAATTACAAACTTAAATGTTTAGTTATTCACAAATCCTTAATTAAATAAAAATAAAAAAGCAAAAAGAAAGTTTGTGATCACTGGCATAAGCTGATAAAACTTTTATAAAGGTGAATGTGAGTTTGTAAAGATTGTAAGCCTTAATCGTTTTACCGATTGTTTTTATGAATATGGGGCAGATAAAGATATCTATAGTTATAGGATTTTTCATTATATAAAAATTTTGGAAGCAGAGAAATTATGAGGTTAAACTGATGTAGAATTATTTAACAAGTTAACAAAACTTAAGATAATATACCACCTGTAACTTCTTAAGGGTAAGTACCCTGAGGAATGAAGTAATGCTGCGGGGTCACGGGACTGTCTAAACAGGTAACCCTGTCTCTGGAACTTACAGGGCTATAGAAGGAAAACCGTGAATTTTAGTCAGTAAGAATCTGACAGTCAATTCTACTCCACCGGGGCTTACGAGATACCGTGACCCCGGAATGTAACGGGCTATTGAAGGACCGTAGATTTTTGACAGTACAAGTCTGATAGTCCGTCCTACCCTATACTGGGTGGGAGGACATATTTGACGATTTTACCACTCCAAAAAAAAACACAGGGCAGGATTCATTTGATGAACCACGTTAAAATAAAATTCCTAAAGTAGTCTTTTTAGACCCCCTTCCTCATCAAAAGGAGCACATATTAGTGTGAATTCATAATAAGGTAATTGCAAGAGATAACAATATTTCACCGTACCTAAGTGCAAACGTACCAGGGATGCATAAAACCTTCGAGATTCATTGGGAAGAAAATATACGAGCATTACTAATGAGTTTGGCAAGAAATGTAGGAGATTAAAATGCATGAGAGACGAAAGACTAGTTACATACGGTTTTAAAACTGGTTGAAATAAAACTAGTTCGTACTCGTAATTAAATTTTGTCTTACTCTGAATTATAAACTGAAAGTTTGTAGTAATGGATGTATGTTAGTCTTCACGTTAAATATATGAAATTGATTTGTTTATGAAGACTCTTATACGGGGTACGTATTAAAATACCGAAATTTAAAAGGCCGAATTTTAAAATACCGATGGACGTAATCCCGAAAATTGAAACGCCGAATGGTTGTTTGGTCGAAAGTTCATTTGCCCGAAAGTTTAAAATCCCGAAGTTTAAAAACTCGAAATTTAAAAACCTGGAGTTTAAAATGCCGTAAATTTCCTTCACAGGAGCAAGTCGACGGAGCCCCGCTCCGCGGGGCTCCTACTTCTGCGTGGTTAAAAAAAAATAACTACGAAGAGGATGGCGGCATTTAAAACTTTCGGTATTTTGAATTTCGGTGTTTTGGACGTCGGTATTTCAAACATAGGTATTATGAACTTTCGGTATTTTGAATTTCGGTGTTTCGGACGTCGGTATTTCAAACATAGGTATTATGAACTTTCGGGATTTTGATACGTACCCCTTATACGAGTAGTGTTAGGTTTAGTTGAATTTCAGAGTACACTAGAACAAAAAAAAAAAATTAAAAAAAAATGCATCCATAGCGTTTAAAATATTTTGGCTTTTTTTTTAAGATGACAACCCTTCTCCTAGGTATTTTTAGTTACATTTTGGTGTACGTGATTTCAAATGATCATCAGACAGAATCGGAACAACAATATCTGTATTTATGTTTTTTTTTCTTTCCACTAAACGTCGTTACCTGGAGTCCAAATAAATAATTGTTAAAGGGTGCAACCCGTGTCACATAGATCGAAGTGAGCAAATCTCTCACCTAGCCGTATTCAAAATGGCAGAAGCAATATGGCATCCATTTCAAAATATACTAAATCTAATTAGAAATTTCAACCTTGGTTAAAAAAATTAACAAATTCACCTTCCAAACACGGCATACTCTCGCATAACACAATTATATCCAGCCCACCTCATTTCACAAGCCATAACAATACTTTAAACTAATATATATTATGGTCATATCTCACTAATACAACGGTAAAATTGCCAACGTATACAATGGCACCGCAATTATGCAGACGGAATAGAGAAAATAATTTTACGTTATAACCGCAGATATTCTAAATGGTGACGGTTTATAAATTAGAAGGTAAGACTTGGAGTATGGATGAGGCAAGCTATAAGAAACTGACAAAGTAAAACTTTTACCGTCTTACTACAAAAAGATAAACATCAATTGCAAAAAGATCTTATTACAACATCATAATAATGCAGAATTTTTTTAGACAAGTGTTCAACAGACGTTTAGTCTTACTACAAAAAGTTAAACATCTGTTGAACACTTGTCAAAAAAACTGACAACGTCAAAAAGTCACTCAGAGGATTTTTTTGCAGTTACATTTTTTTTAGAAAAATGTTCAACAGATCTTTATCTTATTGTGATACGATGGTTATTGCATCTCATGATAAATTATGTGACAGTAGCGGTTGGCACAGTGGTTGACTGATTGATAGTTGTATTGCTTCGCCGGTTCGAATCCCGCATGGAACAAATATTGGTATGATCTGCTAGAAACAGTTGTTCCGGGTTGGCTATTAGTGTATGTAAGTGGAGTAGTCTGTGATTCCGAAATGATTCTGATTAAAAAAAAAAGATTTATATATGAAATAAAAAACAGGCCTCTTTGTGAAATTGCAAACTATCTTCATTTTTATCGTCTTCAAAAAAGTTTTTGAAGACGCTAAAAAATAAAATGGCAACAAAACATTTTTGGCACGTTGCATCACATATTCATCAAACCGCGCTCTACACTTTAAAATTCATACTCTAAGACTAGACATTGTATATTTATTTGACGTCTGCCTCCCTCCAGCGTAGTGCCATCCTTCATGTGCCGACGTTAATATCAGGGATGAGCGGGGCTCCGTTTTTGCGTAGAGCCTCTACTAGGCTAGTGGTGGTACAAGGGTTAGGCGTATAGCGGGTGTGGGGTTCATTAGAGTTGGTAGTTGATTAGGGCGGGTTGTGATGGATTGTGTGGTGCTTGGAAACTGTTTGATAGTGTTACTTGGTTATTTAAGTGATGATTTTTTGTAAAGTTATATCTATATTTGCATGTGTGGTTTTTTTGGGATTTTTCGTTGAATTTTGCCTGTTAACTTTTGAAAGAGGTTAACAGTTGGATGTTGAGGGGGAGTTTCGTAAATCCCAAATAATGATATCTGTATTCATTCCAAGAAGAAGAAAGTATTTATTAAAATCTGTAAATTAAATGATAAATGATATTTATTCAGCAAATTGGTTTTTACAAACTCTTTTACACGTCAAAAGACACTATTTTTAGACTAGATGGGGCCGGTGTTTCGTACCTGACTACTCTGAGAAGAAACATCCGAAACAAACTCAGAGGTCACAGTCTCTTTTAAAGTCCAGACAATTTTGTATTGGTAAAGTACTATGAGAACCATGCAGATGTCTGAGGTGGTCTTTTGAAGAAAGAACCACACAGATTTGAGTGGACCTGTCCAGTCAGTGCAAGCATGTGTCAGTTACCGTGTAGCTCAACTTATAACACAAGGAGCTCAACGAAACGACGAACAATACCAAAGAAAGGACATTTGGGTAGGCCGCATAAATAACTCAAACCGTCAGACAATACAAAAAACGCAAAAAAAAGAAAATCAATAATAATAAAAAAATAGAATAAAATGTAAGAGTAATTAAAAGAGTAATGTTTACAGGCGGTGGCATTACTGCATATATTTTTTTTTGTGGATTTATCATGGAATGACTGTGAACTGAATACCATGAAGGATTCTTTGTAAACTGTAAGTTCTTCATAATGCAGAATGTTATCATTAGTAAAATAGTGGTTGTTTAGTCAAAAAAATATGTAGTCGGACTACCAGAACTACCTTTTAAAGTACAGGTAAAAAATGTCTAAGTAAAAATAATAATGTTTTTTTCAAGTCTGTGATGAATGATGATATTGTGTGTAATTTTTAATTATATTATTGCCATGCTAAATCTGGCTTTAGTTACATTACCAGTAAGCTACATTTCACACATCCCAAACCAACAACTCAATCATCACCTAAAATCGCTCCCCTCTCCTCACTTGCACCCTACAAGAAGATACCGCTAAAATTAATTACATTTATGACGGCTAGGTAATTAGTGATTAAGTATTTGCGCTCAGACCTTTACACTAGATTGGTACGCTAGCCTGGCAGGCTCGGGCTTGCATATAAATGATGTTCCCACGGATTTAGGTGAAGGGGTGTGCAGAGAGAAATGTGGCCTAGATTTTGTGGAGGGAATTCTGAAAATGTTTATGGATTTAAGACTATTTAACGGGTGGTACTGTCTAGAGGAGGCTGTAATTATTTCTTCTGCTTCAGATTTAATATAAATGTTGAAGAATCTAAATGTACGGGTTCAGATGAGCGTTTACTCGTTATGCTCTTGGTGACTGAGAAAGCAGAAAACGTCACTCGGTCGGTATAATTTTAGAAGCGTTATGACGTCACAGCCACCACTACAGAATTTCGAAGCATTTTATTTTTGTTTGTATTTATTGATTTTTAAAAAAAAGTGTTCATTATTTTCCAATACTCTAACTCATGGACTAAACAGATTTTAAATTTATTTATGCAGTAAACTACTCTATTGGACATTTCTATGATAATTGACTACACACGCCTAATGATAATGATATTAGTAGTTATTCCAAGCGTTGCTGTATTACAAGGATGAATTATGTACTGAAACTTACTAGTTTGCTAATGCAGACTAGTAGTTTCAGTCACCTCAGGAGAGGCAAAGGCCTAGGTGGGATAATTCCCACCTAGGCCTTTGCCTCTTTGCCTTTGTAGGAATTATCCCACCTAGGTCTTTGCCACACCTCTAATCCGTTATAAATTTATTCGTTTGGAAAAACAAACAGTTACACACTAGAAATAAACATAAAATTCGGACATAATAACCCAAAGATAAATATAAAAATGGTTTTGAAACTTATGACCTATAAACTTGTAAGTGAGTCCAGCACTGAGACATCGTCTCTAACAGATGCTCAAAAACCATCATAAAATCACATCTAACCAGCAGACATAATTATACTAAAGCTTCCATGAAAAGCAAGAAAAAAACACAAAAATCATCATGTCACGCATAAATCAAATAAAAAATAAACCCATCTGTTTGTTCTCGGACAGAAAAAAAAAAAATGAGAGAGCCAAACCCTCTGAAAATAAACGCAACGAAACGGTTATCCATCACTAAAAGTCCCAAGTGCTTTCAGAAAACTAATTTACGGGAACAACATTATTGTGCGACTGAAAAAAATTACTACCAGCCTGAAAAAGTGTGGGCTTCTAATATTGTGAAGTGAGAGTTTCTCGCTTAACGTTTCAGTTATTTTCAGGAGTTAGAGTAAGTTAGTTTTGGGTGTTTGGCTTGTGGAATGATTACTACTGTAATTTTTGTTTTTTGGCTTGTATTTGAGTAACCAGCATAGGATAAATTTGTATAGTAATAGTGATTTTTTATAATTTTGATAATAAATGCCAAATAAATATAAATATTCTTGAAATGATTGTGTTAAATTGGAAATTAGAGAAAAAATCTTACTTTTTATACGACTTTCAAAAGAAAAGAGTTTTTTTTTGTTTTACCGTATATTGTATGTTTGTGAATTTCTTTATACGAGCATTACTTTGAGACGTCTTAACATTATCGATGATTTTATAAAGTTGCAACATTAAAAAAAATCGTAAAATACCTATAAATATAAAACAAAGAGCAATACTGTGGAACATTTTTTTATAGGTCCCACGACTGCAATAAAATTGTTGGACTTATTTTTCTACATGTTTTCATTTATTCAGTTCACTTTTTGACAAGGCTGGCCATGTGTTTTATCTTACACATTTAGACGTTAAACACAATTCTAATTATTTTTCTACTTATAAAAATAGATTAAAAATGAAAGTCCATATCCATATAATGCCATCTTATCTTTAGACATTTAATGCTATATTCAATTACATAAAAAACTATTATTTTTATAAAAAAACGATGCCCCTCAATTGGATTTTCTCCTGTATCGTGGTTGCGTTTACAAACATATAAACTCACATACACAAACGCCCAAACCCGGACCAACAACTTGTAGATCATACAAATATTTGCTGCGTACGGGAATCGAACCCGCGACACGCAGCGAAGCAGTCCAATTGCTCAATACGCCAATCGTGCCTTCAAACTTTAAAACCACTTTCCAAGAAAAATGTCCATAACAAAGTACCTTAGTTACTGTTGCCCCCCAGTCCCCCGCTCTAAGTGACATCCGCTAAATCTATTTGCCAATACTCGGGGTACCAAATTAAATAACAGCTACAAACGGCTTGAAATGCTCCCTTGCTGTGCTAGCTATTACCCTCGATTACGAGGAAAAGGCTTTTAATGTAGCTTGCGAAGAAAATAAAGCTGTTTGGCTTGTGTAGTTTTTATTTATTTGTTGAATAGCTTTGTTAGAAGTGACGCGAGAGTTGGAAAAATGGACTTATGCACCACACCCAAGGCGGGACTGTCAGACTTTTTTACTAACATCTACAGTAATCCTTCAATAGCTCTTTACGTTCCAAGACCATGGTTACTTGTTAGTCCCGCGACCTCGGCAGGCTTTGGCCCTCTAAGGAGCCCGTCATTTTGCTGACAGTTGTTTGACGCACTCGTGGAACACGACGCGCTGTCGATCTGGGTATGGTCCATGATCGAATTGCAAGACGCCCAGTACTGGCCTTTCGCAGCCCTCGACAGAAAAATGTCCTTAGAACCAGAAATTCCAAGACACGTGACATCTACATTGGTGGATTATGGCCCCCTTCTTGTCACAGGCCTATGTATGCCTGTGTCCCAGCAGTGGGAACATTATAGGAGGAGGATGACATGAAGTGACTGCCCATCTGACCTACACAATGCAATAACTGGGTAATGCTGTACTCTTTCGCAAGACTCTTATTGTACTTTCAGGCTACTGACTACAGTAACAACTGTCAATGATCTACATATGACATCCGGATCCAACGGCTTTACGAGATTTCCGAAACCTGGACCAACGGCTTTGCTTTCAGATGCACAGAGACAACTCGCCATGATTCATAGTCACCCAGAGATCTCAGTATTTACCCGCAGAATTTAGGATTTACTACGTAAAATGCACAAACATAATATTTTTCCCCAAATCCCAATACACCATGGAAATTGGTATGTCCTGTAAACAGTATATAACTCAATCGACAATTTATTATACACTCATAAATATTATAATATCAATGTTTCGTATATATTTTATATTATATTTGTTGCTGGATAGTCTAATGTATCTAAATATGGCGTATGTCTGACCTTGAGATTATTGGGAAAAATGGATTAATCAAATTTTTTGTACGTAAAACTGACAAATAGTATGATAAATTGAATTAATATCAGATTTTTTCTATCAAAACTTTCGAGGGTAATACGAGTTTGCAATAAGGACGATCAATCTAAAATATACATCGTACACCTATATTTATTAATATTTTTGCCTAGCAATCTGTTTAAACGTCATTGAAAACTGTTGCATATAATTCGTAAAAAAAACTTGAAACATATACATAGTGTTTTTCATCTATTTAAATTACATGAATCAAAAATTAGCTACCTTTTTAAAAGAAGCAGACGGACTCAAGACTTTTTTTTACGGGGTAAAATCATCAAATGAGTCATCCCACCCCGGGCAGGGCGGGAGGGACTGTCAGACTTGTACTGACTAAAATCCACAGTGTCCTTCAATAGCCCTTTATGTTCCGGGTCACGGTTGATGGAATAAGTCCCGCGACCCCGGCAGGCTTTGGCTCTGTCATTATGCTGACGCTCTTTGAGGCGCGCGTGGAAAACGACGCGCCATCTCACTCAAGAAATAAAATATATTATTTTTTTAGAGTAAAGTTATATGCATCTTTCTAACCTTCAAAAGAACAAAGAACACACAGTTAAAACCAACAGAATAACAAACATTATATCTTTATCCGGACGGTTCCAGTAATAACCGGTTATAACCGGTTCTATCGTAACTCCCGGTTTAACAGTCTTGTACTATGGACAAAAGATATTAAACATTTCACGATCTTTTCAATGAACGCCATAAATAGCGGTGGAGCCAATGAGGATATATTACTAGACTCCTAATAACAGGCGACCGATGCCTGTCGACACATTAGGCAAAAAAGTCTTCTATCCGTCTTATTTCGACCACTCCTGTGAGCCGTAAACATACCTTGAGACAGAACAGACCTTTAGTTAGCCAATCACAACGCAGTACTCCGTCTCCCTCGTTTACGTAGTATCTCAGTGAGTTGACGGAATAGTTTTTGTTCCTTAGATCTAGTATGCGGAGTCTAGTAATATATCGTCGATGGTTAAAACCAACAGAATAACAAAATATTATCTCTTTATCCGGACAGTTCCAGTAATAACCGGTTATAACCGGTTCTATCGTAACTCCCGGGTTAACAGTCTTGTACTATGGACAAAAGATATTATACATTTTACAATCTTTTCAATGGACGCCATAAATAGCGGCGGGACCCATAGTCCAAATATTGATTCCAAAGTATGGAAATTCTTTAGTAGAAAGAGGTGAGAAAAATATGTCTGTCTCTTTCGTGACAGTAATAAAACGGTTTTATATAATGCTTGCTATTTTATGAGGGTTCGTAGTTATTTGAATGGTGGCAATATGGAGTTGGTTCATACTGTATAAGCCACAGGGTGTTTAAATAGATTTATGTTATTTTAGATTGTTGGATTGAATTTCAAAGAATAGCAGTGTGCTTGTAGATACTTCCATGGAAAAAAGAGAGGTAAGCAGAGCTTGTGTTATGGGCACTAGACAAACATACATATTACATATATATTTCCAATTACACCCAGACACAGAACAAATGATCGTGCTCATCACACAAACATTTGCCCTGGGTGGGAATCGAACCCACGACCTCCGGCATAGCAGTCAGTGTCACTAACCACTAGACCAACAGGCCTGTCAAACTTAAATAACAAACCTTAAATTCTTCTCTGTCTTAAAATAGCACCGCAGCGTGGAACTCAAAAATCAACTAAAAGGGATCTTGAGAATACAATTGTTGAGACAAACTCAAACTTCTTAGTAGGGTCCCCTTTAAAAACGTGGGTTTTTTTGAGGATTATAATCATCAAATAAGTCTTCATCCTGGGTGGAGTGTAAAGGACTATCAGACTCACACTGACTACACGTCCACCCTGTACCGTCAGCACGAGTTTTCAGTATTTGAGACGTAAAGTAAACTGGAACTTTGACTACTTCAAATTGACAATTTTCAAGGAAAAAAATGGTTCCTACTTCGCACACCAGAGGCGCTGTTCCATATTTTCATACAAGAAACGCTGTAAATACTGGAAAGTTGCTGTAAAGTAAAAGATTGAAAACTCGTGCTAAGGGTACTGTTCCCTTATTGTTCCAGGCCACAATATTTCGCTTAGATAGTCCTGTGACCCTCATCTAATATCCCAAGGCATAATCAACTAATCAAACTTCGGATAACAAAAACCCATTAAAATATAAATTATTCAGCCGAGGAAAAAGTGTAATTACTAGGCCAGACTTAGCAAAAAAAAAACCGGTTTTCTATTACCTTTTTTTAAATCGTTTTTAATTACAAAGCTTCATCGGGTAATCATTACGCTGGATTAATTTTGAAAAAGTTCGAAATAGGAAATTTATGGAAAATTCTAGATGGCTGACTGTCGTTCGGCTTGGTGGTTTAAGGAGGAAGCCTTTGTTCAGCAGTGGACGTCTTCGAGCGGATGATGATGATGATTTTTTACAAAAGAAGATGGAGGTTGATCTATAAGTTAAGACGTCAAGCTCATAATGTAAAGAAAACGAGGATTTTTCGAAGAACAAAGTCAAGGAGAAGACGAGTTTTTTTGTCCTGTGTTATTTCAAAAATCCTATATCACACACTATGTTAGTGTCAATCTAGTGTTTGTGAAGGTGACAACTGACCTTTAGATCTTGGATTCGATAAGTCCAGAAAAATGAGTTATCATAGTTTCGTTCAAAAGTGCCTCTTTTATGGCCTAATTGAAATAAATGATTTGAATTTGACTTCTTCATCAAGAGTTTCTAAGTAGAAACCTGGTACCTGCATTTGTAATCATTTGATAGCATTTTTTGTTAATGTTGCCCCATTTTAGGATTTTCTCGTATATACGAGTAATGTGAGTGCGTTTACTAACATTTATTTAAACTCACTTATCCCCTAAATTACAGTATTTTTTTTTAATTTTACTTTTTTATTTCATACGTTGGCAACGACCTTCTACAAAAAAAAAACTTTAAACTCAACATTACTAGCAAATAGTGTATGTACCATACTACTTTATAAGCACTACTAAGCCGCTCAACTCTTCAGAAAAAAACAGGCTATAACGTTATCATGTTTTACAACAAAAAAATAAAGTTATAAATAACTGATGGTATTTTGAGTTAAATATTTAGATTAATGGATGACAATTTAGAAAAAAGTTTGATTCATTAATCCATCGGTTTGACGAAGTTTGTAGCGAGCTTTGATCAAATTATCCTTTGTTGTTTATTGGCTTCCTCTGTCCAGTTGATGATCAAAGGATTTTCATTTTATTTTAATATCTGATAGCGAAAAATAATTACATTCATAATAATATAATGCTTCAATACTTTTTATCTATGTAGCACTACTATATTTCCGTGGGATAACATTAATCCTACATGCAAGCAAAGCCTTAATAGGTGTTAAAACTAACAACAAAACTTAGCACATTAGTGATGTAAAACGAAAGCGTAGCTTCGTAGCACACCAGCTACGCCGTAGCCTTCATGCTACACTGACACCGCTACGACGTAGCCTACATGTTAACGCTGATGTCGCTACGCCGCCACCGTAGCCTACGTGCTACGCTGATGCCGCTACGACGTAGCTTACGTGCTACGCTGATACCGCTACGCCGTAGCTTAGCAACTACGCTGATACCGCTACGCGCAATCGTCTATCACTCAAGCATTTTTGGTACGAAAAAACGGACCGTACTAATTCCCTAGAAATAAGTTGAAAGAAAGATAAAAAGAAACTATGGGAAACGGATAAAACAGCTTCGTTGTCGTTAAGTACGGCACCGTATCGGCTTAAAGTAAATCACACGGAAGCTGGTTCTAATCTTTGAAGAGGCTCTTACTGGACTAACTATGGGGAATCAAGATTGAGAAGTGAACTAAATTGAAACTTCTGGGCTCATTGTATTGTTTTATCATTGTTCGTGTTTTTTTATTCAAAATTAGCGTGATAGTGAGAGGCTTTTCATTTCAATTTTTTTTTAATTTATTTTCCAACAATGTATATAGTTTAAAATTGAAAGAACCCTATGCATTTCATAGTTTATAATATATGGCTTTCAATACATACAATTTTCATAAGGTTAAGTACAATCATGTTCGCCGAATAGTCTTAAAAGAATACTGGCCCTGGAACGTAGACAGCAGATAAAAGAATAGTGTGATTTTAGTTAGTAAAAGTGTGCTAAGACATTTGGTGATATTTTAAACCCAGAAAAAACAAGATTATAGTAGTTTATGTTAAGTTTATAGGAATAGATTTTTTGTATTCTATTTCAATATAAATTCACTTAGTAACAAAGAGACGTTCTCAATTTCCGCCCCATTATCAAAACATAACACAAACAAAATATGCTTTTGAAGCTCCATACAAAACGTCTACGTCGTATCAATCAAAGACGGGACTCAGAACAAATGGCTTTGAAAACGTTTGAGGAGCGAACCGATTGAGATAATCATAAACAAATCACATCCAAGATGCCTCTACACTAATCCTCTGCTAGCTAGGGTTGCCACAAGAAAGATATCCGAGAGATATTTTTTTTCTGCACGTGCGGCCTATATTTTACCAAGATAGATAATATTATTTCGACTGGCCTTTTGGTCTAGTGGTGTGTGACCCTGACTGCTATGCCAGGGGTCGTGGGTTCGATTCCCACACAAGACAAATGTTTGTGTGATGAGCATGATCATTTGTTCTCTGTCTGGGTGTAATTTATCTATAATATGTATGTATTTACAAATATATAAGTATGTTTATCAGTTGTCTAGTACCCATAACACAAGCTCTGCTTAGCTTGGGACTAGATGGCGTTGTGTGATAGTTGTGGAATATTATTACTATTATTATTAGATATTTTTTTCTGTACGTGCGGCCTATATTTTACTAAGACAGACAATATTATTTCTATACCTATAATATCTTTTGTAATGTTTCCGTTTTTACAGTGTTATGCTATACGTACTGGAGTTTTTTTTAATATTAAAATTTCCTTTAAATGTAAAATACTTGTTGCGAGCGATTATAAATATACTTGGAAACTGGCTAGGAAGACATTTTGTCAACACTTTAAGCTAGACTCATTCGTCCTGACATTTGATTAAAATGATCATCAGATCATAATCATGTTGTTTTTAACAGACTGTTTTAGACCCTCAAGCGTTTTTGCTAATTCACAACAGTCAATGCAATCCATGAGGCGGAGTTGGGGCGAGTCTAACTATACTCTCTTTTAGGTGGTAAATCATTAAATGAGTCCTGCCACCCAGGGCAGGGAAGGAGGGACTGTCAGACTTGTACTGACTAAAATCCACGGTGTCCTTTAATAGCCCTTTACGTTCTGGAGTCACGGTAAATCGTGAGTCCCGCCATCAAGTCTAGCTTTACTTGAGGTAAGTTAACAACCATGCAATCTCGAGGTTTAAAAGAATTTTTTTTTTTTTACAACAATGATAACATTAAAAAAACAAATATTTTGTTCTGCTTCTATTCAAACACCGTATCAGCTGTTACATGCTACCCACATCTCATACACATCACATCTAATATTCCCAACTTATCCCATATCAAACGAAGCCGCGCGACAGCCCTATGCAACATGTTTACATCCTACGATCGTGATGGATAGCTCCGACGGCCTACCGATCTGACAAGGATGTAGAGAAGATGATTGGAGTGAGTGTAATTCTGGTTAATTTAATTTTGTCCATTGATTATTGTTTTGAAGGTTTTCATCTTCAGTGGAATAATCTGCCGTAGTCATTTCTTGATTAAAACAACCTGAGGAAATATATTTTTTCCTACTCCTTGATTAATCTTGAAATTTTTTGCTGTTAGCATATTTTGATGCAGGTTAACATGAGTGAACAGAAACAAAGTGTGTACTTAGCCGATAAAATATCTGGAAAGAAATCGAAAAGGCGTGAAGCATTTTGACAGCTGTCTCACAATTTAGAACCCATTAATATTAGTAGTCATTTTTACCCGTGGTGCTATTGGCCTTGTTTTGTTCTGTCTCCTGCTTGCACGGAGGGAAGTAGAAACATATTTTTCCTACTCCACCACTATTCTTTTCTGATTAATTTCGTTGCAGGACCCAAGACAGGTAAATTCATTCTCCGGGACACGTCGAGCTTCATTGTATCGGCGCTTTTCTGGTGGTTGCCACTGTTGATTCTGGCTTTCAGGAGTTGCAGTGGTTTGCGAAAAGTGTGGTGGGTTTGTCCCAAAAAAAAAAAAACATTGGGATCTTTATGTCAACATGTTCGATTACCATTAGGCGAAATAATGGTTAAACGTCGATGTTTATTAGACTTTTAGCTAGTACGAGTTTGGCAGTTCCTTAATCTGCTCCACTCAGGGCCACCTAAAACTATACAGGGTGGAATTTTGTCATGCCACCTGGAGGGAAAGTACTCTTAATACTGCAGATAGAAAATTTTACTCAAAGGAAATATTCCTTTATTTTTGAATAGAAAGCAAACTGCATTCAAAGATTTTCGAAAATTCTCTTCTCCCACACCCGGGAATCAAACCGGCTAAAATCTGAAAAAAATATTCCCTGTAGTTTTATTGCATCTTAAATCTCTATGTTTTTACAAAAAACTGTTGATTGTGAATATTTAATTTGTAGTTAAATATTATCAACAGAGGTTGAATTTAAGTGTGTATTGTGAATTCTTTTGCCTTTATTTGTCCCGATTTATTGGGAGTGGGTGCAGCATGTCATCTTCTAACCATGTCATGCTTCACAAAGTCCATCAAGCAAGCAAATTAACAATAAAATAATCAGATTTATTAATCTTTTGTTTTTTTTTATCAGAAAAGGTAACTTTTTACCTCCACAACGATACCCATGGCCCCCAGAGACATACCAATTTTTTTCCATTAAAAAAAAACCTTAAACATACACAAATAAAGAACAAAACATTAATCTAGTAAACATACGCATTCTATCTTCAAGTTTCTTCGAAAATGGGCTTCTTAGAGTTAACAGAACGAGTGTCGTTACAGTTGTCTAGCTAAAAAGGAATTATTGCGAGAATCTAACGGGAATGAGGACAAAGTGCGGCATTGTAGGTACTTTGGGTGAAGCTGGATAAAAATGGGAAAGACTATGGCCTGGAATGGGCTGTCTGTGGGAAAGTGCTTGTGGTGGTTTGTGATATGGTGAAGAATGGGGTCTGTGAGACACTGTTTGTGTGAATACGAAGATTTTATTTAGGTCAGTTTGTTGACGCAGTGTAGTAGTAGTTAAGTACCGTTAATCATTGATTTTAATAATTTTATATCCGCCATAATTTATATATATATTTTTTTTAATCGTTGTCACTCTTCTATGTCCTGGGCGCGACAAATATTGAAACTCACATACACGAAAAAGCAGACCCGGAACAACTACTTATAGATCATTCAAATATTTGTTCCGTGCGGGGATCGATCCCGCGACACGCTGCGCAATCGCTCAAACCATCATTACGAATTAAAAAAACGAAACCGAATACAAAAGAAATAAAATAAGTGCATCAAAAGTTCTTGGTTGTTTTATTTAATAGTTTTATCTTAAATGGTTTTTGTGAAACCTTTTTTTATAAAGATAGTTTTCAAGGTACGAAAAATTGAGCTGCGAGCAGAATTCGAACCTGCGAACCATGAACGTTGTTTACACGTTGCGCCATCTATTAATTTAATTAATGGCGCAACGTGTAAACAACCTTTCATAAAAACAAGCGAACGAGAAATTTAGTTACGAGTGTAAGTGGTTGCGATGGCCTAATTAGTTAAGGCGTCTGGAGTACCTATCCAGAAGACGCAGGTTCGAATTCTGCTCGCAGCTCAATTTTTCTTTCCTTGAAAAATATCTTTGCGAAGACGCGAAGAGGGCGTTATTGCGTATAATTTTTTTTTAACCTTTTTTATGTGTAGCTCCGCGCTAGAAATTTTAAGCTGGATCATAGGTCAATTGACAAGCTATTCAAACTTGCATACACAAACAACAAGATTCGGAACAAATACTTCTCCCGAAAATATTTGTTCTGTATGGGAACCAAACCCGTGACTACAAGTTCATCCACTGCTGAGATGATGAACATAATTATGATAAATTCCTGGTGTGGGGTAAAATGTAAAAATAATTTGTAAGAAAAACAGAACATAAACAGGATAATTTATTAAACCCTTTGTGATGTGACAAAGAAATCTACTAAAGAAACAAACGACGAGATAGATCAGTTCTCCACCGAGTTAACTGAAACCTAATATATTTAACTGTATCAGATAAATGGAGGGGCTTTTAAAGTAATTAAGTCGCAGTGGCGCCATCTATACAACGATTTGTCTTACTATTGTTTGGACAGAGTTTATTAGTTTCTAAGTTTGATAAAGTTTTAACAAAGGTTTATGTTTTTTTTTTTTAATTTGAAGTAGGTTCGCGTTTGACTACCTATCTCGCCTAGAATGATGTGATCGAGAATTAAATACGGTTATGTAGAAGCAGTAGATTCACTTTTGACTCAAAAACTACAAGGTTGTAGAATGTAGTTATCAAGAAACAAAGAAAAGACTGTGCACATCACAGTTTATTTTTATCATGGTAAAATTATCAAATGAGCCAGAGCCAAGAGCGGGAGGGACTGCTAGACTCGTACTGACTGAAATCCACGGTGTCCTTCAATAGCCTAGACATAAAAGTATTATCGAAACTTTTTGTACGTATGACTGGGATGACCAACTAGTACCGAAGGCTCATTGTCGTACGCAGTCGTACGTCTTATAGTCCGATGACGGAAAGGGCCAGGCGGAATCAAATTGTGCAGTTCGATAGCACACGCACCAAAATATTTTTATCAATTTGACTGGCCTGTTGGTCTAGTGGTTAGTGACCCTGACTGCTATGCCGGAGGTCGTGGGTTCGATTCCCACCCAGGACAAATGTTTGTGTGATGAGCATGATCATTTGTTCTGTGTCTGGGTGTTATTTATCTATAATATGTATGTATTTAGAAATATATAAGTATGTTTATCAGTTGTCTAGTACCCATAACACAAGCTCTGCTTAGCTTGGGACTAGATGGCGTTGTGAAATATTATTATTACTATCAACTGGGTAAATTGAGGGCACCAAAGTTGTAGATCTCTTTAAAGGATCAATTTTTATCAATTTTAGCATTTGTTGAGGGATATGGTAGTCTTATGACTAGATGTATTAGCCCAGTAGAGGAATGATGTTATGTTTTTTCAGTTGAAATTTGCGTTCTCGGACCGCAATGACCCTTTTAAGGCAGTCCCGGCAACAGTTAAGTATGTCTCATGTACATTCGGTAAAACAAATGCCATGTGTTAATTGCACAAGTGACAAATAAAAACTATTTCAAAATGAACGTCTATAACTTTAATATTTTTAAAACGTGTTTATTAATTTTCGTAAATGATATGTAAAAAAATACCCTGCATATTTATCATGTAATTAATAGGAGTATATTTAGGAATACTGATGCCTACACATAATGTATAGAACTGAATGTCGGGTGTGGCAAACGACGCATGAACGTAGGATTAATGCTGTGGAAATGCGTTCCTAGCGAAACATGTTGTGTGACGTAATTTTGAAAGATAAATTGACGAATGACGTTTTACGAGAACGTTGCGGGTGAAAAGTGGACGCTCTACGTCCACTTTTAATCCATTTAAAAGAGTACGCTAAAAAATGCACATTCAATTTTCGTAAAGGTGACTTTGAGATTTTCTAGTAAATAAAAATTGTAACGATTACGTTGTGTCTTATTTTATACTTATTTACTTCAAAAAACCTGTAAAGATTCGTATGATTCCTTGTCTCTAGGAACAAAAATACGGCATAATATTAGATTATTCATTTATTTTATAGTAGAAGATAAGGTTTTATTACTTCTGCGAAAAAAGTGAACGTACATTTATTTTACTCTAGTAGTAATATTATTATTCTGAGAAAACCATGATTTGTTATCATAAAAAAAAGGATAAAATTTACCCAAAGTGTTAACTAGTCAATTCCATCAGATTTTCAGCAAGTAGTTGCTATGTTGACTTACCTGTAACAAAAAGAAAATAAATTATTAATAAATAAAATTCATTGCATTAAAACATTTATTTAAAATTAACGTTGGACCATTATCTTTTTTTTTTCGATGTAAAATCATCAAATAAGTCCTCCCTCCCAGGGCAGGGTGGGAGGACAAAAATTCACGGTGTCCTTCAATAGCCCTTTACTTTCCGGGGTCACGGTAATTCGATAAGTCCTGCGACTTTTACCATTATCTTAGGAAAATAATACAGTCCAAAACTACAGTGGAGAATTTCGCCAATTATTGGGATAACACAGGGCTAATTAACACATAGAGCACGATATCGGGTGTAAACACCTTGTATACAACTTTCTTACAGTGTGGTTAAGAAAAGTATAGACTAATAGACTTCCTTGTCGTCCAGAAGGCATAACTTTAACTTAGGTTCGGTGTAGGAAAGAGATGAATATACATTAAAGAAAAAGGATTTGAGTTTCTTAAATGTTACAGGGTCTATATGCCTTGTACCGCTACAAATTCAAATTCAATCATTCAGACATGAGTCCATAGTGTTAGTAGGTATTAACAAAGTAACTTGATGATAATTAGTATAAGTAATATAATTATAGATTGTGAAACAGATTGTGACAGGCCTGTTGGTCTAGTGGTTAGTGACCCTGATTGCTATGCCGGGGGTCGTGGGTTCGATTCCCACCCAGGACAAATGTTTGTGTGATGAGTATGATCATTGTTCTGTGTCTGGGTGTTATTTGTCTATAATATGTATGTATTTAGAAATATATAAGTATGTTTATCTGTTGTCTAGTACTCATAACCCAAGCTCTGCTTAGCTTGGGACTAGATGGCGTTGTGTGATAGTTGTGAAAATATTATTATTATTAGATTAAAATAAAAAGGAATGTTATTACCAGGTGTATAGGCCTTGTACCGCAGGAATGGAAAGTATAGAAAAATCACTGCCACATCGAACGTGACTTCACTAGACCACAATATTCTAAAGCAAATAAGTTTTTTCAAACTGGCCGAAAACGTTCTTAATTTTTTTTTGACATGACTCTATTCCCTATTTGTACAAAAACAGAATCCTTCTTCAGTCATTTAGACTGGCCTGTTAGTCTAGTGATTAGTGACCCTGACTGCCATATGTCGGGGGTCGTGGGTTCGATTCCCACCCAGGATAAATGTTTGTGTGATGAGCATGATCATTTTTTCTGTGTCTGCGTGTTAAATGAAAACTGAATTTGTCTATAATATGTATGTATTTAGAACTATGTCACAATCTTCTAAAGCAAATAAGTTTTATGGAAACTGACCGAAAACTGTCTAAAAAAATATTTTTTGACAGGTTTCTATTCCCAATTGTACAAACAAACAGAAAAAACCCATAACATCTCTACAAACAAAAACACTCGTACTAGTGAAGTGGCATGTCATCGTACAATATCGATGTTATCAATCATTCGTATTCTCAGAGCGATTGTTTCGTATCGTTGCAAATCGATTCGGATGCGAGCACGTTCTGGCCACAGAATATTGAATAAATTATTCACAGAAGACTGACTTCATAGATCTAGTCAAAATGGATGCATCGAAAACGAAATCTTTTAACAAAATAAAATAATAATATGCAGTTTTATATCTAATGATTAGATCTTTTTGTATTGTCTAATAAATGTGTAAAAGAAAATTAAACCTTACTTGATAAATTATCATCATCTGCCTAGCCTTTTCCCAACTATATTGGGGTCGCCTTCTAGTCGAACCAGATTCAGCTGGATGTCAGTATTTTACATGGAGCGACTGCCTGTCGGACCTCCACAACCCAATAACTGGGTAATACGATGCCCCATGGTAAGACTGGTTGTCAGACTTTAGAGCTTCTGACTAACAGTAACGACTGTCAAAGATCTACAAATGACAGACGGGACCAACGGCTTTACGTGCTTTCCGAGGCACGGAGGAAACTCGCTATGAAATAAATAATAATATAATAATAAAACAAACTAAATACTAACGTATTAAAACTACAAATAAACACTGTTAAAAACTTAACCTTACTTTGATTCAGTCCTTCAGTCATTTCACCTCTGACTTTTCATAAATGTGAAAATTAAAATTATCCGACACATAATTTTATTGTTTTTATAAGTTAGAGAGTTGTTCCTGTTGGAGTTAAAATATCTGTGAAAAAATTATAAAGATTCTAAGGGGAAAAATAATCTTAATATATAGAAATCTCGTGTCACAATGTTTGTCCTCAATGGACTCCTAAACCACTTAACCGATTATAATAAAATTCGCACACCATGTGCAGTTCGATCCAACTTGAGAGATAGGATAGTTTAAATCTCAAATTTTAGACCGAGTCGTCCACCCGTGCGAAGTTGGGATGGGCCGCTAGTAGATTTATATAAAACAAAAGAATATTATTCACGATCTGGTCTAGAATGAGTCATGTTGAAACATTATTCGATTAAAAATTCGCTTCGTGAATCACGTGAAGTTAAAAGTAAATAATTCCAATCCTTAAGTCAATTCTCAAGTCTTTGCCTTAGTTGTTCGCGGGACTTATACCATCACCGTGACCCCGGAACATAAAGGGCTATTGAAGGACACCGTGGATTTTAGTCACTACAAGTCTGACAGTCCCTCTCGCCCTGCCCGGGGTAGGAGGACTCATTTGATGATTTTACCGCGATAAAAAAAAAGTCTTTGCCTTAGTTGTTACTTATTATGTGGTGAACCTTCTGTGCGCTATCTACTCAATGTCGTACTTGTCTGAATTATTCCGACATGCTAATGATCGGGAATATTTTGTGGCTACTCGATCGTATCGCTGACTTACAGTTTTTTTTGACGTGTGCGTTATACAGGGTGTGTGATGTTTTGTGACGGGAATAGGTTTGTAGTGTTTTGGAAGAAATTGTTAATGATGAACCTTTTAAATTTGAGAAAAGTACAACTTTTTGCTAAAAAGGTCTCCACTCTTCCTTTAGTGCGGCTTTCTTCGGCCAATCGCTTATGAATGCGTCTACATCGTCACGCCAGCGTTTTCTAGGCCTCCCTCAGCAACGATGCCCATCCGGCACCCACTGCCTAACGACCAGCGATCCCTATGCATTCTATACAAATGGCCCGCCCAATCCCACTTCAACCTGGCAGTCTGAGTGCCCACGTCAGTAATTCCAGTTTTTTTTCTTATTTTACTCCTTTTTTTCCATTGTCTGACAATCTTAACCATTCCCCTAGACCCTGGCGACTCCATAATCGTGTAAGCGAGTGTAATATGTCTGGGTTTCACAAAAATGGGCTAGTTTGTATTCTGGTCGCGTCGGGCGAGCTCAGTGCTGCTCTCTCGGGAGACTGGACTGTACTAATGTTATGTGTGCCTCGTTTAGATCGACGGTGAGGGAAGTACAGTAAAAGTTACTGAAATACTGAAAAATAATATCATTGTGAGGCAAACAGCATGTCCTAGAACCAAATATTCTTTTGACTAATAGTGTTATGGAGAGCAACAACACTTAATCCGACCAGGGACTGGAACCCACGACCACACGATATTCAATTGTCAATTTGTAGCTTGCCGATGGTAAGGAGTGATGTGTTCAAAGGTTAAACACACTTGCCTACCAGGAACCTTTACTTAATAGTACACACGGCTACACATCAAGCTATGAAAAACCAGTATTAGCTGACCGTTTACTGCGTGGAAAAATCGTACGAAACGAGACCAAGAAAAACTGGTTTTGTTTACCATGTAGCTGTGTGTACTTATCAGGAACCAAAAATACTCTGGCACTCTTACAAATAATTTTGAAAGTATGGGTGAGATGACCACCGTGTACCGATTGCGCATTACCGTACGTCTTGTAGACCGATAAAGGAAAGGGTTAAGCGTAATCAAATAAACTATTGAACACTGAAAAGAAAACTATAACAGAATAAATCGTTCAGAAACCACGCTGGAGAACCAATAATCTACCTATCGCTACCTATCGCTATATTAACCAGATGTTTGCTTTAGAATTTGTAAGAGTGATTGAATTCTCCCTCTTATAAATTCTGAAAAGCAGCTAGTATTTCGTTCACGTTATCTTTTGTTCGGCAAGCCACGCTGCTGTTCCAATACACTAGCGTCTTGTAAATACGATTATTCTTTTTCTAATACTACTACTATTATATACAAACTACATATATTCAAAAGGTAAAAACATTACAAAGGCCTAAGGGAGCAGTACCCAAAAGGCTGGCAGCAAATTGGAAAAAATCGACAAGCATTTTATTTTTTGTACTTCTCTTAGGATCTTTCGTAAAGCAACAAAAGCTAAGACAACAGTTTTTAGATTTTTCTGTTATGATTTATGTTAAATTGCTTGAAGTCGCTAGTTCTAGCAATACTTATCATTATTTGGTGTTTCTCGGCAGTTTCAGAAATTAATACTAGATTTAAAAAATCTAAAAACCCACGTTTTTAAATGTCGTAAAAATAAAAAAATAACCCTACGGGGCTGAAAGAGGCACCTCTCAAAACGTGGGGGCGATATGGGATATATTTACATGACGTGTATAGATTGTGGGTGTAACTTGCAAAGATACGTAACAAACAAACAAATAAACAAACAAGAAAAGTGAGTTTATAAAAACGTGGGAAAATTGATGAAAATTACGAATCTTCGAACTTGTATAACTTGACCAAGAGCAATCTTACAACTTTTGTGCCATAGTAACTATTGCTCCAAATGACTAGTACTATCCATGCGTACCTTTTTTTTTCGCTGGTTACGGCACTTTCAGAAAAGGCCCAAAAAAAAATGATCTCCTTTATTTAGACTCTATTGATTTTTCGAAGGATAAATTCGAGCGGTTTCTGTATTTAAGTGGTGTTTTTTTACATAGTAGAATTTGGGCCATTTTTTTATCTCTTGCTTACGTAACGAAAATAAAAATTGATTCTAAATAAATCTATGCATACAAAGTCGCGAGGAAAACCTAGTATCACATGAGACTGAAAAATAAACATCAATGTTGAACCGTTGATCCAAAAACGATATTCTCAGTAATTCCCCAAGTCTGCAACCCTGGTCGCGGGACTTATTTCATTACCGTGACCGCGGAACTTAAAGGGCTATTGAGGGACACCGTGGATTTTAGTCAGGACAAGTCTGACAGTCCCTCCTGTCCTGCCCTGGGTAGTATTCATTTGATGATTTTACCACGTATAAAAATAAAATAGTCTGCGATCCTTTTCCCTAAACTAATTCTCATTCAACAAACATGCGCTTAACGATTCTACCTCTATACAGAGTGATCTAGAACTCTTACAACATAGAGCTTTAATCAGCTGTAATATTAAATATCTCATTTGTATTCTAGTGGCGGGGTAGAGTTTAGCAAAGTTTAGCTCTACTAAGCTAATTTTGTTAACAATTAGGAACAGAGCCAGCCTAGTGAAATTACTTGGTTAATGCTTTACATAAGCGATTGCTTTTACTAGGGTTAGGTAATTTAAATTTTAAGTTATTTTATAAACATATTCTACAACTATCAAACAACGCCATCTAGTCCCAAGCAAAGCAGGGCTTGTGTTATGGGTACTGGACAACTGATGAACATACTTATATATTTCTAAATACATACATATTATAGATAAATTACACTCAGAACAAATGATCGTGCGCATCACAAAAATATTTGTCCTGGGTAAGAATCGAACACACGAACACGACCTCCGGCATAGCAGTCAGGGTCACTTACCGCTAGACCAACAGGCCTGCCGGTTTTGATTTGATGTTGTATTTTTACGCTTATTTTTGAAAGTTAATTTTCTAGTCAATAATAAGGATATGAAAAAAAAACTATAAGACTAATTTTGATATGGGTATTGAACTCACAACCCCCACACCCTGCATCCACTGAACAGCCCTTTGAGGAATAATAATAAGACTTTTTTTTTAATTAGCCATATTTGTCCCACAACTAGGCAAAGGTCTTTGACGACACAATAGGTGCAGTAGCTAAGCAATTGGACTGTTGTACTGCGTGTCGCTGGTTCGATTCTCGCACGGAGCAATTATTTGTATGGGTGTTTGTGTATGTGAGTTTCAATATTTGTAAACGCACCCACGATACAAAAAAAAAATCCTAGTGTGAGGCAATAAAAAAAGACCATCTAAGTTACTTTTCTAAACACGAAAGGGTCGCACTTAAATAAAACTTAATAAACACAAAATCCCTACTTTAAGAATTCACCTGATTTACCTTTCAAAAAGCCTTATTTTCTCAATAGGACCTCGTTTTGCAGAGATTTCCTTTCGTTGGTCTATTTCACTTTTGTTAAGTCGAAGTACCCAATTCGTCAAATTCTGCAATAATGCTCGTATTCTGGGAGCGCGTCGATCGCTGGACTCGACTTTACTTGAATTGTAAGCGATGCTGCGTTTAGTAAGGCGAGTGGTGGGAACAAGTATTTTTTTAACTCCTTTTAGATCACGAGAAATTAATTTTTTGGTGCAAAGGCAACTTGATCTTTGAAATCCTTTTTTTTTATCGTGGTAAAATCATCAAATGAGTCTTCCCACCCCGGGCAGGGTGAGAGAGACTGTCGGACTTGTACTGACAAAATCCACGGTGTCCTTTAATAGCTCTTTATGTTCCGGGGTCACGGTGATGGTATAAGTCCCGCGACCATCTTTGAAAACCTTAGTGTTATTTTAATGTTTTGTTTTCCAATTAAAAAAAAAAAAACATTGCCCCACACTAGGTATTTCTCCTGTGTCGTGGGTGCGTTTTCAAACATACAAACTCACATACACAAACACCCAGACCCGGAACAACCACTTGTAGGTCATACAAATATTTGTTCTGCGCGGGAATTGAACCCGCGACACGCTGCACAGCAGTCCAATCGCTCAGCCATTGCGCTAAACGTGCCGTCAAAGTTTTTCTTAGTTTCGATGTGTGAATTAATGTATGTTCTTTACTCAATCACGTCAGAATAGCTGAATCGATCTGAATGAAATCTGCGTACATAGATAGACTGATGTCTGAAACAACACATAGGATACATTTCAATTCGATATTACGGGCTTGTGATGTAATACCGCAACAGCTAAGTATGCTCTCATTTTTTGCATGTTACTAAATATAAAATGTCTTTTTTAAAATAAGTATTTATTAAACAAGTTTGAACTACGTCATACAATTCACTTTAACGGCGCCCCTCTACAGAGGACCAAAGCCTGCCGGGGTCGCGGGACTAACGAATTACGGTGACCCTAGAACGTAAAGTGCCATTGAAGAACACCGTGGATTTTAGTCAGTACAAGTTTGACAGTCCCTGGACTCATTTGAAAATAATAAAGGCTTGAAATTCACTTAAGCCCAAAACAGACTCACGGCGAGAAACCCTAAAAATCCCGAGAAGCAATGTGAAAGGTTTCTAATTTTTTATGCCGTGAATTCTGGCCGTGAGTCTTTAGCCTACATCAGCAAAATATCCAATAAAGAAATTCTGAAAACTAAGGCACCTTACCGGACTATTCATAAAGCTAAAATCTCATTAAAACTACCAACAAAATATCAAATCCAACACGAAAATACGTTAGTACCAAAATACTCCCAACATTAATTTGGCTAAGTAGTCTCATATGCTATTAGTACAAGATTCGGGCGAGCTGACTGGCTCACAAATAATTAAGACAAGTTGCTAGTGGATAATTATAATTAGTATAATACTGCGTTTCAGGGCTTTCACAGATTGGCGAGTATTTTCGGCGAGTATAAAGTCAAAATCAAAGCATGTATTTCAAGTAGGCCAGTTACAGGCACTTTTAAACTATCATAGACAAATAAAAATGTAATTATAAACTCTAAAAAGTTATGCTGCTACAGTCCCAGTCACAAGAGAAAAAAACTGTGAAACCGTAGATGCCCATTCCAAGAATTAGATCTCTATGGAGAAGAACAGGCAAGAAATTCCATGGACACTCTTTTTAACCCCCGACGGAAAAAGGGGTGTTATAAGTTTGACGTGTCTGTCTGTCTGTCTGTCTGTGGCATCATAGAGCCCGAACGGATGAAGCGATTTCAATTTAGCTTTTTTTGTATGAAAGGTGACTTACCTGCGAGTGTTCTTAGACATGTTTGATGAAAATCGGTTGAGCCGTTTAGAAGTTGTGGGGGTGAAAGTGGGGAAAGGTAACCGAGGGTCTGCAAATATACTCGAGTTGGGTATCAAATGAAAGCGTACTAAAAGGGAATATTGATGACTTAATCGGGAGTACTCTTAGCAACATAAAATGATATAAGTATGTACCTATAAAAAGTATAAAATAAAAATAAATTTAAAATTTAAAACACCCCCGTCACAAAAACCAAGTTCCTTTTAAAAAGTAAAAAATAATAAAAATACGTCGCGTTGGGAGATTGCAAAAAAACAGGAGATGATAAATATTTAGGAGCAGTCCCCCACCGCGACGTATTTTTTTTTTTTACTTTTTAAAAGGAACTTGGTTTTTGTGTCGGGGGTATTTTAAATTTATTTTTATTACATATAAGTTTTTCTTTTATAAGTTACTTACATAACTATTAGCTACACTCAAGGCATACGAAAAAATGAGTCGATGGAGCATATGGTAGAGAACTGCGACTCTTGCACAGAAGACAGTCGTATCCTTTCGGAGGAGGTTGACGCCATGCCGTGTGGTGAAGGAGAATGGGTCAGCAGACACCTCCTTCTACAAAGCAGTGATTCTAATGAAGGAGGAGGCGGTAGTCGTGAGGAAGAGGACATCCACATCACAACTCAGCCACTACGGAAGATGCCCAGTGATTTCTGGCCACCATAGGAGCGGGCTTGAGGGCAGCGAATAATGGGTACCTTGCCGCCTGATCAAGGATTGCGTCGTGTTCCATAGCCACGCGCCTAAAAACCACCTTGTACCTTTAGGCTTTAATCCCGAGGTCTAGGTAAAGTTTGAAGAATGCTCCCATTCCGGCGAGCATTTAGTCGTGACCTACCAGACCAAGAATTTCTTGTGAAGTCTAAGGTAATCTGAAGGTTATCTTAGTCTAGGGGTATACTAAGAAATGGTGCAATGTTATGATTTTCCATTAGGCCAATAATAATCTTTTAACGTCATACCACAAAAACTTTTAAACGTCTGTTAAACACATGTCTTTTTTTAGGCAACTGTTCAACAGTTGTTAAAGTTTTTGTAGTAAGGCTGTTTATGTTTATTAATGTATGTAAATTAATGTAATAATAACAATAATATTCCACAACTATCACACAACGCCATCTAGTCCCAAGCTAAGCAGAGCTTGTGTTATGGGTACTAGACAACTGATAAACATACTTATATATTTCTAAATACATACATATTATAGATAAATTACACCCAGACACAGAACAAATGATCGTGCTCATCACACAAACATTTGTCCTGGGTGGGAATCGAACCCACGACCTCCGGCAGAGCAGTCAGGATCACTAACCACTAGACCAACAGGCCAGTCAATATGAAAAGGTACTAAATGTTTTCGTTTTTACGTAGTATGTGTGTGTAATTTAACTCATGTCTCGTACATAATCTAGATGAGTTTGCAAGATATTATTGCATTAGAACTTTAAATGCTTGCGACTTTACTTGAAATTAGTTATTATTAAAGAAGTTTGAATTTGAGTAATATCGTTAAGTTTGCCATTTATGATGAAACTAATTGAGGTTAACGTTAAAATTCTAAAAGGTATGCAGCCATTTGTGGTGTTTATTACAACTCTTTGAAGGAAGGTGATTATTCGCTTCAAGTATTTCTGGAACTTTTTTCTTTTTTTTTCTTTATATGATATATGTCATGTCAGTTTTTTTTAATTAAATGAAGGCACAGTTAATGCAGTGGCTGAACGCGGATACGAAATACATAGATTTTTCTTTTTTTTTTTTTTACTTGGTAAAATCATCAGATGTGTCCTCCCACCCCGGGCAGGGCGGGAGGGACTGTCAGACTTGTACTGACTAAAATCCACGGTGTCCTTCAATAGCCCTTTATGTTCCGGGGTCACGGTAATAGAAATAAGTCCCGCGACCCCGGTAGGCTTTGGCCCTCTGAGAAGGGGCCCCGTCATTTTGCTGACAGCTCTTTGAGGCGCGCGTGGAACACGACGCGCCGTCGACCCGGGGTATGCAGTGGCTGGGGCGCATTCGAAATGCATAGAATTTTTTGTTTATGGCCTAAAAAGGACATGTGTGATAAGTGAATCTGAATATTTGGGGAAGCGTTGGACGACGAAATTAATTCTAAACAATGCTTGATTGAAAAGAATTTCAATAAAATATTATGAATATACTTAAGAATGCATTATCTACGATCCAAACACAAACATTATTATAAACAGGCGGACAGTAATTACCTAACGCCTAATTTTGGTTACGACAGTCCACCAGTACGCCTTACTACTATTAAAATAGGAAAGTTTATGAATGTTTGATACCTACCAATATTTCACATAAAAACTTTTTGACAGTTCTCATGAAATTCAACATACAAATTGATTATATCACGGATTCACACATAGGGTAATTTTTTTCTCGGTATCTCTTGGGACAATTTCTCGATTCAGAACTATCCAATAATTTTTTATCGTGGAAAATCATCAAATGAGTCCTTTCACCCAGGGCAGGGCGGGAGGGACTGACGGACTCGTACTGACTAAAATCCACGATGTCCTTCAACAGCCCTTTATGTTCCGGGGTCACGGTGATGGTATAAGTCCCGCAACCCCGGTAGGCTTCTCGGTATCTCTTGGGACAATATTTCTCGATTCAAAACTATCCACTAAGTTAAAAATATAAACAGTCCAGCTACTCTCCCACTGCACTATCCAATTTAAACACTCCTCAACCAGGTACTCGATTTGTAAAGAGTAGAAACGTGCTGCCCATTCACCGGTCTTCGCCCCATGTGCTGTACAACTGATAATAGTCTTTATATACCTCTATCGTTACCTCCCACGATTCTTTATAAAACCTTAGTTTCTTTGTGGAGCTAGGTCTTGATTTTAAAGTTTAATTTTGTGTGAATGTAAATCGGAGGTTTATGACAGTTCCATAACGATGGGATTGTTGTTGAATAAGCTTGTTTGGGTCTACAGATATAGAGTATTTTTTATCATGATAAAATCGTCAAATCAAGCTCTGCTTAGCATGGGACTAGATGGCGTTGTGTTCAGAACAGAATATTAATCTTTACTGGGCGGTATGGGAGGGACTGTCAGACTTGTACTGAGTAAAATGCACTGAGATCCATTAATAGCCCTTACTTTCCAAAGTCAGAGTTACGTGATGAGACAGTGCCGTGACCCCGGCAGGATTCGGACCTGTAAGGGGGACCCCGCCAGATTACAGACAGCTCATTAAGGCGCGCGTGAATCAAATCAAATAAAATCGTTTATTTCAACTAGGCCAATTAAAGGCGCTTGTGTCAAAAGACATAAAATAAAACTAGTACAAAAATAGTTATGCTGCTACAGTCCCAGTTACAAGACAATGGAACACGACGCGCCGTCGACACGGGCATGGTCTATGGTCGGGCGGCGAGTTGCCCGGCGTCCACCACCGCGGGTGGGGCGGAGGGGGGACCTTGTCCTCTCTCTCACGCGGCCCGCCTCCTCCTTCGCGAGCATGACTGCTTCGCAGAAGGAGGCGACCGCTTCCCACTCCGTCTCGCCCCGCAGCATGGCCGCGACCAGTGCTGGGCGCGAGAGGTCTCCGAACTATTCTTTCCCTTGAAATTATTGTTAAAATTCCATTTTACGTCACAAAAACTGTAAATTCATGAGGAGGCCTCTGGGTGTTTGTTTATATGAATTCCTGTGTTTGTAAACACACTCACGGTACAGGAGAAATTAATAGTGTTTGCAACGCGCATTACGAATGACATAATATGCAACGTACAAAAAACAGATAGATGTTCATAAAATTGCCTATCGCTTTTAGACAGACAGTTTGTACATGTAACCATTTTACAAATATTAGAAGAATTAGTTACTAATGACATTGCTGGAAATTCACGAAGTAAATAACTTTTACAAGACTTTCTTAATGTTACCGTTTTAGGCCCAGAGCTCAGAGGTCTAAGTTTAGAAGTATCATGATCCTTATACAACACCAAAATAGAATACGAGCAGAAATAGCGTTCCCAAGCGAACTATTTACCAAGTAGCGTTACTACTTACTAAATATAATAGTCCGACCGTCATCCCTTTTCGCCCCTTGGGGAATAAAGTCGTGACCTGTATGACGACACAGTTTTCCCCTACTTTACTTTCTTGTAACTTAATAAGCCAGTGACACTTCTATATAATTCTTTCATTTCGTTTTTCTAAAATTTCTTGTGTGTTCTGTGGCGTAATTATTACGTGGACGTTTTAAGCTATTGCATAATTTTTAGCGCGGCGACTGAATCAAGAAATTGCGTAACGAAATTAAACGTAACTCCCCGCATCGTCTTACGTCGTTTCAGTTCAGCAGACTTCAGCACGGTATTTGGTTATCTTGACGATTCACTAAATTGCCGTGGCTGACCATAGTCTAAAAAAATGCATTAGCTGTTGATAAAAAATGCTATGCAATAGCTTTACTGCGGCAGTTCCCAAGTTTTTTTTTTAATGCGGTATCTTCGTCCAATGAGCTAACGTTAACGGCTAGTACAACTTGCCGCTTAGTGAGGTGACTTAGTGCGGGGCGGTGGGCAGTAAGAACAAATGTATTGAAATGTTTGAAACACGCCACCAGTGGCAAATACTCGTACTTCCAAGTAATTAATGTCTTAGATAAGGTTCATATCTGACGGAAAATACGTCGAGCGTTTCATCGAATGTTCTTTGACGCACTAACGTACTATCATCGATTGAGAGTGAACGGTCAATTGTTTTTAAATACATTTGTCTGCTCTGGCGTTCCGCGACCGATAATACGCGACGCATTTTCCGTCAGATTCTGATATGAACCGTCCCTTATTTGATCCACCCATTGCACCGCTCAACGCTAAGACTAAAATCGAGCATGGGCTGTTATAAAGGAACTCCATTAATAAGAATAAAATTAATTCGTCTCCCTTTAAAATCCACACAATCTCCCAAAAAAACTTACTGAATTAATTAATCTTCACATACCCTCTACTCGCCAAAAAGAAAATAATCACCAAATTACATGTCAACCCATTTCTTCTGCAGTTAAAACTTCTAAAATTATTTTAAATTCCATCCTTTCTTGCCTCTAGCTGGACGCGGTCCAAGATAGTAATTTAGCTCGAATAGCTTCAGAAAAGCCAGGTCTTAAAAAGGAAATTATTATTGTTTCCGAGGAACTATCGCTAAATCCTGGAATCCTGGTATATTTGATTTTACTTGGAGAGGATTAGAGTTAGATGCTAGTGAATTCTGGTGGAGTGGTTTAAGGGATTTCGGTTTAAAGAAGAAGGTGGAAAGGTTGTCAGATCGTGAGAGATGTTGCCTAGATTTTTAAAACGTACATTAGGTACATCCTTGTAAAAAGTACCTACAAGTGCGGTACGCCATTGGAGATGGAATCTTACAATTAAACTTAACAAAATTAACAATTTGAATATAAAAGCTACTGAAACATAATAAAAGATTTTTTCTTATGGGAACAAATGGCAGTTATACTGAATCGAACACAAAAAGAATCACACAAATCGGACAAGATGATTCGGAGTAATCGATGTAATTGTCTGCATAGTATGTAGATATGTTTCTAAATATTTTTATTAATTTCTCGAAAAACAGTTGTCCAATTTCGATAAAATTACTAATAATTTAAAGCATACTCTTTCTAACAAAAAATACATTTTGTAATCGGTTGGTAGGTAACGGAGTTATGCGCGAACAAACCTCCTCTTTTTGAAGTGGGTGAATAAGTACTATTAATAAAAAACCAAAAGTATAAAACTAAAATATAATAATCTTAAAACTACTATAAAAATAATAACAAATAACTATTCAAACAGAAATCCTTCCATTCCTTCCCCCGGTTCAAAGATTACAATTTAACGACACAATTTTTGAGACCAACACCGGTCGGACGCCATCTTGAAATCCGGCTAAATCTAGCAATTTTAACCAAGCACCTCTTAAACTGTAGAGTTTAGACGAGTTTCCGAGAAACGTACGGGACACAGACATTAACATAAATAATGATGCTACAGATCTGGATTAGAGACTCGTTTATTCCTTTAATACCAAGTTTGAACTTGTTTAAGGACATTTTTACTTTACCATTGAGTGGGTTAAAGAATGACAGGGTCTTAAATTTTTTTTATTGAGTAGTTTAGATAATAAATCATCAAATGAGTCCTCCCACCCAGGGCAAGACGAGGGGGGTACTGGCAGACTCGTACTGATTAAAATCCACGGTGTCTTTTAACAGCCACTAACGTTCCAGGGTCATGGTTACCTGCTGAGACAGTCCCGCGACCCCGGCAGGCATTGGTCCTCTAAGCCCCCTCAGATTGCTTAAGCGCGCGTGTAACACGACATGCCGTCTCTCCGGATATGGTCCATCATCAGACTGCAAGTCAGCCGTTCGCCGTCCGCATTTCCACGTATTTATTTATGATAGTTCGTGTTTGACCACTATCTCACGTAATGGTGAACAATGATATGGTTGACGGTGTTGCATACAGAAATAAACCATCTTATATCCTTTTTCAAGGTTAAGCTGCGCTTGCCAAGGTTGGTCTGTGGATGGGTGGACATTTTTAACATTATAAGAATTCTCTGAACTTTGAAAAGCAACCTTAAGCCGTTGATTCTGGCTATCATTGGTACATCTTTGACAGTCGTTATAGTTAAATTGGTGACTTGAAAGTATGCCAATCAGTCTTGTTAACAGGTACCTATTTTTTGAATTCGTTCTCTCAGCTATGCGCGTCTGAATCATATTTAAAATCCAAGCTTTGAGTTGACGTTTTTCCGCAACGCTACCAATCTGAACATAGGCGTGCAAAGCCACGACATAGCACGAGACAGAAAATAGATTGAAAACAAAGAATTGGATATTGAGTTTGAGCTTCGAGAGACGCCGTACTTAATTTTTTTAATTTTATCCTGTTTACGGCTCTACACATTACCAATCTACACGAAATAATAACGTAAAATAAATTCCCTGATACAAAATACAAGTTATCACAAATTGCTCATTGCCTATCAGAGAAAAAAAAACACGCGAACCCATAAACAAGAGCCTTACTACTCTGGCCACCCCATAAATCTCACGCCGTTATGATATAGCGTTATTTACCAAACTTTTTTTTCTGGCTTTTTCCTCCGAAGGTCGTTATGCAATTATACGCCTTAAGTTCTTACCGTAATGGTATAAAATGGCTTAAGTAATGAAGATTTAGTACTTTCGTTCCGTAATGGGCAGACTTTCGCGAAAATAGTCCACCTATGTGTTTGGAAATCTTTTGGGAGTTTTAGCCGTTTTTATGTAATGTGTTAGGTAACGCTGTTATTTTGTGTTAGTAAAACTCTTTTTGAATAAACTTGAAACCTTTCGTATTATTTCTGTAAATAGTAATGGCCAGCATATTATAATGTGACACCATAATGATAAATGATATTTATTCAGTAAATTGGTATTTACAAACTCTTTTACGCGTCAAAAAGACACTATTTTTAGACTAGATGGGGCCGGTGTTTCGTACCTGACTACTCTGAGAAGAAACATCCGAAACAAACTCAGAGGTGCCATGATATTACGATAGAAAAAGTCATGACCTCCATAAGCTCTCTTTTGGAAATTATGTTTAGCAAAAAAATGATTTGTTCGAATTAATTTAAGAAATCATAAATCGTCTACAGCCTAAACACAGGCTGCTTGAGTATTTGACCAGTGATCAACTTATACGCATGACTCGAACAGTTAGCCAATGATCAACATATACCTACTGACTGATGTAACAGAACATCAAGCATTCGCCGTTTTTAATTTTGTCGAACAGTGCCGTCAGAACGAGTTTCCAGTATTTGAGACGTAAAGTAAACTGGAACTTTGACAATTTCAAATTGACAATTTTCAAGGAAAGAATTAGTTCCTTCTTCGCACACCAGAGGCTCTGTTCCATTTTTCATACAAGAAACGCTGTAAATACTGGAAAGATGCTGTAAATTAAAGGCTGAAAACTCGTGCTGGGGGTACTGAACAACGAACAGAGACAAATATAAAGCCAAACATCGCTACGAACATTTCCACGATCTTTCTAGCTCGAACGCTCCAGCCGACAGTCGTCAAAAAATTCGTCTTCATGAAGATGTCAGACTTGACAAGTTGACAGTCAGCTCAATAAAAAGCTCCCCAGAACACTGATTTGAATGCTGACCAAAACTTTTCGTTTGTTTGTCTGTAATGTAACATCCCACCAAAAACATTTCATGTAAAATGTTGCCACGACGACCACCTAAGGTTTGCTCTGTGAAAAAGATATCACATCTCATGTAAAGCCAAGCTTCTGAATCTACACGGCCTAACTCTACCGTCCCTAACTTCATAAATTTTACATACCTATCAGTAAAAATGTATGGCTTGGCTGTTACCTACGTTAGGTAGTGCCCTTGCGCTTCCCTTGGCTCGTCTTGGCGAGGGCATTACCGTGCCTCCCGATTCGCAAGCATGTTCATTGACATTGAATGCTCAAAATCAATACCTTTAATGAAAACTTTGAAAACAAAATATAAAGTCAGGTCATCTTTGAATTCCTCTAAAAGATACCACTACAGTAAAACTTCCTGCTACTATAATAGTTCCTAACCTACTTTTAGCAAATTCATCACAAAATCACATTTCCTACTTTCCAAATCTGATATTTTTCCGATTCAGCAAAAAGTTTCGTTCGTAAAACTTCGCGACTTTTTACAACAATCGTTCTGTAGTAAAATATTTGACTGGATTTCATTCGTTTTTGCCACCAAACTGGTTTAAACCGCTTTCGGGTAGATCGAGTCGGTTTTAACTAGAATTCGGGATTATAGACTTTAAATTAAATATGTTTTTGTGTCGATTTTGTTAGCGGTTTTAGCAATGGGCAGTGATGAGTTTATTTTTGTTAGAATTAATATTTATTTTGCTTCAGTAAAAGGGTTTTGCGGTTGTTTTTCAGTTCAGTGTTTTATTGGATTTACTACCCTTGTCGTTGGTAACAGATTTCAAAATCAATAATTTATTTATTTGTACGAGTTTCAATTTTAATGATTCATCAAAAAATAATTAACAGATATCTTTTTCGTAGCATAATCAGCTTATAATGTTCCATCGCTGGGGCACAGGCCTCGTCTCCGTGAGAAAGAGTGGACCAATAATCCACCACGCAGGCCCGGGGCTGGATTGGTAGATTGATTGCCATCGAATTTTTGACTCCATGACATGGCGGTGTAGTTACTTTTTGCAGTTAAAATTCCTTATGCAACATAGGTAATTGGTTATATTCGAAACCACGACATACGAATTTTATGTCGTGATCGCAACCACTGCTCTCTCTCAAAGCTAGTTTTTTACGTGGGTAATCGTCAAATGAGTCCTCCCATCCAAGGCAGCAAGGGCGGGAGGGACTGTCAGACTTGTACTGACTAAAATCCACGGTGTCCTTCAATAGCCCTTTACGTTCCAGGGTCATGCGATAAGTCCCGCAGGAAGTGGCCCTCTAGAGGGGGGGCCCCGTCATTTAAAGCTAGCACTTAAATAAAATGAAATAGATCAGTTACCATGACAACGAACATAAACGAAAGATACTCATCAAAACAAATGGCCCACTAACCCTTATTTCAAGTACAATAATATTCTGAAACAGACGCTTTTCAAACTTGAAACTGGTTCAATTCCAACTTAAACAAATATAACCCCCGTCTCATCACAGATAAGATGGAACAAAGGCCTTGGGATCGTAAAACTGGGATATAATTGCATAGATGAGGATCTTAACGTTTGTATTAATGATCGAATTGATGTTAACAAGTTTGGGGTAAGCGCCATCTATTGGTTTTTTGTTGGTGTTAGGTAAATGTGTAAGAAGGGAAAGTTTTTAAATGTTTCATAGTTTTAGGTTTAAAGGTCATGCGACTTATAACTTATGTAAGTCCATAGCTCGTTGCAAGTTATTTCTTTCGAGATTCCTCATTTAGGCAATGCAAAAACTTGCATGCTAGTTTAACTTAATTACGGTATTATTGTTTGATCAACTGAATGTTATCCGCAATGTAGTGAAACAAACGGGTCACCCTTGTTTGGTAGAACAACGTTTCGTCGAAAATCAATCCAATTAATTTTGGTCATCTCACCGAATAATTAACTGGTATTTTATAATTAGCATATTTATTTCTTTGAAATAATTTCATTTGACCGAATTTATTTACTAATTTTATCTAAACTTATGTTTCACTTGACTCATTATACCTTTTGATTAATAGCGCAAAGTTGTTATTGCAAATAAATATTCGATGAAATTAAAATTATTTTAACCGATATTATACAAATCGATTATTTCCTCAAACGTTGTTCGAATTATTAAAATTATATTAAAAGTTGTTTTTAATTAAACATGCATGCTATTTCTTAATATCTAAACAAGGCTTATTGCTAAGCATTTTAAAGAGTTATTGTACAATTTTATTTGGTAATTTTTGGAAATTTTATACTAGACCGTTTCAATTCACGACGACTACCTGTCACCCGTATAATGACTGAATTTGCAATCATAATTATAAACTCACATACGCAAACACCTAGATAACAACAACTTATACATCATACAAATATTTATTTCGTTCAGGAATCTCACTCCACACAGCCACAAAAAAAACAACTGTCATTGCAATTGTGCCAACCTAATAAAGGAAAAAAAAAAACAGATGTTCCTGTCCCTTTCATAATCTATTGTGATTTCGTCTTCTCGTCACGTCACCGCGACCTACCTTATCAATTTCTCCCTGAGACTGAAAAAAATAATCTTTCTCCTCCAATATTGGAGGGTTTGGACCTCTCTGTATTCATGTCATACCTCAGGAACCTCTTAACGGATGGAGATTAAGTTTTCAACGGTAGTCGAAGAATATTGAAGTTTTTTTGGAGGAAATGGAAAAGGATGATATTTTTTGGTGATCCGGATCGGATGTGATTATTTTTTTAGAGCGAAGAGTTTTTTGATTATTTTCTTTCTTATAGAAAGCCGATTAAAAAAATATATTTTGAAAAATATTTTAATATTTTTTTCTTACTTCATTGTTCTTTACTTCCAAATAATCATAAATAGTGTTTTTTAATGATGTACCTATGGCATTAATCATTCGTGAAGCCTATTTTTGTTCTATGAAAACTGTGTGTGAATCATAATAATTTTATAAACATCCTAGCTTTTGCCCGCGGTTTCACCCGCTACAACTCCCGTTAGAACATTAAATCGGGATAATAACTATCCTATGTGTTAATCCAGGTTATAAGCTATCTGTGTACCAAAAATAATCAAAATCCGTTCAGTAGTTTTTGCGTGAATGAGTTACAAACATCCATCCACACATACAAACTTTCACATTTACAAACATCCATCCCACACATACAAACTTTCACGTTTATAATATTAGTAGGATTTTATACATGCTAATCTCTAAAATTACGCAACCGGTTTCAACGACATTTTTCAGAATTCGTATTGTTCTAGTTTGAAAGTAAGGGTACATTTTTACTTGGTTAGTAGGGCCTTGTAAAACAGAGACAAGTCACGAGTAATTATGCACATGAAAAAGAGGCATTAAGAGATTGTTTTCTTTATAGTCATTACACTCAGTAATCAAATGCAAGTTTAAAAGCCACAAAGACCTTCCATTAATCAAATCAAAAGGCTGGTTCTTGGTACGCTGGGTAATCCTGGAAAGATTTGTGTGAAGGATTTACCTTTCCGGCCCAGGAAAAAAAAATGCCAACGCCATTTTATTTGCAATATATTAATAATGTAGATCACAAACCGGTATGATTACTACCAATTCACGACAGTCCAAAAATGACCTATAGAGCAAAAAGCACCACTATTTTTAAAGATTAGAAAATCAACTAGAGTCCATCCACCATGAATGAAGCAAACCAACCCTGTTTCTTCGGATGCCCTTGGTTTTCTTCTCTTCTCTTTCTTGGTTTTAGGGTGGTACCCTTTTAAGGCAATCCGGTGAATAGCATTCGACAGGTCTAAATAACTTTCAATGATAAGGCAAATCAGTCACAACTGATGTTGAGGCTAAAATACCAAGATTGAAAATTAAATTCTCTACAACATAATTCACGCTGTTACCTCTTAAACCAATTTGGTTAGTTACTGAATACTCCGTGGTGCCACAAATGTTAAATATTTTGATAGCGCGAGAAATATGCAACCAAGAATCTTAAAATGTAGTTTTAGTTAAATTCAAAGGTGTTTTGTTTAACCAATCTTGTTTAAAAATGTTTATGTTACCATTTTTTTTGTGGTAAAATCACCAAACGAGTCCTCCCACCCCGGGTAGGGCGGGAGGGACTGTCAGACTTGTACTGACTAAAATCCACCGTGTCCTTCAACAGCCCTTTATGTTCGGGAGTCACGGTGATGGATATAAGTCCCGCGACCCCGGCAGGCTTTAGCCTTCTGAGAGGGGGCCCCGTCATTATGCTGATGCTCTTTGAGGCGCGCGTGGAACACGACGCGCCGTCGACCGCGAGTTGCCCTTTACTCGCCGCCCGCATGCCCGCGCCTACGGTGGCCGGAGATCGTCTTGCGATGTCCGACGCCTCCTCCCTCCGCCCACCGCGGGTGGGGCGGAGGGAGGACATTGTCCTCTCTCTCACGCGTCCTGCCTCCTCCTTCCGAAGCATGACTGCTTCGCAGAAGGAGGCTATATGTTACCCTTTCACGCAAAAACTACTGAACAGATTTGGATGGAATTGAATAAACAGAGAGTCTATAACCTAGATTAATACAAGATACTATTTTTTTCTGGTATAGCATTCTAATAAGACTGGTCGTCAGACTGTCAAGTTTTAGTCTAATGGCTATAGTTTACACAGGTCCAGCTACCGTACGAGTCAGCCTGCCAAATAGCTGTTCTGCAGTAACTTGCACTGTTTGGAGGTAACTTACGAGTAAGTCTTTCGTGAGTGGACACATAGAGCGTTCGTAGAATAGCGTAGGACATCCACCAACAAGATGGACAGACGACCTTATAAAGGTGGCCGGAAAACGCTGGATGCAGGTCGCTTCCAACCGGTATATGTGGAGATCTAAAGGGGAGGCCTATGTTCAGCAGTGGTCGTCCTATGGCTGGGTTGATGATGATGATGATGATGTGTAGACAGTAGCTGGTATCAGTTACAAGTTCAAAAAAAAAAATTCACTCCCCTCCAGTAACTTGCACATGGCATCGTTTGACCGTGTTAAGCAGTAGCTCGTCAATGCCAGCCGTGTAAGTTTTGAGCGGAAAGTGTGTTTTTTGCGCACTCGATACCGTGACCACTCGCAAGCAGCTTATTTGGAATTGTGTAGACATCTAAAGCAAGCCGAACTAATCTGGCACGAGTAGATACGTCGATTAGCTATCTACTAGCTACGCAGAAACTCGCACTGTGTTAACACAACAATAAAATAAATAATAAATAAATATGTATTCCACAACTATCACACAACGCCATTTTGTCCCAAGCTAAGCAGAGCTTGTGTTATGGGTGCAACTTATAAACACACTCATATATTTCTAAATACATACATAATTATTATAGAACGCTATGTTATTTTTTGATCCTGACAGTATTTTATTTCATGTTTTTGTTTCTAATCTCATTTATCCCACTCAATCATCTGAAAAAGTCCTTGAGCACAACAAAATAATTGACGAATCGGTTTTCATACAGACGTACTACATTATACTGATATTTAAAAGCTGAAGAGTTTGTTTGTTCGTTTAGTTGAACGCGCTAATCTCAGCAACCACTGCTCAAATAGTAAAAAATCTGTTGGATAGTCCATTTATGGAGGCAGTGTAAGATATTTTTAAGGAATGAAAAATTCAGCTGCTTGCAGGGTTCGTACCTGCGCCTTCTGGATAGGTACTCCAGACGCCTTAACCAATGAGTAAGTAGTTTGAAACACAGCCAATAGATGGCACAACGTGTGAACAGCGTTCATAAAACAAGAGAACGAGAAATTCAGTTTCGAGAGTAGTGGTTGCGATGGACTAATTGGTTAAGGCGTCTGGAGTACCTATTCAGAAGACGCAGGTTTTTAATTAAGAATAGCTTTGCAAAAACCCGACGCAGTATTTACATATAACTTTAGTGTATAAGCTAAATAACATCACGCTATGACTAACAGGAGCCGAGCAGCAGTGGTGAAATCAAGGGGAAAACCTAATACTTCATCATATTTTTCTCTTACCGTCCACGCTGTTACATCCCACATTAATATTGAGTCGTCGAAATAATTCTTTTTTTCTCATTCTCGATCCATTTTTCCGTGTTTAATTGAACTGGTCGGTCTCTCATTAATAAATGTCAGTACTATATTACAACATCTCGTTCGTCTAGTGACCGTAAGCGCGACTGTTGAACAAAAGATCCTTGGTGTATCATGTGTTCGATTTCCGCATGGAAGAAAATATATTTGAATGATATACAAGTAGTTGTTCCGTGTATTTTAGGAAATATTACCAGTTTGGGGCAACACATTAAGTATACGATCTAGGAATAGTTGTCTTGGATCTGCTCAAAGTGAATTTTAATGTTTGTAAGTGCATCCACAGTGGTGGCCCAGTGGTATTCATCCCAACTTACGAGTTGTAGGTCCTGGGTTCGAACCCCGCCAGGCGATTTACTTTGTGTAATTTATTTCATCACCGTGACTGCTCTCAAAACGGTGAAGGAAAACATCGTGAGGAAACCGGCATGTCCTAGAACCAAAAATTCGAAGACATGTGACATCTACCAACCCGCACTGGGCCCGCGTGGTGGATTATGACCCACTACCTCTCACAGAGTGGAGGCCTGTGTCCCAGGGCACATTATAGGCTGATGATGATGATGATGAAGTGCATCCATGGAACAGAAGAAACTCCCAGTCTTTATACAAAAAGGGTTTATCAGGACATTTAGCAATGAAGAAAATGACGAAGAAGTAGTCAAGTCTAAAGAAAATCAAGTAATAAAGACCTAAAATGGGTACACGTGACACAGTTTATTCATAAGTGTGTTAATGATGACAATAACAAATGAAGAATCTTCCAACGGAAACCCTATAGATGAAATAGCATGTATTATGAGAACACTCGGCAATCGTCAGAACCCATTAAGCACAAATATTTCCATACATAATTCCACCCTTATACATAAACGCTCTAATTCCGATGTAGACAATGATGAATCGACTTCCAATAGTAGCTGGTAGCATTCAAATGGGATATTATTTAGCTAGGGTTGCCATACTCAACACTAAAATTAAAGCATTTAATAAATAATAAAATAATAAATTTTTATTCATATTTTTACAAATGTATAGATTAGTCACAGAAAGGTACTTAATAAAGTCTTATATAATGGTATAATTAGTGCCTTAATTAAAATTAGCGAATAACTAAAGTATATTCATTACAGGTACACGATATTTAACTAGGGATTTAAATTATATCTAGCGACCTTCTTTGAGGTTTGTTTTTTTTTGGAACAACCACCGTTGTACTTCCTAAACACAGTACGAAAACTGAAAAAATTATTTGAAATGTAAAGAATGATTTTTTTGGGGATAACTCTTCTGCTTGGCTCCCAAACCAATGCAACTCTTGAAAATCAGCAATGGTGAAAACCAGAAAACTGCTATGACAATGAACTAGTCGAAGTCCTGGAGAATGAATGATTTGGATCCTGAAATGAAACTAATTTCATTAGGGGTCTTACCGGCAGTATTCGTTCGATTTCAATCACCACTGATTGATGTTCGTGTCGGTTTGCAAGTTGTTTATAAAGCTGTATTCAAAGTATAAGCAATCTATCTATCTATATCTATACATATAATAAAACTGTAGAAAAATCGTTTTTGTACATCAAAATAAAATCCAAAAAAATAGCTAGGGTGTTAAAGGACAACCAATAGGACCCATTTCTAGCATTTTTAGAATTTTTGTCTGTTTGTCGGTTTATCTGTTTGTCTGTTTGTATGTTTATATGTCCGGGCATCACGTAAAATGTACGACTTCAATGTAAATAACTTATATACACAACGAGTTAGCGTAACTTGAGGTAACATTTAGTTTTTGTTTCATTGCAATCGGTTCAGTCTATCAAAAGTTATTTGAATTTAAAGTGTTTCAGAAGTAAAATTACGGTCAGTTCACACCAAGACACGTAGTTCAGTAGCGCGATCTAGCTTCGAATAGAAAAACTACATATGTATTCAAATAATTCATCTAATGATGATGATAGGATGGGACATGTTGGGACAGGATGGGGCAGGATGGGACAGGATGGGGCGGGATGGGACAGGATGGGTCAGGGTGGGATAGGATGGGACAGGATGGGACAGCATGGGTCAGGATGGGTCAGGATGGGACAGGTTGGGATAGGATGGGACAATTGAATGGTTCTGCCTATGAACAACAGAGGGCGTTTATAACAATTACATCAAATATTCTACTATGATTCTAAATACAGGGTTTAGAAAAACTTGGCGTGGTGATTTACGTACGCATATTTATGTACGCTCCAGAATGATGGTTCACAGCAAATGTTGTTAATAAAGAAGAACTAGCTTATATGAAGTACCTAATAAAATAATATTTTTGTGTCGGTTGGAGGATTCAACAGCGCTTCGCACAAAAAAATACATTGGTAAGTTCCGACATCCACGCGAACGAAGTCGCGGGCACAGCTAGTATTATAATAAGTATAGAGAAAGATACAAATTATACAGCTTTTTGCGATAGAACTATAATTATTACATTAAATTAGACTAACTTACCCGGCAAACTTCGTATCGCCTGAGAAACAATAAAAAAAACCTTTTAAACCTTCCCTGGAGTTCCCAAAATAATTCAAAACCAAAATCAGTCAAATCGGTCCAGCCGTTCTCGAGTTTTAGCGAGACTAACGAACTGCAATTGATTTTTATATATAAGAAAGAAAAGAAGATATCTAGAAGCAATAGACAAGCTGTTTATTAGCTGTAGCAGGGGTAATATTCGATGTACAAATAAAATTTTATGCTATGTAGGTATATTATCCTATGGCTTTGCAACTCAACCATACCGAATCAAGACAAAGACCCGATTACACTCGTAGCAACCCTTAGAACCACCAAATCCACACTTGTAGCATTGTGCTCGAATTCTCACCTATACGATTGAAATCTGAGAAACAGGGCGTATTGAATTACATTTGGACGACGCTTTGAGCTTGTGTCCGACTGTGAGCGGGTTTTAGGAAATTGAATTTCAATTAATACGAGACTTCACCTTTGTTGCACACATATTCGTGGTGAGAGGAAACGAATCATGGTTGGTCAGTGAAGGTGATTGTGAAACCTGGTTTAATTAAGACAAAGGCGAGTCAAAATCAAAGTATTTTTTGCAACTAGGCCAGTTACGGACACTTTTGTATTGTCAAAAAACAAGAACTTAAAAAAAAATAAAGATATAGCAAGTCATTAACGAAAGGGGGTTATGGATTGGTGAAGTAAGGATCATCTATTTCATTTTTTTAATTTGTTAAGATGAGTGTGTTTTAGTGTGGTCTAAGTCAGAGGCGATAGGGTAAAAGAGACGATGGAGATAGACTACGTACCTGCTTTCAAAAGACTAAGTATGTATTCGTTATGGCAGCTACACACCTTACGAAAAATGGTTACTATTGGACGCTACAGTTCAAACTGCAACGATAAATCTACAAGTCTGTATGAGGAAAATCGAACAAGCTGTACAGTTTTTCTCAAACACACTTGTAGATTTATCGTTGCAGTTCAGACCGTACAATTCAAACTGCAACGATAAATCTACAAGTCTGTATGGGGAAAATCCAACAAACTGTACAGTTTTTCTCATACACACTTGTAGATTTATCGTTGCAGTTTGAACTGTACGGTCTAATCGTAACGATTTTTTGTCAGGTGTGTAGCAGCCATTAGTTAGATAGTTCCACTCCTTTGCCGTCAAACTTGCAACATTATTTAATATTACTAAGCTTATTGTCTCATTCAAATGTTAAAATTATCGTTTATCTTTAGTCTCACAGCCATATACAATGTGAATGACTAGATGATGATCGAGGACAAAGTAAAAGTGTTACGTAAGAACAATAGAGCAGTGGTGGCCCAGTGGTATCGGTCCCGACTTCCGAGTTGTAGGCCGTGGGTTCGAACTCCGCCAGGCGCATTACTTTGTGTAATTTATTTCATCACCACACTGGTCTCAAAACGGTCGCTGCTCTCAAAAAAAGGGAAAACATCTTGAGGAAACCGCTATGTCCTAGAACCAACAATTCAAAGATATGTGACATCTACCAATCCGCACTGGGCCCGCGTGGTGGATTATGGCGCACTCTCTCAGAGAGGAGGCCTGTCTCCCAGCGGTGGGAACATTATAGGCTGATGATGATGATGATGAAGAATAATTGAAGATTGTTCTGTTCCATGAGAAAAGTAAAAAGCGAGTTTAAATTGTACCATACAAAGTAGAATTCTCGCTACCGCTTCCGCTCCGCTTACTGTCGCACCCGCTACAATCCCGCGTGAGACCAGGCAGCTGCCACTCTCTATGTTTTTTGTGGTATTCAAATCTGATTACATCAAGCTGTGTAGAAAATGAAAACAAATCATTTGTTATTTTTGTTCTGTTTTTTTCTGCGGACCTTTTGTGGGGATCGGAATTTCGGAATTACAGAAGATAGTGGAAAATTTTTGTTTACACGATAAACGTTTTTATTGGTGATATTATTTGTTTGAGAAAGTAAAGAAAATAAAAGGTTTGCAGGACGGTTGGCGCTGTGGCTTACCGAGCGTCTGTAGCACTCTGTGTTGCGGGTTCGGTTGCCGCTCGGAACAAAATATTTCGTACCCTTATTGCAAAAACCGATTATCTGCATTTTTAAACCAATTTTAAGTTAAATATTGAAATAGAATCCTCAAATCACGACGAAGCGTAAAACCCATTTTTACTCGAATTTTTATGCAGATAATCGGTTTTGCAATAAGCATACGATTTGTATGATCTACAATTGGTGATTTCGGGTGCGTATAGTATGTTTGAGTTTAAATGTTATTAAGCGCACCCACGAGATCATGCGGAAGGCGACTAATGGACTCGCCGACCAATCATGGACGGGTCGACGGTCGGTCGTGTTCCACGCGCGCCTCAATGAACTGTCAGCAATCTGACAGGGAATCATAGAGGGCCAAATTCTATGGGTTTGCGGGACTGTCTTATAAGGTTACCATGATAACAGACCGTAAAGGGCTATTGAATGACACCGTGGGTTTTAGTCAGTATGAGTCTGGACCTGACGTCCCAACTTGGGTGGGTGGAATTACCTAATAAATTTGATGATTTTAACCGTAAAGGGGAGGCCTGTGTAAAGGGGGCCTCCCCTGTACACAGGCGTCCTATGTTCAGCAGTGGACGTCTTACGGCTGACATGATGATGAGTAACACGTAAAAAAACCCACGATTTAGCCCCTTCGTACACTAGGCGACGCAAGTCTCCGATACTTTACGATATTGGAATACATTGACGCGTGCCTGTGTCCGAACCTCTATGGTTTGTATTCCGATAGTCGCTTGGATACCGAAGTCGCAAGGTATCGGATACTGGAGTCGCATTGTGTACGAAGGGCCTTACGAGTATAGGAACAATTCCTGGCGGCAACGTTTTCCTTTTCCCAACTATTTTGGGGTAGACCAGGTCAAATTTATAAAGTTATTAGGCTATAAAGGTTCAAAGTTATTTTTATTTGTAACCAGTATATTGATGTCGGCTCGTCCTTTGTGCTGTCCTAGTGTGTGAAAATATAGTGACACATTTTTTCGGTTTTAAAATATTTAGAATTTGAGCGGGTGAAATACTGCCAACTAGAATGTTGGCAGTTTTTCAACAATGGCTAACCTAAAAATGCGAGGCGTGTTTAACTAACTGCATTTATTTCCTTTTATACAATTTATTACAATAAAACTTTTTTGTGAAATGAAAAATTCGACGGCGAAAAGGATTTGAACCCGTGAACAATCGCTTTCAAAGCTTTGTTTTTTACTACAAGTATATTTATCTATAGAGCAGTGGTGGTCCAGTGGTATCGGTCCCGACTTACTAGTTGTAGGTCGTGGGTTCGAACCCCGCCAGGCGTATTACTTTGTGTAATTTATTTCAACACCACTGCTCTCAAAACAGTGAAGGAAAACATCGTGAGGAAACCGGCATGTCCTAGAACCAGAAATCCGAAGATATGTGACATCTACCAATCCGCACTGGGCCCGCGTGGTGGATAATGGCCCACTCCCTCTCTCAGAGAGGAGGCCTGTGTCCCAGCAGTGGGAACATTATAGGCTGATGATGATGATATTACTCTACATCACCCTAAGGTAGACTGGAAGAAAATGCCCAAGGCACTATGTCCGCCTTTGTACTTCCATGTCCAAGAAGTTTTAAATAAATAAATATATTATAATATTCAACAGGATTTGACATAAGCTTTTTGAAAGTATCATCATCTGCCTTGCCTTTTCCTAAGATCTGGGTCGGCTTCCAGTCGAACCAGATGCAGCGGATTATCAGAACTTTATACGGAGCGACTGCTTATCCGACCTCCATAAACCAGTAACTGGTTAATACGGTACCCCATGGTAAGACTTTTAGCTCTTCTAACTAATAGTAACGATTGTCAAAGATCTACAAATGACATCCGGGACTAACGGCTTTACATGCTTTCTGAGGCACGAAACTCGCTATGACATCATCATACCCATCCACAGACCAACCTCAGCAAACGCGGCTTTACCCGAAAGATTAGCCTGTGCGGCTTATGTTATTATCATTGCTGACATGAATAAATGCTTAATTCGATTTTTTTCAAAAAATAACTAAAAAAACGATCAAAATAACACATTTGCGCCGCGAAGTACCAGGCTCACAGAACCTTATAGTATCACCCCGGGCGCTATCTGTCTGTCTATTCAACGCCATTCACACGCTGACACGTCCAGGAAACGTCTCCTACCTCCAGGAAGCAGCCGTCAGGTAATGTCTCTCAAATTGACACCAATAAGGATAATAATACCTTTTTCCCCATAGATTGTGGCTCTCACTTGACTTGTGTAGTTCTGATGCTGTTTCTATAGAGTAGTTTTGAGGTTAAAATAAAATTAATGCTTTTCAAACTAACTAATATTAAGGCCTTTTCTCATCATTGGGATAACACCTTTGAGCAAAAGTCTCCCCCAATTCCATCCAGGAAATCTTTTCCTGGGCCACCAATCCTCGTGGTATGCAGTTTGGTTATCTAACCACCTTTGCCTGGCCCGACCTCGGCAGCGCCGACCATCTCCTGGCACCCATTGTATGAAGAATTAATATTATAAATGCGAAAGTTTGGATTTTTAGATGAATGGATAATTTTTTACTCAATCACGTCAGAATGACTGAATAGGTTTCATTGGAGAACAAAGTATACTTTTCAACTAGGTATTAGGTTCTCGTGGGATAATTTTCGGGATGCATAAACCTCTATCATATAATATACTCGGTCCTCTGGGCGTTTCACGCAGTGGTGACATCCTATACCTCCCGCTACGGAATCAAACACAGGACTCCATAGATAAAATCCATGTCCTGTAAGAACCCACGTCATGTGGAAGCCATCCAGCCATTTCTTAAAGCCGGGTCTAACTGCCAGGATTGCCGAAGATGTATTCACTCAACAACGAGGTCTTTCAAAGGAGAACCAAACAATTTTCTGTTAATTCACAACCTTTGTCGAATTAAGACGTAATTTTCACATTACTAACCCAAAACTATCCGTCAGCATAATGGATTCCTAAATTCATTGTCTCACAAATTCAATTTCCCACACCGTATTCCAACTGTATAGAAACAACCCGAAACTTAGTTCCAATTAGAAATAAATAAGTAAATAATTAACGCCGTACGTGTTTCACGATTAAGTAGAAGTGACAAACATAAGTTTGTAGGACCGAGAGTAGTAGACACTGAAATGTTTGAAGACATTCGTAAGTAATTGTGCTGCTAAGTTTCACTAACGTTATTTTCGTGTGGTTATAAGTTTTAATAGGTAGCGTTTGCGATAATTGGCTTATGATAATCCTGGAAGATTTTTTTTTCATAGAAAACCTTATCTTTCATCGCTTATAGCAACACAGACGCTATTCAATACAATAAAACGCCTAGTAATTTTATACTTCTAGCGAATTATCAGTGTTGGCACGCTAAGGAGAGAGACTTTTGTCCAGCAGTGGTACTTACTAGCCCAATTTAGTAGAAGTGACAATCATAAGTTTGTAGGACTGAGTGTAGCAGACATTCAAAATATTTGAAGAAATTCGTAAGTGATTGCGCTTATAAGTTGCACTAATTTTATTCTCGCATTGTAGGAAAAACTACAAGCAGTAGCGTTTTAAGAACAATATGCGATTTTTAAAATTTTCCGATGATTGCAAAATGTTATCAATAATTTAAAACCCAAGCAAAATTATGATATTAATTAGAACACAGCAGGTAGACAAAGCAAAAAAAGGAAACCTAGTGGTAAAAGAATAAATAGCAAAATTGGCATAATTTGTACAAAAATATGTAAAAATTCAAAATTTATCATAATATTTTTGAAAGCTCGCTTCAGCTACAATAAAAATGATTAAGCTTTTTTTTATTTTTCACTACAATCACAATGCCACCACAGTTTAAAAACTAGTGAGCATAAAACGCTATCGCCCATAACTTGAACCACTCAAACATCTTCGGGCAGCCCAAGGCGACATCAGAGTGTCCTAAACACTAAAATGCACTTAGACCTGCTTCCCGGGTACGCCCGTATTTGTAGCAGTAATGAAGTAGCTGGCATATCTAGATCAAGGATCTTTGAAATTAATATTGTAACTGCAATGCTGAATTTCATGATGATACAAACGTTTCAAAGTACTGTCTGTCTACTTTGAACAGCTGAAGTTCTGAAATCTAGATCTTCTCGTTAACCTGAATTTAAGATGTAAGGCCTACTTGCTTTAAGAATAGCTAATGGCGTTGTGAAAATTTAAATTGTAAGACATCTTATTAATATTATAGTTGTGAAAGTTTGTGAGCATGGATGTATGGATGAGGTATTCCTCGTAGCGCTCCCGTTTTGAAACGCTCCCATCTAAGCGCTCCCGTTTTGTTCCTCCAAGCGCTCCCAAAAGGCGCGCTTCGAGGAACGATTAAAAATATTAAAATTTATTTCCTCGAAGCGCTCCCACGATTAAAAATAGGGAAAAGCATGAAGTAAACGTAATGAAATATATCGATAATTTTTAAAAACTCATGTGTGCATCATCGACATCGAAGTTGCTTAACTAAATTACGAAATTGAGCGAATAATATATTTTTGCTTTCGGCACTCTTATGTGTATACAAGGACCAATGTTATTCGGGCACGCCGCAACAGCGGCGGTAATAGAATAGAAAAGAATAGAATACTCTTTATTATATATACCATACAATTACAGGATACATCCAATCAATCTTAATATATAAAACAAAAACGGGTTTGTTACAACATTTATAACTCGAGATCTGCTGAACCAATATTCAACAGGATCATGAAGAAGGTTTTAGTACCGAAATTGAATGAGGGATCTGAACAAAAAGTACTGGGAGAACAGAATCATGAAGAAGGTGTTCATACAGGATCACGAAGAAGGTTTTACTACCGAAATTGAATGATGAATCAGAACAAAAAGTACTAGGACAACAGAATCATGAAGAAGGTATTCATACAGGATCACGAAGAAGGTTTTACTACCAAAATTGAATGATGAATCAGAACAAAAAGTACTAGGACAACAGAATCATGAAGAAGGTATTCATACAGGATGACGAAGAAGGTATTACTACCGACATTGAATGAGGGATCAGAACAAAAAGTACTAGGACAACAGAATCATGAAGAAGGTATTCATACAGGATCATGAAGAAGGTTTTACTACCGACATTGAATGAGGGATCAGAACAAAAAGTACTAGGACAACAGAATCATGAAGAAGGTATTCATACAGGATCACGAAGAAGGTTTTACTACCGACATTGAAAGAGGGATCAGAACAAAAAGTACTAGGACAACAGAATCATGAAGACTAGGTGTTCATACAGGATCACGACCTAGTTATTATCGATAATTTCAGTTAGTATAGTCCCATCTCTATCCGAAAGTAAATCATGGGAGCGCTTCGAGGAAGTAAATTTTAAAATTTTTAATCGTTCCTCGAAGCGCTCCTTTTGGGAGCGCTTGGAGAAACAAAACGGGAGCGCTTAGATGGGAGCGTTTCAAAACGGGAGCGCTACGAGGAATACCTCGTATGGATGCCGGGGTCGTGGAACTTTTTAAATATATGAACGAGACGCTGGAACGTAAGGGGCAATTGGAGGAACACGGTGGATTTAGATAGATTTGACAACCTAAAAAAAGCGTTTTTTGTTTCGCTTCTGAACTAGATGAATTTAAAATAACGATAGATAATAAGATTTGTTAGCAATGATGATGAAATAAACTAAACAAAGTAATGTGTATGTCTGGGTTCAAACCCACGACCTGCGTTAAAGCTGTAACCGAATTTTGGAAAAGTACAAAAATAATTTCTCTTGCTTACAGCCTGTTGGCGATATTAAACAATAGATAATAATTTCAAGTTTCTTTTAGGTTTTTTCCTCCTTCCTAAGTCAGTGAACTAAATGATTAGCTTATACACGTATGAGTGATTTATTATGAAATTGAAAAAAATAACTTTTTAATCTCTTTTCCTTGTTTACGGAATAAGGTCTTAATTCAGTCGATAGCATAGTAAAATATACCTTTTGCCAACTTTTGCCAAAAGCTTTGCCCGCGTTTAAAACGAAAGTTATCTGACTGGAACAATATACCTGAATAAAAGTAAACTATTCTATAAAGGCGGAAACACATTATTAAAACGCGACGCGACCCGATGAAACGCGGTACGTGTTGACTCAAATCAAATGTGAAGGCATGGCGTCGCGTCGGATATTCATAGTGTGATTCTGGTCTATAGAAAACAATACATTTGATTCGACTCAACACGTACCGCGTTTAATCGGGTCGTGTCGCGTTTTAATAATGTGCTTCCGCCTTAATTTAACACGTAAAGGTACACATTTCAACGCAGACTTTTTAACAGCTACTCAAAATCTATCTTTATTTACTATGTGAAAAGATACACAGTCATTTCCAGTGTCATCCTGTCACGTGTCGGTTTGAACTCATACATACGGCCCGTACACGACTTTAGTCTAAGCAGTAAGTGGTTTGGCGGGTAGTAAGTCGAATTCTCAATTGGCGACACCTCGTGCCGTGTTCCAAACATTTAAGTCACTGCTCACAGCGACGACATCGTAAACTGACCCTTAGCGATAACCGTGATTTTACGATGGTTAACGGTCAACGTTACAGCTCGTTTTACAGCTGCAGTGGAAATTACTGAGCTGTACAGTGTAAGAGTTAATTTCTAGAAGCAATTTGTTCTCTTTTAGGCACGGAGCCAAATTTGTTACGTTTATGTATGTTTCAAGAAAGTTGTTTATGACTTTTTGGGGTTGAGTTACAATTAAAATCGTGGGGTAGTAAAATGGAACATATATCATTAGGTAATATGGTCATACTTTCAGTTATGTGGTACTGCTTTACCGATCTTCAAATTTTGTTAGAGCTACTGTATTACCTTATCAGCTACATCCTGTTACATGACTTTCACGTTTCATGGACTAAATAAAACAAGTGAATATCTATGTCATTGAGACAAAACACAAATTCATTATAGGACGAACTTTTTTTAGAATGTGGGCCGAAATATCGGGAGGAACCAAGAATAAAGGTCGAAACACACTATTAAAACGCGACGCGACCCGATGAAACGTGATGCGTGTTGTCTCGAATCAAATGTGCAGGCATGACGTCGCGTTGGATGTTCATAGTGTGATTCGACTCAATGTCAATTGTTTAAGCCTGTGTCAAACTGACAGGCGAAACGAATGCGTGTCGAAGCGTTTTGGTTTGTAACGTATGGACTTGTTTGAAGCCAGTCACATAGACTATCGGACTGCTTTCGTTTTTCAATGTGACTGGATTCAAACAATTCCATACATTAAAATAAAAACGCTTCGGATCGCATTCGCCTCGCCTGCCTTTTTGACAAAGGCTGTAATGACGAGTACAGTCAGCACCAAAAGGAATTATCGGTTCTCCTTGCACGATTCTTACAAAAATTGTCGCCTCAGCCGATCAATAAAGTATTACTTTTATCTAAATACCGATGTTTCACAAATATATATTCTGATCGTGAAAGAACAAGGTTCTAATTTCAGCTGTAATCTTTAAGTCTCCTCGTTCTGGGAAAAACTTATAAGTCAACTTTAAAATCTAATTAGTCCGTCAGATACATTATACAGACTGAAAGAACGCCCACTGGATAGCTATTTACTAGATAAATTCATTAATGAAATAGCGTGTAAAAATATCTGCTAAGAAAACTTTAAAATAAAAATAGTAACATAAAAAGCAATGTAGGCGACAATTTAATTCATAATTCAAATTCTAGTTCAATTATCTGACCTTACAAAAAAACTCAATAAAGCTCTTCAATAAGTATATCTTGTAGTTGAAGCTCGTAAGGTATCGGTTCCCCTGTTGGCGTTGAGCGAGAGCGGGTAGCTACGCTAGCTCGTTCGTTAGTCCAGCGACCCCGGCAGGCTTTGACCTTCTGATACCCATCCCCGTCATTGTACTGACACTCGCCGACGCCGTCGAATCGGGCATGGTCCATGGTCCCCATTTTTTCGCATGCCCGCGCCTACGGTGTCAGGATCGTCCTGCGAAGTCCATTGCCATGGGCGTCTCCGTATTACTGGGTATAACGAAAAATTGTCGATATCCAGTCACGCTCCCCGCCAGCAAAGGGACCGGTTCCTTATGGCACGAGATTTAGACTCTGTCAGCCGGAAAATAACATGAAGGCTGTGTTGACAACATAGTGTTTATAATATGTGGAGAGAATTTTGTTCGTTTGTGTATATGAGGTTTTTAAAAAAACGGTGGCTAAGAAAATAGAATAAAATTAAAGAATCTAATAAAAAAAATTAAAATAACTTTCGATTTTACTGGTTTAAAAGATTCTGAGAATGATTTAAAAATAAGCAGATATAGAATTTAATGTGGATTTTTATGTGTTGTTCCAAGAGAGCCCCTAAAATAAATAAAATGATTCATATATTTTCGTAAGTAGGTGGCTTTTTTTTCTAAAGCCTAGATAACCAAAATAGATACTTTATGAATTAATCGAAATACAGCCTTTATAAAAACATACTATCAAAGAAAAATTATCAATGAAAATAAAAGAATTCGCGACATTAAACTGTAATGACTTCTATAAATTTTAAAAATTTGGCATCAGACCGAGGCTAGACAGTATTTCATAGTGAGACCGTATCTATAATGGAGACGATTTATCAAATTTAAACCTCTTAATAGTAAAAATCACCCCAAAACAGATAAATTATAACAATAACACAGAGTAACATTTATTTTAGAAGCAAACACAAAGATATAACTTGTAGCAGCGTAGTAGCAAAATAATAATAATAATATAATAATAATAATATTTATAACCCGCAGGGCAGCTTGTGGCGAGCTGTTGGGCAGTTGCGACCCACACGGACCTGATCTCCCGGGAGATATCTCGTTCCTCATCTCTGGCTTGCCTTTATTGGCCGGTCAGAGTGAACACTGACGAGGAACAGACCTCCCACCTCTTTCTTGCCTTAACCGGCTGGCTAGAGTGGAGATTCGCAAGAGCAAACGTGCTCGGAGGAAGGAAGTATTTCAGTAAGTGTTTGTAGGGATCGACCATACTTCCGGGTTCCTGGTCGATTCTGAGAACCGTGAAATACCTCTCCACTCCTCAAGCACCTCAGGATATGTTTGCCCCATGTCGCTACGTCACCTAGTGCTAGCGATATGTTTGGGGGCCCATTTGTTGAGTGTGCAAGTCACCCCCTGCCATCTTATCATGTATACAAAATATTGATTAGGCAGGGGCCATAGTTTTTCCATAGTTACATATAACCAGTCCACCAAACCCACCATACGCCATAACCCAGTCTTTTGTTTCCACATTCCGCAATAGTCTAACTCTAACCGGGGGTTGTCCTTGGGTATACTGGCATAGTGCATACAGGGATAACCGCCGGTTTGGGCCTCATCTCATTTAAATTGCGTAATGGGCCTCTGCAAGATGGCTTCGGCTCCTGGCACGCCCTTTAAAAGTCCGGGATCCCATGATCCCGAGATCTTAAAGGAATAAATAATAATATTCCACAACTATCACACAACGGTGTCTAGTCCCAAGCTAAGCAGAGCTTGTGTTATGGGTACTAGACAACTGATAAGCATACTTATATATATGTAAATACATACATATTATAGATAAATTACACCCAGACACAGAACAAATGATCGTGCTCATCACACAAACATTTGACCTGGGTGGGAATCGAACCCACGACCCCCGGCATAGCAGTCAGGGTCACTAACCACTAGACCAACAGGCCAGTCATAATATTCCACAATTATCACACAACGCCATCTAGTCCCAAACTAAGCAGAACTTGTGTTATTAGTACTAGACAACTGATAAATATACTTATATATTTCTAAATACATACATATTATAGATACAGAACAAATGATCATGCTCGTCACACAAACATTTGTCCTGAGTGGGAATCGAAACCACGACCCCCGGCATAGCAGTCAGGTTCACTAACCGCTTATAGACCAACAGGCTTGTCTGCCTGCTATGAATGATTTATTTTGCATCTCTATGCAAAAGTTATGTAATGTAATAATACACTTTATTGCTAGCCTGTTGGTTTAAACGACTTGGTATTTGAATGTACCAAACGATGCATTTTCTTGAATTATGATTTTAGTACATAGCTATGATGTTCTATTTCGCTTTAACACGTTGAGTGCGATACCTAAACATCTTGAATTAGGCCTAGCTCCATTATTTTGATGATTATAAATCTTAACAAGTTAATCAAAAATGATTATAAATCTTAACAAGTTAAAAAAAACCATGTTTTTTTTAAAAAATTGCTTTAATTTTTAACGTACTCGTTAAAAATGGGTACGTATCAAAATCCCGAAAGTTCATAATGCCTATGTTTGAAATACCGACGTCCGAAACACCGAAATTCAAAATACCGAAAGTTCATAATACCTATGTTTGAAATACCGACGTCCAAAACACCGAAATTCAAAATACCGAAAGTTTTAAATGCCGATAGTCGTTATGTTTTTGATCAAAAACCTCGGTTTCTGGAGGAGCAAGTCGACGGAGCCCCGCTCCGCGGGGCTCCTACTTCTGCGTGGTTAAAAAAAAAACCACTCTAACCTAAATCGTCCTAGTCGGGGTGCCAGCAAGTCCCGAGGTTAGACCTAGTTCTAACCGGCTAAACCTAGTTCTAACTGAAGATAAGTATGATACACGTAGGTTTAACCGCATATGGTCGGTTACACCTAGGTTTAGCCGGTTAGAACTAGGTCTAACCTCGGGACTTGCTGGCACCCCGACTCGGACAATTTAGGTTAGAAGAGGATGGCGGGGTCTGAAAGACCCCGCCATCCTCTTCGTGGTTATTTTTTTTCTAACCACGCAGAAGTAGGAGCCCCGAGGAGCGGGGCTCCGTCGACTTGCTCCTGTGGAAAGGAAATTTACGGTATTTTAAACTCCAGGTTTTTAAATTTCGGGATTTTAAACTTTCGGGCAAATGAACTTTCGAGATTTAAAACTTTCGACCAAACAACCATTCGGCGTTTCAATTTTCGGGATTCCGTCCATCGGTATTTTAAAATTCGGTCTTTTAAATTTCGGTATTTTAATACGTACCCGTCAAAACGAATCAAACGAGTCTAAACAATACCGCGGTACCACAAAAACTTTTAAACGTTTGTTGAACACTCGTCTAAAAAATGTCAGATTATGACGTTGACATTAAGGTCCACTTTGCAGTCACACTTTTTTTATACAAGTGTTCAACAGATGCTTAACTTTTTGTATTAAGGTTGCAAAGGTTTGTGGTCTTTCATTACAGAGTTCCTAGGGCCACCTTCAACCTCATCATCAGATCAGCTCCTTGTCATTCTATCACAATTTTGGATTGTTACGCGATATACATATACATGCAAACTTATTTCAGCTCATTTCGGAAACCGGGAAGTGGATTTTTAACTTGAAAGATTTCATTGCAGATAACGGGAAGATAAAAAAAGCTTGTATAAAGTCTTATTGCCTTTAGTCAACCAACTTAAACAGATAAAAAAAACACAAGCAACCCCACACACTAAAACTAGTACACTCACAAAATCCCGCTGTCCATCTGTGTTTGGTGGATAAATCAACAGACGCAATGACCCGGATTGGATTGTGCTCCAAATATCCAATTTCTATTACATTACCTCCAACTATTTCGTGTTTTACCAAGCATAGAACAAACCCTTCGGATACCAGCAGAATATCTAAGTTTTTAATCTATGGAAGGTTAAACAGGGTGTGAATAAGAGGAGAAAACAAATCTGTTTTATTTAACACATCAATAAACAGGGACACACGTTTTGGAGGCTGTTTTTTTTTCTTAACTTTGCCCCACAAAAGGAACGTTTCTTTCCTTTTACAAGAAGTTGAACATCTGTTGAACACTTTTCTAAAAAAACTGTCAACGTTAAAACGACATTTCACGTTGGGTCGTTTTGCAGTTATACTGTTTTAAGTTAGGCGTTTCATAGATGTTTAAAATTTTCTAAGAATAAGAAACTTTTATTTGTATACATAGGTGGTTACACTGTGTGTGAGATGTTCCATACATATGTATATGTTGTAGTAAGATACCAATTCTTTTCTAGTTAGTTTTATTGAAACTTTTCTTGCTTACAGTCGCATGTCCATCTTCATCTTCGTATACATAATATATTAAACAAAACATAGAAAATAAAAAAGAATAGGTATCTAAGTGACAAAGTTTTGTAAGTGTTAAAATGGTACACACGGCTACACATCAAGCTATGCAAAACCAGTATCAGCTGACCGTTCATTATGTGTAAAAGTCGTACGCAGCGAGACCAAGACAAACTGGTTTTGTTTAGCTTGATGTGTAGCCGTGTGTAGCACTCGTAAATTCAAAGGTTTTTTAAAGAAAGTTTTCAAGATCGGGTTTTATCGAGCCTCATTTACGGTTTTCTCTAGATTATTTCAACATTTTCTGGATAGGCGCGATCAAACTAAAGGCTCTATATAATCTTATAGCCTTTTCATTTTATGAAGAATAAAAATGTAATGCCAGGTAAAGCTTATAAAGTGTTATAGGTAAAGAAGTGTTTATCGACAACTCAAGTTTTATTTATAACATCAAAATACAAAATAAATTCCAATATATTTTATGAAAAATAAATAGTATAAAGGGTAAATGATCACAGGCCGATCATTCGGGTTAAGTCACGCTAGCCGAGGTTGGTCTGTGGGTGCGTGACCATCTGTCGTAGCGAGTATCCTCCATGCCTCGGAAAGCACATAAAGCCGTTGTTACCGGCATTATTTGTAGATCTTTGACAGTCATTACTGTTAGTCCGAAGCTCTAAAGTTTGACAGCCAGTCTTACCCAGGATTACCAAATTACTAGATTGTAGAGGTCCGATAAGCAGTCGCTCCATGTTAAATACTGTTATCCAGCTGTATTTGGTTCGATTGGAAGCTAACTCCAATAGTTGGGAAAAGGCTAGGCTGATAAGTACCGAACTACAAACACTAGTACTAATTTAATTTTAGTGACCACAAAATCACTCTAACGCGCTTGGTGTCATTACAAATTAGACGCTTCCAAATTCAAAATACCGCGTTTATTACATAAAACCGTTAATTATGTGTGACTAGTGATGTGCATCGGGACATGTGACTGCTACCTGCTCCACTGACGCGGAACAGTGATGTGTTTAGTTCAGCGGTTTTAGCAAACTATACGATTACGGTTTTTGGTTTTAGGGCGGGGAAAACCGATGTTAGCCGGTGATTTCTGTTTTGTAAATGTGATTCGTGTGTATTGGCTAAAAAGAATTGAACTAATAGCATGGATAGAAGTGTAGTGTTTCCTGATTTTGTAAGTTTTAATTGTTTGTAGGTAATAAATATACCGTAGTATTACCGGATTATATCACTGAGTTTCGAACCAGTGGTCATCAGTGTAGATGGCCACCGCAGAGCCCGTTTGTATAATAGGCGACGCAAGTAATAATAAAAAAAAAAACACAACTATCACACAACGCCATCTAGTCCCAAGCTAAGCAGAGCTTGTTTTATGGGTACTAGACAACTGATAAACATACTTATATATTTCTAAATACATAAATATTATAGATAAATTACACCCAGGCACAGAACAAAATGATCGTGCTCATTACAAAAACATTTGTCCTGGGTGGGAATCGAACCCACGAAGTCAGAGTCACTTACCACTACACCAACAGGTCTGCGATACCTTACGACTTTGATATCCATTGACGCGTGCCTGTGTACGAACCTCCATGGATTTATATTGCGATAGCTACCTAGATACCAAAATCGTAAGGTATCGGAGACTTGCGTCACCTAGTGTACGAAATTCGTGGAAAAAATTAAAAACATAATATATGCAGGGTTAATCTTTTAACAGACTGCTAGCGATACACAGAAAACCGTCAGCTCGTAGCTCGAACTCAATATCGTATTCCGATGCGTGTCGCACACGTGTTCTATAATATGAAATGAAAAGGATCTATATGAAATAAAAAAACTTCTTTTGACATTGGCAGATCTTATTTCTTCTTCCAACATTACAAATGTGAATTTTTGAGACGATGGATGTTTGTTGCTCTTTCACGCAAAAACTGCTGAACGGATTTGGATGGAATTTGGCACACAGGTAGCTTGTTATCTGAATTAAAAAATAGGATTGAAATAAGATTTTTATATTATACCGATTTCATTTCCGCGTGGGATCATTTTCGAATTGTAGTGGGCGAAGCCGCTGGTAGCAGCTAGTATCTTAATAATCTCAACACGAATCTGGTTTTAACATTAATATACTCTAGAAGTATTATTGTAGAATACCAACAAGTATTAAAATAAAGCCAGCATCTACATTAGAACACAAAAACTCAATATAAACCGAACAGACATGTCCATAATTGGGCGCGTGATGTATTTCCATATTGCGTGTTCAACAAAAAATATAAGCTTTTCTCTGGAAGCTATTTTGGGCGTTAAGGACAGATTATGAACAAAAGGTACATTTAAAACGATTTTAAGATAATGCTACGGTCAAACCAAAGTTTTAGCGATCCTAAGTATACGATTTAGAAAGTACCATTCTTTCAAAAATAAATAAAAGTGTTTGAGTTTAAAGAAGAGAGGTAAAAATATAATTATAAGTGTTGTAACCCTGTACGAGGTCAAAGATTACACTCAGAATACACACTTGCCTAAAAAAACTATCAACTGTAATGCGGGATTTGACGTCGTTTGGGTCGTTTTGCAGTTTGACTTCTTTAAGATAAGTGTTCAACAGATGTTAAACTTTGTTTTGCTCTCTTTCTATTAAATATTGAAGTTTCATACCCATGAATCCGACTCACAGTATCGTCATTAATGTTTACCTGTAACAAACAAATAAAATAAGAGTTATTAAAGATTTACTACAAAAATAACAAATTGGTACACATAGTTTTGATGGGTCAACTTAAAGTATTCCAAAATAATATTTTGTGCGAGAATGTCGTTTACTTAACATTGAATATTTAAATCAAACAGCCAGAGAGTTGAAAATTAAATGGCAAAAAGAAAGAAAGATATGCCAAATGCATCATCATCATCTTCCTACCCTTATCCCATTTTACTTGGGGTCGGCGCAACACGTTTTTTTCACTGAATCATTTACCCCTTTTTCATTCATATCATCCCTTACACAATCCATCCATCTTTTCTTTGACCTTCCCCTTCCTCTCCATCCATCAACATTCATACTCATCACTCTCTTAGCCACATGAGTCTCATCCCTATGCCAAAATACAAATGCATATGAAATGAAAAATTTAGTTTTTTTTATACTTTCTGCAACTTCCCTATTTCAGAGGAAGTGGAACTTCTGAAAATGTCCATTCCTTGTCCAATGTGATGAGTTCCGAATGAATTAAGAATGATGGATGATCTGCCTTTTAATGTGTAAGAATATGTCTTTTGTCGTACTTATTTACTTTTGGGGGCAAAAGTGTGTTTCTAAGTGGCTGGCCTAATGAGTGACGTATAGCTCCGTAGATTTTATCTGTGTAATGGTCGTTAAAAGGATCCTCGCATCGATTCCTGAGTTGAGTAAAATTGATGGCGTTGTATCGAGGTTCATTTCAGGTTTTAAATGTATTAAAATTCAGTTTCATAGTGGCATTTTGACTTCGTATATTGACAGTTTAAAAGTTCAGATTTTTTAATAATATAAACAAACGACTGTAGATACGATGGATTGTTTTATTTTATTTTATTATTTTTTGGAAAACTTACAGCTAGACAGACACAGTAATACAGACAATTACAACAATATGGCCAATTACAAGCTTTCACAAATAGCTAAGTTAAAAAATTAACAAAACAGTGGTAAGGATATTATTCTATGTGGTTTTCTTTTTTTTAGTTTGCTAAAAATGATATTTATTTTATTAATAATAATGATAACGAGTCTTAAATATCCTATTCTGCATGGTATGATCAAAACCATTGTATTATAAAAAAATTACAATAAATTCTCAATACAAAATAGTACGAGTCTGATAGTCCCCTCCCGTCCTGGCCTGTGTGGTCGGACTCATAAAAAAAAACACAAACTCTCTTAGTACCTGTCATACTTCCATTTACCCGAATACGCCAAAAGAAGAGTAATTTCTTTTCATATCACTACTCACAGAGTTCATATCCATCTTTTCTTTGGCCTTCCTCACCAAAGAAAACATTAACTGAATCACTTCCCTTTCTGAGGCCTTATCACGAGTTTTCATTTATTGTGAAGTGACGTAAACTGGAACTTTGACATTAATTTCAAGGAAAAAAATAGTTCCTTCTTCGTACACCAGACGCGCTGTTCCATTTTTCCATACAAGAAATGTTGTAAAATACTGGAAAGACTCTGTAAAGTAAAACACTGAAAACTCGTGCTCTGCTCCATACGTCTAATTGTCAACACCTACAAATTCCCTCTTAGTCACACGTTTAGGAATTAGGGTGTTCCCTAATTCCAACTTGCAACATGAAGTTGTAAAGTCACACACGCCTAACTTGGGATATAATTTAACCCATTAGTAACTAATCGAGCAACGATCTGTCGGTAATCGGTTTCCAATACTGGATGCCATTAATTTGTTTCATTTCGTATAGTATTAGTGCGATCGTTTATATTTTGGTATTTGATGGTTTTGTTAATTTGTTTTCGACTTTTTGTTGGTGCGTATTGTCGTTTGATGGACGGGAGCTATTAATTTTGACGTGTATTGTTGTATCTTGTACGTGAGAAAGAAAGAAATGGTTTTTATTAGACTCACAAATCATGAACATCATATTTATTAAATTAAATTTAATTTTACTGTAATCTATAACCAAAAGTGCTGACAAGTGGTTATAGATTACAGTAAAACCTACAAGAAGTACATGATGTTAAAATGACATGGTAATCGCGGGGTAATCAACATCACAGAACAGGCTAGGAAAAAAAATTAACACACCGATAGAAAAAATTGTAGTTTGTTAACTATTTTTTCAGATACGTACAATTTATTTGTAAAAGTCTAAAAAAATGTTTCATCTGTACAGATGTTCACCCTATTTCCCAGAAATGTTTCAAGGAAATGCATCGTAACTTTTTAAAACCCCCTGCGGCGAGATAATTTTATCATCCTGCCAAAATTATTGTACAACAAAATGTCTACCAAGACACGAATTCAACATACAAATCCCCAATTTTTTCCCCTGTTCAACTTAATCATAATATCTAATAACGAATCTTTACACACACCGAATTCCTTTCTGGAAAAAACAAAATTAGTATTCCGTACGTGTATTACGTTGTTTTCTCGAAAATATACATAAAAAACCAATATGGCCCCCAGACGGCATGGATATTGTAATTACAAACCGTCTTTAATGCTAACTCCGTTGAAGGCGCGGATCATTCTCTTGGGTATTTTCTGATACACCTTTCAACGGTCGTCCTGAGGCTCATAAATATAATTCTCTCTGTACTGTTACATGTATTTTTCTTTTGTTTTTACTGTGTTGAATTTTCGTCTGAGTATCCCTGAAGGATGGTAATACGTACGTATATAAACTCACGCCTTAGTCCCGTGGGGTAGGCTGGAATTACAGAAAGATACCTGCTTGAATCCTTGTACAATATTTTTGTCTTGTCCGTGTTTTTACATCTGCTCCTACACGCGTTTTTATCGTGATAAAATCATCAAATGAGTCCTCCCACCCAGAGCAGGGCGGGAGGGACTATCAGTGGCCTGACATTGTGCTGACGCTCCTACGCGCTTGCAAGAATCACGTTTTTTTGACCAAAACATGACACGGATTGATTGCTGAGGTGCACTTTACGTTCGAAGGTTGGCGTAGTACCACGCCACAAAAATCGAATTTATTTCTTCGCAGAAGGTGTGAAAACCAGAATACTCACTTCAAAAATAAAGCTGCTTTCGTCTTGGGCTAACTTAATTCCCTCACCACATTCGAATTATTCGAATTCTTAATATACAGGGTGAACGTTCCAACTGGCCGAGGATGGCTTTTTTTTTTTTTTTTTTTTTTTTAGGTGGTAAAATCATCAAATGAGTCCTCCCGCCCTGGGTGGGGCGGAAGAGACTGTCAGACTCTTACTGACTAAAATCCACCCGTGTTCCTTCGGATGCCCTGTACGTTCCGGGGCCGCGGTAACCTGGGTTAAGAAAAAACCCGCGACCCCAGCAGGCATTTGGCGCGAAACACGACGCGCCACCAACCCGGGCTTGGTCCTCGGTCGGACGGCGAGCCACCCATTACTCACCGTCCGCAAGCCCGCTCCGCCGCTGTGCCCTCTGCTGATCAGAGGGACACGCGTTGGAGCGTCCACACGACAGGCTATTCGCATACGGGCAAAGAGACTCCTTAAAGAAGAGTTTTTGCCCGCATCCCAGGGTGCACCGGCCCGAAAAACTGGTCTTCCCCCCGGACGTATCCGAGAGGGAACTCCAGTCCACGGGCGCACGTGGAGGTTTCCTGCCTTAGCACCCCTGGCCGAGGATGGCTATTAACCGAAACCACAAAGAATATTTGATCGATTTTGACGAAAACTAAAATTGCATCACTGGATTTTAGAAAAGCCAATAAAGGCGGAAACACATGATTAAAACGCGACACGACCCGATGAAACGCGATGTGTGTTGAGTCGAATCAAATGTATTGTTTTCTATAATACCAGAATCACACTATGAACATCCGACGCGACGCCATGCCCGCACATTTGATTCGAGTCAACACGCATCACGTTTCATCGGGTCGCGTCGCGTTTTAATAATGTGTTTCGTCTTAATCCTGGCCAGGAATCGAACACGCTGATTTTAGAAAAAATAAATGCCGTGATAATTAATTTAAACATTACTTCACATTCTTAAAGGTGATAGTGGAAACATCAATAACCTCCATATTCTACAAAGGTAGACCTAACTTCCTACCCAATTACTGAAGGGTACCGGGTACCGGGTACCTGTATTCTACCTGTATTCAAGAGGCGTTCGATCGTCTACAGATTGTTAAACACTATTGTTATGAAGAGGTAAAGAAGGGTCAATGATGGCGGAAATCATTTTATCATTACCGGTTCGTGATCTGTGTTATCTATTTAGCTTTTTGAATCAAGTGGTAACACATGTACTTTTTTTTTACGTTTTGCTACGTAAAAAAAAGTAGATAGATTTTAATCTAGTAGTGAGTGTCTGCGCGAGACACTGGAGCTTTTTTGGATGCTCAATGAAACGAGTTTTGCAGTGGTTCGGTTTATAATTTGAGGTACATAACTCGTTACATGTTATAACTTGTAAGTTATTATTAAAAGTTTAGGTTATTATTAAAAGTTTTAGGTTGCCGGCCGACATGCGGCCCGTTCGATTTTTTCGTTTCTTTTTCTTAATTTTTATTGTGTGCCATCCTCAGTGCACAGATAATATATGGTCTAAGGGCATCGCTCACGTGCGGCAGTAAGGCGTGGTGCACTGCAATGTACTGTGGTGCAATAAAACGTATGAGGCGCGAACAGTGAGTTGAGAACTCACTGTTCGCGCCTCATACGTTTTTACCCAGGGCGGGAAGGAAGGGACTGTCAGACTTGTACTGACTAAAATCCACGGTGATTCTTCAATAGCCCTTTACGTCCCAGGGTCACAGTAATTTGATAAGTCCCGCGACCATGTAGATTTCCTTGGGATTGCTTTTGCGTGCTACGACCGGGTTTCTAACGGATCAACCTCAGTTATATTTTGTTTAACTTGGGAATCAACCTGTAATTTACTAGAGTCAGAGACTCCTGTATTGTAGAATATTTATTCAATCAACATCTCATTCTTCTAACCCTTCTAACTAAGTAAGTACTAAGAGAGGCGCGGGCATGTGGGCGGCGAGTAAAGGGCAACTTTCCGTACGACCATGGACCATGCCCGGGTCGACGGCGTGTCGTGTTCCACGCGCGCCTCAAAGAGCGTCAGCATAATGACGAGGCCCCCTCTCAGAGGGCTGAAGCTTGCCAGGGTCGCGGGACTTATACCATCACCGTGACCCCGGAACATAAAGGGCTATTGAAGGACACGGTGGATTTTAGTCGATACAAGTCTGACAGTCCCTCCCACCCTGCCCCGGGTGGGAGGCCTCATCTGATGATTACACCACGTAAAAAAAAAAAAAGTACTAAGAGAGAGTTTTATCAATATTATAAAAAATAAACTACTTTTTATGTGAAAAAGAATTACTTTTTTGAAAGCCAAGTAAATCGTAAACCAGTAGTACATGGGATTTATTGCTCACACGCGTCAAAAAACGCGAAATAAAAATGTAAAATGTTAAAACCGTAACACCCACATAACCGGATTATCCGGTTAGACCCGGATAACCGTGAGACCATGTGAACACATACGTCCTGAAATTATATAAAATTTGATTTAAAACGGTCTACGGGTTACATCGTTATGGAGTTAAGAGAATAATAAATTAATCATTTAGGATATTATTTAAGTGTCTTAAGATTGGTAAAATGGTCAATCAGTTTAAAAAAAGCTTAAAGATGGTTGGAGAGTTTCTCCTGTTTCGTGGATACGTTTTCAAACATTTTTTACAGAAACAACCAGATCCAAAAGAACTCTTTGCAGATGATGCAATTTTTTTCCGTCCTGGAACTGTTGAGGAGGATTGATTGTTATTCCCTAATTTGTATTTGGGAGGCCTTTGCCAAGCAGTGGGAAAGTGTAGGCTCAACAAAAAAAAAATGTACCCACGATACGTAAAATGAATAGACCACTAGTTGTTGCCAGCGGATTTGCCTGCTACAGCTCAAAAATTATCAAATGGAAATATAAAATGACTGTGTTAATCCAGGTTATAAACTATCTGTGTGTATCAAACAACTAAATCCGTTCGGTACTTTTTACGTGAAACAGTAACAAACAACTATTCTTCGAAAGAAACTTTCACGTTAATATATTAGTAAGAACTTACATTCCTAAAAGTAAAACGATAAATTTGAATCTAATTAATAACCAAGCTTAGTTAATCAACTATTAATAACAGTAAAAACACAAATAAATAATCAACAAAAGTTATCAGTTCATGACTGAAAACCACAACATTTGTGAACGTGGTCGCTAACGAATGAATTTGGCAATAATTTCATTTGATTTTGGCAGCTTAGGTACATGGCATCTGGCATCGGATGCTGAAATGACATGTGAACAATGTTTGGTAGAATGTGAGCTAATTTAGGGCATATAATGTCTTATTGGTTCAGTGGTAGCAGGCACTAATAATGAGCATGGTATGTTAGGTTTGAGTTCCAGGTCGGGCAGGTTTCATGAAGGGCTACTGAAGGACACCGTGGATTTTGAGTCAGTACAAGTCTGACAGATCCATTCCATTAATTCCATCCAATGATTTTACCAAGAAAAAAAAAGGTCGGGCAGATTGAGTTATTACTTAAGAAAGAAAGAAACTCTTTTAATTGTATCCACAGATATTGATTTAATAAAATATTAAAAACTGGCAAATTAATTACTATTACAGATAAATGAACATTTAAAAACAGAAAAATTAATCCCACCAAAACATTAGCGGGTTAAAAAGGGGCCAATTTCCATTGGCTAATTGTTCGCGTAAAAAAGGGTTGAAATACAATCCTATGCCAAGTTTAGATGAACTTTGGTCCCGGGACTTATTCCATCGTCGTGACCCCGGAACATAAAAGCCTATAGAAGGACACCGTGGATTTTAGTCAGTACAAGTGTGACAGTCCCTCCCGCCTTGCTCGGGATGGGAGGACTCATCTGATGATTTTACCACGATAAAAAAAAAGTTTCTATTGGCTAATTATTGTTCGCGTAAAAAAGGGTTTAAATAATAAATCCTATGCCAGGTTTAGATGCACTTTAAAAGCAATCATAAGTTTTCTTTTTTTAATTTAAAACTGTATCATGAACAATTTAATATACAAAACAAAAAAAAATGTGTTTAACATAGACTGACACAATGCTATTCGGTAAATAAAAAACCCGGTTTATCACAGGACCCGGAAAACAGTAAAACATAGCTTCCTAATTTATTCAACCATAATCATGGAAAAAACCCAACAAAACCGTTTTATTTCGAACTAGCTGTGCCCGCAACTTCGTTTGCGTGGATGTCGGAATTGAACAATGTATTTTTTAGTTCTAAGCGCTTAATTCAGGCCAGTCCATTCCAGTCCATTCCAGTTATTTGAATAATCTAGTTTTTCTATTCGAAGTTAGATCGCGCGACTGACGTACGAAATCAATGTGTGAGACCAAAGAAACTTCTGAAACACTTTAAATTCAAATATCTTTTGATAGACTGAACCGATTCCAATGAAACAAAAACTAAGTTCCTCTCCAAGTTACGCTTAATCGTTGTGTATAAAAGTTATCTACATTAATTTCGTATATTTTACGTGATACCTGGACAAATACACAGACAAACAGACAAACAGATAAACAGACAAACAGACAAAAATTCTAAAAATGCTAGAAATGGGTTCTATTGGTTGTCCTTTAATACCCTGGCTAAATTTTTTGAGTTTTTTTTTAATGTACAAAAATAACTTTTCTACAGTTTTATTATATGTATAGATAGATAGAGTCGTAAATATTTTTTAGAAAATAAAACACCCGGAATATGGCCGCCATACAGATGAGGCTGGTTTTAATTAAAAAGATGCTAAATCCATGCATCATAACGCGCGGTGACCTTGACCTTTATAAGTGACCTTTGAGCTGTTTTTTTCTGGATTTAGGGATGTACTACATGGATCAGAATCTATCGATTTGTAGATGAAGTTTACTTTGACTGGCCTGTTGGTTTAGTGGTTAGTGACCCTGACTGCTATGCCCGGGTCGTGGGTTCGATTCCCACCCAGGACAAATGTTTGTGTGCTGAGCACGATCATTTGTTCTGTGTCTGGGTGTAATTTATCTGTAAGATGTATGTATTTAGAAAAATATAAGTATGTTTATCAGTTGTCTAGTACCCATAACACAAGCTCTCAAGCTCTAGCTTGCGACTAGACCGCGGCGGCGTTGTGTGATAGTTGTGGAATATTATTATTATTTGACTCTTTGTTGTACGTGGTTGAATCATCAAATGAGTCCTCCAGGGCGGGAGGGACTGTCAGACTTGTACTGACTAAAATCCACGGTGTCCTTCAATAGCCCTTTATGTTCCGGGGTCACGGTGATGAAATAAGTCCCACGACCACGTTTACTTTGACTTGATTATTCTTTTGAATATTCCTTTACAAAAAGCGATTTTAAATTCGAGATATCACCTACTAGATGTGGTTTTTCTTTTATTTCTGTTATGATGCTTCACAACAGTCTCAGTCATAAGACATAAAACCTGTGAAAGTACTGTAGATACCCAAACCAAAGAAGAACTCTCTATGCAGAAGAACGGGCAAGAAACTCCATGGACAGACACTCTTTTTCAATCGCCAAAACTTTATAACCACAGAACTTTTGTTTCATCATTCAACTTGAAATGGTGTAATATGTAAGAAAGATGTAGCAAGTAAAAAGTGTTCATAGGAAATATTAAAACACAATAAAATCATAGGTAGGTAATTATAATAAACCGTGGCTGCTAAGAATTTCTTCTGTAATAATAACGGGGGTTGGGATTTTATACCCTTTGTGCGATATCTGTGTGCATGACAACAAAACCTAAACATTTATCATTTTATGGCTCCTTTTCCCAAAAATGTGGGGATCGGCTTCCTATCTAACCAGTTACAGCTGAATGTCAGTATTTTATGATAGAGAGATTAAATATTAGATCAAAAATCTAATGTCGTAAGGTATATAATATTATTATCATGCCCCTTAAATACAAAGCATTTGGTAATACTTGACTTGACTGACTTGACTTGACTGGCCTGTTGTTAGTGATCCTGACTGCTATGCCGGGGGTCGTGAGTTCGATTCCCACCCAAAACAAATGTTTGTGTGATGAGCAGGATCATTTTTGTTCTGTGTCTGGGTGTAATTTATCTATAGTATGTATGTATTTAGAAATATATAAGTATGTTTATCAGTTGTCTAGTACTCATAACACAAAGCTCTGCTTAGCTTGGGACTAGATGGCGTTGTGTGATAGTTGTGGAATACTATTATTATTATTTGGTAATACATTATATTTGCGTACAGCTAAGGGGTCGAATAAAATTCCTTGCCGAAGTCTGTATTTCCTGACAGCTATAACCTTCGGGTCTACAAATCAGAAGTGAATAGGCAAGCGTGCTTCACTCTCGTGCCGTCAACCACATTTTTGCTTAGTACCACCCAACGACGATACTACTAGACTCCGCATGCACGATCTAAGGAACAAAAACTATTCTGTCAACTCGCTGAGGTACTACGTAAGCGAGAGGGACGGGATACTGCGTTGTGATTGGCTAACTCAAGGTATGTTCTGTCTCAAGGTATGTTTACGGCTCACAGGAGTGGTCGAAATAAGACGGTTTTAAGACTTTTTTGCCTAATGTGTTGACAGACATCGGTCGCCTGTTATTAGGAGTCTAGTAATAATCGTCGTTGGTACCACCAGATGAATTTATGGTAAACGTTCGCGTTTAGCATTAAAAAAAAAAACCTATACCATACCATAAACAAAAGACACATTTTTTTTCCTTGGAATAAAAAATGTTTTTCAAAATATTTCAATTTATCACACTAAATCTTGAACTGTACCAAAATCTTTCCTAAATTAGAGAAGAAAAGACAGAAAGATCTTGATCACAGACAACATTTACTTTTGGCTTCACTTGAATAATTTTTAATATCTAGGGAACTTAATTCGAGATTCTCGTTTCCGCGTCTTAATCAGGAAAGTAACAACGAAGCGATCTGCCTGTCTCTTTGTGGGTCTTTGGGAAGTGGTCATATTAATAGCGATAAGCGGAGCGAGAAAGCGTTGCGGTCGTCAGAGGAGACTGAACTGCGGATATTAAGACTTCGACTGATAATGTGCTGATGTCTGTCTAAGAACACTTTTCATAAAATCAATCTGCTGTTTTGTTCCGATCCGTTTGAATGAATTTTAAGAATTATCATCTGCTTGTTTTTGGACATTATTTTTCTTTCTTCAATAGCGCAATATACTACACACATTTACTTTGCGGCATCTTTTTTATTTGAAGCAGTGTTATCCAATAAATGTATTAAATATTACATCAGTAATGATAACAGTAACAATAATGATACCTTATATTAAAAGAAGAAAGACCCAATGATACCGAAAATGACTGCGTTTTTTCTTCAAAATATCCATAGCGTTCGATTTGTGACAGTGCGAAATAATCTTTACTTTTAAAATGCAGGCGATTGGCATTTGACGAGCGTAACATAATTAGAACATGAAATGGTCTTCCTAACAACTATGATGCACCACCCTAAATTCAATGTGAAGTTATTAGAAAAATCAGCTACCAAAACCGCTTTCTGTATCACAAAATCCTTACCGTCAGCACAAATATATTCTTCAGCAAGCAAAGCCGAGCGTTTGATGTATAGCTTCCTCATTTTTAATTAAACCACATTTATACGGCTTGGATTCTGTTTTAGAAAGGGTATTATTTTTATTAAAATTATGGCCGGATTTATTTTCGGGGCACTTTAAGGGAGTTGGACGAAGTTTTACAGCGACCCACGCAGTATTGATGACAACCTACGTAGTGATTCAGTTCCAATTTCAATAATTAAAAGAGGATTATTTAGACGATTAATTAATCAGTGTTTTTGTTAAGAGGGTCTCGGAACTTTTGAAGGGGTCTAACCTTTAAGAAATGATATTTATTTTTGTGGAGAGTTTATTCTAAATATTTTGTACAGACATAGGATATTTTTATCAATTAGATTTGGCTCTGATTATATTGAGACCACCGAATTAGTGTAAAGACGGTTTTATTATGATAAGACGGTTACTGTTCTACCCTGTTCCATCGGTTGCATCGTTTACGTTCTAGGGCCACAGTATATTAAATATTCGTTTCATCAAAAGCCCTCAAACTATTTATGCGTCCAATAGTAACTAATATCCATTAATCCATACAATATGTTCATACAAACCTAAACTGTATAATAAAGAAGTAAGAAGTCAGATTGGCAAATCTGAATCCTGAATACAGTAATAAAAAAAATGGAACGCTTCACCGAGTAATAATCTTAGGTAGGCAATGCCTTGTTGGTCTTTTGTAAAGATTCTGTAGACTTTCATTATTTAGGCTTTAACAAAACCTGCGCCCTATTCGCAAAACGATCCGTCTTCAAGATGTAGGCTGAAGAGTCTTTAATCATCGTTTCAGTAACGTACAATAATGGTCCTTACTTCCTACACAATAAAAGGTGTATTAGCATATTAATAGAAAACACAATGAAATTCTAAGGGGTGTTACATACATGTTCGGTTCGGTACAGCAAAACCGGTCGGTAAATTCGATTTTAGGTACATTTTTGTAAAAGCATGGCTATTAGCTTTTATTGTGTTTAACATGAATCTGTGATGTTATAGAGAGTGGTTGCATTACTTGTTTCACTTTCCAATATTCTGCTGTGTATGCAGCATGCCAGTCTTCTGTAAATCTAAATCAAATTATTTGTTTCCTATACTTTTAAAGGACCCTTTTGTAAACAAAAAAAAACAGACTGCAATCCTTGTCACAAAACATTATAGCTATAAAAATACTGTATTCTACTGATTGTTTTTGACTGTGTGTGGTGTTGTAGTAGCAACAGTATAGCTGACCGAATGACATGAACTGAAAAAAAAAATGAGTATTATATTTAGTAATTTGAATTGACGCGAGCCGCTTCAGTAAATATGTCCAAAACATGCAACCGAATTGAAAAGACACTAAGTGTAAAGTTCCTAATTCGTATTTGAAATGGGAGGATCATCTGGAGAGTGTTGACGTTAGAAGGATTATTGGCGGGTCATTGACTTAAACGGTAAGGACAGGCCCTACCGAACAACGAAAATGGCACCAGTTTTTTGGCCCGCCGTGTACAGTATGTCTATGAGATCATGACAATCGATGAGGGCGCTGCGGAATATTTTCGTATCATGACTTCATAGACAGACTGTAATTCGGTCCGCCGCCAATCACGGAGCTGTCGTTCCGGGCTGAAGCAACTCAGTAGTAACGACGTAACTTTGCACGAACGTCGTTTTAAGTTTGTAAAAAAGAGTATGTATTACAGACTTACTGCAAGTCATTTTGAATATAATTCTTTTAAGAATGTTAGGTAAGTGAATGTTTTGATTATTCTTACATTTAAAATTTTATTTTGATTTAGAACATGTTAATTCTGATTAAAAATCGTACGCTCTTACAAGATCACGTCGTCAATTTATGCAACGCTACTTGAACGTAGTTCGTATGGTTTATCATAGATGGCGCTACTTTTTGCTTGTATGAAGAAGGTTTCGACAAAATGTTCTGAAGGGCGTATCCTTACTTTTGAAATCATTGTGGCGGGTTCTTGTGGGAGTTTATTAAAAAGTTTATCTACATATTCATAAAACATAATTATCACAGAAAATTTTTACAGCGCGATGGAGGGAAACTTTATTAGTTCTACGTTTATTCCACAGATGACGCTACTGTTATTTTAGTTGTCAACTTCGAAATGTCCGCTGCATGCCGAACCGAACAAGTGTGAAACGCCCTAACGATCTTTGAATATATTTTTCATTCAACACCTATTTAAATCCTATACAATAAGGCACGGTGTTCAATACAAAACAAATTCAAAAGATTGACTTTGTTACAATGCCGCTCACAGCAGGCGTATAATGTAAACGATTATCATAATGCCTTAAATAATCTTCTTTGTTAAATATAAAAGGTGTGATTCTTTGTGAAATTTCACAATAAACTTATGATTTATCGAAGGATATTGTTAATCGAGGCGTATTTAATTTTTTTTTGGAGTAATAAGGGGATGTTATTGCTTTTATTTTCTATGGAAATTTAATCAGATTGTTCAGGGGTGCTGATGAATATAATTTTCTTTATAGTCTGCTTTAGAAAAAGCCTTCATGTGGAGTAATTTATTGTAGTTTAAATTATCTTTTTTCATTTTTATTATATTATAACTAATTTAGTTTTAACTATATCGAACTACAAAAATGTGCTACTTATGAAAGATGTAGAACAAAAGCTTTTAATTTAGTTATCAAGAACAAAAAAGTACATGCAATTTTAATTAAATAACATGTTTATGTTACTACATTCTTTTTAATGGGGCAATATTTTCAGATTTGAATTAACATAAAGCATTAAAAATAAATGCAAAAGACCCAATAACAGTCCCTAAAATATGTAATATAAAATTGTGTAGTACAATGTACTATTTTATATTGCACATTCAAGCGACTGTGTTGCTTATTTCAGGCATTTATGTTGCATAGTGCACCAATTTAAGTTGCATAATTATTATCCGGTCTCTAAATACAAGACTTAAAGTACAATTATTAATTCCAGTCAGTAAAATGACAAGTGCAACTGTCACTGATACTATGAAATAGTAAATTTCTATAACAAATGTCATTTTACTGAATCGAATTAATAACCGTACTTTAGATAACTTGTATTCTAACCAAAGTCAGAAAAATATCAAGATTAAGCATCACGGATATTGTCTAGAGATTCAAAGTAGATAAACTATAAAAACGTTACCCAATTGTGTCGTAAAAGACGAGGTAATACATATTGTGGATTAGGAAAATGGATTGCGCATCCTAAGGTGAGCGGGTATCGCGGGTGATTTTGGAGAAAATTGGTTTAAGAAATTGGAGAATGTTTTTAGTAGTTGAAGAATGTTGGTGAATATGGGTTTCATTGTAATGAATTGGAAAAAAATAGTATCTATGATCAATCATCATCATATGCCTGTGTGATCAAGTGGCTGAGTGATCTACTGCTGTGTTGCGTGTCGCGGGTTTGATTTCCATCCAAATAAATATTTGTATGATAGTTTATTGAATAATTAAATTAAAAGAGTGTGTGTTTTGTAAACGTAAGTTTCTTTTTTCTCTTACGAGCCTACAGGTTTGTAAGACAAAAAAAAAACTTACATCAACAGCCTGCCCATTTATCATTAACAAATATTAATAATGAATCCAAAAATTTGTAAGCGAAACAAAAATTAGACTGATGAAGAGTGGATTTTAAGTAGCTTTTCCAACCTAACCAATAATGATTGTCGCATTTCGACCACAAGACGAACGTAACCTAAAAATAATTATAAAAATATTAAAGACGAAAATAAGTTGAAAAGGTGAATCCGATTAGTAGATTTCCTATGTTTGCATAAGTTTTACATTGAAATGAATTCAAATGTTCAAAGTTAATAGGTTTATTTTCACTCAAAACATATTTGCTTTGATAAATCTTTTTCACCAGAGACATATTGCTATAGTAAAAAGGTGGTAATTACATAAGAAAGAACAGATTCTTCGAATAACTTCTGTCATGAAATTAAATTAAATTTTCTCATTTTATGATGTCAACAGAATAGGAAGCCGCATTCTTTAATAACCAGCGAAGAATTTATTATGCTCGTTTAACTCCAAACAAGGAAAAACAAAAAACAAAACAAAGAAATTAATTTTCACCACCCAACACGTCAAACATCAAATTTTTATCAAGTTTACACGCCTGAAAAAATCAAGCGAAAAGCAAAGCTATTGTTTACAAAAAATATAATCTATTTACACTGAAATAAACGGCTGAAATAATATAATGACTGAAGAAAACGAAAATACGTCAGAAAAATGTCTGAAATAGGAAATGAGGGTGAAATTGAGACTCGGCCGGTTCAGACGAACGGTTCCGGCAAAAACGGATATGTAGACAGGCTGAAACGACCTTACAGTCTTTTTTGAATAGCCGTAGTTTTCTCCAACCGATTCTAGCACTTAACACGTCAACGTAGAACTCAAATTTGAATGGGGGTTTTATTAAATATGAAGGGAAAATGTTTTGGTAGTCGAGGAGTATTTCACCATAAAATTCAGGTTAAAATATTTCTGATATGAAATGCGACCATTTGTAACTTAACATTTTGTTGGGATAAGCTGATTTAGTTACGTGAAACGCTATTGAAATCAGTCTACCGAAAGTACTTTGTCATTTCCGGTTTTCGTGGGTTTATTTAGTTAAACAAATACTATATGTCAATAAAACAAATGGCCGACTCTGTTTCAACAAAAAAAAAAAACAAGTGCGAGTCGTACTCAAGGACAAAGGGTTCTGTACCTTTATATTTTAAAACGACAAAAATATCATGTATTTTAACCATGAAATGAAATGATGTATATTTATGCAAGTAGGTTATATCAACATTTTTACACGTCTTTTCATAAAACTAGGAGAGGCCAGTGTTTAGTACCTGACTACTCTGAGAAGAAACAGCCGAAACAAACTCAGAGGTCACTGTCTCTTTTAAAGTTCAGACATTGTAGATCAGGTTATACGAAGACTATGAAGTTATAGTGATCATGGTTATTATCGTGTCAGAAATAGTCTTTTGAAGAAAGAACGACACAAATTCGAGTGGACATGTTCAGTCAGGGCAAGAATTTGTTAGTTATCTTGTAGCTCGACTCATAACTCAAGGAGCTAGCTCATGAGAGCCCCCTTTATTTTGTTTTTAGTATTTGTCGTTATAGCGGCAACAATACATCATCTGTGCGAAATTTCAACTGTCTGTAACTATCTGTGCTGACTGTAACTATCACTACCCATGCTCTACAGCCTGGTGACAGACAAACAGCAGCATCTTAGTATCAGTGTCCCGTAGTACCCTTTTGGCCACGGAACCCTAAAAACAGGAAAAACCTAACCAAAATCCTTTTGTAAAGGTCCTTGAGTGGGTCTTAGATTATTTAGGCGCGCAGCCATCTCGTACCCACTTGAGTTGAAACCTAATTATGAATACAAATAGTACTTGGGTCTGTCGAATGTTAAATTGGACCCTTTCTAGTATAGACTTCTGTTTCAAATAAAGCAGGTGATTTGGGGCAGCTTGGTTTGGTTAATACGTTAACAGCCATACTCAAAGTGTGGTCCGGGAAGCCCTGTGGCTCCGCTAAGCTTTTGTGGGGGCTCTGCGAGAAAACTAGTAATAATTAGGAAAAATACACCTTTTCTACCTATGCGTACTACTAAAATAAAAAACCGCAACAGACTGGATTTCGAAACTGATACAAGACTTCAACTCTCTTCGAACAAACCAAATATACATAGATTGATGAAAAATAAGAAGTAGGTAAGTAGTTTCATACATTTCATTACTTTTTTTTCTTTATTATAGAATACACTTACATTGTTAACATGGTAACCTTTTATTAAGAAATGCACGTAATTTTTCTTTTGTTTTAGGGTTCCGTCAAAAATTACGCCTTTCAAAAGGGGTCCGCCACCAAAAAAGTTTGAAAACCATTGTGTTAGAGGTTTAGACGTCTGTAGGTTTGAATTTGAGGTTAACGCCCGCTTTAGAAGGACATACAGTGGTCTTCCTGACGACAAGGTTAGCGCAGCGGCTGAGTGATTGGACTGCCGTGCTGTGTAACGCGGGTTCGATTGTCCCACGGAACAAATGTTTGTATGATATACAGTAAAGGCAGAAACACATTATCAAAACGCGACACGACCCGATTAAACGCGATGCGTGTTGAGTCGAATCAAATGTATTGTTTTCTATAGACCAGAATCACACTATGAATATCCGACGCGACGCCATGCGTGCACATTTGATTCGAGTCAAAACACACATCACGTTTCATATGGTCGCGTTTCGATCTTTAGTTGTTCCGGGTGCGTTTTGTATCATCATCATCTTCCTGCCCTTATCCCATTTTACATGGGGTCGGCGCAACACGTTTCTTTCTTCCATTCTCCCCTACCACAAGTCATAGTATCTCCCTTTTCTTTCATATCCTTACTTATACAATCCATCCATCTTTTCTTTGGCCTTCCTCTTCCTTTCCATCCATCAATATTCATACTCATCACTCTCTTAGTCACGTGAGTGTCATCCCTCCTCATCACATGTATGTGAGTGTATAATGTTTGAAAACGCACCCACGATACAGGAGAAATTCCTAGGGCAACGCCTTTTAAAGAAAAAAAAAAAACATCTTATCCAAATTTTTACTTGAACACCGATCTTCATACATACAGTATCCAATCGTGAGAACCAAGGGCTGCTACCAACCACATACCATTCTAATTTCCCTCTAAATCCTGAACACATTTGAAATTCAGCCCAAAACATCCGCATTAATCACAGTAGGATATTATTGGGCATTCTACCCCAACTGCCGTTCCTACGGCTCACTCCGTTCGCCTTCGTCACTGGTGGGGTAGAATGCCCAATAATATTTTTGATATCGATGGTTGTGGAATAGAATAGGATGTACAAAATACTGGTTCGGCGCCTATTCCACCCAATGGAACGGAAGGTGAAGTATGAACGGCTTGTTTCGTTCATCTTCGTCGCTTTCGGTTTTTAGACAACCATGGCGAGGTTGCTCGTACATTTGTTCGGGTTAGCGACAGTGAGTTTTGTGTGTATGAGTTATAAATGTTTATGTAATACATTAATTAACTCATTATTGATACAACCGTTTCACGCACTCGTCATGAAATTTGTAAAACAACCACACTCGTTACATCTAGAAAAACTTTCTGTTCATTCTCAGGAAACTGATTTTCGCCATGGAGAACTACTACCTAAATCTATACGATGCATCATTTGCGGGCCGTCAAATTGTGGAAAAACGAATTTATTAATTGGTCTTCTTATACACGAGAATGGTTTAAGATTCCAAAATGTTTATGTTTATTCGAAAACCTTGCAACAACCCAAGTATGTTTTTTTAGAAAAAGTCTTGCAACGTGTACCAGATATTTCATTTCAAAAATATCATGAAAATGAGCAAGTGCTGAGTGTTCAAACCGCAAAACCGAATTCTGTAATTGTATTTGATGATGTTGCTTGTGAAAATCAAAGTAGTATGCGTGATTATTTTGCTATGGGGAGACACAAGTTTATCGATTGTTTTTATCTAAATCAGTCTTATAGTAAAATCCCTAAGCAGTTAATAAGAGACAACGCAAACCTAATCGTACTTTTTAAACAAGATGAAAGAAATATGAGACATGTTTATGAAGAACACGTCAACACTGACATGACATGGATTGAATTTCGTGAAATGTGTTCAAAAATATGGAGTGTACCTTTCAATTACGTTGTAATTAATAAAGATTGTTCCAAAAACAAAGGATGTTATAGAAGTAAATTTGACACGTTTGTAGTCTTTGACTAAGAACACAAATACATATATAAGGCTTTAATCTGTATGACATTATTATTCACTTTTCGACGCTAAATCAATTACGACGTTATTTTATCAATATGGAAAAATCATTGAAACGACAAATTGTTGATGCGGCAGAAGCTGTAAAGATAAAAGTACGAAAAATGAGAGATGATGAGATTAACAATAAACAAGCACTGGAATCTGTTTTCAAACCTGTAACGGAACCTCTCAACCTAATTGCTAATGCTAATAAGCAAACTCCTTTCATTCGCGCAAGTGATGATTTTTCAGAAGTTCCGTTTATTAACAAAACTTACCAGAAAGAAGGAACTGGTAGCGCAGGAAGTGATGATAATAATGACGATGAAAACAAATATGAATCCGATATCAACAGTGACTCATCTTATGAATCAGTAGCTGAAAAAAACCAAGATTATGATACGTCATCCTGGTCAATATCTTCAGAAGCATTGGTAGATATTCCATTTGGGGTTAGAGCAGACCGCGGGAAACTGATGTTAGGTTCTGCTTGCATAACGATCAACGATCAATACATTACCGTGGCTGGATGTAAATACCGAAATACACCAGGTTTAAAACAGTTGTTGCTTAAGAAAGATGTAGACATAAGCGTGGTTACAGATAGTGATATGCAAAATTATAAGTCGATGCTACTTCATACAAACGCACATCGTCGAGACTATGACCCAAATAAGCCAATAAAAAGTAATAAAGGACAAAAATATTTGCAAGTTATTAAACCACTTTTTAAACTGAAAAATGCAGTTCAGGGAAAAGGTTTACCGTTGCTAAAAAAGTGGAAAAAGAACGTAGATTTTGTGTACTGGGATAATCCTAATGAATTAGTGGAGAGGTTGAGATTGTTAATTGCGTCTAGAGATGCTGGCAACACAGGATTAGACAATGAAATTATATCTATCATTGAAGAATTGCGTGAAAGTAAAGTTATAAATTAATAAATATTTATAAATGTGTTTATTTTACTATCAACCTCTCGATACAATACACCTTAACATGAACGTAGACAAATTTGGGCACTACATTCACAAAAGAATGCGTTTATCAGAGTTATTTGAGTTTAATGAGAAAGCATTGTTAAAATCTGAAACCGGAGATTTTGATTTAAAAACATCAAGACTGAGAGGAATTATATCTCCAGTAGAAGCAGACGATGCTGTGAACAAGGAATATGTCGATCGATTGAATGCTGACACATTAAAAGAATTAAATAATCTGGTTGTGTCCAAGGATTATGTAGATCGATTGAATGCTAATATGCTTAAAGAGTGTAATAATATGATTGGAAAATTGCGTTCTCAAATCATTAAAGATGCAAAGGGTACAGTTGAAGCTACTTTAAAAGCGAGGATACTTGAGGTTTCAACTCATTTGCAAGATAAGTTTTATACTAAAGCAGAGGTAGATAAATTACTTCAAAAAACTCCGTAATGGTAAAACAGCAAATTGTAAATGAAATACACAAAGCGGCACGAAGAAATTTCCTTCGACGTTCTGTTATTCTGAAAGGAATCCATGACTTATGGCAAGCAGACTTGATGGACATGCAAAATCTGAAAAAGTATAACAAAGGTTACAATTTCATCTTAGTGGTGATTGACTGCTTCTCAAAGTATGCCTGGGTTGAAGCGTTAAAATCGAAAAATAAATTTGATGTTACTCGTGCATTCGAACATATACTGCTACGTAGTCGTAATCATCCCGTTAACTTACAAACTGATATGGGGACAGAATTTTATAACACCACTTTTCAAACGCTTATGAAAAAGCACAACATTAACCATTACTCGTCATTTTCTACTAAAAAAGCATCAATTGTGGAGAGACTGATTAGAACTATAAAAAATAAATTATATAAATATTTTAGTCTCAATGGAAACTACAAGTGGTTAGGTCTACCATTGGAAGATACATTGAAGAGATATAACAACACAAAACATCGCACTATTCAATTTAAACCGGCTGATGTGAATAAAGGTAATGAACAAGAAATCAAAGAAAATATTAAAAAAATAAACAAACTTGATATAGTTCAGTGGAAGCCTAAATTCAAAGTTGGTGATTGTGTTCGTATAAGTAAATACAAACATAATTTTGAGAAAGGTTACACTCCTAATTGGTCAACGGAATTATTTACTATAAAAAAGGTAAATAAAACCATACCAGTGACATATCACATAGAAGATCAACGAAAACAAAAGATATTAGGAGCTTTTTATGAACAAGAACTGCAAAGATCAAATTATCCTGACGTTTATTTGATAGAAAAGGTTTTGAAGAAGAAAGGAAATAAATTGTATGTCAAATGGTTAGGTCTAAACAGTGCAGAAAACAGTTGGATTGAAAAAGCTGCAGTAATGGACTAAGATATTCTAATATATAACCATTTTTCATTTGAAATCCTATCATTATAATTTGAGTAATGCAAGGTGGTGGACTAGTTAACAGTATAATTAATAATCTACCGTTCGAAGTTCATTTGCCCGGATACAATTATTGCGGACCAGGAACCAAACTTCGCAAACGCTTAGCGCGAGGTGATCGAGGTATTAATAAGCTAGATGAAGCTTGTATGCAACACGATATTGCATATACAAATCATACAGACTTACCAAATCGCCACAAAGCCGATTTACAATTACTTAACATGGCTAAACAAAGACTTAATTCAAAAGATGCAGGGAAAGGTGAAAAACTGAGCTCTTGGATAGTGAACAAAGTTATGAAAGCGAAAATAAAGTCTGGATCCGGCATTAAAACGTTTAAAAACTTAGTTTCTAAAATAAAATCGAAAATTAAGAAACTCAAATGCAGCGATAATAAGACTTTAATAAAAGCAGCTTACTTAACCGCAAAAAAATTATTTCCAAACAATCGTCATCGGATCCGATTACCCCGAGTAATACCCATACCAAAGACTGGAGGAGTTCTACCTTTAATTCCAATTTTCGCTGGTTTATCGGCTTTAGGAACTTTAGCTGGTGGTGCAGCTGGCATTGCAAAGACCGTTAATGATTACAAAGCAAACAAACAATATTTGCAAGAAACAGAACGACACAATAAAGCTATGGAGGCTTTAAAGTTGGGCAAGGGTTTATACATTAAGCCATATAAAAGCGGCAAAGGATTGTTTATAACATCTTCAAAAAACTGAAAAATATGCTACCCAATCGCCCTCTAACTAATGTAGACATTCGAAAGTTTTCAAGAGACATCCCATATTTTCGTGGGGTCTACATGAAGGATCGACTACCTCAGAAGCCGAAACGCATTGAATGTGGTATCGTTAACTTAGATGATTCTAAGAACAAAGGAACCCATTGGGTAGCTTATGCTAAAGTATACGATCACTGTGAATATTTTGATAGCTATGGAAATTTAAAACCTCCCACAGAATTGATGCAATATTTCAAAAAATGTAATGTGTTTTATAACTACACAAGATATCAAAAATTTAACGCAGTCAATTGTGGTCATTTATGTTTAAATTTTTTGAGAACTTTTTGGAATAAAAATGTATTATAAAATATATGTTTTTCTTTCATTTCCATCATTTACAAGATGTCGTTCACTTTGTCAGTAACTGGAGACTCGTCAGTGTTAACTACATACTATCCTAATACGTTGCAACTAGATGGAGAGTATGAATGTGCTTTATTGCACTTTTCAACATTTAATTCTATTCCAAACATTGATAAAAGTAATAATAAATTATATTATGGCTTTAATGAAGTTATTGAAATACCAGAGGGCACTTATGAATTACAAGATATCGGCGATTATTTAAAATCCGAAATTAAAAATGCAAAAATCCAACTACGGTGCAATAATAATACTTTAAAAACTACAATATTCTGTACAAAAGACATTAATTTTATCAAAGAAGACTCTTTTGGAAGACTATTAGGATTTAAAAAACAAATCTTGAAAGCAAATAAATTGCATGTGTCACAGTCTCCAGTCAACATTCTACCTACGACCGTAGTCAGGATTGAATGTGATATTGTAAGCGGTTCATATGTGAACGGTGAACCAAGTCATATTATTCACGAATTTGCACTTAATGTGCCACCTGGATACAGGATCATCGAAATCCCGAAGAACGCAATATACTTTCCAATCAATCAAAACAACATAAGCTGCATACATATCAGGTTGTTAGATATAAACAAACGATTAATCAATTTACGTGGTGAAGAAGTGCAGGTATATCTACATCTAAGAAGAAAAAAATGATTGATTACAATAAAAGTGTGTCTCAACAAGTAAAGAATATCAGTTCTGCTCAAGCTACCTATCAAATAAGACCTCTATCTAAGATAGGAAATAAGAAGAAAATAAAATTAACAAAAGACAATAAAGCATTTCTTAGAGCGATCGGATTGCTAAAATGAATATCTTAGACGTTTTATCAGCTCCGACCTTTGATAATACTATAGAAGGAATCGAATTTCATTCCTACAAACCCTATGTAACGAGTTTCAACAGAAACGATGAAATCCGCATACCCATCAATCAACAGGACTTATACATATTACCATCAGCTAGCACCCTATATTTGGAAGGAACTGTAATCGTAAGCAAAAAAGATTCGAAGGACAAAGCCACTAGTGTTAATTTCACGAACAATGCTCTACTCTACTTGTTCCAAGACATTAGGTATGAGCTAAATGGAGTGGAGATTGATAAAATAAAAAATGCTGGTATAACAACAACCATGAAATCACTAATTTCAATGAACGAAAGTGAATCAAAAACGTCTAATGCTTGGGGGTGGAATATTGATGGCATAAAAAATATTGATGGAGGAAGATTTTCAGCTTCTATACCACTTCGTAACCTCCTTGGTTTTGCTGAAGATTTTAAAAAAGTTGTAATAAATAGTAGACATGAACTGATATTGTTACGAAGTAATACTAATTTGAACGCTGTAAAACTTAATACTGGCGAAGTAGTAGATGATGTACAGATCAACAAAATCATATGGCGCGTACCGCATGTTAAAGTATCAGACAAAGAAAAAATTGGTTTGTTAAAAGTATTAGAAAAAGATCGTCCACTTCAAATGATATACAGAAATTGGGATCTGTACGAATATCCAGCTTTACCTAAAACTACAAAACATACCTGGTCTATCAAAACTTCATCTCAAATAGAAAAACCAAGATACATTATTATCGGACTACAGACAAATAGGAAAAGCAATGCAAGTTCGGACATGTCGCAATTCGATCACTGTCATGTTCGAAACGTTAGAGTATATCTCAATTCAACTTATTTTCCCTATGAAAACTTAAATGTGAGTTTTGCTAATAACAGAATCGCTTTATTATACGAGCAATACACCAGATTTCAACAGTCGTATTACGGACGTCGCCCGGAGCCCATATTAAGCGAAAAACAGTTTAAAGATTTAGCACCGCTGTTTGTCATTGATTGCTCTAGACAAGCGGATAATCTAAAGACAGGTCCGGTTGTAGATGTGAGAGTTGAAATTGAGAGTGATTCAGAGATACCAGATCAAACTTCGGCATACTGTCTCATTCTGAACGATTGCATTGTTGAATACAAACCATTAAGTAGCACTGTTAAGAAGATATCATGAAGATGGATACTATTATAGTGGAACTCCAAGGATTTAAAGATTCTGTAAATAATTTTATTGTCAAAGAATTGACCATCGCGAGTCAGGATCATACACAGACGTTCTTGGTAAAACCACCATATTCATTCCATTACCTAACACAAGAAGAAAAAAAAACATGTGAGGTGGCTAGAAAGAAATCGAGGAATTTACTGGAGCGAGGGCTACATAGACTACAAAGAGTTTCAACGCGTCATTTTACCATACTTAGAAAATAAAAAAATTATCACGAAGGGTCTGGAAAAGATTAAGTGGATTAAAGAGTTATGTACAAACTGTGAAGTGATCGACATAGGTGAGAAGGGATGTCCTAATTTATCAGAACTAAAAAGAAAGTTTTGTAAAAATAAAAATGATTTTAATTGTGTGAATCATAAAATGCATTGTACATTAAATAATGCTGTCTGTATAAGGAAATGGTATTTTTATAATAATATGTCTGTATTTAATTTGTTTTAATTATTTTTGTGTTTAACATTTAATAAAAATGTCTATCTACTTAAATGTTTTATTTATTATAATCAGGGTAACCTACATAACAAACTTTAAATTAGCTGCAGCAAAATGATATTTCTTATGAATTTTATTATAAAAATGCAAAATAACATGATTTTAAACGAATTGTTCTAATAAAAATACTGAAAGCAAATAACCTATAATTATATCATTACACTAGAGCTAATTTAGAGTTCGAGTATAAATAAATTAAAAAATTAGAAACAATTGATATATTTTTATGTACTTTTATTGCATTATTTACATTTATTACAAATTAATACAAAAGTTAGTTATAGTAAAACTTATATTTAATATTTATATATTCAAAACTTATACATACATTCCTATCAATAATATACCCATTAATAATTATGATATTACTTACATAATTTATTTTTGCTCATTCCTACAAATTAAATACAACAACTTATAAAGTAGGCACTTAAAAAAATGATACCAGTTAATAATAACATCCGTCCCCACAAAGATTTTTTGATATTTTATTAATTAACGCGTGCGTCTCGTCCATAACATGGTCCACCGATTCAGTTACTACATATTGAGCACTTAACATTACCACGTCATGATCGTCACTTGTAGGTTCTTTGTTCGCTGATATCCAACACTTGTACCTGGATCAATCGTAATCCTTTTTTCTTCTCATTGTTTATGAGGAATGATTGACTTGTAGGTAGAGATGACTTCTTTTTTAGACACTCCTGCCTTGTTCGAGGCTTTTTGTTGACAGGTCTGTAGTCTTGTCTTGTCCTGGACTCCATGGTGACAGGTCTTTGTTGTTCTGAGAATTCTGGGATATGCCAGCTTAAACTCTGGGTCGGAAAACCTTGAGCGTATTGTGAGTAGTCGATAATATCTGGAGAATCACACATTTTCAATGATCTGAAACAACGGAATAATAATTAATTATAATTACATAAAACAACATGATGAAATAACATTCTAAGTAAATGGGTACTTGAACAATACTTACAATTCGTTCCGTTTTTATTCGACGTGATACGACCGCTCCAGGTAGCTGTCTAATAATAATGGATGTTCTACTCAATAATATTACTGTGAAACGTGACTAATATGCAATTAAACTCCATAAAGCCTCGCTGTGATACAATTTCATGTTTCAACATGTTTGAACTTGTGCCGAAGCACCTGTCTGGTGTCAAATTCTACACCGCGCATGACGCATGCATCTTCAAAGCGATCCAGTATTTTGTCACGATTTCGACGACCCATTTGGCACATTGGTCATCGTGTCACAGGTAAGTATTAGCATATAAATGCGCCAAATGCAGTGTCGCGGGTTCGATTCCCGCACGGAACAAAAAGTATTTGTTCCGGTCTGGATTTTGTTTTTATGTTTTATTTTTCGTTATTATTTTATTAAATATAAAAATAATACTCTGAAAATTTCTAATATGTATGTATTTAGAAATATATAATTATGTTTATCAGTTGTCTAGTACCCATAACACAAGCTCTGCTTAGCTTAGGACTAGATGGCGTTGTGTGATAGTTGAGAAATATTATTATTATATTAAATATGAGCCTGGATCAAAACATTTTTGATGCACCTTAGATGCTTTGAAAACAATTAGGAATAGAAATGAAACAGATTTATGAACATAAAATATTATTTATTTAAGTATAATTATATTTAGTAGATACATAAGTACCTATAAAAGTAAATTTATATAAGACCTATATAGGTAAGTAATTATCAGAGGTCGTACAGATAGAGTATAGTTACTCTTACACTGTTTAGTATTAACTAGTACTAGGGACACCAACAATACACACATTTTAGAATTGCATAAATAATAAAGCCAGGTTCAAAAGTAACTTCTGATACTAGGTATTTAAATTATATTACACAACAACACATTAAAAGAATTACAAACATTTTATAATAGTAAGTAACACAGTAGGTAGGTTGAAAGATTATCTAACTATCCATTCAGGACGTAATAAGTTTTATCATTTACAATCAATAAAATACAAATGAAAAGTGTAACTACTGTTATTATATTTAAATTGTGTTAATGCATTACATAAATATAGTTGTGTTACCCCAGGCTAAAGTAGAAACTTTATCAAACGATAGCAATCGTTTATCATCATTGCTCGAAAGTGCTATTTTATTTACGTCCTGGGTGAATATTTCATGTTTTATTGATCTAAACAATACATTTTTTTTGCGAATAACATTGCAATTGTACAAAACATTTTTATAATCTAACATATTTAATTTTTCGGTAATACATTTTTTTGTACCTTTTGCCTTTTGAATTGTTTTGTTTAACGTTTTAATACAATAAAGCTTTGAGCGCAGTCCTACGAATTCTTTGATAATGTTGCCGCCCATTTCATCCTTAAATAATCCTGGAACCTTCTTATTAATAATTGGTAAGTTATACTCATTGCTACAGTCATAATTGCTGGTATCTAAATATTTTAGAAAATGGAGCTTGAAGTCTTTATAAACATCATTACTCTGTACATCATATACTAGACTATCTGTGTCAGTATAACACAATTCAATTCGGTTACCATAAAAAGGTTTTATGATAGAGTAGTGAAAGTCGTACATGTGAGTCTTAGACAATTCTAATACTGCAAACCCTATGTAAATTGGTTTATTAAGTATAATACGCACAGGCTTCATTTGGATTGCCACTAGACCATCAGAAAACACAGAGGCGCTGTGAAAATATGGGCTGGCTATCAATTTTTCAGCACAAGTAGTCTTTTTTGTTTTATTGTTTGAGTCACACCACTTGTTAACTAACTTTACATCTATTCGATGTTCATTATTTTCCAAGGTCTTTCCGAAAATACTATTGTTTAATAATTTGAAAAAGTCTTGTTCAAACGTTGACTCTGCTTTTTGACGTAACTGGGTGTTAATATCAATATACTGCTTTAAAAAACAACTTTGCTTAAATATAATAGCGCGATGGATCCTTCTTAATACTAAACCGTGCTGTAAACATTTTTTTAAATGTACGTAATGAATAACATAGTGATATTTATCGTACAAATTTGGAATTAGCTTTTTATTCTTACCACCAGGTGGTAAGCATTTTTCTGGACAAAAGGGAAAGTCATTGTGTTGCATGTGCAAATTCTCCGGATATATTAAATCAACTTCAAGAATGTAACCGTTTTCCGCAGTATCACTGATATTTGCTAAGTTCAATTGTAAAAAATCTATTTCTTGCCTATTCATAAATCTAAAATCGGAATAGGGTAGGGATTGACACATGCTATAGCCATATAAGTTGTTACAATCTAAATATATGATAAATGAATTTGGACGTGTTGGATCGTAAGTATCTAAATATTTATGATTGGCTTTGGCATGTCTTTTAGAACACATACAAACACCTCCTCGAATACCTTTTTGTATCATTCTAAAAATTTCTACATCACTAATCAATTCTAATTTAACTCCTGTTTTTAAAAGCATTGCATCAAAAGATAGACTTGGTGCTGTAAGATAGAACGCGGGATCGAGATTGTAATGTAGTTTACAAGTTTTTCGAAAATTTTCAAATACATCTGTTAGCAATAAAACATCTGTTTTGAGATACAAATCTGTGTACATACCCATGTTTTGAATATTAAATACTGACCAAACAGACCGAGCGTGTTCATAGTCTTCGTCGGTCACTGTCTCATTCGTTATGGAGTTAAAAAAATATTTTTTAGATGGTAAACACATATCTTCATAACGTTCCCATTGAGACATATAGTCATATGGATACACTCCTTTACGAGTCAGTAGGTTAAATTGTTTTTTTTTAGGAAAATAAGATTTTAATTGTTTAAAGTCTTGTTTTTTCATGGTACTAACCAACTTTTCTAAGCTAGTTCCTAAAAACTTGAAAGAATCTACAAACCGGACCTGGATGCTTTCCCCGGTAGAAATCGGAATAAATTTAGTGAATGAAATATAGTTTTCTTTTGTTTTAGGTATCACTTTAATAGATCCAGGAGCTTCACCTAATTCTTTTATAAAAAGGTGGCAATCATATCCGGACAAATTATGAAAAAATACAGGCAAAAATGTTGGTAGTTTGTATTGTAAGTTACAATAACTATGAGCTGCGCCACGATATTTACCAGTCAAGTGACAATGATCGCGAACCCTATCGCCGAACAAGAACTGCTCACAAATATGACATGTTATCGCGTTTTCAAAGTCGTGGGCATTATCATTTGTGTAAATCATAGGTGCATTATTTTTTAAAATATCGTAAATTTTTTGTGCATCTGTATAGATAGACTTCACAAAATTTGATACACAATCCGAACCGCGATAAGAAACGTAACGATTGTGGCTTTCGTCTAGCGTACACGTAATATGATAAGCGAAAGCTACAGGCACATGTCGCTGTCGCGTTACAGTACTCGCCTTAGTAGGGTCAGGGTCACAAGATTCATACCGTTCTAGCATTGTTTCAAAATCTGCGTATATAACAAATGGTACAATTTGCTTTCTATTATAATTTTTAAACTGTATAAAAGAACCCTCTGGAGGTAGTTCAGTGGCGATACCTCCACAACTATGCGAACTAAGATCATCACATGAATTAAAAAACATTAAACAAATGTCACAAAAGTACAGTTTACTGTGGTGTTTTGTTATTTGATTTTTAACAAGTCGCGACAAGTCTTTAATGAGACAGTAATGTGATAAATCATCTCTTTCTAAGTAAAGTAAATGAATCACCTTCCCATTCAAGGCTTTTGGTTTGTAAAGCGGTCCTATGACAGTATTATTTTTTAAACCATAAATGTAAATGCAAATTTCGGGGTTATTCACTTCGAAACGCGCAATATCTGAGAAATTCACTGGAAATGATATATCCTTTATATTTAACACGTTGCGAAAATCAGGGTAAGAAGATACTCTTTCAGGATGACTCTTAGCTGGATATAAAGCAGCAACAACAGACCATAGAAAACAATACTCGTCATTATTGTGAATATTAACACATGCTTTTTTCGATTTTATTGCAGCCGGCAATTCGATAAAGCCTGAACCGCGCAAAGGCTGATATTTGTTAACATTTATTTCCAAATGAGAACTGCTCAAGAACGTCCATCCACTGTCTCGGTCCTGAAATTCTTCTATCTTTTTTGTTAAAGTGTTTTTTACTTGAGACAATAATGAATCAAATTCGTAATTATGATGTATAGTAACGTTTTTTGTGGCAAATGATTTCATTTCTTGAGAATCATTTTTTAACATTAAAAACAAAGCAAAATATTCGAAATTAACTTTTAGAGAAGTATGTTCTTTTAGAGACATGTCAATTAACGTTTTAATTTTGCTCCAAATATTGTTAAGAAATGGATCCAGAGAACAATTCTCAGACGGATCGACAATTCTATAAGAAGCTATACGATTACGAAATGCAGAATGTATTATTTCAACACCTTCGCAAAAATGTGAAATAGTTTTGTTTTTATGATTAGTACTACGTAGGTGACCTGTCCAGTGACTGCGCTCAACAAATGTGTTACAAACAGTACAGAAAGGCATTTTAGATTAAAATAGTTTAAAGTTACTATTAGATGTTGCAATGTATTATTATTATTACGATTATAGAATATATATTGCAGGCACCAGCCCCAACAGCTTAAATATTTATTTTATGTGTATATTATCACTATAAAAGACGGGCTCAGAATCATCAAATAATTCATGAGACCGTCTCATAAAAACTTGGAGCCCATCCCACTGCGGCGTGTTGCGGTTTAACTGCACTTTTAGGTCCACTGAGGCTTTCTTCCACCTATCCTGTTTAGGGATGGAGGCAACTTCAGCCTTGTTGTAGACCTTTACCTCCACATAGAAGTCCCCGGTCAAGTTCGCCTTTCGCCACACTTTACCGTTGGCGACACGGCTGGAGAGGGTCGAACCGAAGTCACCAGCTGAGGTTGGCGCCGGAACGTAGTCCACCAAGCCAAAGAGGTCCGAGCCCGAACTGCGTCTTTTACTGTAAACAATTTAACATTTTATTTATTTTAATTTACACAACACATTACATTACATTTATTTTTAAATTGATGAATTGAGGGTGCTTACTTCTCTGTCGAACCCTATGCAGATAGAAATCATGACGTTTAAATGTTATAATAATTTCAATAACAATACCTCATGAATTAACTGTAAACATGATGCTTGCATCATATTTATATGATTATTGCATCATGCTTGAATATGATTATTGGAAATTGATTTTAGCGCTCTCTGCGTTACAGTTCTAAATCCACTAACCAATGTATATCTGTACATAACAACATACACAAAAAACACCTAACGGTAAAAGCAGTAACACAAACTTACCTTAATTTCGATGCTGATGGCGTGGTGGTGCTCTCGGAAGCTTTGCGCTTCGGCACCTTCTTCTTTGGTTGCACTTTCACAACCTCGGCAACAGCTGCAGACCGTGTCTGGAATTCTGAATCGGAGTCAGACCTGAAATGGAACAAATAAAGATTAATTTTGTAACTTATAAGTTATAACTGTGAGTTAATGAAGACTTCTGATACACCAGCCGGCAGGCAGAAACCAGGTCCGTAGCTGGGTATCGATTAAATAAATATATTAGATAATTCAGTAAAGTTAGTAGTACTCACATACATTTTATAAAGTTGAAGGTTGTTCACTGTATAACGAAGAACCGAACCGGTGTTTATCACTGGAAGATACTGGAGCGAATGTAATATTATGTTCAATATTGATTGATTTTATTCAAAAAAAAATACCATTTCAGCAAATTTTATCCCATTACAAATCAAACCTTAAGTACATGTCCTCACAGTTGTATGACTATTTATTTTACTTACGTCTAATTAAATCGTAGTGATTGAAAATCGTTTCTATCAAATAGCAGTTTTATCGTGAGAAATGAAATATAAAACCAGCTTTTTACCTCACCGACAAAGGCGAAGATGATACATGACACTTATGTATTATAATAATTAAGTTGTATGTATGTATAGAATGCAAATATAGTATGTTTGATTAAAAAACCTTGATGTAAAACTCCGCATGACATCACACAAGTTAATTCAAAAAATAAAAAATAAAAATTTTTTTAAAGACCCAAGTTAAGATGAGCTGAAAGAAAAATATCTTGGAAACATTTTTTGTGCAGATTAATCCATGTAAATGAACTCGCGTCAAAAAGTAAGTTCACTATTATGCTGCAGTAAAACTTGACATTAGTATAATAATAAATCATCTCATGACTAAAACGAAATTTGTATATCCTGAAAACATTTTTTATGCAGAATAATCCATGTAAATGAACTCACGTCAAAAAGTTAGTTCACTAATATGCTGCAGTAAAACTTGACAAAAAAATTTTTTTATGCATATATTTATTTATTGTAACTACAAAATTATAAAGGTTATTATTATTACAATAAAGTAATTTCCATGATGAGTGTGCCGTACCGAAACTGAAGTACCTATTTTATGAACATAGGAAGTCCTGTATAAGACAAATTTAAACTATGTTCGCAACAAGCGTAGTGTTTATCTTGCATATTATGGTTCTCATGGAAATTACACACACACCTTACATACAGCAACAATGGTCAGCAAATTATTGCTACTTGCAATTTTGCAGTTTCACATACTGTAAAGGCTCATTTACACTCACTCGTAACAGTTATCTGATACGGTCGATTCCAACGTCGCACTTAGGAACATTTTGACTTCAAAACCAGACTAATACAAATTTTGTAAATGTCACTCAAAGGAGGATTTCAACTTAAACCAGTATTTCAACTTAAACCAGTATTTCCTGAGATTAGCGCGTTCAACCAAACAAACAAACTCTTCAGCTTATGATATTAGTATAGATTTCAATTATTCAACAATTTTATGAACTTATTTAAATACATGATTTTCTTTATTCACTTACGTATTGTTATTAATTTCCAAGCAAATAAAACTGCTAATGAAGTTTGTTCGGTTTAAAAGCTAAATGCTCCTTAGTGCGTCGCCGCCAGGTATTTCATGAAAGAATACAATGTAGCCAAACTGATCGCACTTACACACACCGGACGGTAAATATTAGTGTAAATGCACCTTAACTCGCACCTTAAAGCGCGACGTGCGGTTGGATAGCAATCAGTTCCAGACGTAACGTGTTCATTACCAAGTAAGTAGTGTCGTCTTGCTGAATTTAATTAAATTAAAATTTCGGATGTCCTCGACACATAATCTGAGTGTGCGTTGAACCACTGGGGTAAAAGCGCTATCTCTAACTTTGTGGAGTGACATAGTGACAATCTGTCCCAAATTTTAGTTTAATGTATACGGTGGTCTAAAATTCAGATGTCCTTGGTGCCACTCTGGCCGCATAAACTGAGTATGCGTTGAACCTTTGCGGTAATGCGCTATCTCAAACTTTGTGGAGAGACATGAGACAATCTGTCCTGAAGTTTAGATCATCGGTTCAGACAGCCGACGCATTTACTTGTTTAATAAACGTGTAAATTTTCATCTATATGAAACGAAATTAAATTAAAATTTTGGATGTCCTCGACACATAATCTGAGTGTGCGTTGAACCTCTGCGGTAAAGCGCTATCTCTAACTTTGTGGAGAGACATAGTGACAATCTGTCCCAAGTTTTAGTTTAATGTATACGGTAGCCTAAAATTCAGATGTCCTTGCGCCACTCTGGCCGCATAAACTGAGTATGCGTTGAACCTTTGCGGTAATGCGCTATCTCAAACTTTGTGGAGAGACATGAGACAATCTGTCCTGAAGTTTAGCTTACCACGTTTCATGTAGATTAAAATTAAGAATAAATTCAGTAGTGGTGAAATGTGTAGTGAAACTATGAAAGAATGACAGTAAAGTAGTGTAGTGAAACGGAGTTATGATCACAAAAGGTTCTTCTCAGGACCGAAAATTCGTGTTTCCTAAAACGAAACGACAAAACGTACCCTCCTATTTTCTGCTGAAATTGACGGAGGTGAACGAAGGAACAACAGGTAACACTAGTTTTAAAATACGAATTTGGAATAGGAACGATTGGTCATTGAATTTTAGAACTGAAAGGTGGAATAGGCGCCGAACCAGTAATTTTACACATTCTATTCTATTCCACAACCATCGATATCAAAAATATTATTGGGCATTCTACCCCACCAGTGACGAAGGCGAACGGAGTGAGCCGTAGGAACGGCAGGTGGGGTAGAATGCCCAATAATATCCTACTAATCACAATATTTGTAGGCTTTGATAAGATTAAATAATTACGGGAATTACAATGTGGAATTACATAGGATTACACATAATTCTATTAAAGGTTGGTTACGTTTTTCGGTCAACCCTTAGAAACCATTTTAATCTCCTTCTAAATGTTTTAGGAATTTTCTGGAACGTAAGCGCGTATGTATTTCATTTTGATGACGGATGGTGTAATGATATTTTGGTAAAAGGTGTCATCTTGATTTTTGTAACTACAATTTTGAGGGATTGCCCTTTGAGCAACGGTTTTAGAGCACTGGTGTTTAAAAGGGGTCTAAAAAGAAAGATACAAGATATATACTTGGGTCCCGGTTTTTGCCCAGCCGTGTGAAAAGTGGGACAAATAAAAAAAGTAATATTGTAGAGGTTTAGATAATTTATTTTCAATAAAACCCCCATCATTTCATAAAATAATCTGCCATGCAACACGGTCGTATTGCATTCTTTCAACGAAAAGTCGTAAGGTATCGGAGACTTGCGTTGCGTTGTGTACGAAGGGCATCAGTTTTTTTTTTCGTGGTGAAATCGTCAAATGAGTCCTCCCACCCCGGGCAGGGCGGGAGAGACTGTCAGACTTGTACCGACTAAAATCCACGGTGTCCTTCAATAGCCCTTTATGTTCCAGGGTCACGGTGATGGAATAAGTCCCGCGACAACGAAGGGCATCATGAGGATTTTTTTTAAAGCATTGCATTATTGTTGTTTACCAACACACGTTTACGTTTTATGTTGAGTTGAAGTGTATTTATTTTATTAAACTCTTGAGCTAAGCCTTTGCTATGCTACGAGTGCTTCAACAAGGTATTGAACAGGCACTCGATCGCACGGCTCACGACCGCTTTGACCATTGTATTCTTGTCGCTTTAAAAATGACTATTTGTTTAAATTCTAGCTCGGAACGTGGATGGATGAATATAATTTCATGGTAGACTGGTTTTTCGTTGGTTTAATTGGTTGCAAATGCAACTGTTGAGCATGAGTTCAAGGCTCAATTCCAGTGTAGGACAATTCCACCGTAGGCGCGCCATGCGGACGGCGAGTAATAGGTGACTCGCTGAACCTCATGGAACATGCCCGGGTCGACGGCGCGTCGTGGCACTAGTGGTCCGACATTTGCTTAACTGGGTCTATTTGGCGCAGCCGTGAGTCACACAATAGTTTAGTGTTGTTACTTTTTCATTTTTATATATTTTATTTATATTTATGTGGTGTGTACTTATGGTATGTGTCAATAAACGTTTTCCTTTCTTTCTTTCGTGTTCCACACGCGCCTTAAAGAGCTCGCAGCAATAATATGACGGGGCCCCCTTAAAGGGCCAAAGCCTGCCGGGGTCGCGGAACACCGTGGATTTTAGTTATTACAAGTCTGACAGTCCCTCCTGTCCTACCCGACCGACGAGTAAGAGTCTGACAGGCCCTCCTGTCATACCCGTCCTATCCAGGTCCATCTAACTTGAATACCTTACATCTCCAACAACAAATATAATCTTAGTTATCTTACACGATAATATTGTTGTCAAAACTGATAAAGGAATTAGGAAAAAACATACGGAACCATCGATTGTATAGTATAGCCGTCACATCAAAATAAACTATCTAATGCTCAACCAAAAGCTGCAATTTGCCATCCCTTTCCTATTTTATAGCGCAGTAAAAGACAGCAATACTTTGGATCTGATCCTTCATACGGCCCATCGTCTCCTAAGCCTTAGGGTCACAACACACATATTAACTCGGCAATAGATCGTGAATCTCCGCAAAACCAAACAAACCCATAATAAACATTTGCTATTTTGAGAATCTAGCTTGAATTTAGAGTTTTAGTGAATTTGCCATTTTAAGAACTTGTCTTTTTGCAACTCGGTTGCCATTTTTCGAATAAGGTTTTTTGCGCTCAAACTACAATATCAACTCGAGGCGTATAGAATTCTTTCATGTGAAACAGCCACCTGAGGAGCACACAATATAAATCGAACTTGTAACGTAACGCAAAAAAAAACTTTCTCCGGACAAACACGATCCGCGGTGAAGAGAAGGATCAACCAGCTGTCACCGCGCTTACAGCTCGGCTTCTCCGCACTTACATATCCGAAAACGCTTTGGTGCCAATGAGGTTCACCAGCAGTTTAGCAAGCCGTAAGTGCAGCGTTACCTAGCTATAACTCTTCGATGTATCGAAACCACTGATCCGCTTTATTTACGTTCTCACGTTAAGTTGACGAGGTGAAAGGCAAAACCGTGCCGAACCCTCCAAGTTTATATGTGTGCTATGACCCCTATAGGGCACTTTTTACGAATGTTTTCGTCCTACATTCCATTCTTACGCAACCCTGCCATAAATTGTGCCAGATATACTGGCAAGTTCAGGGCCACCGTTGGCATATTGCCAGACGTTTGGCATTAAAGGTTGTTGTTATGTGACTGCCTGTGGAACCCTGATTGGGTTATTCGCGCCTGCTTGGTGGTAATTTCTAAGTGTTTTTGGTAGTGTTAAGTGATTTTGTAGGATGCTTTGTTGAAATAATATTTTGTTTTAATAGTATTCTGTCTAAGTTACTATTGGAATGGAATATTGGTCTCCTACAATTAATAATTTTGCTGTTTATTTTAGATCTTACTAAATTGAAGAAGTCTTAATGTTTACACATTTGAACTCCGTCCAAGAATTAATTTTTACATTGTTGTGGATAGGTATTACAACCACTGAGTATAATCATTATCTGCCTAGCCTTTTTAACTAGTTACATTGTTTTTACCTAAATATCACAAAATCTTTGGGCGACTAAAAAATGAAACATTGTAAACATGTCCGGAACGTTTAGTAACTTTCTACATTTTTTCATTTTTTTTAGTTAGTACAAGTCTGACAGTCCTTCCTGCCCTACTCTGGGAGGACTCAGTCGATGATTTTACCAGGCTAAAAATAACAAAAGAATCTAATGTCCTTATTAGTTATTAATCTTTATTGATAGTAAATTACTTCTTATTCAAATAAAACCAACATTTCTAATTTCTGAACGAAACCACAAAATAAATTATTCAAACCAAATTGTCGCAAAGTTTTTAACGTTTTCAATTCGCAATAAAAGTTTAATAGTATTTCTCGTTGATAGTAAATACTCGAGTTTGCACAAACAGTCAGTTGGACTGGCTGACTACAGGAATTCAGAGGGAAAAAAAAACAAATAGCTGTCTATGGAATAGAGGTTCCGTACTTACTGAGATTTAATTTATTTGTGCAAAATTGCATGCTTAAAGCATGAGTACAGAATCAGTACCCTCAGCACGAGTTTCCAGTATTTAAGACGTAAAGTAAACTGGAACTTTGACAATTTCAAAGTGACAATTTCAAAAATTAGTTCATTCTTCGCACACCAGAAGCGCTGTTGCATTTTTTCATACAAGAAACGCTGTAAATACTGGAAAGATGCTGTAAAGTAAATTAGTGAAAACTCGTGCTAAGGGTCCAGTTGTTTTAACTGTGCGTTGATAGATTAGTCGGTCAGTTTCGTCTTTTATATTTATAGAAGACTATAGGCCCGCCCCGTGCTTTGCTACGTGTTACAAAAAATGTGATAAATGAAGAACCGGTCGACCGATTTTCTGCAAACTTCACATAAAAAATATACTAAATAGTCCGAACAAAGCCTAAACATTTGGTTTGGATAGGTGAGCCCGTTCTTGAATTATAAAGTTACAACAAAAAGTGACATAATTTTTTAAAATAAATTATATTATAGATAATTGGATAGACAAGAAAACGTAAGAAGCCAAAAATAAAAATGTATCCTACTAATAACATAAACGTGTAAGTTTGTATGGATGGATGAATGTTTTTTACTCTTTTACGTAAAACTACAGAACGAATTTGGAAAAAATTTGGTACACACTTAGTTAATAACCTGGATTATCACACAAAGAGGATAATTTTCAAGTTGTAGCGGGCGGAGCCGTTGGCAACAGCTAGTAAGTGATACGTTAAAACATTTTTTATTTTTATTCAGGGCGATTCTCGATTTTGACCAGTATCTCTCTGGCTGATGGAAAGCAAAAATGTGGTCGATGGTGAAATACGCTTGCTTGAAAGTAACCTGTTTATTCTTGAACTTGATAACTTTGGCATTGAAATATTATAGATTAATTTCCACTAGTGTCTGTTCTTCGGCAGACGATCTCCGACCATGGACCATGCCCGGGTCGACGGCGCGTTGTGTTCCACGCGCTAGAGGCGTTCTAGAGGGCCAAATATTGCCGGGGTCGCGGGACTCATTTCATTACCGGGACCCCAGAACATAAAGGGCTATTGAAGGACACCGTGAATTTTAGTCAGTACGAGTATGACAGTCCCTCCCGCCCCGCCCGGGGTGGGAGGGACTCATCTGAGGATTTTTCCACAAAAAACAAATCTGTTCTTATCTTACCAATACCTACAACATGAATACTTAGTGACAAAAAGTCCAACAACTTTTACATTGGAGTGGACCCTGGCAAGATGCCAAGAAAAGCGCCAACATGAGAGCCTGATTCGTCGCTAGATGTTAAGTGCTTCTGTCGTTACAATGTGATGGCTTTTGGCGTGGTCGTTGTAGGTTTAAAAACCTAAGTTGTAGGTTCAAAAACCCGATTTATCACTTAAAATCACGCCTGTAATCTGCGAAGGGTTAGGTAGAGGTGTACCTTATAAAATACCCGCATTTCGCCAGTTATGTACTCCTATGTGATAGGAGGCAAGCCTCTTGCCATCAAGCGGGCACTAATTTCGTGCTACTAAGAAATTCCTAACGAAAAAACTCATTAATACTTAACTCGATTCCGGCAACGTACTTGTAATCTCATGCTCAGCAATCGCACTTGACTAACTAGGCAGTCTAATAATTAATAATTTGATCTATGTTTTTTAAAGGGGTCTGAAATAGTCTTGATTTTACATCGTTTGCGATGAAATGAAATGTCGAAACAATCACGTGTCTTAATATTAATGACCGCTAATAACAGGGGCCTTATCACATAGACTTCAAAGTAATAAAAACGTAAAAAGTCATGCTAGAGCCTCCGAAAACCCTATTTTTTTACTCTACACCTAACTTAATTATCAAAATATTCCACATCAGTTAATCAACACATCTCTCCAAAGCTTATTTTATTTCCCTCGTGGTTTTTCAATCAGTTACACGGGCCCCTAACAAAGCGACAGACCGCTGGAGCATACAGTTTTCAATCAACGAAAACTTTATTATTTCGACTAGCAAAAGGTCGACGACTCTTGTGACCTGTTGTATTCATCTCTATGCTGGGATGCTGTATGGAAATAATGGGAGAAATATTGGTGGGATACAAAGGAAAGAAAAAACACATGTGGCACTCCCGAAACTGTCGCGGTGAAACTATTGCATAACTTTTTTTTATTTTAAAAGAAAAAAATCGCCTACCACGTATATTTAACGAGAATAATCATTTATTTAAAATATTTGTGGTGCATTACTGTATTAATGAACTTCTTTGTTTTATGAGAATTAAAAAAGTAGGTTTCATTGTGAAAACTCCTTTTGTAGCTGGCCGTTTAGAATCAGTAAGAAAAAGTAAATTGTCTTAATGACTTAATGACGGATATTTTTATGATTGCCGAAGTCTCCCGAACTGAAACGACGTTAGACGATACGTGGTGTCAGGTATTTTCGTTAGGTGTTGAGAATTTCTTGATTCGGTCGGTACGCTTAGAGCCCTTAGCCCTTTCCCAACTAAGGTGGGGGTTTCCAGTCGAACCAAATGCAGCTAAACAGTAGTTGAGCGACTGCCTATTAGACCTCCACAACCCAGTAACTGGGCAATACATACCCCATAGTAGGACTGGCTGTCAGACTTAGAGCTTCTGACGTAGCGACAGTCAATGAGAACCGGGGCCAACGGCTTTACGTGCTTTCCAAGGTACGGAGACAACTCGCTATGCATCTATCATAGCGAGTTGTTACCCATCTATAGACCAGCTTCGGCAAAAACGGCTTAACCTGGGAGTTCAGCCTGTACGCTTGTAATTATTTAATCATAAGCTCTTTATGTTAAACACCAAAATTAGTGTATAGTAATGATATTTTTACGAACGAAAAATTGGGCTGCGAGCAGGATTTGAACCTGCGTCTTCTGGATAGGTACTCCAGACGCCTTAACCAATTAGGTTCAAAACCCGGCTCGCAGCTCAATTTTTCGTTCGTAAAAATATCTTTGCGAAGACGCGACGCAGGCGTTATTGCGTATAAAATATAACTTTAGTGTATAGTAATATTCATAATTTAACAAATTCATCGTCGATATGAGTATAAAGTCAAAAGCAAATTAAAACTATTAACCAACGTTAAACCCGGCCACCCAGGTAAACAAACACGAACACACAAATTGCGCTACACAACTTTTGAACGGCGTACAACTCTAACTAAAACACTTATTAATTGCATACTGCTCAAAGGCGGATGAATTACGTGTAATCATAAATGTTTAGAACGATATCGTATGGTGTTAATTAAGCCTTAAGCCTCGCTGTATTGCTCCGCTGCGCTGCCCACCGCGTCATTCACCACCTAGCCCCTTTGTACGCAGTGGTGTACGCCCACGGCGCCGTACGTCGCAAGACGATCTCCGGCCACCGTAGGCGCGGGCATGCGGACAGCGAGTAAAGGGCAACTCGCTGTCCGACCATGGACCATGCCCGGGTCGACGGCGCGTCGTGTTCCACGCGCGCCTCAAAGAGCTGTCAGCAAAAAATGACGGGGCCCCCTCTCAGAGGGCCAAAGCCTGCCGGGGTCGCGGGATTTATTTCTATTACCGTGACCCCGGAACATAAAGGGCTACTGAAGGACACCGTGGATTTTAGTCAGTACAAGTCTGACAGTACCTCCAGGGTTTGGAGGTCTCATTTGATGATTTTACCACGATAAAAAAAAAAAAAGCCCTTTTGTACACAATGCGACGCAAGTCTCCGATACCTTACGACTTTGGTATCCAGGTGACTATCGCAATTCAAATCCATAGAGGTATCACAGGACACAATGCTTTTTTTTTTCGTGGTAAAATCATCAAATGAGTCCTCCCACCGCGAGCAAGGCAGGAGGGACGGTCAGACTCGTACTGACTAAAATCCACGGCGTCCTTCAGTAGCCCTTTATGTTCCGGGGTCACAGTAATGAGTCCTTTGAGGCGCGCGTGGAACACAGCGCGCCGTTGGTCCATGGTCGGACAGACAGTTGCCCTTTACTAGCCGCCCGAGGTCACAATGCTTACGATGGAGTGAGCTTACACAGAAGAAGCCTGTTCACTCTAACTTTGAAGAGATTCGATTCACATGCGTAGACTGGGTCCCAGTTTACTCAGCTTAAATAAATCTTTATTTCATGATCAAAACAAATAAATTCAGCGAAAAATTTGATTCTAAACCGATGGGCAGACAATGTTTAATTCGCTAAAAATATAGACAAAAGGGAAAATTAAATATGTTCGCTGGATCTACACAGTCCAGAGATTTTTAATACTCTGTGATCTCTATTATGGACGCAATATATCCCTTTTATATCATTTGGATGGACAAGGAATTCAGATGTAAACGGAGGTAGTACTTTTTAGGGGTCCGCAGTCAAAGGGTAAAATAGGGGACATATAACTAAGAATCTGCTGTCCGTCCGTGTATCACCAGACTTTATCTCTTAAGGGTACCCTAGTCGGTCATTCTTCCATACAAACGTAGTTTCGCGATTATTCCAATATTTGACGGTTTAAATTCTCATTAAACAATGATCTACATTCATCTCATCATTGTCTAGTCCTGTATGGAATCAAAAAAGTAAAAAAAAACATCTATTATTAGTTATGGGTGTTGAAACTTCCTTATTTTAAGCCTAATTTTAACGAATCTTTGGGGGGAAATAAATAACAAAAAAGACAGTAAATTGTAAAATAATTTCCATACAGAAATAGATAATTTGTTCAAAATTCTAGATAACTTTAATTTGAACAGATACATTCAGTAGTTTTTTCATAATATCCAAATTCCCGAAGGTCTTTTGAAAAGTTGCAGTAGTTCATTATTCAAAGTAATCACGCATTCATGAGTCAGTCGAAGGGTGGAGTATGTCTGCATAAGTGCCCTAGCTACTTACTGCTCATCCATCCTATCGATACGTGATGTTGGATGAAATAACAAGCATTTTAATCCCGCCCGCCAACAAGTTCGTCCCGCCGACTAGCGCATCCTTAAAATGTGTTAGATAGAAAGTTGTCACAGATGATGTATTTGTTTTGCTGTTATAACAAAAAACACAAAAATATCGGAATAAAATTAATGTTTAAGAGCGAGCAAAAAAAAACACGATTTGATTTTTTTTCTCGTTTTTCCTCGACATTGAAAACGGCAACAAGTAGTCGTTTGAAATATTCACACAATAATTTAGTAATATTCAATAATTAAATAAAAATAAAACAAAATAATATTTAAGGGGGCTCACATAGCAAAAACATTTTACTTTGTGTGCGACTCGCACTTGGCCATATTTTTGTATATTATTTCGAATACATCTGACTAATTCATGAAAGTTAATGAACCAATACCTAACGATAAATTAAGGGTAGAACGGATCTTGGTAGACTGAGCACAATCACATACGGTATACTTTTGTGTAATAATTTTATTATTTACGTGGATAAAATAAAATAGAATATAAAGCTATGTGGTTTATCAAGGTAGGGAAGTTATATTTTGGGAGCTTGGCAACACTGATTTATTTTGTAAATATCCCAGCCTCATAGTAATGGGACATCAACATTTTTTTCTTATTTTCCAATAAAACATATTTTTTCTATAACTTGGGTGCATTTACAAATAAAATTGAAATGCAATTGCTTCGTCATTATCTCATTCGTCCTATATCAAAAGACTGCCGGACTTTGGGATAAGACCGGGGTTGTGGTCGACCCCGTTCGAAACTTGGAAATAAATAAAACCTCTATGAAAATAAAACGAGTTTTACCGTTCGAAAATCGGAAATAAATAATAACCTTTATGAAATCTGTTTTAAATAAATTACACGCTGCAATATTACACCGTTTAAATAAAGAACACTTTATGATTAAAAAAAACAACTGCAAATAACGACCTCAAGAAGAATTCAAAAAAAGAACAAAAAATTCTAGAATCATAAAGAAGACTACTTAATGCACAGACACGGACGTTACAATTCCGACTACATTTATACCTACACTAGATGTTGCCAACGGCTTCGCCCGCATGTAACCTTAAGTGTTTCATTTCTCCGTTTTGCCGTTCTGACGTGATGACAAACAACTACAAACTTTAGCATTTATAATATTACTTTTAATCGTGGTATAATCATCAAATGAGTCCTCCAACCCAGGGCAGGGTGGGGTGGACTGTCAGACTCGCACTGGCTAAAATCCACGGTATCGTTAAATAGCCCTTTACGTTCCAGGATAAGTAAGTACTAAGTAATTCGGTAAGTCTCGCAAACGCCAGTCGCTTCCCTTTGAAAATTTTACTACCGGAACGTGATACCGGGGTAAAAGGCAATCTATCCAAGTTATGATCTACTTGTTTACATGTCATGCAAATATTTTCAGTAGTTTTTTTGTGAAAGAGTAACAATATCAATCCGTTCAATCTTACAAAATTTCACCTTATCTTCCGTGAAAATTAATTGTTTGAGATCCTGATATTTCAGTCAACACGCAATCTTCGCGCTTGCAATAGTGTCGAAATATCAAGATTTAGAGATGTCGTGGGTTCGATTCCCACATGTTTGTGTGATGAGCACGATCATTTGTTCTGTGTCTGGGTGTAATTTATCTATAATATGTATGTAGTTAGAATTAATAAGTATGTTTATCAGTGTCTAGTACCCATAACACAAGCTCTGCTTAACTTTGGACTACATGGCGTTGTGTGATAGTTGTAGAATATTATTATTATTATTACACACAATAAACGGCCAGCTAATACTGGTTTTGTATATCCGTGTGTAGCCGTGTGTACTAACAAACCGTGATAGCTTAAAACAGTGTTTTGCATTTTATAATATTAGTTACAATCGTACTAAAAATTCTATTTTTATACCCAAGCATTGCAAACGGATTCTAGCAACGATTAATACCGACTCAAATCCTCTTTTCTCCTTCGCTTGCAAGAAAAAGATTGCAATATTTAGTGAATTATAGACCAAAGAAGTGCACTGTCTATTATTTTTCTTAGAACATTAATCTTTGGCAAGAAATTTTTACTCAACATGGAAAAAGATAAAATGAGGTATTATGGTTTTGACAGCTTATTTATGGTTTCCTTAGAATACTCGGTTTTCTTTACCTGGTTTTAATGTAAAACTTTTCTGTATTTCTTAAGAAAGATTAAAGCTTATGTTTAAGTAAAATTGTTTTTTAATTTACCATGGTTAGAAACAAAGAAAATAAAACCATCCAAGTGCGAGTCGGACTCGCACACTAAGGGTTCCGTTCCATTATTTATAAAAATATTTATTTTATTCTTATTTTTAATATTTGCTGTTAACCTGAATGATATTTTTAAGACAATTTTAAAGCTAAATGAATTCACAATGTCGCACAAATTCAAATGTTCCCAAATCGAAAAAGTCGTTTCATTATACGAAAAAACTTCACAGAGGAAAACCATACTTATATTAAATTCTACCTCAACTCAATAAATGCCAGACGTATTGATCATCAATCAATCAACTCAGGCTCGAGATAAAAAACCTACCTCACTGAAATAAACGAGAACATATAAAGAATTAATAAAAATCACGAAATCATCAATATGAAATCTCAACGACCCATCCCAAAAGCAATCAGTTTTAGTGCACCGTACACCCTCAATTTACACCGACAATACATCCTTACGCCGACTTTCGCCGACACGTTTCGCCGACATCTCATCACTCTTTATCTACATTCATTTTCGTCGCAATAAAACAGAGAAACAAACGGCTGCGTGTCCAATCTCTGTTATCACTCATTAGATAAGACGCTGGAAGTCCAAAGTCGAAATCACAATCTTACAACGTCGAAAAAAGGTACTTTTTCACAAGCCCGACAACTTTTCATCTCGTGATGTGTTGTAAAAACGTAATTTGTTTCCAAAAGACCCTTTTACTTTTTGTGACAGGCAATTTGGAACTCTAAGTTAAGTGTGTAAAGTAGAGTTTTGTTTGGAGAGTGAATTGGTTAGGACTCTTTGGAAGTGAGGGATGGAAAGTTTTGAAACTATGTCGCTAACGTTGGCAAAACTATGGTAAATGGGAAAAGTTTGTGAAAAGCTACATAATAATGTATGTGCTGCTACTAATTCATGGTTAAACGTGGATCCTGACACAGAAAAACTTAAACTAGGTGGGAACTGTATTTTTAGTTACTTTCTCTTTAGAAGTTGGGGAAAACTAGCTTTTAAAGATGTTGCCTAAATGTTTTGTAGATAGAGTAAAGAGTTTTTGTCTTTTTTGGAGTCTGTTCGTATTTTCTTTTTGCTTTATAAAACACGTAACGATGCGTTGCGGAATAGGATGTTGAAATCAAGCTATATGTCGACAGTTTTCTGTACCACAACAAGTCTATAAAAAATATTTGCTCATATTCATTTTGACTGGCCTGTTGGTGTAGTGGTTAGTGACCCTGACTGCTATGCCGGGGGTAGTGGGTTCGATTCCCGCCCAGGTTGTTCTGTGTCTGGGTGTAATTTATCTATAACTAGCGACCCGCCCCGGCTCCGCACGGGTGCAACCTCTATTATATTATGCATGTTTTATACATAAAAACCTTCCTCTTGAATCACTCTATCTATTAAAAAAAACCGCATCAAAATCCGTTGCGTAGTTTCAAAGATTTAAGCATACAAAGGGACATAGGGACAGAGAAAGCGACTTTGTTTTATACTATGTAGTGATATGTATGTATTTAGCAATATATAAGTGTGTTAATCAGTTGTCTAGTACCCATAACACAAGCTTTGCTTAGCTTGGGACTAGATGGCGTTTTTTTTATAGCAATGTAACGAGTTTTTGCATTTTTTGGAGTCTGTACGTATTTTCTTTTTGCATTATATAACACGTAACGATGCGGAATAGGATGTTGAAATCAAGCTATATGTAGACAGTTGGGCTTTCTACACCGAAGACCGCTGGTTCGAAATACAAGCAATACCACTAGTTTTTTTTCTTGGTTAGTGACCTTGTTCGTTTTTTTTTATTTTCCCTAAACCTGAGCTCGGTCGCTCAACTAAAAAATCTAAATTGACAACGCAGAGTTGAAACTCTATCCGTAAGTCTCTAGTTGGACACACTAATTTAATTTAGAGACTTTGTTTAACGTGGTAAAATTATCCAATGAGTCCTCCCAACCTTGGTAGAGCGGAAAGGACTGTGAGACTCGTACTGACGGAAATCCATACCGTACGAAGTCACGCGTCCCGCGGCCCTGAGACAGTCCCGCGTCCCTGTGTTATATAGCTTAATTATGCAGATGGAATGGTAGAATTAACAAGACGATCAAATTGAAAAAGTCATGAAAAAGCCTCCGTATTATTTACTACATCAAAATAGACGTATTAGCTAGGTACTTGAAACCGTATGGCACGGTTCCAAATCTTAGCCAAGGTCAACATAGAGTGCTTACGGCCACGTGGCAACGTTCAGAAATATTTAGGAAATAGCAGTAGAGTTATGATGAATATGATGTCTAGCTAAGGGTTATGGGTATAAAAAAGCTAAATATTAATTTTAAAAGTAAACTCAGTTGTGTTGTTATGTGTTTCCTACAACGGGAATGAACTTTTTTTAAAGTATTGTTTTAAAATACTTGGAATATTATCTATTCTGTTAAATGTTTGTGAACTTCTTAAGATCTTAATGGTTACCTCCACATCTCCTTACATGAACGAAACACAAGGGCTTCTTTAATTATTTTCCCAAGACTTTTCCCTCTTATTTATTGCTGCATATAGTTCAGAGGGACGTGAAACATTGCCTCACTACGCTGCGTTTGCCGGTGCGTGGTCTCCATTCGAGAACCTTACAGCCCCATCAGCCATCAAAGCCTCTTATCAGCCTCGCCTAGGGCTTCCAATAATATTTCGATGCGAATGGACTAACAAACTTTCCCCACTTAAAGCTGTATTTACTGGGTACCGCCCTTCATAGATTGATTGTGTCGACATAAAAATAAAAGACACTCCCTCACTGCGAGCATTCACCTGTAATGTAACGTTACAGATTCGAGCGTTTCATCGGTAAGGGAGAACAATCGAGCATCACAATGCGCATCTTGTATCAAATCTATAGGTACTAAATGTACGCGAAAGCTCTTCAGTCAGGGAGGTAGTACTGTAATGTAATGCTCAAAGTCGAATCTATAATGTTACATTACACGCGAATGCTCCCGGTCAAAGGCGCTCCCCCTTTACAGGTTAAAACCTAAAAGTCATGCTAAATGACTCAAGTCTTAGGCTATCCAAAATAAAGTTGCACTAAAAACAAAAACATCTAGATAGGCAATCTATCAAGGGAACGCATCAGTCCCTCGCAGGAAAATAAATGACATTACCAATTAAATGGATGTAAGCCCATTTGTTTTGAACATTTTAAGACCGTAATGAGGTTTACGGATTTTTGGGGTTCTGTAGACCGAATTGTACGAAGCCATGATATGATATATATTGATAAGCATATAGTAACTGTAGTTATAAATACTGCTCTAAAGCTTCGACTAGTAGATTTCATTTTGGTGTTTTTGTGCACCTTTATAAAGACTTCCAGGAGTGTAGTATTTGGTTTATTGTGTGTAGCCGAAGTTTATTGAAATGTTTTTGTGTGATGGCTTTGTCCTTGGCCAGCAGTGGGACAACAAAAGTCCATTAAAAAAAACCTAGTACTCATGTCTCTTCCACGTTATTGACAAATTCTGCTGTGTATTTCAAAACAACTCACCGACTTCTGCAGTACGATATAAGGCAGCTTACCTGAAACAGAAACAAAAATATTTATAGTTAATTGAATAACAAATATACAAGCTACAGCTGGCGGTCTCACTCTAGTCCAACTGGTTTAAAGACTAATGAGTCAAAAACCTTTTTTTTTTCAACGTTGCCCTACACTAGGAATTTCTCCTATGTCGTGGGTGCGTTTATAAACATAAAAATACACAAACATTCAGACCCCGAACATCCGGGTCATACAAATATTTGTCGGAATTAGAATGGAACCCGCGACACGCTGAGCGGCAGTCCAATCGCTCAGCCACTGCTCTAATCAAGTCGTAATTTATTCTAACACGGTTTTGTCCTTATTCAGGTGTCATGGAATACTAAGAAATTCATTTTCACCATGTTGCATTAAAAATATTGGTTGGAAAAATACAAAACCCATTAAATTTTACCAAGAACAATCCCGACGGTTTTCTCAAGAAAGAACTTGGGTCAAACGCTAGGTTTTTGCAAATTCATTATGTTAATGTAATGAGACGCTTGATGGATGCGCTCAGAACCTTCTAAAGAGGTATACGAACTATTTTTTCAATGTAATGCGGGTAAATTTCTTTTTTCTCAACTTTGTCTTGGTCTTAAGAGGCCATACTACCTCAAATGGCTTAGCAGAATCCTCTGATACGCCGAAAATACTGCAGCATTAATTTTGAAATAAATTTATGGTAAAGTTGAGGATTACTGTTAGGTCTTATGTTTGGCGAAAACAGGATTCCATAAAATTTTCTCGATAGAAAAAAATCCCAAAGTTACCTCTAAATTGAACAATAAACCGCTGGCAATCATAAAATACTTAAAATTAGATTATGAAAGTTTTTATACTAACTGAACTAACTATAAAGCAGGGCTTATGTTATTTAGTTTTTCGAATTTCCTTTTTTTTTCGCCTTAAAATAAATAGATTTTCGCGTAGACAACTAAAACAAAGAGCAAGCAATAGTGCGTGGTACGTGCAAGTGCGAGCGAGTAAGATTATACTGAAGTAGTATGCCGCCTTAAAAGAACGTTTTTTTTTTTTATAAATATTCCACAACTATCACACAACGCCATCTAGTCCCAAGCTAAGCAGAGCTTGTGTTATGGGTACTAGACAGCTGATAAACATACTTATATATTTCTAAATACATACATAAATATTATAGATATATTGCACCCAGACACAGAACAAATGATCATGCTCATAACACAAACATTTGTCCTGGGTGGGAATCGAACCCACGACCCCTCTACTCTACGGGTCACTAACCACTAGACCAACAGGCCAGTTTAAGTTTTGAAACACGACAGGTTGTGCCAAAACATTGTCTAGATAACAAACTTAGTTTAAACTCTTTCTGTCTTATATCTTTTGTAGAATCAATTCCATTTCATTTCCTTTGTTCTAAAGTTTGACGTTTAAAAGTGCCTTTCAGTTGCTTCATTGAAATAAATGGTTTGATTTTGGAACGAACAGAAACCTAGATTTTAAGACTGGTGTTTTCTCTGCTAAGCTATAGTAGTAATCCATCATCTGCCTGCCTTTTCCCAACTATATTGGGGTCGGCTTCCAGTCAAACCAGATTCAGCTGGATATCAGTATTTTACATGGAGCGACTACCTGTCGGACCTCCACAACCCAGTAACTGGGTAATACCATACCACATGGTAAGACTGGTTGTCAGACTTTAGAGCTTCTGACTAACAGTAACGACTGTCAAAGATCTACAAATGACAGCCGGGACCAACGGCTTTAGGTGCTTTACGAGGCACGGAGGAAACTCGCTATGAAAGATGGTCACCCATCCACAGACTAACCTATAGGCAAGCGCGGCTTAACCCGGAAGATCGGCCTGTGCGGCTGTAATTATTTAGCCACGAGCTCATCCAGCTATAGTAGTAATCCACTACGAGAAATTGGTAGATACCACATTTCTTTGAAGTTACTTTTCTGATTAATTTCGTTGCTGGATCTTAGAGTCAAAGACATTCTGCGAAACTTCGTCAGCGCTTTACTGGCAGTCGCTGCTGTCAATTTTGGTTCAAGTTTTAGTTCTAAAACTATTACAGCATTTAACAGAAATAATGGGTTATATATTGCTAAATCATAAAACTCAATTAAAATCAAAAATATACATATCTCGCCAAAGCTATGACAGCATTCCCATAAAAAATTTCAGTATCATCTTGACCCAAATATATGTGACGGAGGGCCAAAGCCTGTCAGGGTCGCGGAATTGTCAATATAGATAACCAACACCCTGGAACGTAAAGGTCTATTGAAGTCTGCGGAAGGGACAGGCCCTTCTGCTCGTTCAATGATTGTATCACAAATCAAATGCATCCCGATGATGCAAATTATCTTATAATGCAAACGCGGTCAATGTTATAAGCCATGGTTAACAAGGCAATCACCGTAGGTTACAAAAGTACAATCTCATAACTTCGTTCACAAAGCAGAACTGTTTAAAGAAAAGCCTTTTCCCATCAAATTAGTTCCATTGAACGAGGCGCTTTTACAAGAGTAACAGGTAGCTAATCAATTGGCTAAGGGCGCTGCAGAAGCCCATTTCCTTCGATTTACTGCTCGCGTGAGATAACAATCCAATGAGGTCTTTATGGCAAAGTATTGCGTTTAAAGGGATATTGGTTTTTATGATGACTGTGGTTGTAATAGAGATTGTAATTTTTCGGTGTTTAGTTTCAGCATATCGCGTGTGGAATATCTGGGCTTTTATTTATTAAACATCTGTCTTTAAAAGATTTTCAAAAGCCTCCTTTTTCTTTCCAAACTATTTTGGGCAATTTCTGGCCATGTCTGAATTTTGTTATAGTGGGCATTCTGGTCATCAACAGAGAAAACTGCAGACCTGATTTTAAAAGAAATGGTGAATTTATGTCTTTGACATAGAATAAAACACTTTTAAATAATTAAGCGGATATAGAGTATGCGAGATACCGAACAAGTCTGCACACGACTATGGTTGGTGAGCGTATAGATGGACTCAGTGAATCAACGACGATATATACAGGGTGAATTTTTCAACTGGGCGTGGATGGCTACTTTCGAAACTATGAGGAATATCGAAAAACGTTGAAAGGAGTCTCGAGGCCGATTTTGACGAAAACTAAAACTGCATCATTGGATTTTAGAAAAATCAAAAATCCTGGTCAGGAATCGAACCCGCTGATTTTGAAAAAAAAATCACATCCTGTATTATTATACCATTCGATAGTGTTGCTAATAAGGATCAAATTCTGGAAAGTAATCATATACGGCAAACTTAAGGAAAACGTATAATTACAAAAAAACTGATTAATCTTCAAGGCAAAGACTGTATTTGAAACATAAGTTACCGTTTCTTCTGTGAAATAATGCTCTTTTTAGTCCAACTCAATAATGTCGTATTGCTAAGTACAGTGGGATTGTTGAAACGTCAAACCCAGTGAGACATTGAAAACAATGAAATTTTATAATTCCGAATAAATTATGGCTCAGTAGATGTAAAGTAACATGGAAAAATAGCAATTTCATAAAAATCAGCCATTTCCTTAAGTTTGCCGTATATGATTATTTCCCAGAATTTGATCCTTATTAGTAACACTATCGAACGGTGTAATAATACAGGATGTGATTTTTTTTCCAAAATCTGCGGGTTCGATTTCTGGCCAGGATTTTTGATTTTTCTAAAATCCGATGATGCAGTTTTAGTTTTCGTCAAAATCGGCCTCGAGACTCCTTTAAACGTTTTTCGATATTCCTCATAGTTTCGAAAGTAGCCATCCACGCCCAGTTGAAAAATTTACCCTGTATATAGTTTTGACTGGCCTGTTGGTCTAGTAGTTAGTGACCCTGACTGCTATGCCGGGGGTCGTGGGTTCGATTCCCACCCAGGACAAATGTTTGTGTGATGAGCACGATCATTTGTTCTGTGTCTGGGTGTAATTTATCTATAATTTATGTATGTATTTAGAAATATATAAGTACGTTTATCAGTTGTCTAGTACCCATAACACAAGCTCTGCTTAGCTTGGGACTAGATGACGTTGTGTGATAGTTGTGGAATATTTATTTATTTATTTATTACTAGTCTCCGCATGTACGATCTTAGGAACAAAAAATATTCTGACAACTCGCTGAGGTACTACGTAAGCGAGGGGGACGGGTTACTGCATTGTGATTGGCTAACTTAAGGTCTGTTCTGTCTCAAGGTATGTATACGGCTCACAGGAGTGGTCGAAATAAGACGGATATAAGACTTTTTTGCCTAATGTGTTGACAGACGTCGGTCGCCTGTTATTAAGAGTCTAGTAATATATCGTCGTTGCAGTGAATCGATACAGCGCTTGCGCATACACTACAGATGACCTTTTCATCTCCAGTAGACAGAAAATTGGATGCTAATACAAGCTTAGGTCCTTATTTGAAATCACAAATTAGTTTACAATTGTGTTATTACGTAGCATTATGATGTTCTGGTTTTCCTGTGCTACAAATGAGAGTTGACTTCTGTAAAGTAGTGGAAGTAAAAAGTGCTCTCTCTCAGTATATGTCGGACACAATACTAAAAAATAACCAGAAAACAATTACAATGAAACATTAATCCACAGAAAAACCAAAATTCGCAATTCACAATCCATCGAAACATCAATCCTTTGAAACAATATCTCCGGCTAAATGGAAACAGCAATGCACTTCATTTTACTACAAAATGTGCTGGAAAAATACCTTTGTATTTAAGAATAAAAATTTATGAACCGGATCGCATTGGGCGGTAAAGACCGACTTTTTATTCGGGCACAATCGTTGAACGAAATTAATGCAAACATAGTTTTTTAAAACAGTTTACTACGAAGCCTGTATTTGTGGTTTTATTGGTCCGAGAGCTTATTTGCGGAGTTTTCGCAATGTGTTGCCCGGTTTAATATCTTACGAACGTGCGTGTAACGCCGGATGTATGAACGAGGGCAAGGCAAATGGAGTATGTAGGGATCGTAGCTGGCGTTTTGTAATTTTTTGCTTATCCTCGTGGAAAAATGCGAGATGAAGGAGAGTTTATGGAGGCTGCTTATGGACTAAAAAAATAAAATATAAACACATACAATCACGCTTTTTAACACAGGGGCAGGCAGAAAGACTACACTACTTGTTACAAAAGAGTAAAAAAAATGTGACACGATAAAATAAAATTTTTACATAGACAGAAAATAAAATACTCTGCTTGCTACAATAGTTACAATAAATTCTATCGTCATTTCCATCATTTTGAATCAATTAATTCAATAAATTTTAAAGAAAACACAAGTAACGAGGATTACCCAATCAAATTAGTACAACTTTGAACATTAATCTTCTATACGACCATTCACAATGTTATTCTTCAAAACGCAATCGAGAACCCTCGAAGTAAAGTTCAACCGTTTAGAAATAATACAACATTCAAGTATATATTACAGTACTTAAGGATCATTTTCGTACAATACTCCAATAATATGATTACGTTCTACCAAATCGTTTCATAACATTATCTAATATCTGATGAAAAAGTGTATTATCTGCCTATATTGAGAGAGCAGCGATTGAAATTGAAATACGCAAGGTTATTGTAACACGAAGCGACAATTTTCGAAGCGAACGGGTCACAGATGTCGACGATATATAATAATACAATACTGTAGGGCGGAATAATAGACAGAAATCATTCTGTGGTGCAAATGTTGAGTGAAGCGGAGTGTTATTCCAATTTTGATGGAAACATTTGATTGGATTTTAGTTTCTTTGATATTAATAACGATACTTCAATTAGTAACGATTAAAACTCTTCCAACGAAACTTTCTAAGAAAAGCAATCCCCAGCTGTAAGGGTACAACAATACGTAATCAATGGTTTCAATCAAGATTTACAGTAAGGTTCGATTCAAACCAATATGGATTGCGAAATGAATATCGTATCCATTTTTGTATCCACTCCCTTTGATGATATTTTTAGGGTTCACTGTCTGGTAAAAATCGATATCTATATTTAGAGGTCGCTCCTGACTTAGACCAAATACTGATCAAACCTTTTGAGGCGAAAGAGGTGGAAAACATTCGGAGGGACAGACGAGATCGATTGTGTTCTATTCGATTCGGTCTGCAACGATGGTTTTGTGGAAACAGGGCGTCACAACGACTTTGAAAATCTGTAAGTGTTTGAGAATGTTTATCTTGTGTATTTAGATGACATCGTATTTTTGCACGTGATTTGTGTTGAAATTTATTATAGTTCGATTTTGACATTGGCATTATTTGGTATTTTGTTTGTATTTATTAATATCTCGTTCATTATTTTGCGTAAGACAGTGCAATCATTCGTTTCTTGTTTTTTCGTCATCACGGGAAGGAATATTATTTTTAGGTTCAAGGTGAAATGTTGAGAAACACAACATTGGCGTTAGTAAATACAAAAATCTCTTTCATAAATTCAAAAGGGTAAGGAAAACCTTTGATGCTACAAGGATCTAAACTTCTAAAGTGAACAAACCTCAAGCCTATCTTACTAATACATTCAAAATGTATACAACAGTTAAGCCTTACCTACATCTTAAACCTTACAAACAAAACATCAGTTCCACTCTTTTTTTCGCATTGAAAAACAAAACAAAAGATGCGTTTTCAATTCCAAACACAACAATAGCTGGATTCATCGAAGTTTCAGACAGTCTGAAAACTCCAATAACAAAGCCAAACTTCAAAAGAGATGATATAATGTGAACCAATAAATAAAATAAGACCTTCCAAGTCATTTTATTTCAAATGAATAGCCGTAACTTAAATAATAAGCGAAGATAAATTTAGATATGTGAAATAAATAATGGTGAATATGTCTGTGGAATTTGCTGGATGTAAAGAAAAACAACTTTATTGTTGAAAGGCATTCGATGATATTGTGATGAATAGCATCATATTTGGTTTTATGCTTATTTCTTTACAGATAATAATAGTAAAATATTGGAGCAATTACTGACGTTGATTAAACGACTAGAAAAACATAATTAAAGATAGAATTTATAGAAATTGCAATACTGAGCAATTAAAATTGTTTTAAACGCTGTAATAAATAAATCCTAAACAACAAGCGGAATTTATTATCAAATTCTGAACTGACGCGAGCGAAGCCCTAGCCAAAAGCTAGTTAACAACCAAAGTCACGCCAGGGGCTTATAAACTTACCAAAGGGACCCCCCTTTTTTTTAGTTGATTGACACTCTGGTGTCGATAGGGCCGGTCAGATCCTCAGATGCAAATGAAAAGAAAGATCAGCCAACGTTAGATGCTGAACAACGGTGTCTCCAATAATACTCTGTACAGCTCGATTCTCGGGAACTCTCATCCAGCTTCTTAGAGTCATGCTGCAGAGATCTTCGGTTCAAGTAACCTAAAGAGATCCTTTGTTTATTCAGGTGGTAGAGTCATCAAATGAGTCTGACTGTCGGACTAGAACTGATTAAAATCCACCGTTTTCCTTCAATAGACCTTAACGTTCCAGGATCACAGTTACCTGTTTGTAAAGTTCTGTGGCCCCGGCAGGCTTTGCCGCTCCAGCTGGGCCGCATCAGATTGCTGACAGGACTTCGAGGCGCGCCGTTGAACTGGGCATAGTTCATGATCAGACGGCAAGTAACCATTAATCGCCTATTCATGGCCGCGGTGTGACGTTACCTTTCGCTTCCTGATTGCCATTACTGTCTCATTGAATATTAATGTGGTTTAAAATAATTAACATAAGGCAATTTAGCACTAACTGCACTCAATTATCTATTGTATTATGCAGTTCATCTATGATCTAATCAAAGGCAGGTCATAACTTGATTTTAGTGCCAATTTAACTGTTGCTAGCGGCTTCGCTTGCGTAAAACTCGAAAATACTTCCAAAGGACAGGGAATCCTATAAGTAATTCCAAACTAGTTCTTCAAAATCTATACAGCAATTTAGAGGCCATTGAATAAGACAAACATTTATCCATCCGACCGAACATTCCAAATGTTGCATTTATAATATTAGTAAGGATTGATGGCACAGTGGCTGAGGAAGTGAATGCTGCGGATGCGTGTCTCGGATTCGATTCTCACACGGATTTAAGATTCCTTCCCATACAGAACAATTATTCGTGTAATTATATTGTACGACTTGTAATAAACCTTTGACAATAAAAGCTACGAATGAGGTTAAAAAGATCGGTCTCGAGCATTATCTTTCTGCCCTTATCCCATTTTACTTGGGGTCGGCGCAACACGTTTTTTTTTTTCGGTGACCGTCACCGAATCATTTACTCCTTTTTCATTCATATCATCCCTTACACAATCCATCCATCTTTTTTTTGGCCTTCCCCTTCCTCTCCATCCAACAACATTCATACTCATCACTCTCTTAGCCACATGAGTCTCATCCCATCCATCTCATTCATTCCATTTCATATCATCAAATAATCGGCCTCGATCAAAATCCTTAAATAAATTAAGGAGAAAAATAAAACGACTGCAAAGCGAAGGCGGCGGTGCTGACGAGAAACATACCAATAAAGCGCGCGCAAGTCGCATGGCCAGAGGCTGTGTACTAGGCACACATTTACCTGCCCCCCTACCTAACACCTTTGACCAAAAACTTGTCAAATAACGCCCTTTTCCGACACACGGTCCATGCCAAACTTGCTGATATTAGGCGACGCCTCCACCGCAATAGTACGCAGATTTTTGGCCCTCGAAACTTTTGTGGTAACATCCTAGTAACAGGGGAGTGTTAATTGAAAATTTTGCTTAATTAAAATAGTTTGGACTTCCGACAGTGGCCTCCAGGCTTCAATGAATAGAGAGCTAGAGTTTAGTAGGGATGTGTTTTGAATGACTGTGATATAATATTGTTCAGGAGTTTAGCGATGAAATAACTGACTAAATAATCTTGAATATCTTAGGACACGTGTGTATGTGAACACTTGTTGTAGAACCAGTGGTATCTTTTGTATAATAAAACTCTTTTTACTAGTCTCTATATAGAGAGAGGCGGTTAGTCCATTTTGGCTGCTGCGACGCCTAACGCGAGTTTGATTCTTGTACGGAGTAAATGTTCTTTCTGATGTTACTGTTTATAAATGCACAAATGAACTCAGGATTACATAAATAATTTTAATTATCACATTAATAATGTGAAGTAATGTGTCTGAAATGGTCATAACTTACCAGTTACTTGCATTTTTTTTTGTTGAGCTGAAATCATCAGAATCGCTTTCGCACCCACGTTTCCCACCCTGGCTAGAGCAGAAGGGACTATCAGACTGTGTTACTGACTAAAAGTCCACCCTGTTCCTTAAGTTTGCCCTTAGCGTTGCAGGGCCTCGGTATCTTACTTATACAGTCCCGAAATCAAAAATTTACAATCTTGCGTTCATCCAGTCCAAAAAAAAAAAACAGAAAAAAGCAACTTTTGAACCATTAAAACTACCGCAAATCTTCTCCATTTTAAAGCCCTAAAGTCGTACATTTCCACAATATTACGACACATACATCAAAAGTAACTGTGGTGGTTATTTTTCAAGTCGACAGCTCCAAGGAGCTACAGGCCACATTAGAGTGGATGGTTTCTCTGCACATTTTTATACACATTAGTGGCTGTTAAGGCGAGTTTAGAATAGTGGTGCGTGTTTAGAGTGGTAGATCTTTAATGTGTATTTAAGGCTTGTTTTAAACGAAACTTTTCTTCAAGTCAATAGTGAATATTTTACTTCTAGACAGGCCTGCTACACCGTAGACCACAACCATCGCTTACCATCAAGTGAGATATTGGTCAAAAGCGAAACTATTGTTAAAAAAAAAAACTGTGTCTTTTTTAACATAAATATCTCAGTACAAAAAAAGTCTATCCAACTATATCACTGTAAATATCAAAATATTCATCTATAACGTGCCTACAACATTCTTTGCACTTAAACCAAATGTTTGAGATAGTTTAAAAAATTGTGTATTTAAAATTTTTCTCGAATATCATTTTTTTTGGTTAACTTTTCATTAATTAAAATAAATATGAGATGAGCTCTTTTTTTTTTTTACGTGGTAAAATCATCAAATGAGACCTCCCACCCCGGGCAGGGCGAGAGGTACTGTCAGACTTGTACTTACTAAAATCCACGGTGTCCTTCAATAGCCCTTTATGTTCCGGGGTCACGGTGATGGTATAAGACCCGCGACCCCGGCAGGCAGGAGATGAGCTCTAAGAGATGGAATTAATTGAATACGAAATGATTATATTCGTTTTTCGGGCATTTTATTATTAACATTTTTATACACAATTTACAAAAAAAAAAAAACTATCACATTTTAAAACCTATTATCAAACACACAATAACTTTAATGCGCACGAAAAAAAATAAGCCTCAAAAATAAAAAAGAAGAAAAAACCAAACATTTCTAAAACCGCAATTTCACGAAGTAACAATCTATCACCAACTTACAAACTGTTCGGAGCCATTGTATGTGGAAACACCTACATTTTCTTAATTAAATCGAATGTTTTCCACTAGTTCCGAAGGAGTACATCAATTTGACGGATGGTTCACACAATATAGGAAGGAGGGAAGGAGCATTTGTTAGGACTTTGCTTGTTCATTGCGTGTTTACGATTTTGCCCTCTGAACTGAGCCTTAAGATGTTTGTTTTTCTTTACTTTAGTTATGTTAATTGAACATTTTTTTTGAGTTTTGGGTAAGAACGTGAGCTAATTAGAGTGTTTTTGATTGCACCTTGAACTTAGCCTTTTTTCTGCTTTAGGAAATCAAACTTTTTCTTTAATTTTGGGGTTAAAATAAAGTGGACACACACATACAGAAATAATTAAAAAAATACAATAAGAATTTTGGTGAGCATGTCCACACCAAAAGCAACGCAACTTTTTCTGGACGAAAGACCCAGCGCTGGTTATCAGTTGGCACCATGGACGAGAGTAGGCAAAAAAAGGAAAATAAACAATAAGAAGAGTGTGTACAAAGTGAATGCGATTCCGTGTTTTCAAATTCACCCGGAACTAAAGTACTTTTAACATCATATTAGTGACAAACAAGCATATTGTCCGTCTGATGTCTGCGTATGGTATGGACGCCGGACGCCTGCAATATAAGAAGTAGGCAATGTAAAAAGTTTCTGCATTATCGACAGCACGTAGGCAACGTACTGTCAACACTGCAGAAACCTTTTCACCCCTGTATCGAAGAGCTTTATGTTGTAACTCATTGGGAAAACCTCGGAAGGGAGTTCATTCCACTACCTAGGTACCTAATTGTTCTCAGGAGGAAACACCTGTCTACTAAGATGTTTTTCATTATTATTTATTATATTGTGTAGTGTTAATGTAATTAATACCTGCAGCCTTGGATTTTGTGTAAATTACTCCAATGGAGTAATCATTATCTATCTGGCTTTTATCCAACTATGATTCTTTTGTTTACGTGGTAAATTCATAAAATGAGTCCACCCAGGGCGGAATGGGAGTGAGTGTCAGACTTGTACTGACTAAAATCCACGGAGTCCTTCAATAGCCCTATATGTTCCGGGGTCACGGTGATGGAAATAAGTCCCGCGACCCAATTTTTTCTGCTTAAGGAAATCAATTTTTTCTTTGATTTTGTGGGGTTAGAAAGTGAATGCAATTCCGTGTTTTCAAATTCACCCGGAACTAAAACTTTTAACATCATATTAGTGACAAACAAGCATATTGTCCGTCTGATGTCTGCGCATGGCACACCTGCAATATCAGAATTATGCAATGTAAAAAATTTAGTTTTTAGTTGCGGGGCCACTGTTAGGTACCTGATCAGACAGTGCCGCGACCCCAGCAGGCTTTGACGCTCTAAGTGGGCCCCGTCAAATTGCTGACAGCTCTTTGAGGCGCGTAGAATACAGTTCAAAATTCAATAACAAACATTCATTCACTAATATAAACACTCAAAATAAAAAATGCCTTATATTTGAGTTTACCCCTCTCCCCTCCTGACTCCCAACCACAATAACACAACAAAATAAGCAACCACTTATCCCACTGATGTGTACCGCGCCTAACGTTAGCATTAGCAACAATACTAGACGAGCAATACATCACAGAGGGACGGGCAATGGATCATTTGGGCTACAACCCGCCTAATTTATGTATTGCCCGCTTTTGCCTGCGGGCAATATGGGGCAGTTTTTGGAATGTTGCGGGAAATCTGCTTATTTGTAGGAAGAGTTATGTTTGAATGATGTAATTATGTTGTATGAAAGCTATTGCAGGATTGTTTTACGGTTAAACGGGTTGCTTGCCGTCCTATCAAGGACCAATCAGCTGTTAGCTGATGGGGCGCCTGACAGGTTTGCGCGGCTGTCTTAAAAGGGCACCGCAGCTCTGAAACGCAAAAGAAAATTTAGGAACAGGTTGACTTTTATCAGTAAAGTCTTACAGTACTTCAGCGTTTACTTTAAAGGCAGAAAAACTCACTTGATGATTTTACAAGGTAAAAAGAAGTTCAATACATCACTTGTAAAAGGGAGTTAAAATTTGTATGAGAGTTTAATAAATAAATAAAATGTCAAAAAAAAAAAATGTTGTTTGTAAACGGACTCATGATACAGGAAAAATTCCAAGTGGGGGCCACGTTTTTTTTTTAAAAAAAAGAACAAGTACGTCTCTACATAATTATAACTGATCCTCAAAAATTCCTGATGAAAACCTACAATTTGTCCGTCCCGAGAATAGATACCAAGAACTTTTACTCAACACTAACTTTTGCAAACATTTGAGAAGCTACGCAGTTATGTTTTTTTTAATCAGCTTGCTTTGTCTTACTACTGGACAAACCACCAACCCGCACTGGGTCCGCGTGGTGGATTGTGGGCCACTCCCTCTCTTAGAGAGGAAGCCAGTGTCCCAGCAACTTTATAGGCTGATGATGATGATGATGAGCATTTAAGGCTGCCTCTCTCGTGATCACCGTCTGTAAAGTCTACATTTAAAACAAATAAATCGCCATATTTTATCAAACACCCTTTGAAGTTAGCTAGATCGTTATTATAAAACAAAACCTCCATTTCTATACCAATTGCGTCTAAACAATACTAAACCAATTTATATTTGATCTAAACACAAACCAGAGACAATAAATAATATTCACTAACAGATAAATAACAGTTAAAATAACAACGAAATTATCTTGTCAAGGCGTAGTAATGAATATAACGCAATTCGTGGCGTTGTAAAGGTGGTTTTAGACCGAGGCGAGAGGAATGATCTAAATATAATTCGACTGGCCTGTTGGTCTAGTGATTAGTGACCCTGACTGCTATGCCGGGGGTCGTGGGTTCGATTCCCACACAAAACAAATGTTTGTGTGATGAGTATGATCATTTGTTCTGTGTCTGGGTGTAATTTATCTCTAATACGTATGTATTTAGAAATATATAAGTATGTTTATCAGTTGTTTAGTACCCATAACAAAAGCTCTGCTTAGCTTGGGCCTAGATGACGTTGTGTGATAGTTGTGGAATATTAAATCATTACAATAAATCAAAAAGATTTTTTTTTGGAGTTCAATAACGAAACGTTGTAAACGTTGGAGCTCGTGGCTAAATAATTACAGGTGGGCCAAGGTGGGTCTGTGGATGGGTGACTATATGTCGTAGCGAGTTTCCTCCGTGCCTCGGAAAGCACGTAAAGCCGTTGGTCCCGACTGTCATTTGTAGATATTTGACAATCGTTACTGTTAGTCAGAAGCTCTAAATTCTGACAACCAGACTTACCACGGGGTATGGTATTACCCAGTTCTGGGTTGTGGAGGTCCGATAGTCAGTCGCTCTATGTAAAATACTGATATTCAGCTGCATCTGGTTTGACTGGAAGCCGACCCTAATATAATTGGGAAAAGGCTAGGCAGGTGATGATTAATAACGAAACGTTGTACTGGTATTTCGAAGAGCAGGGATACAAATAAAATGTGTACACACTGAGGCAAAAGTAATTTTGATTCAGTTTCATTTTGTTTGTTGAAAAATTATTGCATAGTTGGATGAATGTAATAGGCTTAACACGTTTCTCAATTAATCATTATTTTAGAATTTCTATTTTTTTTTTAACCCAAATTGCATCAGTTATTGTAGATTTTTTTATAGTTTTAGTGAAAAATGCTAACAATACCTACTTACAATTTCAGCTCTTTCTGGGAATTGTGGCTTTCAACTTAAGTGTGTTTATTTTACTTAAGTCTGCAGGGATTATTATAACATAAAACTTAAACATAGACTGACGAAATATGTGTATTATAAAGTACATCAGGGCTAATAATATGTTATAAGTAATTAAATAATTTATTTTCTTTGATGGAGTCCAAAATGTATATAGCTCACCAGAGAATTCTATCCTAAGTCCGTGACCACAACATCAAACAAAGTTTTTAGTAGTTAATTAAAGCCCAGTTTAGATGTTTAAGATTTAGTTAAACCATTAATATATTAATGGTAACTTTAGATGTTTGTATATAAGGTTTATACCTTGTTTTAACTGGCTTATGAACCCCATGAGACACGTAATACTAATTTTGGGTTGGAAAGGGTTGTTTGTAATTATTTAATTAACTACAATAGTAATAAATATTATTATTTAGCTGTTGGTTCCGGCTGTCATTTGTAGATCCTTGACAGTCGTTACTGTTAGTCAGAAACTCTAAAGTCTGACAACCAGTCTTACCATGGGGTATGGTATTGCCCAGTTACTGGGTTGTGGAGGTCCGACAGGCAGTCGCTCCATGTAAAATACTGATATCCAGCTGCATCTGGTTGGACTGGAAGCCGACCCCATTATAATTGGGAAAAGGCTAGGCAGATGATGATGAATAAGAATTATTATCTACAACGTCATAGCATGTGTCTTTAGGATTAATGTTAGCTTCTGCCAGACTATCAATATTTATCCACAGAAACGTCTGCTTTTATTAGAATAGTATTTTATGTAGTAAAATTCAAAAGCATAAGCGACATTTTGAATTAAATTTTAATTTTGGTGAGTTAAGCCATTCTACTTCTTCTTACAATGTTCCACGTTTTGGAATGTTCTCCCATGACTATACGATCATTTTGTTCCTTATGTTCTAGCAAAAAAATGTGAGCTTATAACCATTATTCTAGAATTAACACTTTACACTGCTCTCCTGAACAATTTAATTATTGTTGCTTAATACTCTTTGAACGCCGTTAATCATAAATACAAAAAGTATTACAATATTAGAAATTGTCTTCAGTTCCTCATAAGTATAATAATATTCTCTTAAAACTATTACCTCTAAAACCACCAATGCTAAACGATACACCTACGACCCTTTTAGCCATAATCCAATTTATTTAGCCAGCCGCTAGTGAGCCCATAGCCTAATCGTTAGTTGTATCGGTGAAAACGGTAATTATAATAAATGGCTATTTTCCACTCGCCACTGTGGAATTATTATTTCAATGAATAAAGCTATAAATTTATTTAATAAAATAACGTTTTAGTGAGCTTTGTAATCTAATTATTGTGGTAATATATTTGGCAAGTGATATACGAGTAATTCGTTGGATTATGATCTTTTTAGAAAAAGTGGTTTAGTAATATTATAACACAAGCATTTCTCGATCATCATGGTTAAGCAATGCTTACCGAGTTCAGATGATAGATGGGTGAAAATCATTACATATTTTACCAAGATTTCAATGTGAGTTTCAGCTGTTACTTGTAGATCTTTAGTTACCGTTACGAGATAGCCCCTTCGTTCATATCGTGAGGCAATTCTCCGGTTTATTCCGCGTTCAACCTCCAAGATTTTCTACCCTCTTTCGCGTTCGACCCCTAAAGGTTTCCGCATTCAACCCCTGAGGGTTGAACGTGGAACTCAGTACATTGGTAATCTCTTCTTTGTCCAGATTCAAGCCCTAGTTTTTATGTCACTTAAAATGACATTCAAGTAATAGTGAAAGCAAAAGTTTTTAGCCATTTTTTGACGATATCTTACAACTTTGGTATCCAGGTGACTATCACAATACAAATCCATAGAGGTTTGTACACAGGCATGCGTTAATGGATTCAAAGTCGTAAGGATTCGAAAACTTACTACTTAGACGAAAGCCCAAAAGGCTGACAATTATAGTTTTACAAACGACTGAATATAAGGTGGAAGGTCATAGACAGATCATTGATTATACAAAATAGTATTAAACAATATCTTAGACGATATCCCAAACATATGCAGCCGAGAAAAAAGAGCGATGAAAAGAAAAATGAAGTGGCAATGGGCAGGCCACATCGCTCGTGGAACATATAACCAATGGGGATGAAAAATTCTCGAGTGGCGACCACGGACCGAAAGACGTAGCGTAGGTAGGCCTCCCACTAGTTGGACCGACGACATCGTGAGAGTCGCGGGTAACCAATGAACGCAAGTGGCTAATTGTCGTTTACCTATGCTCAGCGGTAGACGTCTTCCGGCTAATGATGATGATGATGAAAAGAAAAAATAAACACAGAACAACGTAACAGAATCATTAATCTACTTGCAACAACCAACTGGTAACTGAAGATACCTTTATTAAAATATCTTTAAACTAGCAATCCCGGCTTATATCCTAGAAACACCTGCATCAGACTTCAAAAACAAAACAATAACGCCATCTTGGAACTTCAAAGGCAACTCGAACTGAGCTTAAACACCAAACTTTGAACAAAGACCAGTCGTCTAAGGATTTAGTAATCGTATTGCACTGATGCTAGTTTTAAGTAACACCTTAACTACCAATCGTAGAAATTTCAAATCTAAATCTTGAGGCTAGGGTTGAAAATCCAACAAAATGTATTTAGGAGTCGCCTAGAAGGGAATACGGGTAGAAAACCGGTAGATTCTGTAATGAAAGAATAACAGAGCTAGATTATACCTGGAATCTTTGAAACTTATGAAGCAGCTGCGGTAGTACTTATAAAATATGTTTCGTATTTCTTAAGTCTTGCAGTTCTCTTGGCTTAAATCAGTATCTTGCGAAAGACGCACAATCGCCAGCAGATCAACCCACCTCAATCCGTCTTTCTTTAATTCAACCTTATCACAATAGTGGAAGGTTAATGTTCGACTGATAACATTTTATGGATCCCGTAGGTTGACCAGCTGGCATCTGTACTTCTACCATAGACGTTTCTTTCGCAAATTTTTGAGAGTCAGAGCAAAAATTAAATTAATGCTTACAAAATTTGCATTTTGTAAAAAATATATTTTGCTTCTTTGAATGAAAAAAGGCGTAATTTTGACTTTGAAAATCATGCAATGCCGAGTTAATCATCGATTATGGCATAGTTCTTAATCTGACCAAACAAAATGTCTTTAATTTGGTCAGATTGACTTCAAATAAATACCCGTGTGACCCTAGAACGTACAGGAGGGCAATTGAAGTAACACCAAGGATATGAGTCAGTATGAGTATCATGCCGGATTCGTTTAATCGTTTTCCATTCCAATCGTTAAAGGACGAAAACCACCTCAAAAAATAGGTGCTATAACTGACGGAATATCACAAAAGTAATAAAAACTACGACACTCGTTCCGATCTCAATTTTTGTCCTGTCATTAGACGTTACTTGGACGAAATTAATTTTAGTTCCGTAAATTAATAAATCTCATCTAGAAACGGTAAGTAAGCCCGCCTTCCCTATAATTGGAAAAACTTGAAACATCCATCCATCTATTTTTGTAAAAAAAAAAGAAAACATCGGACAAACTTTGTATCATCGTCTCCGCTCAATGGAGTATTAAATATTAATTATTAAACTTTTCTAATGAATTTTATATTACTTTTTCTATCATCATTTTAATATAACGTCATTAGTATTGATTTTTTCAAGCCTTATTTACGTTGTGAAAACATTTTAGAAAGGAAATTCCCTAATTTTCTGTTTCGTTGTGTTACTGACTCAACGGTTTTATATTTTTCTAGCTGTTTCTAGCGACTTCACCCACCGCAATTCGAAAATTAGCTCGCGGGCATGCGGGCAGCGAATGATGGGCGACTCGCTGTCCGACCATGGACCATGCCCGGGTCGACGGCGCATTGTTCCACGCGCGCCTCAAAGATTGTCAGCAAGATGATGGGGCCACCTTTAGAGGGTCAAAGCCTGCCGGGGTCGCGGGACTTATCTCATTTCCGTGACTCTGAACTTAAAGGGCTGTTGGCACCGTGGATTTTAGTCAGTACAAGTCTGACAGACTCTCCTTCCCTGCCCTGGGTGGGAGGGCTCATTTTATGATTCTATCACGAAAAAAAGTCGAAAATTAGCTCACAAGAACATTAAGTAGGGATAAAAACTGTTCTATGATACAAGTCGACACAGTAAAATCATTAAGTGAGTCCTCATAGATGATCGAATATCGTAATGACAACTCATGGTATGGGTACTGGTTATCGTCACTTTGAAGCGTGAAGGGCAATCGAGTTAAGATACAATAGTAACAGAAAACTCGCACCTTTATACAGCTTCCCTAAAACACAAACTAAAATTTATTATTGTAGGTAGTACAATAAAACACGAAATTCTGTTTGTTAAAATGTCTTAACAAAATATTTCAGACGTGTAAAATGTCCAAGTTTTGTTCAAAAACCGTCGACGCGTCAAAGCGATACTTAAAGAAATACTCAACTCTTACCGTCTGAGTAAAAACTTTACTTTGAAGACGTCCGAAAAATAATAACTTTGTACATTTTTACCGTCCTTTTAGTAGAATTTTGGTCAAGGCTGCTTGGTGTAAAGCACTTTGGGTCCGTAGCATTAGAACTTGGGAGACAACTTGTTCATCCATTTTTTATAATTTACTATTGTTTTTTTTGATCTCATGAAGCTCGTGGCTAAATAATTACAGCAGCACGATTTTCCGGGTTAGCCGTTGTTACCGGCTGTCATTTACAGATCGTTGACGGTCGTCACTATTAGTTAGGAACTCTAAAAGTCTGACAACCAGTCTTACCAAGGGTTATCGTAGCAGGTAGTCGATCCATGTAAAATGCAACAACATGATGGGGCCGCCTTAGGAGGCTAAAGCCCCCGGGGTCTCGGGAGTATCATGTTATCCTTACGTGGATTTTAGTTAGTACAAGTCTGACAGTCCCTTCCGTCCTACCTGGGTAGGAGGAGTCATTTAAAGATTTGACAAAGTAAAAGAAAATAAAAGTACAGTTGGGCTATGGTGGTGTTTCCTGAGATCAAAACGTTAGGAGATAAATTCCACCCACATAAACAAAGAATTGCAGAATTGAAGACATGATTAAAAGTAGTAATATTTACAAATAATTTCAAATTTTCACAGCAAAATATTACTCTGCAACACTAAAACAGTACTAAAAACAACATAAACGTAGTGAAGCAAATACCGTTTTCTTTGTTAATCAACAGAACCCTAAAACGCGAAAAATTACGACTTAACCACTTAAATTTTCTCTAAAAAAGGGATAAAAATTACTCTCGCCCTGTAACAGGACCATTAAAGTTAAAGTTGATGAAGTTAATTCTAGTCATAACTTAGATTAGAAATAAGGATTAATTCTTTGTTGGCGTGAACTTAGGAGGCAAGTCTATGGCCGCATAGTCCGCATGCCTCATTTTATTACACTTCTGTGTAAGGCATGAGAGGTAGCGATTAACGAAAGAGGGAAAATTTTAAATTGATATAATTATAGAATTACATCAAGTAACAAAGGATATTAATTGCTTTCCTCCCCCAGAAGCGAAGTCCTACGAAAAGGTTCGTACCCCACAATGACCTCAGAGTACTCGTTTAGTTTTTAATCAAGTTTGTAAGTCCCTAGCAGCCCTAGGAGGCCTTAAAATATAGAATAGAACTACTTATTCATAGTGAATCATCACTATTTTTTTCAAACCGACTATGGAAAGCTTCAGAAAGCTCTAGTAGTGAAAGATTCAGAAGAGTCGGACTTTTTTTTCCCACCCCCACTATCAGACTCGTACTTACTAAAATCCACGGTGCCCTTCAATAGCCCTTTATATTTCGAGGTCGCGGTAATGAGATAAGACCCGCGACCCCGGCAGGCTTTGGCCCTCTAGAGGGCGGCCCCGTCATTATGCTGACGCTCTTTGAGGCACGCGTGGAACACAACGCGCCATCGACCCGGGCATGGCCCATGGTCGGACAGCGAGTTGCCCTTTACTCCTGCTCGCATGCCCAGAAGAGTAGGGCTTGAAAGATTCAGAGGCTTGTGGGCGGCGAGTAACGGACAACTCGACGTCCGAAAAATCAAGTCCAAATCGCCAGCGTGTAGAACGTGGGTCTCAAGGAGCTAGCTATCAACAAACTGACAGGACACCCACCAAACCAAACGCGTGCCGGGGACCCGAAACTGTCTAAGCAGGTTACCGTAACCCGAGGACGTAAGGGGCAATTGAAAAAATACGGTAGATTTTAATCAGAACGATTCTGACAGTTCCATCCGCTTCACCTTAGGCAGCAAGACGACACACACATAGATTTGAATTACCACGTTTCATCTAGGAGTTATGAACAATCAGTAAAATTTTTTTGATTATTATTCATTGTTATTTCAATCCGCTCTCCGCCCATAACTTGCAACCCTATCCATCTTAAATAAAAGAGAAGTCGCGTTCCTCACGTACCCGGCATCGACCTCTAATTCTGTCAGTGCCTCCTACGTGAAATGGGTTGTTGCACCCGTTAACTAGTTCAGTTCCCGGGCGACGCACTTCGGAATTCATCCGTCATATTTAATATGGGATGTCTCTGGAAGCCTGCTAAATGAATAGTTGATGTATGTAAGTAGGACAAAGTTCATAATTGATCGTCGAAAATATGGAGCTGGATGTCTAGTCAAAAACAGAGTTAACAGTTTTAGAAAAACTTTCTAAACGCTTTATGTTGTAAGAAAATAAGGTGCATTATACCATATAAATGGGTTTTGTCGACTGATGAATAGACTAAAAGACTGGTCTAATTCTAAAAAGATTTCTATCGTACGCATGGTTATGTTATAATGTAGGAAAGAAATGTTGGGGTCGCGGGACTTACGAGCTATCAATATGACCCCGGAACGTAAAGGCCTATTGAAGGGGATCGGTGATTTATATCAGTACAAGTCTGGCAGACCCTTCTGTCCGGTCCACTCAATACTCTGGTGGCTCAATCGATGATTTTATTACGCTAAAAAATAAAATGAAAAGAAAAAAAAAATAACTGTATTTAATTAATTCGTTATTCCTGGTAGAATAGAGCTAGAAGTGGTTATGGTATCCGTTCTGGACTCGTTACTAAAAGATTGGCTGGAGAAGACACAATGATCGAAAACACACTATGGAGGCTTTTATTCATCAACAGGCAGAACAAGCTAAAGCAAAAAATAATTCTTTTATACGAAGAAACTGCCTGTCTGACCTCCACAACCCAGTTATATAACAAGACCCTTTGGCAAAATTGGTTCCCAAAATTCAGCTTTCAGAGTTATCCCATTTAAGTATCGGCGCTTAAAAGGCTATTTTATAACGCTTTGCCTATGCATTGACAGAAATCGATAAATAAACAAATAATCCCTTAACTCCTAACACCCCGGGGGTATTGGGTCACCCCCTTATCAGCAGCTGAACAATTTATTTTAAATTAGAAGGCCCAACACAAACTGATTAAAGCTTTATCTCACGTCGGGGTGTCAGTAACGCAATTACCCCGTACGGGGGTAATTACCCTAGTTCTGTTACCCTTTTTGTTACTCATAAATAGGGAATCAAACTTTATATTAGATGTGATTCGATTGGTAGTTCTCGATGTTTTGTTTAATTAACTATGCATTTATTGCTCGTTTTGTTATTTTGTTAATCGTATTTTTAGGTTTGTACCTAAATACTTGTAATATCAGGCGCTTTCCGCCATCGATTTCATACTAGTATTCATAGACGTATAGAATGGACTGAGCCTTCCAATCTATAGAAAGAGAAAAACAATTGAAGGACCATCCATCCTTTTCCCATAAATACGTCATAGATCATGTCTTTGGTAAATAATTATGTAGAGTAGGCAATTTATAAATTTTCGAAAATAAAACCTTGTAGGTACTAACTTGCTTAACTTGTGGAACCTTTCGCGATCGACCGTTTGGGCACCACTGTTTTACAATTGTTTCTCTCTCCTTCTAAATTAGATAATATTCAACGTAAATAACGACTGCACAGTTGACGGCACAGTTAGCGCAGTGGTTGAGCGATTGGACTGTTGCGCAGCGTGTCGGGTGTTCGATTCCCGCACGAAACTAATATTTGCATGATTTACAATAGTAGTTGTTTCGGGTCTGAGTGTTTGTGTATGTGAGTTTCTTTAATTGTAAACGCGCCCAAGACACAGGAGAAATTCCTAGTGTGGGGCAACATTTCAAAAAAAAAAAACAGTAGTAATTCGCTTTCCTTTTCAAACCCTGAACATGCTTAGAATTTAAAATTTTATAAAATTTTCTTTTATTATGATCTATTTTATCCTTCGTTGTGTGTGTATGTCTATAAGCAAATAAATGTGTTTCTATTCTTAATCAATAAGTATATGGAGATTCCTTTGTTCCTTATACAATCACTATAGATCTGACCATACACACTCACTGATTGCGAATATTACTCTTGTCCAACGACGATATTATGTATTACAAGACTCCTAATAACAGGCGACCGATGTCTATCAACACATTAGGCAAAAAAGTCTTATATCCGTCTTATTTCGACCACTCCTGTGAGCCGTAAACATACCTTGAGACAGAACAGACCTTGAGTTAGCCAATCACAACGCAGTACCCCGTCCCCCTCGCATAAGTAGTACCTCAGCGAGTTGACAGAATAGTTTTTGTTCCGTAGATCGTGCATGTGGAGTCTAGTAATATATCGTCGTTGCTCTTGACCTTTCTGAAGAATTCTCATCATTTAGGTCAGTGTAAGTCCTTTTAGGGCTTTCGCTCCTAACTTTACCACTCGCGTCTGTCTGTCTTATAATATCTTTTGTTGTTCGTCTTTCAGTCGTCTTTTAAAGATGAAGAATTCTTTCAAACTAATACAATACACATTTTTTATACCCTTTTGTTAACAAGCATAAGGCTGCGTTTCCACCAGAGATATTATGCCGAGGAAATGTGTCGTGCGAGGATGTCTAGTTGTGCTGTGAAATTGTGTGGGCGTTTCCACCAAAACTGTGCGATGAAAATGAGCCTACGAGGATGTGTAGCGGAGCTGTGTCTAAATGAATCGATTCTATTGGTTCTTTACAAACACATTCCTCGCTACACATCCTCGCTCATCTCTGGTGGAAACGCAGCCTAAGGCCTATCTGATGGAAAGCGGTCACCGTTTCAAACTTAAAATCAAAACATTTATTTCAAGTTAGACCAGTTATAGACAATTTTGAATTGTTAAAAGACAAAAAATTTTGGTCAAAATTGATATGATGCTGGGCTAGGTCTGTAAGCCACAAAACATGATAACTTATAAAGTACCGTAGGTGATCAAGGCGTTAAAGAGGAGACGGGCCGCGAGAGGGAGAGGACAGCGTCCTCCCTCCGCCCCAACCACAGTGGTAGACGCCCACGGCGTCAGACGTTAAAGGAAAACTCGCTGTCCAACCATGGACCATGCCCGGGTCGACGGCGCGTCGTGTTCCAGACGGAGCCACCTCTCAGTGGGCCAAAGCCCTCCGATGTCGCGGGAATTATTTCATTACCAGAACCCCGGAACATAAAGGGCTACTGAAGGACATCGTGGATTTTAGTCAGTACAAGTCTGACAGTCCCTCCCGCCCTGCCCGGGGTGGGGGGACTCATTTGATGATTTAACCACGATAAAAAAAGGTGATCAAGGCGTAAAACTTAAGTTTATGGACGCTTGCATCACCAGAGATTATTTTGGACTACACGAAAGCCCCTTCGTAAAAAACGCGACACAATTTTTTTTTTTTTATCGCGCTATCATCATATGAGTCCTCCTATCCATTGCGGGGTGAGAAGGACTGTCAGACTTGAATACTGTCAAAATGAATAGCCTTTTACGTTCCGGGGTCATGGTAGCTCGATTGTCTCGCGATCCCGGGTACAATTTGGTAAATAATTTCCTTTCCTATATCAACCCTTTCTTGCTTATTTTCGACATCGAGTAGATATCTATTGATCAATATAACAAGAAAACGAAATTATCTTCCCAATCCACAAACGAATCGAATACAAAATGAATGCAGGCAAACAAAATGGCTACTTATTGAATAAATTGCCTCAAAGTTAATAAAGCTTATGTTTGTTTCAGGTAACATTTCCCCTTGTCTTTACTTGGAGGCCCCGGCTTTACGTGAAGGCCCGCAATCGGTATACTTGGGGGCCCCGGGCCAAATTGATCGAGAAGGGAAAGCAAAGAGGTTAATCGAATGCTAGTGATCGGTAAAAGTATATCTTGTAAGCAACATGGATTGTACAGAGTGAATTTTTCAAGGTTTTGCAACGGTTTATTCGAAAAACGACGAGGAATAGTGAAATATAATCATGGATTTTGGTAAAAACTAAGAGGTATTTATTCCACATTGATTGGGCACCTGCAAAATCGGCATCGGTTTTAATAGCACCTGATCTATTTCACATACGGCATCTACCAATATTTTTCACAGCTACAGACTACCACAAACTGTCTTTCTGTACCTAATAGATTTTCAACTTTTTATCAAAACATGATGGTTCATGTTCGTTCGTCATTGGCAAAATATGGCAGATTCGAGTAGGTTGATGTGCTGGCGTCTGTACCTTAAGTTGAATAGTTTATTATCTTTCTAAGTTTCTTTTACTTATTTTAATTTTACTGACTGTTATGACGGACAGCGCATGTCAGTCCAATCGTAAACTAAAACAATATAAAAACAAAAGGAGATCAATGTCTCAGGGCCATAAAGTCTCAAATCATCTGAACTCGGTTTAGCTCGTAAGCAACGTATTTATATTGAAAAACATAGTCAAAACCCTCTGCTATACGACTCAAATACAGCCATGAAACTCATTACTCATAACGAGCCATTCCTCCTTCATTTAAACCGTCATTAGTGCTTCTTATCTCTTCATAATTAATGATAAGAGAGACGCACACATCTCTCTGTGGCTAAAGTAAATATAATTAACGCAAGCCTTATTGTTTCCGAACGTATTAGAAAGTTGTCATGCTACAGGTGTTTAACAGAAGTTTAACTGTTACTTTTTGTAAAAATGTACATAATAAAGTACAGTACTTTATTATGTACATTTTTGCAAAAAGTAACAGTTAAACTTCTGTTTTCCGAACGTATTAGAAAGTTGTCATGCTACAGGTGTTTAACAGAAGTTTAACTGTTACTTTTTGTAAAAATGTACATAATAAAGTACAGTACTTTATTATGTACATTTTTGCAAAAAATATTATAAAATTGCTTAATAGGCTGGGATCGCGGGACTGTCTCATCAGGCAACCGTGACCCTGGAACGTAAAGGGATTACCGTGGATTTTAGTCGTCACAAGTCTGGCTGTTTCTCCCATCCCGCCCTGGGTAGGAGGACTCATTACTACCTAAATCCACGGTGATCCTTCAATAGTCCTTTACGTTCCAGGGTCACGGTTACCTGTTGAGACAGTCCCGCAACCCTGCAACACGACGCGCGTTGATCCGGGCATGGTCCATGACGGACGGCGAGGCACCCATTGCTTTACATTACTCACCGTCCGAGAACAAATGGGATTTACAATTTCTCCATAGCATGTGAAGTCTTTTAAGTGGTAACATCATTAAATGAATCTTCCCGCTCTCGCCTCGGTGGAGCGGAACGGACAGTCAGACTTTTACTGACTAAAATCCAAGGCCTATCTTCAATAGACCTTTACTTTCACGGGTAACAGTTCCCAGATAGTCCTGCAACCCCAGCAGGCGTTAAGCTGTCTGCGGGTACCCGTCAGATTACTGACAGCTCTTTGATAAGCTCGTGAAACACGTCGCATCGACCCGGGCTTAGTCCATGATCGGACAGCGAGTCACCTGCTATAAGCCGACGCGACCGCGTGCACACGTCACGCGCGGTTCCCGGAACTGTTTTATACCCGACTTTTTTTTGCCACTATTTCCCCTCATGGTAAGCAACGATATATGGTTGACTGTGAATCACGCTTGCCTTGAAGTAACCTGCTCACTTTTTACTTACCGTTACTTAGTTCAACTTCTGTTTTCTATTAACAGCCATTTCCCAACTATCAGTAATAAATTGAGGTGAAAAACTGATATCCCCTAGCATATAGGATATCACACAAGAAAATCGCCTTGTGATCATCAGAGAAACGCCGTTGAGAGCCATATTGTGGCACTAATAGGTTCTTTAGGCCTCTGTACGTTAGAACCAATTTATTTCTGGTCCTTTGAGCCTATGTAGACTTTAATGAAGACGGTCTTAGTCAGTAATGAGGTGTTCCATATCATTATAGTGTGTAAGGATTATTGAGAATTAAATTTTGGTTCTAAGCGCTAAGACGAAAGTGATTTTAATATTTTGTTAGTCGAAAAGGAGTAAATATGTTTGGCGCAGAAGCCTAGCTATTGACTGCTTAGCTGCGTGTTATGAGTTCGATTCTCAATAAATATTAGTATGATATATAAGTTGTTTTTCCGGGTGTGGGAGTTTGACAGATAGATAGATTATACTTTATTGTTCACCAAAATGTTGTTATACATCTGTTGTATGCAATTGTCAATTCTAGGGTTACAATGGCGGTTTGTAAAGGTGTGTGAGGAAATAAACTCTTAATTTGATTAGTCGTCCTGCCCGTGTAAAGCGAACGGGACTGTCAGACTCGTACTAAAATCCACAGCGTTTCTTCAATTGCCCTTTACGTTCTAGAGTCACATCCCTGTTCCTATTCTGTTAGCTGTTCATACAGTCCTGCGACCCCGGCAGGTACAATATTTTTATATACACAACCTTTAAATAAAGAATATGGCGGGCAAAATGTTTTGAAACAATGAAAACATGCCTAAGAATAAGGCCCTTCGTTCACTAGGCGACTCCAGTTTCCGATACCTTACGACTTCAGTATCCAGGCGACTCTCGCAATAGAAATCCATATACGTTCGTACACATGCTTGCGACGCGCGACGCCAATCGCGCGCTACCTATCTGTTGACATCGCCGCTACTTGAGTTTCTGCGATTTTCAAGATGGCGGAGCAATTTATTTCCCATTATTAATTATATTCACACAATAAAGGGTTCCGTAGCATATTCTTGAAACATTTTTGGAAAGTAATTATTTTAAAATGTTAAAAAAATATTCACTCAATATTCAATCCTCGTAATAAATCTTAATTTGGTATGCAATTGGGAGAGAGGGGTTTTTTCTATTTCATTGAATAAAATTTATAACGAATAAAGTATTATATTTACAATCCTCACAACAAGCATTTTCATTTGATATCACATGATGCAGTTTACAGTTTTTTTTTCATTGTTGTCTCTCCGATGTCTATGTTGTTTTAAGATCATAGGTCTACTGTGAATTTTCTTGTAATCTATATACAAAGGACTTCTATTATTTATATATTTTTCATAATTACAAATATACCTGTTCAGTACTACTTAACTGTTCTAAATGTATTCAATAGATAAATGTTTACAACTTAATCAGTCAAAAAAGTTCACAGAAAATTAACTGTGGAGGGCGGACGGTCACAAGACTGATCTTACAAAGATTCCGTTTTTTTTTTCGAACCTACGGATCCCTAAAAAATATATTTTGACGTCACAGTCATGTGTCAGTCATTTTATAAATTCATAATCGTGACCACCCATCATGACCCTTTGACGCGGCGCTAGTGTCTATGTCGTTATATCAAATTGCATAAAAAAAATTAGTACCTCTAATTTTCCGCAGGTCATGAGTAGTAACGAAACTATAGTATCGGCAACTTGCGTCGCGTTGTGTACGAAGGTTCGTACACAACGCTATGCAAGTTTCCGATACCCTACGATTTGGTTTCCATGAGACTATCGCAATACAAATCCTTAGAGGCTTATTTTGGTGATGCGTCGCCGACTCTAACCACGCGCGACTCCATTTATCAAGATCGCGGATACCCAAGTCTGCGCGATTTATAACCGACGAAAAATTCGTATCTAAGTATTATTTCAAATTTTATTATTAAACTTCATTGTATCTGAAGTAGAAAAATATCCTTGTTTGTATCATTTTATTATATTCCACAACTATCACACAACGTCATCTAGTCCCAAGCTAAGCAGAGCTTGTGTTGGTCGCGGGTCTTATACCATCACCGTGACCCCGGAACATAAAGGGCTATTGAAGGACACCGTGGATTTTAGTCAGTACAAGTCTGACAGTACCTCTCGCCCTGCCCGGGGTGGGAGGTCTCATTTGATGATTTTAACACGAAAAAAAAAAAAAAAAAATAAGCAGAGCTTGTGTTATGGGTACTAGACAACTGAAAAACATACTTTATTTTCTAAATACATAAATATTATAGATAAATTACTCTCAGACACAGAACGAAAACGTGGTCATCACACAAACATTAAATGTCCTGGGTGGGAATCAAACCCACGACCTCAGGCATAGCAGTCAGGGCCACTAACCACTAGACTAACAGGCTTGTCAAATTCAAAAGAATATTCTAAATACATATATTATGGAATACTTAAGCTTTTTTTTTACGTGGTAAATCATCAAATGAGTCCTCCCACCCCGGTCAGGGCGGGAGGGACTGTCAGACTCGTAGTGACCAAAATCAATAGCCCTTTATGTTCCGGGGTCACAGTAATGTAATGAGATAAGTCCCGCGACCTCGGCAGGCTTTGGCTCCCTAGAGTCATTACTATGGAGTACCTAAGCTTTTTTTAAAAGATAAACTTTAAAAAAAAAGCTGGAAAAAAAAATGGAATAAAATTAAAAAACAAGTGAAACACGAAAAAAAAAAATTCTATGTTTACCTGGGGATTGAACCCATGGTCACCACCATGAAAGTCCAAAGCATAAACAAATCGAGCTACCTTGTAGCAGAATCGCGCGGCGAAATTATGAACCATATTCTTTCTCAATATTTTTGCATGAAAATACATTTTTCTCCGCGCCAATTTTTAATTCCAAAAAATTGAAATTGGAATGCGCCCGCCATTTTTAAAATTAACAGCATTTTTATTTATGCAAGGAGATGTACATTTTGTGTTTTATACAATGTATTATTAAGGTTGAATATAGAATGGTGGCCGAATAGACGATTTGAGTCTTACGACTCGAGTCGCCGCTGTGTACGGATCATGCGCTACTAGAGTCGCGTGAATTAGGTATTCGACTAGAGTATCGGATACCCGAGTCGCCTTGTGTACGAAGGGCCTAAGTCTTAGTTTCCTCCGTAAACCTACTTATATTTTGAAATACAACAATAACTTCATTTTCCCGGCACGGTAATCGAACGACGTTACCATTCTTCTCAATATAAATACTTGTAACAGGTGATAGAATCGGCCTTTAGGAAATTAAATCTCTTCGACGCTTCCTTGAGACTTTACATTTTAATGTGGGGAGTTGTCACACCGTTCTGTAATGGGTACTGTTGCTCGGTTTAATGTGGAAAATGGTTCTGAAACAACTCTAACAAATTTTTCTCCACTGAATGAGAGTGAATTAATGTTTAGATATAGGAGAGTTCAAACTGAGGCCTTGTCTCGAGTTGTCACTTATTTTACGTAAAAACGTTAATTTTATGTAAAAACCATAATAAAATTAATAACCTATTATTAATTTTATTATGGTTATAATAAAATTATTATTATTAACCATAATTCCTCGATCGTACACTAGAGGCGCTTTATCGTATTCCGTATTATACGTCGTGATACTTCAAGAAGGCTAGGGGTAGGTACTTAATTAATCTATGGTGTGGTTGAATATTTTCAGCAGTATCTAACTTTTAGGCACCTACAAGCTATTCAGAGCAGTATTTGTCTATTGGAATCAGACCCGATTAAAAATTGGTTCGACTCAGTCAGGCTTTTAATTTGTGTAATTTATTTTATCAGTGGTGACAAATTAATACGTCTCTCAAAGTGATGACAATAGCTCGTTCACTCTAATACGTCAGGGATCTGTGTCTTTTTTTTATTGTTTATTTAAGGTCACTTTTTAACATCAAAGGTCATTAGTGACCACATTTAACATTATCGTGATCTGTGTCTTTGTAGTAATACAAAATATTAATAAATCCGGTTTAAAACCTTTTTTATTTTTTGTCTAATTTATTTTCTAATATGTAATAATAACATTCAACAATCATTTTCTTCCTTCACTGGGTTAAAGCATCAAATCCAAGCCACAGCACAAATCAATCCAAAATTACACTTCGGTGTGACTGTCGCCCCAATTTAATGTATTTTCGTGAAAGCTCGCTCCGAACGGTTGGTATTAAATGACGTGAGAAAAATTATCGTTCTCTCTCTCGCACCTATTGCTCTCTCACTCTATCCATACACTTATATTCGACGGTGCTTCTGTCGAGTTTTAAATTGTTCTCGTAAAGGAGAAAGGGTGATTTTAGGATCGATTCTTGCTCTATAGGTTTTTTGGGGCTAGACTTTTTGCAGATGTTAGAAATCTATGATAGACTAGCTGTGCCCGCGACTTTCGTTCGCGTGGATGTCGGAATCAAACCCTGTATTTAGAATTTTCTAAGATTTATCAAGAATATTTGACACTTCTATTCCAGGTTTATGTAGAACTATTTTTCCTAAATGCACTCCACTCCACTCCCTTCCGTTCCACTCCCTTCCACCCCACTCCCGTCCACCCCACTCCCTTCCACCCCACTCCCCTCCCCTCCATTCCAGTCCATTCCAGTCCATTCCAGTCCATTCCAGTCCATTCCAGTCCATTCCAGTCCATTCCAGTCCATTCCAGTCCATTCCAGTCCATTCCAGTCCATTCCAGTCCATTCCAGTCCATTCCAGTCCATTCCAGTCCATTCCAGTCCATTCCAGTCCATTCCAGTCCATTCCAGTCCATTCCAGTCCATTCCAGTCCATTCCAGTCCATTCCAGTCCATTCCAGTCCATTCCAGTCCATTCCAGTCCATTCCAGTCCATTCCAGTCCATTCCAGTCCATTCCAGTCCATTCCAGTCCATTCCAGTCCATTCCAGTCCATTCCAGTCCATTCCAGTCCATTCCAGTCCATTCCAGTCCATTCCAGTCCATTCCAGTCCATTCCAGTCCATTCCAGTCCATTCCAGTCCATTCCAGTCCATTCCAGTCCATTCCAGTCCATTCCAGTCCATTCCAGTCCATTCCAGTCCATTCCAGTCCATTCCAGTCCATTCCAGTCCATTCCAGTCCATTCCAGTCCATTCCAGTCCATTCCAGTCCATTCCAGTCCATTCCAGTCCATTCCAGTCCATTCCAGTCCATTCCAGTCCATTCCAGTCCATTCCAGTCCATTCCAGTCCATTCCAGTCCATTCCAGTCCATTCCAGTCCATTCCAGTCCATTCCAGTCCATTCCAGTCCATTCCAGTCCATTCCAGTCCATTCCAGTCCATTCCAGTCCATTCCAGTCCATTCCAGTCCATTCCAGTCCATTCCAGTCCATTCCAGTCCATTCCAGTCCATTCCAGTCCATCCATTCCAGTCCATTCCAGTCCATTCCAGTCCATTCCAGTCCATTCCAGTCCATTCCAGTCCATTCCAGTCCATTCCAGTCCATTCCAGTCCATTCCAGTCCATTCCAGTCCATTCCAGTCCATTCCAGTCCATTCCAGTCCATTCCAGTCCATTCCAGTCCATTCCAGTCCATTCCAGTCCATTCCAGTCCATTCCAGTCCATTCCAGTCCATTCCAGTCCATTCCAGTCCATTCCAGTCCATTCCAGTCCATTCCAGTCCATTCCAGTCCATTCCAGGTTTTCTTTTAACGCCATCTGCCGTGCGTTGAAATATGTATTTACTTGAATAATGTAGTTTTTCTATTCGAAGTTAGATCGCGCGACTGACGTACGAAATCAATGTGTGAGACCAAAGTGCACCCGTAATTTTACTTCTGATTTTCTGAAACACTTTAAATTCAAATATCTTTTGATAGACTGAACCGGTTCCAATGAAACAAAAACTAAATTCCTCTCCAAGTTACGCTTAATCGTTGTGTATAAAAGTTATCTACAGTAATTTCGTACATTTTGTGTGATACCTGGACAAATACACAGACAAACAGACAAACAGACAAACAGATAAACAGATAAACAGACAAACAGACAAAAATTCTAAAAATGCTAGAAATGGGTTCTATTGGTTGTCCTTTAATACCCTGGCTATATTTTTTGAGTTTTTTTTTAATGTACAAAAATAACTTTTCTACAGTTTTATTATATGTATAGATATAGATATAGATAGATAGAATATTCTTTACTATACATCATTCAAGTTTTAACTATCATAAATGAAAACATTTTACACAATGAATGCACTTATCGCTAAAAGCGATCTTATCTCACGATAACCTTTTTTTTTAATCGCGATAAAATCATCAAATGAGTCCCAGGGCGGAACAAATAAGACTGTCAGACTTCAACTGACTAAAAATCACCATGAACTTTTAAATTAATTTAATTAAAGCCTACTACTTAAGCTTACTACTAGACTAGCTTTTGCCCGCGACATCACTGAGTATTAAGCATTCGACATTCAATTATTCAGATAGAACATATAGCGCCATCTGTTATCATTAAATATTATAGTTATTTTTCTAGAGACCAGTGCTATTTTTCGAGACAAAATGTACCTTGTATCCATGTCTGTACTGTAGTACACCTGTTCACATATTTGCCAAATTTTAGGATATTTTGTAAATTGATTTTTTTAAAAAAGGTAATAAAAAAAAATTCTTTAACAATTATAGTATTAGTATAGCTATCAATGTCTGATGGCAAAGCCTGTGTGAAAGTAGTAATTAGATGGAGCGTATAATTACGCATACCAAAATAATAAGTGTCAAAATACACAATAATAACGTATCCTAAAATGCTATACAACGTGCATTAAACTGTATCGAATATCCAATAGTTAGGGGCAATTTATGATGCTAGCTTTAAACACTATAATCACCATTCTCGAACATTCGATACCAACTATAACGAGATATTTAGCCTCGATTTACGATATAATGTTTATCGGTTGGACTGTATCGATAGTATCGATACTGGTATCGATTGTCAGTTTTGTGTAAACGGGCCATTATAAGATTGAATTTCAATTTTGATTTTGATAATTTTTGATTATAGTCGTTTTGAAAGATGACCGTAATTTAAGTAAATTGTTCAGTATGAAATAAAATACACTATCATGTTATTTAGGTACTTGCAACTTGATTTTTGGTCATGATTTTTTGATGATAAAGAAAATTGTATTTTTGTTGTCCATCACCAATTTCTATACAATTATTATGATCAGCTGTAAAAATCATGCATTTTTTTTTTATAGTTGTTTCATAATAATTATAACTGACAGAACTGTAGCTACCAGGATCTACACGAAGTACACAATAAGAAATAAATAAAAAAGCGTTTATTAATTAATTCCAGAAATATTATAGTACCTAAACACAAAATAAAAAAGCAAATCCTATTTTATAAATTTCGAAAGTAAAGTACTTTCTCTGTTATATTTGCACTCTCAAACTACTGAACCGATCAACCTGAAATTTTACATAAACATTGTCAGGTGTCCGGTGTCCAGTGTAGAATCAATCATATCCCTTCCTATTTCCTATAATTTTAATAATCGACGTTCAAAAGTGGCTCTTTGATGGCCTAATTGAAATAAATGATTTGACTTTGACTTCGACCAGAGACGGACATAGAGTATCTTTAAAATCGAAAATTTAAATCTCGACAAAACAACAATACCTTTTAAATCACAATACATGGCGCCATAGGTTTTTTTTTATCGTGGTAAAATCATCAAACGAGTCCTGAGGGACTGTCAGACTTTTACTGACTAAAATCCACGGTGTCCTTCAATAGCCCTTTATGTTCCGGGGTCACGGTAAGAAATAAGTCCCGCGACCATGGCGCCATAGGTACGATCAGGATTGATTGTCAAAATCTGAGCCAACGCTGAGTCTATTTCAGTTCAAATAGGCTCTTATTTGGCGCAGCCACAAAATCATCCGCGTGACGCAGGTCCTCACCGGACACGGATGTTTCGGGAGGTACCTGTGTCTTATGAGAAAGGAAGAAACGCCTGGGTGTCACCACTGCGTAGATCGCCCGGAGGACATAGTCGAGCATACGGTGCAGGATTGCCCCGCTTGGGCGGAGCACCGACGTGTCCTCACGGCGGCGATAGGCGCCCAGCACTGGTCGCGGCCATGCTGCGGGGCGAGACGAAGTGGGAAGCGGTCGCCTCCTTCTGCGAAGCAGTCATGCTCGCAAAGGAGGAGGCGGGCCGCGTGAGAGAGAGGACAAGGTCCTCCCTCCGCCCCACCCGCGGTGGTGGACGCCCACGGCGTCGGACGTCGCAAGACGATCTCCGGCCACCGTAGGCGCGGGCATGCGGGCGGCGAGTAAAGGGCAACTCGCCGCCCGACCATGGACCATGCCCGGGTCGACGGCGCGTCGTGTTCCACGCGCGCCTCAAAGAGCGTCAGCATAATGACGAGGCCCACTCCCAGAGGGCTAAAGCCTGCCGGGGTCGCGGGTCTTATACCATCACCGTGACCCCGGAACATAAAGGGCTATTGAAGGACACCGTGGATTTTAGTCCCTCCCGCGCTGCCCGGGGTGGGAGGCCTCATTTGATGATTTTACCACGTAAAAAAAAAAACAAAAAAGCCACAAAATCAGGTTTTGTTCAGCACAATGTGACAACTAGTGCCCGACACCTAAGTCCCCTCTACCTATCCCTTTAAGAAGGACACAGATACCATGCTAACGACCAATTAATTAAAAGAATAATAAGCCTGAACATACAAAGATACAGCCTTTATAATCCTTTTAATTAAAGTTCCTTCCAAGTAACGAGAAATTAAATCAACGCAGTGCCAAAAAAACGACGCAGACGAAGGTTTTGTAATAAAAGTCAACATGGTAGAAAGGAACCAGTGGTGAAAGGAGCTAGCTGCCATTACCCCTATTCCGGGCAGGTCGGGTAATTTAATAACGTACCCTACTACCCTCTGATAAGGGCTATCGATTTGCAATATTTACCCCCAAATGGGTACACGGGTCAGAGATTAAATGTGTGAAACTGTAGACGCGACTGTTTTGATGTTTGGTTTTTACCTATCTAAGTTTTGTATTAGTTTTGACTGGGACACTGGTAATTTATGAACACTTGTGAAAAGCCCTGTGTAAGTTCAATTTCCAAGTCGGCCAAAGTGTTTCTGAGTTTTTTTTTTCAATTCGGTTTTGTACCCGATTGACAGCATTTGGTCGGCCTTATTTGACTCTAGCGTAAGTGGTGAAATATGGATATAGGTACTATCGTATACGTTAATATAACACTACGTCCAATAGATAGTCTGTGACAGCAATAAAGGTCTACGTCTTTTTCTTTTTTGTTCATCCTGCCCAACGTCTACAACGGCAACTGCCCAAAGGATTTGAACAAGATAAACAACAGAGCATGCGAGCCTATACCATGAGTTGTCATTACGATACTCGATCATATGCATCGACCGCATTTGGCGCTCTCATTGGTTGAGAGTTCATACAACCTTGGAGCGGACCAATGAGAGCGCCAAACGCGGTCGATATCGATGATCGAGTATCGTAATGACTACTCATGGTATGGGTACAGGTCTGCTCTGTCTACGTATGGTATGATACAATTTGAGTCCATCGATATCCAAAAAAGATACTTTTACGAAGCCGAGACTAGTAGATAAACTGTTTTCAAAGGTCTATGTGCAATATTAATTGCTAATACCTGTAATAACTTGTACGCTACGAGCACAAGTAAAGATAGCGCGCGAGTTGAATGCAGTCGGGGTCTGAGGTAAAGAGCGGGAGCACCTCCCCCCGCTACCCACACGCCCCACCTCACGCGCCTGCATTTTAGTACTGTGCCATCCTTGTCAACAGCACTACCGCATTCCTAAGCTCTGCATTCAACTCGCGCGCTATCTGTAGGTACAAATTAAAACGTATTTTACCTACTCAAACACAGAGTCCTATCTACAAATAATTACCAACTCACCACAAGAGTCTGTTACCGAAATGCAGATTATTGGTCGGCAACCTCTGGTCCTTCACCTACTTTCATTTTATTATCTCGCGGCCATTGCTCCAGAGGTCGTTAGTTCGAACCCTGGGAGTAATGTTTTTCAATTATGCATGCCATTCGGAACTGTCATTAGAGTTGATAAGGGATCGTGGAAGTGATAATTTTAAATAGGATCGCGGTTGATTAGTTGATGGAGTGACGATGAGTAATATGATTTAAGTGAAAAAACTGTCCATTTTGATTACAAGACCATCTAGGAAAGTACCTATACCCAAAAGTCTTAGAACAAACATTGTTCAGTAACATGGGCTGAGTTACCCCACGAGAGGTTGTGCGCTATTAACGTTACACATTGTATATATTGAAAAATGTTTCTATACAGACAATTAAAGAGTATATGGTAGTTACAGAAAAACTCCCCGGTTGTCCCACCGGAATGTCACGGTACACGACACAAGTCGGTGTTATGCAATCTTGTCCAATAGTTATGTAGTTGTCGTATCTCCAAATAGGTCACTATTTCCTCTTACGAGATCTTTGCTATTGGCTCAAACTTGTAGAATTCGGGTCATTTTAGACGTATTTCATTTTTGTTTTTCACTTTTGGTTCTGAATTTTACCTAGTCTTATGAATTTTGTTATGATAGCTTAGTAAGTTTTTGATAAGCTTTATTTATTTTATTTTGACATTCAAAGTTTCAAAAAATGTTATTTCGTTTAATAATCAAAAAGTTTATCTAGTCTTGCATGCAGGACGCAACACTGTTATACTCGAAAGACTGTGCAGAAATCATAATATTATGCAATTAAACCCTTAATAGATTCCTGATTCGCCTTCTTATGCGATGTATACCTATATTCTGAAAGTTTAGACAAGTGGCAAATAAATAGAAAAAAACGTTCTAAAGTGTTCTCCGATAGATTTTCAACTTTGTTCACCAGAGCATAAAGTTCTTGCCGGGGTTGCGGGACATACGTACACCACGACTCCGGTACACAAAAGTCTAGCGAAGGACACCGTGGATTTTAGTCAGTCAAGTATGACAATCCCTCCCGCCCTGGGCGGGAGGACTCATTTGATGATTTTACCACGTAAAACAAAAAAGAGCATAAAGTTATTTATCGTTTGCCAAGTAAAGGGAGTCTGGTCCATTTGGAGATAAAGTTCTCATTTTCATCTTATAAGTAAACCAGTCTGAATTTATCTCAGTTATATAAGCCTGGAATCTTTTGCGGAATCGGAACTAAATATTTCTTTTAACTGTTCCAATCCATAATACGGAAAACAAGGCGAGTCTCTGAAACGATAATGTTGTCATAATGATCAATACAAATTGGTAGAAATTGCCTCGCCTTGTGTGGCAAACTCATAAAATGTATAACGAGCGGCAAAAAGCTCATAAACATTGGACACGCGGATGTTCGCATTAAACACGGTTTGCTTAAGATCGTCTTGTTCGGTGGTCATTTAAATCTGACGGCGAATTTACCAGTGTTCTTTTAATGACACTGTAGTTATTAAATTGGCTAACCAGAGGTGCTAGCATAATTATAAGTAGGTACGTCACATAAACTGTAATAAGTAGGTACGCATGTCGCATGTATTATGTTAATTATTAAGAAATGACTGTAAATCTTACTAATATTATAGTGTAAGTTTGTTTGGATGGATGGATGGATTTTCTTACTCTTTCAGACAAAAGCCACTGCACGGATTTGGATAAAATTTGGAACGTAGATAATTTAAAACCTGGATTAACACATAGGATAGTTTTTATCCCGATGTTATGTTCCTGTGGGATAATTTTCAAGTTGTAGCGTGCGGAGCCGCTGACTGCAGGTAGTTTATTTATATCTTTAAGAAATACTTATTGTGCTTTTATCTTAAAATTGGACCAAAATAAAGGATACGTGTTACTGTTAGTGAGAAGCTCGAAAGTCTGAAAACCAATCTTACCACGGGGTATCGTCGTATTAACAAAAATGTTGTCGAGGTCAGATAGGCAATCACTCCATGCATGACACTGATATTCAGCTGCAAGTAGATTATCGGAAAGCCAGGATGATTATTTTTTAGCGTGTTAAAATCTTCAAATGAAAAGGGTCCTCCCATCCCGGGCAAGGTGCGAGGAACCGTCAGATTCGTACTGACTAAAATCCACGATGTGACAATCCCCTTATGTTCCGGGGTCACGGTAATGGAAATAAGTCCCATGACCCCGGCAGGCTTCGGCCCTCAGAGAAGGGGCCCCGTCATTTTTGCTGACGCCATTTGAGGACGAAGCGCGTCCATGGTCGGAGAGCGAGTTGCCCTTTACTCGCTTTCCGCATGCCCGCGCCTTGTCTGACTTGACTGGCCTGTTAGTCTAGTGGTTAGTGACCCTGACTGCTATGCCGGGGGTCGTGGGTTCGATTCCCACCCAGGACAAATGTTTGTGTGATGAGCATGATCATTTGTTCTGTGTCTGGGTGTAATTTATCTATAATATGTATGTATTTAGAAATATATAAGTATGTTTATCAGTTGTCTATTATTATTATTGTCTGCAAACGTCCGACGCCGTGGGCGTCTACCAGACACTAACATGATTGATAAAATTCTAGGCCGAAAACGGAATGTGAAAAAAATCTAAATGACTCGTACATAATTATAACACGAGAATTAACATCAACATTTTGCCATATACAAGGATGCCTAGCACTTTAGGCAGCCTTGTAGCACTAGCTTCAAGTATCTTACAACTAACACTAGCACCTCCCAAAGGACCGACTACACAACAGAACTAACAATAGTCAAGTTAATCTGCGCTTTAACAGCTACCGTAGCGAAATAAGCGAGTACTTGAAACAATAGCTAAACCTCTGCTAGTGACGTTTTTCGCTAAGACAATGGAAATCAGTGGCTCAATGCGACTATAAAGTATAATACCTAGCTACCTTTGATCTCTGTGGTTAAGATTTCTGGTCTTCTGGTACCTATTATTATTTGGGTATTTTACTTTTAGACTTTTGGCTGGTTTTTTAGTTCATCACACTAATTGTGAACTTTTCAAGCCATCGAACCATTCGAGAACCTTACGGCCCCATCAACCAACAGCAAGCATCGGCAGTTCTGCGTTCTATCTGGCCAGCCCACTTTTCCTAATCCTCCACTATTCTATTCTGATTAATTTCGTTGCAGGATCCAAGACAGGTAAATTCATTCTCCGGGACACGTCGAGCTTCATTGTCTCGGCGCTTTTCGGGTGGATGCCACTGTTGATTCTGGCTTTCAGGAGTTGCAGTGGTTTGAGAATAGTGTGGTGGGTTTCGCCACTTCAGCTTGCTGATTCGCTGGGTTATGTCGGCAAGTTTGGTTCGTCTACGAATGTCCTCATTTCTGATTCTATAACGCAGAGAGATTCCGAGTATAGACCTCTCTATAGCTCGTTGGTTTATCTTGAGTTTAAGAACGAGGCCCATAGTAAGAGGTGGTCTCTTACTATGGGCCTCGGCGCCATAAGTCATCACTGGTCCAGTCATTGGTCGAAAACTTTCGACTTGAGGCACTGAACTAAAATATTACGTATTAGTTGCTCGAACGGTACCCAGCTGAGTTGGATTCAGCGGTTGACCTCTTTCTTGAAGTTGGTCCTACCTAGTGCTTCTAAATTATATTAGAAGTTTTTTTATTATCTACCTTTTCACATCTAAACCTATTATCCCATATGTTTTCAGAAACGTTGTCAGGTTTACAGAAACTGGATTTCGTCTCAAAAATAAGTAATATTCTCGAAAAAAAATCAAATACGTTTTATTATAACGTATCTTTAAAAAAATGTTAGTTAAACTATTAATCAAACTAATGGCCATAAATGAACACGAGTAAAGCCACACAACAAGAACTTATAATGCTACGTTTCTAAATGCACCTCAGCTCGAGGTCATATAACAGTCTAACCAGAGGTCAAACCCCTTTATATTAACCCACGGACATCCAAAGATAAACACCAACTTTTATTTTGATATTTAACTTTCCCTAACTTTGGAACGAAAACAGCTGAACAAAGAGACTGACTGACACAGTTGGCTATAGAGGAAATATATTATTTTGTATAAAATTGTGCAATTTCTACGGTATGACGGTTTGAAATTATGTTAGTTTTATATTAGTGAGTTAGTAGGTAGTTTTAAATTGTTATGGTTTTTCATTTTGAAGCTACAGAACTGAGAACCAAGTAAAAACAAAAGTTATTTATTTATCTTTTATTTTAGGCAACTAAAGGCCCAAAGACTAGTAAGCGCAGCGTAGGAAGTCCACCAACAAGGTGGACAGACGACCTTATGAAGGTCGCCGGAAGACGCTGGATGCAGGTCACTTCCAACCGGTATATGTGGATATCTAAAGGGGAGGCCTATGTTCAGCCGTGGACTTCCTATGGCTGAGATGATGATGATGATGAAAGGCCCATAAAATATAATACAAATCTAAAACTAAGCACAAACAGTATACTTAAAAACTATTGAAAAAAAAAAAGTTATGAATGAAATTTAGTTTTAAGTATGCGGGGCAAAATTATAGACTTGGATGATGAGAGTCAAGATGGCGGGTGTACCTCAACGAATCAAATCCTTATAGGTATCGAAAAATTGTACCAAAATTGTTCATCAGAACAAAATTATATCAGAATTCAAATACACCCGCTATCTTGACTCTCACCTTGGATGCTGGATCTCTCAGTCTCTGGACTCGCAGTCCGATCATAAACTTGTCAAGGTCGACGGCGCGTCATGTTCCACGTGCGCCTCAAAGTACTGTCAGCAACCCTTTAGAGGGCCAAAGCCTGCCGGGGTCGCAGGAGTGTGGCTACTAACCGTGGCTACAGAACGTAAAGGGCTATTGAAGGATATCGTGGATTTTAGTCAGTATAAGTCTGACGGTCCCTCCCGCCTTGCCTTGACTGGGAGGACTCATTCGATGGTTTACCACTGACAGATTTGTACTGACTAAAATCAACGGTGTCTTTCAATAGCCCTTACCGTTCTGGGGTCACGGTTACCTGATAGGACAGTCCCGCGACCCCGGCAAGCTACCACATTCTAAACGAAATACAATTTTCTTATTAACGAATTATATTTTTTCCTTTATAAACTGCTAACAATAGCCATTGTTACAACAAAGAAAGCACCAATTTTAATAAGCCAAAAGTCAAATAAAGACTGAGAAACACTTACAGCACGCGGAACTATTTACATCATATCCGGTGAAAAACGCAAGCGGAAACTGTTACCGCGGCCGTTTCCGGCGGCGACAGGAAGCTTGCGTGTCCGCGATAATGGCGGCTTCCGGTTCCCGCCGCAAATCATTAATGGACAGATTGTTCAACGACTTCTTTTTTTTTCAGTCGTTACTATTAATGCACAATTAAGGATTTGAAAGAAGAATAGGTTTTTAGGGTTCCGTAGGCAAATGGAAAAAAATGTAACCATTATAGATTCGTCATGTCTGTCTGTCTGTCTATCTGTCCGTCCGTATGTCACGGCCACTTTTTTTCGAAAGTATAAGAGCTATCCTGTTGAAACTTGGTAAGTAGATGTTTTATTAATGTGAACCGCATTAGGACTTCTGAATAATTTTTTAAAAAAATGTTTTTACAAAACCGTTCATGTGGGGTATCTATGGATAGGTCTTTACAAACATATGATATTGATGTTACTAATAAAAAAATCTAAACTGTACCTACATACATCGCTCAACGTAAATAAAAAATTACATTCCGAAAGCTTCGGAATTTTGAGGAAAAAAAAACCAAGGGGGGTGAAACAGAGAAAAGCGGGGAGCAGGGAGGGTTAAAAATCAGATTTAATAATTAACGCCATAAATATCGGGCACCTGATATTTATGGCGTTATTTTAAATTAAGACCATCAGAAACACCAGAGGAAACGCAGTCACCTCTGAATCGAATTGTGTACTTCACACTTTACGTACAGCTTTCAACCACAATACCAACGAACCTACATCACTCAACTAAACATAGATTAAGTACAGACACTTTAACAATGTTAATAAAACAAAGACCTCCCGAGTGCTTTGGAAATTCCGCAGCAAAAATGTACGGGGGGTGAAACAAAGGGGAGCGGGGAGGAGGGAGGGTTATTAAGAAGATTCAATAATTAATGCAATAAATATCGGGTGCCGTTGCGCTATTAAGGTTACCGGTTAAATACAGTGTAGTTGAGATGCGGAAAATAGAGTACAGTATTTCAATTTCTAACGACGTTTCAAACGACATTTTCAATTTTTAAACGACGAGGTTGAACCTCTTCGTTTTTATAGCTACAGCACAACCAATGAAAAAACTGCAAACTAAAAGCCCCTTCGTACACAAGGCGACACAAAGTCTCTGATACCAAACGACGATATATGACTAGACTCCTAATAACAGGCGACCGATGTCTGTCAACACATTAGGTAAAAAAGTCTTATATCCGTCTTATTTCGACCACTCCTGTGAGCCGTAAACATACCTTGAGACAGAACAGACCTTGAGTTAGCCAATCACAACGCAGTACCCCGTCCCCCTCGCTTACGTAGTACCTCAGCGAGTTGACAGAATACTTTTAGTTCCTTAGATCGTGCATGCAGAGTCTAGTAATATATCATCGTTGCTGATACCTTACGACTTCAATATCCAAGCGACTAGGTTCGATAACAGGCATGCGTCAATGGATACCAAAATTGTAAGGTATCGGGGACTTGCGTCGCGTTATGTACGAAGGGGCAAACTAACAAAACACACACCAACAAAAAGGCCAAAGGCCCGACCACATCCACTCATTCCTCTCTCAATCGAAGCCTTATCAATCCTCTTTATAGTCGTAACGAGCCACAGAAGAAGATTAGTATTCTTTGCCGACCCTTTATAGATTAAATCAGGCCTGATAACAAAGCCTTGTAGCAAGCTGAGACAAATATTTTGGCTCGAAATGGCCGTTAAGCTTGTATTTAGGGTCGCCTTTTGATCAGGAATTGATGGGAAATGAAGTGGGTTGAAATAATGTGTTTCTTTATTTTTTCCAATCGATCTGTAAGTACGTCTAGGTTGGCGCACTTATGGCCTATAGTTTATTGTTCTGGGTCAGACCCAGTCTCTGGGTATGTATGTGTTTAAATGTTTGTTAACGTACCCACCATATTGGCGGCATAGACGGCACGTTTGGCGCAGTTGGACTGCTGCGCTGTGAGTTCCGGCTTCGATCCCCGCACGGGACAAATATTTGTATAAGTACTTGTTCTGGGTCTGGGTGTTTGTTGAGTTTCTATGTTTGTAAACGGAACCACGATACAGAAAAGTTTCCTAGACAAGGGGCTTCGACGTTTCTTTAAAAAAGAAAATAGATATTTCGCTGTAAAGCTGGGCACTCACTTAGCAGTATTGCATGTAACATATCAGATACGGTATCAAGTAGTAGTACGCACGAGCCTGCTGCGAACCACTCACTGTAAGCTCGCAGTGACCCGCCGAGTGGCGGTATCACTGCGAACTCAAAGGCGGCTCGCAGTGTGCTCGGACGAGCCGCAACCACTTGCAGGTTGATACAGTATCTGTTACGTTACATGCAACACTGCTAAGTGAGTACCCAGCTTTAGAAATCGGATGAAATTACCTACAAACAGAGTCTCACAAATATAAATCTAAATGTAATATAAATTACCATAACACAATTATTTCGAGGTAGGTACTAGAATTGCCAAAGAAATGCCTGTTTTCAGTGACATTATTCTATGACAAAATTGTAAATGTGTTGTTGGATTTTGAACACTAGTTTCAGCACCGAGGGTTGAAATTCAGTGGTGCTATAAAATTAGGTGTGTTTTACTGACAGTGAGACGGACATTAATGTCTATAGTAAATGTTTGACTATTCATCAGTGATCACAATGCAGTAATGGCGATGTTCTTAGTCATTAGTCACGGAGAACATAAAAACATTAATAAACTCACTGACTATTGATTTTATGTTCGTCTGTAAGGATAAGGAAGTCGTATTTTCTAGGAAGGTTTTTTTATTGGATAGTTGTATAATATTAAAAACCAGGGTTAAAGTGAGATGATAATTAGTTTCTTTGATAGATTTCTTATCCATACTTAAATGAACATGATAAAGTTGAAGAGTTTGTTTTTTTGAACGCGCTAATAACAGGAACAAAAAAACAACAAAAAAAATGTGTTGGTTCCTCTATATATCGAGAAAGGATATAAAACATTACGCTACGAGTAATAGTGAAATGACGGGGAACAGCAAGTATTCAAACGATGTTATTTATATTTCTTGATTTTTATAATCGTGATCGATTTTTGAAAACAGCTAGATAGATCAAATAGTCTGTTTTTTGCAAACCATACACAATTAGGTACACGTATATTTTTTATTTTATTTATTTCATTAAATTGGCAACACACTTTGCCCATTTTGTTAGTAGAATACCTTTTAACTAGTTTTAGTAGTACAAACACGAATAAAAAAAGAAAGAAATGTCTGTGAAATGTCTATAGTTACAGATATATTTTATAAACATAGTGATACATGGGCATAATTCATGACTTTAAATTTTTAAGTTATCACTTATTCATCACTGTGAACCCAGATAAAAACTGAAGGGTACCTAACCTAGGATTTTTGATAATAATCTTACTTCCACAATAATCGCAATAATCGCATTGGTCGAGGCCATGCTGCGGGGCGAGACGGCAGACGACCTCCGGCCACCGTAGGCGCAGGCATGCGGACAGCGAGTAAAGGGCAACTCGCTGTCCGACCAAGGACCATGCCCGGGTCGACGCGCGCCTCAAAGAGCGTCAGCAAAATGACGGGGTCACAGAGGGCCAAAGCCTGCCCGGGTCGCAGGACTTATTTCCAACACCGTGGATTTAAGTCAGTACTAGTCTGACAGTAAGGGTGGAAGGATTCATTTGATGATTTTACCACGATAAAAAAGAGCCCAATTCAAAGTGACAACAATAAAAATAAGCATTACCCTAAAATTAAGCAAAAATTAATTATCTTGCAAACATCAAGGTAATGCATTTAAAATGCCGAGTCACGTCGGGACGGTACATTCTTAAAGGTGTAATTAAAAGTCCACTAATAAAGATTCTCTGCTTGGAGGCGAGGCCATTAAGTCGGAGATAGTAGACGCGATTGTAAAAATATTCTTTGATAAACGGAAAAACTTCAGAATTAAACTTAGCCTTTGTTATTCAGTTTTTACATAAAAAAAAATCATCCATAAATTATAAATCTTAATCATAATGGGAAATTGATAAAGATAAAGTTAAATGACTTGTTCTTAGTAAAAATAAATGGGAATATTTATTATTATTAAATAAAATAAAAGAAAATACGGAAATAAAAATAGATTCTTGAAAATAATTATTTTGGAGGTGAAGCCGCGCTTACCGAAGTTGGTCTGTGAATGGGTGACCTCCGTGCCTCGGAAAACATGTAAAACCGTCGGTCCCGGCTGTCATTTGTAGATCTTTGAAAGTTGTTGATCATAGCCAGAAGCTCGAAAGCCAGAGAACCAGTTTTATCATGGGGTATCGTATTACCCAGTTACTGGGTTGTGGAGGTCCGATAGGCAAAGTCGTACAGTTAAATACTGCTATGCAGCTGCATCTGTTTCGACTGGAAGCCGACCCCAATATAGTTGGGAAAAGGCAGGCAAATAATGGCGTGGTAAAATCATCATAGGAATCCTCCCGCTCTGGAGCGGACGGGACTGTCAGACTCGTACTGACTTAAATCTACGTAGTTCCTTCAATAGCCCTTGATATTTCAGGGTCGCGGTTACCTATCTAGACAGTCCCAAGTCCCCGACAGGCGTAAGGCCCTCTTTGACCATCCACCCATCAAATTACTAATAGCTTCTTGAGGTACGCTTAGAAGAATACGCGCCATCGATTTGTGCATGACGAACGGCGAGCTACCCGTAACTCGCTGTCCGCACGCGTCTCTGTCCATATGCCCTGTTCTACCTACTTATAAGGACAACAACACAACAAATGGATGAACAACTGATTGCTGCGCTGCGTGTCATGGGTTTCATTCCCGTCTCGAAAATGTCAAAATATAAATAAATTACAAAGTAACCATGTCAAACTAGGCTATTGAAGGACACCGTGGATTTTAGTCAGTACAAGTCTGACAGTTCTTCTCGCCCTGCCCTGGGTGGGAGGACTCATTTGATGATTTTACCACGATAAAAAAGAAAAAAATAGTATGTGAGTTTAAAGGTTTGTAAACTCACTTATTCTTTCAAAAGCTAATATAACTAAGCATTGCCCCGAACGGCTACCATTACTTAGCCCCAAAACCTAAAGAAAATTATCCATTCTCACTAAAAATCCTTTTCCATTCCGGCCCTCTAAAAATTTCATGGCTCAACACTCCAGAGCTACCGTTCCGAATCCTATATTACTCGTTAATATTCACGTTTAGAATGATTTTACGACAAAAAAAGGTAGAGAAGGCATCGTAAAAGAATTCAAGTTAAAACTTAGATTACTCGATCGAATGTCGGATCGCTATAACTACTATTTTTAATGAGGTGTTTGTAGGGTTGAATTGTGATATTGAGGGTGTGAACAGATGGTGTGTGGAGGATAACGGTTTCTTTTTCTTTGTTAGTACTTTTTTTTTGGTTTTGGGCTCTTTGATTGCTTGGTACTACTACCTGAATATCAGCTTTTGGTCTAGTTACATTTTTTGTTGTTGAGAAAATCATCAAATGACTCCTTCCGCCCTGGGTGGGAGACTAACAGACTTGTACACCGACTAAAATTTACAATTGCTTTTACGTTCCAGGGTCTAGTAGGCTAGCTATTTTGACCCTGGCTAGCGTTTGGCGCTGTATGGGTGCTTCGTTAGATTGCTGACTGCTCTTTGAGACGCGCATAGAACAAGACTCGACGGCCAGAATATCGACTAAGACATGGTCCCAGATCAGACGGCAAGGTATGGACCATGCCCGGGTTGACGCTGCACTGACGGGACCCTCGCAAGGAGCCATAGCCTGAATGGAAACCGAGACACTGGAACGTTATGGGCACGGGGCAGGGCAAGGGTATTGAAGAAATACGGTGGGTTTACGGCAATACGAGTCCTTCAGTTCCTCCCGTTCCACGAAGGGTAGGACGACTCACTTGTCATCAAGTGAGTAGTAGTAGAGGGGATAAAGTCATCTTTATCCCCAAAAATAAAGGTATACAGGGTGGAATTTTGTAATACCACCTGGAGGGAAAGTACTCTCAATACTGTAGATAGAAAATTTTACTCAAAGGAAGGTGTCATTTCTTTATTTTTGAATAGAAAGCAAACTGCATTCAAAGGTTTTTAAATAGTTACATGGGTGAACCGGGAATCGAACAAGCAACACGAGAAAAAAAATAACTTGTAGTTTTATCTTACCGATCAAAAGGCTTTATCTTAAGGATATTTTTTTGCTAAATAACATAGTGTCAGAAATTAACCGATTTAAAATTCCGTCATACTATTCTAAAGCTTACCTTGCATTGCGGGAACTGCTCCATCGGCCTGCTGACTCTCCAGCCCAATAAGGGCGGTATGCACACCAGCGCGGACATCAGCCACACGGCCGCGATCATGACCGCCGCCCGCGCCGGTGTGCGCTTCTTTAGGTAGTCCACCGCCTAAGACAAGAAGAAAAGAGACTGTTAGAAAATTGGATATTAGTGAATATTATGAGTAACTTAGTAGTAGTCGCCAATTGGTCCAAACTTGACCATTTTCTTTTAATTTAATAACTATTTAGTTGAAAATAATATTCAACAAAAATCTTCGTATAAATCGGCGTCTTTGGAAATCAACAAACAGGTTCGCATATACGGATCAATGCGGACAACGTCACGGGATATCCATTATTGTTATGTGTATACTAAAACATTCCCAAGAATGCAAGGAACACATTTCTGAATGCGGTATCGAAATCCTTTCAACCAAACGCGAGAAAATCACGGACAAACGTATGTCTTGTATATGATGAGAACGTATTTTTCCAATCTTAAAAAAAAGTGTGCTCTTAGCTTTACTCTCAGAGGTTTTTTAAGCCAGAGGTGTGGTATAGTTTCACCCACCATACCACCAGGGATATTGTCAGGATCTATTCCCATCCCTTACCGAGACCATACCATTTGGTATTAGTTTATTTCCGAATTTATCTTGTATTCCCAACGAGTCGATAGTAGGTATGTAATTTGTGTAGCTGAGTGTACAAAAACTCACGTTTTGGTATTCGTTAGAAACAGATTTTTTGTTTTTTTAAATGTGGTACGATGTACGATGTGAATAGAAACATTTTCGGAAATAACTAATACCAAATGATATTAACTCTTTCTATAGGATGGGAATGCACCTATTGTGAGTGTTAAGGGGGGTCCGCAGCAAGTCGAAGTTATGGTTTTCGTGCTGGATAGTAGTACAGAAGAACCCCAGAAACCGTACGACCAACTCCCCTCGTCAAAATATTATTATTCTAAGATTTCATTTCTATCCAAGATTTCGATGATAATCAAATATCTTGGCAAGAGACGCGGCCCAATTTAGCTGCCTCGTAAATATTTAGCACACGCGATCGAAGTATTATGCATTGAATCTTCAAATGCGGAGTGCATGAAATGCATTGGCGGTTTTATTTTGGATCTTGGTTACTATTTGGAAATATGACGAATATACCTCAGTAGTCATAGTCAGCCTATAATATTCCCACAGCTGAGACACAGGCTTCCACTCTATGAGAGGATTTTTGGCGATTGAAAAAGAGTGCTCATGGAGTTTCTTGCCTGTTCTTCTCCATAGAGATCTACGCTTTAGAATGGGCACCTACAGTACTTTCACAGTTTTTGTCTTGTGACAGGGACTGTAGCAACATAACTATTTTTAAACTACTTTTGTCTCTTGACAATTCAAAAATGCCTGTAACTGGCCTTCCTGAAATAAATGTTTTGATTTTGATTTAGAGAAAGTGGGGTGTAATCTTGATAGATTACATCCCAAAACCCAGTACAGTGTCCTCGCAATGTTTCTGTTCAGTGTTTTAAGAGCAGTAGTTTTTTTTTTTTTTTTTTTTTAGAGTGGTAAAATCATCAAATGAGACCTCCAACCCCGGGAAGGGCGGGAGGTACTGTCAGACTTGTACTGACTAAAATCCACGGTGTCCTTCAGTAGCCCTTTATGTTCCGGGGTCACGGTAATAGAAATAAATCCCGCGACCCCGGCAGGCTTTGGCCCTCTGAGAGGGGGCCCCGTCATTTTTTGCTGACAGCTCTTTGAGGCGCGCGTGGAACACGACGCGCCGTCGACCCGGGCATGGTCCATGGTCGGACAGCGAGTTGCCCTTTACTCGCTGTCCGCATGCCCGCGCCTACGGTGGCCGGAGATCGTCTTGCGACGTACGGCGCCGTGGGCGTACACCACTGCGGTTGGGGCGGAGGGAGGACGCTGTCCTCTCTCTCTCGCGGCCCGCCGCCTCCTTCACGAGCATTACTGCCTCGCAGAAGGCGGCGACCGCTTCCCACTCCGTCTCGCTCCGCAGCATGGCCGAAACCAATGCCGGGCGCGAGAGGTCTCCGCCTATCGCCGCCGTGAGGACACGTCGGTGCTCTGCCCAAGCTGGGCAGTCTTGCACCGTATGCTCTACTGTGTCCTCCGGGCGATCTTCGCAGTGGTGACACCCCGGCGTTTCCTCCTTTTAAGAGCAGTAGTAACACAATAAATTACACAAAGTGATGCACCTGTCTGGGTTCGAACACACGATCTTCAACTGGTAAATCTAGGGTGTTACCCACAGCTTTCGTCTTTGGTACCGGCAGAAAGAAATTTCGAAGGCGATTGGTGCCGTTTTGGATGTTGCAGGTACGATTCCCATTATGGAATTAAACAATTAGATTTCCTATTAAAGTAGTTCTAGGTCAGGTTTTTTGTGTGTGAGAATTTTAATGTAAAGACACTCACAATTAATGAAGAATTATTCTTAAGGGCAAAGCAAAGATCTACTTGCTTGTACCTAATAATTGAAACAAGACAATATCAAAAGAGAATACTGAAATGGTACATAGGCATGTAGGTACTGTTTAGAGTAGGTACATTTTGCTTGTTATGCTTTGGTCAGCGACAGGGGCCGGACCGATTGTCAAAACAACTGCAAATTCAGCCTCTAGTTCGGTATCACGGTGCTCGCTGGAAATTCTCATTAGAAATTAGCATTTCTATGAACCACAAAGGAGGCATTTCACATTGGCCATCTGGTAATAGAGAACAATTTTGACAGGAGCCATATGCGGAACAGTTAAGGTGCCATTAGCTCAGGTGCCATTTCAGGGAGTGCCCACTGTGGAATACCTCCCACAAAGTACAAAGGAGTTTATCTGTGGCCTAATAAAAAACAAATAAATACTCTTTGGTACTGTCAAAATAATAATGTAAGCATTGTGTAGCCTCCTCTTTTGGGGATCAAAAATACTGGGCTCTTTTACATTACAAGATATCGCTAACGACACGTCGATCGTAGACTATCGTTCTTTCTCGTCTTCCTTAAATATGAATGAAAATACCAATCCCCCCGATATCGTGTTGTCACTATTATCGCCTAAAAGGGAAATGTTTTGTTACAGGCTGTATAATACTTCTAAGAGTAATCGCGTCAAATGTAAAGATTACCTAAACACTGTTTTAGACTATCACGGTTTATTTCACAATTTAAAATGTCACTTACGGGATATCTTCCGTGATTATTATTTGTTTTGAGTTCCCGATATTTCAACGCTGTTGCAAGCGCCATGATCGCGGGATGACAGTCATCCAAAAAAGTCATCAAAAAAGATTACCTATTTCCGCAGAAATTTCCCATGAAATAAGTTTGCAGTCAGTAATCCTGGTTGTTTGTGTATGCGAGTTTAAATATTTGTAAACAGAGGTATTCGACATTGGGCACCCGCTGAAATGCCTTACTATTCCACATAAGACTCCTATCAAAATTGTGGAAAGCAATCAAGTGCCAGGTGCGCAATTTGGAATACATCGTAAAAGCATCTACGACACAAGAGAACTTCCTAGCGTAAGGACAACCTTAAAAAGGGCAAAGTTTAATATAAAAAAAAACATTTTCGTGGGTACTTATTCCACGGTTTAGGAAGTGGGAAGATCAAAAGATATCCGTGTTTAGTTTGGTCGACCAAACAATTTAACCTTAACTTCATCATTCTAAAAATACCCTGACATTTAAACTCATCACAGGAAAGGCCAGAATCATTCTAGAATTTCCTCAATCATTTTTAAAAAGCGCTTTCTTAGAAAGAATTTTTAAAAATGGCTACCGGACTTCGTTCATAAAATATTTAAGGGAGGGAAATGAAAGACTGTTTCTTAGCCGATTTGTAATAATTTAGCCGTGTTAATTCTACAAATGGACAGGTTTTCGTTATATTTCGCGAAACTGGGGGTCTACTTTGTGAATCCGTTAATAAAGATACGGATGAATAAACGTAACTACTCGTAACGTCACAATCAACTATGCGGACATACTGCCACGACTGTCCGACTGACGCGGCGCAAGTGTCTTTGTCATTACATCAAATTGCATTAAAAATGTAGTACCACGAATTTTCCGCAGGTCTTGAGTGTTGGCCGACTCTAAGGAGCTATATAGCTGTCAAATCATAATGTCATTCATTCCTAGTTCGGTTCATTGTCCGTCCGCGGTTCGTTGTTCCGTGCTTAAAGATTAGACCCCCAGTCTTATTGTTCTTGAAGATAAGTCCTGAATTAAAAACTGTTGTATTTTGCAGTTTCAGGGAGCAAAAATAACCATTTCAAGTAATGATAGCATTTTTAAGTAAGGTCGGTCGTTGTTTTAAATAAGCTACACTTTTATTTCCGTTGTTGTGAAGGTGAGACTGAAAGAGTTTTTAAATTGAGGTGAAATTTACTGTGGATGTCTAACAGGGTCTTGTCGTAGTCTATTAGATATCTACATTTATACTTAAAACTTTTCTTTGAAGAGAAAAGTTATTTTACATTTTTACGTATTGTTTTAACTAAAAGTCAATTATTATATTTACTCTTTTTAGTAACAACATGCACATATATGATGGTTACAACCTCGCTTAATGGCTTCTATAATAGTGGTCGTAGTTTGACGTTATATAGCCTGTAGCTTTTCTCGATAAATAGACTAAACCATAGTCCAAAACATAAAAAAATCGAATCGTAGTTCCTGATATTAGCGCGCTTAAACAAACTAACTCATCAACGTATATTAGCACACAACTGTGTTGATTATGTAAACAATGCGATGTCACTGAGCGCAGTTGTTTCGCTGTCTTTTTATTACTTAAAATGGAACTACATTACTGAAGACACATTTAATGAAGATTTCCCTCCGTTTCTCCCGGACCCCATCATGAGATTGTGACCTAATCACAGGACCTTCTGGATTGTATGTTGTTCCCTTTCTAATGAAAGTAGAACTTTCCAAATCGAAACACAAATAATTAAAAGATTCCGAATTATTCAGAACCTCGTATTTATCACCTGTTACAAGGCATACAAATAAAGGGCATGCGGGCGGCGAGTAAAGGGCAACTCGCCGTCCGACCATGGACCATGCCCGCGTCGACGGCGCGTCGTGTTCCACGCGCGCCTCAAAGAGCTGTCAGCAAAATGACGAGGCCCCCTCTCAGAGGGCTAAAGCCTGCCGGGGTCGCGGGTCTTATACCATCACCGTGACGCCAGAACATAAATGGCTATTGAAGGACACCGTGAATTTGAATTTAACACGAAAAAAAAAAGCATCCAGAAATCGGGAAACAAAAACATAAAAAGATTCCAATCTATTCAGAACCTCGTCTTTGTCATGAAAATTGTTAAACAGCCATACAAATAAAAAGTCCACCTTTATACAGCCATTTAACTCTTATAACGATCACATATCATAGAAAAAGCGACCTCTCATGAGCAAAGAGTACTCACAAACTATACCCCGCTACCCGACTTCGCAGGTCGTTGGGAGTGTAATGTGTTTGGCCTGGCCTACTGCGGAGAATAAGTCAAGCGATGTTATGGTAAAATGGAAAATAATATTGTACAAAGATGTTTGGACGACGCTGGGTTTTACTGGAAGAGGCTCATTACCTTTTTTTCCTTGGGTTTAACAACTTATTCTTGCAAACAAGTTGCAACTTGTGTGCAATTAGGTTTAAACTTGTACGCACAATAATCAAGTCGGCACATTTGCACGCAAGTTGCAAGCGCATGCGGTCGTGCATAGAGGATTACTAGAACTAACTTGTATACCACTAAAATCTTGTATGCAAGCTGCAAGTTGAACAAAATCGTGTTTCCAATTCAAATCACTTGCGCACAAGTCTGACGTCATACATGTATGCAAACACTTGCATAATGGAAACGCGCCTTAAATTCTGTCTAATGATTTTTTCAGACTCTACACTCTCTGTTCTTTTACTCTTATAGACCAATAGAGAATGTAAATCATCAGCTTATCGTACTTTCCGAGGCACGGGAGTATCATCCAGGGTCGGGGAACTGTCCCCGGGGTCTTGGAACTGTCTTACCAGGTAACCGTGCCCCCTCCCCCCCCGGTAAAGGCTGTTGAAGGACACCGTGGATTTTAGTCAGTACAAGTCTGACAGTCCCTCCCATCCTGGCTTGGTAGTTTCATACCACAAACTTCCAAACTTCAGACTGCTAATAATAAAACAACTCAAAGACATATTTTTCTCAAACCGGGACCAGGACCACACGTCCAAAACTCGTGCTTGTGACTATCAGACCGGTGCAATTATGACATTACGTAGTTACAGAAAAAAAAAAGAAAAACCTTTTGACACACCATTTTTCTTGTCAATATTTAATTTGTAATAACAATGGCCCCATAATAATATATGCAGAGAAACAACACAAAACAAACCATTTCCACCAATCTAAATCCGCATCACACCGCCCCAAACTGCTCGTAACCACTCCGCACCAGTTCAAACCACTTCTAACCGGTTCTAGCCGGTCCTAACTCCGTTGGCCGCGTGTGTATGACAGCTCACAGACTGGTACGCAACCACAATAAATCATATGAAACAATTCGACATTCCACGAATGAGGTCGGAGGGTAAGTATCGTGATATTAATAATATTACTGGGGTAAGCAGAGGTTATTAAAGGCTGTAAAAATAATACGATGAGGAATCTACTTTATTTAGTTGGTGTCTGGATTTCTGGACTAAGATTCTTTGGGAAGGTTGCAGCTTGAAGTTATTATTGTGACCACTTTGAGGTCTGAAATTATCCCATGGCAACGTACTGATGGGATCAAAACAACGACGATATATTACTAGACTCCGCATGCACGATCTAAGGAACAAAAAATATTCTGTCAACTCGCTGATGTACTACGTAAGCGAGGGGGACGGGGTACTGCGTTGTGATTGGCTAACTCAAGGTCTGTTCTGTCACAAGGTATGTTTACGGCTCACAGGAGTGGTCGAAATAAGACGGTTATAAGACTTTTTTGCCTAATGTGTTGACAGACATCGGTCGCCTGTTATTAGGAGTCTAGTAATCTATTATCTATTATCTATTACATATAATAAAACTGTAGAAAAGTTATTTTTGTACATTAAAAAAAAACTCAAAAAATATAGCCAGGGTATTAAAGGACAACCAATAGAACCCATTTCTAGCATTTTTAGAATTTTTGTCTGTTTATCTGTTTGTCTGTTTGTATGTTTATTTGTCCAGGTATCACGTAAAATGTACGAAATTAATGTAGATAACTTTTACACACAACGATTAAGCATAACTTGGAGAGGAATTTAGTTTTTGTTTCATTGGAATCGGTTCAGTCTATCAAAAGATATTTGAATTTAAAGTGTTTTAGAAGTAACATTACGGGTGCACTCTGGTCTCACAATTTGATTTCGTACGCCAGTCGCGCGATCTAACTTCGAATTCGAATAGCAAAACTACAACGCACGACAGATGGCGTTAAAAGAAAACCTGGAATAGACGTGTTTAAATTGAAGTAACATTATGTATTTTGTTTCATCGTAATCGGTTCACATAATATAATATAAAAATATAAATTAATTAAAGCAATATTTAAAGGAATCATTGAGTAGAACAGAATGGAGTGGAGTGGAGTGGAGTGGAGTGGAGTGGAGTGGAGTGGAGTGGAGTGGAGTGGAGTGGAGTGGAGTGGAGTGGAGTGGAGTGGAGTGGAGTGGAGTGGAGTGGAGTGGAGTGGAGTGGAGTGGAGTGGAGTGGAGTGGAGTGGAGTGGAGTGGAGTGGAGTGGAGTGGAGTGGGAGTGGAGTGGAGTGGAGTGGAGTGGAGTGGAGTGGAGTGGAGTGGAGTGGAGTGGAGTGGAGTGGAGTGGAGTGGAGTGGAGTGGAGTGGAGTGGAGTGGAGTGGAGTGGAGTGGAGTGGAGTGGAGTGGAGTGGAGTGGAGTGGAGTGGAGTGGAGTGGAGTGGAGTGGAGTGGAGTGGAGTGGGAGTGGAGTGGAGTGGAGTGGAGTGGAGTGGAGTGGAGTGGAGTGGAGTGGAGTGGAGTGGAGTGGGAGTGGAGTGGAGTGGAGTGGAGTGGAGTGGAGTGGAGTGGAGTGGAGTGGAGTGGAGTGGAGTGGGTGGAGTGGAGTTTGAGTGGAGTGGCGTGGTAGTTGACCGTGGAGTTTAGTGGATTTTATTTGATTTTATTTGTTCTTTTATTTATTTATTTTATTTATATTTTATTGTATTGATTTGTATTGTATTGTGAGTGGTAGTGTGGAGTTGATTTGAGTGGAGTTGTATTTTCTTTTATTGGATTTGAGTGTAGTTGCGTGTAGTTGCGTTGATTGTAGTGTCTTTGTATTGTATTGGAGTGCTTTTAGTTTCAGTTTCTTTTCGTGGCTTTGAGTTTAGTGCGTTTCTTGTTTTCTTTCTTGTAGTTTCATTTTCTTTTATTGTATTTATTTATTGTCTTTTAGTGTCATTTTATTTATTTTTCTTTTAGTTTATTTTATTGTATTTTTATTGTCATTTGCGTGAGTGGAGTGGGTGTGGTGTGATGAGAGTGGGCATTAGGAAAATAGTCCTACATAAACCAAAACCTGATACAAGTGTCAAATATTTTTGATTAATCTAAGAAAATTCTAAATACACGGTTTATATGAAAAACGTGGCCTGAATTAAGCGCTTGCAATTAAAAAATACATTGTGAAATTTCGACATCCACGCGAAGTTGCGGGCACAGCTAGTGTCTATCTATAATCGTCGTTGGATCAAAATTATACTATGTCCTTATCTATCCCGGGTCGACGCCGACGGCGCGTTGTGTTGTACTCGCGCCTCGAAGAACGTCAGCATGATGACGGTGCCCCCCTCTAGAGGGCCGAAGCCTGCCGGGGTCGCGGGACTTGTTTCATTACCGTGACCCCGGAACATAAGGGGCTATAAAAGGACACCGTGGATTTTAGTCAGTACAAGTCTGACAGTCCCTGCCGCCCTGCCCGGGTGGGAGGAATCATTTGATGATTATAAAACGTAAAAAAAGGAAATGTCCTTATCTATGTCATGGACTAGTTATAAAGTATGGAATAAGAAGAACGGGACAGGTGAAAATTACATCATTGAGGAGTGAAAATATAACAGACATTTTTGTCTTAAAATATTACTATGAAAATTGAAGTGAAGGTTTCTAAAACAACGTTTTCTCTTTAAAAATTCTAGTTTTATTAACAGTCATGTTATTGCAGAGTAAAAACTAGAATAACTTTTGAAGAATAGCGAATAGCTTTATCATAAATTAGGTATGATAATTTTAGTTATGGTTGTAATTTAATTCATTTAAAAAATGTGAATACTTTCAATGCTGGCTACCTCCTGACTGCTTTTCTTCTGAGGAAACAAGGATTAGCGGCCGTATTACAACGTCAAAACGTCAAAATTGGCAAAACGTCACAAACAACTACAGTTTTAACTTGATAATGACGTCACGAGCCCCCATTCTCGAATTATGATGCGATATCTTGGTAAATGTCCATTTGAAAAAGAGTAAGTATGGAGTTTCTTGCCCATTCTTCTACAACCTACCTTTGCGAATGGGTGTAGAACCAAACCTATCCTTTCCTATTTCCTTTAATTTTAATAATCGACGTTCAAAAGTGCCTCTTTGATGGCCTAATTGGAATAAATGATTTGACTTTGACTTTGACATTGATTTTACAAAAGAAAAAATACGTGTCTATTATTTTTCAAACTCATATAGAGATCTATGCATTGGATGTGGCACATGCGTTACTTTCGCAGATATTATGTCTTGTGACTGGAACTGTAGTACCATTACTATTTTGTTCGGTTTTATTTTTATTTTTTAACAATTCAAAGTGATTCAAAAGAGCCAGTAACTGAAAAAACTTGAAATAAATGCTTTGATTTTGATTTTTCTATTAGAAAAATAGATGTCAAAAAAAACGGCCTCGCTGCTAAGCAGACTCCGTGGCAGCCCCAATAGCATTCTACGCGCTTTAATCGGGAGACATGACAGCCCGTTGGTGAGGTCATTGGTCTCCTGTACTCGGTCGATGTTAGAAATTAGGTACTAACATAGGTTAAGAATATTGTTACTCACCCAATGGATCTTTGTTATCTTATATATATGAAATAAAAAAAAAAAAAAAAATTAAGTTTCCAGTTCTACGTAAACATCAACTAAACCACTTTTTATTAACACCACACGTTAAACATGCAAGGTCCTGTGGTTGTTGCATTTACTAAGCGAGGTTGTCGACTAACTTTTCGTTCTGAAAACTTTCTGTGTAATATGATTAGCGTCCTGAAACTGTGCAGTTTCATAAACACTGTTTTGAGGTGACGTTTCTGTTACAAAGTGAATGACAGTATTTTATGATTTGCTTCTAACTTGGTTGGTTCAACTAAAGAGAAAAATAAATCGTTTATTTTTACAGACACATCAAAAAAGGTATACGATCGCTTTTTGAAAAATCTGGAGGGCAATTCTCGGTTTTAGAGCCATCTCTAATAATTAAATTATTTATTAATTTTAATATTTTTTGTGCTGGCAAAAATTTCTAATGACGTCATTTTTTTCGACAAGTTTACTGAACTCTAACGTTAGCCTTCGACAAATAGCGAATTTGACAAAGCAACTTTTGTCGAATTAGATAATTTAGATATTTTTGTCGAGTTCGACACCATCTCTAAAACCGAGAATTGGCCCCCTGTATCTTTTTTATTACAGCTGATTACATAACGAATTCTTTTTTAAAAAAGGTAAAAGGTAATTCAATAAAAGGCTACTGAAGGACACTGTGGATTTTAGTCAGTACGAGTCTGATAGTCCCTCACGCTCTGCCTTGAGTGGGAGGACTCATTTGACGATTTTAACGCAAAAAAAAGAGTCCTATTGCCTAAAAATAGTAATGTCACGTGTTCATTAATTTTTCATGAAAATATTTTGATATCTTTACAACTTTTCTTATTTATAATTGGCTACGTCTAGAAAGTAAAGTAACGATAGCAGGGGAATGGTATCATCCAATCTTCTATCCATATAATAAAAATGGATCGCTTAATGTGTTGCTAAGCTCATAACTCGAAAACGGCTGACCGATTCGGCTAATTCTTTTTTTGTTGTGTTTGTAACCATCAGGACCGGGTTATAGACGATGTTTTTTTTTGTGTCCGCATTTCCACCCAAGCGAAGCCGGGACGGGCCGCTAGTAAGCACATAAATCAATACAATAGGTACGAAATCATAAATTATAATTATATTTAAAATAACTAACGCTCTTAAACTTACGAGTTGAGGAATTGATATTATTTCAAATCGTAATACTAATGTGCAGTCTGAATAAGGTGAAAATAAATTCCTGTCAGATGCAGTTGGTTGCAAACATTTGTTTTTACTAGTTTTTACTAGTTTTCCACTTAAATCAACTTAGTCTTACACAGTTAGTTTTCTCGTTAGACAGTCATAAATCTAGCCGGTTTCAACTTCAAAGAAACTCTTCGGAGATACCTCTAAGATCTTTAAGCATGGTTTCGATTTGACTACTGTATGAAAATCGTAACGAATTTCAATGTTTACGCTTTTAATGCCAGCAAAGCGGCAAAAACTTGTAACACATCCACTTTATTTCACGAACATTCTAAACTGTATAGTATTACATGTTACGTAAAATTCTAAACTATATAGTATCGCATGATTTAACCAATTTAATGTCTGAACTTTAAAAGAGACGATGACCTCTGAGTTTGTTTCGGATGTTTCTTCTCAGAGTAGTCAGGTACGAAACACCGGCCTCATCTAGTTATAAAAAAAAAAGTGTTTTGACTTGTAAAAGTGTTTGCGGAAACCTATTTGCAAAATAAATATCATTTATCATTTACGTTCTTCCGGTCGTCTATACACACAGCCTGCTTTTTACGTGATAAAGCATCAAATGAGCCCTCCAACCCTGGGCGGGACTTTCAGACTCGTACTGACCAAAATCACCGGTATTCCTTCAATAGCCCTTTACGTTCCGAAGCCACGATTACTCGTTAGTTCTGAGACTCAGGCTTGGGTTTCTAACAAATGACTGCGACTGTAGCTTCATTAGGTATTTATTTGTTTTAATCATTTTGTCTTTTGACAATTCTAATGTCAGCTTAAGCCATTCGCTCAGGTGCCGTTTCAGCGCGTGCCCTTCCTGGAATACCTCCATGAAAGAAATGCTTTGATTTTTCAGGCTCTACTCTTGATTTCAATTGATTGTTGTATCAGCCATCGTTTCTTCGTTAAAGGAGGGTCCTCAAAAAAACCCAGGCTCCGGCAGAAACGAGATGTATCTTAAAATAACAATAGTGTAGTGTAATAAAATGACAGTTTTGTTATTCAGTCGTCCATATAAAAGTAGTTCGAAATAGTAGTAATCTTCCCCCATTTCTCAAAGACGCCTGGACCGATTTGGAAAATTCTTTTCTTGTTTTATTCTTTGCTGGTGGTCTTATAATAAAAAGTTCAGACATTTTTTTTTTAGATATTGTTCTCCCATTTTTTGTCTGACCTGTTGATTTGAATTTTTTTGAATCTGAACTTTCAAAATCGGTAAAATACGTCTTTGAGAAATAGAGGAACGAACTACTACTACAAAGTACTTTTTCTATGAACGACTGAAAAACAAAACTGTCAATTTTTATATGTTTGCAAGTAAGGATGACGATCATACCCGGTTATTATTTTATTACACTACACTATTGTTATTTTAAGATACATTTCGTTTCTGCCGGAGCCTGGGTTTTTTTCTATGAAGCCTGAGCATTCTCCTTTGGCAAGACCATTACCACTTTACAAGCTTCTCGAGTTGGTAACACGAGCATTAGTTCAAAAAAAAAACTTTATCCATCAAAGAAGCAAATAACGATTGCTGACCAAAGCGTCCAATACTTAAAGACGATAAATTTTACAAAAATGCGGATAGCAAAGGTCTTGTGAACTTTGTAAAAGCGATTGAATTTTCTGCGGTCTGGGTTATTTGCAAAATTGAAATTAGATTTTTCAAATATTAATACTACCAGCTTACATTGTTTGATTTTCTGACATCGTTTTTAGGTCTTGTTAATGCAAATTTTTTGAGGAATATAAGATATTTTTTCCTACCTTATCTTATATCTATTAGGGATAAATGGCCAATGGCCAATTATCGCCAATCGTGGCCCAATTCTGGGCCGAGTCAATTTAGATTGTCATCGACACGATATGAAGAAGAAGAAGCGATGAAGAGTGGAAATCGACCGAAATTACGAGTTTCGTGCTAAGATAGTAGTTAGTACTTCAGACCCAGTACCCTTAGCACGACTTTTCCAGTATTTGAGACGTAAAGTAAACTGGAACTTTGCCCATTTCAAATTGCCAATATTCAAGGAAAAAATTAGTTCCTTCTCCGCACACCAGAGGCGCTGTTCCATTTTTTTCATACAAGAAACGCTGTAAATACTGGAAAGTAAAATTGTGAAAATTCGTGCTAGGGGTACAGTACCCCTAGCACTATTTCACTTTACAGAGTCTTTCTAGTATTGACAGCGTTTTTTGTTTAAATACTGAAAACTCGTGCTAAGGGTACAGTTTATTTAACAGTAATGTAAAGGACCAATGTTTGAGAAACTATTAAAACATATTAAATTAAGCTACCGAAATAATTGCTTATAGATAGATCCGCAGAAACCTAGTCAAACAGAACTCAATATACTAAGAAACAGTCGCAAAGATTAACGGTTCGCGAATACTCAGCGATGATCCGTCATGAGCCATCAAAGTTTTATCGCTAGTATGTTTGTATGTTAAGTTGTAAACTCGGAAACGGCTGCACGTTTATGTAAAAGATTGTGGTTTCTGATACTTTGTTGTGTTTTACGTCAGTTAGTCTTTCGCTGTTTTAAGTTGTAGTTGTGTAAGTCATTCATTGTTTTTGTTATGGTGAAAATTCTTTTAATAGCTGATTATACAGGGTGATTTGCAATTAGGTGCATTCCTTGAAATGGGTGATGCTAGACCTAATTTTAAACCCCGACAATATGGGGTCCAAATTAATAATTAACAAAACGCCACATAATAATGATTAGTTCAATAAATAATATCTATATCCAAATCAAATATCTCGACCTGGCGCACGAGGTTGTCGACTTGTGGAATGTGAGCTCGGCTATCATTGTACCGATTGTCGTTACTGCCAATGGACTGATGGCAAAGAGCCTCGAAGAACACCTTTCGAGGATCATTATTTATTTAAAATCAGTTTTTGTCTTCAATTTAAACATCGTCATGCTTACTTGCTCACTTTAAGCAACCAGTTTGTCTATTCTTCCGTCGATAAACTCATTTCTTTCGCACGCTACGCGTGTTGCAGTGTCAGTCATACTCATAACATAACTGGTGGCGCCTTACACCATATACTTGGGCGGAAATATAAAATTTTGTTTATCCCAGGCGCAGGGAGCTAGTTCTATTGAAAATAGTGGACTGTATAATGGAAGGGGTTGAGAGTACGTAGGTAGGTCTGATCTTTGCAAAATGCGACACGAATTAGGACGAAGAACCTTTGAACATGGACAGAGGAATTTGGCAGGAAACATGCAGCACCACTGACCTGTAGATTCACCGTCTCCAATCTGCGCGTCGCTCGGCAAAGGGCGAGACCTTGCTGGATTCAGGCAGCGCACGAGGGGTCGCTCAGACGCCTTTCTCCACACAAACGCGCACTTTCCGTAGTTTTAGACAATAGTTCATAATTCGCAACCGTAAATTAGCAATAAATTAACAAGGGAGAATGTTCATAGTAGTACAGCTCTCGAAGAAGTGACGAAGGGTCCTCACACGGTCACCGTCGATGGTGACAAGGACAGCGATAGACAAGGTGTGCATGTGGGAAAAGGATGGGACATAATAGGATAGTGACGCATTTCGCAAGTCATTCTACTTCTACCCTACAATAAAAATTATGATTTAATACGAAATCTAAAAATAACAAAACATTAAAATGTATTTCAGTAGTGGATGTATGGATTGCTTTTTACAAAAGAGGCAGTTATAAGTTGAAATCTGTCTTTTATATTTTAGAAAAATCAAACCACATTTTCTGCGATATAGACGACAACAATAAATGTCTCAAAACAAAGTTTTCAAATTGTCCAAATAATTGATTCAATCTCAAGTCTTGAATTTAACAAAATAACAACAATATTCTTAAAAACATGTCCCGACGCCTATTTTACGACCGAAACATTAAAATAACAATAGTTTTAATTGAAAAGGCAATTAATAAAATAGAAATTGTAACAGTAAAACAAATATTAAACAAGACAAAAACAATATTTGCACAACATTGTGGTCCAAATAGGTTTTGTGTTATCCAATATAACCGCTTAAAACCGGTTTTATCTAAATTAATTCGGTTTCAACTGGTATTATGCGGTTTTCCGATACGTGTTGTAATTTTGTAATCAATGAGTTTGTTTTACTAATGGAGTTAGACTGTTTACAGTAAAGTTATAGTCAATGAGGCGCTGGCTTTCATTGAGAATTTGATTAAATTTGTCAATGCTAATATTAGGAAATTGTAATGAAAGGGCTTAGGAACGTACTTCTAGTTTCAGCTACATACTTGATTGGTTGTTAAGAGCTTACGATGTATAGCTTACGTCAAATTCTCAAGATGGCCGTGAAAAGGGTTCTAAGTCGACAACGCGGAAGCGATAGATACCTCTAGTGTTGCAGACGTCCATAGGTTATGGTGACCACGCACCATCAAACAGGCCGTATGCTTGCTGGTCGCCTAATTTTAGCGATCATCGTGCGAACATGGTGATCATGAACATTTTTCAAAAGAGTATGTATGGAGTTTCTTGCCCATTCTTCTCCATACAAAAGTACCCTTACGAATAGGTCAAAAATAAATCCCATTTCATACTATTTCCTTTAATTTTAATATTCGACGTTTAAAAATGCCTCTCTGATGGCTTAATTGAAATAAATGATTTGACTTTGACGTCCTGTTCTCATATTACCTGGGACCAACGGCTTTACGTGCTTTCATGGTGCGACCTTTACAACCTTTACAAGCCGGCCCGCAGCCCGGCACGAACCCGGCGGGTGAGGCCTGATTTTGACTACGGCGGCCTGATATTTGGTCAAGTCTCGTAACTTCTAAAACCACCAGGTTCGTGCCGTGAGCTTTAACTCTGTTGGGCGGAAGTGGCGAAGCCTTAGCTCCTTCGTACACTAGGGACGCAAGTTTCCGATACCTTACGACTTTGGTATTCAAGTGACTACCGTAATATAAATATAATATTGCGATAGTTAATCCATAGAGGTTCGTACACAGGCAAGCCGCAATGGATACCATAGTCTTGGATCTTTTTCAGCGCTATGCTTTATAAGAGCCTCAATATTATTGACGGCATGTCTCCTGTGTCGTGGGTGCGTTTACAAACATAGAAACTCGATCAGAAGCACTAACATACACATCGGTATAACTACTTGCAGTGGGACTATTGTTTATCTCGGTGTCTCTGTGGTGATCATCAAATAGCTGTCAAAAGATAATTTTCGTATTGGCTTTTGCATTTGCAGTGAAACTAGGAGAAAGAAACTAGAGAAACAGATAAATATAAATGTTCCCTAAAATCAATTATTCTAACGCTCTTGAGGCACTTCACTCCTCAACTTAGCCTCATAACAGTTATCAAGCCATCCAAGTTCAGTCGACAACTGCTGGTCAGTGACTATCAAGTTAGCCAATAACACTGCAGATCATACAAAAATTTGTTCCGTGCGGGGATCCATCCCGCGACACGCTGTGCACTTGCTCGGTAGTCGGTCGCTTAACCACTGGGCCTACCGTGTCGTCATACAATCTTTTACGTCGCTACATCGCGCGGACTGAGGGTGTCGTGTGGGCATTACCTAACACTAAGGAGAAAACTATTTCATAGATATGTGCCATCTATATGATTGATTGACCATTCCATCACCTTAAGTATCACTTTCAATAATACCTATTACATAACGAGATAAAATATATTTTTGGTGCCTTTACGTATATTGCTGAATACGTATAAAATATTGGAACATAGGCCATTCATTCCTGAATTGCCTAAATTGCTTTCAGAATTTTTGTAATTTATGTATAATATGTATATATTTAGAAATATATAAGTATGTTTATCAGATGTCTAGTACCCATAACACAAGCTCTGCTTAGCTTGGGACTAGATGGCGTTGTGTGATAGTTGTGGAATATTATTATTATTTTACCTTCTTAAGTTTTAACAGATTTTGACAACATGGACCACAAACCAGATTAAACCTAGGATTATTTTTATCCAGTCGTGCGTTTCCATAGGATATTTTCTGAGTCCCATAAGAATGTGAAGTCGACCCTACAAAATAATATGATAACTTAAAACATAGCACCATTAGATATTCTGTTTGTTTGTTATGCACTCACAAGCTTTTCGCTTTTCTAAGCCGCTGGACCCCGATCATCAGCCTAGCCTTTTCCAACTATATTGGGGTCAGCTTCCAGTCAAACCAGATGCACCGGAATATCAGTATTTTACATGGAGCGACTGCCTGTCGGACTCTCACAACCCAGTAACTGGGTAACACGATATCCCATGGTTAGGCTGGTTGTAAAACTTTAGAGCTTCTGGCTAACAGTAGCGATTGTCAAAGAACTTCAAATGACAGCTGGGACCAACGGCTTTACGAGGCACGGAAGAAACTCGCTATGACAGATGGTCATCCATCCACAGACCAACCTCGGCAAGCGCGGCTTAACCCGGAAAATCAGCCTGTGGGGCTGACAGCAATTTTGGCGAATAAATAAAAGGGATCTTGGAAACGACATAAGAGGTGAGGTGAGAGGGCGAGGCGTCAGCTAACTAGAAATAACTCAGAAAACACATTTAGAACAACTATTTCATATTATGATTCACGGAATATTACAATTTACATTCGACCTACTCTAAAAGTACCACGTAGTTCTCACGATATAACTAAATATTAAATCAACATGTCCGAATTTACACCGTCATATATTTTAGTACACCGTTTGGGTGTTATTGAAATTACTTTACGTTAGCATTATGTTGATCCCACACGATCGATGAGCTGCTTTACGATATTGCGAAGTACGTATCGAATTTAGAAATTCGTGTGTTACGGTGCGGTGTGATTGAGGAGAGGTAGCGATTTGTGAGAATTAATTTTGTTTGAATTGGTGGTTGATATTAATTTGTTTTGGTTCTAATACATAAACACAAATATAAATTGAATATATGGTCCGATTTACCACAAAAAAATAATCATCTTTCTAACGCTTTTCAATAAAAATCGGTTAAATATTACCAAAAAGTTTTTTTTTTAACGGCAATACAACGTGAAATGTCGTTTTGGCCTTGACAGTATTTTAGACAAGTGTTTAACAGATAGTTTATGTTTCTTGAGGTAAAACGGGGTAAGTTTAAAAGTAGTTTTAAATTGGTTTAATCATGCACTGTCTAGACTGCCAGGAGTCGATTTATTTAGAGTTTATGTTATATATAACATTACCTTTTTTTTACCTTTATTAGGTATTTACCCGTGGTATTGTATTTGAAACTCACGTAAACCGCAACAACTAGTTGTCGATCAATTTTTGAAAGATTTTTTTTTTGTTCTTTTTTTCTTAACCTTTTTTTTTGTGTCTGTTTGGGATGGAAGAAACATCTAACCGGAATATCGCCGCGAGCTTGAAGCCATGATCTTCTTAATTTACCAAGGTAAACAAAATCGCTTGAACAAAACAGCGATTCTCCCATCACTTGCACCACACAACCCACTAATAGTTTAGATCTGTTGATATCAGTGGGTTATGAGCTAACATCAGCCAGTTTTGAGTGTCGATCGGGGATTGTATGCGTCGGCCAGACCTTACATTGTAGTTTATGATACGAGCTTCAGAGGTCAGTAGGAGTGAAGGTGGCGGCAATTTAGAAGGTCCGTTTATGGCTTTGTGTATTGGGACTCTTTATTGGTTCATTCGTGAGAGTACCGTAGCATACTTATATGTTTTTTTAAACTTTACCCCACACTATCAATTTCTCCTGTGACGTGGGTATGTTTACAAACATAGAAACTCAAACACCCAAACCCGGAACAACTTCTTGTAGGTCATACAAATATTTTTCCGCGCGGGGTTGGAACGCGCGATACGTTGCGCAGCAGTCCAATCGCTCAGCCACTGTGTCGTCAATCATAGTGAGTCGTAGGATATTTTTTTTTATCTAGCGATAGGCTCAGAGGTCACGCTGCAATATTAGCCGGCAAATGCCCTCTTTGAGGAGTGCCTGAAGTGACAACATGGCGTCCTCACCGTTCGCCTGACTGTCCCACGTCACTAGACACTGAGTATTTTGAGAGTTTCCTATCCCCCTTGGGCAGAACACTGGTATGTCCTCATGGAGGCGATAAGTGACGATGATCACTCATATCCCGCCTAGGTGTGTGGTAGGTCGGATGTGAGAGATCACCTCGTGGCATCGTAGTATTGAGTCCCTCGCTCCATATGCATGGGAAACAGACACCTTCTTCTGGGAAACAGTAATACCAGCCAATGACAAGGAGAGAGAGGCAATCCTCCTCCTCACACCCCACTTCTATCTTTACTTTTCTCAACAAGGCAGTCGCAACAATCGTTTAGCTTGTAGCCCTATTTTTTAATAGTAGTATCATCAATAAAATATACCCTTTAATACTTGATAGTGGACAACCTAAATAGTAATGGTAGAACCCTTCTCTAGTGGGGAATTTTATGACAGCCGTGTGGACGGTCATTAAAATTAAGCCTCTGTCATACAAGTCGCGATACGTGTTACGTAATTGGGACGCGTTGTTTATTTTATTGACTATTTGACTCTTGTGTCTGACTAAAGATATATGACAAGCTTATATTTAAACTGAAATTAAAATCTTGTGAAAAAAAATCCGCTCAACAAGAATTTTGACATCGAGTGAACTCACACTTGCGTAAAGGTTAACTAGAAAATGAACTTTTTTAGTATGAGGGTAATGTGCATTATTTGAACTCGCGGCTATGATCATGCGTATTATAATCATCGAGCTATTATTACTACGTATAGAGACGACACAACGTATCACCACTGTGTCCCATCCAGGATGAGTGCGCGCGCCTAGAGCACGCCACAGAGCTGTCAAACAACCGAATGAACTTGTGCGCGTGCACTCATCCTGGATGGGACACAGTGGTGATACGTGGTGTCGTCTCTATACGTAGTAATAATAGCTCAATTTTTGTAATATTTTTAACTAATTGGTCCCATTTTAAGATGTAGCGCGACTAAGCTAAGTTTCCACTACCTATACATAATTATGATCGTTAGATACTTTCGTCTGTATGTCACTGTTGCACTGCTCGGTTCGGTTGTTATGTTGATAAAGATCTTTGTCTATAATCGCATCGAAAAAAAAACTCTTTCACAACCAGTAGCAACGAAAACGGAGCGAGATTTGCATTGAGATAGAATATTAATATCGGACGTTAAAATGGAAAATTGAATTAAATTCTGCAGAATCAAGCCTGCCTGGGTCGCGGGACTTATACCATCACCGTGACCCCGGAACATAAAGGGCTATTGAAGGACACCGTGGATTTTAGTCAGTACAAGTCTGACAGTACCTCCCGCCCTGCCCGGGCTGGGAGGACACATTTGATGATTTAACCACGTAAAAAAAAAGTCTGCAGACTCAAAAATCAATCTTGTTAAACGCCATTATAGAAAAATAACAAAAACACTTCAAAAATTGATTGCCACTTATCAAGGCCAGTCAAACTGAGGGTCTCTCTTTACTTTCACTGGACATTATTTACGCCGTTTTAATTTGAAAGGTTCTTTTAAAAAAGTCCTTTTGTTATCGTTTGACACCCTTTTGATGTTTAAGAAATGTCTAATAATAAAACATTTCTGTGCTACCGAAGTCCCAAGAATCTTCAAAGACGACGTTTCCTTTCCAAACTGCTATTTATATTATTATATCATGCTGGGTCGTCAAAGGGTTAAACGGCATGGTCAGCGCAGTGGCTGAGCAATTGACAGTTGTGCTGCCTGTCGCAAATTCGATTCCCGAACGGAATAAATATTTGTATGATCTTCAAGTAGCTGCTCCTTTGACTGTTTGTGTATGAAAGTTTGAATGTTTGTAAACGCACCCAGGGTACAAGAATTATCCTTTGATTAAGGCAACACAATTGTACACAAGGCTACACATCAAGCTATACAAAACCAGTATTAGCTGACTGTTCATTGTGTATAAAAAAGCTTGATGTTTAGCCGTGTGTACTATTAAGTAAACCTCCATATCAACAATTTTAAATCCCATTAATAGGGGAAACCAGGAAGACTGGCATCTACCAACCCTTGGATTGGGCATGGTAGATCCTCCATGCAGGCCAGTGCTATCCAGGCGGAATGGGTTTTCAATCATTTTTCTCATAGACAGACCTGTGTTCCAGCATGTGGATTCATAACAAACGGTGTGTTGTGGCTCAGTGGTAGGTATTGACCTCGACTTACAAGATGAACGGAGATATACCACGAAGGGCACCCGTTGACAATGGCACCTGAGCTACTGGAATCTTATCTATTCGACATAAAGCACTTGTCAAAAATTTTCGCAGGTGCCAGGTGCCCTATGTGGCTCGTTGAACGTCGGGGTCTCGAACTCAGCCAGGAACATTACTATGTGTTATCTATTTCATCACCACTGCGTTCAAAACGGTGAACGAAAATGTCTTCACAGAGAGGAGGCTTGTGTATCAGCAGCAGTGAGGGAACAATTTTGTAGGTTGACAATGATATTTTGTTGTAATGAGGGCAAATCTATTATCATCAATCAGGAACAAAAACTCTGGTATTATTTAGATAAAAATCAATACCAATCAATTATGATAACAAACCAAAACATCCGTGTACATAAATACTACCATTATGTTAATCTAAAAATAAAGGGCAATGCCCACAGACGTGCCCCTTCACAACAATGAAAATATCGCGTTCAAGTAAACACAAGTCTTCTTGAGTATCACTTGAGGTTGCGTGTGGGATCCTATTTATTTGGGCAAGAGCCTTTATTTGATTCGGGCCGTAAGTTGATTTACAAGTAGTTGGGGGGTAAGAAGTGGAGGGTGATTGGCAGATGGTTTTTCTGTGAAATTGGGGTCGTAGCTTGTTGTTATGTTTTTAAATTGTTGTGGGGTATTTCATTTTCATCTTGGAAGGGATTTAGACCGATTAACGTGCCACGCTTGATGTGGAACTCTGGTGTTCATGTCAGCTGTACATCAGAGAAGCAAAAATATCCACTGAGTGGTACTCAGTGGATCCCAACTGGCGGTAAATCAAAACTCGGAAGGCCCAGAAGGAGATAGTGGGATGAGCTAGATTCATTCTTAAAGGTTTGGCCTGCAATCGCACTTTATGATCGTGAAAGATGGAATGAGAGAAGGGAGGCCTTAATTTGAACTGCAGTAGGACGACACAGGCTTATAATAACAACTGTGTGGTATTTCTAGGCAGTGATATTTTTACTTGCAATAAAATCACTTAATTATGTCTGTCTCAATGCGCTTAACGACTAGATACACAAAATTAGATAGTTCTGTAGTGTTCGTTATTGACTACACAAGACTATTTAAGTTTGTTTTTATACATTTCTTCACAATAGGAATTTCTCCTGCATTGTCGGTGCGTTCACAAACATTTAAACTTGCATACACAAACACCTAGATCCGGAACAACTACGTGGAGATTATAGAAATATTTGCCCTGTGCAGAGATCGAACCCGCTACACTTGCAGTCTTGTAGTCAAATCGTTCAGTCACTGCGTAAACGCCTCCGTCTTTCAGAAAATGCACCGAGTAGATCAAAAATCTGTACTTTTGAAAAGCTGGGGCGTAGTTTGCAAGGTGACAGTTAGAGGTCACTGACATTTATTCTTTACTAGCTGTGCCCGCGACTTCGTTCGCGTGGATGTCGGAATTGAACAATGTATTTTTTAGTTCAAAGCGCTTAATTCAGGCCACGTTTTTCATATAAACCCTGTATTTAGAATTTTCTTAGATTTTTCAAGAAAATTTGAAACTTCTATTCCAGGTTTATGTAGGACTATTTTTCCTAATGCCCAGTCCATTCCAGTCCATTCCAGTCCATTCCAGTTTTATGAATAATGTAGTTTTTCTATTCGAAGTTAGATCGCGCGACTGACGTACGAAATCAATGAGTGAGACCAAAGTGCACCCGTAATTTTACTTCTGAAACACTTTAAATTCAAATATCTTTTGATAGACTGAACCGATTACAATGAAACAAAAACTAAATTCCTCTCCAAGTTACGCTTAATCGTTGTGTATAAAAGTTATCTACATTAATTACGTACATTTTATGTGATACCTGATAGACAAACAGACAAACAGATAAACAGACAAACAGACAAAAATTCTAAAAATTTTAGAAATGGGTTCTATTGGTTGTCCTTTAATACCCTGGCTATATTTTTTGAGTTTTTTTTAATGTACAAAAATAACTTTTCTACAGTTTTATTATATGTATATGATTTGTTCTCCTAGTAGTCGCGTCTTACAAACCTTTTTCAATTTCATCCTCACTGACCTTCTTCTACAAACGATACCCTATCACAACTTTGAAAATATATATATAACAATATTCTTCCATATTCATCGAGCCAACTCGAACTCGTCTAACTAACAAAGATCAATTTGAGACTAAACAAGCCATTCCTAATCCAAAGATTATATCCACTCGAAGAGGTTTCATCTAAAGCAGACTCTATGGACCGCTCAGTAACCTGGATGAAACTAGTATCTGTATTGGCTTATCATCATAGTTTTATCTAGCAACCATTTTGAATAAATTGTGCGAATTATTTTATAAGAACGCTGCTGGATTGGTGATATTGGATTTTTTTTGTTAAGGTCCAGTTTTCTTTAGAAAAGTAGTTTCGTATTTTTGCGAGCGGTTGGGTTGCACATATTATGTCCAAATAATGATTCATACATATTCTTTAGCCTAAATTGAGTTTTAGTAATGAAAAATCTTTGGGATAGATGGACAAAATCTTAGACAAAACACAGCAATTTAATAAAAAGAAACTATTTATACATCAGCAGTATTTTCTTGTCTATTACTCGCATAATAAAATTTATTTATTTATTTTTATTGAAACACGATTGTAATAACTAAAATAATAAACGTGAGCAGACAATTCTAGCTCTCAACCATTGAGCTTTTACTACTACGTATAGAGACGACACCACGCATCACCACTGTGTCCCATACAGGATAGGTGCACGCGCCTAGAACACGCCACAGAGCTGTCAAACAATCGAATGAACTTGTGCGCGCGCACTCATCCTGGATGGGACACAGTGGTGATAAATGGTGTCGTCTCTATACGTAGTAATAATAGCTCAATGCTCTCAACTAATCAGCAGCAACTAATCTCAGCATTAAAAAAAATTACACGTCTCTCAAATTCAGCTCAAAAAGAAAAATATGCAAATATTAATCTCGCCTCAAAAACCTTGTCTAAAATAATGCTTGTTACACAATAATTTCAACAGAAACAAAAATGGCAAAACGTGTCGCTTCCTCATCAAGTCAAATTAATTAACAAAGGTTTGCAAAATCAAAATGCTGTGATGTTATTCAGAGACAAAAAAAAACGGTTTGTTTATCATTACTGCCTGTTTGTAAATGGTCAACTAATTAAAAGTAATGAATTTGGTTTTTTTTTAGGAGTTAGCGATTTTGGTAGTAAGGGTATTTTAGTATAACCAGCCATGTGTTTAATTATTTTTTCCATTGAATACGCAAAAATGACGAAATGTCATTTTAACATAATAAAATAAAAAAATGTTTCCAAATTTTTGTTTTAATAAAACCGATTAGGCGATGAATTTCCAAAAATCGCTAAATATGTACAAAATACGAGTACTGAATTAAACTTCGCAATATCATTTGTTTCTCTATACTTCGTCCAAAAATTACACAATTATTGATATGACTAACGTAGAAAAAAAAAGCAAATGAAAAGCATTACCATAGAATAGAGCAGTGAAAAGAGAAATTTCGAAAAAGAAATGGCTATTTATCGAAGTGGACATTTTACGAAACATATTTTCCAGAAGGGGTTTTGCGGAGTGCACAGTTGAAAATGGAAACACGAAGAAAACATATTGCGAAGTGAAAGTTTAGTAAATGGATATTTTTCGAAATAGAAACTCTGCATCAGAGTACTACATTGAGTCGCGGGATAGTCTTAACAGGTTACCGCGCCCCTGAAACACAACGGGGGACTGAAGGATTAGGTTAGCTTAAGGTCCGTCGAGTTCGGCAGATGATCTCCGGCCGTAGGCGCGGGCATGCGGAGAGCGAGTAAAGGGCAACTCGCTGTCCGACCATGGACCATGCCCGGGTCGATGGCGCGTCGTGTTCCACGCGCGCCTCAAAGAGCGTCAGCAAAATGATGGAGCCCCCTCACAGAAGGCCAAAGCCTGCCGGAGTCGCGGGACTTCTTTCCATCACCGTAAACCGGGTTCATAAAGGGCTATTGCAGGACACCGTGGATTTTAGTCAGTTAAAGTCTGACAGTCTCTCCCGCCCTGCCCGGGGTGGGACTCATTTGATGATTTCCTTCCACAAACGGTACCGGAATAACCAAAGAAATACATCAAATAATCAAAACATTCTGTACATATTTAATTCGATTACTAAAACATAAGTTAAAGTTATAAAAAAATAAAAATGTTCGTTTATTTTTATCATCATTAAAAGAGTTAATTATCACACGAAAAATCCAATACCAATTTCAGAATCATTTAACAAGAAAATATAAAAAGACATAATTACGTCAGCACTAGAGCGGGGACGCGTCGATAAGTCGTTGTCGATAAAACTTGGCGTTAATGTCGACTGTCGAGATAGAGATGCGTCAAATAAATTTCAATCGACAGAAATAAAAAGCGCTGGAACGTGGCGTCGGGTGGGGACACAATGAGATGGATTTTATATTAGTTAGCGGGTATTCTCCAGCTTTAATTAAATGTTAGAGGGGAAAATAGTGGAATTTTATTGCGGTCAAGGTCTTTAGTGCTATTTAGTTGGATTGGAATATAAGAATATTTATACCTCGACTTATTTTTTACAAAAAGAAAATTTAATCATGACCGGTGCTATTATGAATCCCTTTCACATTGTTTTTATAACGTTTCCTCTATTCTAGAAATTCTCCTTTATCGTGAGTTCATATACATAACGTGACTGCTTATATACTAACTTAAACATAAGCGATCCAGCTCTGCCTGCTTATGCCAGGCGGGTCCATACTGGTGTAACGCGTAATGTAACGCGAATTCTAGGTGTGGACGGCAGTACGAACATTACATGTAACGCTTAGATTGTCTGGAAAGTCTGGACCTGGCTTTAGCACTAGAGAAAATAATCACTTATCACTATCACTGAGCTTATATATAACAACTACTTGTGAGTCATACATATATTGTTACATGTGGCAACTGATCCCGCGACACACAATGCAGCAGTCAATTGCCATACTGCTGTGCCAAACGTAAAAGGAAAATAAACTATTCACGAGTTTGGTCATTTATTTTTCCGTTTTAGTGACGTTGTTAATTATTTTTTTGTCCCATTTTTTTAGCGTGGTAAAATCATCAAATGATTCCGCCTACCCAGGGCAGGGCGGGCGGGACTGACAGACTTGAATTAACTAAAATTCACGGTGTCCTTATTTGCCGTTTACGATCCAGTGTCACGGTAATGATATAAGTCCCCCACCTTGGAATATGACCCTAAAGAATTAACATCACTACTGAATATTTATTTTCATCAATTAAATTGTTTAAAATAAAACAAAAATTTGTGAAGCGAGTTTTATCCGCCAATTTTAACTATTAACCAATAACCTGTAAGTTAAAGAACTTCAGCAAAAATTACAACAAGTTTCAGAAGTTACACGCTAATTGTGAACTGACAAAAATAGAAAAAAAAATAACAGATTCCATTGTTAGTTCCCAGTGTGTACAATTCGTTAGTTCCCTCTTAAACTATAAATAAAATAAAAACAGAGGAAGGGGTTTTGTCTGTACTAGAGAAAAAGGAAAAAAAAGTGTCTTTGTTGTAAGTGGGATGTGTATTGGACGTCAATTTTTGAAGGGGGTTTTAAATGTAAGTGTGGGTAAAATATTGGTTTTAATTGATTTTAAATCACAGCTTTATTCATCAGCCAATTTAATATGAATTTATACATATACAATATATTTATATGTCTACAAAATATAATTGTTTACTTCAGCTATAAAATAAATCCGCGTGGGCGGTAATGTATAAGCAGGACACCTTGGCCTTGGAACGCTAAATACAAACGAAGAAACAAGGCAAATTTTAGTCAGTTAGAGTCTGAAAGTCTCTTCCATTAAACATAGACACCACAGCAAACTACCAAAATCTGTCAAAATTCTTCAATAGATTTCAACCTTATCACAAATAGCGTAAGGTTGGTAAAATTTGACAGATTCGGGTAGGTTGACGTCTCTGCCATTGGATTATTTCACCTCCAAAATAAAAACAAAACATAAAATAATTTAATAATGTCAGCAGATTGTTTAGCTAAATAACCTATGTAGCACCCTATTTCTGATTCTTAACCCTAAGTTGAGAGAAAAGCTATCAGAGGTACCTCACTGTTCTATAAACCATAAGGGAAAAATGACATGATGGTATTCTAAAATGGTAAACCTATTCAAAAATATTAGACCGTCAATTATTTTTCAAAATAACTTCGCTTTCAAATCTTTTGTAGATAATAATTCTATAGTTACTAATTTAAATTCCAACCACACGTTATAAAAAACAACATCACACCTGTATTTCCCTATAGGGTTAAGCAGCGATGTAAAAGCAGATTTTGTTACAAAATCCAATTTACTTTTTTTTTTTTTTTTAATTCTGTCTTGTTACATCTTATTCCCCGATTAATTTACAACGACATATTGGCTTGAAATTAACATTTTCAAAGTATAATCGAATACAATACATGGGTGGGTGAAAAACAAATAAAAAACTGGTTCCATCCCATTATTTATAAAAACGACAACAAATCACGTTTGCGTTTAAACTTTTTTTTAAAATAATTTTGTTATGGCGGCTGCAGAATCACTATCTTTTTTTAACGAGTTAAAATCATCAAACTAGTTCTCCCACCCAGGGCAGAGCAGGAGTGACTCTCAGACTTGTACTGACTAAAATCCTTTGTGTCTTTCAATAGCCCTTTACCTTTCTAGGCCACGGTTACCCATGAGTACCGCGACCTCAGCAAGCTTTGGCCCTCTAAGGGGGGTCCCGTCATTCCGCGCGTGGAACACGACGTACTTCAAACCAACGATGGCCAGAAATCGTTCTGTGACGTCAGTTGACGTGGGCGTCTCCCACTGCGGTTAGATCGTGAGGTGGACGCTGTCCTCTCCGTCACGCGTCTTGCCTCCTTTTTTGAATAGAAATATATCTGCGATTTGTCTGTGACAGATAGACAGACGGACAGACCATGGAATCTTAGTAACAGGATTTTACCTATACATACGGAACTCCAAAAACGCCATTACAACGAATGTCAATTTATGCCAGAAAATGATTGGTTAATTTATATTCATGATCTCTTATTGATGTTCATCAAAAATTGATGCTTCTCTTCTACTACATTATTTTTTTATTATTGTACTTCAAAAGCGAATGGGTATATTATACCTTTCGTATACCAATTTATTTTCTTTGTTAGAAGTTGTTATCGAATTGAATATTTTAGAAAACAATCTACTGTTTATACGTTGGTTGAGCTCCTTGAGTTATGAGTCGAGCTTCACGATAACTGACAAATGCTTGCACTGACTGGACAGGTACACTCAAATTTGTATGATTCTTTCTTCAAAAGATCATCTCAGTCACAAACCTGCAGGGTCCTCGCATGATTTAACCAATTTAATGTCTGGACTTTAAAAGAGACGATGACCTCTGAGTTTGTTTCAGATGTTTCTTCTCAGAGTAGTCAGGTACGAAACACCGGCCTCATCTAGTTATAAAAAAAAGTGTTTTGACTTATAAAAGTGTTTGCGAAAACCTATTTGCAAAATAAATATCATGTATCATTTATGAAACAGTATATTTGAGGAGCTCGTGAGTAAGTAATAACAGCGATATTAGTCGTTCTTCGAGGTAAAGCCGCGCTCGTCTAGGTTGATCGGAAGATGGGTAACCATTATTTTATATTTACACAGCCCCTTGTGGATAAGTATTACAAACAGCATCAGTTAATCTTCGAGGTTAAGCCGCGCTCGTCTAGGTTGGTTGGTGGATGGGTAAATGTTACTTTATATTGAGTTTCTTCTGTGCCTCGAAAAGCACGTTAAGCCGTTTGTCCCGGTTATCATTTGTAGATCTTTGACAAAGTTTTTTTTTTATCGTGAAAATTCATCAAATAAGTCCTCCCGGCCATGGCGGGATAGGAGGATCTCTCAGACTTGTACTTATTAAATTTAAGTTATAGTTTTTTTATACTAAGAATTAGCATCGTTGTGTAAAAAATGCTGGCGTGCTGAGTTACATACATTTTTAAGTGAAGTAAATCGTAAGAAATTGCACGAATAGAATGAATAGCAAAAGGCTATGGACAGACCTTTTTCCAAAACTAGGAAAACAGAATTTAAAGACAAAAAGAAAATTAAGTTATTTGAACGAGGACAATTCTAAATCAGAAATAAAATATTAGTAGATGGCTGCTTAGAGTCCCTTCACAATGTTTTTAAGTATTTGAGTACAATGTAAATAGCGCCTTAAGTTTGAGACGTGACGAGTAATTTAAATGACAGTGAAGAAATTTACGTTTCTACAGAAAATACGGTGAATGGAATAGCATGCAGATATTAAAATTCATTTATTTATTCTTACATTCGTTATAAATAAAAAAATAAAACAATATTACATTTGTGTTGCGATATCATTCATTCATAAAAATTTACCCAATATAATATTTTCTTTCCTACATTTTATTTTATCCAATATATGCTACACTACAGCTGAAAAAAAATCTAACCCACTTTTTCTCAACTTTCCTCATATTAAATTAACCTACAGGGTCATAAATCACAGGAAAAGCGCAAAAAACGGCAAAATACATTGTTCTAAAGTCAAACAAAGATATGGAGTTTTCTCATTTCACTAAAGACCACTAAAAACTGCTGAGTGATATATTATGCATGCGCTACGCCGTAGCAGCTACGTTGCTACGGCGTAGCTGCTACGGTGCTACGAGAAGGGCTCTATCGGAGATGAGAGGGGCACAGAGTAAATATATTTACAGAAGGTTATTTAAATAAAAGTATTTGTTTTACGTGAAGTGAAAGTTATGTCAACGTTGGAGTAAGTTATTGCTGAGTTAGATTAATTACTATTCTGATGTAGATATTAGATACAGGTTATGTATTAGTTTTTATTTTATATGACAACCATTTCCACCTGCCGGGGTCGTCGGACTGTCTCATCAGGTAACCGCGGCCCTGGAACGTAAAGGGTTATTGAAGGACCACCGTGGATTTTAGTCAGAACGAGTCTGTTGAGTCTACCCTGGGCGGGAGGACTCATTTGGTGATTTTACCACAATAAAAAAAAATCCAATTAGTCTTTTTCCTAGTGGCAAAAGCCGTCAATATGCAACATATTATTGCAACAACATTTTCATGTTTCTTCGAAATATAATTATGACTGGGATTTATTCCAACTGGGCGTGCATTGTCTGTTCCATAACCATAAGGAATAGCGAAAAAACTTAAAGTAGAGATTTCGACCAAACAGATTAACCTTGACCTACTGTCAAACTTGCCTTCAGCCAATAGGTTTGCGTAGCACTTTCTATTCTATTTACATAATGGACCCTTTATAGCTAAATATAATAGTTGACACTGCACCAATTGACAGCCCATACCTGGAGTAATATGGCCTACAAGGTTAGGTTAATATGGCCAACAGGGAAAGACGGTCAACGAGACAATACGGCTGAGACGACAATACCGACGACAAGTTATAACTGTCAGCAGGGTAATATCGCCCGCAGGGTAATTTCATCCACAGGTTAATATCGCCCACGGGGTAATATCGCCCACGGGTAATATCTCCCACAGGATAATATTGCCCACAGGATACATATTGCCCACATGGTAATATTGCCCACAGGCTAATAGCGCCCAGGCAAATATGACCAACAAGTCATTACGGCCCACTGGGTAATACAGAAACCTACGGGGGGCATAAAAATATCCAAACGGGTAACTGTGACCATTTTTTTATCGTAGTTAATATAATTATCATTAAATGAGTTCTCACACCCAGGACGCAGGACGAGATAGACTGTCAGACTTGTACTGACTTAAATCAATGGCTTTCATCAATAACTCTTCACGTTCTGGGCCACAGTTACCTAAGGTATAGATCGGATGTTTTGTCAGTCAGAGAGAATCAGACAGTCATTTCACCCACACCTGAGGGACTCTTTTATTGATTTTAACACCCCAAAAAAGGACATTATTATAAGCGTACGTAATCCTACTAATATTATAAATGTGAAAGTTTGTTTGTGTAGATGTATGTTTGTTACTCTTTCACGCAAAAGCTATTGAACGGATGTGAATGAAAATTGGTACACAGATAGCTTATAACCTGGATTAACACATAGGATAGTTTTTATCCAATTTATGTTCCCGTGGGATAATTATCGAGTTGTAGCGGGTGAAACCGCTGGCAATGGCTAGTTATAACCTAATTCAACAAATAGGGTAATACGGCCGTAAGGGTAATATTTCCAACTAAACGATATTTACTATGACCGTATTCAGGCAAGTTTCATCGCATTAAACTATTGTGAATAAATTAAATTATGCGCATAGACTTTATGGCTATTGTTTGGATGTTACTGATAGTAGTGGGTGTAAAATATAACTCCAATATTGCAGTAAGGTGGTATTAATTTGTTTATATATTAATGTAAACTTTTATTCAGCTTTTATGAAGGTAATAGATTAATAATATGCTTTACTGTAGGTCAATTAAAATAAATTTCAAGAGTTATATTTTACAAATATAAATAAAGTTATACCCTGTTTATGAATATTGGTGACATTTATTTGCCTCTATAGAATTTCTCGACAAATGGACTTTTCAACACAAAACCCATTTTTCAATTCAAACCGGTATTACTATACTGGTTCCTGAGATTAGCGCGATCAACCAAACAAACAAACTCTTCTGCTTTAAAATATTTGATTAGATTTTATTCTTTCAACTTTATGAAGAAAGTCTTTTGATAAATCAATTCAAATAAAACCAAAAATAACAACCACAACCATAACAACACTATATTTATCATGGTAAAATCATGAAAAGAGTCCTCCCACCCTGGGTGAAGCGAAGGGTGAAGGGACTGTAATTACATATTTTAATCAAATCATGATTCGTAAGACACTTTCGGGCATTTATAATCTTATGAAAGTTATTGTTTTTTTCCTGTGGAACAGAATATTTTCGAAACGAAAAAACCTATGTCCGTTTCAGTACACTTGACAAAATAATGTACGAGTGAGTATATGCAAAATTTCAGGATGAACAGTTCAGCGGATCAGGCGTGTGAAGCTAACAAACTTACTTTCGCATTTATAATATTAGATAAAAAGCGCTCCCTCACCGCGAGCATTCACCTGTAATGTGACATAAAAGTGCGCGATTTGATGGTCTATTGTCTTCGAATGTTCGAATCTGTAACGTTACATTACAGGTGAATGCTAGCGGTGAAGGAGCGTCCTAAGATACAAAAGTTTGTGTCTTAGTGAGAATTTGTGAAGCTGGATGGATTATTTTTACTCTTTCACAAAAAAACTACTGATTTTTACGTTAATTATCGAGATACACGCGGCAGAAACTACTGGAGACAGCTAGTTATTTAAATTTAAATGTCGAACAGTGGTTCTTTATAAGAATCTATTTCCGAACGACTAAAAGATTTTTTTATTTATGTTTTCCTTCCCTAAACACGATGCTTTACAAAAATAGATCATAATCAGATAAAACCAGAGAGTTAAGTGGATCTAGTGGATAAATGGATTTCATCAACTGAAGGTCAAACGTCAGTTATTAACCTTTAATCTATAATATCATACAGGAACGTGGATGGAAATGAAATTATTAATTCACTTATGAGCATGCCGGCGGCGAGTTATGGGTGACTCGCCGTCCGATCATAGACCATACCCGGGTCGACGGCGCGTTGTGTTCCACGCGTGACTCAAGGATCTTTCGGCAATCTGACGGGGCCCTCTAAGAGAGCCAAAGCCTGCCAGGGTCACGGGACTATCTCCCCTGGTAACCGCGGCTCTGATACATAAAGGACTATTGAAGGATCACCTTGGATTTTAGTCAGTAAAAGTCTGACAGTCCCGTCCCGCTCGTCGTGTATTTTAATTCTTCATAAAAGGTATTGTTATTTGCTCGCCGTCTGATCAGGATCAAGGCCCTGGCCTACAGCTCGTTCTGTTTCGGTTGCCGGTTAAAATACTAAAATGGCCGCCATTCGAGAGGTGTTGGAAAAGGTTTTCCTATGAGCAGTTTTGTCTATGAAATTGAGTGTTTAATATCCTAAAGTATCGATAATCTGAAACTAATGTATAAGACTGATGTAGGTACTTCGTAGCAAACTCATAAAATATTTCTTTGGTATATTTTTATTTTATCCCCTGTGTACCAAAATATCATTTTCCAAAGTTATATATTGTGATACTTTTACAAAATTTTTTTTGCCAAACTTTTACATAAATATAATTCTAACTCCTGCAATATTATCAACAAGGGAGGAAAATAAAAACAATTTTCGCTTCTAAAGACTTCACACCACAATTTTCAGTACGCACAAAATTGCTCAATTCTTACTTTTTTTTTTAACTCAAAAACTTGGGTCGTATTGTAAGAGAGTTAACGTCAACCAAAATTGATACAAAAGACCTCTTATCCTTTATAAATTCCTACTTTCACTTCCACCTAAATTAATGCCTAAATAAAACGGCCACCACTGAATTTTGAACTGTAAAACTCTGAATCCAAGGCTGAAACTCCACCAGCACAATAATACTTAGGTATCCGTTAAGGTGTCGCGTTAACTTAGTGAAAAACCTGTATAAATGTTACAATTTCTAACAAGAGAGATAAATTTTATCCCAGTACCTACCAAGTGCCAATTGTAAGGATTTATTTGAAAAGTCGGGTATCTTCAAGGTATTTTAATTGAGTGTGTAGTCTGTATTGATGGTGACTTTCCGATGTATTTGTTTAGGAGTATTTATGGCTTTGAGATGTATTTCTGCGTTGTTGGGCTATTTATTTTGAACCTGATCTTGATGTTTGATTGCCAAGTGGGGCATTTTATTATTAGATTTTTATGTAGAGGTCAATATATGTTTTTATATGTTTTAAAATAGTCATTTACCAGATAGAGAAGGACAATTTATACACTTCTGGACACATCTATTGGCCCACCTTGTATTTTTAGTTTCGTTTGGTCCTAGCTAAAATTTTATATTAGGTCGAGTAAAAAGTTTTTATACAGTTTTGAACCTGGCACATTCACAATTTCATTCAATAGTCTTTTTTTGAATTTCGAACACAGAATTTAAAGAAACAAAAGACAATTTGGAGCCTGTTTGTTGATATCAAACAATCGAATACTAAGAAAACTTGGTTTTAATGGTTTACTTGGATTTAATTCTTGAAAAAGTGATTGATATCTTTGGTTTTGCAACAAACATTACTTATTCTTAACATTAAGGTGAGGTTCTATCAATAATCTATGGATACTTGACCTGAAGTCGCCGCCCAAGCTGTGGCACTTATTCAGGCCGGACACAGCCAAAGAAACGTGAGTGCTCAACTTAATTTAAGTCGATCTGCGGTCCGAAATGTTTATCGGAGGTACCTAGAGACTGGCGGTTTGGTTCGTCGCCAAGGAAGGCCACGATCTCGGGTCACAACTGAAAGGCAGGAACAATTCATCGTGACGACCAGCTTGAGAAATCGTCACCTTACCTCCATTGAGATACAAACCAACTTCGCGACTTCCACGGAGTATCTGTGAGCGCTCGAACTGTTCGGAGAAGGTTAAAAGAACGCGATATGGTACCACACAAGCCAGCTAATGGGCCCAAACTAACGCGAGCCCACCGAACAGCGCGCCTTCATTTCGCATGCAGTCATTTAAATTGGACACAGCAAGATTGGAGCCGTGTACTCTTTTCTGATGAGTCTAAAATTGTGTTACATGGCAATGATGGAAGGAAGAAGGTCTACCGACGTAAGGGAGAGCGTTTCGCACAATGCTGCTTTGAAGAGAGGACTGCTTATGGCGGTGGCTCATGGACTGTCTGGGGCGGTATATCCGCGAGCGGCAAAACTCAACTTGAGGTTGTTACAGGACCACGGCTGCCAACATTAAATGCTGAAAGGTACATTCGTGAGTGCTTAGAACGTCACGTGATACCATACGCGGACTATGTGGGCCCAAATTCCCTTTTTATGCATGATAATGCAAGAGCCCATGCGGCCGGCATCGTCAGGGAATATCTTCGGGATGTGAACATCACAGTTATGGACTGGCCAGCCAGAAGCCCAGACATGAAACCCATTGAGCACATGTGGGACGAGCTAAAAAGACGTGTTAGGGCTCGTCAGCCAGTTGCCCAGACGATGCAGGAATTGAAAACTGCCATAGAAGAGGAATGGGAGATGATCCCTCAAAATTTCATAGAGCGGTTGATAAACTCTATGCCTAATCGTATGAGAGCTGTGGTAGATGCCCAGGGAGGCAACACGCGTTATTAAATTAAACCTTTATTTGATAAAACATGTTTTTTATTCAAAAATCAATTGCCTTTAACAAGGCGCATATCAGACTTGTTAGGCGTAGCTCCATGTCGTATGGTATTCTGAATTCAAATTTAAAACAATACGATCGAAAAAGATGGTAAAATGTATCATGTTTAAAACTGCATTAACAGTTTTTGTTCAATCTAGCAATCATATCTCGGTAGGGGCCATCGAAACCTAAACTCTAAGGTGGGCCAATAGATGTGTCCAGAAGTGTAGTTGTTCGTCTTTTTAACATTTACAGGAGTATAAAAAATTCACCCACGACCCTTTTAAAGATTATCAAACGAACCATCTAGTTAACTAATATTATAAATGCGAAAATTTGTATGAAAGTTAATTATTACTGAATCCAGTCAGTAATAATTAACTTTATTTTTTAGAAAAATGGAACAGCGCCTCTAGTGTACAAAGAAGGAACTATTTTTTCCTTGAAATTAATGTCAAAGTTGCAGTTTACTTTACGTTAAAAAACTTGAAAATTCATGATAAAACCTCTTAACAGCTGAACGGTACACAGCTACACAGCAGATAGGCAGTCGCTCCAAGGAAAATACTGATATCCAGCTGCATCCAGTTCGACTGGAAGCCGACCCTAATATAGTTGGGAAAAGGCTAGGCAGATGATGATGATGTTTTTCCCTTTTAAATGTTTTTCTTTATTTTCTGTTACTTAATATATACTTTTTCTTTCTTTCTGCTACAATACTCCATCAGACACATCTATCAGTTGGAACTAACTGTAAGTAACATGAGCGGCACTTGTAGTTACGGTGACAGTTAGCGCTAAGTTTACTACAGTTCGCGTCAAAAGCGCTTCGTGTTACACTGTTACACTTCTGCGGTAGCGTCGGCAAGTAAGATCATGTTCACTGTGAACAACATTTTATAATAATGTTATTTTAAACAAGCTGTTCCTGTTTTTACACCCACTACTCAGTTCCTATTGGTCGTAGCGTGGTATAGGTAATATAGCCTAGAGCCTTCCTCGATTAATGAACTTTCCAAAACAAAAACATAATTATTTACAATTTGAAGCATTAGTTTCACAGATTAACGCTTTCAAGCAAACAATCTCTTCCCTTTTATAATTATATAAAGTATAGAAGCGACCGGGGGGTTTTCACTTTTTACATAAAAACTACTGAACGAATTTGGATGCACGATAACGTCATAAAAGTCGTAAAATATTATGAGTAATGTGTGATAATTGCCGAACCTTAAGCGGGAATAAACTAGTATAATAAGTATATAAGTGTACTACTTAAAAAAGTCCCAAGAAATTGCCGAGATGATTTTATAACTTGTCCAAAGAAAATATCAGGCCCCGGATGAATTAGTATAATGATTTGGCATAATATGAAGAAGATCGAACTTTTGCCAAATATTTTAACAATGCAACTCAGCATTTCAGCATGAAAGTACAACGCCATCTATAGGGGTTGAGGTTACTATTTTGTAGACTATAATTAAGAGAGCAGAAATTATGAAATACAATTTGACAGAGTATTTCTTTTGCCTAGGTTCAACCCCACAATATGTTTACGTATTTCACAAAAAAATAAAGCCAATCATAAACTCAAAATTTTATTTAAAATGAAATCATATTTGCTGACGCTCCGCGAACAAGATCGAACGTATTTCAATAGCCTATATCTAGAGCGCGTACAATTGAGCTCTGCATTGCATCCTAAACTCTCGACGACTGTAAAGTCGTTTAGATAGGACACTTTAAAGTTGAAACTCGCAATGAATCATTAACTACAACAAATTTCATTTTTTTTGGAGGAATAATGGAGAAAATAATTATAAAACTTCACAAGGGACTCTACAGTCATAAATTATTACTATTTGACTAAAAAATTCTAAGTAGAAAGGGTAATTAGAATTTCTTAGCAGGCTTACTTTTTTAAAAAGACCTTACATCGAGATCGTCGACGACCAACTAACTCTGTTTTTTTTTTTAATATCCCACAACTTATACACAACGCCCTCTAGTCCCAAGCTAAGCAGAGCTTGTGTTATGGGTAATAGACAACTGATAAACATACTTATATATTTCTAAATACATACATTTTATGGATAAATTACACCCAGACACAGAACAAATGATCGTGCTCATCACACAAACATTTGTTCTGGGTGGGAGGCAACCCACGACCTCCGGCATAGCAGTAAGGGTCACTAACCACTAGACCAACAGGCCAGTCCAGTTCCAGTGTTTCCTTTCTCAATGCAGATACTTTTAAGCTCTTCAAATTCATCATCATCAGCCGGAAGACGTCCACTGCTGAACATAGGCCTCCCCCTTAGACCGCCACGCCGAACGACAATTCGCCACTTGCATCCATCGGTTGCCCGCGACTCTCACGATGTCGTCGGTCCACCTAGTGGGAGGCCTACCTACACTGCGTCCTCCTGTCCTTGGTCGCCACTCGATAACTTATTCTTCCCCATCGGTTGTCAGTTCTACGAGCGATGTGGCCTGCCCATTGCCACTTCAACTCGCACATTACCAACTCTCAAAAACCACAAGAGAATACTAAAAATAGACAAAACTAACCAGACCTGCCAAGTACAGCCATTTATTATGAAAATCCATTACTGCCTATGTCCTGTAGTGGCGTACTTCCGGTTAGAATGATGACGTATGTACGAATTCATTTATACTTGTTCCGGTCGAAATGGATTGGATTTATGGGATTTAAGCTCTGATGTAACAGCGGCGAATCCCGCGCGGGATGCGGGATGAGATTTGTTTGTGACAATTGTTTAAAATAGCTTACGAGATTAGTATGTGCGAAAGTCAGATTAATATGACGTAGTGACTCCTGTCTTTCTTCTCTACTACTTACTTTTTTTTCTTCTTGAAATAACTTTGCAGTTTCTTCTCAACTAGCGACTCTAAACAAATTACGCCTAAGCAAATTATGTTTTAACGGCTTATAACTGCAACTTCATTTAATTTTGTATCTAGTTATTAAGAACCTTATGTAAAGTATCTTGTGTGAGGAGTATAACTATAACACAGTTAAACGCAAACTATGTGAATCAAAATACATTAAAATCCGTAGTAGTATTTTTTTAACTAAAGGGTAGCATCCATTGATCCCATAAACCCACACATTTGATTATATTCATCATCGCAATTTTTTTTTTCTTTATTAACAACCAATAACAGTAGTAACATGTAACATTTCTTTTCTCCGCAATTTCTCCTTACGCATAATAATGCCGTTTGAGCATGCAGTTCTTGTATCGTACTTGCACTTGCATCCCCATTACCGCGCGGGATTCGCCGCAGTTAGAACAGCCCTTTACCGCTTGAACTGGATAAATCCGAATTTAATTTTAAATAACGTGAATTTATGAATTGAATTCTATAGTTTCTGTTGAAAGTGTTTGTTGAAAATTTGATTGAATTTCTAAGTGTTTTTCATCGTGAGCAATGATATTTAAATAATTGAAACAGGCAGATGAAAAGAATCGTGAATTGGCTAAATAATAGGCGTCCATTTCTTTTAAGGGTCCCGTAAAACGATAAGACGGGACCCTATTACTAAGACTCCACTGTCTGTTAGTTTGTCACCAGATTATATTGTCTTATGAACCGTGATGTTTAAACAGTTGAAATGTTTTTACTAGATAGAACCGATTTTGATGATCCATTTTTTGTTCTCTGTACATAGTATGTCTGTCAAATTGGTCCCTTAAAATTCCTTTCAGTAGTTTTTATTTACTCTGTATTTGGATGATGTTGTTACCGGTACCACGGATAAAGTATTTGTCAATAATTTGATTGAATATTTGAACTAACAAGAATAAAAACAAAATTAACCACTTGAAAAACCCACCTTAAAAAAGTGTAAAAAATAATTTAAAAAAACCATCTCCCAAAAATAAGTTATTTTTTGAAGTCGGTAAAAAATCATATCTTGACCTGGCAATCAAATTCGCGCCCACATTCGAGGTTATCTTTCTTAAAAGAAAGATATAAAAAGTTCCCTATGTTTTCTTTGTTAATAAGCAGAACTAGTTTCCTCAAACAAAGAGAATAACATTAGATAAAGATGGCGCTGAAACAAAAGCATAGCTATACAAAGTTGCACATTTTGAGCTCAGCAGCAATACTCACACTATGTACTATGTAATAAGACCAGACGAGGAAAATAAGGAAGAGAAATACAAGGACTGTGGGTTCCGTAGTGAAAACAAGTTTAATACGTCTATTTAAAGATATGTGGTGTGGTGGGTTCGGCCAATCTAAACAAATGCTGAATTCGATAATTTTACTTGGAACTACATAGCTGTTTCCCGTGGTTTTAACTGAGTAGTCGTAGGTCATAGTGTGATTTTACGAAAACTTATATTTTCTTCTATAAATGTTCAGTAAAAATATATTTATTTGAAATCTAAATTAGGTACCTAGTTGAGCCTGCCGGGGTCGCGGGACTTATTTTCATCACCGTGACCCCGGAACATAAAGGGCTATTGAAGGACACCGTGGATTTTAGTCAGTACAAGTCTGACAGTCCCTCCCGCCCTGCCCGGGGTGGGAGGACTCATTTGATGATTTTAACACGCAAAAAAAAAACAAGGTACCTAGTTGAGATTAACGCGTCAAACGCGCATTCAAACAAACTATTCAGTTTTATAACATTGGTATAGTTTTTTTTTTGAGTATCGTTTTAAAGATACACCTTGTAAGTAAAAATGGTTCAAAAACACCTAGAATAAAGCAAACAGTACTTGATTCAACTGTTGCGCAAGTTCGGGTATTTATTAACTTGGTCGGGACTATCTTAGCACCGTGACCCAGGAATGCAAAGGATAACTGAAGGATAAGGATGATTTGGATTGGATGATTTTGCCACGCCAAAAATAAAAAGTAATTACTCATTTCCGAATAAAAGACACAATAATAATCAAGTTCTTGAAGTCATTAATTGTTAGAAAGAAAATACTTTTAGCATACAAACACAGAAAAAAAATGGAACCCCAATAAAAATCTACGAGTATCTTCTCATTACCTCATCACTACGGAACTCTAAAAAAAGTAAAAAAGACCAGCTTCAATTTCCTATCTTCAAGCAACACAACTAGGATCTCGCTACGTGAACAGATTGCACAAAGCATTTTAACTAAAGAGAAGACGATTCAGTGTTGCCAGCCTTTTAGCCTTATTTTTTTAAATAACAAGCATCTAACGCGCTCCTCAAAAGGTTACTTCGAAGTGTTGCAAGTTTTTAACACTTTTCTGCAGCAAAAAGTTTAAGCTCGCGTCGGGTAAGCAAGGAAGTTAGGTATGATATAATTATGGTTATTCTCTTCCCTGTTGCTAGTGTTTTCAAGAAAAACAAAGGAGTTTTCATACAAAGTTTGTTAAATCTAGAATGTTGGTACACGTGGCTGGGTTTTGTGTGCTGGCAACAAATGGGTTTAAAGAATAGGAAACTTCTTAGTGCATTAAGAAAGTTTTTGTTTTTTAACCAGTATGCATTTTTTAAGACACGTTTGTAATGTTGCATGGAAGTTTTGAAACGGTGATAAAGTGATACAGGTCAACAATAATATATTTGTTATACACAACTGCTTTTCGGGAATCAATCTTGTGACAACCATTGCAGCAGTCGACCGCCCAGCCACTACGCCAAATGCCATAAAAACCGTTATTAGTAACACGAAATGTCTTCCTTGTGGGCGTGAAATCTGATAGGACACACATCAAGTGCTAAGAGCAATGTTATTCCACGCACGCCTCAAAGATTATCAGCATAATGACGCCCCCTTTAGAGGGCCAAACCTGCCGGGGTCGAGAAACACACGCATACCGTGACTCCGGAACACAAAGGGCTATTGAAGGACACCGTGGGTTTTAGTCAGTACGAGTCTGAAAGTCCCTGCCGCCCTGCCCTGGGTGGGAGCACTCATTTGATGATTTTACCACGATAAAAATGGGCAATGTTATTGTAGTCTATTTATCTAGGAAGACTTTAGGCTTTATAACATCATGCTACGACAAGCAGAAGCTGAGCAGCGGGGGTGAAACTGAGGAGAAAACCTAGTCTCAAATGAATAAAGATATTTGACGGCACGGTTGGTGCAGTGGCTGAGCGATTGGATTGCTGCGCTGCGTGTCGTCGGTTCGAGTCCCGCACAGAGCAAACATTTGTATGATCTACAAATAGTTGTTCCGGATTTGGGCGTTTGTGTATGTGAGTTTATATGTTTGTAAATACACCCACAAATTCCTAGGGTGAGGCAACTTTAAATTAAAAAATCAAAATTAAGAAAGATTAGAAAATTACCCTCCAAATAAAGAGTTCCGACTGATTTAATAAAAGCTATAAAAGATGACATTTCAAAAGATAATTTTAATCCCTTATTCAATTCACAAATCGCGTTTATTAATATAATTTTTCAAAGTTAACTTCACCCTGACACCTTTTCGAGTCAAACAAAACAAAATCTAAATGAAATTAAACCACAAAGTTTTGTTTAAAAGTCGACAAACATTAGAAGTTGCTTCTTTTGGCCGTAATGTGGGAAAAAGATAGCGATATGCAGGATATATCTCTCTATCTCTTTCCCGCAATAAATATGGCGGCAGACTGCCCTGGTTAGTAATAAATTAATTCCTTAAAAAGTTTTAATTATTCCTTTAAAAGTTTTTTACTGGGATTATAAATTCGTTACGTTAAAATTATGACGCAATTTAGATGTTGCAATGGCGAAAATTATGCTTTAACGGTCAATAATTATGATTTAATTCGCGGAAACGTGGTTTGTCAGCTAAAAATAAATTTCAATAGTACTTTAGAATTTAATTGACTGACAGATGGATACGGCTTTAATTTCCTTTTAATACAGTATTTTAATAGTTCTTCAATTTAAGATTGCGAGAAGAAAGTCTTTCTTAACTTCCACAAAGCTAGCTATATAAATGTTTAAGTTACCTCAAATTATTTTTCTCGGCCTGTGCCCAAAAGACAGATATTGTCATATCGTATTTTTTTTTCTTTAATATAATCGGTACCTATGGGTAGAAAGGTCGTATAATTCATTTTGGCCAAATTGAGTTATAGTAAGTAGTAGCTATATACCTACCATTTTTCTGAGTTTTTTTTCTCTATCGATCTGTATTATGTTCGCCTTTTATTAAAAAGATTCAGCAATGTAGGTAGTTATGCAGCTAGCCAGGTACGTGGGACTGTTTTTCAGGTAACCGTTACCTTGGAACGTAAAGGGCTATTGAAGGATCACCGTGGATTTTAGTCAGTACAAGTCTGACGGTCCTTCCCGCCCCACTCTGGGTAGGAAGACTCCTTTGATGATTTTACCACGATAAAAGAAACAGGTATGCGGAAAAATATGTCACTTCTATCTTCTGACCAATAATCCTTATGCTAGATAAAACTCGGGATTCATTTCCCGATCTCAAATAATTCAATTCACAATCCATCTTTTAAACTAATTTTGACAGTTTTTGCAAACTTCATTTTAATTTTGAGTGAAAAAACTGCTTTCAACTTTTCGCTGAAAATTAAATCATAGTTAATTAGAGTTAAAAAGTAATTAAGCGGAAACTTTTTAAGTTTATAACTTTATAGAAAATATTGAAAGGAGTAATTTATAGAAATAATACCCTCAGTTATTTTATGAAAATATTTCAAGGAACGCCAAAATTTCAGAGTCGAAGCTACTAAAGAATGACGGAGTCAAAGTCTGTTGGGATCGCGGCACTGTCTTATCAGGATTCCGTGACCCTGGAACGTTTAGGGCTATTGAAGGAACACTGTAGATTTAAATGGTTTCCGCGTTCAACCCCCAAGATTTTCTACCCTCTTCCGCGTTCGACCCCTAAACGTTTCCACATTCAACCCCTGAGGGTTGAACGAGGAACTCAGTACATTGGTAATCTTTTCTTTGTCCAGATGCAACCCCCAGTTTTTATGTCACTTAAAATGACATTTCAGTACGAGTCTGACAGTCCCTCCTGTCGGCGTCGCGTAAGCGGGAAGACTCATATGATGATTTTTATTTTACCTTTCCATAGTCTAAGATTTTACCACATAACAATAATGTTGCCAGAAATTCCCATTGAAAAAACTTAGTCAATATATTTAATGTATCATAACAGTTTTCATATAAAACGAATAGTTACCAGTTATAACAAGCATAGACTCCAGGGCCCACTGGAACTTCACAAACAATTCCAACTTTATAATATAAAGGCTAAGCATTTTGTTACCCGCAGTTCGTAGGGTAGGTACACACATTCGAGTCCCGGCGGGGGCGTTAAATTTGTTTAGTGCCGAAGCTTGGCAATTTGTGGCGAGTTGATTTATTTGAATACTCTGTTATATTGTACATACTTTTTGGAAATTGAGATGAGGGAAAAATAAGCGGGTTTTTCGTAAAAATCTATTATATTTTCTGTAGTTGGTCTTATGTAAATTAGTTGTAGCACACATTTGAGTGTATTTAAATTGTTGAAATGCAATGAACCGTTGTTTTATTTCTTCAGTGCATGGTCTTATTATTAATTTTATTTTATTACTAGCGGCCCGTCCCGGCTTCGCACGGGTGGAGGACCCGGTCTAAAACCCGGTCCCAATGGTTACAAACACAAAAAAAAATAATTATCCGAATCGGTCAAGCCGTTTTCATGTTATGTCGTGACAACGGAAAACGGGTTTCATTTTTATATATATAGATAGATATTTGAGGTGTTACTTTTCTTTTGAATCTTTACAGGGACAGACATGGACATGCGGACGGCAAGTTATAATGACTCACCGTCGAGTCACCATAATGCGGTGCCATGCCCGCGTCGAACGGCGCATCGTTGTTTCATAATTTTATTGTAATAAAATAACTTATTTACCATACACATTGGTGATGTTGCTTTTATCTAATGAAGAATTTGATGTAATTTACCATTTCTGAGACCACATGGCCCAAAAATAATTTCATTATGTACCTACACAATAACATTGCATTTACGTACATTCATGTCTTGAGGCCGCTAAGAACCTACCTACTAATAAGAAAGCTGTGTTCTTAAGTACAAATTCTACGTCTACACTAATATTATAAAGAGGAAACATTTTTATTTTAGTGTGGGTGTGTATGTTTTTAATGAAAAAAACTAAAAAAAATATTGTGCCGATTTCAACATTAGAACGCCATATTCACCCTGGGTCTTTATTTCATAAATTCAGGTATTTTCAAAATAAATTGCTTAAAATATCAAAATCAAAACAATGATTGTAAATTAATGTTCACGCTTAAAATTCATATTCTATCTCAATACAAATACCCAAACTGTTTTCTAAGACGGCTACTTCCAACTGGATGTTTTTAAGTTTCAGGACCAAGATTGCAATCGAAACAGGGTATTACATTTAGTTTGAGTTATTCAAGTGAGAAGAAAATAAGGGTGCAGACCCGTGCTCCAAGTATTTTCTCCAACTGGTTGGAGCACCCTGATGATGTTGCTCCAACTGATGATCGGTATCTACAGTCAATAATTTAAAAAAATCACAGTGTAATATTAAAATCAATAAAATGTAAGCACATCTTCAAATAATTAGTACCTAACTTAAATAACGTCATCAGTTGGAGCACGGAATCTTAATTGATAGTCTCCGTGCTCCAACCAGTTGGAGCACGATTCCGCCCCCAAAAGTAACTTGTTCATAAAGATTTTAAAGAGAATTCCTCTAGATATTTTTGATCTTATTTTAAAATAGCTTATTCGCTCCTTCAAAATAAAACTGAGACATTGCAACCGCAGGATGTGTTCAGAATTTTGTGAAAGAATTGTGATATTAAAATATTTAAAGCTCACTGCAGTCATGAAATGAACTCTAGTGTCGGGTGCGGTAGACATGTTGGATTCTTGGTTTGTTTCGATACATTTTGAAATTCATTCTGATAGATAGATCTATACCAATATTATAAAGCTGAAGTATTAGTCTGATTGAACACGCTTTATCTCAAGAACTACTGGTTACAATGGAACAAATATTTTGGGTTCATCATCATCATCATCAGCCTATAACGTTCCCACTGCTGGGACACAAGCCTCCTCTCTTGTGAGAGGGTGTGGGCCATAATCCACCACGCGGGCCCAGTGCGGATTGTCAGATGTCACATGTCTTCGAATTTGCCGGTTTCCTCACGATGTTTTCCTTCACCGTTTAGAGAGCAGTGGTGATGAAATAAATTACACAAAGTAATGCGCCAAGCTGGGTTCGAACCCACGACCTACAACTCGTTAGTCGGGACCGATACCACTGGGCCACCACTGCTCTCACACCATTTTTGTGTTGGATGGTCCATTTGCCGAGGAAGGATCTATGCTATATAAAATAAAAATCACGTTATAACTAATAGGAGTCAAGCAGTGGGGGTAATAAAACGTAGCTAGTAGAATATATTTCATCGTATACCACAATTGTTACACAACTTTTTTTTAACATTTCTAATTCTATGATTAGATGATTACAGTTGCGGTCCTATTGCCAATAGCGATATCTTCTGCACAACGTTTGAATGGACTGTACAAACTTAAAATCAACGACGATATATTACTAGACTCCGCATGAACGATCTAAGGAACAAAAACTATTCTGTCAACTCGCTGAAGTACTACGTAAGCGCGGGGGACGGTGTACTGCGTTGTGATTGGTTAATTCAAGGTCTGTCCTGTCTCAAGGTATGTTTACGGCTCACAGGAGTGGTCGAAATAAGACGGATATAAGACTTTTTTGCCTAATCGTTGACAGACATCGGTCGCCTGTTATAAGAAGTCTAGTAATATGTCGTCGTTGCATAAAATACTAAAAGTAGTGGTACTCAATACTATTCAATGGCGCACTACAGATACCTTTCAGCAAAACAATTCAAAATTCTTCATCTTTTGCCTAGACTTTTCCAAACTATATTGGGGTCGACTCCCAGACGAACTATATGCAGCAGAATATCAGTATTTGACATATAGCGACTGTCGTATCATCGTACATCGTATCGTACATCCACATCCTAGTATCTGGGTAATACGATGCATCATGGTAAGACTAGTTGTCGGAGTTTAGAGCTTCTGACTCATAGTAACGACTGCCAAAGATCTACAAATGACAGCTGGAACCAACGGCTTTACGTGCTTTCTGAGGCACGAAGGACACTTGCTATGACAGAGGGTCACCCATCCACAGAACAACCTCGGCGAGCCCGGCTTAACCCGGAAAATTATAGATTACTTAACAGGCTGGTCTGTTGGCTGTAATTAATGATCACTTATCCACAGGCCATCCTTAACAAGATTGGCATATGCGGCTGAATTATTTAGAGATCCTCAAAAGTTACAAAATTACACAACTTATAAAAAAAATTAAAAGCTTAAGATATAATTTCCTGGATATTTTTATTGTAATTGAGGTAACATATCAGTAGCTTTTTGTCTTGTATCCACAAATACGTGTTTCTACGTACAAATACGTCATTACCGTTTATTACGGCATGTTGTAGTTTTTTTTCTCATCATCATCAGCCGGAAGACGTCCACTGCTGAACATAGGCCTCCCCCTTAGACCGCCACGCCGAACGACAATTCGCCACTTGCATCCATCGGTTGCCCGCGACTCTCACGATGTCGTCGGTCCACCTAGTCGGAGGCCTACCTACGCTTCGTCTTCCGGTCCGTGGTCGCAACTCGAGAACCTTTCTTCCCCATCGGTTGTCAGTTCTAAAAGCGACGTGGCCTGCCCATTGCTACTTCAACTTGCAAATTTTACGAACTATGTCGATGACTCTGGTTCTTCGCCGAATATCCGTGTTCCGGATTTTATCCGGCAAAGAAACTTCGAGCATAGCTCTTTCCATTGCTCGTTGAGTGACTCTTAGTTTCTCTAAAAGGCCAGCAGTCAAAGACCACGTTTCAGAGCCATATGTAATCAATTTTTCTCATTACTACAATATTTATTGAAACCCAACAACCAACGCACTAATTGTTTTGTCATCAGAATGAAATTATCTAAGTACAATATTTTATTTACTTAGTATCGATCGATTTAGATTAGTATCGGTCTTCATACTGTCTAGTGCTTAGACGGTCACAAGTTAATTTATTAGTCGATTGGCTAGACTATAAGGCTATGATAGCCAAGGTTATTGTTATTTATAAACGGGTGGTATCCAATATGGCATTATCTTAGATTACTTTGTGACTTGGTCAACTTATTGATTACAAAAGTCATAGTGTGGGGCATTGTTTATTTTTTCTTTAAAAAAAAAAACATTGACAACAAACAACTAGGAATATCTCCTGTCTCGTAGGTGCGTCAACAAACATAGAAACTCACATACACAAACACCCTGACCCAAAACAACTACTTGTAGATCATACAAATAATTGTTCCGGAAATTGAACCCGCGACACAGAGCGCTGCAGTTCAATCACGCAGCCACTGCGCTAACCGTGTCAATTCTCCGATCTATTAATTAAGTGAAAATTACTTTACAGAAGAATTACTACAGATATTTTTTTTTTTTTATTCCACGACTATCACACGACGCCATCTAGACCCAAGCTAAGCAGTTACTTAACTAACTTGTGTTATGGGTACTAGATAACTGATAAACATACTTATATATTTCTAAATACGTACATATCATAGATAAAGTACACCCAGACACAGAATAAATGATCATGCTCATCACACAAACATTTGTACTGGGTGGAAATCGAACCCACGACCCCCGGCATAGCAGTCAGGGTTACTAACCACTTGACCATCAGGCCAGTCAAACGCATAAACTAAAAGCCACGGTGTACTTCACTAGCTCTTTACGTTCCGTAGTCACGGTTACCGATAGTCCAGCGATCATTTAGAAAATCCCTTAACTATTTTTCTCGTAACAAAGTATCCATAACACAAACACCTAATCAAATTCAGCCAAGTTCAGAAATCACACGAAAATCAACGCCCTCACAGTGTGAAACTCAAGTACCGAGCCAGTAGTTACGTATATAATATCCAATGCTAATACTCACTGCATATATTGACGCGAAGTTTGCACTGATCCGGGTAACTTTAATACGACGCCTGACATCGTGTGAAACTGGACTTGTATTATATTTGGGATCAGAAATTGGGTGTATGGAGATGTTTGGGATAGTAATGATATTGAGTTAGTGTGTGAACTTAGGAAGAATCTGTAGATTATTAACATCGACCACCAAAAATCTTGTTTCTTATTTTTGCATTCCAAGGCCGCGGCAATTCGGTGGTGGACGCCCACGGCGTCGGACGTCGCAGGACGATCTTCGGCCACCGTAGGCGCGGGCATGCGGGCGGCGAGTAAAGGGCAATTCGCTGTCCGACCGTGGACCATGCCCGGGTCGACGGCGCGTCGTGTTTCACGCGCGCCTCTAAGAGCGTCAGCATAATGACGAGGCCCCCTCTCAGAGGGCTAAAGCCTGCCGGGGACGCGGGACTTATACTATCACCGTGACCAAGGAACATAAAGGGCTATTGAAGGACACCGTGGATTTTAGTCAGTACAAGTCTGACAGTCCCTCCCGCCCTGCCCGTGGTGGGAGAACACAGCTGATGACTTTACCACGTAAAAAAAAAACAGGCCGCGGCTATTCATTCGAATAATCTTTCGAGCATATATTCATACTAAGTTTGCACTGATCCGGGTAACTTTAATACGACGCCTGACATCGTGTGAAACTGGACTTGTATTATATTTGGGTACAGAAATTGGGTGTAAGGAGATGTTCGTGGTGGTAATGAAAATTATTATGCTGATGGTGGTGATAATTTGGGTAGTGGGTTACCCCACTACTACACTACTTAGGCAGGATTCGGAATTAAATCTGGGGGCTAATGGGAATTAAATCTCTAACCGAAGTAAGCAATTTTTTAATCTCGGAAATTCCGAATCTAGATTTAGATATTCTACAGTTTCAGTCACAAAATCTAGATGGATATTTCCATAAACTTACGAGATTTCAAGAACAAGACTGTCAAGAAAGAATAACGAGATCAAGATTACATAATTCCCTACTCAAAGTTAACACTGTTACTACTATGGAAAATTTTAAAAATACGAAATGGACTCGTCTTTTCGTCCAGTTAATCGGTCTGTTTATTTTCTTTGACGGCTGCTTTTTATGACAACGTGAATCGTCGATTGATTACAAACAAACAACGGGATCAAGATTGCAACCGAGATAGATTATTAATTTCCAGCGTTAGACTCTCCGTGTCACAAGACTTTTTAATTAGGTAACCGCCCTGGCACGTACAGAGTTATTATTATTAGAAGAAACAAGGTGGAGATGAGAGTCAGTACAAGTCTGACAGTTCTGTCTGCTCTGACGGTAGGAATTATTTGATGATGGTGTTACCGTAAAATGTTCACACGAGGGATAGAAGAGTGTGAGTTGCGGTTGCATAATTGGTAAGGCGTCTGGATTACTTATCCAGAAGATGCTGTTTCAAATCTCACTCGCAGCTGACTTTTTCTTTCCTCAAGAATCTTTCCATCTATCTATTTATCTTTTTATACAAAATTGTTAACGGAATTATTAAATGCAGTCCCCTTAAAACCCCCTAGACACCCCATCACTAGATTTTTCCATATTCCTTTCCGTAAATCGAACCTTGGCCTCAACGCTCCTATACTTCGAATATGCAGAAACTATAATAGCAGTTTTAAATCATTAGACTCCGATATACTCAGCGTTTCTCTCAATAAGTTCAGACGATTAGTCTCGGAGATAGGGGAACGCATTAATCAACCTACTTAGTAATTTCTTTGTCAATTTCTTTCTTTCTTTATTAATTTAGTGTTTTCAAATTTCTATTCATTTTCATTTAGTTTAATAAATATTTAATTATAATTATTTTATGGTAAATGTTGCGTATACCTGGCACATAGGCTTACGTACCAGCACTAAGTTTTTTTTTATCACTACATTGTATTTTTTGCTGTTGGTACCTTAAATATATAAGAATCATGATATTTGATAATTTTAACACTTTAAAAAGTCTCTCTAACTTTGAATCTATTTCAATCATAGACTAAAGTCCACCTTCCTTAAACCTCATCAATCATGCAACAATTGCTTACCCCAAAACAAAACAAACTAAACTACACTTAGAACTAGCTAAGTTAGTCTCAAAACTAAGTCATGATTAGGTTCCATCACTCTAACTACTAATGATGTAAGTCTGACATTGTTATTTGGCTTGAACCAGGGATGTGCAGTTGTAAGCTACATTCTAAGCAGAGGTAAGTTAGTTTTGTTTGCTTAGTAGTTGAACTAGTGTTGTAGGATAGCATTGGTTTAATTATATTTGAGATTGTGGGGTCATAGGACCGTCTGATCAGGTGGTGGCCCTAGAACGCAAAGGGGTTACTGAAAGACCAAGGTAGATTTTGTGACTCGCGTCAATCATGTCGTCATTGCCTTTAGCGTTCCAGGATCGTGGGCATGCGGGCGGCGAGTAAAGGGCAACTCGCTGTCCGGCTATGGACCATGCCCGGAACAACGGTGCGTCGTGTTCCACGCGGGCCTCAAAGAGTCGATGAGAGTAATGTGGGGGTCTCCTCTCAGAGGGCCAAAGCCTGCCGGGGTAATGGGACTTATTCCATCACCGTGACACCGTAACATAAAGAGCTATTGAAGCACACCGTGGATTTTAGTCATTACAATTCTGTCAGTCCCTCCCGCCCTGCCCGGGGTGGGAGGACTTTAACAAACTGTACTGCGATACATACTAAGTATTCAGTTGCTAAAATATTTAGTTTTATTTTAACTAAACTAGACTCTACTAATTCAAAGAATAAAGGCGAGTTTACAATTCGCGTGTTCCACAAAACTAAGAGAAATAGACGTTAAAATGTGAAATAGTTACAAAACCAACAGAGTCAAAAGGCGAAAATTCAACGAAACTAGAGCAAATGAACAGTACTATTTTTTATTCAGTACTATGACTACTGAATTGGCTGAAATTCAGTGAATCAGCTGTAGAAAATTCTTTTTTTCAAACACTTTTTTAAACTATCACGGTTTGCTTCATAACTTAAAATGTGACTTACGACGTCAACGACGCGACAACGATAGCGTGACGATAGCGTCAACCCGCGATCATGGCGCTTGTAACAGCGTCTAAATATCGGGAACTCGGTCAGTTACTGCGGTTACGCTGGTATGTGGACGGTGAGTAACTATGACGATGACTCGCCGTCCGATCATGTACCATAACCGGGTCTACAACACGTCGTGGTCTACGCGGGCCTGAGAGAGCTTTTAGCAATCTGACGGGGTCCTTAGAGGACCAAAGTCTGCCGGGGTCGCGGGACGGTACTATCAGGTAATATCTGATGATGAATGATGTAACAAAAGTTCTGTAATAATTTTGGCGAATAAAAAGAGTTTTCATGGAATTTCTTGCTCATGCTTTTCCATGGAATTTCTTGCTCATGTTTTTCAATATTATATTTGACATTTATTTAATTCAATTTCATGTTAAGTGGGATATTTGTCTCATTTTAGTGTGGTTATCGACATCATTATTACTGACATTGTGATTATTATTTTTAAATATTATTTTGACATTTATTTCATGCCATTTTCATCTCATTGGGTTTATTGGTTTAATGACTGCATGTTTGTGATCAATATATAAATCAATTTAAAACAATATTTATATTTGCACGCCAAAATTAAAGGCAAAATGAGAGAATTATTTTGTAAACTTTACCATCTTTCTGTACCTTATTTATGCAAATAAATTATTATTATTATTATTATGGAGATCTACGCTTTGGAATGAGCACCTACAGTACTTTCACAGTTTTTATGTATTGTGTCTGGGACTGTAGTACCAGAACTATTTTTGTACTTATTTTATTTATGTCCTTTGATAATTCAAAATTGACCGCAATTGGCCTAATTGAAATAAATTACGACAACGATTTGATTTGCTAACCGCGACCCTGTAACGTAAAGGGCTACTGAAGGATCACCGTGGATTTTAGTCGTTACAAGTCTGACAGTCCCTCTGGTCGCGCCCTGTGTGGGGAAGGCACATTTGGTGATTATACCACGAAAAAAAAACAGTTAATATGACTCCAAATAAAATACTGCCATTCAGTTGCCTACAGAAGACACAATGTCAATATGGATTGAAAAAAAAAGACTGATCTATATACCTACTCGTATTACATAAAAAACAATATAAGAACAATGTATCTTATACAAAGTATGTCACGTCGAGAAATTGGTTTTGACAGCCTGACAGCCTCGTGAGGTCGATTCCGAACGAAACAAATATTTACATGACTTACATAAAGATTTTCACGCACGTGACATTTCTGTGTTTCGTAAAAAGTGAATGCTTGAAACACAGGTTACCGGTATCTCCTTTGAAATAATGATATTTTTGATCTACTTATTTATTTTGTATTGTAGAATTTAAAAAAAAATACGAAATTTAACCATTTCTATCAGTTATGGGTCAACAGAAGTAACTTAAGGTACCTAGATAATTCCACGCCCACCTCAAAGAGCGTCAGCATAATGACGGGGCTTATCTCATTACCGTGACCCCGGAACATAAAGGGCTATTGAAGGACACCGTGGATTTTAGTCAGTACAAGCCTGACAGTCCCTCCCGCCCTGCCCGGGGTGGGAGGACACATCTGATGACTTTACCACGTAAAAAAAAAAGGCCGCCGCTATTCATTCGAATAATATTTCGAGCATAAATATTCATACGAAGTTTGCGATGATCCGGGTAACTTTAATACGACGCCTGACATCGTGTGAAACTGGACTTGTATTATATTTGGGATCAGAAATTGGGTGTATGGAGATGTGATGTGATGTGATGGTAATTATTATATCCAAGAAATAGTAATACGAATTAAACCATTTTTTATTATAATGAGTGAAAGATACATGTCAAAATCCAATTTCTTCTTCTTAGCTTTTTCTTTACAAAGGTTAGTTTCCAATAGTAATGATAATTATGTTGATGGTGATGACAATTTGGGGTACGTGTGAACTTAGGCAGAATCAGTAGATCATTGACATCGACTAAATGCTAAAAATGCACTGGTGATCAATAGTTAGTAACTTAAGTATCTAAACTATGTGTCGTATTACTTAAATATGAAAATAGACTGTCCGCTTTTTCCAGTTTTTCTGGCAGAAAATCTTAATTTATGATGGCTACAAGGGTAATGAAAGACCAAAGAAACGTTGGATGCTTTTTGACTCTTCCCGCTCTGCGTGTGAAAGAGAATGTCAGACTAAAACACATCCTTTTTTTTTTTTTTTTCTTATCTTTGCATTCCAAGGCCGCGGCTATTCATTTGAACAATCTTTCGAGCATATATTTATACGAAGTTTGCGCTGATCCGGGTAACTTCAACGACCTCCGGCATAGCAGTCAGGGTCACTAACCACTAGACCAACAGGCCTATCGATTATAGGTACCACGATAAAAAAGCAGTTACTATAGCTCCATATAAAATACTGCCATTCAGTTGCCTACAGAAAACACAATGTCAATATAGATTGAAAAAAAAAGACTGATCTATATACCTACTCGTATTACATAAAAAACAATATAAGAACAATGTATCTTATACAAAGTATGTCACGTCGAGAAATTGGTTTTGACAACCTGACAGCCTCGTGAGGTCGATTCCGAACGAAACAAATATTTACATGACTTACATAAAGATTTTCGCGCACGTGACATTTCTGTTTTATACAAAGTGAGTGTTCGAAAGATAGGTTACCGGTATACCTTTGAAATAATGATATTTTTGGTCTACTCATTTATTTTGTAATGTAGAATTCAAAAAAATAGGAAATTCAATAATTTCGATCAGTTATGGGACTTATGGGTCAACAGATGTAACGTAAGATAAAAAAAAAGTAATTTGTCCATCAGGTATTTCAATAATATTTCCGTATATCATTACTTCCCGGAATTTCTTAAATAAGCGATACTATCGAATAGAATAATACAGTACCTAAGTAATTGTTTTTTTTATAAAATCAGCGGTTTCGATTCCTGGTCAATGTTATATATTTCTAAAATCCTTTTTTTTACGTGGTAAAACCATTAGATGAGTTCTCCCACCCCGGGCAGGGCGGGAAGGACTTTCAGACTTGTACTATCTAAAATCCACGATGTCCTTCAATAGGCCTTTATGTTCCGGGGTCACGGTGATGGTATAAGTCCCGCGACCCCGGCAGGCTTTGGCCCTCTGAGAGGGGGCCCCGTCATTTTGCTGACGCTCTTTGAGGCGCGCGTGGAAAACGACGCGCCGTCGACCCGTGCATGGTCCATGGTCGGACAGTGAGCTGCCTTTTACTCGCTGCCCGCATGGGACGCCTACGGTGGCCGGAGATCGTCTTGCGACGTCCGACGCCGTGAGCGTCCACCACCGCGTTCTAAAATCCATTGATACAGTTTCAGTTTCCGTCAAAATCGGCCGACTCTTTTCAGTATTTTTCAATATTCCTCATAGTTTCGGATACACCCATCCACGCCCAGTTGAAAAATTCACCCTGTATACAAAAATAACCAGTCCTACTGACTCGAGCCGGCAACATCCAGAGCGAGCCACAACGCCAGCCGTGGCATTCCATTTTAAACTCAAGTACTAAAGCAAAAAGACAGGATTTTAAACTCAATTTTAGACAACCCAAACGCCCAAAATTCAGTCCCAATACATTCGACAATTTCTTTTAGCATCTATCCACGTTCAACTGGCTCAAAGAGGCGTCGTGGAGCGCCTTAATCGAATGTTACTTCAGTCCACTGCTTTATATTCGGGCTGGGTAAGGCTTGTGACACACGTGTGGGTACAGAGCAACGACGATATATTACTAGACTCCTAGTAACAGGCGACCGATATCTGTCAACACATTAGGCAAAAAAGTCTTATATCCGTCTTATTTCGACCACTCCTATGAACCGTAAACATACCTTGAGACAGAAAAGACCTTGAGTTAGCCAATCACAACGCAGTACCCCGTCCCCCTCGCTTACGTAGTACCCAAGCGAGTTGACAGAATAGTTTTTGTTCCTGAGATCGAGTATGCGGAGTCTAGTAATACACGTCGTTGGTACAGAGTCACATTTTCGTCTTGATTCGGTGACGTAATGAGCGGAAGATCGAATGTTGAGCACAGGACTTTTGTTTCTGTTATGGAGTAGGGTCCCGATAAATCTTACGCTCAAATAAATATGATCGAAGTAAAATATTGTGATATTTATAAATGCGAAAGTGTGTTTGTTTTCTAGTCTCCAGTTTTTTTTATTTGCAGTAACAATTTGTCGGAAAATAACAAAATGAAGGATTTCCCTTTTTTAATAACTTTTCCTCACTCTACGAATTTCTCCTATACCGTGGGTATGTTTACAAACTCGCACGCATTTAACATTGTGCGAGTTAAAATGTGTAACTTCTTGAAGATCATACATGTATTGTTCCGTACGGCAATCGAACCCGCTACACGCAACGCAACAGACAACTGTTCAGCTAAGGCACTTCAACAATCCTTGTTCTAAATTAGGATCATGGGTTACATTACCTTCACTAACCACCAATAGAAAAAGCTGACGCTCGTGTTAAAGGGTCAAAGCTTTCTGGGGTCGCGGAATTGTCTTCAGGTAACCATGACCTTGGCACATAACATTCGACATTTAAAAGTGCCTCTTTGATGGCCTCATTTAAATAAATGATCTGACTTTGACATAAAGAGCTATGGAAAGATAACCGTGGATTATACTCAGTACGAATCTGATATCCCTCTCGTCCCACCCTGGGTGGGAGGACACATTTGATGATTTTACCAAGTAAAAAAAAATAGCTGTCTAACCAATGAATGTCACTTCACCTTTTTGGCAATAGAAACCAGTACCCTTAGCACGAGATTTCAGTAAATGAGACGTAAAGGAAACTGGAACTTTGACTTTGAAATTAGTACCTTCTTCGCACACCAGAGGCGCTGTTCCATTTTTTCCTTGAAAATTGTCAATTTGTAAGTGTTAGTTCCAGTTTACTTTACGACTCATTTACTGAAAACTCGTGCTAAGGGTACAGTTAGGGCTCTTATTAGTCAGTGCCTCAAGTGTATTCCAAGTTTTTGGATGCCTGCACGTGTGTCTCCCCCCGTAACTCAAGTGTATCCAGGCAGTTTGATAGCGTCGTGTTTCAGTCTAGATTGAACCGGCTCACCTTTGACGCGACCTTGGCGAACTGCAAGTGGTTTAGTTGATAACTTTAGTTAAATGTTAAGCTAAGTTATAGCTGTTTGATGTTTAGTTGGAGTTTGATGAGTGATTGTGGAGTTTTTGCTATTTCATTATTTTTTTAAACGCATTAACGCATGCGATGCGCATCGTAAAGATGATTTTTGAGGAAAGAAAAATTAAACACTAATCCAAGAGATGGCGCCACGCTACCGCAAAGCGTTTCAAACGAGGAATAGAGAATTTCGGCTTGCGAGTGTGGATTGCAATGGCCTAGTTGGTTAAGGCGTCTGGAGAACCTATCCAGAAGACGCGGGTTCGAATCCCACTTGCAAACGGAAATTTTTCTTTCCTCAAACGTCATCTTTTTGCTATTTATTAGATACTAAGGCATTTTCTAAACGTACTGATATTGTTAGCCTATATCATCCCATTGCTTGGCAAAGGCTTCTCCCCATGATCTCCAGTTCCAGGGCCAAAGTGGACCACTGGTCATTGGTTTTATCAAGCTCGTCCCGCCATCTTCTACGAGGTCTGCCGCGACTCTGGGCATGCGGCAGACGTGGCCGGCCCAAGCCCATTTCAGTGCGGCGGCCTTTTGACCAACGTCAACAATTTGTGTTTTGGAACGCAGTGTGGTGTTGCGTACGCGGTCTGACAATTTGACACCTAGAATACTACGCTCCATTGCACGGTGCCAAATCTTAACGTAAACTAAGGAAAAATAATCAAAAACTGACCTACTCTACTTTTCAATTCTACTAAGAATCGTCAAAGTTATTTTTCTACATAACTTTGTTCGAGTTCCTATTGCACGAGAAGTAAACGAGTGATGCGTGGGATTTTTAGCCGCATTTTGATAATCACCATACTTAGAAAAAAAAACATAACTCTAATTTAATATACTTTCATGGCAAAAGCCTAATTAAATGTAAATATTGTTTTGGTACGGCAAATGGCAAAACATAGAGACACTTAATAAAAAATATTGTAACATCTCACATAATTTAATTTGAACCTGTGTTGATAAGTAAAGATTTGATTGATTTACTTTTAATTAAACGACTTGTTAAGAAAACTCACAGTAAGCTGGTCTTAATCAAATTTTGTTATTTTCGCTACAAGAAGCAACTGATGATGTTGTTATGTACCTGCAACAAAACAAAAAAAACATTAACTTAATTGCAACCTTCTATACAATTTAATAAAGTTTAAAGTCAAAATAAAGCCCAGTTTTCTCTACATCAGACCACCGCCGTCAGTTCGAGTCACATTTGCGCCGAAAATATCGCAGCTGCCATTTCAAGAAATGTCGAAACGACGAAATTTCATATTTCAGTTTGAAGACGCAAGGTTTCTTTGTCTAAGATATAGAATAGAACTGGATGAGTCACCTTTGGTAAGCAATGTTTGAGTCTCATGTATTTCAGGAGTGCTTATTGCCATTGTTTCTGCGATAATGGAAGCATCCAATCACGCTTTGTCAAACCTAGGAATCTTATTTAGAACATCATCAACAGCAGTAGTACCTACTTGCAATCACTAGACCAATAAATATTTTATTTAACACAGACATGCATACATTCAACAAAGATAAAAACACATACAACTTAACTGACTTGCAACCAGTGAAAGTGGGTCGCGGGACTTATACCATCACCGTGACCCCGGAACATAAAGGGCTATTGAAGGACACCGTGGATTGTAGTCAGTACAAGTCTAACAGTCCCCCCTCCCACCCTGCCCGGAGTGGGAGGACTCATTTGATGATTTTACCAAGATAAAAAAAAAAGCGTTCAAAACCAGTCAGGCGCATAACTTTGTTTAATTAATTTCATCACCACTGCTCTCAAAATTCTGATCCCCAAAAACTGATCCCCTAGAAAGTAAAAATATATGACAGGGGATCGGTTTGGGGATCAGAGTGGAATAACTCACTTAAACGAACATTGTTTTATTTTGGCTCTTCCAACAATTAGTATATTTATGCAAAATTAAGACTATATCTGACCTACAATACCTTACTGGGTAGGTACTTATTGGTAAAACTGGTCCCAATCTCCATAAAATTACATTATATTAGTCTCTTCCAGAATCTTCTAGATCCTTGTGTCATGCACTGGTGACGTCACAGGTCGCAGCCCCAAGTAGTCACAGTGTGGTGAACGAAACGCGTCATATTGTATTCTACAATTTGCTACTTTCTTATTTTGTGGGAGATTTACCTAGTACCTAGTTTAATATAACTCTTTGCTCTATACGACAGATATTGAGGATGGTAGTTTTTCGTAATATTTTTGGTCTGTCAATATAAAAAAGGTCCGAGAACCTTTCGAGCTACAAATTATTTGGCACGGTTGGTGCATTGGCTGAGTAATTGACTGTTGTGCTGCGTATCGCGGGTTCGATTCCCACACAGAATAAATATTTCTATGATCTACAAAGAGACTTTGCTGAAGAGCATCGTCATTAGAGTTTTATACAACGTGTAACGTTAAAAGCGCAAAACCTTTCGTGAGGTAACTCAGCCAATGCTACTGAACAATGTAAAAATATAAAACTTTAGGAAATTCGCGAAAAAAAAAATTGTTTTTCATACTGATGGGCTCGATCATTTTCTCATTTTGTATGAAAAATCATTTTTTTTTTTGCGAATTTCCAAAAGTTTTATAACAAACATTGTTCAGTAACATGTGCTGAGTTACCCCACGAAAGGTTTTGCGCTTTTAACGTTACACGTTGTATATTTATACGCAATCACGCATGAGTCGCGTTTTTGTAAACATTTTTGAGGAAATGAAAATTCAGAGAGTACAATGGAATGAAAGTTTCAGCTTCAGACAAGTTTTTGCGATGGCCTAAATGGTAAGGCGTCTGGAGTACTTATCCAGAAGACGCGGGTTCGAGTCCTACTCGCGGCTGAATTTTTCATTCCCGTTAAAACTTTATCACCAAGACACTGCATGTATCCTCTAGGGCTTATTTCTAGGCATTATCACTCACAACAAATTTAAAAAATAAAACAATAATAACAGTGATGTCAACTTAATAGTGTGAATTAATTGAATTGTCAGTGTAATTGTTTAATTAAATTAAATTGAGTAGTCGCGGCGGGCGCAACCGCGTCTTGGGACTTGTACTGTGCCTAGTTATATCTAGATGGGTGGAATAGGAATTCTACTGAAAATGTATTACAAATATGGAAGTAAAGTAACTTGGTTTCATGTGTAAACAATGGCTGCGATAAGCGATTAGATAAAATCTGGACAGAGGTCGAAAATGCTGAATAGCATTCAGTTATGCTGACTAGCAGTGTGTGTTGCCAGTGATTACATATGGCTCTGAAACGTGGTCTTTGACTGCTGGCCTTTTAGAGAAACTAAGAGTCACTCAACGAGCAATGGAAAGAGCTATGCTCGGATTTTCTTTGCGGGATAAAATCCGGAACACGGATATTCGGCGAAGAACCAGAGTCACCGACATAGCTCGTAAAATTTGCAAGTTGAAGTGGCAATGGGCAGGCCACATCGCTCGTAGAACTGACAACCGATGGGGAGGAAAGGTTCTCGAGTGGCGACCAAGGACCGGAAGACGCAGCGTAGGTAGGCCTCCCACTAGGTGGACCGACGACATCGTGAGAATCGCGGGCAACCGATGGATGCAAGTGGCGAATTGTCGTTCGGCGTGGCGGTCTAAGGGGGAGGCCTATGTTCAGCAGTGGACGTCTTCCGGCTGATGATGATGATGATGATGATGACAAGACTATCGGCTGAAACCATGCTGAGATCAGACGTGAGTGAAGCATTTCTCAGCCACCTCAACCTATGCTACTCAGCAATCGCCATTTTTCTTTAATGCTGTCAAGATTTTGTATCGTCTAAACGCACCCAATCATGAATGAGATTTTCAAAACTATTGAAATGGAAGGGATGACTCTAATTGATGTATTGTGAAAAAAGATTATTGTTATGTGACTTTCACAAAATGCCTAGCACATTTTACAATCCGAAACCCCGGGCTACATTGAGAAATTCCTGATGGAAATCAAAATCAAAAGTCATTTATTCAAAATAGGCTGATTTATCAGCACTTTTTTGAAGGTCCATTTTTAAAAATCAAATCAAATAATTTATTTCAAGTATCTGTTACAGGCACTTTTGAATTTTCAAAAGACAAAAAAAATAGTTAGTATAAAAATAGTTACGGTAGGTACTACAGTCTCAGTCACAAGACATAAAAACTGTGAAAGTACCGTAGGTGCTCATTCCAAAGTGTAGATCTCTATGGAGAAGAATGAGAACGAAACTCCATGGACACTCTTTTTCAATCGTCAAAACGATACGACAGTCCACCAAAGCGCTCCCTCTTCGACACTTCCTAGTGTTTTAATAATAATATTATAACTCTTTACCTCCTATTGTTAGTAAATTCACTAAATAAAAAAAAACTATGGTACAGAATAAACAATCAGAATAAGCAATCAAAACTTAAAAAACTCTTTTTTTTTAAATCGGTAAAAAAAGAAAAATCCAGGTACAAAACTGACATAACCACAAAACCAACAAATCCTAACCCACTATCAAATAAACATCAATTCACACCTAGCTCACATTCACTCACACACACACACATCACCACTAACATCAAAACTTGTATATCCCAACACTTGTGCGGCTCAACCCGGATAATCCGTGCTTTTTGCACTATCCCCCGGATCAGTCAAGTGTCATACGACTGTCAACGGGTTGTTTATATTTTATTTATTTGACGTTCGTTGGAATTATTGGAGTGAATCGCTTTTGGGAAGGTTGAGCTTTTTTTTATTTGTTACGTGGTTAAATCAACAAATGAGTCCTCCCACCCCTGGCAGGGCGGGAGAGACTGTCAGACTTGGAGGGACCCCGTCATTATGCTGATGCTGTTTGAGACGCGCGTGGAATACGACGCGCCGTCGACCTGGGCATGGTCCATGATGGGACAGCGAGTTGCCCTTTACTCGCCGCCCACATGCCCGCGCCTACGGTGGCCAGAGATCGTCTTGCGACGTCTGTCACCATGGGCGTCCACTACCGCGGGTGAGGCGGAGGGGGGACATTGTCCTCTCTCTCGCGCCTCCTACTTCGCGAGCATGACTGCTTCGCAGAAGGAGGCGGGGAATATTGAGCATAGACAACTTTTAAATTCTTGTGTTGTTTATAGTTTTTCAGCCCGCATATTGGGCCAGTGTGTACAGACCTACTTGGCGGTATGTTGGTAGTTGGCGAGAATACAGGCCGGCCAACCGAAAGTTGTCGGTTTTTCGTGCACCAATCAAAGGATCTTGGCGTGCTTCGCATACAGTGTTCACACGTTGGCCCAATGTGTACTTTAGCCTGTTCTTATTCCTGTCGGGATCGCGGTACTCTCTAAACAGATAATAGTGGGCTTGGAACATAAAGGGCTATTAAAAAAACAAAGTGGATTTCAATCAATTTGAGTCTAACAGTTTTTCCACTCCACTTAGGTCAGGAGAACTGTGCCGGGGTCTCGGAATTAGCGACCTACCGTGACCCCGGAACGTAAAGGGCTATTAAAGGACACTGTGGATTTTAGTCAGTACAAGTCTGACAATCCCTCCTACCCTGACCGGTGTAGTCCTACACTCGTTTTACTTAAAAATAAAATGCCCCTGTTTACCTAAAAATAATATTATGATGAAATTGAAGCCACATTTGCTTTATGTAAAAACCTAAAACCATTCACAAAACTTCACATCACAAAATAACAAAAATTGTTCAACAAAAATATTGAGTAAATAGCACAACTAAATTGTAGAGCAATAGAAATAAAAGCTTGTAAACAAAAAGAAAAATGTAGAGCCGAATGCGTTACGAAGTTACAGTGTAGAGTCGGTGTTCTACTGAAACGAGGTTAGCTCTATGTGCCTTGATTGCGATGTAGAGCACTGACCTACGGTTCTGTTATGATTTTATAGAAAACATGGATTTTTGAGTGTTCAGCACTCAAAGATTAAAAGAACCATAAAAATAACAATTATAACTTTTTATTCTGAAGAGGTTAGACATACATTTAGCCAGTCATGTTATAAGTCCTAGAAATAGCAGCTGTATTAACATGGGACAAATCAAGGATCAGGGATTCTGAAAAACCTCTTAACATTCGCCGCTAGACGATCTCCGGCCACCTACGGGAATGCGGACGGTGAGTAATAGGCGACTGGCTGTCCAACCATGGACCATGTCTGGGTCGACGGCGCGTTGTGTTCCACACGCGCCTCAAAGACGGTCAGCACAATGACGGAGCCTCTAGAGGGCTAAAGCCTGCGGGGTCGAATTACCTTGACCCCGGAACGTAAAGGGCTATTGAAGACACCGTGGATTTTGGTCAGACCAAGTCTGACAGTCCCTCCTGCCCTGCCCTGGGTGGGAGGACTTTAATTATTTAACGATTTATAAATAAGGCTTTTCTGATTTGGTGTCTATGTTGCTTGACGACTCTATGTTGGTTGGCGCAGTGGACGAGCTTTGCTGTTGCCCTGGAAGTCGGTGGCCAAATAAGACAATGAAATAACAAAAGACATCGACTTCTGAAACAAAAGTTATTTAGTAGGTTATTTTACCCTTTTTTGGGATTGTTTTTGAAGGCGGTTACATTTTTTTGAAAAAGTTTTTTTTTTGTATAATATCTATTTAAATGTTTATAAAACGTACCCACGATACAAAAATTCTAGTGCGGACCAAACTTTGGATATTCTTTTCCATAAACCATTGCAAGTTCTCACTAACTACCAATTAGAAATCTAACGAATTCCTCTAAACAAACCGTGAGGTGTTTCCATTAACTTTAGCATAAATATTAGTGTTTATCTTAGCGATCAAAATCAACAGTTATCGACAAACTATTGTAGATAATTCCACAAATGGACGTTTATCTACAACAGGTGTCGATATCATATTCAATGAAACTAGATTTAATTTTCAGATTTTCATAGTGAATTTTATCTTGAACTATATAGCATGATGGTTAGAGTTGAAAATATAATAGCAGGCTTCTGTATCCTTGATCATTTATGTTTTGTATGAAAACGGCCTTTATTATTGCAAATATCAAAAAAAAGCTGTGGGGATATCTTTGCACTTGGTAGTTAATCTTGTAACTTAGGTGCTTATAGAAAGATTTAAACTCTCATACACAAACATGAGGTATACCCTAAATTATACCCTTTTTTCCTCAATCACGTCTGAAAGACTGAACTGATTTTGATGTAATTTGGCAAAGCAGTATCTACTGCTTTGCTATTTTATGAATTAACACATAGGACACTTTTATCCCAAACGTTGGCACGGTTCGCTGTGTGTCGCGGGTTCGATTCTCGCACGGAGCAAATATTTGTATGATCCACAAGCAGTTGCTTCGGGTCTGGGCGTTTTTGTATGTGTGTTTCTATGTTTGTAAACGCATCCACGACACAGGAGAAATAATTCCTAGTGTGGGGCAATGTTTAAAAAATCGAATAGTCCACGTGGACGAAGCCACTGTCATAAACTAGTGTAGGTAAATAAGGCTTAAAAATTCCTACACGTTTTATAACTTCATAACCAAAGCTTAGAATAAAAGCCTCCACATATTACGAGAACAGAATACACAAAATAATTATTTTCATAAAACAGAATTCATAATGCGAACATCGAAACTTTCGTTCGTGGATGTACATGCGAAGTTCTAAGTGCTAAGTACTGTGTGTACAGACGAGGACAAAAATATGTGTGCACTTCGAAATTTTCTCTTAGAGCCTTGCTAGAGTTAGAAAGTGATGTACTTTTGTATAGCATTTTCAGTGACATACTTCGATATATTTTTCGGTTGGGTATTAGGCTATTATCAGGTGTTAAAGTTAATTCAGTCCCTTCTGGTAGCTTCACAGACCTTAGACATAGCTTTCGACTTATGACAGTCCTGATTCCCTCTCGACGCGTCATGGTTCAAGATTAACTTGTGAAAATAAGATACATGCAATGAAAAATATACATTGTTTTTTTCTTTTTGTCCGTATTTGATCGCACAACCATACCCACATGAGAAGTTTGAAGATAAAATACATCGTCACCAGTCAAATAAAATGACTTTTAAGGTTCACGCTGTTCGCAAAGAGCTTTAGGCAGTTAGTCATGGCCCGAAAGTGTGTCTTTGTTTCCGAACGCATAAGCTCATTTCATCGTCGACTTTGAATCATTGGCAAACGATAAACCAAAACGAAGTGTGTAAAAAAGAATTTTAAAAATAGGTCTAAGCGTCACCTAAAGGTAATGATGACCAATTACTTTTGTATCTGACTGTACACATGTACAGACCTAATAGGTTTCGGATTAACCCGTTCACTCGTATCGTTTTTGTATAATGGAATGTTTCAGTTTTTAGTTTAACATTAAAATGTTTTACAACAAAAGTTGAGCTAATGATGGATGTAGTAATGTTTGGGATTAATAAAATGTTTGGTTTCAGGCTTATGTTCGCAGGTAAAAGGCAAAGTTATTTACGAGTTTTAATGGATTATTTTCCATAGCATTATGAAATACAGTACTCAAGGTAGAGCTTGTGTCTTAATATAACAGCCAGCCAGATTTATCTTTATGGTTAAGCTGCACTTTCTGAGGTTGGTCTTTGGATTGGCGACCATTGATCACATTAAGTTGAAAGGTGCATTAACACACATCAGTCACGTCACGTCACCATCACGTTACCGAATGAAACTTGTATCGAAACGTGCCTGACCGCTGAAGTGACTGATAGATCGCGTGCTGGTGACTGGCCAGTGACTTACTTGTGGGAACAAATATCTTAAAGGAGTGTAGAAACATTTTGTTTTTTAAACCGGCCCGGTGACGTGACGTGACGGTTACTGATGAGTGTGAATGCACCTTAAGAAAACAAAATCTCCTTAGTTTCGAACCAACATGGCGTAATGCCCGGACTACACGCGGCTAGTTTTTCAAGATAGGATAACAAGCTAGTGTCAGTAAGCTAGCAAGCTAGTACTCCTAGCTTCGTATAGACAAAACTAGTCACATTTCTAAGCTAGTTAACTTCATTGCTAAGCTAAATGAAGATAGTTTTGTCTACACGAAGCCAGAAGTACTAGCTTACTGACACTAGCTTGCTATCCTAGCTTGAAAAACTAGCCTCGTATAGCTCGGGCGTAAAAGACAAAGTTGAAAAAACTGTCTAATAGCTAACTATAATATTTTTTACAAAAAGTCTGCCAAAAAGAAAACCAAAGAGGGATATCACTTGTCATAAACAATTTCTAAAAGATAAGGTTCTATAAAAATTTAAACTTGGAACAAAGTTCTTTTCTCCATGGAGTTCCTTTTTTAAGAAATTTTAAAATACGACTTTGCTAGTTGCGCATAAGACGCAAACTCCCGCATAGTTAGTAGTTATATAGTTTGTTACATAGTTTCGAAACTTCCGACTTTGTAACAAAATGTGGACCGTTCTCGGTCAAAGTTCAAACTGGCCAGTAAGTTTGTACATTTTTAATTAACGTTTTAAAATTGAATCTTTTTGCGTTGTTGCGCCAAACAAGGAATGGCTTTTTTAATTGGAAAGTCAAGAAAATTAATTATTTTACATGAAATGACTGTTTTAATTAATATTAAAGTTTTACGCCAGTCAGAAAACGAAAAGATTTATTTTTTTATTTTAGCTCTTACCTATATTTTATGTTTCGTAAAATTTTAGTAAATAATTTTCTACTACTGCTGCTAGAAACAGCTTTTCCCACTTAAACAAGCTCTTTAAAAACCATGAAACTCACTTATCCAAACACCTAGACCTGGAACAACTACTTGTAGGTCCCACAACAATTTGCTCCATGCGGGGATTGAACCTGCGACACACATCGCAGCATGCGATCGCTTAGCCACTGCGCCAACCGGACTATGTCTTTTTTTTGTTTATTTGATAACTTATTTCTACCAATACTGTCCCAAGATTCAATATAACAAAACAAAACGCAGACATATTCCCAGTCGACGCACCCTTACAGGGCCAAAACCTTCCGGGGTTTCGGGACTATCTCATCAGGTAACCGTGACCCTGAAACGTAAACTATTAAGCTATTGAAGGACCGAGGATTTTTGTCAGTAAAAGTCTGATAGACCCTGCCGCCCTAGGTGGGAGGACTCATTTGATGGTTTTACCACGTTAAAAAAAAAGCATGTCTTAAAGACTCAATGCTCAAAAGACCAGTTTCACCATGTTAACTGGAATTCGCATTATAATAGACGGTGATAGGACCGGTCTACACTAATGAGCTTGCAATTTGAAGAAGAACCGGTTCACAATAGGACTGGGAGTAGGGATGCACGATTTTGAAGTTTTATCGATACTTTTTATCGATTCATAAAATGTCAGTAGTTCTTACTTACCTTGGTATGGGGCTTGGTTTAGGTATCATTTTGCAAACAAGGTTTTTTTTTTGTTGACATTAGAGAGATATAATTATGTCCTATTTTTTTAATAACTGATGTTGTATTTCTGACCGGTGTGGCACAAAACGTTTCATTAATTCCGATACCAGTACTTTGGATTTGAATTAATTTACCGTATTCGTTAGTATGGATTCAAAATAAATAAATAGAATACCTGTTGAGATGGCGAGTTCGCAACATCTTCGTTCATTTTATTTTACGTTTTATAGCGATTGGGAAAAATATTAGTAAACATTCAGTAGAAGAGTATGGAAGAAGAGATTTATGACCTTTCTTTTCAGACAATAAAATTGCCGTCCACTGTTACCTACGATAAACCTCAAAAAAGGCACCTACACCATAAATGTATTCCCAGTTACGACTACTTTGGGATACGGGCAAAAGAGTGACGATAGTGTCAATATCGATCCAAAAATATCAACACAGCTCATCCAGTAACATCGATATTTCAAAGAATCAGATGTCACATCACTAGCTAGAATAGAATGAAGGGGGAGAAGAAAATGTGTGAATGGGAGCTTCCTTTTACTGGCAGATAAGCAGTATTATTATGCACTGTGAAAGCTTGTATGGGTGACTGACTTCATGCTTAGTTTGTTGGGTGAACTAAGTGAACAACTGCTGTGATTTTTAGCTCACAAATTGCGAAAATATTTTTCTTAGAAACTGACTTTTGCATACAGCTTCACTGTCGTTTTATGCGGGAAATTATAGGAGAAAAATTGGGATAAAATGTTTTGTGTTGAGTTTATGAATTGATATAACATCACGCCTGTTATCCCTGAAGAGTTAGACAGAGGTGTGCTTAATAGTACTAACGAATTGCTCCAGTTATGATTAAATCTACTGAAATAGGAAGTGGGCCCTTTTAATTATTTAAAGATAAGCTCAAGTTAGGCCACTATCTCGCCAGATGACATGCGGTGATTTGGTGCACGATGAAACACACTTGCCTTAAAGTAACCAATGCTATTCTTGCCTAAAGCTATCAACCAGACACAAATTCAGACTCCTTGACTGCAACTGAGAACTTTCTAATGGAAAAACCATAAAATACTTCGACTGGAATCGACCTGGGAATCCAACCCGAAACTTCATGCTCAGACTTCTAGTACGACGAGGCACCTAACTCATAAAATCCTAACCCTACTTCTATCCTAAGTAGAAATTCAAATGCAAAAGTAAGTTTGTTTGTTAGAATAAAAGTGCTCGATGTTTCCGAGAACGTTAACTACAAAAACGTTTTTATGGTAAAGTAGATGGCGCCACGTGTCTTTCAATTCATATAAATTATTTTTGAGAACATAGGGTTAAATTTATATAAATTTGAATCATTCCAAGCAGACTACAAACTCGCCAAAGTAACACGAACGAAGCAGCGAGCAAAAGCTAGCTACCTAATAAAGAAACAAGCCCGCAATGAATACATTTTCTTCCTTTCGCTATTGATAAAAAGTGCCACATAAATAAAATTCGCGTAAACTTTGAGCTACATTTTGTTCGCGAAATAAATCATCGTAATGAGACAGTATCTTCTATGATACACTGTTATGGGGGAACTTTATATTGTAGATGCAAAATTGAGTGTTTGTTTCATAAAATTTGGTGTACTGAAGAATTTACTTAGACGTAACAATAGGGTTTTTGACTGAAAAAATTATCATTGCCCCGCATTAGGAATTTCTCCTGTACGCGTACGCTTATGACCAATTCTATTTCTATTATACCAAGAATAGACAAAGTAATTCTATCAATAATTGAATACAAATGTTTTTTTTGCACATGTATGACACGATTGGTACACCATTGAAGTATAGATACATTATTTTCTGTGTTTTATACATGTCCATGCTTAAAACGGTAAAAATCTTTCTACATTTTGTCATTTTGTCTTTTCTTCCGTCGACAAAATAAGTTTCTACGGCACCATACTAAGCATGCTGTATCGTGGGTGCGTTTACAAACATGAAACTCACATACACAAACACTTAGACCTGAAACGAGTACCTGCAGGTCATACAAATATTTATTCCTTACGGGGATCGAACCTCCGACACGCTGCGAAGCAGTTGATCACTCAAACGCTGAGACATCCGTGCCTTAAAAAAAACGGCAATAAGTCATAAGCAGGTAAGAATCCGTAAATTTGACATTCTAAGTTTATTTTAGACATCACTGAAAGAAAATATCGTAAGGAAACCTAGAATATTCTATCAACTATGCGTTGCCAATGGCTTCGATTAAAAATATATATCAACATTTCTTAGTTAAGATGATTTTTGAGGAAAGAAAAATTTTAGATTGCAAGTGGGATTCGAACCCGCGTCTTCTGGATAGGTACTCCAGACGCCTTAACCAACTAGGCCATTGCAATCCACACTTGCAAGCCGAAATTCTCTAATCGTTACGATGCGCATCGCATGCGTTAATGCGTTTAAAAAATAATTAACTTCTTAGTTAATTTATTTTTATTAGTAACAAACTCCACAGTCAAGTAAAACTAGTAATAGTAATTCTGTTTCCCATGAACCAGTTTACCAACTGTAAACTCGGTTTAACGTTCAGAATTACTCAGAATTTCATTTGGATGTTCAATCACTCGTATGTCTATACAGTCCGGTTGGATGTGTGTTACACCGTAGCGTAACCTATTGTAAAACAATGGTATCATTATAAACTGCGGTGAAATTTTATAGAACTGTTAATCCTCAATCTCTGTGTATTACATCGCGAAATATCAAACAAATCTTACAACATCGAGAAATTTTAAACAAGGAGGTCCTTATCACTCTTATTTAGGGTGTTTGTACACGGTGCATGTAACCTGCGCAATTGCCTCAACATGCTCAAGCTACATGCGCCGTGTACAAGCACCCATTATAAAACGTGCGGGTCCAGCGACTTGAGCATGTACCAAAGTGAGCCACCCGCGCAACTAACTCGCGTGCTCTGCGGCGCGCGCGGGTCACTCGCGCATGCACATGTAGCTTTTGTATATACAGCTTATATATAACTTATATATAACTTGTTTATACAGCTTGCGCAAGTAGCTCGCGTCTTTAGTTGCTCCAGTCATTTGAAACGTGTTCAAGCAACCTTATGTTATATTGTGTCTTTACCATAAAATAATTCAGTGTAACGAAGTCTTGACAAAGCCTGATAGAGCCAAATGCCTCAAATGGGTATCTTAAGCAGTTAACACAGCCCTGGAGCGCAAAAGGAAATTAGATTTTAATTAATCAAGTCTGACAGCATTACTTTCGCTTTACTTAGAAAGCTCAAACCCCAAAAAATTTATTGCAATATCTACGGCTGTGTTTTTGCACAACAAATAAGGGATTATTTCATAAATAAAGACAAATACTTAGATTTAAATACATAATATTAACACAATCCTAGCTCTGTTTTTATGCCATGTTTCTTGTGTTGTTTCTTGTTTGTTTTTCCGTTTGTAACTTTATGCTCATCAAGTATTTTTTGAGATTTGCTATTTGCTAACATATTATATGTGTGCTTATAATTAGCAATTGTCCACAAGCATAAAAAAATATTCAACTTTATAATTAGTCTGTAAGCTTTCTGTAAAATAAAGTAAATAAATAAATGTAAAGAAATATGTCATTATGTACCTTAACAGCTAAAACATAACAACTTAATTCGTTTTACCAAAACAAACACACTACAGTATTGCAGTAATCTAGTTGGATAGCGCGAATAGATCTTCTGCGTCAGAAGTGCAATAAATCGAGCAATTCGATTTGATTCGATTTGGTAATTCAATCATTTCGTGTGTCTACACATCGAGTGGCTGTGCGTCACACCGTTTTGTTACGACTAGAGATTTTTGTATTGTTGCAATTTTTTTTTAAATATTTTTTTACACATCAACGCATGACACTTGTCATCGACAAAAGACTAGGAAGTTTCAAGAAGAAAGTAGTTAGAGGTACCTGCAATTGAACGGGGTAAGCCATAGTCACAAGTTTGGGCACAAATATGAATCCTGTACTTGATTTTATCTAAAAAAATTGAAGTTATGTAAGTTTTTTTAAGACAGATTAATATTTTTGAGAAAGTGAAAATTACAGAAAATTGTCAGTACTATTATGACTTCAAATTAACTATAGTTTTATACTAAAACGAATAAAAAAAAACTTGAGAAGAAAATTGGAGTTAATGTTTAAATTGAATAACATGTTCCGTCACATTTTCATCTCAACTAAAAACATAGGTACCTACAATAGAAATAAAAATCCAGACGACACAAAAACCCAAACGGTGTAACAGTCACTCCTCTCCACACACAGGACACACACCAGCCTTTCGAACTCATACCTTCTTACACATACCATAGTGTCCATTTTCGCTCAACAGACCACATCCTCAATTTACCCGATATCGTAGATTAGAAATGTCATTCAGGGTACGATATTGATGCTTTAGAAGATTTGACACGTTATATATCGTCGTCTCGCTCGCTCGTATTAGCATCGGATTAGATTCGAGAAGGTCTTGTAATGGAAAAACCCGTGATTGTTACTTTTTTAGGCAGCTGGGAAGAAAAAGTGAAAAAGACAGATAAATCATGACAAAATTGATATTGGTCTAGAAGAATGAAATTTTACACAAACGTTAACATAATGACGTAATTATGCTTTAAAAGCGCATTCACGGAAAGTCACCCCTTAAGGGGGTAAAAAATTAAAATGACAGTTTGTATGAAAATGAAAATAAATTGAAATGAATATTGTTATTTCGAATGTAGACGTCAACCAAAGTAATAAAACAAGTGTTCCAACATTTTTGGCAATTCCAACCCTTAAGGGGGGCAAATAGAAAATCGTAGAAGTAAATACTAATTTCTCTGCTAGTTTTCAGTAAAATAGTTTGCGTTTGAGATCTCGATTCGACATTCTTCTCTTCCTTTGTGCATCCGATACAACAAAGTTAAACGGAGCGGGTATTTTGAACATGCTTTGACTGGACTATGTAGTTTAGTTTAGGAAGAACTATTTCATCTAAAACTTTACTTTACGGTAACAATTAGGTATACAATTTACTACATTATCATTGCTCTCAAAACAATGAGGGAGAAAAAACTGGCATGTCCTAGAAGCAAATATTTTTAAGCATTGATATCCAGCTACCCACACTGGGCTCATGAAAGTGGAGTGGTTCAGTCTCTAGCACAGAGAAGAACAAAGTGTCCCAACAGTGGGAAAATTATAGGCTTATGCGTAAGCATAAGCCTATAATTAATGTTGTCAACCGTTTTGAAAGCAACAGTAATGTTGTCAACCGTTTTGAAAGCAGTAGCTATGAAATAGTTGATACTTTGAGCGTTAAAAGCGGCAGTACTCATTTGTTAATTTCCTACCCGAAAAGGGGTGCCTATGGAGTTGGTGTTATTATGGGCTTTCAGATACTTTCAGCCTTATTACAAAAACTTAAACATCTGTTGAAACCTTGTCTAAAAAAGTGTGACTGCAAAATGGATCTTATTCTGACGTCATAATAATGACATTTTTTAGAAAAGTGTTCGATGACGTTTAAAAGTTTTTGTGGTGCGACGGTAAATGTTTGTCTCTAGCACTAACATCTCATTGTCATCATTAGACAAAAAAGATAGATGCATGGACATGGAATGCCGTTTTCCGATGTAGAAACTAAAGAATCATCTGCTTCAATCCTTAAATATTAATTCGCCTATTCCGCATAAACATTCCGATTCAACTAAATTGTCTGATAATCTTCAAACTAACAACACAAAACCTCAAAATGTAACCTCCATATTTCATATGAAATCCCAAAAATCGCCAAAGAACACACACACAGGCCCGTCACTTTATAATACGGCTAGGCATAATATATGACGCACATTTGCTGACAATCAATCATCGGGCCGACATATGTTTGGGCTGTGCTATCTCGTTTCAAATCACAGTATTTGCCCATACGAGGATATTTTCCCTTGTCAAAGGTTTTATATAGCAATGTTGGAAGCAGATAAATGATTTGTTATATACTGATACAGTGTGTTATTTTTGTATTGTTGAAATCGTTTATTTTCTTGTTTGAGTGTGTGTCGGATCATCTACTTTGATTTTTTCTAAAGATGTTGGAGGCGGCTTCCAGTCGAGCTGGATGAGCTGTTATCAGTATTTTAAATGGAATGGACCTCCACAACCCAATTACTGGTATGACTGGTTGTCAGACTTGTTTATCTCAGAATAAGACTATTAAATATTTATTTATGCTGATATTATCATTATGCTGATAAATAAATAATTAATAGTAGCCAGGAAACTTCCGAATCCCAGTTGTGAAATATTATAATATTGCTGATTAAATTTTTTATGTATCCATTTTATGTCAAAAAACATAGCTCAAGGTATGAGTATGTAGAAATAGCAGTGGGCTGGGCCAGTGGCGGATTAAACGTTGAGAGCACTGTAGGCAAGCATTTCATCGGCGCCCCTATATTAAAAATAATTTGTAGATACTATAGTTTGACCAAAACCGATGTACCTTTCTATTTAGCCCTTTATATTCCGGGGTCACGGTGATGGAAATAAGTCCCGCGACAGCGTGACGCTCTTTAAGGCGTGCGTGGAACACGACGCGCCGTCGACCCGGGCATGGTCCATTGTCGGACAGCGAGTTGTCCTTGCAGATGGCCGATGGGGTCGAAAAGTGCTAGAGTGGAGACCACGGACTAGCAAGCGCAGCGTAGGACGTCTACCAACAAGGTGGACAGACGACCTTATGAAGGTCGTTGGAAGACGCTGGATGCAGGTCGCTTCCAACCGGTATATGTGGAGATCAAAAGGGGAGGCCTATGTTCAGCAGTGGACGTCCTATGGCTGACATGATGATGATATGATGAGTTGCCCTTTACATGTGTACGCATGCCCGCGCCTACGGTGGCCGGAGGTTGTCTGCCGACGTCCGACGCTGTGGGCGTCTACCACTGCGGTTGGGGCAGAGAGAGGACGCTGTCCTCTCCCTCTCGCGGCCCGCCTCCTCCTTCACGAGCATTACCTCTTCGCAGAAGGAGGCGACCGCTTCCCACTCCGTCTCGCCCCGCAGCATGACCGCGACCAATGCTGGGCGCAAGAGATCACCGCCTATAGCCTCCGTGAGGAGGTGTCTTCTGTGCTCTGCCCAAGCTAGGCAGTCTTGCACCGTATGATCTACTGTGTCCTCCGGGCGATCTTCACAGTGGTGACACCCAGGCGTCCCCCCCTTTCCAACACAGGTACCTCCCGAAACTTCCGTGTCCGGTGAGGACCTGCGTCATCCGATAGGTCAGGAGGCCGTGACGTCTCTCCAGCCACTCCTCAAAGAGGGGTCTTACCGACGCGATTGCGGCGTGCCCGAACCTCGGTTGCGACAGTCGCTGTCTCCATACCGCCCTGAGATCGCGCCGAACCTCTTCCCGCCGCGCCTCGACTTGTCGGTGAGATGGGGGCCAAAAAAGCAAGAGCATCAGTTTACATGAAATCGATATCTGTCGAACAGATCTTACGAATTCGGTTTACAATATTTTAAAGCCTAAGGTAAGACTGGCATGTAAACTCGAAAATTATGAAATTCCTTACATAAATAATATCTGGCTTTACACGCCGCTATTATCCTCGCAATTTTAAAAGCAGGAACGTCCGAATCCGTCCGAAACTCACTCGCAAGTCACCGTGTGCACGCAGTCGACGCGACGAACATTGCAGTCGTATCTTTCCAACTTCTATCAGAGATCATGTACCCTCGACAAAGATAGAGATTGTAGGCAAAAATAATAGTTTTATTGTCTAAGTGGTGGCTTACATATTGACACAATTAATTTTATGCTATATCTATTGTATATTTTTTCTTTATTTAACAATTCCGTCCGCGCGCCCTTTTGTGCCTTCGCGCCCCTAGGCAGATGCCTACTTTGCCTTAAGGATAATCCGCCTCTGGGCTGGGCAGATGTCTTGTGGGACAGATAACCGTTGAGATAGACGTGTTCTTTGGAGACCACGACTTGGTAAACGTTGACGCCCAACGGCCACGTGGAGCGACGTCCTGCGAAAGGCAGCCGGCTGCCTTTCTGCTGCCCTGTCCTGAAAAGGCTCAGTGGTGCACATTAGGAGAGCCTATGTCCAACAGTGGACGAATACAGACTGATCATACGCGTTATATCCATCTTCTATTCGAAAAACACTGAATAACCTTCTAAAACCCACGGCTTCATCATTAACTCTTATTTTAGCTCCAAAATTATCTTATTCCTCCTATTTATAACATCTGTAGTCTTGACATTCATTTTGAGCGTCTGAATATTTCATTTAGAGACGATATTTTTGACAGTGAAGGTCAACTCAAGGTCGTAGAGACTGTCTGGACGGCGTGGGGTAGAAAAGTTTTTATTATTGTTTTCGTGTAGTAAGGAAGTTTCTAAACTAAGAAACCCTTTAAATGATTGAGTTATAAGGTTCTCTTGACAAGTTAAAAGCTGTAAAGTCTAATAATCAGCTGTGATGATCACAAAATCAAAATGTATTAGATTGTCATAAACTACGTTGTAGTAAGTTTGCCACAAAGTTGATTCGCCACGAAAAAAAGTAAGTGTAAGTTAGCCATAGTTTTTGTTGTTTTTTGAATTAATTTTAGTGTAAATTCACCCCATTTTATTTCCAGCACAAAACTGCAGAAACCGAGGACTCAATGTGGAATCTGAACAGAAAGTACTAGGAGAACAGGGTCTGTGTAGAGGTGTCTTTGCGTTCGTTTTCAAAAAAACAACCTGTTTCGGGAGGTACCTGTGTCTGATGAGAAAGGAGGAAACGCCTGGGTGTCACCACTGCGTAGATCGCCCGAAGGACACAGTCGAGCATACGGTGCTGGATTGCCCCTCTAGGGCGGAGCACCGACGTGTCCTCACGGCGGCGATAAGCGGAGACCTCTCGCACCCGGCATTGGTTGCGGCCATGCTGCGGAGCGAGACGGAGTGGGAAGCGGTCGCCTCCTTCTGCGAAGCAGTCATGCTCGCGAAGGAGGAGGCGGGACGTCGCAAGACGATCTCCTGCCACCGTAGGCGCGGGCATAAGGGCGGCGAGTAAAGGGCAACTCGCCGCCCGACCATGGACCATGCCCGGGTCGACGGCGCGTCGTGTTCCACGCGCGCCTCAAAGAGCGTCAGCATAATGACGAGGCCCCCTCTCAGAGGGCTAAAGCCTGCCGGGTCGCGGGTCTTATACTATCACAGTGACCCCGGAACATAAAGGGCTATTGAAGGACACCGTGGATTTTAGTCAGTACAAATCTGACAGTCCCTCCCGCCCTGCCCAGGGTGGGAGGCCTCATTTGAAGATTTTACCACGTACAAAAAAAACTTACAACAACCCTACAAACGGGAAATCTGGCGTCAAGACTTCAAAGAATATGGATGCTTTTAAAATCATAATCAGCCTATAATGGGCCGCGGGAGTCGGAACTGTCTTAACCGACTTAAAAAAAAGTAGGTTCTCAGTTCGACCTGTATGTATGTATGTTTTATATGTTAAAATCTTTGAATTATTCCTCCCACCCAAGGCAGGAAGAGATCCGGGACTGTCAGACTTGTACTAACTAAAATCCACGGCGTCCTTCAATAGCATTTTACGTTTCGGAGCCACGGTTACCTGACAAGATAGTCCCGCGACCCCGGCAGGAGTAGGTAATCATGGAACTACGAATTCTCTCAGAGAATATGCTTTATTTTTTTAAATCGTCAAATGAGTCTTCCCACCCCGGGCAGCGCGGGACACTGTCAGAATTGTACTGACTAAAATCCACGGTGTCCTTCAATAGCCCTTTATGTTCAGGGGTCACGGTAATGATCTGTCACGTTTCACGTAAGACCCGCGACCCCGGCAGGCTTTGGCCCTTTGAGGCCCCGTTACAGAGAATATGCTTGGAAATTGAATAAAAAACTTTGAACTTCTCAGCATATAATTATGCTGAAAGAAAGTCCATTTTTATTATTGCCTTAGTATCGAACAATGAGACATCTGATATCAGTACCGTCAGCACGAGTTTTCAGTAAAATTGGTTCCTTCTTCGCACACCAGAGGCGCTGTACCATATTTTCATACAATAAACGCTGTAAATACTGGAAAAACTCTGTAAAGTAAAATAGAGAAAACTCGTGCTAGGGGTACTGTATCACTTTTATACTGTTCGCTAAACAGCAAACAAATGAATTCGCCTTTATTTTTATTAAACTAAAAAGATCCCTTGGAAAAATACTCTATTTTGAATTTGTATTGCAAAGTTGCACTTTCTATATTCATTGAATACCTTGAAATATACAAAAGATATAATATATAAGATCATGGTTGCGTATCATCTATGCAAATAGGGTTGCCAGGTCTTGAAACCGAAAAGCCGGACAGAGCAGTCAGTTTAGCCGGACATTTAGGTGTAAAAACCGGACACCTTCATTTTTATTCCTAGGGCACGACGAAAGCAGCATAATGACGAGGCCCCCTCTCAGAGGGCTAAAGCCTGCCGGGTCGCGGGACTCACCGTGAACCCGGAACATAAAGGGCTATTGAAGGACACCGTGGATTTTAGTCAGTACAAGTCTGACAGTCTCTCTCGCTCTACCCAGGGTGGGGAGGACTCATTTGATGATTTTACCACGAAAAAAAAAGGTGAAGCGAGCGGAGCGGCAACCAAATCATGACAAATGTAAAAAACTTATCAAATTTAAAAAACCTAACAAAAACCGGACAGGCCGGACTCGGTCTAACTTGGACGGACACGCAACCAAAAAGCCTGATTGTGTCCGGCCTTATCCGGACGCTTGGCAACGCTACATGCAAAAGCTATTTTTAAAAGCGATAATAGCTTCGAATGACTTTATTTTACCTTTGATCTTTCATCTTTAGAATTCAGATATATTGTGATCCGAAGCGCTAGAGAGCGATATAAAGCATGAAATACTTCGATTTTTAAATTGTAAAATACTTGTTTCACATACAATTTTTATTCATGTTTTTAATTTATATCTATGAGGTATACAAATTGTAAAGTCTTCAGTTTTAAATCCTTTGTAATATCTTTGTAGGTAAAACTCATTTGGAACTTGACAATACCGATTAGTCATTTATTTTGTCAAATAACATGGTCACAAGAAGGAAGGCCGCGTGAGGGAAGGGATAGCGTCCTTCCTCCAACCCAGCCGCAGTGGTGGACGCCCACGGCTTCGGACGTCGCTGTCCGACCATGGACCATGCCCGGGTCGACGGCGCGTTGTGTTCCACGCATGCCTCAAAGAGCGTCAGCATGATGACGGGGCGCTCTAGAGGGCCATAGCCTGCCGGGGTCGCGGGACTTATTTAATTACCGTGACCCCGGAACATAAAGGGCTATGAAGGACATCGTGGATTTTAGTCAGTACGAGTCTGACAGGCCCTCCCGCTCTGCCCTGGGTAGAAGGCCTCATTTGAAGATTTTATCACGATAAAAAAAAATTAACATGGCCATGGTCATGTCTGCCGCAGAACCGACGAAAGGTGGAGTAAGAAGATTATCGAATTTAGACCGAGAGAGAGCGTATCGAAGAGAGTGCGTAAGTACTTAGGGTGGGACGCCCTGTGGCAAGATGACCTGAAGACGGTAGCTGGGTCTAGATGAATAAAGCTGAGATCGTGCGCTATGACGCTTCCTGGGAGAGGACTATGTCCAGCAGTGGACTAAAATAGGCTGAAGTGATGATGAAATATACATCAGCCCATAGAATAACGCGCGAGACGCGACCGTGAGCGCACGCGCAGTTAGCGAGTCCCGCGTTTGTAGCTACATACTTTTTTTACATCTACCTACGATATTTAAGCACAATTAATATACATATAATGATATTTAAAAACTAAAATTAATACGGAAATATTTACAAAAATGACTAAAAAAAGGTAACATTAAAAATTTATAGGGCATCAAAAAATTCATCCACATCGTTGTCAATGGGGAAAGTGCCCAGAACGCTGGCTGCATTGCCACGTTGAATGGCAATGCTGATCCTTTGACCAAGAAATAGGCCAGCCCTCTGGTCACGAGAGGCGTCGACTAAGCGCTTGGCGATGTCTTTGAAGACTTGGTGGGCACTCGGACCCCATGGCCCCAGTGTTTCAACCCCAAACGGCTCAAATACATAGCTAGTAGTCAAGCCATTGTATTTGCGCCGTTTGAGGTTTTCGTCACTTGCAGCAGCCGCACCAGCACAGCATGCAGTACCAGGAAGATGGGATGGCGCAAGGGTGTCGACACATGTTGCATCCCACACCAAAGGCCTACCCAACTTCCATGGCATTATAGTCATCCCATCTGGTCTCTTCCCATCGTCGCGTGCCAAGCCACTGGGTTCTAAAACGGCTGGCACCCCGGCGGTGACAAGAGCACGACGGATAATGTCATTTAAACTAGCGTGCCGTGCTAGCCGACCTGCACTCTTGCTGCAGGAAAGGCCATGGTGCCCGAGGCAGTCGACGCCTTCGCCACACTGACAACGATGTGGAGCCCCGCAAGCAGCGCCCAGACGCAGGCATGTAGCGATCCGGAAGGTTTCGTCACCCAGCATGGTGCCTATGTTGGGTGACGGTAGTGCCTGAAGCCATAGACCCGACTCCCACTCGCCCACAGCCAGCAGGCGGGCACGCTCTACAGAATTGGTTGACGTATTAATAAGATTATACCGTACCAACCTGCAGAGCGGCTCATCCCACTGCCTCTGGGAAGATGGGTTCACGGGCCGATCTGAATTCGGGCAAGTCATTTTCCAAGCGTTCTCCGCATCGGTCAAGCACGGCACTTCGGAGTCAACCAGGGAGAGACTTAAAATCTTCCTGGTTAAGGTTTCAGTGCTGTGGACAGAGGACAGGAACGCCGGTAAACTCACACTAGAAATTTTGCGGACGCCGAGTCCACCAAATCGGATAGGGAGGGTGGCTTGCAGCCACGCTCGGTCGTCCAGGGCCACATTAAGGATGGATGTTAAAGTTTCACGAACAATTTGGTCAATTTTGTCCAAAATATGTGTGTGCTTCCACAGAGGGGAACACCGGAGAAAGTACATAAAATTTGGACCAAAACAACAATACCTAATAATGGTGAAAGCCGAATGTAAATTAATTTGAGAAAGTCGATCTGAAATGTCGTTAAAATGATTAATTTTTTCGTCGATGAATGATGAAAAACTGTCTTCAAAAATGGGGGAACCTAGGAGGTGCAGAGATTTTTTGTCTAATATTTTGATCTGGGGAGCTATTGCATTAAATTTATGAAGGGTAGATAGTCTGTCAGTCGTGTCAGAAAGAAAAATTTCACATTTCGAAGGGTTAAGTTCCAGACCGATGGATTTAAATTCTTGTTTGAGTAAAATGAAGTCATTTATAACGGTGTCTACATCACCTCCTAGAGTTCCGTCATCTAAATACCAAACATTAAATTTAGAATTTAGTTTTTGGATGATGGGATGTATGGCAAGGCTGAAAATGACAGGCCCGAGAGGGTCACCTTGTTGGCATCCGACTGCTGACTCCAAAACATTATTTTTGTATAGTAATTTAGTAGGGTGCCGGTAGCACTGCCACAAAAAACCGAAAATTTCAGGTAATTCCTTTTTTGCCTCAGCCAACAAAGTGTCCCTGTTCACAGAATTAAAGGCGTTCTTGACGTCAACCTTGAGAACGACATCACCAATTCCTGAGTTTAGAAAAGAGGATAGGGCATGTACGGCAGCCTCACAGCCCCCTTTGGAACCAAAGCCAAGTTGTAGGGGCTGGAACTTCTTCGCAAGCAAATCGCTGTAAAGCTTGCAACATATTTTGGCTGCCATACGCCTGTAGGTGCACCCGACAGCAATGGGACGAATACCGCCGTCCTTCTTGCGTAGGGCACATAAATTGGCCCCGTACAAAACATCGACGACGGCATCGTTCACGCCGCCGGAGAGCATTAGGTTGACCAGAGCCGCAAGCTCCCCCAGAAGCGATTCACCAGCATCCCCGGCGCCTGAACTCAACAAATCTTTCAAATGTTGTGGAGTCAGGCCGTCGAGGCCACCGGCAGAACCGCTCCGGAAAGAGCTCACGGCTGCGATCAATTGTGGAGCTGTAATTTTGATTGAAGTTTCCTGAACAATGGGGTTAACGGGCGGATCAGGAAAGGTGAGGCCATCCCCAGGCGCTGGATGTTTGCTCTCCAGGGCTGAAAAAGTCTCTGGAGAGTAGGGCGCCACCACATCACTGCTGAACAGTAGTCTGGCTGCCCCCCTAATATCACCCTCACTTAATTTAGATTCCACATGTGCACAAATGCCTTTCTGTATAAAGTTATTGAATGTAGGTAATTTAGAATCTAAAACAGAGGCCGAATTGTTGCAGTTTTCTTTAATTTGGTTAGTCAGAGACTTTTTTGTTGCCAAATTTTTTTGCACATGCAGAATCCTATAAGGGAAGGTGAGTAACTGCTCCCAGGCATGTTCCGAGTTCTCCTGGGTCGCGAGACGGACACATTGCGCTAAACTCAGCGCAACAGACCGTCTCGCGCCTCGAGGAACCCTCTTGAGAATAGGAGTGGAGTTTTTGAATTTTGATAAAGTTTTCCACAAAGGTTGATCAGAAGGTGTTGATGTCGTGGTTGTGGCTGGGGGGTCCAAACATACACTATGGGGTTTGTGGATCTTGCCATAGTGTATCCTAAGACCCCGCTCGCCTTTAAAGAAACGAGCCTGGGAACAAAGTGGGCACCTTACCAGTTGCACATCCAGTGATGTGGCAGGTTGACTGACACCACCCAAACCGGCATCGCTACATCCGGCGCTGAACATAAAATTATTCTACTTACCAACTATATATACACACACTAAAATGCTGTAAAAAAAACACACAAAAAATCACACATTATTTACACTATAGAAAAAATGTCAACAAGTAGCTGTCGCCTAGCAGCGATGTGACAGCCAGCCTCTTGCTGGCGGCCTGGTGCGCCGCTGCCGCCGCTACACAGACCGCGCTGGCAGCTTTTACTCTCGCGATGCGTCGGGGGGCGCGTCTGGAGGCGCGTGTTGTGGGCCGCCAATTGTTTGCTTCATATTAGTTGATTTGATGTGGTTAAATCCAATAATTATTTCTGTCTTTCGACCTCTGTCAATTATTTTCGCGAAACGGCTTCCAGTTGTATTTCAAATAAAATAAATATCAATGGTTATTATGGAACGCCGCAATAAAAATTTGGCGTCGGGTTTCCTGTAGTTTTAACAAGGATTTTAAAATAAAATTTTAAATCTTAATTTGTTGATAGGTCGACATTGACATTCGCCAAAAAAACAAACCAACGATTGTATTTTATTATATGTTTTCGTACCATGAATAACGAAGGGGATAATCTGGAGTTTTGCGCCTCCAGTGGGAGTGATGTTATGGAAGAGGAGATTTTAACAAGCGAGCAACAAGTTTCTGCAGAAATTCACAAAGGAAATGATGACAATTCAAATCTGAGTCAAAAGACCCCGGAAAAAAGGGCAAGAGAAGATAGTGAAGAGATAATAGAAGAAGATGAGGGCTTCACCACAGTCAGAAAAGGAAAAAAACGTCTGACAAAGAGTTTGTATATGCCTAAAAATGCAGATATAAGAAATTTAGAGGTGGAAAAGCAAAAAGAAGTAACAATAGTTATGGTTATTTCAAAAGAAATTTTACCCAAGCAATTCGGAATGGCAAAGCTATTGAGGTCGAAAAATATCCAAAACATTTTAAGAATTCAATACAAAAGCCCATATAAGGTACTGATACAGTTTGAAAATAAAGAAAGTGCAAGGAAATTAATCAACTGTGAAAAAATGATTTCTTTTGGATATAGGTGTCAACTGATTGATGAAATAAATTTATCATATGGTGTTTTACGAGACATAGACTTAGAAATTGATGATAAGGAGATTGGTGAAAATTTGAAGTGTGAGCATGAGATAATTTCTGTAAAAAGATTAAAACGACTAGATGATTCGAATAAATGGACAGACAGCAGTACTATACGGCTATGTTTTAAAAGTTCTACTTTACCCTCATACGTATATGGGTATGGGTGCCGGTTTAAAGTGGAACCATATACATTTCCTGTGACGCAATGTTCAGGATGCTGGAGGTTCGGTCACCTAATAAGATACTGTCCTAACAAAAAAAAAGTATGTCCAAAATGTAATGGCCCACACGATAACTGTGAAGTGACGGACTTTAAATGTGCTAATTGTAAAGGCCCCCACATGGCTCTTGATAAATCTTGCCCTATATTCGCCAAAGAAAAGGCAATTAGGAAAATATGGCCGCTGACAGCTGTACTTACCGGAAAGCCTTATCAATTTGGTTGGAGAATAGAAAAGTGCAGATGGAGGAAGCTGAAACGACTGAGACGATAGATCTTAGGACAACTACGAGGGAGAACAAAACGTTAGATCAATCAAAATCTTATAGGGATGCGGTTGTAAACAATACATTTGAGGCATTAGTAGTGGATGATGAGATACGTGAAACTGAAACTTCAGAAGATGAAGAAAAGCGCGCTGATCACACAAAATCACAATTAAAAAAAAAAAAAGAAGGAAAGGTATCACAAAAATCAAAGAGAAAAGAAAATGCTTCTAGAGCAGAACCTGATTTTGAAATGAGCACCAGCAAACCTTATGAGCGAAGACAGAAAAACACTAACTTTAAGAGTTTCATGAGTAAGATCAAAGATATTTATTTTTTAAATATAGATTTCGATGATAAAATTAAAATGTTTTGTAGTTATGTAGTGAAAGAATGCATAGAATTTATTATTGAATTAGTACAAAAACATGAAGTATTTACAAAATTAATTTCAATATTTACCAATGGCTAATAATGTACATAAAGTTTTCGGCTTAAATATAATGCAGTGGAATGCGCAAAGCTTACGACCAAAACTTACAGATGTAGTAAAACTCCGTTCACGATACTTAATATTTATTAATTGCACTTCCAATAAAATACAGTAAACTATTACAGTAACACAGTACAGTAATATCAGTACACGTCCGTCCAGTACGGCTGCCAAGACAAGAATGCCGCCGCTCGCCGAGTGTCGTTACCGAGTTATTTTTCAAATCGATCAAACCGTTATTCGGTTTTAAAATAAAATCATGAATATACTAGATAAATAAATACTAAGTATTTCTTTAAACATAGATATTTAAATCATAAGCCTTACACTCGTCCATCCTGACCTCGTGTATGTCCTCATACACGGACCAGGCAACGCCTAATAGCCTTACACTCGGCGAACAAGGGCACTCTTAACCTTATAATACATTCGTAAGACAAGAGAAGAGAAGAAGAGAAGAAAAAAAAATACAACTTCTTATGATCGTTTATCAATGAATTGTTCTGTAAACCCATCCAATTCTCACAGAACCACTGAAATTTATGTTGTCTTTGCCATAAACCCATCCAATTCTTACGGCAACGACAACGTTTTTACATTTGCGAACCCATCCAATTCTCGCAATTTAATCCAATGCTTGCTAACCCATCCAATTCTAGCAAGATTGGCCACCGCTAAAATATAGTTTTTGCTAACCCATCCAATTCTAGCAAGAACTACTGCTCTGTACAATTGAATTTTTGCCAACCCATCCAATTCTGGCAAAAATTGTATCATAACTCTTTCTCTTTTTAATTTATTTGAACAAAACAAATTCTCAAACACAACAACAATCTAAAATAAATACAACTAAAATAATTCCTGCTTATCCACCGAATTTAGCAAAGAATCCTCCGACAATATAGAGTTCAAAACTACAATAATCATTCACAAAAAAACTAAATAAGCCTCCAAGCAACACAATCTTAAATTCATTCGATTTGTATTACTATACAATACAATAATAAAATGGAAGAATAATCACAACATCATTCATCAATCTCAGAGGCAGAATAATTAACATCTTCATCATTGGAATCGCTATTAACCTCAAGAGTCGCCAAGTGAACCCAGGGTAACATTCGATCGGCAGCTACTGTCGTTTTGCGCTTACTCTTAGTGCCTGTCAACCCTGGAATTGCTGCTAGCTTATAACGGTCATTTCCTAGTACCTTTACAACTCTATACGGCCCTATGTATGACGGCAAAAGCTTTGTACTCTTACCCTCGTTGTTATAAGCCACTTTGGTAATTTTAACTAATTCACCTACTTTGTATTTGCGAGCTGGTTTCCTACTTTTATCGTAATACTCCTTTTGTTTTATTTGCTGATCTTGTAACCTATCTTTGACTTCCTCTCTTATTGTTATTATGTCATTGTCTTCGCGTGTATTTCGCCTTATTTCATTAAGTTTAGGATCCAGCTCTGCATTCATGGACGTTCCAAACATCACTTCTGCAGGAGTCCTACCGGTAGATTTCTGACTCGTATTGTTTAAACCCCATTGCACAATACCAATCTTCTCATCCCATGCCCTTTCGTCATCGTTTAGATTTTGAGCGGTTAATGAGTCCAAGATTGAGCGATTATAACGCTCAACCTGGCCATTTGAGCGCGGGCTGGATACCGCATTCAAAACGTGCTTGATCCCTTTGTCTAAACAAAATCTTTTAAAGGCATGGGACGTGAAGCAGGATCCACGGTCACTAATGATGCGATCTGGACATCGAAATGTATAAAATACGTCCTCTAATGCTCGCATAACATTTTGTGTGTTCGTGTTTCGCACCGGTTTTATAAAGACAAACTTAGTGAATGCCTCCACAATGACTAAGAGGTGAGTATTGCCGCGTTTGGACCTCACAAAGGGCCCGAGGTGGTCTATGTGGATGGTGTGGAAAGGGACTTCGATCTTTTCTATGGTATGTAAGTATCCTTCTTTGGTGTGAGCGGTTTTCTTCGCGTAAGCGCATTGGACACAAGCCTGAACGTACTTCTTTATGAACCTAGACATCTTTGGGAACCAATACGACTTCCTAATGCGTTCAACGGTCTTCTCCACACCAAAATGCCCAATATCGTCGTGGTTTAATCGGCATAATTGCCACCTCGCGCCCTTCGGCACGACCCAGCGTATGTTGTTATCATCGCCGTCAATGACTTTGTACAGTTGGTTATCTTTGATTTTGTAATTGTCCTTAATATATTTTAGGCCATCAGCGTCAATATCCGAGGAAACAATATCTTTGATTCTGCACAGTTCAGAGTCTCCTAATTGCAGTGTCTGGAGCCAATCCTCAGTACCAATAGACATTATTGTCGGATATTGACCTAATGCATCAGAAGTTTCATCATCTGGGATAGGATTACGTGAAAGTGCGTCGACGTGGGCCATTTTGGAGCCAGCCCTATATTCGATGGTACACTGAAACTCTTGCAGCAACAGCCACCACCGTGCTACTCGAGGTATTAAGTCACGTTTCAGGAAAGTACTACGTAGCGCACTGCAGTCTGTTACTATTTTAAAACTTTGCCCGAAAAGATAAACGCGAAACTTTTTCAGGGAGCAGATCACCGCCAGTGTTTCTAGCTCGTAAGCATGAAAATGCTTTTCTTCTGGGGTGGTCTGCCGACTGTAGAACGCGACAGGATGAAACGCGCATTCGGAAGGGGTTTTCTGCAACAGAATCCCACCAATGCCTAATTTGCTGGCATCTGTATGGAGCTCTATTACAGCTGTTGGGTCATATATAGACAGAACAGGCCGTTTTATTAATCTCTCCTTAAGATCTCTAAACGCCTCCTCCTGTTCACCTGTCCAACACCATAGTGAATCCTTCTTTAATAATTTGTTAAGAGGATGGGCCACTTGCGCAAAATTTCTTATAAACTTGCGAAAGTATCCAACCAGACCCAAAAATTGTCGTACCGTGTGCTGGTTGGTCGGACGTGGAAAATCAATAACGCAGCTGATTTTCTTATCCCCTGGTCTTATACCAGCAGCACTGATTTCATAGCCCAAGTAATTCACCTTATCTGCTAAAAACTCGCACTTAGACAAGTTTAGCGTCAGATTGGCCTTATCTAACAATTGGAGGACATTCTCAAATCGGTTCAGACACTCCTCCTTATCCTTTCCGTATATGAGCACGTCATCTATATATACAGTAGCTTCAGTGTATCGTGCGGATCCCAACACCTTATGCATCATCCGCTGAAACACAGCAGGGGCGTTTGCAAGGCCGAACGGCATACGGTTGAACTCGTATTGCCCGTCCGGCGTTACGAACGCTGTCAACGGTTTTGATGCCTCCGCTATCGGGACCTGGTAGTAACCCGATGCCAAATCGAGTGTTATGAAATACGCTTGACCAGATAATCGAGCAATTTCATCCTCAATAATTGGCATCGGGTATCGTTCCTTAACCGTTACCGCATTTAATAACCTGTAGTCGACACACATTCTTAGCTTGCCGTCTTTTTTACGCACCAGAATTATTGGACTGGCGTATTCGGATACGGATTCCTTAATGATGCCGGCGTCCAGCATCTCACCTACCATAGTACGAACTTGTTCGCGCTCCTTATGTGACAATGGGTAAAGACGATAAACGATGGGCTGCTTACTATTTGTCTCAATTGTCATCTCAGTTGCATTTGAACACCCTAACTCCTTAAGCGTAGAAGCAAAACACTGTTTATATTTATTCAAAATATCTAATAACTTTTGTCTATCATGTTCATTGACACTATCACCCATACGGACCATTCCGCCATCAATGACTGGAAAGTTTGGTTCGAAAACTTCCGCCTCTGGGGACACAATACGGTTTATTAGGTGAATTTTTGTGGCGCGACATAGGGTAGTTCCCATTAGTAACTTTAACCGACATGTAATAGGGGCAATACTGATTTTTACCACACCGTGTGTCACCCGGTATACACCACCATAAATGGTGTACTGATTAGTTGGTTGCCCTACTACCTTACTATTTATAATAACATAGCTATCTATCCGTGGTTCCGTGATAGCTGTTATAGTTACAGGTCCGTGTACATCAATGCAAGAGAGCGCCAAGACCTTGAGGTCTTGAGCGCCTTGCGCGTCTTGGTTGACATCACTGAAGGGCATTTCATTTTCAAAATTGTAAAACTTCAAATGCTCAAAGTTTTTATATACTATCACATGTGATTGTTCAGTGAATGACTGCCCAATAAGTACGGGCACTTCCAAATATTTATCATCAACTACATGAAAACTCACATCGGCTTTAACTCCATCGATTTCTAAATTAGCTTTAACAATTCCAACCGTTTGGACAATTTCGTTTCCAAAGCCCTTCAGTGGCGTCAAACCATGGTCATACTTTAGTCCTAATTTCGGTATCACAGATTTCGTTAAGAGAGAGACTTCGCTTCCAAAATCTATAAAAGCTTGAGCCTGTGATCCGTTTATTGCCACTACTTTTATATATTTAGAGTTAGATTTAGACGCAGAAATGCACATTGTTTTCTGTGCTTTATCACTTTTAATAACGTTTTTATCATCCGGTTTAGACCTGCAGCTGTCAGATTTATGTCCAAATTTTTGGCAGGTTTGGCACTTTATTAAGGGTTTGGGGCACTTCATAAAAGGGTGCCCTTGTTCTTTGCAATTATAGCAAACCAAACCGGAATTAATTGCTGTGGGGTTAGCTTTTTTAGTATCAGCATTACTATTATTAATATTTGAAGTTTTAGCATCGTGTACGAACCTACTTCTAAAGTTGTTACGATCATTGGGTGAAACAGTTTGTGAATCTTTATTACTCATGAGAAACTGCAGAAGCTGTTCAGGTTGTGTACAACGCAACGCCAAAGCACTAGTTTTTGTCGTTTTATCGCTCAGTCCATGTATAACGCAATCAACAGCACGCTTGCCAACGATGTCACACCGGTTCAACAAGGCTATCTTTTCATAAAAGTATATCTCAATTGGCTCGCTAACCTTACTCTTACGCCTCAACATATCCTCCAGGGATTGACCATAATTGTCCTCGCAGGGAAAAGCCGTCAAAAGCTTTTCCTGCCACTCTGACCAACTAAAAAGAATAGAATTCAACCCCTCATACCAGGTTTTGGCCAATCCCTGGAGCTTTTGCATCGCGAAATGGATAACAGTTTTGTCATCCCACCCATAAACGGCGGCACACTCGTTCACTTTCCGTAACCAAATGTCAATTCTCTGATTTTTAGACGAAGGGTCGAAATCCGGTAATATATTTTTGTGATTTAAATTATGTGAACTGTGTGCTGCCGCTGACGGCTGAGATGGCTTAATCGAATTTAAAATATTAACTACATCCTTCGCAGAAAAAGTGGGACTTGCAGCCCTTCTGGAGATACGTGAAGTGGGTACCTTGCTATCCTGGTCACGGTAACGGCTACGTTTATCCCGGTCGTCCGCTCGACTGCTGCTCCAAATGCCGCGAAGTCGCGGCACTATTGGTGTCTGCGTTACGTCGTGCGCAGTCATTTTGTATTGAACTGGATCGCAACCGGCTCCGCTCCCGGTCAATTTCCTCTTCCAGGCGCCTGACTCTGTCTCGTTCACGCTCCAACTCCCGTTCCTTCTCCCGCATGCTCCTGCTGTGACGAGCCGAGCTGCGGCTTCGATAGCGAGAACGGCTTCGGCGTGTTCCCTGTGTCTCGCTACGTAAGCGACTCCGACTACGTCTGCCTCCGTCACCATCACGTCTCGACCCAGTGCGTTCAGGTGTCTCTAGACGGTGGCTTGGACCGCTCCCAATGTGTTCCATTATCTATAACTCGAAAACGAAACAAGCAGTTTGAATTTGTTCACTAAAACAACAAAATGAAGAAAACGTGATGTATCTCTGAAACGGTACGTCCTAGCGCAAAAATAACCGAAAAAATGTTCCCTTTGCAACCCCGTAGCTATAACACTGAACATCATAATGTGACAACAAGGTGACGGTGACCCTGACCCTTGATTCCAGGGTCGTCCAATAAAAATGGGTAAAATAATATTTAATAAACAGGTTAGGCTTAATATCAATGAGGTGTGCCCTTTGCAATGTGACAACAAGGTGACCCTGACACTTGAATCCAGGGTATTCCAATAAAAATGGGTAAAATAATATTTAATAGACAGGTTAAGCTTAATATCGATAAAGTGTGGCCATTGCGACCGGAAATTACGTAGCACCCTTAATTATTGGACCTCATTATGTCTTCAGAAATAAATAAATCGTTATCATTAATATCCTCGGATATAAATTAATTTGGAAATATTTCTTAGTAAACTTAGGTTAAACAACATTATCGTATTTTGTTCCAAAATAATACCACATTTGAATTCGTCAACCTACCGTCAGTTTCAAATAATTATAAAAGTTTAACAAAATATGTGAGCATGTACATACCACTTCTGATGTGTAGTAAAACTCCGTTCACGATACTTAATATTTATTAATTGCACTTCCAATAAAATACAGTAAACTATTACAGTAACACAGTACAGTAATATCAGTACACGTCCGTCCAGTACGGCTGCCAAGACAAGAATGCCGCCGCTCGCCGAGTGTCGTTACCGAGTTATTTTTCAAATCGATCAAACCGTTATTCGGTTTTAAAATAAAATCATGAATATACTAGATAAATAAATACTAAGTATTTCTTTAAACATAGATATTTAAATCATAAGCCTTACACAGACTTAAAACTTTTGTTATCTTACAATAAAATTCACATAGCTTTGATATGCGAGACTTGGTTGGAGCCTGATTCTAGTTTACACGTAAGTGGTTACCATCTACATCGCAAAGACCGAGATGATGGATATGGAGGTGTTGTTATCATGGTACATAACTCAATCAAAGTCCAAAACTGTACTTTAAATTATGTAAACCGTGGCATAGAAGTGGTAGGTATTAAATTATTGAACTGTGGTCAAATTAAGTTTCTAATGTTAGTTTATTGTCCCTCGTCAGTACACACTATCCAGTCCGACTGGGATAATCTTTTTTCAACATTTAAACATAACTGTCTAATAGCAGGTGACTTTAACGCCCATCACACCAATTGGTCGAATAGAAATGACTCTAGAGGAGGACAGATATATGATGCAACTTTGGAACATTTTATCTCGTTAAATAAGGGGCAGCCAACAAGAGTGAAATTGGTTAACAATGTTGTCCAACAAACTTCTCCAGATATATCATTTATGTCGAGTGACATAGCTATGTGTTGTGATTGGCAGGTTACGAATGATAGTCTTGGAAGTGATCATCTGATTATTAAAATGAAACTTAATTTCAAAGATATCCAACGAGTTCGTAAAAAACGTAACTTTAAATTTGCAAACTGGGTTGAGTATAATAAATACTTAGAAAATTATTACTCTACAGTTGATGGCCAAATTTGTAACGTTCAAAAAGAGTATAATAATTTTATTGAAAAACTTAATAGTGCAGCAGATCTTTACATCCCGATGACCAAAGAATTTAATAATCCTAGTAGGAATTTTCGGCCCCAACCATTTTGGAATCAATCTCTCTCTAAACTTATTGCTCAACGTAGGTTAGCTCTTAGCCAGTTTAGAAAAAACCCTACTCCATCAAATCTAAGTACATTAGAACACATTAGTTTAAACACCAAATTAGCTATTCAACGAGATAGGAATCAAAACTGGCAGAAATACTGTGACGATATTGATGAAACAACGTCTATATCGGAAATGTGGAAAAAACTAGGATGGTTAAAAGGACGTAGGTCACCTATGACGTATATTTCTGAGGATATAAAAGAAACTCTTTTAAATAGTCTGGCTCCTGATTATGTGAATCCATGCTCACCAGAGATACGATCAGATAATGACATGTTAGGAAGCCCCTTTTCAATTCAGGAAATGTATAATTGTTTAAAAAAAAAAGATACTGCTACAGGTGGCGATGGGATTACATATTCGATGATTTGCCACTTACCACATTGCGCTAAATTACATTTATTAAAATTATATAACACAATTTTTGTAACTGGAGTAATCCCTGTCCAATGGCGTGACATCCAAGTTGTGCCAATACCAAAGAGAGAAAACCCTTCAAACAGTGATATTAAGCTACGTCCAATCTCTCTAATGTCATGTGTTTGCAAAATTTTGCATAACATGATAACGAAGCGTTTGGAGTTGTATGTAGAAAAAAATAAACTACTTTCACCTTTTACGACTGGATTCAGAAAGGGACAGTCATGTTATGATAATTTAGCTCGTCTTGTCACACAAATACAAATAGGATTTTCGAATAATTCCCCAACACTGGCATGTTTTTTGGATATTGAGAATGTTTATAATAATATATTGATTAATGAACTAATACTAAATCTTGATGAAATAGGGGTGGGTAAAAGGGTTTGTTTATATCTATGGAATTTTTTGTCTGAGAGACATTTAAAAATTAAGGATGAACTTGACGAAAATAAATTTATTATGCGATACGCCAGCAGGGGCCTCGCACAAGGTGACCCTATGTCCCCCATCCTTTTTAACATAGCTACAATTAAAGTCAGTAAAGAAATTAACAACATTTTTATTTGCCAGTATGCTGACGATTTTGTGCTGTATACTTGTAACAAAAACATGACAGAAAGTGTAAATAATATCCAAAATGCACTCAATGCTATAATCGTTATACTAAATCGGTTGGGGTTGACATTGTCGACTACTAAAACCAAGTTGTGTTTATTTAGCAGAGGACGGAAAAATCTCCAGTTACCGATCTTAATTAATAACAACCCTTTAGAATCAACACACTTCCCTCCGTGCAACGGCACAGTGTAGTGGTGATTTGTTTCGCTGCCGATAATTAATACTTTGTACGTGTTCCATCGTCGATTACCGGCTCGTGAATTTATCCCAGCTGTGTGCTTTGTGCTTAGTGGCGGTTTTGTGAGTTTTTAAGTGTGTTTTACGCGTATTTAATTGGTAAATATAGTTTAAAATTAGTTTATCAGCATTCGGTGAGTACTTTTTGTTTTTTTTTGGATCGAGGGTACCGCGAAAAAAAAGAAAAAAATTGTTCTTTTTATTTTTAAAAATCCTTTCTTCGTTCTTATTACAATATATTTTTTGTTTTTAATTCAATATTATGTTGTCCAGTAATGATGAACCACCTGATACCGCCGATACCGGTGGTGTAGACTTTTCGCGTCGAATAACAAAGCCACACAGGTCACCGACCTCCGCTTATTCTAAACGTTTGTTTACCGAAATGTCTCCGTCATATTTAACACCCGAGGATAGATCAAAGAGACAAGATTTAACCGACTCCGTAGAAAAATCTTCGCCGGTAACAGTTAATGTCAGTAGTTCGAACGAAGAGTACTACGATTTAGTTAATCAGGCGTCTTCATATTTGTCGAAAATAAACGACCTTGTAAACGATCAGGGATCTCGAATAAATGTAGCCAATAAAACCGCGATTATGGACATGACTCAGCGTATTACGTCTATTGTCTCTTTGCTAGCCATACGGTCGTCTTCGAACGAAACTAAGTTAGCCAATATTGAGCGCGAACTGGTTACAGTAAAATTAAATAATAATGTCAGTATTGTTAAAAACGTATCAAACAAAGTTTCGTATGCGGATTCCTTGAAACTTCGTCTGCCGAAAGTCGCTCCGGTAATGGAGTCTAGACCACCGCTGCCGTGCGTAATAGCGTACCCCGCCAATGAAAACTCAGCTGATTTCGCGACATCGTCAGCTACCAAGGAAGCTCTTAAAAAAGTTATTAAGCCAAGTGATGACGGTTTTCAAATTGTAGGCATGAAAAAAATCGCGAAATCGGGCGTTGTGTTACGTGTCGCTAACGACACTCAAATTAATAAATTGCAATCGGTAGAAGGTATTAGATCCGCCGGGTTAAGACTCGAAAAACCGAAAGGCCGAAGGCCACGTATATTAGTTAAAGACGTCCCATCCTCAATGGAAGACAACACTTTTTTGCTTGCTTTGTACCGGCAAAATATAAAAGACGAATTACCAATCAAAGAGGATGACTTTATTAAGTCGACAAAAATCATACGTAGACGTAAACTAGATAACGGTCGGAAGTGGGTAGGCATTGAGATCGACGCCGCCATACGACAGCATTTAGTTAACACCAAACAGAAGCTTTTTATTGACTTCGCGACTTGTCGGTTTTTTGATGATGTCGATGTAGTACGTTGTCTACATTGTCAGCAGTTCGGTCACGTAAAAAAAATACTGCGTTAATAAATCACCTACCTGTGCTAATTGTTCTGAAGCACATGAAACAAAAGAATGCCCGCATAAGGATAATTCCGATTTTACACCAGTATGTGTGGCGTGTAAACGTTTTAAAAAACCTTTTGACCATCGGTGCGGCTCCCCACAGTGTACCACCTATAAAGTTAGGCTCGAACAGTTAATACTCAACACTAACTACTAATATAATGGATGGTTTAACAATAGGACAATTAAATCTCCATAATGATAAGGTGGCGACTTCTGAATTGGACAAATTAATTATCGATTACAACCTAGACATTGTGCTGGTTCAAGAACAATACCAAAACACGCGCTTACGTCACAAGGTAGTTCAGTTGGATAGTAAGGCACGAGCCGGAATTTACGTGTCGCGTTCTTCTAACTTTACAGTAACATCTTTACGTAATCTCATGACGCCTCACTGTGCAGTTGCGGAAGTCTCATCCGCTACTTTCAAAGTTTTCATTGTGAGCTGTTATTTTCAATATTCAGACCCTGTCGGTCCGCACATACATAATCTCCGTCACGTCTTGCGGTCACTCGCGGGCTGCAAAGTTATCGTAGGCGCAGACGTTAATGCGTCTTCGTCCCTGTGGTATGGCAAAGTCCGGTCCACGGATTACGAACGGCGTTGCGCTGTTGAAGACTTCATTGCTGAAATGAACCTAACTATTCATAACACCCCCGACGCACCACCTACTTTTTGCAGCCAAATGGGCGAATCTTGTATTGACGTCACACTTTCTAGTGCAGACGTACACTTGGATAGGTGGCGTGTCCTACCGGACGCGTCTTGTAGTGATCATCGCTTGATCGTGTACGAATTTGTTCCGGTTTTTATTCAGGGTTCCTCACATGTTATTGATAACTTTAGATACAAAAGCAAAGGTGCTAATTGGGAATTTTTTGGATCGCTTTTTGCGTCTCATGTCAAAGAGTTCACTCGTGATGGGCTGTCAGCTGAAGAAAGTGCTGAAATTATGTCAGACACCTTCACTTACTGTGCTGACATTGCCATTGGTCGCGGATCTATGACCAACATACGTAGATGTGACTGGTGGTGTGACTACCTAACCGAACAGCGTAAAACTTATCGACGGGCGCGTAAACATCTTAACAAGCTTAAAAAACGTCAAGTCACCGGAGACTTACTAACCACTGCTTTAAATACTTTTAGAGTTGCCAAGTCCCACTACAGAGCATCCGTGGAAAAATCTAAGGGGAATTTATTGCGTAAAGTAGTTGAGAAATTAGATAAAGAAGGTCCGTGGTCTCCTTTGTATCATGAGTTTAAAGCCAATCGATCAGTCGACCTCGCGTTTGTTCAAAACATTAAAGTAAATAATAAACACACGACCGGTATTGAAGAAACAACTGAGGTTTTATTAAATACTCTTATCCCGGATGATTCACCCGTTAATGATAATGAATACCACCAACAAATCAGAGCATGGGCTGCAGTCGCACCTGAATCACCAGCGTCAGACCTTCCATCAACTGACGAATTTCTTAATGTTGTCAGGAGACTGCCCCTTAACAAGTCATCAGGTGAAGATAAAATATCCAATCGTATGATAAAGGAAGCGTGTAAATCGGCGGGTGACGCGTTGTTAACTGTTTACAACCGGTGTATTTCCGAAGGTGTTTTTCCTCGTATATGGAGACATGGTTTCATACGTATAATACCTAAAAGCGGCGACAAACCACCTGATGACCCTAAGTCTTACCGGCCCATAACATTATTACCATCTTTGGGTAAGCTCCTTGAGCGGCTTATTGTTCCACGATTGTTACCGGACGGACTCAAATTCCATAACAACCAATTTGGTTTTACTACCGGGAAATCTACCGTAGACGCGGCACTCTCTGTTAGAAAAATTGTTAATACCTCCGAACACAAGTACGTACTTGGAATCTTTTTAGATATTTCTGGGGCTTTCGATAACGCATGGTGGCCCATGCTTCTTATTAAATTAAAAGGCCGGGGTTGCTATAAAAATATATATAATCTCCTTCGCTCTTACTTTGCAAATGGTTCTGCGAAACTTAAACTCGGACATCATTCAGTATCTAAACCTCTTACCATGGGCTGTCCTCAGGGTTCGGTAATCGGTCCTTATTTATGGAATCTAGGCTTTGATGATTTCCTCGCGATTCCACTTCCTAGTGGTTGTTCTTTAACTGGTTACGCGGATGACGGTCTCCTACTGATTCAGTCGAGCACCCGTGCTGGACTCGAGAATTTGGCTAACACATGCCTACGATTAATATCTCAGTGGGGCGATCGAAACCGTCTGACTTTTGCACCACATAAAACATATCAGCTCATCTTAAAAGGTGACCTTAAATCGTGGCCGAGTATTAAATTCAACAATGTTCCCGTTAAAAAGAAGCAATCGGTGTGCTATCTCGGTTTAGTCTTAGAGAGAAATTTTACATTCATAGAACATATAAAAACGGTTGGGGAAAAAGCTAAAAATAACTTTTATGCCTTGACGAGAATATCAAAGTCTACTTGGGGTTTGTCGTTTTTAACCTTAAAAACTATATACGGGGCTACTTACTTGGGCTGTATGTGCTACGGAGCACCTGTTTGGGCCGATAGGGCCACCATAGGGGCGGCACGGCGTAAATTGCTTCAAAGCCAGCGCTTGGCTTTGTTATTCTTAAGTAAAGCATACAGGACCGTCAGTACTGAAGCTTTACCGGTACTTGCTGGTGTGCTTCCAGTCGATCTTGAAGTGCAGCGACGTGCTGCAATGTACTATTCCGCACGGGAGGCCACTGACGCTGATTTTTTGCCGCAACGTGACCGCGCTAAAATATCTAGGTTATTTAAACCACAAAGTGATGTCTGGGAAGAACTTTTATCCGAATGGCAATGTAGGTGGGATAATTCCATCAAGGGGCGACACCTCCACCAATTCTTTCCTTCCGTTCGTGAGCGGCTGGCTAGGACGTGGCTGGAGGTGGATCACTGTGTTGCCCAATTTCTCACAGGACATGGTAACTTTAAAAGTAAATTATTTTCCTTCAAGCTTGTTCCGTCGCCTTTCTGTCAATGTTCAGCATCAGATTGTGAATATGAACAAACAGCACATCATATTCTATGGGAGTGTATTCTTTGGCAGGACGAACGCAATATTATGTTAGATAGTGTACAGACTACGTCTGGAGTCATTTACTATACGGACCTTGTGGAAACTCGAACAAACTTCCGTGCGTTCAAGCGTTTTTGCCATACCTATTATTGGAAACAAATATAGCAGCTCACAATTTAGGACCCATTAATATTAGTATTCATTTTTACCCGTGGTGCTAGGCGACTGGGCTTCTCCCAGTTGTAATATCCCTTTGTGCCTATTGGCCTTGTTTTGTTCTGTCTCCTGCTTGCAAGGAGGGAAGTGGAAACATATTTTTTCCTACTCCTCCACTATTCTTTTCTGATTAATTTCGTTGCAGGATCCAAGACAGGTAAATTCATTCTCCGGGACACGTCGAGCTTCATTGTCTCGGCGCTTTTCTGGTGGTTGCCACTGTTGATTCTGGCTTTCAGGAGTTGCAGTGGTTTGGGAATAGTGTGGTGGGTTTGTCCCAAAAAAAACCCTTTAGAATTAGTCACATCGTATAAGTATTTAGGTTTCTGGCTTGATAGTTGTTTAAGATGGGGTAAACAAATAAATGAATGTTACCAAAAGACACAAAGACATCTTAATTTGCTTAAAGTATTGGCGGGGTCGACATGGGGGGTACATCCAAAACATTTGCGTAAACTTTACGTATCTCTAATTAGAAGCAGAGTAGATTATAGTTCCTTCTTTTTTGATAATAGTAGCAAAACCAACACTTATAAGCTGGACAAAGTTCAGAACCAAGCATTACGAATTATAGGTAGTTTTATTAGAAGCACACCCATACATGTAATGGAGTCGGAGCTTTGCGTTCCTCCCCTGCATTTACGTAGAAAATATTTAGCATGCAAATTTTGTTTGAAAGCTTTCTCTCAGTCTGACAATCCTACTATTAATTTACTCTCCGAACTAAGTTCCCTTTGTAATAATAGCTATTGGGTCAGGAAAAGAACACCTCAACTTGTAGACATTAATTTATAATTTGATCAAAAACGAAATTATGTCATCGTCAGCAACGTTAAGAATGTTTTCTCTTAAAACATGGGTGACTAACATCAATATTAATAATGTTATAAAATTTCACTTAGACAGTTTAGTTCACGCAAAAAAGAAACACGATTACAACATCTTAAAAAATAATGTTATGTCCGAGTTGAGGGAAAAATATGACGGTTGGTATGTTATATTTACTGATGGCTCAATAAGCGAAAGTGGTCGCGGTGCTGCATTTTATGATCCTCATGTAGCAAATCAACTTTCTTACAATAATTGTTTTAAATCTACCCACGAATTTTCTGTTATGTCGATGGAACTCATAGCAATTTTAGAGGCGCTTTTGTATGTGCGATCAATTGAACAGAATAAAGTACTAATTTGTTCCGATAGTAAAAGCGCTTTATATCATATAGCTCGATGTGCCTCTGGTGGCAGAGGTGCATCGATAGCTTATGACATCCTGTCTGAAATGTATGACAACAATGTAAAGGGCATTCAGTTAGGATTGCAATGGATTCCATCACATATTGGTATCAGAGGTAACGAGGAGGCTGACATATTGGCGAGAAAAGCAGCAGTAGACGGAAAAGAAGTTCTTAATTTGCCAAATTACACTGAGTTGTTGCCTAAATAAAAAAAGTACTGTCATAATAACTGGGCGGAATATTTTAATGAGAGATCTCTAGTAAAAGGAATTTGGTACAAAACAGTACAAAGTGAGGCTCCTCGAATACCATGGTTCATTAATGTAAGTCTGAGTAGGTCTCTAATTGTAACAGCACTTAGGTTAAGATCTGGTCACGTTCCACTAAACAAGTTTGCACACATGATGAGAAAATCTGATTCTCCAAATTGTGATGTGTGCGGTGTTATTGAAGACGTGCATCACCTGTTGGTGGAATGTGTCCGTTACAATACTGGTCGAGAACTGATAATAAGAACATACAACTTGAGCAGAACTAATGTGGGTATGCTCCACGAGACGTTGTCCTCTCCATTGTCGGAAGCCGCTAAAGCGCTGTTTATGTTATTTAGTCGTAAGTAAGCCATAACTAGTAAGTAGATGTAGTTTAGTTTAAGGTAGGTTACGATGGAATTGACATGTACTTTAGGTATAAAAATTCCTTAAATAAATAGAAAAAAAAAAAAAAAACATCAGCCCATAGTGTCCCACTGCTGGGCAAAGAAATCCCTCCACTCTTTCCACTTCTCGCGACTTTTTGCGACCGTGGTCCAGTCCTTCATGAAGTGGTCCAAGTCATCTCGGCATTTTCGCTTGGGCCTGCCACGACGCGAGACGTCCAGTTCTCTCTTTTGGCACCCAATCGGATGTATGTTTTGCCCAGCGATTGTATGGCATTCGACATACGTGGCCAGCCCAGTCCCACTTCAGCTTGGCAGCTTTTTCTCCCACATTGGCAATTTGCGTCAATGAACGCAGTACTGTGTTTCTTATGCGGTCTGAAAGTTTGACTCCCAAAATACTGCGTTCCATGCGTCGCTGGCAAACCGCGAGTGTGGACTTCTGAAGATTTGTCAAAGACCAAGTTTGTGCACCGTACGTCAGGATGAAAATATGCCACATAGAGCATAGAGCTTAATTATCTTTCAACCAAATACACACAAACGAGTCTTAATAATATTCTAAAAGCTGTGTAAATTCCAATCACTAGCGACACTCGAGCGAAGACCTAATTTAACTATCCAACCACGAACTTGACCATTTGTATCTATCTATCTTTAGCCACCATATTTTCATCCAGACAACCTTGTAAGGTCGGCATAACAACTGAAATAGAGCGACTTTGTTATTGTGATCATTGTTTACGGAGCTTTTGTTAATGAGTAAATGTTTTGTCTACTACTGTTACAGTTTTCATGTTTTTTTAGATCGCAACGTAAATATTATGAATATGCTGCTCGTATGCCTCGTTGGTCTGTCGATTAATAAAGCTATTCCTAAGCATGATGGTTCTGGCATGCGGAGTCTCGCGCTGTCCGATCATGACCCATGCCTGGCTCGACGGCTCGTCGTATTCCACGTGCGCCTCGGAGCTGTCAGCACAATGGCGAAAGCCTGCGGGGGTCGCGAGACTAACGAGCTATCGTGAACATGGAATGTAAAGGACTATTGAAGGACACCGTGGAGTTTAGTCAGTACAAGTCTGACAGTCCTTCCTGGGAGGACTGATTTGATGACTTTAACACGATAAAAAAATAATGATTATTACGATGGTCTGTCGATTGAAAGCTTGATGGTTCAAATCCCGGGTCGCGCAAATTATTCTCCATTTCTAAGCATGATTCATCCACGATAAATAGTATTGAGCTCATCCCAATTACTATTTTATTTTTATGGAGCGGTACACTAGATTTTTAGAGGTGTCATAGTTAATTAAACCATCTCGAGGAGGGGTGCTAAGACAGGAAACCTCCACGTGCGCCCGTGGACTGGAGTTCCCTCTCGGATACGTCCGGGGGGAAGACCAGTTTTTCGGGACGGTGCACCCTGGGATGCGGGAAAAAACTCTTCTAAAGAGTCTCTTTGCCCGTATGCGAATAGCCTGTCGTGTGGACGCTCCAACGCGTGTCCCTCTGATCAGCAGAGGACACAGCAGCGGAGCGGGCTTGCGGATGCGATGAGTAATGGGTAGCTCGCCGTCCGACCGAGGACCAAGCCCAGGTCGGTGGCGCGTCGTGTTTTGCGCCAAAATAATGCCTGCTGGGGTCGTGGGTTTTTTCTTAACCCAGGATACCGGGGCCCTGGAATGTAATGGGCATCCGAAGGAACACGGGTGGATTTTAGTCGTTAAGAGTCTGACAGTCCCTTTCGCCCCACCTAGGGCGGGAGGACTTATTTGATGATTTATCCACCTTAAAAAAAAACCATCTCGAGGAGCAAATACAGGCCGTCGTCATCGTAAACATAACATATAGGTATGAGTGGTTTTTTTAGATGTAAACAATCTTTCCATTTCCGTGTTTCCATTTATAACAACAAAGGGAACAATGGTTGTTTTTCTAAAACACAACAAATTGACACCATCACACATAAACATTGCAAAGTTAATGAACAACACAGATTAATTAGTTTTAGTTACATTGACTGATGGTTGGGAGACAATTGTTTATTTTCCTTGCCAAAACAAACAATGTACGTTACAGTTCTTGTTTTCATTTGATGTTACATCGAAGGTAAATAAATCTAAACCTTATGTTTGCATCATAGGGTCTCAAATCGAACAAATTATAATAATTAGTCTTTTAAAAAATTCTAGTTGGCGGTAAAGGTAACTGTTATGAATTTAACGACTCCTAAAATGCTTTTAACAACAGATCCTGGCTGAAATAAGATTAGTAAAAATCTATTTACACTCATAAATAAAGTACTTTCCAACAGCTTTGTTCACAATTAAATAACATGAATATAAACAAACTGATATCTAAAACCAAGACCAAAACAAGGCATAATAAGTTTGACACAAACGAGGTCAGGTGTGCGCTCGCTACCTCACATAATGCGCCGGGCAATAAGTCTGACTGCTGTCGACGGCTACTGCCCACACACGGGCAAAGACGTTGACAAGTAAAATATTACAAAGTTTTATAATTCACTCACATAATGTGCCGGGCAATAATAACTGCTGTCGTCGGCTGTCCCACATACGGTCAAAGACGATGACAAATAACATAATTACAATTTAAACCTCATGTGCGCTCTAATAACGTGGCAGGCAATAATTCCCAAACACGGGCAAACACGATGTTAAGAAAACACAAAGTAAAATATGTTTGACACGAGTAAGGTCAGGTGCGCGCTCACATAATGCGTCGGGCAATAAGTCTGACTGCTGTTGACGCGCCAGTTATGCACAAACTCGGCCAAAGACGACGGTAAGCAAAGCATTAGTAGCTTGGTAAGATTATAGTTGCCTTTTCGGACTTGACTCATATCGCCAAAGTCTGCACTCAGACGTCCATTGATATTCAATCTTTTTGCCCGACGCATTTTTCCTAATTCAAAATTTGTTCACAGTTTAATTATTCTTAGCATCGACTTTCACCCTCATATCTGTTTAAAAATAAATCCAATAACAAACCAATAAGTCACCATTTTCAGAAGCCAGAACAAACAGCAAAACAAACATGTACACTACAGTATACATTACGAAACGGCCATAAACCATCCTTAACAAGACAGGAGATTATAAATCAAATCAGTTGGACATCCTACAAGCCCGTATGTCGCGGTAGAACAATACATAATGCATGCGGACTTAATCTTTGTAGCGGATTGTATGGATCCCAACCTGTGGAACACGGGATTTAGATGCAATCCCGGTACGGATGACTTGGATCCCGGACTCCGGTGCATTTGGTATTAGAAGGGTGTTCAAGATGGGAAGATGTTCGGTTGATTCGGTATTGGAGTTGATCTCGTGGTATTACACTAGAAGATTGACGGCGTCTCAAAGAGCTGCCAGTAATCTGACAGCCCCCCTTTGAGGGCCACAGCCTGCTGGGTACTGTCTCATGAGGTAACCGTGACCCTGCAACGTAAAGGGCTATTGAGGGATCACCGTGGATTTTAGTCAGTACGAGTCTGATAGTCCGTCCCGTTTGGCCCTGGGCCCGGATGTAGTCTGAAAACCATTTTTTTATTGCGTTATTCATTGGATTCAATCACACAGTAAAAAGAACTTACATCTAATAATCATTCCCATTAAAAGTCTATATAACTTCCCAGCCTCCTCCGACAAAGGTGCAGCTACAGGCTCCCACTTCAGTTCCATCACATTGTTTCTTTCGTATACGTTCCGGTTACATTCCATCAACACATAGACATCTTCCACAACCCACAAACTTCACAGTTTCGTGAGGTACTTATGCCCATTAAAAAAATAAATTTATCTAATAAACCCCAAGTAAATGAGCTTTTCAGTTTTTTCTTTCGGTTTTATAGCAAACGTTGAAAATCCAACAGCGTGTTTCATTGAGACGTCTATTCTTTGTAACGACGATATATTACTAGACTCCGCATGCACGATCTAAGGAACAAAAACTATTCTATCAACTCGCTGAGGTACTACATAAGCGAGGGGGACGGGGTACTGCGTTTTGATTGGCTAACTCAAGGTCTGTTTTGTCTCAAGGTATGTACGGCTCACAGGAGTGGTCGAAATAAAACGGATATAAGACTTTTTTGGCTAATGTGTTGACATACATCGTTCGCCTGTTAGTCTAGTAATATAGCGTCGCTGATTCTTTGGTTGCAAAGGTTGAAAACTGTTCAACCATCAGTTTATTGAAAATCAAAGACTTCAAATCTAAAATCTCTAAAATCACGATTCACCTTTTCCTTTGTCACGTTATATTTCGATTCAACAAACAAAAATAAAAGGAAAACACATAACATAGATCACACAAACCAGGTTTCCGTGAGACAATAAAAATTGATCAATTTTGTTACCAGGGGCTGCCAACATTGCGAAATAAAGCTGTTGAATTTTCTATGCATCGTAGCAAACAGTCACAACTTGGAAAGAGGTTGGCAATCTTGTTACTATTGCATAAAATGGTTGTAGTGCTTTTGGACATACATTCAATGCTAAAATATGGGACAAGGAATACGTTTTCCACCACCATTATTCTCAAAAACAATAGGAACTGATGACTAACCAAATGCTGGGACCGATGTGAATTGCTTCTCAAGAAAAACAGATCTCAGCAATGGAATCAACCTCAGAGCGTTGAAGAAGAATTGTAGATGCAATATCTAATAATAGTGTAGTAAAAAATAAATTACATTAGTACTGGGTTTATGGGACAGCAATAAAAAAAAATTGGCCTCTCCACACAAACTGTCCAATCAAGTTTATAATTTTCTATAATGAAGCCGATTTATATAATCATTCCCTGAAAAAAAAAATTGCGGTATATTGTTCACTGAGCAAGTCCTGAAAGTTTGAGGAGGGCTGTCTCTTACACCCTGTATAGTAATATAATAGATTTTTGCATTGAAGAGGCTGTTTGCATTTAATACTGTATCTTGAAATGGCTCTGCAGATACCCAAAAGAAAACCTGAGGAAGAGCTGGGTTGTCAGTACGACTCTGACAGACCCTTTCCCTCAACAAAAAAAAAAACGAATTCTAAGTAAGATCCCAACTAATATACATATACAATCAAGTGTAAACAAGGAAAACCTGACAATTAATTACTGTAGCATTGTAGTACGCTCCGTTTTTAACTAGGGCTAAAGTACTTTGCGCCCGTCACATATACATGTCAAAATCGTAATAATTATGCATTCGACAAGCTTTTCACAGAAACGGCTAAAGTACTTTGCGCCAGTTACTTATACAGTCAAAATCTTATAATTTTGCATTTGACAAGCTTTTCAAAGAACAACTGTTTATACTGCGCGCAACAACAAAACAGAAATACCCTTCTTTGCAACGCAGAGTATTTAATCGCATGCAATTAGCTACAACCCTAAAGGTTTAACAACCCTGACTTGAAACAATACTTCTTCGTAACATGCAGGTAAAGGCCACTGTACACATTGGGCCAGCTTGTTGGGCAAAAATAATGAATTCCAATTGTCGCTGTTTACACATTGGGCCAACGTGTGAACACTGTTTGTGAAGCCCGCCAAGATCCTTTGATTGGTGCACGAAAAACCGACAACTTTCGGCTGGCCTGCCAGTATTCCCGCCAACTACCAACATACCGCCAAGTAGGTCTGTACACGCTGGCCTTATACGCTGGCCCAATTCATTGGCCCAATGTGTAGAGCGGGCTTAAGATTACAAAGTACTAGAGTGCGTGGCTGTCAAAAACAAGCAATTTTCCCATTTCCTCTCTTTGACTGTAACAAATGCGTTTCAAAATGACGTTCGAAGAGTAATGTTGCTTCTGAACTATAACAGGTGAATTATTATAATAGTAGAATAATAAGGGACATTGCAGAATCCTCTTTAGAATTGCAATGCATCAATATTGCAAAAGGACATAAGGCGATGATGACCATTTGAGCATGCATTATGCAGTGCGATGGGCATTTTGTGTGGATGTTACGCATTTTTATGTAGTTTATTTTTCAGTTATTTTTACCCGTGGTTTCGTACGTTTAATTTTTAAATTCTTTACGAGTACATATACTGTGCTTGAAATAGTTATAATTCAATCCTGATTCGTGAGCGAGATACATGTGTCAATATTACTCAAGGCCAATTTCTGTAAGTATATGACAACGAATATTCACACAATTATGATGATTGTCTTTAAACTATTTTTCTATTATTACTAAGAAGCTGTGATGATGATTTATATTATCTAATAGAGCCCCTATACAGGGTCAAAGCCTGTCGAGGTTGCGGGAACCGTGGACTTTAGTCAGTACGAGTCTGACAGTCCCTCTCGTCCCATCCTTGGCAGGAAGTGTCATTTGATGATTTTACCACGGTAAAAATAAGAATTATTTGTAATGACTACTTAGCTATAGTTTTCATAATTCGAACTCGACAAAAATTTCTAATGACGTCGTTTTTTCGACAAATTTTAAAAGTTGCTATGTCAAAATCGCCATTTGTCGAAGGCTAACGTTAGAGTTCAGTAAAATATGTCGATAAAATGACGTCATTAGAAATTTTTGTCGAGTTCGACACCATCTCTAGAACCGAGAATTGCCCCCCTGATCATTCGATTGCAGAAATGTCCAAACCTTACCACCTGTTCAAAACATTAGATCAATCGTAATAATGGCTACTAAGTACGATTGCCAACTAAGATATCAGACTGCCCATATCAACTACCATACCTCCATAATACTACTCAAGACTAACACCCGGTAACTCATCGTCGCAAGAGTTATTAACACTTCCAGCGGGAAGGGAAAGCGCTGCAGCGCCCGCGATAAATCGCCTTACATCTGATTAGGGTTGATTTAAAGCGATTTGAGCTGCAGTGCGGTATACAAATTGGTTTATGGGTGATTTATTTATTAATGCACTTACTAAGTGCTGGGTTATGGCAGTGAGATTTTGATCTTTAGAGGAGAATTTGAGACTGATGTAATTCTGGTTTTGTAATTAATAAATCAGTTTAAAGATCCAGTACATAATGTTTATAAAACCTGTTATTATAAGTTTCAATATTATTATTTTTTAAGTTCACTCCCCGCGAGCTGTTTTTCCATAATCGTGGATGTATTTAGAAATATTTCAACTAAAAAAAAACAAAACTACTTGCAGGTCATACAAACATTTATTCCGTGCAGGAACTAAACCTGCGACACGCAGATCAGTCGACAATTGCCACACAGCCGCTGCACCAATCGTGCTGTCAAAATAATATCATCGTCATCTTTCTATCATCTTAAATTCTAAAGTGATAAGTTGGTGAGTTTGTTTCATAGGAAGTAATCTCTGGAAAGACTGAATCGATATTAAAATTCTTTCACTAGTAGAAAACTACATACTTTTGAGTGATATTTTGACTACAGTTTATTTTCAAATTGCACCAGTGCTAAGTCAGGGCTGGATGCGTGAAATTAAAACGTAAAATTAGGTAAAAACCGACGAAAAATTCCAACACAAGGTTCGAGAATCATGTCCTGGACCCATGGTATCCTTTTGTGCATCAATGTTACATCCTGTATTATTGGGTCGACGGCGCATCGTGTTCCACGCGCGCCTCAAAGAGCGTCAGCACAATGACGAGGCCCTCTCTCAGAGGGCTAAAGCCTGCCGGGGTCGCGGGACTCATACCATCACCGTGACCCCGGAACATAAAGGGCTATTGAAGGACACCGTGGATTTTAGTCAGTACAAGTCTGACAGTCCCTCCCGCCCTGCCCGGGATGGGAGGCCTCATATGATGATTTTACCACGTAAAAAAAAACAGCCTGTATTATTAACATAAGAAAACTAACCCACTAACACTTAAGACACACGAATTTGAGTTTAATATCGTACACTGCAAGGAATATAAAATCTTTTTTTATATATGTTTATACTTTAACAGACACCACGAGGCATACTCGTTGATTCTATAGTTTCAGACTTTAACAGACATGAATATTTAAGTATATCAAGTTCATAAGTTGATTCCATGGAGAGCAGTGCGGTAACGAGCTCCGAATATAGTTTTGCTTCAAAGCAAAGGGTAGCGTGGTGAGTACTTGTTAGTTGTCTATTTGAAGAGAAACCTAGGCTCAAAACGAGAAGAATAGACAAAGTTATTTCATGGTTATTTCTGTACAATTTAATGTTTTTTGCATGAGGTTGTGCCATCCTTTATTTCGAGTTTTTCCGTTCTGTACCCCTAGCACGAGTTTTCACTATTTTACTTTACAGAGTTTTTCCAGTATTTACAGCGTTTCTTGTATGAAAATATGGAACAGCGCCTCTGGTGTGCGAAGAAGGAACCAATCGTTTCCTTGAAAATTGTCAATTTGAAGTCGTCAAAGTTCCAGTTTTCTTTACGTCTCAAATACTGAAAACTCGTGCTGACGGTACAGATCCCCAAACACTGATTCATTAGGGGATCTTAGTTTATTTATAAATTATTTTCGATTCGTACATCATTCCTGTATTTTTTTTTAGAAGTCAAATTCATTTTTTTCAAACAGTATTTTATTTTGCGATTTTTATTGGGTACGGGCGTAATACTACGATGTCTGATTGCGTAAACAATATAAAGATATGCGATAGCAGCATAAATTAATGAAGTCCCTCAATTTATCTAAGACGCCTTCATCAGATCCTGACCTAATTACCATGACATCATCTATGAAGTATATCCGTTCAAACGAAAAAAAAAATTTCCAAATCGATCCTGACATCATTGTCATCAATAATCGAAAAACATACAAAAAAAATCATCATCATTATAAGAAAAGATTCTCACAAATTGAAAGAAAGAAAAGGAATTGGACTCGATAAAACAGAACAACAACATAAAACTAATAAAATGAAAACCTTCTCCTTTTTTTTCAAATTTGGCTTAAAAACGGCCTGGATCCTAACAGCGGGCTATAAGATGATTATGCAATAACAAAATATTGCAATGACACTTACAAAGTAACAAAGAAAATCATACTTCTCAGCTTGTAGATAAATTTCAGTGCAAAACCTAGCCCCAGGAATTGTCAGCGACGCAGCGCTTTCAATAAATCGCCTTATACCTGATTAGACTTTGATTTAAAGCGATTCAGCGCTTGCAAAGCTACGTTGAAATTGCTCGAGTAGCTATTTGCTGGATAGTTTGAATTCCTTTACTGATTTGAGGAGGAAAAATTACTAGTTTAACTTGCAAGAAATGTTTTAGATAGGAAAAAGAAAGTTGGAAGATTCGAAGTGGCCAATGATATCGTTCTTGCAACTTTATGGAAAAATAGAGAACTTTCGTTGTTAAGTATTTATTATAGGTTACAAACTTTAAAAAGAAAACTAAGAGAAGGTGAAAAATAAATGGTAACTGATAAATGTGTTTTTTTTTTAATTCGTAAATTAGACGAAGAAAATCGGAAATCTACACGGAACAACACTAATTGTCTCGCATCATGGGGACATCCCTACGACGTTTGGCAGTTGACACGGTGGTGTAAATTCCCGCGCTTGCGAATGAGAAATGATGTTCGCGAAAAGTTTATATTGTGTGTAAAGTAAATCTTCAATAAATCCTTGAAGTTAATAAGTTGTTCAATAGTTTTGTCGCCGGGCTATAAGCGAGTGTGCAAGTGCGACGAGTGATTACTCGCACCACTCGCCCACAGTCGCTCTGTAAAGGAATGATCAAGCGAGCCAAGCGAGCATCGCTGAACGAGTGTCGCTGAGCGAGTTTTTTTTTGAAAGCTCGTCGACAGGCGACAAAACTAGTAAAGCGAGTCGTCGCCAGCAGTGTCAACAATCAGAGAGCAACTATATTAATATATGCATCTCTTTCGTTTACACAGAATGTATATTTATTGTGCGTTTCTTGAGAGAGATAATCGCCGATAGTTACTCGTTTTCTCGCCGCCGGTCGGACCACTGCTATATACCTGTTTCCGATGATTTTCAAACGCATTTAGAAACAATTGCTTTTGTATGCAACGGCGGGGTGGATTGCATCAGTATATTGCTTTTATCTAATAACTTATTAATTTTCGAACCCATCAAAATAATTATCTAATGCATCATATGATTAAATCTAATGTAGTGTGGTTAAACCGTGTTAATTATTCAAATATTTAATGCTAATTTGGATATGCACTGCAATATAGTGTCATTCTAATCAGTGATATTGCTATTATGAATTTATCTGCGTTCTGTTGCAACAATAGTTTCGAATTGTTTAATTTATTGACATGAGGATAGCTTTTACGTTTAACAATTTGGTATGTTTTTTTTTTTAATTTTTTAATTGGGGATCTACGCTGTTTCGAACGGAACAACAGGCGCACACACAGTTTCATACATTCGGATCAATGGTATAATATAATGTATAATGTTTTATTTCACCATAAAATCTGTCATCCAAATCTCCATTTTTGAGTTCCTATATATTTTTTAATATCCACATCTGCCCCATTAACCTCGTTTTTAAGGACTTTACGACGTCTAGAATATTGTAACAGTTTCTACATTTTTTCCATTTTTTTTTTGTTAATTATTCATTCCTTTTGGTATCAGTGGCTGAGCGATCGAAAGCTGCGCAGCATGACGCGAGTTCGATCTCTGCACGTAACAAATATTGATCTACGAGCAGTTTTCTCAGTACAAACACTCATGAGAGTTTCTACACTAAGCGCGCGAGTTGAATGCAGAGCTTAGGAATGCGGTAGTGCTGTTGACAAGGATGGCAAAGTACTACACTGCAGGCGCGTGAGGTGGGGCGTGCGGGTAGCGGAGGGCTCTTCACCTCAGACCCCGACTGCATTCAACTCGCGCGCTATCTGTATGTTTGTAAACGCACCCACGACATAGGTGAAATTAGTGTGGGACATTTTTTTATTAAAAAACAACAACAAAAAAGGATCTAGTTAGACTGAACCTTTTACCCCATATAGATTATGTATTAATTTAATTATTGGCCTTCCAATATAATTAAAAATATTCTTGTTTCAACCCTATAAATTACTTCCTTCTATCCAACAGAAAATACATAATATCAATATTCCCCGCTCAGATACATAACTCTAGAATAGACTTATTCATTCGGAATTAGTCGCTCTACTTGGTAGAGTCCGTACTCTATAATAGCGACCATAGACTCTACCGACTTTGTAAATCTGGCTAATACACCGGTGTTTAGTCTCGACTAATAATAGACTAAGACTAGAATATAGACCGCTCATTATTAGACCGAAGTTAGTCTAGATTTAGATTTTAGTTACAATATTCGAAATCTGTATTTCAGGATATCAATGGTTGGTTTGGTTTGAACGGTATACTTCCTTCAACTACTACCTCTTATCTTGAATATTGCTTACTATTGACTACTAGCGGTCCCAGCTTCGCACGGGTATATTAAAAACCACTTGACCGATTTTGAGCAAACTTCACCTACTCGTAAACCATCTACTAAAGTCCAAACAAAGCCCAAACATTTGGTTTGGATAGGTGAGCCCATTCTTGAGCTATAACAAAACAAAGAAAAGTGCATTGACTTTTATATAGGATTTATTATTAGAAGATTGATAATAATAATATATTGATGTTCGTAATGGTATTACCCTGCTTTTAAAAAATCTTTAAAATATATATACGGACATAAAATAAGTTAGTGATAACAAATAAGACTTGGTAACAACATGACTATACAGATGTCTGAACTTTTGTCAGAACTTATGAAATCAAAACTAATAGAGAGTAAAGTTCACTCAAAAGTTTCAACTTTCTTTCTGTATGCGTTGACAGTAAGACACTAATGTCTAAGTCCGTCAACGCACTAATGTCTTAGTCCCCTTGGGGGTCTAACTCCCAAGGGGACTACTCTATTAAGTCTATTGAATACAATCCACTGGCATAATAGTATACTTCAATTCAATAGATACAAATTAAATAAGAGATAATGCCTCGGTACCCCTCTATGGCTCAGCCTAGTGAATACAACATTTTAATTGATGTGTACCAGGATCTATTTACACCTGAATGTATGTATTAACTGTTTTCAGAGAGGCCTTCAGGTGGAGAGATTCGTGAACTGGTTGTGGTACAAGGTATAAGCTTACAGCGATTTTTTTAAACATTATTTTGTCCTTGGAATTTACCGTGAGAATGACTTTGAACAATGAATGATTAACCTAGATGAATACTTTGAAATGATACATTATTTGCAAGATAACAGTTGCTTTGTTAAAATAAAATACACGCTAATAATGATATAAATAGATGGACTGAAATTGCCCAAAATAGAGAGGTTTGGAAGGAAGAAGGGGAGGTCTTTGCCCAGCAGTTGGGCACAAACAAGGCTATTAAAAAAACAATAATGATATTAAAAAGGTCAAAAATTAAATTTAGTACGCCAGAGCAGTAAATGCCGTTGTCTTTAATGTATTAGCCAGTCAATAAGAGTATTGACTGGCTAAACACCCCAGTATGATTTGAAAATGTTAAACATATGTTAAAAACTTGTCTAAAAAGTTAAAAGTGTTGATAAAAGTGTAGTTTTGCAGTTACACTTTTTTTAACAAGTGTTTAACAGATGATTTACTTTTTGTAATAAGACGGATAATATTTATTTAGCTGTTGTTTTTCATCTATAAGACAGGCCAAACTCCTGTCAGAATCACGGAACCGGCTATTAAGGAAACTGTGACCCTGGAACGCATAACGCAACTGAAGGAACAGAGTAGACTTTTAGTCAATAAGAGTCTGACTGTCTCTCCCTCTCCATTTACTGTGGGAGAACTCATTTGAAGATTTTATCAACAAAACAAAGTTTAATCCCCGCTACCTCTTCTATCCGTACCACGTCCTAAAGCTACCGATTTCAACTAAGGCGGTCTCGATGCAAAGGGAATGTAGTATCAAGCGGCGGAGTACCGGCTCTTATTGAAGCCTCTCTTATTGGCCGGCATTAGGTAGTCCTGGTTGCAAACCGTTTTAGGCGTTTGTGAGCTAAGGAATATGCGAATTGGGATGTAGGTACTAGTGTAACAGAGTGGGTACCTATTCTACCTCTTCTGTTGCCTTAACCGCTTTATTTTTAGATCTATTTATTGGCTTTCTAAATTTGAATATTCATACTTCGAATTCATTCTGTCATTGCATCATCTTCAATTCCTTTTTTAGTCAGTACAATTTTTATCACGGCAAGCGCTACAATTATGTTCTACAATATTATGCTATTTTAATTGCATTTTATTTAAAGTCATTAATTATAAACTAAGTTATGTTTTTATGTGCTACACAAAAAGTATGACAGCTCCAAGTCGAGCACATACCGCGCCAACGGTACCGACTTCACCATCCACTACGGCTCCGGCAGCCTGTCTGACTTCCTCTTCCTCGAGGACAACGTCACCGTGGGTGGCATAATGGTGCGGGACATGAACCTTGGACCCATGGCCGGACTCACCTCCGTGCCCGTCAAGTTCGACACCATCCTCGACATAACGTTTGGCAACATCTCCATGGACGGACGGCGTGATATCCGCGTCCAACTACATGGTAAATGATAAATGATGTTTATTTTGCAAGTTGGTTGTTATAAAACACTTTTACACGTCATATATTTTTAAAGCTAGATGAGGCCGGTGTTTAGTACCTGACTACTCTGAGAAGAAACATCCGAAACAAACTCAGAGGTCACTGTCTCTTTTAAAGTCCAGACATTACGAGTATACTGTTAAAGCCATATGAAGACCATGCAGGTGTCTGAAGTGGTCTTTTAAAGAAAGAACCACACAGATTTGAGTGGACCTCAACCTAACGACGAACAATACCAATGAAAGGACATTTGGGTAGGCCGCATAGAGTACTCAAATTGTCAGACAATAACAGTAGGTAACACATTGACCCACTAGGCTTCTTTATAACTCCAAAAATCCGCATTTTGTATGTTGATACTTTGTTGGATAAACCTGTGGTAATATTTCGTCATAATGCAGTGGATGGTCGTCGTTGCCGAGGGAGATCTAGAAATCGCCGACGTGACGATTTAGACACATTTACGAGAGTTTCGCCGGAGAAAGCCGCATCAAGGGAGAAATGGGAGGTTTTGGGGAAGACCTTTGCCCAGCAGTTGGGACAATATAGGTTAATAAAAGAAAAACAAGAAAAATAAATATTTCGCCAGTTATGATTATGCCCCGGTGGGGGCTAGCTAATTGCCATCAACCCAAGCGGGCATAAAATCAGGCACCACGGGAGAAAGTCGTACTGAAAATGATTAACTACAAAGTTCCCATTTACGTCACAAACACGTGAAAAGTCATTCAGGAGCCTCAGAAATCCACAAAACAAAATGCCACAAGTAACATTTTACATATTTGTTGGCACCAACACTAAAAATAGTCATTTTTGACTCAAATGTCCGATATCTTCCGAGAGTGCCCAACAAGAGGCGTCGAGGACCTCCGGTAGAAAAAGGCAAAGAGGACTGAAATAAAATATCTTTAGTTCTATGGCACTCCAATGTACTTAGCCTCAGAGGGCTGAAGAGGGAGGTATCGGTTAGGCGATGATAGGGTCGTTAACCTTTTTTGGAGCTAACGTGATCTTGAGTGGGTTATGAAGGTGATAAACAGATATTTTCTCTTAACTATGGGTTTTTAACTAAGAAAAGAACAGTCTTGGAGCTTTTAAAATGTTGATTGGTGCTCATACGGGAATACAATTGTTGGTCAAGTGCCCTAAAATCGTTGCTCAAACGGGAGTACTCGTATTTTGTTTTTCCGGGTAACAGAAAAATTGTTTTTCTTTCAAAGTCAAAGTCAAAGTCAAAGTCAAATGTTTTTATTTCACATAGGCCCATGAGGGCACTTATAAAACGTCGACAAAAAACGTGCTCGGTTCGGGTTGGTCGATTCCATGGAGAAGAACCGGCAAGAAACTCCATGGTTACTCTTTTAAAAATATGGTATGTTGTTTACAAGCTGATTGTTACAATTTTTGAATTACTTAGATATGTGAGAAAAACGTAGGCCTGGTAACAAGGGGGAAGTCCTTACAAAATTAGCACTACAAAAAAAGAGAAAAAAAAAAAAAGATAAACACACGACCTACAGTGTTCTCACACTCACAAACAAGGACTATGACAGAATCTATTTAAAAAAAGAAAGCTATATAAGCTGGGTTACTTCTATACTGTCTTATAAATTGTAAAAAATCTAAACAAAAAGCGTAAAAGTTAAGGCAATACAATATTGCAAGACGAACACAAAAAAAATAAAATAAAAAAAAATAAACAAAAGATGTATAACTATGTACAGGAATAAAATAAAATAAAGACAAGAATCTTATCGTTACACGTGGATTGGAGAAGTTAAGAATCCAGAAAAGGGCTGCTGCTGAGCTGCCAGGGAAGCCACATGTGCAGAAGGAACTATTGCCACACATCTTTGTCTTCAACGTAGTCCTTAATTTTGTAGTATGCTTTTTTAATCAGGACACGTTTAATATGGGTTTTAAACTTTCCGTCAGTTAGTTCAGTGACTGACTTAGGCAATTTGTTGTAAAAACGTATGCTGTTAACAAGGAACGACTTGCTCGTCTTTGCTAGTCTGAACTTAGGTATTACAATTTCGTGTTTACTGCGTGTATTGATATTGTGAAAATCGCTTCTAGTCTTGAAGAGTCCTAGATTTTTGCGGACATACAGAATATTTTCTAAAATGTACTGTGAAGGTAGGGTTAAAATATCAATTTCTTTGAATTTCTCTCTAAGAGACTCACGAGGGCCCATCTTGTAAATTGCGCGGACCGCCCTCTTTTGTAAAATAAAAACTGAATCTACGTCCGCTGCGGAACCCCACAGCAGAATGCCGTATGACATAATACTGTGGAAATAAGCAAAATATACTAGCCTAGCTGTGGCTATATCAGTTAGCTGCCTTATTTTCCTTACGGCATATGCAGCAGAGCTTAACCTACCGGAAAGAGTTCTAATGTGGGCGCCCCACTGTAATTTGGAATCAATAGTAATACCCAAGAATACAGTTTCTGCAATAGCATCGAGTTTATTGCCGTCAAGTTTTAAATTTAGACCCACTTGTGGAACATTTGGTAACGAGAACTTAAGACACTTTGTTTTGTTCGCATTCAGTAATAGATTGTTAGCTGCGAACCATTTCGAGAGAACACCCAGACTTTCATTTACATGTAAAACATCCGTATCTTTCCTATCTACTTTAAAAATAAGCGATGTGTCATCAGCAAAAAGAATTATATCTGATAAGTTGGCCATCAAGAATGGAAGGTCATTGATATAAACTAAAAACAAAAAAGGGCCAAGAATTGAACCTTGAGGCACCCCCATCTTGACTAGAGACCCAGATGACGTCGCCCCATTTACATTAACTTTTTGCTGTCTGTTGGATAAATAGGAAAGAACAAGGCCAGCAGCTTTACCACGAATTCCGTAATGATGTAGTTTACAAAGGAGTGTATTATGGTCGACGCAGTCAAACGCTTTGGAGAGGTCACAAAAGATACCAATAGCGTCCTGGGATTTCTCCCAGGATTCCAGGACGTGACTGATGAGTTTAACTCCCGCGTCAGTCGTCGACCGACCCTTCGTGAAACCAAACTGCTGACTATGCAGAATTCCATTTGAATTAAAATGTGACAACATCTGATCCAGCATGATTTTTTCATAAATTTTACTTAATGCCGGGAGCACAGATATGGGTCGGTAATTAGAGGGATCACATTTACAACCTGATTTAAAAATTGGTACAACTTTACTATGTTTCATTAGGTCGGGAAACTCGCCACTTTCCAAACATTGATTGAATATGCCCATCAGCACAGGAGCAATTGAATCAATAATATCTCCAAGCACCTTGACGGATATCCCCCACAAGTCTTCAGTACTTTTAACATTAAGGCTATTGAATGCTTTCTTAATGGTAGCAACAGAAATGGCTGTGAATTTAAAGTCCGGTATGTCCTTATTAAAGTTAGCTTTAAGAAAAGCCTCGGCTAGCTTTGGTGAAGAGGGGAGAGATTTCGTGACTTCAAGCGGTATGTTTGTAAAGAAATGTTCTAGTGTCTCAGCGACTTCTTGCTTATCAGTAATGGATTTATTGTCTATTTTTAAAGACATTTCATTCTGATCTCGATTTTGTGACTTACCAGTTTCTGTGTTAATGACTTGCCACACAGTTTTTATTTTATTATTAGAGGAACTAATTTTATTACTTATTATTTGAGATTTTGCTTGAGCGCAGACTTTTTTGAATATTTTTGAATAGTTCCTGACATAATTATGAAAAACCAGATCTGAAGTCAATGACCTTTCATGATATAAAATTTTGACTGACTTTGATTATGTGAGTTTAAATATTTTGATACCTACGCACCTATCGTACAACCGAAATTCCTAGTGTTCCCAAAGTGTTTCTTTAAAAACGAAAAAAAAAACAAAGTACAAATGCTGCAAATAAATAAAAATAGTTACAAATTGGACTTCACGTCTAATTAATAGAGGCTAAAATTGCGTGCCCCACTGCCGGTTGTGCCAAATAGTGATCTGGTGTAACGTGTGCCAAACAGCTGTCGAGACCTTTTATACGTGGTCTGTCTACCCAGCATAGAAATGAATCGTGTACAATTGGATGAAAATGATTTAAACCCTCAAATCATAAGATACATTTTTGCGCAGTATTATCAAAAAAATAAACAGGTTTCTGACATTTACCCATCGTTTTTTGGAGTTTTTTTTCGTATTCTAGAACACGTACCTAGACGATGCGTTCCGAAATTTAATATTGTGTTCTAGCTACGAGCTGACGTTTTTCCGTACTGACACCTTTCTGTACAGTAAGTATGCAAAGCCGCAGTATAGAAAAACACAAGATAAAGCTAAGTGAATACTGGTGCGAACTTGGGATGACGCGAGGCTCTAATTGTTTGACAATTTTATTACATAATTATTACACATAATTAACCAAACTTAGAACAACTACTTGTAAGTAACACAAATAATTTGTTACGTGCAAAACTGAACCAATAGCCAATCGTTCAACCATTACGTTTCTAAATGATTAAATTATTTTAAAAAATACACCAGAATAACACCCAAAGTCTGTCACTTCTCTTTTAAACTTTAGTCTTATTTTTGTAAAGATATTCAATGCGATTCTACCTATAAACAAATTGCTATATTATTTGATATCGGCCATCATTGATGCGATGATGGTAAATCTCTCGAATCTTCAAATCAAATCGAGGTGAAATAATGAAGATTAATTGTTAAACAAAATACAGATAAGGTTTAATACAGTTAACTATATATCAATAAATTGTACTATTCGTCTGAGCGTTTCCGTCCCAATAACTCCTTTCAAACTAAGCTTGGCCTATCGTGTGGTACAAGGGATAGGATATTGACTATTAGTAATACAGATATTAATCAGTAAAGTATTAAAGACTACCATAAGCCCGACGATTTGCCTTTGTGAAAACCGTTAATCGCTATCCGGTAATCGTAATCGGTCCTATGCTTTAATCCAGGTTTTAAACTGTCTGTGTACTAAATTATGTATATACAAAAAATCAGTACAACATTTTTTTTTTTTATGAACGAGTAACAAGCATCTATAATGAGTATGCAAAAAACTCCACTAGTCTTCTTTTTCACTAGTCTTTTTTTTTGTCTTAAGGAAATTTTGTCATTTTAACTTTTAATTGAAATCCAATTCAATCGCAAATCATTATTTTTAAAGTCCATAAGCGTTACACGAAATAAAATAAATATAACATTGCCTGAACCCAACAAAAATGGTCATTTTCCTCTGATTTTGATCAAAAGTTCGCTCCCAAAACGTCTCAAAAGTTTTATTTTTTTGCACTCGTATTTGTTTGCATACTCTCATCTCTGGTACACTATCGCTACCCGCTCCGCTCAACAAACCGCTACCTCCCAACACTTGTACCACAACCCTAATCCAGGTTGAACAAGTTCTGATATTGAGAAATGTTCGGGCGTCCATAGCCGCCATTTGTCTAAGACTATTATTTTCATTATGACGCCTTGACAGACGGGTCGAATACGACCCAAAGAGCTTACGATAAAACTTCACAAGTAATTCGAGTAAAGGAAAAATGTTATTTAAGGTTATTGATGTCGTACATTAGGTACATATCGGTTATATTCCCCGAAGGATATGAACGACAAAAAGAAAGAAAGAGAGTATGTACCTTTTTTTTATTTAGCGATAGGTACGCGTTCCACCACTATCTCGCCTTATGGTAAGCGAAGATGTGGTCTACGGTGAAGCACGCTTGCCTAGAAGTAGCCTGTCCACTCTTGACTTGAAGACCCCAAGTTTATAGCTATTAAGAAACACTACATACGACCCCGACAAGGAATTCGTCTCCTTAGCTGTGCACACAAGAAAAGTGTTTGCAAATGTTATTTTACTCTCGGATATTTAATAGTAAGGAGTCTAATACCATATATTAGGAATTTTCTAGCCAGAGAGTTTTAATTGCAAACCCCATTATCAATGATTCATTTTAGTTGAGATTTACGTTCTCAAACCAGGATTGCTGGTTTAGATAGCCCCGCGACCACGGAGAATCCAAGCCATCGAGTTAAAGCCAGCTTCTTCATTAAAAAGTAATACCTTTAGTAACTTTTTGTTTCGTTTGAAAAACATCCTCACTATTTTGGGACATTATATAAGCCGTTTCTATCTAGTATCAAGGCTAAAGTAAGATTTGATACTTTTACTGAAAACATCAGCGGTTGGAGAGCAGTGGTGGCCCAGTGGTATCGGTCCCGACTTACGAGTTGTAGGTCGTGGGTTCGAACCCAGCTTGGCGCATTACTTTGTGTAATTTATTTCATCACTACTGCTCTCAAAACGGTGAAGGAAAAAATCGTGAGGAAACCGGCATGTCCTAGAACCATCAAATTCGAAGACATGTGACATCTGCCAATCCACACTGGGCCCGCGTGATGGATTATGGCCCACTCCCTCTCACAAGAGAGGAGGCCTGTGTCCCAGCAGTGGGAACGTTATAGGCTGATGATGATCAGCGGTTGATAAAGAAACTATTTGTCAGTATTGCTGACAATAACTCCATAAGAAATTATAACTATGACATTATAGAAATAATGCTCAAAGTAAAACACGTAAACATGACCTCCTCCAAAATAATACCACAGAAACTTCACCCAGAAAGACCTTCAACTTTGTCTCAAAACTGAAACAGCAGTGTTTGTCGAAAACTCGACAAAGGGGGTGCAAGTAGTGGGTATACTACACAATGTAGAACACTAAACTACCCACTGGCATCTAAACTAACTTCCTTGAAAATTATGCATACCAAAACATAGAACATCTCATGTATTCCGAGTTGAGAGTTCACGGACCACGGCATAACAGTCCAGTTTGAACCTGGATTCCAACCTAAGTTTTAAACTTAAACGGTTTAGTGGTTGTTTTGAAGTTGGTCAAGAGGTGGATTTATTAAAGGAAATTATTTTAACGTTTTTAAAAAAGGAAATTAATTTATCTAAACATATATAACTACAAAAATTTGAACTCAAATAATCTGTTGAATACAAAAAATCTGTTGAGCAGTACCCTTAGCACGAGTTTTCACTATTTTACTTTCCAGTATTTACAGCCTTTCTTGTATGAAAAAATGGAACAGCGCCTCTGGTGTGCGAAGAAGTAAATAATTTTTTCCTTGAAAATTGTCAATTTAAAATTGTCTAAGTTCCAGTTTACTCTACGTCTCAAATACTGAAAACTCGTGCTAAGGGTACAGTTTCATCAAAACATGCTGCGGGGCGAGACGGAGTGGGAAGCGGTCGCCTCCTTCTGCGAAGCAGTCATGCTCGCGAAGGAGGAGGCGGGCCGCGTGAGAGCGAGGACAAGGTCCTCCCTCCGCCCCACCCGCGGTGGTGGACGCCCACGGCGTCGGACGTCGCAAGACGATCTCCGGCCACCGTAGGCGCGGGCATGCGGGCGGCGAGTGTAAAGGGCATGCCCGGGTCGACGGCGCGTCGTGTTCCACGCGCGCCTCAAAGAGCTGTCAGCAAAATGACGGGGCCCCCTCTCAGAGGGCCAAAACCTGCCGGGGTTGCGGGACTCATACCATCACCGTGACCCCGGAACGTAAAGAGCTACTGAAGAACACCGTGGATTTTAGTCAGTACAAGTCTGACAGTACCTCTCGCCCTGCCCGGGGTGGGAGGTCTCATTTGATGATTTTACCAAGTAAAAAAATAAGAAATAAGAAGGCTATGTACTGACTCTCTGTAGGTAGAGAAAGATTATTACCGTAATGAAATGGATTGAAATGTGTAAATGTTTTAGCAAAAAAAATTATGGAAATACATTATTTAAAAAAACAATGATACCAAAATGCCTATGTACGTATAAAATCGAAATGAATTCCTTGATTGAATATATCCTTTATTTTTTATTAGAAAAAAAAAAAAATCAACACTGTTCGCATTGGTAAAGGTAAGATTATGAATATTCTTACGGCTATCAGATTCTTACTGGTTGAAAACTAACCTGGGGCCTTAGTCAAACAGCAGACGACAATCGTTATCGTTCATCAGTCACCAATACATTTTCAACTTTATACCCCAGCGCGTAAAGTTGAAAATCTATTAAAAACTGCTGATCGATAAAGAACGAAACAAACGAAAACGATCTGTGAACTTCAATATATTTTCAACTTTACGCGCTGGGGTATAAAGTTGAAAATGTGTTGGTGACTGATGAACGATAACGATTGTCGTCTGCTGTTTGACTAAGGCTCCTGTTATTTCTAATGCCTTTTGCGTTCTAGTGTCGCAGTACCTTGTTTAGAGAGTCCAGCCTCAGCAAACACCTGAATCTACTTCTTCGTATTAATCAAGGAAAGTTTTATAAAATAACTTCTATGAGAGAATAATATTTTACCGATTCATAATATAAAATAATTCTCAATACTACAAAATTACGCATTCTACCCGTTTGTTTATTTTAACTTTTATGTAAACAACTCGTACAATTTCTCTCGAAATTTAAATAAAAACAACTTCATATTTCATTTTGTGAAACTGCTCAGTAAACATTTCATAAAATTTGACAAGGGTGCATACGGAGATTTATTATTAAAATGTTATTTTCGACAAACATTTGGCATGTTGTTTTAAAAATCACGTTTTATTATGTATTTAGTACGTTATTATGTTCTTCAACAACAAAATACAAAATATGTTTGTTTTCATGTCGATGTGAAAAATTCCAATGCAAAATAATTTCATTTATTAAATAAACAATATTTTAAAAATGAAATTGTTTTAGAAATGTAATTCCAAATCTGCGAAAACGAGTTATAAACACTTGATCTTTAAAAATTGAAAAAAAAAACTGTGGAGTTGACAATTGCTTTTTTTTCAATTGTCGTTAATTTTATTAAGAGTTGTACGAAATCGGCTAAGATTTTTTAAGCTAATTGCATAGTTTTCATCGCGGGCTCTGAGCGGCCGGCGACCGAATCAGAAACCTTGTTTATATTTAAAATGCTATGCAATAGCTTTACCGCGGCAGTCTCCGAGTGCCACACGTATTTTTATTCGTTGTGTTCGTTTATTACTAAAACAAGATTTTTGTGTAAGAAAGTTTACTAAAAATTCACTGAGTAGGCCGAACATTCAATTCCCTGCAAAGCCGTATTGTTTAACTAGTTTCAATTAAATCATGTTGAATACACATACCTTTAATTTGTAAGGTAGTAAAGTAGAAAATGTGTTACCTGGAACAAAAAAAACATATCATTGAGTAAAAAATTAAACAAGTATTCTGACGTAATTAACATATTATTATTATAACAGTCCCTCTAGCATGAGTTTTCACTCTTTTACTTTACAGAATCTTTCCAGTATTTACAGCGTTTCTTGTATGAAAAAATGGAACAGCGCCTCTTGTGTGCGAAGAAGGAACTAATTATTTCCTTGAAAATTGTCAATTTGAAATTGTCAAAGTTCCAGTTTACTTTACGTCTCAAATACTGAAAACTCGTGCTAAGGGTACAGTTTCATCAAAACCAGCACAAAATATTTGTTGCCTACCGATTATAAGCCTCTATTCCGCCTTTTTTTAATTAATTTTCAATTTGCATATAAACAACAAAGAAAATTTACTTTTTACCAATATTTAAAATTCACTCTAGATTTTAATAAAAGCCATCTGGAAACTCCGAATACCTGGACAAAATTTCGTGTCTAATCGCTGTCATCTTTTCTTTAAAAAATCTTATATTTAAAACAAGATTCATTTAAGATTAATAGCGGTAGCATTATTCTGTGATAAATTGTAGTTTTACATAATTACTTATTAAAAACCAAGCTTTTTTTTTGTTAAATTTGAAGTTACTGTGCTTGCATTTTGGTGACAAGAAAAGTGACATCTTATTTGTATAAACAGATAAACAGAACGTAATTTGTAAAGTCTTTTCCTAACAAACATTTTTTTTCTAGGGGCTCATATGAATTGCCAGAAAAGAAAAAATGAACCTTCAGTCCTAGTCACAAGGCATAATAACTTCTGGAGATGCCCATTCCGAATTAGAAGAACATGTTGGTACTTAACATATATGTGAGAACAATGTAGAAACGTACTATACGTGTAACATATAAACGTACTGTACATGTTAAGAAATCCACTATAAAAGAAAACATCAAGAATTCAAAATAAAATTGCCATTATGAAAGAACAAAAGATCCACAATGACATTGTCTTCTCAAAAAAGTGAGTGTTAAGATAAAAAATTTACATTCAGATTATCTCTAGCGAACCCGCGAGTCCGGCATCGTTGAAGAAAATTGTAGTTAATTTTTATCAGTGGAAAAAAAATCAGAATCATATCAAGAATACCAAAGACTACCAAAAACCCTTAATAATATTAGTCTATATATATTTGAAGTGGCAATGGGCAGGCCATATTGCTCGCAGAGCGGATGGCCGATGGGGTCGAAAAGTGCTAGAGTGGAGACCACGGACTAGCAAGCGCAGCGTAGGACGTCCACCAACAAGGATAGACGACCTTATGAAGGTCGCCGGAAGACGCTGGATGCTGGTCGCTTCCAACCGGTACTTGTGGCGATCAAAAGGCGAGGCTTATGTTCAGCAGTGGACGTCCTATGGCTGAGATGATGATGATGATGATGATATACATAAAAATGAAACCCGTTTTCCGTTGTCACGACATAACATTAAAACGGCTTAACCGATTCGGATAATTATTTTTTTGTTGTGTTTGTAACCATCGGGACCGGGTTTTAGACCGCGTCCTCCACCCGTGCGAAGCCGGGACGGGCCGCTATAGTTTACAATAAAAATAAAAAGTATTTATAAACTTGATGGTACGGCTGACGCAGTAGCTGAGTGATTGGACTGCTGTGCTGCGTGTCGCCTTCGACTCCAGCACGGTGCAAATATTGATCTACAAATAATTGTTCCGGGTCTGGGTGTTTGTGTATATGAGTTCAAATGTTCGTAGTCGTACGCACGGTAAAAGAGAACTTTTTACTGCCGTACATCATACACCACAAAAAGATAAACAATGTCTATAAAAAGTGTAACTGCAAAACGAACGTTATATCAACGTCAAATGCCGTTTTGCAGATGACATTTTTTTAACACAAGTGTTCAACAGATGTTTAAATTAAAAACGTATTGCATAATTAAAATTGGAAGACAGTTAGTGTGCAATAAGTTTTTTTTTAAATAAAATACAAAAAAACCTCGCCTGTAACAAACCAACAATAAAGTCCTACAGTTTAACGTACTAAAATTTTACTTTAACAATTTTAAACCGAATAATGTGACTGTCGTTGGAAATGATCAAATATTTACCGTGTGTAAAAATCACGTTTTCTGGTTTACCGGGAATTTCACAAAGTTGGGTCGCGAATATTATGCAAACTGTGGAATGTCGGTGCATGTAAACTATGCTTTATAAGTTTATAACGGAAATGTAGGTTCTGTTCAACGTGAGTTTTTATTATTACATTATTTTTGCTTTTTGGACTATTTTTACCAAGCAAAACTTTTCATAACACACAACACTATTGTAATTCTCCGAAGGAATGGGCAGAGCGGAATGTCTCAAGACCCTCATTAAATACTTTTTTTTTACCTGGTAAAATCATCAAATGAGTCCTCCCACCAGGGCAGGGCGGGAAGGACTGTCAGACTTGTACTGACTAAAATCCACGGTGTCCTTCAATATTCCTTTATGTTCCGGGGTCACGGTAATGAAATAAGTCCCGCGACCCCAACAGATCTGGCCCTCTAGAGCCCCGTCCCCGTCATCATGCTGACGCTCTATGAAGCGCGCGTGGAACACAACGTGCCGTCGACCCGGGCATGGTACATGGTCGGTCAGCGAGTTGCCCTTTATTCGCCGCCCGCATGCCCGTGCCTACTGTGGCTGGGGATCGCACATAAAATAGGGCTTGCTATTATTCTTCAACCTTCAGACACCACATCTTAAGTATAGTTCAAAGTTCATCCGTTTTGGCAATGTTGTATTTACAACTATCCAGTTCAATTCTATTGGCACTAACCTAGTCCAAATCCAAAAAAAGGACATAAGTACATAAAAATTGGTGTGAATATGATAGGAGCGTTGATCCGACTCCTGATATCCTCAGTACTTATGTGTTTCGCAATTATAGGGAGTAGAGTTACGGAGGCGTTTTTTCGTTGACGGACTAAGGGCGTTTGTACACTACAAGGAATTTTACCGTCCGGCAGTCCGATTTCCTACAATTGTCAATGAATTCTCAATGAAAGTTGGTGTTAATCTTACTGCCGGACAGTAACATTCCGTGTAGTGCACAAACGCCCCAAAGCCTTTGTCAAACTGACAGGCTAAACGAATGCGTCCCGAAGCGTTTTTGTTTGTAATTTATGAAATTGTTTGAAGGCCAGTCACACAGACTATCGGGCCGCTTTTATTTTTCAACGAAACCCCCTGACTTCGTGGTTGCTATGGAAGAAGTCCTGATGGTGAAGCAATATAATTTATCCGACCACAAAATCGCACTCACGACTTCAGGAATCTTACCATGAGAAATTATTTTACAGCCCGAACAGCGTGATTTTAAGGCATGGAGTTGGAGGAACTTCAATCCATGATGTGACCCATCGTATCCACAGATAAACTTCTACAAGAGCTGCTTTACCTGAAAGATCAACCTTAATTAATCCCAGAGGCCCCATTTTCCACCAAAAATAAAACCACCTAATTCTCCCCATACGTTCTTTAATTTTTCACGCTAGCAACATCTAAGTAGATCCGAAGTTTGTGGCAAACGAAACGAGACCCCGTTACGAATATTAAATAGCATTGTATCTTACACTTTGTGCTCTGATTGGTGTATAAATAATTGTGCTACGGTGGCTCCGTTAGTGGGGGGTGTACCCGGGTAGAATTGTTAATGAGGCGGTTGTCATTTTTAGCAGACGAGGGCAGGACGTGTGTTTTGGCTTTGTGATTTATGACGAGTTTATCTTTTGATGTCAGTTCAGGGTATCTTTTTTGTAATTTATTTTTGAGAGTAACTTCTGGCTTAATAATAACAGTCGCACAGGACGATTTTCAAGGTTGAGCCGCAATTTCCGAGGTTAGTTTGTGGATGGGTAACCATTTTTAAATTTTGCCACATGGAAGTTCTCCTGTATCATGGGTGCATTTAAAAACCATTAGTCATAAAACCAGAGTCCCTCTCTCAGAGAGGAGGCCTGTGTCCCAGCAGTGGGAACGTTACAGGCTGATGATGATGATGATGAGTCATAAAAATTTTCATCCGTGTTTCGAAACACATTGCCGTTACCCAAGGTGTAATTTATAGGTCTTTGACAGTCGTAACTGTTAGTCGGAAGCTCGAAAGTCTATCAATCAGTCTTACCACGGGGAATCGTATCAATTGTATCGGTTGTGGAGGTCAGCTAGGCAATGAATCCTTGTAAAATACGTTATTCAGCTTCATCGAGTTCAACCAGACAACCCCAACATGTTTGGAAAAAAGCTAGCCAGATAACGATGGTGGGCATGCGGGCGGTGAGTAATGGGCAACTCGATGTCCGAACATGCCCGGGTCGACGACGACGCGTTGTGTTCCACGCGCGCCTCAAAGAGCATCAGCATAATGACGGGGGCCCCTTTCAGATGGCTAAAGCCTGAGTTACGGGACTTATACCATCACCGTGACCCCGGAACATAAAGGGCTATTGAAGGACACCGTGGATTTTAGTTCAGTACAAGTCTAACAGTCCCTCCCGCCCTGCTCGGGGTTGGACTCATTTGATGATTTTACCACGTAAAAAAAAAGGTAAGGATGTTTTTTTTTCAGAGATTTAGGCCCGTATTACAGAACGCAAATCAATACTCAAATCTTACTTTAAAACTAGTTTTAACCAATCAAATGCCTTGAATCTAGTCTAGTCTTAGTACCCAAGTGTAAAAGTATAATGGATGTATGTATGTGTGTGGATTAAATAAAAAGAGTATACCTTATATTGCAGCGGGTGGCTTCTGTATATTGTGATTGCTCTCTTGGGATGCTGATGTGAATTTGTATATATGTATTATAGAAGATACTAATCTTGTGAGAAGTTTTACATATTACGATTTGGACAAAACCTTATTACTAGAAACCCATTGCATTAGCCTCCCAATCAAGATTGCCTCGCATAACTAGTTTCACATAAGGGGTCCTGATTCTAGAGACGAGGAGTGTTATTAGATCCTTCTATCAGAAAATTTTGTAATATGGGACTTATGCATAATAGCAAAACAAAACTCAAATAAACGTTTTTTCTTTCTTTCTTTTCTTTCAAAAGGCTAACCCTCTAATTTGAGTAAAATTTTCTCTGTTCATACATCTGCTTAGCTCCTTGAGAAACACAAGCAAGCGGATAAGCGAAATGTTTTTTTTTAATACTTTCACCCACACTAGGAATTTCTCCTCTATTGTGGGTGCCTTTACGAACATAAACTCACATACACAAACACCCAGACCCGAAACAACTATTTGTAGATAACAGTTACAAATATTTGCTCCGTAAAAAATGATCCCGCGACATGACACGCACGCACCGCAGTAGTCGCTCAGCCACTACGCGAATCTTGTCGTCAAAATATAAATTATCAAAGCTTCAAGCGACGGTGACTATCCTGATAATCCAAATGTTCTAAATAAACAATTTAGGTAAGAAAACTTTACAATAATTTATATATTAATATTATAAAGAATAGAGTGTTTACAACGCTCCTCCCACCGAATAATATCGTAATGTGATATAACGATACTTTGCGTTTTATTGCATATTCATCATGTACGTACCCTCTTACACGTTGTCAATTTTTTTCACATTTTTCCTATGAGTACATTCCAAAATTAGTATTTTTTTATTAACCATAGCCCTAATATTCCGTTACAGTTTTATTGTACTTATTTACGCGAATAACCTCGCTTCTAGTGATTACGGATAGCACTCTTAATAAGAATTTCAGTATGTTACGATAGCGATATTATTCGCGTAAGAACAGCAAACTCGTTTTATGGTAAAGTTTTTTAACACTACTATTCCTAGTAGAGATTTTATTTCGAAACTATGGTTAATACTGGTTACTACATAATTATGTATTTAAAGTCCCAGTTACAGTCTATTAGCGTTTATGTTTGGATGTCTTTGTTCAACGAATAACATTGTAGTACACTATTATTGTGCACGCTGTCTTTTTGTTTTTACGCGAATAATATCGTAATGTTTTGTTACGAAAAAATGTTTTTCTAACGTATCCAGTAAAATATATTTTCTTTAATAACTTGGTCCTGATATAATAAAAAATAAATACGTTTATTCAGAATGATTCTATAAAAAATTACCTTTCATTTGATATATAAATCATTCTCTTAGGTTGGACAATCTTTACAATAATCATAAAAAACCACTGTTTTATTTTTCCTGTAAAATTTGAATTTTTCGATTACGATATTATTCGGTGGGAGGAGCGATCAATATTAAATGGTTGCACTAAAGAGCCAGAAGATTATAATACTGCAGCGGAGCTTATCGTGATAAAATCATTATACATAAACCACTTATCACAAATCATACTATCCCAAATTTCTACTTAAGCGAACATTGATTAACAAGAACATCTTAATTATTTATTACAAAATTCCATGTTCAAATTACCTCGGGTAAACCCATCAGTTCCCGAGGGTAACATAAGCCACGGATTATTCCGAAGCTATGGGTAACCAGCATACCCTGAATGCCAAGTGGACTGATTATATGAATTTACCCTACGGTCCGTTGATTGTTGCTTTTACCCTGTGGGAAAAAGTTCCCAGTGGATGGATGACCATTAATGGTCCTGGTAATGGTCCACGATTAAATAAATGAGACTGGACCAATTTTGGTGTGTGTTCGGACGGACGAAACTGGCTTTGAGGTCCTGTGGGGGTTGGTGTTAACGAGTGGAGGCAGGCAACACTGTTCTGCGTTGACATGAGGCCTGCAATTCCTGATTTGTTAGGTAGAGGTGTATTTGAGGGTTATTGACATGACGCGACGATATGTGTATTTTTTGTGCAGTATATAAAAAACCTTTTTTTTCACGTGGTAAAATTATCCTACAAGTTTTCCCGCCCAGGGCGGGACAGGAGGGACTGTCAGACTTGTACTGACTAAAATCCACAGTGATCCTTCAATAGCCCTTTACGTACCAGAGCCACGGTTAGCAGTTGAGACAGTCCCGCGACCCCGGCAGGCTTTGGCCCTCTCTCTTTAAGGTGCGCGTAGAACACAACGCGCCGTCGCGTTGACCCGGGCATGGTCCATGATCGGGCGACGAGTCACCCATAACTCGCCGACCGCATGCCCTCGCCTACGATGTCCGGAGATCGTCTTGCGACGTCCGTTGCGTCTCCCTATTTTATATACATTTGAGTGGCTCTACTGGAAAAAAAAAGAGCAGTGGTGGAACAGTGGTAGCGGCCTCGACTTACGTGTTGTAAGGTCGTGGGTTTGATCCCAGCCAGGCTCATTACTTTGTGCAATTTATTTCATCACCACTGCTCTCAAAACGGTGAAGGAAAACATAGTGGGATCACCTGTATGTCCTAAAATTAGAAGATATACCTTCCATAGATAGGAAGCTACCTTCTTAGCAAAATCGTTTTTGAAACTTCTTCGAAGGTATTTTCCAAACCTGAAAATATCTTAACAACTAAAATCTATTAACTTCTACTAAATATAAACATTCACACCTACTATTACTAACCAACTAAGCGATACCGTAAAATGCTGTAACATTGCCTTTATAGCTCAACATTGCCTAAATTCAAAAAAGTTAAATTATTCTCGCTGCGAAATGTTTTTTATTGTCTATGGTATTACTAAAAGCAAGTCGGCAATCTGTATGGCAACATTCGATCATACGTCACTCCAAATTTTAGTTAACAAACTGTCAGTGTCAGTTTCTTTGTCACTGCGGATACTCGCTTTTTACCGGCTCTCAGGAAAATTTCATTTTATCAGTATCTATGCTTTATTTTCTAGCGTAATATGTTATATAGCAAAGAAAATATGCTCTTTTATGTATTTTAACTGTTTTTTCTGTATTATATCTTAATTTAAACCATTAAATCATGGTCGGCAAAGTTGTGTCAGATTTTCGCAACTTTTTACTCAACATTATCTAGGGTTAGGGCTGCCACTTTTAATTTTTTCAACAAACTCTTAATCGACCGTGGTTTTGCTTGTGTAATTGTTTTTTTTTTTTTGTACTTGATCTAAGAACGTTTTATAGAAGCTAGAACTATTGTTTCTTTATTTATCATCATCAGAAATTAAGGATGTCGAATGTAATTTTCTGTAAGTCATTTATAGTATGTTATCATATTGTTCGACAGATTTTAAACATGAGCAACCCACCCAAGAGTAGAAGAAAACCAGGGGCTAGACAGTACTCCGATTATTCGCAGGAGATGTACAACAATTTGATTTCTTAATAATATATTTGAATTTTAAGAAAAATTGTTGTATTTTCTTTGGGGCAGCCCTACACCGAACTCACTTTTGTATGGGAGTTTTAGGGAAACCTGCACAACTTTGCCTAGCATTGTAAAAAAAAAAATCTTGTGCTATTCAAGATTCAGTGAAGTCTGACGTGGAAAAGAACTTCATGGCAATATGGGTGTCAAATCCGTTACCAAAATAACTATTCATTTAGAAAGATATTATGACAGGCAATGTTGTAGTTTTTACCTCAACTTTGCCTACGTTTTCAAAGCAATTTTTTGGTGCTTTATAGGTGTTTTTATTACTAGTAGCAAATGTATTCCTATAGCTTAAAGTCCAATATTGGACAGTAATTGAAAAAACATACGACTTTTTTAACGATTAAAGATTTATCGAAGAAAAACGTCAAAATCCGTGCAAAGTTGCAGCATTTTACGGTAGTATCTATTACTCTGAAAACTAAACCATTGTTACACTAATTATAATAGTAGTAGAGTATTCTGGAACAATTGTTTTAGAGGAAAGTTAGTGTTGAAACTTCATTTAATAAGTGTTTCTTAAGCTTGAAATGTTTACAATATGTTATATTTCCAGAACTACGAGCTCCTTGAGTTATAAGTTGAGCTACACGGTAACTGACACGTGCTTGCAATGACTGGACAGGCCCACTCAAATCGGTGTGGTTCTTTCTTCAAAAGAACACCTCAGACACCTGCATGGTTCTCATAGTACTTTACCAATACAAAATTGTCTGGACTTTAAAAGAGACTGTGACCCCGTAGTCAGGTACGAAACACCGGCCCCATCTAGTCTAAAAATAGTGTCTTTTTACGTGTAAAAGAGTTTGTAAAAACCAATTTGCTGAATAAATATCATTTATCATTTACGTGATTGTAGTTTCAAATGCAGGAACACGTATAAGTATTTCATCACCAATCTCAAAACGGTGTAGAAAAACATCAAGAGGAATACTTACTTCCCGTTTTCTACCAACCCACACTGGGCCCAGGTGGTGGATGACAGCCCACTCCCTTTCTCACAAAGGCCAGTGTCCCTGCAGTGGGAACAATAATAGGCTCTTGGCCTAATGATAGTGTTAGTAGCCATGTCAGTTTAAAATGTAATAGCCTTGCTACAAAAAAAATGAAACATTTGTTAAACACTTATGAAAAAAATGTGTAACTTTTAGTTAGGTACACTTTTATTAGACAAGTCAAAATAGATGTTTACCTTTTTTGTACGAAGACTATTACGTATACTTTAAATTAATGTTAAGAAAAACTGGCATTCAACTTTCCAATCCTACCACATGTCGTTCCTCAGTCCCGCTTTTTAATGGTTAAATTAATCATTCCACAAAACCTCCAGTAATTGATGATGAAAAAAGAATGTTCTTTCAAGATAAACTTTTTAGGGATCCCTTTGGGATTAGAAAACTTTCCAATTTGGTGCCACCTACAAAACGCCTTGTTCACGACCTCAGGCATAACGACATCAGCGTGACTTGCGTCAAACGGCACGCGCGCGCTTCTTTTGTTTCCATCGCATGAGTATTGCCGCGTTGCGATGAAAGTATGACGGACTAGACAGTGCCCTTAGCACGAATTTTCACTCTTTTACTTTACAGTATTTACAGCGTTTCTTGTATGAAATAATGGAACAGCGCCTCTGGTGTGCGAAGAAGGAACAATTTTTTTCCTTGAAAATTGACAATTTGAAATTGTCAAAGTTCCAGTTTACTTTACGTCTCATTTACTAAAAAATTGTTCTAAGGGTACTGGTTTTAAAACCAAACTATAGGTGGGTATAGACTTTGACAGATAAATATATTGCAATAATTCTGTCAAATTCCAGTTCTGCTGTCGTAAAGGAAAACACAATTACTTAAATGACTGTGTAACTTAAGTTACAGTGTTTTCATTTAGCAGAGTTGGTATCAGCCAATCGGGCAATTTGGGTTACAGGACTATCTTAAGAGGGCAAACGGCCCTGAAACGCAAAGAACATATGAAGGACAAAGTTGATGTTGACTCAGCAAGAGTCTGACAGTCCCCTTCCACTCCATCCGGGGCGAGAGAATTCATTTGATGATTTTTAGACCCCCAGGAAAAAAGCCCGGCTAATTTGTTTCAACATTGTCTCGTGACAAACTCTTAGAAATGTCATAGAAATCTTTCCTGCAGTTACAATCGCCATTCGTGTGTCATTTGAGCGCATATTTTGTGGCCTAGCGCTAACAATGAAAATGCAAAAAGAAAACTTAGGCAATGTTAGAAAAAAGGGTAATTGAATGATAGACTGATTGAAGTGAACGATGATGGATTGTTCAATGCGAGTGAACGTCGTGCCGCTGACAGAATGAATGAACGATCGAATGGAAATAGAAGAATGGTTACTTGTTGATCGGGGAATGGAAAAATTGAGAGTGTGCTCGCAATGTATTTTTGCAATTTATTTGTATTTTTGTATACGTGTTTATTGATTCGTGTGGGTTCGACTGTGTTCCTATTGTTTGTATTGTTCGCATGTTCTTGTTAGTATGCTTATGTAATAATAACTTTTTATGTATTCTACCACGCGGGTAGAATGTTTATTGGAATGTTCTATAATTGCTTTCCCTCGAATTTTCGTATTAAAATCGTTTTGTCAATCGTGTTATCTAGAATAGATATAGTTTTCAAAATAATTTGAACTTTTCACACGTTCGCAGCATTCATACCGAGACGCGACGCGACGCGACTTATTGCAACGACACTCCAATGTGTATCTTTTCGTGTAGTAAACAGAGTTAGATTTTGAGTACAGATAGCGCGCGAGTTGAATGCAGTCGAGGTCTGAGGTAAAGAGCGCCCCGCTACCCGCACGCCCCACCTCACGCGCCTGCAGTGTAGTACTGTGCCATCCTTGTCAACAGCACTACCGCATTCCTAAGCACTGCATTCAACTCGCGCGTTATCTGTAGCTCTATTGAAATTTGCATGCAACGTCGTGTCTTGGTGTGACTTGAAATTTAGGTAATTAAAAAAATGGCTTGTCATAAGTAACATAAATCAATCTCATACTGGCAACTTTTACGTCCAAAACCCGACAAAACGTTCCATTATTCCAAATTCAAAAACCGGGTGTTACTTACAAACTGTCACTTACAATGACTGGCCAACAAAAACAATACAAAAAATAAAACATCACTGGCTGGAATCAAAAAGTTGTAACATTCAGAAAAAGAACTGGCCGGAATATTAATGAGTGAGAAGTAAAAACAAGCTTAATTTGTTTATACAGAAAGTCGTATAACGGTTGGCTTGCCATTGACAAGTTCACGATACAAACATAAATATACGTGTGTATCAACAAATAGTTGTTCCGGATCCAGCTGAATTAGTATGTGAGTACCTAAGATACAGGAGAAATTCCTAGTATGGGGCTTTTAAAAAGAAACAAGTTAGTAATTTAAAAAACTTAGTTTTTTTATTGTTAAGACTTACGATGGACAAAGTAGGTAGGTACATGTCAAGAGGAATTAAACGAGTCTAAACTCGATGGGTTTTTTTATCGTGGTAAAATCATCAAATGAGTCCTCCCCCGCCCAGCGTAGGACAGAAAGGACTGTCAGACTTCACACACACACACATCAGCCTATAATTTTCCCACTGCTGGGACACAGGCCTCCTCTCTGTGAAAGGGAGAGGGCCATAAGCCACCACGCGGGCCCAGTGCGGGTTGGTAGATGTCACATATCTTCGAATGTTTGGTTCTAGGACATGCCGGTTTCCTCACGATGTTTTCCTTCACCGTTTTGAGAGCAGATGAAATATATATTATTACACAAAGTAATGCGCCTGGCGGGGTTCGAACCCACAACCTACAACTCGTAAGTCGGGACCAATACAACTGGAACACCACTGCTCTCTCAGACTTATGCTGACTAAAATCCACAGTGATCCTTCAATAGCCCTTTACGTTCCGGGGTTTTCGGTAATTCGGCTATTCAATATTTTTCCAAAGAAATGGCCGTTTGTCAAAATGAATAAATGTTTGACCTTCATAAATAGGGCAACTACGGGCGACATTTCTCACACATTTTCCTCAAAATGGCCGAATCGAATGATTTTCCACACGCGTGGCTTATCTCTAATGCTATAGCTGGGTTTATTATATTTTAGTTTAGTTTATTATGATTGGATACAACTTGATAATTTAAAAAAAAACAAAAGTGAGTAAGCATCAAATGCGGTTATACAATTTATTTTATTGTTTTACTATTTAACAGGGGCGATGGTTGTCTTTCACTATTTGCCTCATCTCAAAACTCAAAGTCGCTCAGCGAGCTATGGAGAGTGCTATGCTCGGTGTTTCTCTGCGTGATCAAATCCGAAATGAGGAGATCCGTAAACGAACTAAAGTCACCGATATAGCCCATCGAATTAGCAAGCTGAAGTGGCAATAGGCAGGCCATATTGCTCGCAGAGCAGATGGCCGATGGGGTCGAAAAGTGCTAGAGTGGAGACCACGGACTAGCAAGCGCAGCGTAGGACGTCCACCAACAAGGTGGACAGACGACCTTATGAAGGTCGCCGGAAGACGCTATAGGCAGGTTGCTTCCAACCGGTATATGTGGAGATCAAAAGGGGAGGCCTATGTTCAGCAGTGGACGTCCTATGGCTAAGATGATGATGATAATGGTACTTACGCACCGAACGACGGTCGGTCAAGCACTAAAACCGGCCTAAGGGTGCCTTTCTACCAGAGACGTGCTGCGAAGATGTGTGACCGTTTCCACTGTTGCTACGATATGTAGCTGTGCCAGTAAGATGTGTTACGAATATGCGCAGCTCGAGCTCTGCGATGTATCGATAGTTAGGGAAGACAACCCATAGCACGCAGCCATAGCAAGCATCCTTCCATATAAAAATCACATCTTAGTTGAATCCGTTTCCACCAGTGCTTTGCTATGTAAACCAATGAATATGATCGGTGGATTTCAAACGCATCCGCAGCAACGTAGCATAGCGCATCTCTGGTGGAAAAGCAGCCTTACCGTTGTCATGACAATCGAGTCTATTTTGTGCATTGAGCTATTATTACTACGTATAGAGACGACACCACGTATCACCACTGTGTCCCATCCAGGATGAGACAACGCGCACAAGTTCATTCAGTTGTTTGACAGCTCTGTGGCGTGCTCTAGGCGCGCCCACTCATCCTGGATGGGACACAGTGGTGATGCGTGATGTCGTCTCTCTACGTAGTAGTAATAGCTCAATGATTTTGTGACGGAACTTGAAATACGATCATTGGTTTTGCAACCGAATTCAAAATCGTTTCACTATAAAACTTATATTTTATTTCGTTCACATGCGATTTTAATTTTACCACTAAAATGTTGCATGTTCACAAAATTACTTACGTGTTTGTTAACCCTATAAAAGTACAATTTAATTGGTAAACAGAAAGGCGTTGAACAAACAAGTTTAATAAATGTCGTTTTAAGTTTTATTTAATTGTTGACTTTAGTTTATGTTAAAATTAAAAAGCAATTTGTTTTTATGAATTAATCTGGATTTGTTTTGCATTTTGGTAGAGTTAAATAAAGTTTTTGTAAGTGTACTTTTTAACTTTTCACGCCTAGACCACTGAACATATCATTCTTGAAAAAACATATTTAAGTATATAACCCGTCAGGTGTGCATAAACGGACATAAAGTACCTTTCATTTGGAAAAAAGGAGTACGTATTCCTAAAACAACATTTTTTTTACCATAATAAACGGCACCACATTTCGTCAATTTATAAATTAACGCGATCAAAGTTGAGGGCAAAAATTAGTTAGAAATATTGAGAAAACGTGTGACAAGAAAAAAACACTGAAAAACTCCAATTATTTCATCCCTGAAAAAGCGAGAAACTCGAAAAACATAAAGCTCTATATTCTCAAAAAATGTGCACTAAACGCTCCAGTTATTTTTGAAAATAAACATTAAGGATGAGCCGTTAAAATAGCTGAAAGCGCTGAAACGTTTTTAAAAGTTTTCAGTTTGCACTTCGTTCTATATGCAGCTGAATAACATTTACTTTGCAGTTAGACTGAAAGAATGGCAGCATTTAAGATCATTATTACTGCCATCAAGAAGCTGTGCTGAAACAAAAATCTGGAACATTATGCAGTAGGAACGGACATTTTTTTTTCACACTAAAAAGTTTTAGGTACAGAAAATTAGTTTTCTCCGCAATTTCTAGCGTGTGTCTGTCTATGTAAGTCTAAAATAATATCACATGGACACCATGCCGCTATAAAAGTTATGCTATGAGCAAATCCTCCTTGCCAGGGTTGCGGGATATACGTATACCGCGACTCCGGTGGGTACACAAAGGTCTACCGAAGGACACCGTGGATTTTTTCGAGTCGGACAGTCTCTTCCGCTCTGCCCTGGGTGGGACGACTTATTTGACGATTTTACCACGCTTAAAAAAAATGTGTTAATCCTAGTCACAAACTATCTTCATGCCAAACTTATTACAGATGGATTGAACTGTTTTTGCATTTTTTTAAACTTTTTTTCACTCTAGGAATTTCTTCTGTGTCGTGGGTACGTTTACAAACTTATAAACCCATGAAGCAAACACTTAGACCCGGAACATCCACTTGTAGGTCATAAATATTTTTTTCCATGCGGGAATCGAACCTGCGATCCGCTGCGCAGCAGTCTAACGCTTAGCCACTGTGCCAATCGAGTCGTATATATTATCATCGTCGGTTATATTTTTGACGTACTCACTTGATGATCAGTAGTATCTTCCCATAAGATTCTTTGGTCAACATAAGTAAATATACAAACCATTTGCCGTTTAAAAAAGGACTTTTTAAACGGCAAATCACATTTCACATCAAAACAGGGTTGCCAACATCTAGTTTTCCGTTGAAACAAAAGTTCAGGGGACACCAATGTTGCCAACACAGCAAATGTTTCACAATTTGCCTACAATGCGCTGTAACTGGCGAGGCGGGCGGCGGAGGCTCAAATTTTGAATTTACAACGTCGTCGTGCCTCCCCTACTATCAAATGCATGTGTCGATTTCTTTCTTTTTGTAGATATGGAAGAAGTGTGTTCATATTTGGGATTACAATAAACTTATAACTACATCCCAAATACCTTTGTTTTCAGGTGGTTAAATCACCAAATGCGCTCGCCGTAGGAAGGGGAAAGATTCTCAAACTCCTATCAACTAAAATTAACCGTGTTGCTTAAATTGTCCTTTACGTTCCAGGGCCACAATAATCTGCTAAGACAATTGATTGATCCCGTTAGTTTTGTTTGGCCCAATGTGGACCTCATCAGTTTTCTAACAGGCTGGAGTCAAAAAGTTGTAACATTCAAAAAAAGAACTGGCCGGAATATTAATGAGTGAGAAGTAAAAACAAGCTTAACCCTAGATTACTAACCTTATTTTTCGACGCTTATTACGAACCTTCGTCGTTTCGACTACGGTATTTAATAAAGGGGATAATGGGTTTTATTTCAATCAAACTTGGTATTTTTTTATTTTTATTAAAAATTAATTATATTTTTCTTATAATTTACTATGTTTACATAAACTAAAATAGCATATTTATTATCCAATCAGCCTTATGAATGTGATCACACGTTTCGTGCTAAATTGAAAATAGTGACATTTTTAAAGTTGCTTTGTTAGTATTGCAAAAAGTAAATTGTTAAAATTATCTTAAAATAATAAAAATGAAGAATGAAATAAACCAATGAAATAAAAAAAATGCTAAAAATCCATCAACTAATGTATTTGTGACATACGTCAAGTTTGTGTTCCCCGCTCATAGATTTATTGCACTTGGTACGACTACTTTTAGTCAGGCTTCGTTTTGTAAAGAGACACAAGACATATATTTTTATCGAAGGTAGGAACCTACCATAATCATTAGTCGCATTACTTGACCTTGTTTTTTTTTACTAGGTAAAATAATCAAATGAGTCCTCCCATCCAGGCTGATCCAGGACAGGACAGAAGGGGCTGTCAGACTTGTACTGACTAAAATCCACAGTATCATTCAATAATAGCCTTTTACGCTCCGGGGCCACGGTTACTTGATAGTTCCGCGACCCTGGCATTCTTTGGTCCTCAAGAGGGGGCAGGGGGGCCCGTAATATGGCTGACAACTCTTTCAGACGCGCGTGGAACACGACGCGCCGTCGACTTAGGGAATCTTCCATGATCGGATAGCGAGTCATCCGTTACTCACCGTCCGCATGGGCCCACGCCTTAGGTGGCCAGAATTGCCGCATTACTTGGCCTGAAAAGTGCTGTTGGGTCAAAGTAGAAACTTCATCTTCAGCATTTGTTTCATAAGCAAAATCAATCTCTAGGTGGTCTTCTTTGCACTCTCAGATATCGCTGTCATCTTGTAATAACAACTGACGAACTATCATAAATAGCAAATAATAAATAACATTGAATATAAACAAAATAAACCAATTAACCAAAAAAATTAACGCGACAGTACTCCACTAAGTAACACAAAAAGTTACGTTATTACTAACCTTCGTCGATGCGACGAGTCATGGTTGCTGGAACGGCGCTTACGGGCCACTTGGACTCAAAACAACACTGTCTGTCGCAGGGGCAATGGGTCGACAGAGATAACATAAAGTGTTGAAAAAGTTCGATCACGCGCGCAAAAGTTAACGCGAATTAAACAAGCCCGCGTCGTCGGATCGACGAAGGTTCGTAATCTAGGGTTAATTTGTTTACACAGAGAGTCGTAAAACGCTTGGCTTGCCATTGACAAGTTCATGGAACAAATATAAATATACGTGTGTATCAACAAATAGTTGTTCTGGATCTAACTGAATTTGTATGTGAGCTCCCAAGATACAGGAGAAATTCCTAGAATGGGGCTTTTAAAAAGAAACAAGTTAGTAATTTAAAAAACTATGTTTTTCATTGTTAATACTTACGATAGACAAAGTAGATAGGTACTCGTCAAGAGGAATTAAACGAGTCTAAACTCGATGGATTTTTTTATCGTGGTAAAATCATCAAATGCGTCGTCCCCGCCCAGGGTGTAACGGAAAGGACTGTCAGACTTCACACACACACATCAGCCTATAATGTTCCCACTGCTGGGACACAGGCCTCCTCTCTGTGAGAGGGAGAGGGCCATAAACCACCACGCGGGCCCAGTGCGGGTTGGTAGATGTACACATATCTTCGAAAGTTTGGTTCTAGGACATGCCGGTTTCCTCACGATGTTTTCCTTCACCGTTTTGAGAGCAGTGGTTATGAAATATTTTACACAAAGTAATGCGCCTGGCGGGGTTCGAACCCACGACCTACAACTCGTAAGTCGGGACCAATACCACTGGACCACTGCTCTCTCAGACTTATGCTGATAAAAATCCACGGTGATCTTTCAATAGCCCTTTACGTTCCGGGGTTCACGGTAATTCAGCTATTCAATATTTTTCCAGGAAGTATCACACAAAGAAATGGACGTTTGTCAAAATGAATAAAAGTTTGACCTTCATAAATAGGGCAACTACGGGCGACATTTCTCACACATTTTCCTCAAAATGGCCGAATCGAATGATTTTCCACACGCGTGGCTTATCTCTAATGCTATAGCTGGGTTTATTATATTTTAGTTTAGTTTATTATGATTGGATACGACTTGATACTTTTTATAAAAGACAAAAGTGAGTACGCATCAAATGCGGTTATATAATTAATTAAATATTTTTTCTATTAAGCAGGGGCGATGGTGGTCTTTCACTATCGGCCTGAATCTCAAAGCTCGCTCAGCGAGCTATGCAGAGGGCTATGCTCGGTGTTTCTCTGCGTGATCGAATCCGAAATGAAGAGATCCGTAGACGAACTAAAGTCACCGATATAGCCCACCGAATTAGCAAGCTGAAGTGGCAATGGGCAGGCCATATTGCTCGCAGAGCAGATAGCCGATGGGGTCGAAAAGTGCTAGAGTGGAGACCACAGACTAGCAAACGCAGCGTAGGACGTCCACTAACAAGCTGGACAGACGACCTTATGAAGGTCGCCGGAAGACGCTGGATGCAGGTCGCCTCCAACCGGTATATGTGGAGATCAAAAGCGGAGGCCTATGTTCAGCAGTGGACGTCCTTTGGCTGAGATGATGATGATGATGGTACTTACGCACCGAACGACGGTCGGTCAAGCACTAAAACCGGCCTAAGGGTGCCTTTCCACCAGAGATGTGCTGCGAAGATGTGAAAGCTGAGCTACGAAACTGTGTGACCGTTTCCACTGTTGCCACGATATGTAGCTGTGCCAGTAAGATGTGTTACGAATATGCGCAGCTTGAGCTCTGCGATGTATCGATAGTTAGGGAAGACAACCCATAGCATGCAGCCATAGCACGCATCCTTCCATATAAAAAACACATCTTAGTTGAATCCGTTTCCACCAGTGCTGTGCTATGTAAACCAATGAATATGATTGGTGGATATCAAACGCAGCTGCAGCAACGTAGCATAGCATCTCTGGTGGAAAAGCAGCCTTACCGTTGTCATGACGATAGAGTCTATTTTGTGCATTCAGCTATTATTACTAAGCAGATGATGATAGAGACGACACCACGTATCACCACTGTGTCCCATCCAGGATGAGTGCACGCGCCTAGAGCACGCCACACAACTGTCAAACAATTGAAAGAACTTGTGCGCGCGCACTCATCCTGGATGGGACACAGTGGTGATGCGTGATGTCGTCTCTATACGTAGTAGTAATAGCTCAATGATTTTGTGACGGAACTTGAAATACGATCATTGGTTTTGCAGCCGAATGCAAAAATCGTATCTCTTTAAAACTTATATATTTTTTATTCATTCACAAGCGATTTTAATTTTAACACCAAAATGTTGCATGTTCAAAAAATTACTTGTTTGTTAACCCTATAAAAGTACAATTTAATTGGTAAACAGAAAGGCGTTGAACAAACAAGTTTAATAAATGTCGTTTTAAGTTTTATTTAAATGTTGACTTTACGTTAAAATTAAAAAGCAATTTGTTATTTATGAATTAATCTGGATTTGTTTTGCATTTTGGTAGAGTTAAAGTTTTTGTAAGTTTGCTTATAACCTTTTCTCGCCGAAACCGAGTGGTTTCTGTGTGAGTACACAGAACAGATAATTCTTAAAAAAAAACATATTTTTTATTTTTATGGACAAAAAACAGTTATACGTTACAGTATTATAGTAAATTACAAAAAAAAATTAAAAAACCTATAACTCACACCATTGTCCACGGAATAATATTAATTCTTGAAGAGCTAAGGTAACGGACGATAAAAACATGGTGTAGTAAAAAAAAAATGAAGAAAAAAAAAGTGCCGACTAAAATATACCACACAGATCTGGTAGGTAGTCCTCGGCCAGATCCGACTGTGTGTGCATAAACGGACATAAAGTATCTTTCATTTAGAAAAAAAGGAGTATTCCTAAAACCGCATTTTTTTACTATAGTAGAAGGCGCATAAAAGAGTAACCATGCAATTTCTTGCCGGTTCTTTTCCATGGAATCGACCAACCCGAACCAAGAACCTTTTGTCGACGTTCTATTAGTGCCCTCATGGGCCTGAAGAACTGTCGCGGGAGTTATTTCCATTACCGTGACCCCGGAACATGAAGAGCTATTGAAGGACACCGTGGAATTTAGTCAGTACAATTCTGACAGTGAGGGGGTGGGAGGACTCATTTGATGATTTAAACACGTAAAAAAAAAGCTTATGTGAAATAAAAACATTTGATTTTAACTTTGCCACATTTCGGCAATTTATAAATTAATGCGATCAAAGTTGAGGGCAAAAGTTAGTTATAAATATTGAGAAAACGTGTGACAAGAAAAAACACTGAAAAACACCAATTATTTCATCCCTGAAAAAGCGAAAAGCTTGAAAAACTTTGAAAAACTATTTTCTCAAAACATGTGCACTAAACGCTCCAGTTATTTTTGAAAATAAACATTAAGGATGAGCCGTTAAAATAGCTGAAAGCGCTGAAACGTTTTTAAAAGTTTTCAGTTTGCACTTCGTTCTATATGCAGCTGAATAACATTTACTTTGCAGTTAGACTGAAAGAATGGCAGCATTTAAGATCATTATTACTGCCATCAAGAAGCTGTGCTGAAACAAAAATCTGGAACATTATGCAGTAGGAAAGGAGATTTTTTTATACTATTTTTTTTACAGAATACTAGTCGCAATTTCAAGCGTGTGTCTGTCTATGTAAGTCTAAAATAAATAATATCACATGGACACCATGCCGGTATAAAAGTTATGCTATGAGCAAATCCTCCTTGCCAGGGTTGCGGGATATACGTATACCGCGACTCCGGTGGGTACACAAAGGGCTACCGAAGGACACCGTGGATAACGTCAATAGAAGTCTGACTGTCCTTCCCGCCCTGCCCGGGGTGGGAGGACTCATTTGACGGTTTTACCACGCAAAAAAAAAATTGCAAATCCTAATCACAAACTATCTTTATGCCAAACTTATTACAAATCGATTGAACTGTTTTTGCCCTTTTTTAATCTTTCTTCACTCTAGGAATTTCTGCTGTGTCGTGGGTACGTTTACAAACTTATAAAATCATGAACTAAACATTCATACCCGTAACATCTACTTCATCATCATCAGCCTATAAAGTTCCCACTGCTGGGACACAGACCTCCTCTCTGAGAGAGGGAGTGGGCCATAATCCACCACGCGGGCCCAGTGCGGGTTGGTAGATGTCACAAGTCTTCGAATTTTTGGTTCTAGGATATGCCGGTTTCCTCACGATGTTTTCCTTCACCGTTTTGAGAACAGTGGTGATGAAATAAGTAACACAAAGTAATGCGCTTGGCGGAGTTCGAACCCACGACCTACAACTCGTAAGTCGGGACCGATACCACTGGGCCACCACTGCTCTTACATCTAATTGTAGGTCATAAATGTTTTTTTTTCATGCGGGAATCGAACCCGCGACACGCTGCGCTGCAGTCAAACGCTCAGCCACTGTGCTAATCGTGTCGTTGGTTATATTTTTGACGTACTCACTTGATGATCAGTAGTATCTTCCCATAAGATTCTTTGATCAACATAAGTAAATATACAAACCATAGTCCTTTTTTAAACGGCAAATCACATTTCACATCAAAACAGGGTTGCCAACATCTAGTTTTCCATTGAAACAAAAGTTCAGGCGACACCAATGTTGCCAACACAGCAAATGTTTCACAATTTGCCTACAATGCGCTGTAACTGGCGAGGCGGGCGGCGGAGGCTCAAATTTTGAATTTACAACGTCGTCGTGCCTCCCCTACTATCAAATGCATGTGTCGATTTCTTTCTTTTTGTAGATATGGAAGAAGTGTGTTCATATTTGGGTTTATAATAAACTTTTAACTGCAACCCAAATACCTTTGTTTTCAGGTGGTTAAATCACCAAATGCGCTCGTCGTAGGAAGGGGAAAGATTCTCAAACTCCTATCAACTAAAATTAACCGTGTTGATTAAATTGCCCTTTGCGTTTCAGGTTCACAATAACCTGCTAAGACAATTGATTGATCCTGGTAGTTTTGTTTGGCCCAATGTGGACCTCATCAGTTTTCTAACAGCTCCATAAAGCGAAACTTACTACGAGCCGTCGATCTGGACCTTGATCCTTGATCAGAAGGCAAGCTACCTATTACTTGCCGTCCGCCCGCAAACCGGCACGATGCGTACTATTACATCTTTCCCAAAAATACCTCCTCGAAATGCTCATCTACATACATATCTCTGTTTACCAAAATCTGGACGTAACTACTATTTCCATCTACCCACTAAAAGCAAAAACCGCAATTCAAACTCGAAATGAGCACAAAATGTTCGAGAGCAAATAGTAACACTTCTGTCTGTGACACTACCTCTCTTGTCACATTGATTTCTGTGGCCCAGTGTACTCACATCTAGCAAAATTAACATTATTAATTGTATATTCGAATCTGACACTTATGTCGACGTTATAAAGTGTAAAATTCAGGTGAAAGGTTACGAATGAATATAAGTATATGATATCAGTACCCTTAGCACGAGTTTTCAGTAAATGAGAGGTAAAGTAAACTAGAACTTTGACACTTTCAATATTGACAGTTTTCAAGGAAAAAATGGAACAGCGCCTCTGGTGTGCGAAGAAGGAATTAATATTTTCCTTGAAAATTGTCAATTTGAAAGTGTCAAAGTTCCAGTTTACTTTACGTCTCATTTACTGAAAACTTCTTCGCAAACCAGAAGCCATTGTTCCATTTTTTCAAACAAGAAACGCTGTAAATACTGGAAAGACGCTGTAAAGTAAAAGAGTAAAAACTCGTGCTAAGGGTACAGTTTGCCCGGAGGACACAGTCGAGCATACGGTGCAGGATTGCCCCGCTTGGGCGGAGCACCGACGTGTCCTCACGGCGGCGATAGGCGGAGACCTCTCGCGCCCAGCACTGGTCGCGGCCATGCTGCGGGGCGAGACGGAGTGGGATGCGGTCGCCTCCTTCTGCGAAGCAGTCATGCTCGCGAAGGAGGAGGCGGGCCGCGTGAGAGAGAGGACAAGGTCCTCCCTCCGCCCCACCCGCGGTGGTGGACGCCCACGGCGTCGGACGTCGCAAGACGATCTCCGGCCACCGTAGGCGCGGGCATGCGGGCGGCGAGTAAAGGGCAACTCGCCGCCCGACCATTGACCATGCCCGGGTCGACGGCGCGTCGTGTTCCACGCGCGCCTCAAAGAGCGTCAGCATAATGACGAGGCCCCCTCTCAGAGGGCTAAAGCCTGCCGGGGTCGCGGGTCTTATACCATCACCGTGACCCCGGAACATAAAGGGCTATTGAAGGACACCGTGGATTTTAGTCAGTACAAGTCTGACAGTACCTCTCGCCCTGCCCGGGGTGGGAGGTCTCATTTGATGATTTTACCACGTAAAAAAAAAAAAAAAAAAAAAGGGTACAGTTTGTAATTGTATTAAATGTTTATAATCTAAGAAGATTTCTATGAGTGATTATGGTTTGTGTGTTAGAATGAGCAGCTTTGCGGAAAATACATGAGGTTCGGTTTTCGGTACAGTGATGGGTTAAAACCACAAATGGAAATGGAGTACCTGATAAATATTTTGAAGGTAATATTGATGTTTTGAAACGTCTTCATCGCAATTCTTGTTCCGTTGATTGTTCTTTTTTTAAATAAATGGTATGTATTAAGATATCATGCATATTTAAAGCATTTATCAATGAGATAAAAACCGTTAGCGTACTAAAATCAACTAGCAATTATCATTATTTCAGACTATTGCATTCCAAAAGCTAGGTATAATAAGCATCCGCCAGGGAGCGCACACGATATCCTGCTTTTTTCATCCAGTAATTGCCAGCTGGAAAAATTTGCATACAGAAAAAATACTAAATATTTTTTTTCTAGATCTAGCATGGAACTATACGCCTCAGGTCCTTACACAAGGACCTTAGGCGACTTTGGCATCCATTGACGCATACTTTAGTATGGTCTTCTATGGATTTGTATTGCAATAATCACCTAGATAATCTAAAGTCCTAAGGTATCGGAGACTTACTTCGCCTTGTGTACGAAGGGTTTTTTTTACGTGGTTAAATCATCACATATGTGTTTCCACACAGGGCAGGGTACTGTCAGACTCGTACTGAATAAATTCCACGGTGTCCTTCAATAGGCCTATAAGTAGTCACGGAGTCACGGTTATTCGAAAAGTCCCGCGACCGTGTACGAAGGGGCTAATAGTAGCAAAATTAACAAGTACCTCTTTGTTTTCCTCACGCCACGAATCACCATGACAACCAAAACTAATGTAACATAGAAGACATTTCTAATCCTCATATCCCAGTGTTCCTAAACCGTTACTATCGTTAGCTGTGATGTCAAAACATTTCGCTTTTGATGTCACTTGGCGATCTGCCCACTCTCTACAGCTAACCGGGACGATGTTTCGTGAAGCGGTAACTGGTTTTATGACAATGTAATTGTAGTTTTGCAACGACGATATATTACTAGACTCCTAATAACAGGCGACCGATGTCTGTCAACACATCAGGCAAAAAAGTCTTATATCCGTCTTATTTCGACCACCCCTGTGAGCCGTAAACATACCTTGAGACAGAAAAGACCTTGAGTTAGCCAATCACAACGCAGTACCCCGTCCCCCTCGCTTACGTAGTACCTCAGCGAGTTGACACAATAGTTTTTGTTCCTTAGATCGTGCATGCGGAGTCTAGTAATGTATCGTCGTTGTAGTTTTGTATTGTACCTATTAATAATAAAGGTCGTGAGAATGTCTTAAAAACGCAGCGTGCCTCTTTTTTTTAGGTGGTAAAATCATCAAAATTAAATGTCCTTCCACCCAGGGCAAGACGGGAGAGAGTGTCAGACTTGTACTGACTAAAATCCACATTGTCCTGAAATAACCCTTTATGATCGTGAGCCACGTTAAAGCCGTGCAATGCCTACGTCGACCGAGTTGGGTCACTTTCTATTACATATCATTTTTTTTTGGAATACACGTAAGTTGTTACCCGAAAGACTGACAACCAGCCTTACCAAGGAGTATCGCGATATTCAGTAGGTAGGTCAAAAATAGTTATGGTATCTACAGTCCGAGTCACATGACATAACAACTGTAAACCTTTTTTTATCGTGGTAAAAAAATCAAATTATTCCTCCCGCCCTGGGTGGGAGGGGAGGGACTGTCAGACTTGACTGATTAAAATCCACGGTGATCATTCAGTAGCCCTTGAACTGAAACTTGAAATGCAACTGTAAAAATACCTAAGATCAAAACTAGCAGCGTCAGTAAAACGACGGGGCCCCCTCACAGAGGGCCAAAGCCTGCCGAGGTCGCAGGACTTATTTCCATCACCGTGACCCCGGAACATAAAGGACTATTAAAGGACTATTAAAGGACACCGTGGATTTTAGTCAGTACAAGTCTCGTCCTGCCCGGGTGGGACTCATTTGATGATTTTACCACGCAAAAAAAAGATCAACTAGCAAGTCTAAATGAAAAATTCATCAGATAATGACTACTAAACTCAACTTCGAGCTAGACCATTCAAAAATTCACCCAAATCTATCAAAATCAAAATATTTTATTTTACATGGGCCTCAATGCGCACTTATAAAACGTCGAGAAGAAAAAAAAAATTGGCACGGTTCGGGTTGGTCGTTTCCATGGAGAAGAACCGGCAAGAAAACCCATGGTTACTCTTTTAAAATAATAATTTCTTTTACAATGTTTTTCTTACAGTTGTATTTAGACATGAGAGAACATCGTATACATCGTAGGCACGATAAGAAGAGGGACCTTCTTACCAAAACTAAACAAAAAAAAAATCTAGTATCTAGTTTTGAAGTTATTTAATAAAGATGTCGAAAACAAAAAAAAATCTGATTCCCCAAGAGTAACTACTGTTGTCGAAAGGTGTGTCATAAAGAATTCAGCAACGATACACTGGCGAGCACTCGTGCTTGGTTATTTATTGACGTCTGAACATCTGATGTGCACTGGCGGACAGAATATTTGGCCAGCTTTTGAATTCTGTACGTGACAAGTGGTTTAAATTGTTTCGTTTGCTTCTGTTATGTAAATATTTTCAATGTGTATTTATTTATTTTAAAATTTTGAAGTGTTTTGTTTATTTTAAAACTATATTTTTGGGTAACTGGTATTTTACTGCATAAATAAATTGATAATCTATTTAGTCCGTCAGTAAAAATATTGAAAAATAATGGACACGTATCTTTTATTTTTTCAATTCAATGATTATTGACAAAGATAAAACGCTTCCAAATTCGGGAGTGGGGGCTTGTGACGTCATTGCGCTTGTAAAATTGTAGCGACCGAGTGACGTTTTGTGATTTTTAGAAGCGTTATAATTATCTTCGTCAATTTTGTTTATGTTACAAAAGAAAAAATACGGGTCTAATATTTTTTAATAATCTATAGCTCGAACAATTTTTTTTTTTGAGTAAATACCGTATTAACTCTAAATTTTTGGGAAATCGTTGTACGCTTACGACTCTTTCAAACATTCCTATTTCTTTGAAAAACATTGATGGGAAACAATTTTTTGTGTGAATATCACGTTTCAATAATAATAAAAGATACATAGACGCATTAAATAGTGCAATAGTTATAGAAAGATGAGTAGGTATTGACATTTTGGACGGGGCTTTTTTCGCGATTATGACGCCTATTAGTTAATGATCTTTAACGGGGGGTACGGTAGTGCCCTCGCCAAGACGTATCTAATACTTTTAAAGTAATTATTATAATGAAAGTAGATACTAAGAAGTTTTGATTCCTAAAATACCTGTATGATTTGAATTTCAAAAAGGAATTACGTTCCTCAATATGCCCAAAACTGGATGAGATTTAACAAAAATAACTTATTCATATGCCCTTAATCAGTATAGCATATTCCTGATATGGAATATTATTCATTTCTGAGATTTCCATAGAAATAAGAATGTAAATATACGAAATCTTTTCATTCTGCCATTTTTAAAATGACAGGATTACGGTGAATATGAAATTACAAGTGAAATGAATGAATTCATTTAATTAAACAAAAAATCTGAATCTTTCCGTCGCAAAATGTGTTTCGTTTAATTTTGAATTTTTTGCTAAATGAGTTTTTTTTTTCTTAGAGACCTACTACAAAAGCTTTTATAAGACTAGGCAATGCCACGATTTCATCAGCAAAATATTGATGCTCACTTAATTTAAATTTTAAATACATACAAATAATGAATGTATGTGAAGAAATAAGAAAAAATACTTAAGGTTTGATTTTTAGATTTCAACTATTTATTCTTCCTTCTTTAATTTCTAAAACCTTTTTTTTTTTCAAATAATTCAATTTTTTTTTAGAATAGTTTTCTATAGCGTCGAGGTCGACCGCGGCGGAGATGGTGTGACGATCTGATCATGTTCGCGGGGCAGGCATGGCCAGAAATTGCCCAAAATAGAGATGTTTGGAAGGAGAAAGGAAAGGCCTTTGCCCAGCAGTGGGACACAAGATAGGCTATTAAAAAAAAAGTTTTCCAACATAGTAAGTCTTAAAATGAAAAGTAAATTGTTTCTAACTTCGCCAAGTTATGAAAGAAGTGTTTCTTTATTTATATAGTAAACCTAACTAGTTTCACGCTTAGACTGAAACTAAAAGTATTTATTCATTTATATCCTAAACTTTTAAAACATCCACAAACTGTTTCAACTTAAATAAATATTTAATTTCTATATAAAAGCTTTTGTTCCAAGAAATAATTACGAAAGTTAAATAATAAAGACAGAATTTATTATAATACTGTAATGAGAGTAATAATATAAAAACTGATCACAATTCCCTCACTTTCACTGAGTTTTTATAAGCTAACAATTGCGCGAAATTGGCTTTTAAAGTGTGAAATTAAAATGATTACTCTATTAAGTTTTATTACAATAAGTTTTTAATGTAGTTACCAGTCTGTTCATTGAATATTGAAAGGGAAAATGTTTTTCTTCCCCTTTTTGTGGATTTTCCAATAATCTAGTTTATTTGCATTTTAGTGAAGATTATAAATAGGTATAACTGGAATGAATACGAAGATCAGTAATTTTTTTAAGTCGTATTTTATTGTCGTTTATTTCTTTTGACAAAATAGATCGAACCTAAATCTTTTTATTAAACTTAAATTAAGTACCTTCATTTAATTTAAAAAATAATAAACGATGTTTACAGAGGAGGAGAGAGAGGAGGAATTTTATTTTACTTGTTAAACAATTTGAAAAATAAATGGTTTATTACCTACACATTTAAAAAACTATATCACTCTAAAATAATAAATATTTAAAATTTAAATTTTGCATTTAATAGATAAAAAATAGCTATTTTATTTTTCAAATAGTGGGTCAATAATTTTGTCCCGACTCACATTCACCCTCACAACACGATTGCTTCGTATCGAAAACATCGTAAAGTACGAAATTAAATGCTGTGATTTGTATCGCAAGTGCAATGGACTACACGTCAAACGGAATATATGGGCCCGGGCTATTAATAATGCTGGTGCTTTATCCGTTTTTTTGCAAGCATGTGTAACTTGAACCTTGTACGTTTGGTACGTTACATTTCAGCAATTTTATGATAGTGGGTATAAAACATAGAATGCAAATAACAGACGCTTAGTTCTTCAAGGTTAAGCTGCTTAAGCTTGGGTCAGTCTATGGATGGGTGACCATTCATGATATCAAGTTTCCTCGGTGTCTCGGAAAATACCAAAAGAAGTTGATCCCGGCTGTCTTTTAAAGATCTTTGACAGTTGTTCCAGGTAAGGCCCTATGCACACCACGTTTTTTAAACGCGCCGTCGACGCGCGTTTGTAGCGATGCAGACGCGCGTTTGACACTTTGTATCACGACAACAAACTGCTCTGATGGACAAAAACGCGCCGTCGACACGCGTTTCCAAACGTGCGCGTCGACGGCGCGTTTTAAAAACGTGGTGTGCATAGGCCCTTAGTTGGTCAAATTCTTACCAGCGTGTTTGTATTCACTGCCAATTTTTTTTTACTTACTGTTTTGTGGAGGTCAGATTTGACTAAGTAATACTTTTTCAATTCCGCTATGCATCTTCGTTAAAAAACGTAAAATATTTTAGTAAACAAATTAAATACTAATGAGTTAAAAATAAGCATTTTTAACAGTATTTCAGCCAAACCAATGCAATGTCGGTAGATGCTGCTTAGTTTATTCATTAGTTAACTTGTAAGTTATGCGATATGCTTGGATCAGATTCTGATGGAACTGGCATAAGATCTTGTGAAAAGTTCCAAACTAACAAAGATTGATATATAGAATACATGTGGCACTCCCGAAACTGCTTTTTTTGTGAATTTCCAAAAGTCTTAGAACAAACATTGTCCAGTAACATGGTATGAGTTGAGGAGAGGTTGTGCACTATTAACTTTACACGTTGTGTTTAACGAGAATACCATTTAATTAAAATGTTTGCGGTGCACTACTGTAATAAATAACTTCTTTGTTGTAGGAGATGTTTTAAAGTAGGTTTCATTGTGAAAACTCCTATTGTAGCTGGCCGTTTAGAATCAGTAAGAAAAAGTAAATTGTCTTAATTACGGATATTTTTATGATTGTCGAAGTCGTTCGAACTGAAACGACGTTAGACGATGCGTGGTGTCAGGTTTTGGTTAGGTTTCTTTAGGTTTACAGAATTTTTTGATTCGGTGGCCGCGGCGCGCCGCGCTCTAAGCCCGCGATGATAGCTATGCAAAAGCTTAAAAGTTATTAAATGGTCTTTCTAAATCAGTTTTTAAAGTTACATATTCCCCTTTAACTTTTGCCCTTGCAACGCCATCATTCTTTAAAAATCAAGGTCAAACGAATTCAATAAAACAATTTTAAAAGTGATCCACAGTTCCACACCCTTTCAATATAAATTATCTTTTTTATTTTCCCCTTTGACTTCTGACCTTGACAGGCCATCATTCTTGAAGGTCAAGGTCAGATGGAAGATTATATTATCTGTTTGTGTCCCCAAAAGTCAATGCACCTGATTCGGAATAACAATAATATGAAGATTAATGTTGTTTTAGGCAAAGAATCGTTTGTGTTGCTAAATTGATTTGATGTTTTTTTTTCTTTTGAATGGTATGTATAGTTTTTTTGTTGTTTTATGGGTATTTTTTGACAAACGGTTTTCTGCGTAGATGAATATATTTGAATTCTTGGTAAACATGATGCAAACAACATGCATATAAGTGTGTTTAAATGAATTTAAACGAAAAGCATGAATTAGGGACAAGTGTAGAAAATGTCGAGCATGCGAGCAGCGAGTAAAGGGCAACTCGCTGCCCGACCATGGACCACGCCCGAGTCGACGGCGCGTCGCGTTCCACGCGCGCCTCAAAGAGCGTCAGCATAATGACGGGGCCCCCTCTCAGAGGGCCAACGCCTGCCGGGGTCGCGGGACTTATTCCAACACCGTGACCCCGGTACATAAAGGGCTATTGAAGGACACCGTGGATTTTAGTACAAGTCTGGCAGTCCCTCCCGCCCTGTCCGGGGTGGGAGGACTCATTTGATGATTTTATCACGCTGAAAAAAAAAGCGTAGAAAATGTAGGATACTACGATCATCGATTTTCCCGCTTCCCCCTTCAAATTTGCTATTCTCTTAGGTTACAGCTTTGTGCCAGCGCTGCTCATGTTGTAACTACAGTTCGTCAACGGACTGTAGTTTCATTGACGACGATTTTAGAGTGTTTTCATCGTAACACCAGAAACACAACTTTGACTGAAGAGCACGCGATGTAACGCGACTTGTCTCAAGCTCTGCACATAAACGCTTGCAATGCCATGACGGCTTATCAAACATCTGATAATAACGCTTTTTTTTTTTACGTGGCAATAGCATCAAATGCGTCCTCACACCAACGACAGGATGGAAGAATTCATGGTATCCTTCATTGGCCCTTTGCATTCCCGGGGGAACGGTCACGTGAACCCGGCAGGCTTTGGCCTTCCGGGTAACAGATGCTTTGAGGAACACAATCCGCCATCAACCCAAGCATAGCATTAGCCAGCAAGCTACCCAACGCCGCCCGAATGCGCGCTGACAATAACGCTAAAGATTAAATAAGTCGAAAGAAAACAACTGACTTTTATTTGTTTTCTCCTCAACCGTTTGAACGTGTTTGTATATCGTGGCAAACATTATGCACACCCCGAACAGCTCGTGTTGTACTCTCTAAGCACGTATTCTAACGGAGGGAGCGCACCAGACAGCGCCACACAAATCTTACGCCACACAGTTGAACATGTGAATATCAGTCTCAAGTAAATATGTATGTATACTCTGAAGAACATTTCTGAAAGGATTTTAATGAAAATTTCGTGGAAAGGTAGCTTGTTACTGAAGGATACGATTCTGAAGTGTATAATAAGCGAGATTTTATTTGGTTTATTTTTTAAATATACCTTAATAAACCAAGGCTTTTTTCCATTTGGGTACGCACACGCAGAAATAAATAGTACGTCACCTGCGATCGATCCTTAATATACATCTGGTCTTACACACACGCCGATTGCGAACACAACGCACCAGACCCTACTGAAGATGTCATAGGATCCATACCTGGAAGAATAGGCTTCTTCGGGGTAAACTCATCTATCGGAGACTTTGTCTCTGTCAACTGTGACCTAGATTACAGTCATGAGCTAAACTCTTGTCAACTCTTGCAGCTCTCCCGTGTTCCTTCAATAGCCCTTTACGTTCCAGGGTCATGGTTACCTATCCAGACAGTACCGCGACTGCATCAGGTCTTTGGCCCTCTTTGGAGACCCCTTCGGATCGCTGACGGCTCTTTGAGGCGTGCGTGAAAAACGACACGGGTATGGTCCATGATCGGACAGCGAGTCACCCATTACTCGCATGCCGGCGAAATAAATGACCCTTAAGCAGGGTACTCACTTAGCAGTGTTGCATGTAGCGTATCAGATACTGTATCAACCTGTATGTGGGTACGGCTCGTCCGAGCACACCTGCGAGCCGCCTTTGTGTTTGTATGACCCGCCGAGTGGCGATATCACTACGAATTTACAGCGAGTGGTTCGCAGCGGGCTCGTGCCTCCGTACTCACTCTTGATACCGTATCTGATACGTTACACTCAACACTGTTAAGTGTGTACCCAGTTTTACATGCGTACAATACACGGCCAGACAGCAACTAATAAAAGCCACGTAGCTGACAGCCATAATTGTGTAAACACCAAGGCACTTATAACGATTCACACAAAAACACATTATATTTTTCTCCTATTGTCAATCAGGATTTTCCTCACCATCTCTTGATACTAAGAAACCTTCCACCGTTTTCCTTATTACTTCAATATATTATATTAGAATTCAGGAAAACGTAATAATATGGATTAAATTACGTGGATCTAAGGACAAAGTTTGATATTAGAAGTGTTAGGAACAGAAGAGAGTAGAATTAATTGGATCATGTTTTTTAACAACAATACATGGTGAATTCAAGGTCAGAGCAATTACAAGAATTAAAATTAAAAGTGTAAAATTGTAGATACTTATGGATATTTTAATACATACATCCATTAGTAAGTATATAACTACTTTGGAACTAAGCTGAACGAAGAACGTAGAACTGGGGGCCAATTCTCGGTTTTATAGATGACAAAAAAGTCTAATGACGTAATTTTTTCGACAAATTTTACTGAACTGAACTGAACGTGAGCATTCGACAAATGGCGAATTTGACATCCCCAGAATAGCAACTTTTAAAATTTATCGAAAAAATTACGTCATTAGAAATTTTTGTCGAGTTCGACACAATCTCTAAAACCGACAATTGGCCCCCTGATAACCGATGATTGTGATTGGTGGGATGATGATGATGGCGAAGTACTGGATGGGTCCTTATTAATGAAGACAGAGAGGTATATTTTGTGTTTATAAAACAAAGCCGGCGGCTTTCTAAGAAATCTTTTTCTCTGCCATATAAAAATGAATTTTATTTCACACTCAACTATTATAAATATACCAAAAATAAGCTTCAAACTAAGACTGGTTTAAATTGAGTGAAAGAAACAGTCTAAAATAACTAATACAACCCAAAATGTTTCACCCTAACAAATTCAAACAATTCACAAACCTTCTCCAAACTACACAGTGTGTCCAACATAACACAACATGGACAAAGAAATACCTCAATGTGCCAAGCAGACAGCGGGTATTTGTTCCCAAGTTTAGGAATTACAATTATGTTAAGTGAATTAATTGAGGACAAAATGGCGGACACGGGGAAGGTTGCTATTTGTCATAATTTAGTGTGAGGGACAGAGAATAGCCGTAGTTTCTGAGGACTTTTGTTAAGTGAAATAGCTGGAGTAATTGTAAATAAGTTAGAAGTTCAGATAGATTGTCTGTGAGGCTGAGAATTGAGGGAGATAATTTAGAAGTTATCTGAAGATTTATTTATTCTTTCTTCTTTTATCCAACTTTTTATTTAGAAGTGAACGTTATGCCGATTTTGAAAGGTCGGTTTAGGCCACGTTATTTTCGCCTCGCTATAGATTCCAGTAAGAATCTCACTAATTATAAAGCGTTCACTCTTTTAGGCAATCGAAAAAAAAAATGATCTTAGATGCATTTAACTATGAAAAACAAAGACAAACCAAAATATAGTCCTTACGCAAATATCAATGATAATACGGCCAATTCAGTCGAAGATGGCAGTATCAGCCTTGAAAATAACCAATAGCCTTAATTTTTTTAACAGAACGTAGTATAAAAAGAGATGGGAGGCTTTAAAAAAACATGTCTGTCTGAAGACCTGAGATATTGCCAATTTAGATGATAATAATGTAATCTTCAACATTTATTGTAAAAATCGATCCTCAATATTCACCCACTACACACTCAATAAATGCATTTTACGTGAATCACGTAATTTATTTTAATGTTCAACAATTTCTACGAAAATGATCGTTCATTTCAACAAATATCTCTCTTAGGAATTTTGCCCATAATTCAGACTATTTAAGCCACCGTGCGTAAATTTAATAAAATGTTTTTGAGATTGGGATATTATTAGCTGATAGTTTAGCCGATGATACTAACTCTAGTATTGTAAGACTCTCTATTGAAACCTGTATTATTAGTCGCATCATTAAAGGGCAAACACGTAATCCATTATCATTTTTTTAAATGTTAATGTTTTTAATGTTAATGTTTTTTAATGTTTTTTTAAATCGGTTATCTAGTTTGATAAGACTCCCAAGTTTCGTTTGTTCAACAGAGGAATTGGGCTATATAATAATAATATGCTGCAAGCCTCTCTGACAGGCAAAGCCTCGTACTAGTTTATACAGGGTGTAAGGCACAGCCGTCCACAAACTTTCAGGGCTTAATCACTAGATGAGACCAAATAATCTTTTTTTATTTATCATTTCCTAACAAAAATGTGTAAGATTGATTAGTTTCGTCTAGTGAGCAAACCCTGAAAGTTTATAGATAGTATGATATGATCTAAAACATATCATCAATTTTTATGTAACCACATGTTTACAAGAACCTACCCAAATAAACGTTCTGAATTATAAAGCAAACCGCATCTAAATCCACTGTGTAGAAACTATAGTTTCTAAAATCTTAACAACTTTGAACTTTGTAAATGTTAGAGAAAGGATTTTCCTAACCTATCTGTCATACGCACCCTTCAAACTAAGCCCAGCTTTGTTACCAACATAACAAACTATAACTTATCGTTACCAACACAACGCAAATCCAACGTCAAATGTTCTAAAAAGAATGATTTATAACACCAATAAATAAATAAAAAATAACTAGCACACTATGACGCATTTGAAAAAACTAGCAAAGTGCGAGTCGGAACCGCGCGTATAGGGTTCCGTATCCATTATCTATGAAAACGGTAAAAAATACACGTTTGTTGTATGGGACCCCGTTATTATATTTGTTTTATTATAATCAATTATTTATTTTTAAAGTGAATGTATAAATAAATATTCTGTGAATATTTCAAGCGGCTACCTTTTGCCATTATCAACATCGAGCAAAACTGAGCAAAAAAAGACGTTTGTTGTATGCGTTAGTTAGTTGTAGTCGATTTTTTGTTATTGCGGCCACAGAAATACATGATCTGTAAAAAAATGTACTGACTTACTACCAACGTTCGTAAGAGACACCCTGGACAAAATGCAAACGCACAGGAAGGAGACAGACACACAGCGAACTCTTAGTAATGTGGTACAGTTTTAGCCCTTGGTTACGGAACCCTACAAAACACACTACGACACGTTTAAAAAAAAGCATAAAAGCTTGGTTAAAATTGTCTATTGCATATTCATATTTATGTTAAAAACAAAAATGTTTTGAGTTAAACTATTCTGGACGCAACTCGCGTAAAATTATTATGAGTGAAAAAGTTGGGGAACTCGCCTGGCAAGGGTGGGCGGGAATTTGCTTTGGGTTCTGTACTTTTTAAACAGTAGAACAATGTCTACTGTCTATAACAGGGGTAGCCAACTTGATTAGACGAAAGATCTACTGCTTACTAACGAAACCCAGTGCGATCTACCAATTACATACTTCTTGAAATCTTAATTGAAACAGCATAGTTTAGTACACAATCACGTAGTATTTTTTATTGACCAGTCTTAGGAGCTCCTTTTCATATCTCATGTGAGATTGTTCCCTTTTTACTTAAAACTTACTAAAATTACTATATTACTGCTTACTATACTAAAATTTAAATAATTGGCAATTACGTTGGGCAGTCTGGTCTACTTATTTATACTTTTTGCCTTGCCGCGATCGACCGGTCGATCGCGATCGACCGTTTAGCCGCCAGTGGTCTATACTGTAGTTGGTTCCACCCTTTCTTTCTATTTTCTAGTAAGAAAGCATGGACCCAGCTTCTTTGGTCTAAACTTGCCAGAATGGTTTTGAGGATTTTTTTATTAATTGTTGTATAGATTTTCTATCAACTGTTAGAAGTACAGCTGTGACAGAGTGGCGTCCAAGGAATGGAAAAAGAAGTGTTGGTCGTCCGGCGGCGAGATGGCCAGACGACATTGTTGCCGTTGTGGGAGTGTCCGGGATGAGGCTGGCGCAAGACCGTGGAGCTTGGCACAAGCAAAGCGAGGCCTATACCCAGCAGTGGGTGAAGATTGGCTGCGGATGATGATTATGTTAGAAATAATTCAAGAAATCTTAAGATGATAAATTAATAAAAAATGTACAATTTTTTTTTTGTTCGTCAGAAATGTATTGTGGCAGTGATTATGGAAATGATTAAGCCTGTATTCTGTATTTTATTTATATTGAACTCAACGACGATATTATTACTAGACTCCTAATAACAGGCGTCCGATGTCTGTCAACACATTAGGCAAAAAAGTCTTATACCCGTCTTATTTCGACCACTCCTGTGAGCCGTAAACATACCTTTAGACAGAACAGACCATGAGTTAGCCAATCACAACGCAGTACCCAGTCCCCCTCGCTTACGTAGTACCTCAGCGAGTTGACAGAATAGTTTTTGTTCCCCTTTGCGGTAAGATCGCATTGACCACTATCAAACCCGATAGAAAGCGATGATGTGGTCCACGGAGAACTTGCCGTCTAATCAACGCTAGTATTTATAGATTTCGTTTTAACAATTTCTACCAAGGAACCCTAAACTAAATATTGCAGTAGCACAAAGTTTTTAACTCTATTTCAGAATTTTTCAACTGCATCCTTAGAGCGAATTCTGGAAACCTCTGACATTCAAAGAAACTTCGAACTGAAGAAATGATTTGGTCTGAAAAATTTTGTTTTCAGTGACAAAGAAGTACTGTTTTTAACTTTATACAAAAAAAAAGTTGTCATTTTTCTTGTAGATTTAAGTTTTGTTTATCTCTCTTTTATTAATGTTTGTACTTGTGGTAACTTATTAATTTGTTGTGTGTTTCGAATTAGAAAAAAATCTTAAAATCAACAAGAGCACTGTGATTTATTTATTTAACTATTTATGTACACACAATAAATTTACAGGACATTACATAAAAATTAAAACTAAAGTACAAAGGTGATGTGAGACACACTGTGGGCACTAAGGATTGATAAATCAGCAAAATGAGTTCTGATTCCTGATTGGGGGTTATTTGAGGGTTTAGCCATGAAACGGAACCCTAAAAATTTTCTAAAATTAAGTACCTATGTCAAACTATTCCTGAGTTCAACAAAAACAACGTAATATACCAATACCTTTGTTATAGTAATTAGAGGCGTCATATTATTAATAATATCACCAGAAGCAGAAAATACAGGGATATGAAGCGCGTTACTGAATTTGCAACCTTAAATCCTAGCTCGAAAGTTCAAAATCGAATAGCAAGTGAAATGTCTCTTACAACGTTTGATTATCAATATGTGGTTAATAAACCTAGTATGGTTTAACTGTTTGATGTAATTAACTGTCGAGTTTATAATCTATATTGTGGTTTAGTGATAGCTGTGTGAGGTTAAGTTAGTGCTGGTTATAATGTGGTTGACCAAGTCAGTTGGTTGAATTACAATCTACCTATTGACAACCATTTTTATCGGATGGTCATCATAATCAGCCTATAACGTTCCCACTGCTGGGACACATGCTTCGCACACGGAGTGAGCCATAATCCACCACAGCCCCAGCCCAGTGTGGATTGGCAGATGTCACATGTCTTCGAATTTGATGGTTCTAGGAACGGGTTCTTGCCTGTTTCCTCACGATGTTTTCCTTCACCGTTTTGAGAGCAGTGGTGATGAAATAAATTACACAAAGTAATGCGCCAAGCTGGGTTCTAACCCACGACCTACAACTCGTAAGTCGGGACCGCTACCACTGGGCCACCACTGCTCTATCTGATGGTAAATCTTCGAAATATGGTGTAAAAAAATGACGTGGTAAAATCATTATATGAGTCCTCCCATAGCCAGCGGGAGGGACTGAAAGAAAGAAAGAAAGAAAAAGTTTTATTGGACTCATACAGAAACTTAAATTAAAGATAACACACATAACATAAAATAATCAATTTAGGTACTGTACGAGGCCAAAAGGCCCCTATCTCAGCATGAGCTGGTCGCGGGACTTATTTCTATTACCGTGACCCCGAAACATAAAGGGCTACTGAAGGACACCGTGGATTTTAGTCAGTACAAGTCTGACAGTACCTACCGCCCTGCCCGGGGTGGGGTCTCATTTGATGATTTTAACACGTAAAAAAAAAAAATCTCGGCATGAGCTGTGACTTTTAAGTCAGACTTGTATTGTCTAAAATCCAGGGTGATCCTTCAATAGCCCTTTACGGTCCAGGGTCACGGTTACCTGATAAGACAGTCCCACTATTGGGATATGCCAGTTTTTCTTTTTTTATGTACAAACAATTTATCTTTAACCTACTACAGTTTTTTTTGGCTAGAGTTTGTACATCGTTACACAGAAATCTAGAAATTCTCTAACTTCTAAACTATTTTATGACAAAGCCCTCACAGAGGGCCAAAGCCTGCCGGGGTCGCAGGACTTATTTCCATCACCATGACCCCGGAACATAAAGGGCTATTGTAGGACACCGTGGATTTTAGTCAGTACAAGTCTGACAGTCCCTCCCGCCCTGCCCGGGGTGTGAAGACTCATTTGGTGATTCAACCACGCAAAAAAAAAAAATCCTAAACTAAATCAAGCTTGTATTATAGCAGTTAGAATGACCACAGGTAGAGAAAAAAAACCTTAAATATTTTGATCTGTGATAAAAAAAGAAACCTACATTTAAAGACACTAGGTACTAACCGTTATGCCTAGACATAAGTCAGCAGTAAAGTTTATGCTTTCACATAATAATTAACATTGCTTTACGTCCATTTTGACGTCGTATAACATAACTATAAACTGTACTTTTATATTTGTGTGGCCAGCTCCTGGGTTATGATTTTTCTGAGCTTTTTAGAGCTCAAGGGAAAAAGTCTCTTTTCAGAAATACTGTTTTATGGTTTTATTTGGGTGTATTTTTCTACTGGCTAAGGAAGGCTATATCCGTAACTATGAGGAATTTCGAAAAATACTAAAAGGAGTCTTGAGACCGATTTTGACAAAAACAAAAACTGCATCATTGGATTTTAGAAAAATCAGTAACCCTGGCCAGGAATTGACGCTGCTGTTACTGTGACTGTCAGCCTGTATCATCCCACTGTTGGGCAAAGGCCTCTCCCCATGACTTCCAACTATTTCGATCTATGGCTAGTGTGAGCCACTGGTTGTTAGTTTTATCCAGCTCATCCCGCCATCTTCTGCGAGGTCTGCCGCGACGCCTTCTGCCTGTGTCAGGGCTCCACATAGTGGTAATTTTGACGTGACCAGCCCAGTCCCACTTCAGTTTAGCGGCCATTTTAGCAACGTCAGTGATCTGTGTTTTGGAACGCAGTGTGGTGTTACGAATGTGATCAGTGTGACGCTGCTGATTTTGGAAAAATAAACACAGCCTGTATTATTACAACATTTTAAAGTGTCGCTAATAAGGATCAAATCTGGGAGGTAATGCTATCACCCTGTATATTTATGCCTAATGCCCGACCTGATAATAAAATCAACAAAAAGCAATAAACGAAAACATCAATTTTTCCTTTCAACAGAATCAACAACATTTTCCAATTCATCCGCTTTACAAAAACTCAGTCAAGAGGTATAGTTAGCAAAAAGAGACCAATATTTAAAAAAAAAAAAAACATTTCGCGAGAAAATCAGAGATTAATTTCAGATAAGGTTGTAGGCATAATAAATCTCTATAAGGGTGTTCTTACCCCCGAGGGTTGGTGCATTAATAAATTGTCTTACGTACGAATTTAGAATCCTTAATTTTTTCACCGAGATTTAAAATCGTTCCCCGGGTCGACGGCGCCTGAAAAAGCGTCAGCATAATGACAAGGCCCCCCCTCTCAGAAGGCCAAAGCCTGCCGGGGTCGCGGGACTTATTCCATCACCGTGACCCCGGAATATAAAGGGCTATAGAAGGATACCGTGGATTTCAGTCAGTACAAATCTGTCATTCCCATCCCACCGTAGCCGAGGTGGGAGGACTCATTTGATGATTTTAACATGTAAAAAAAAAAAAAAAATCGTGGAGTAAGTTCGTCTAAAATTGATAGTGGGAAATATTTTACCGACTTCATGAAAGGTGGGAAATGCGTTTTGTCACGCAATTTTAGTGTTGCTCATAAATGTAGCCTCATTCCAAATTAGGTTAGTTTACTTTTTTAATTTATAAATGTTAATGTTTTTACGTATTCATAACAACTTTGTCAGTGTAATAAAACTACTAATTGCGTGTTTTTTCTATTACCCTAGTTTTTTATGTAAATATTTGGTCATAACTTTGTACTACATACATTATTTGTATTCCAATGAAATGGCAAATTAATGCCGTTTGAAACCTTTGTTTTTATTCAACAAAAAACGGTCTATATTAACCCTTAATTTGGCAGCGTAAAGTATACTTAACATAACTTTTGGAAAAATCTAGATGTCAAATTTTCTTCCGTGATTTCAAATTTTATGGGCTACGAATATTTCAATGATAGTTAATTTTAGTAGGAAAAAGTTTCTACCGGTCTGTCAATATTTTCCTTGACAGTAGCGAACCAGAAAGGACAATGAGACAATGTCATCTGTGAGCCATAAATGTAAATATTTATTTTTGTTGGGTTTTGGTCTAGTTTTGATACATATTTTGCTTATTTCTATTTATTTATTATGTAATCAATACGTTAAAAATATTAGAAATCCATTCTTCACCTGGATATGAACACGAGGAGTCAGTGAATTTGATTGTTAAGTATACTCAACAAAATTCGATGGTGAGTAATCTTGTTATGTAAAGTATACTCAACAAATCTGCATGGTGAGACTTATTGAAATAGCAGTTTTAGCACTTTTTCAAATGAAATGATGCATTCTCAGTCAGGTAATTGATTCCCCTCTACAATTTACACAACCCTGGCTTTTGCGCCACTAGTGCCACTACCAACATGTACTACAGCTACTAGCAAATCGTCGGAGACAGAAAGGCTGTGTTCTGTCTCCACTTCACTTCACTTAACCTGATCCAGATAACCCCTGTACCCAAAACGACAATGCAATCAAGTTTAAATGGTCTCATAGAAGTTTCCTTCATTGTGCGGAAGTAGATCCAGAAAAGTGCGAAAGCTCTAGGGTCCCGATAGAAAGAAAGAATTCAATTATTTCCTCGATTTCAGTTCTGACAATCTGTTTGATGAAATTTGTGCCAAAACTAATGGTTACTTATGGTGTTAAGTAAGTTAAAATTGTTTACTACATAAAAATACTGCATGTAAACATTTTTTTATATACATATTATATAATATTATATACATTTTAATTCTTTAGCCATAGGATTTTGTTAAGTATACTTTACGTTCTGTTTTCAGGAAACCCTTCATGCAATATTTTTTTTATTATTTTTCCCGTAAAGTTTGAATGCATAATATCGCAATATATTAACGCCAACTTTCTACTTCAACTTTTTTGGTCTTGCCAAATTAAGGGTTAAGAACATACTTTTCACAAAAAAAAAGCAAATAATCTTATTTTCTATTTTTTTTTTAATTATTTATTTAAGGGCACTTTTTAACATCCCTAGTCATTAGTGACCACAATTAATATTATTTGACGTACATAGATACATTAGGAAGTTAAATACATGTACAGACTATTTACTTTAAACAGAAAATAATGAAATAGATATTATGAAAAGAAATGGAATGTTGGAATAGGTAAACAGTTTATAGATATTATTATGATGCGTTTAATAATAGATGTATGTAGAACATGGGTTAAAAATACCTATAAGACTGCTGCACATGATTGACTTCAGTTTTCTGGCTGAGCAAAGTCACTGTGTAGCCACGGTATTTTGATTTGGATTTCGAAGCAATAAGCCCCTATTTATTGGGATTGAATAATACTGCCAAAATTGAGGTTCATTATTAGGCACACCTCTGCCAAACCTTTAATTACAAACTTTATGTCTAAAATATAAAATAACATTAGTTGTAAAATACACTGAAAAATTGAATAAAAGCACGAGTCTAATTCTCAGCAATAACATTATTGTAATCTACTTCCCAAACGAAAACACGCATACATAACTGTCAACCTATATACAGAAATGGTCAGCAAGAAAACCACTAGTTACAACCCCCTTTATTACCCTTCCAAAAGCAGCCACCCCCAAACAAATCACCCTATTACCCAAACCAGTTACCTAAAAACAAAATCCCCGCCAGATATTGGCAATTTCTCAATAAGCAGAGGATACATGTCATTCAAATTTGGACAGATATCTCGGAAAATTTATATCATTCGATTACTGGGAGGAATTCGGTATAAAATCGATTCTAGGAGTGATTATCATAATCATTCGTTTTCGACTGAGGTAGATTAGGTCGGGAGATTGAACGGTGTTACCAATATTAATATTAAAGGGATCTTGGAACACTTCAGGCCAGCAGAAAAATCATAAAAGTCTCGAAAAAATAAAAAATATTTATTGGTTAACTTTACAACGACTGGAAGATGACCCCAATGTAATTGGGATAAGGCTAAGTAAAAGATGAAGTTATTAAAATGATTGGGGTTATTAGATACTGTTTTTTTTATTTTACGTGGTAAAATCATCAAATGAGGCCTCTCACCCCGGGCAGGGCGGGAGGGACTGTCAGAATTGTACTGACTAAAATCCACGGTGTCCTTCAATAGCCCTTTATGTTCCGGGGTCACGGTGATGGTATAAGACCCGCGACCCCGGCAGGCTTTAGCCCTCTGAGAGGGGGCCTCGTCATTATGCTGACGCTCTTTGAGGCGAGCGTGGAACACGACGCGCCGTCGACCCGGGGGTTATTAGATACTTGCAGATCAAAAGTAAGCACTGTTAAACCATTAGCATGTTTACTTAACTATAGCTTTATGCATAAAGCCATCAATTAGATGACACGGTTAGCGCATTGGCTAAGCGATTGGACTGCTGCGCTGCGTGTCGTGGGTTCGATTCCCGCACCGAGAAAATATTTGTGTGATTCAGAAGTAGCTGCTTCGGCTCTGAGCGTTTGTGTATGTGAGGTTGTTAGTAAACGCACCCACAACACTGAAGAATTTTCTAGTGGGTCAACGTTTTTTTTTTTAAAAAACAAGAAAATATAAAACGTGGAACACTACTTGTACAGCCCAATAATTTATATTAATAATAACTCCTACTATCGTTGTTTTGCTCACTGTACTCACTAGCATTAAGTACTACGATTACTAAGTTATTATTACACATCAACATGTAGATATACCCACTTATTATGTATTGATAACTAACAAACGTGAGCGAATTTGGTTGCACCTGCAAAGTAAATATAAATTCTCTTATCACAAAAAAAAAATGTAAAAAAAAACCTACAAACCAAAATGAACCAGAAAATCTTAACAAAAACGTTTAAAATTTAACTCCATGGAACCCAAACTACATGACAAAATACCGAACTACTCCAGGAACTTACAAAAGCTTCACATTTTTTCTATTTCCACGTTTATTCGGAATCCCCTCGGGGGTTTCATGACGCCTGCACAATGATATACCGAGTACTGTTGAATTAAACATTAAGTTTTGCACTATATATACGAAACTATGGACCGGATATACAGAAAGTTCGTTTTATACAGCTAACAGAAACGTACAATACAATCATGTACATAGTTACACATCAAGCTTTTTCAAAACTAGGTCGCGGGACTGTCTCATAAGGCAACCGTGGCCCTAGGACGTAAAGGGCAAATCAAATCAAATGGTTTATTTCAATTAGGCCAATTAGGGCACTTTTGAATTGTCAAACATAAATTAAATAAGTACAAAAATAGTTATGGTGCTACTAGGCCCAATCACACGACAATTTAAGGATCACCGGTATTGAAGGGCTATTGAATCACCGTGGATTTTTGACAGTCTTGTAGATGCCAAACTGAGATTGGCAACTCGAAAAAATAATATGAATGAGAGTTTTGCAATATTCAATGCTTGTTTTCCTTCAAATAAAAATCGTAAATACTTTAGTACAAACACAATTTTTATCTGACTTTGCCGTTGATGACGTGTCAAGAATGGTGCAATGGTGTCGTGGAGCACCTGGTTTTGGACCGTTGTGTACCTTTCAACGGCCAAGTCCACAACATTAACTAAAATAATAAAGAAATCGCAGTAAGGAACCTTAAACTTTTTTTACGTGGTGAAATCATCAGATGAGTCCTCCCACCCCGGGCAGGGTGGGAGGAACTGTCAGACTTGTACTGACTAAAATCCTGAAAAAAAGCAGCTTTATCGATATTTTGGCTAGTGTTTTACAGATTGTTTTTCGTGGGATGTTATTTACGCTTATGCTTTTAGTACGTCAAATCAATTATAATATTTTCCTCTACATAAGAAGTATATTTTTCCCTATAACACTCCCCCTCTAAGGGTAATAGCAATCCATTACCCTTTAGCCCTCCCTCTATATGCACATCGCAGCACCACTAACTACTCACAACAAAGAAAATGTTCACACTCTAAGTAAGGAACCGGATAATCCCCTGAAAATGAAATCAACAGCATAGTATATGTCGTTATAACTGTATTTCTGTTCCCTCTTTACCCCCATATAAAAGATATACATAATTATATGTGGACGGACAGTAGTGGCCATACAACGGGCGTACACACTAATAGAAAAGTTATAGTTGAATCAGAGGAGCTCGTGGCTAAATAATTACAGCCACACAGGCCGTCTTCAGGGTTAAGCCGCGCTTACCGAGGTTGGTCTGTGGATGGGTGACCATTCTGTCATAGTGAGTTTCCTCCGTGCCTAGAAAAGTACGTAAAGCCATTGGTCCCGGCTGTCATTTGTAGATCTTTGACAGTCGCTACTGTTAGTCAGAAGCTCTAAAGTCTGACAACCAGTCTTATCATAGGATATGGGGTATTACCCAGTTACTGGGTTATAGAGGTCCGACAAGCAATCACTCCATGTAAAATACTGATGTTCAGCTGCATCTGGTTTGACTGGAAGTCGACCGCAATACCTATAGTGGGCATATGGTGATGAGACTACTTTGACTAAAGTCTGCTTTGTTTTGGAGATGCCTGTTAGTAAGGTTTTAGGCATAATTTTTACAGGACGATTTTGTTATATAAAAAGTGTTTTTTTATATGGCATTCTTTTGTCTTCTATCTAAGTCAAAGGTCGGAGGCAAAACCTACGATGGAGTGAGCTTACCTGAAAGGATGCTAGTTCATAACTTTGCCGGTTTCTACAAATAAAACGAAAACCCTCTTTTCCTCATTGCTCAGCTATGTAACAAGCACAAAATAGCTAATTGGCTTAAAAAGCTATCGATTGAAAAGTAAATAAAAATAAATAAACACCTCAGTGACCAAAAAAAATGAAATTCTATCATTGACACTTTTCCCTTTCGAGCAGTGAACGCAAAATAAAATGAATAAAAAAAAGTTATACTATTTCATCTGACGTATTTGAAATGAATAAATCACTATGAAAACTATCATTTTCAGTTCTCTCTTCATTCAGTTTGTGAAAGTAAATGGATTTGTATGTGAAGAAGTTATTGGTTTTACATATTTCTACGTTGCTCTTTATCGAATCCTCGATATTGTCAGTTTGTTGTAGAGACGTGGTTTTATGTCATCTTTACCTTTTTTTTAAACGTTGCACCTCACTACCAATTTCTCCTGTAACGTAGATGCGTACCTATACAAATATAACTTAAAATGTCACTTACGGGATATCTTCCGTGATTATTGATTTGTTTGAGTTCCCGATATTTCGACGCTGTTGCAAGCGTCATGATCGCGGGTTGACTCAACGCCACATATTATCAACGCTTGCAACAGCGTCGAAATATCGGGAACTCAAACAAATAAATAATCACGGATGATATCCGATGGTAAGGGACATTTTAAGTTATGAAGCAAACCATGATAGTTTAAAACAGCGTATACAAATATTTTAAAAACTCATAAACACAATACCAAAGTCCAAAACTAAACTACTTGTACTATCATTCAAATAATTGTTTCTTATGAAAATCGAACTCGCGACATCTAGTGAGAACAATCATCATCAGCCTATAATGTTCCCACTGCTAGGACACAGGCCTCCTCTCTGAGAGCGGGAGTGGGCCATAATCTACCACACGGGCCCAGTGCGGGTCGGTAGATGTCACATGTCTTCGAATTTTCGGTTCTAGGACATGCCGGTTTCCTCACGATGTTTTCCTTCACCGTTTTGAGAGCAGTGGTGATGAAATAAATTACACAAAGTAATGCGCCTGGCGGGGTTCGAACCCACGACCTACAACTCGTAAGTCGGGACCGATACCACTGGGCCACCACTGCTCCTAAGTGAGAACAATAATGATGGTGATATTAACCATGGAGTTTCTTCTCCATAGTTACACCTCTTGGAATCTACTTCTTCGAATGGGGCATCTATAACAGTACTTTCACAGTTTCTATGTCTTGTGACTGGAACTTTAGCACCATAATTTTGTAGTATATAATAAAAATGTTAGGTCTTTGACAATCCAAAAGTGCCTGTAACTGTTCAATTTGAAATTAATGCATTTGATTTGATTTGGTCAGAAAGTAATTCTATCGGTTGTTAAAACTGGTGGAAACATCCAAATATTATATAGAGACTGAAGCCAGTAAAAAGATGTCCAACATATTGAAAATAGATAAAAAATAAAAACACTTTAAAGCCTTTGTCAAACAGACAGGCGAGGCGAATGCGATACGAAGCGTTTTTATTTGTAACTAGCGGCCCGTCCCGGCTTTGCACGGGTGGAACTCCTCTAAAACCCGGTCCTTATGGTTATCTACAAACACAACGAAAAATAATTATCCGAATCGGTCCAGCCGTTTTCGAGTTATGAGCTTACCAACACATTTTGCGATCCATTTTTATATTATAGAAGATAGATAGCAGAAGAAGATAGAAGATGTATGAAATTGTTTGAATCCAGTCACATTGAGAAACAAAAGCTGCCCGATAGTCTATGTGACGGGCTTCAAACAATTCCATATATTTCAAACAAAAACGCTTCGGCACGAATTCGTTTCGCCTGTTAGTTTGACAAAGGCTTAAGAGAAAATATGTTTTTTTTTGCGTGGTAAAATCATCAAACGAATCCTCACACCCCGGGCAGGGCGGGAAGGACTGTTAGACTTGTACTGACTAAAATCCACGGTGTCCTTCAATATACCTTTATGTTCCGGGGTCACGGTGACGGAATCCCGCAACCAGTTTGACAAAGGCTTAAGAGAAAATAATATGTTTAGTTAGGTTCCTTGACAAATCTACCGTATTTCACAATGTCCTATACCCATAAACCTTCGACTTACCTTGCTAATTATTTTAATTTAAAGTGGCAATATCAATCCCCATTTCTGCGGTACAAAAACCGGGTAAAATATTACATACCCGGGTCTTAACCGGGATTACCGTGAATACGTTTCAACCGAGCCGTAAATTATGAATGTACAGGGGCGCTTTATTTTAATTATTAATTTTATTAATTTTGTAGATGAATTATTAGTAGTACAAAGCTAATTTGTTATTATTTTTGGGAAGTTTAGATTGAAATGAATTCATTTTTAAAAAAGGAAACTACACATCAGCTGCTTTTTGACCTGGCAGTACGCAATATTTTTCACCATTAAATGAGGCCCCTGGTAGAGGCCCCCAATCCCGCCCGGGGTAGAGGAAATGAGACTAAAACCGTCCCTGTTCCTTCAATTGCCATTCGCATTTCAGGACCGCAGTGTCTATTTAAGACCCGGCAGGCGTTCGGCCTTATAGCCTCTTCAGTACGCCGACAGCTTCTTAAAGCGCGTATGAAATATGATGCACCATTGACTCGGCCTTGGTCCTTGATCAGACGGCAAGCTAACCATTGTTCGTCGTCGACAAACTCGTCCCTGCCGCCGAAAATTGCTCCGCGACATTCGACATATTTGTTTAAAAGCCGTAAAGTCTGTTGACATATTTGTTTAAAAATGAAGACAAGATAAAAATGTATAACGTACTATACGTAGATACTGGTCTACATCGTCCTGCGAGCTATTGTTCACGTGGACGCACACTCAATGACCACCGGCTCATTCAAGCGTACGAGGCAGGGCAAAAGTATTGTAACATTTTTATGAATGGATTTTAATTTATTTTATTTTACATTGGCATTGTTAATACGGTCTTTTGTTTTATTTCAATATTTTTATGAATGAAATTGGCTAATTGATGTCTGTTTGGTGACTATTGAATGAAAAACCTTTTTCAAGATTTTCATTGATATAGAAAATTAGACTGATTGCCTGACGTATTAATTGTCGTTGTTGTCTTATTAAATGAGCTAGTAAATCTCCAGATGTTATAGGGCTGTTAAAAATAAGTCAAGTTTGTATCTAAGACAACTGTACCCCGAGCACGAGTTTTCAATCTTTTACTTTACAGCGTCTTTCCAGTATTTACATCGTTTCTTGTATGAAAAACTGGAACAGCGCCTCTGGTGTGCGAAGAAGGAACTATTTTTTTCCTTGAAAATTGTCAATTTGAAATTGTCAAAGTTGCAGTTTACTTTACGTCTCAAATACTGAAAACTCGTGCTGACGGTACTGTTAGTGTCGCTCCAAATTTTCTCCACGTAAAAGTCGTATATTCCCAAGGCGGTATAAAAGTTAGGTTTCTTCTGTGTTAAATTAAAGCTATCACCTGTATTTGTTCCAAATTATATCTAAGTTTGTTCAGCAATTTATGTGTGAATGAATAACAAAAAATTATCCTCCTTTACAAACTTTCAACATTTTTAACCGACTTCAAAAAAAGGAGGAGGTTCTCAATTCGGTCGGTATGTTTTTTTTTTTTTTTTTTTTATGTATGTACATCGATTACTCCGAGGTTTCTAGTCCGATTAGTGTGATTCTTGTTGTGTTCGATGCAGGATACTTGCAGTGTGGTCCCATAAAAATTTCATCAAATTTAGTTCAGTAATTTTTATTTTGTGAGCATTTTTATAAATTTCGCCTACTTGGATGACATGATGATCTTTACTTTTTGCGTGTTTGTTACGCGATTACTTCGCCAATTGTGGACCGATTTTCAAAATTGTTTTTTTGTGGTACTAGGGATTGTTCACCTTAGGGAATACCACAAGTTTCATCGAACTCTGTTCAGCATTTTTTGAGATAGGGAATTTTATTTGAACTTTCTTTTATGTACACAACATGGGCGATGTTAATACCGGTGCTACGGATTACAAAATTCTAGTGCACATGTAAGAAAATGATGTATTTGCCAAGAATTTGGGTTGAATATTTAAACTAAAAAGAGTAAAATAAAAAACTTTTTTCAAAAAAAAATTAACCGCCTTCAAAAACAACCACAAAAAAGGGTAAAATAACCTACAAAATAACTTTTCTTTCGGAAGTCGGTGGCAAAAAGACATCGAAATAATAAAATAAAGCCACCGACTTCCGAAAGAAAAGTTATTTTGTAGGTTATTTTACCCTTTTTTGTGGTTGTTTTTGAAGGCGGTTAAATTTTTATAAAAAAAACATATTGTAGTAGATTTGAAAGAAATGTTGAAAGTTTGACATCGCATCTGCCCAGTATTAATGACAAATTAAAATTGAGTATATAACTTAGTCGAATGTAAAAACAGAGTAGAAAGTAAATATCGATCTGAGGAAGTAGATACAGTAAATACCAGCAATGCAAAAAAAAACGTAACTAATGTCACTATTGCAATTCATACACAGATCAATCTAAAGGAACAAAACAGAGCTACAAATAGCTATACACAAGCGTCAACTAGCCCCAAACACTGCAACCACAAACTAAATCACTTCACAAACCATTGTTACACGAAACACAACTTCCTAAACGGCAAATCTTAACCATGGACAAAATTCACGCACAAATAAGCACAAACTATTGCCTTATTCCGCTCCGCAGCAGAATAATCCGATGTTCTGCCACTGCGAGTTAGTTTGAGCCGGTTAGAACCGGTTCCAACCGCCTCCAACCACCGGTAACCAGACGAAACTAGTGTACACCGGTTGGGCAGTTTGTCGCTATTGAAATTCGTCGATAGGCAAGCTGTTTGAAATATTCATTGTTAAACAAGATGCGGTCGACAAGCTACGGTGTATTGATTTGCAAATGGACTGCTGAATTTATGATTTTGGTAACAGATTTTGGTGGACACGGGAATTTGAAAATGTTGGTTATGTTGGTGAAATGTTGGCCGGAATGGGAGCAAATTATTTGCGAGTGACCGCTTGTATAATATGCTTTGTTGTCAAGATTTTAGAATTCAGCAACAAAATAATAAGTTGTGAAATATAAACTATGATGAAAAAGAAGGCGGTTAATAAATAACAAATACCTCAGTAGTGTACCGGTCGCAATTGTTATAGCTAAGAATAAGGTCCCGTGAACAATTCATAGTCCAGGTAAATGTTATTAGGGTTTACTGTCAGTAATTTTTCAGTACCATCTGAACCTTTGGAGTTGTACCCGGTTAAGTGAGAAAAAGAGACAATAACAAGGACTCAAACAAAACTGGCGAAAGTGAGTGTCCTAGAAGTACACCGCAGTAAAACTCTTCGGGGATTACAGGCGTGACATAACGTTATGTAATGAAACACATCATAAATTATGATAATTAGACTTAGACTTGGGTAACTCAGTTAAAACCTAGTGAAGGACAGAATGTAGACAGTCTAGGTTTAATAAAAGACTCCCCAGACAGCCGTTATCACACGCGAACTTAAAGTGGTTATTTACAAAGTGTACACTTTAAGCTCATAAATAGTGAATTACAGTTGAGCCTGAAAGTCGGACAGCCAGTCTTACCAAGGGGTATCGTTTTAACTCGAAACTGGGTTGTAAGCAAAGGTCAGACAAGATCCTACATGTGTTGTAAACTGCGTGGTACATTAGCCAAAATCATTCTAGAGTCAACCGCTAAAATTTTATTCCAGTCTTGTTTATATAACATCAGTGGCTTGGATAGCCATAACACAAAACCGCCAGAAGTCGAAAGATTTGAAAGAAACCTACACTCAGCATTAGCAGTCACTAAAAGTTGAAGAAGAAGAAGTTGCTTGCTGAATCCAAAAATCATCACATCTCTGAAACTACAAGTCTGTATGAGAAAAATCGAACAAACTGTACAGTTTTTCTCATACACACGTGTAGATTTATCGTTGCAGTTTGAACTGCACCGTCTAATCATAACGATTTTTCGTAAGGTGTGTAGCTGCCATAAGACTATCCTCAAATTAATGTCGCCTGATATTGAGAACAGTATACGAATTATGTTCAAAGCAATATAGCTTACAACTCTAGAGCAATAAGCTCGTAAATTAAACAGCAATTTAGTTAATCTTAAACTATTAAATAGCTACTGTTCGTGTGCATGGCTTCAAATTTAACCACGCCCTGAGGGCTCATTAAACTCTCTCCACATAACCTTTGCAGCATTCAGTTTGAAAGTTACGAATAATTCAAGCTTCGTCGCCGATACCTCGATATTGGTCGTTCGCTCCAATAACAACAGGTCACGTCAGGTCACCGCTGTACCAGTTAGCACTAGGGTTACCAGTTCAAAATATATGAAAACTCCTGTCATGACGTTGGACATTTTAGGATAATATGATGAAGATTATAGGGGAGAATGGAAGAAAAATATCGTATTTTGTCAACCCTAAGTAAAATGAGATAAGGATAGGAAGATGATGATGAAGATGATGTAAAAAGTGTAATAGATTGGATGGCTTTAAGAGGAAGACCAAATAAAATATAGATGAGTTGTGTGAAGGATGATAAGACTAGTAAAGAGGTGAATGATGTAATTTACAGAGAGAATGCAAATAAAAACGGGTTGCACTAACCTCAGGTAAAATCATGAGCTCAAATAGTCAGGACTAAATAAAAAGTTTAACAAACGAAATAATACATACTACAAGTTCGTTTTTATTTATAGTTTAGGTTATGATTATGTATTTCAATAATTTTGATTATAAAGTTTGGTTACGCTGACATAATTTGACATTTCGCGTCGTTTGAACGGTCGGCTGCGACATCCTATCCTTGTCCCGTTCCTGCACATGCCTTCTCGCTTGCGTTCGAGAGGGATCGATATAAAAAGGTCGCGAAGTCTCCCGCTAACGCGTCTTCTTAGCGAAAACTCCAAACCGATCAGCTGTTCGCGCGCGCAAGTCCACAGTCGCCGTCTGCCAAGCCACCTCTTCGCATCGGACCACCGGGATAGATCAAGGTATGTGCTTTCCCTCCTTTAAAATATTTGTACTCTTTTGTTTCTGTATTCCCGGAAAATATAAAATCCTCTCTTTCGTCGCAGCCAATCTGAAAATCGTTTAGATAATCCGCGCAACCATTTTTTTTGGTCCTATTCGAACCGGATATATTGAAATCAGTGTTAACCATTCGCCATTAGTAGTCGACAAATAAATTATATCGTAATCTAATTAGCTCCTCGTTTTACCAAAGTTAAAAACAAGCGAAATATATAATTTACCCGGGTAAATACAAAATCCGGACGAAAACCGTCCGGATGACATCCCTAGCCAGGAGTCGAAAACACTGGTCAGCTACTAGAATAGGTATAGCTTGAAAATTGGCAGTACTGTTTCTGAGTTGAAAAGTGTTTGTAAACTAAACCCAATCTCGGTAAAAGATTCCCGAGTTTGTTTAGATGATACGGTTTTAGATGGGAAAGGGGAATTGAAATGCTGGGAGAGATGCAGGTGGATTGCAATAGCTGAATCATGAAAAGAGAAAAATGTAATAATGCTTTTTGAAATATGTTATGGTTGGTGCAGTGACTGAGGGATTGACAGTTGTATTGAATATCGTGGGTTCCAAATTAATAGTTGTTCTGGGGTCTGGGTGCTTGTGGTGTGACTTTAAATGTAGGTCCTGTATGTAAATGCACTCAGGATACAAGAGAAATTCTTAGTGAGTGAAACTGTTTAAGAAATAGCTGAGATACCGTGACTCGGAAAGCACATAGTAATTAAACAGCGAGGGATTTTTACTTCCACTTTTACTAGAGTGGGAAAACCCTATTAAATATGATGATTCTCAACCAAAAAAAGATTAATAAAACTAATGATGCTTTCGAAAGTCTTGTGACTGATTTCTGTAAGCTATACAGAACGAAGAGGGGTTTTTTTTATTTTGGAAGTTAATTAATAGCGATGTTATTAAGTGATGATGGACGCAAGTAGCGAATTGTCGTTCAGGGTGGCGGTCTAAGGGAGAAGCTATCTTATAAGGATATCTTCCAGCTGATGATGATGTTAATAAATTATCAACGATCTAATGCCCGTGACATCACTCGCCTGACTTTCACAATTTCATTTCAGGTTGCAAATTTTCAAAATGGGCGGCTTTGAATTCTACATAAATCAAAAAAACCCAAAGGAAAAGCAGAAACAGGTAATATTAATAAGTTTTAAATTTTAAAAATAACTACTAAATATTTTTATGATCAGAATGGCTCTAGCAATATTTTTATCTAAAAAATATTTGAATAAATACATACATGTAACCTTTACCGAATTCCAGAACTGCATCAGCAAATATTAAAACATTTTACAAAAGCAAAACACGTATTCCCGAAAGTGCTCAAAGTCGAATCCATAATGTTACATTGCAAGTGAATGCTCGCGGTGATAGCGCCTTAAAAATAAAATACATCTAACGTCTTTGCTATTTGAATTGAAAAAAAGGCAAATTAAACTTTTTGCGTCTGTAATAAGTCCACTTTTCGATATCACTTGAAACTTTCGTCAGTTCAGTTCATTCGTTCGTTCATTCTTTCTGTTTGTCACTCATTCCCGAAGACGAATTGGGTCGAGAAGGGCCCAACTTAAATTGTCATTCTTTGAGACAGCGGCCTGTCTGTCTGAACTGTCTTCCTCTATTTAGTTTCTTGTTTTTTTTTTTTATTTACTTATATTGTCGTTTTTTAGACGTATATTCCCGACGTTTAAGTTTTTACACGTGTAGGTGCTCAGTTCGACCTGCATGTTTGTATACAATGTGTAACACCAAATGCGCAAAACTTCTCGTGGGGTAACTCAGCCCATGTTACTGAAATATTTTTGCTCTAAGTCTTTTGGAAATTCGCAAAAAAATAAATTGGCTTTTTTATCCAAAATGAGAAATTGATCGGGGCCATCTGTCTTTTTTTTTACGATTTTGTTCAGTAGCATGGGCTGAGTTACCCCACGAGAGGTTTTGCGCATTTGGTGTTACACGTTGTATATGTTGATAATTTGGTATGTATGTTTGTCCGCGATTATCTGGCATTTTGATGCGGTTTTCAGGAAAGTGTCCGTCACGTTCAGCAGAATATTTAATAAAATAACCATATTGGATATCCCGTGACATTGCCCGCATGAATCCGTTTTTGCTTACTTAGGTAGTAGTTGTTCAGACATTTGTATGTTTGTCCGCTAAAATTTTGCTAAAAAGTTTTTTAATCCTATTTGTTTATAATATAAAAGACAGAACGATATAAAATACTGCCTCTTGTTGTAATTAAAAAAACACAGGTTCAAAAAAAATATAGAATTTTTTTTAAATCACTCACCTGAGTTATACTCCAGTAGCGATCCAGCGAGATCAGGCACAAGTTCATGATGGACGCCGTACACAGTAAAACATCCATCGCCGAATGTATCTCACACCACCAGAACCCAAAAATCCAATACCCCATGAGCTCGTTCGCCAACGAAAACGGCATTATCACTAGCCCGAGGAAGAAGTCAGATACGGCTAAAGACGCGATGAACCAATTCTGTATGTTCTTCAACGCCTTTTCTGTCACTATGGCGATTATAACCAACATGTTGCCCACCACCACCATTATCATTAACACTGTCACAACCACTGATGCTATAATTATATGCGCGGGAGAGTACCCACTCGGGTACCAAGTCTTTAGAACTAAGTTTATAGTTGTATCGTTCGACAAAGTTGTATTGGCGTCCGAACCATTTGTCATTTGCAAAGCAAAGAACTCCTCTTGACTCATATATGTTGGAACCAAAAACGTGGAATTTGGACCGACTGTCGTATTAACATGTGATGACATCGTAGTCTTCGCCAAAAATGTCGTATTCGGCACCATTGTGGCTCCCGACAGCAGATTTGTAAAATTCATCTAACTAATTTTTATTGTTAAGACAGATTGAAAGTTTGGCCCCGTAGAAATAACTGTATAATTGATTGTTTTCTTTAAAAAAACGTATTGCCTATAGGAACGGAAGTGATTGATTTATTTTTCTTTTCTTTCTTTTATACAATTACTAAATACCCGTTTTGCCCGAACGTTGAATATTGAATAGAAGCGGTTACGAACACAATCGAAGGCCTACACTAGTATTGCTTGAACCGATTGAAAGAACACTGGCTAAAATTAAACTAAGTAGCAAATGAAGATTACGGTTACGTTGCGTACACACAAAAAAGCGATTTTACACTAAAAGCTTGTTTTTTTAACAAAAAATCTTTGTTTTATTTTATGCAGTAGTTTGGTGTCATCGTCCGACTTTGTGCTTCCGTCTGTCCCAAAATCTGTTTGTTTTTGCGAACATTTTCTTTGCGATGTGTTTCATGGTGTGTTTACATGGTGGTCATGGCTGGTTCGTCGCGTGACTGGTCAATGGTCAGTCATTATCGCGAGCGCATTGTAATCAATGTCGCCTGATGATTATCTTGATGACGGCGGACGTCTTGTGCCTGCAACAATGATAATATTATTGATTAGTTGTGAGAAATGGCCTTGTGGGTGACGTGGACATTCTAGTGATAGGTATAATTTGTTATTGTAGTTCAGGTAATAAATCATCATCAAGGGATAAACAATTAAAAATAGAACTTGTTATAAATGTTTAATGGATGAATCAGATGAAAATTGTTTTTCTTTCATAACTATTAATACCGTAAACATTATAAACAGACAAAGTATAGAAGTGGCAAGAATTTACGAAAAAAAATGCATGTGGCACTCCCGAAACTGCCGCGGTGAAGCTATTCCATAACAATTTTTTTTATTTTAAAAGAAAAAAATCACCTACCGCGTATATTTAACGAGAATATCTTTTATTTAAAATGTTTGTAGTGCACTACTGTAATAAAGAACTTCTTTGTTTTAGTTTTAGGAGAATTTTATCAGTAGATATCATTGTGAAAACTCCTTTTGTAGCTGGCCGTTTAGAATCAGTCAGTAAAAGTAAATTGTCTAAATGACGGATATTTTTATGATTGCCGAAGTCTCCCGAACTGAAACGACGTTAGACGATGCGTGATGTCAGGTATTTTCGTTAGGTTTTGAGAATTTCTTGATTCAGTCGCCGCAACCGCCGCTCCGCGCTGAGAGCCCGCGGTATAAGCTACGCAATAGCTTATAACTAAGATTGTCAAAAATTAATATATATTAATAAAAACCTCTAATTCTCTTTAAAAAATAATATCGTACCTAATGGTTTTCATAACATCAAAAGCGTACAATAAAACAAAGATAACTTCTGTAAACATTAATAACAATTTATAACTTTAACGTAATATTTTATTCGCCATAAGTAATTGATTGATGCTCAAACTCGAGTCGGGTGACCGCTCAATTTATTGAGTCATTCTTTTTATTTGTTTGTTAAACTTATTTTAATTTGTTTTTGTTTGTTCTTGTTTTGTTTTTTGTTTAATTTGTGCCGCTTCGTTTGCTTTGATAGTGGTTTAATTGAGATGGATAGTTGGTTGTCAAATTAATGTTTTTCGGGAACGTCTTAAAGCTTACGTTAATAAATGTAAGCAAGTGTGCTGAAAACATGATAAAAAAATAATAATTAAATAATGTCGGTTTTTCAAGCAAATCACAAAATCTCTAGTTTTTTTTTTATAAAGGTATGTGATTTTTAATTTTTGGTCAGAAAACAGAGCCTAGCATTAATTTTACGTATTTGGGTATACAGCATACTTGAAGTATTACGATGTATATTGATGGAAAAAATCAGAAAATGCAAAAAAAAACAACTAATTTTATCAAATTATAAACATCAAAGATCCCGTTTATTTTACGTTATAAATAATTGAAAACTTGTGTTAAGGAATCTGTACCCTCAGCACGAGTTTTCAGTATTTGAGACGTAAAGTATAAACTGGAACTTTGACAATTTCAAATTGACAATTTTCAAGGAAAAAATTAGTTCCTTCTTCGCACACCAGAGGCGCTGTTCCATTGTTTTCATTCAAGAAACACTGTAAAGTAAAATAGTGAAAACTGGTGCTAGGGGTACAGTACTTTTTTAAGTACAGAGAAGGGTTTTAAAGAAACAAAAACGCATCAGACAAATGCCCACAAAATACTTTAAACTTTACATCACACAGGTCAAGTATTTTCCGTACTTTATTCATTTCAAGGAAACTCTTCAGGAAAATACTCATCTTTCATAAAATATAAATAAAAACTCCGTCAAAATCTGAAAGCAACATAATAATCTTTTTTTTTTTCTTTTTCCCAGAGACAATGAAGTTTCTTTCTCATTAGAGACGACTTATAAGATGCCGTTCGAATGTTTTAATTACTCGAGTTCTTCTTTAGCAAGTGTCTCAGACTTTTTTTTTTTTGTTATCGACAATCTTTCGGCATTTTTTTTTCTTTGTTTTGTTGAGTTTTGAGTAAAAGGTAAAGAACGCTGTTTTTTTTTAATATTTTAAGGAGAAAGTAAATTGTAGATAAAGAATATGTTTCTTAGATGCGAGACAAACGATATAGTTTTTATTTTCATTTAGTTTAAAAACATAATATAATGAGTTCAGATGGGTAAACGTTTCTTTAGAAAATTCTTCTTTTAAAGTTAGTGAAAATCTTAAATGATTAGTTTTTTTTTTCTTAAGTAATAGACATCACGATGACGTGTTGAATTTTTGAACGAAGAAAAATTGTTTAGAACTAAACCTTTTTTAGTTGACCTGAAATTAAACCCTAATAATACCAACGAAACAATTGTTCAAAAAAAGTAACAAAAAAGGAAGTATCGTTCAAATTCGAGTGACGAAAATGTTTATTCAAAATTATTAAACTAAAATTATGTACAAACTATAAATAAAAACTTACTAGTAATATGTACAAAAAAAATAAGATAAAAGAAAAAACATTCAAAGGGTGATCCTTAAAAACGTTGTGGGCACTCGGACCCCATGGCCTTAGAGTTTCAACCCCAAACGGCTCAAACACATAGCTACTAGGTAAGCCAATGTATTTGCGCCGCTTGGAGTTTTCAGCACATGCCGCAGCAGCGCCAGCACAACACGCTGAACTAGGAAGATGGGATGGCGCAAAGGTTTTATTCCATTAATTATTAGCTTTTGCCTTACCTTTTCCCGACTATGTTTGGGGTAGGCAGACTAAACAACCATTATTTTACATTGAGCGACTGCATTTACTTCCGTAATTATTTATTAATTAATTGTATCTCAATCTAAAATTGGGGGTACTACTATCTATGCATAAAGCCCGTAGCTTCGCCCGAAGTCTCGGGAATTTAGAACATTTTATCCGTGATTATTTATTTGTTTGAGTTCCCGATATTTCGACGCTGTTGCAAGCGTCATGATCGCGGGTTGACTGGAGAATGCGGGTGGATGAAAATAAAATTGTTAAGAGCAGACAAATCTGTCTACCCTCTTTCTAAGTCTCTTTTTTTTTTTTTTTACGTGGTAAAATCATCGAATGAGACCTCCCACCCCGGGCAGGGCGGGAGGGACTGTCAGACTTGTACTGACTAAAATCCACGGTGTCCTTCAGTAGCCTTGTTTGTGTGCTTGAGTCGCGGTGTACGTATGTCCCGCGACCCCGGCAAGGCTATGGCCCCCTGCAGGGGGCCCCGTCAGCGTGCTGACGCTCTTTGAGGCGCGCGTGGAACACAACGCGCCGTCGACCCGGGCTCTTTCTTAGTCTCTTGCTACGCGCACTACTGGAACTCGACACTAAATCGCGACAAAACACACTCACTGTATCACAACGTTCTGTGGAGTCTTTATTAATTTTACCGGCTGCCAGTTTTTAGTATGTCAACCACTGGATTCCAAGTACTCGACAGTTTGATTTTATCACTGTTGGATTAGACATACGATTAATTAGTGGTACGAACTAGAAAAGCTTTCTGTTGGACATTTTTTTGTGTCTTTTAATTATCAAATATTTCGTCTATAGGCAGGGCAGGACAGACTATTAAACTCTTACTCCAGGGCCACGGTTGCAAATGGCGGCCAAAAACAAAGTCATAACATGCTTTTCGAGGTTTTTCTTTTTTTTTATCGTGTTAAAATCATCAAATGATTCCTCCCACACAGGGCAGGGCGGGAGGTACTGTCAGACTTGTACCGACTAAAATCCACGGTGTCCTTCAATAGCCCTTTATGTTCCGGGGTCACAGTAATTCGTTAGTCCCGCGACCCCAGTAGGTTTCACCGATTCGGGCCTCGGGGTGCCTTTGTCACTGTGCTAACACTCTTTGAGGCGGTTTCCGAGGCTTGGAGAGAACTCAGTACGTAACAAATGGTCACCCATCCACCGGTCACCTCGGTAACTGTTACTTAACCTCGAAGATCAACCCGTGAATGCTGTTACAATTTTCTCACCAGTACCCCTAGCACGAGTTTTCCCTATTTTACATTACAGATACTTTCCAGTATTTACAGTGTCTCTTGTATGAAAAAATGGAACAGCGCCTCTGGTTTGCGAAGAAGGTACTAATTTTTTCATTGAAAATTGTCAATTTGAAATTGTCAAAGTTCCAGTTTACTTTACGTCTCAAATACTGAAAACTCGTGCTAAGGGTACTGCTCAACAAAAAGAGCAAATAGTCGTAAAAAATTCGAGGGACGAAAATTAAATTGAATATCAGAATTAAAAATCTGGATTGAACTGGATTGAAGCGCTTCGTGCCAATGAATTATTTATGATTTGTCTTTCTGTTGGTTTTCGTTAAAATATTTATTAAATGCATCTGTTTGTTTGTCAATATGTCGATGGTCGTAATTTTTTCGTGCGGTCACAGGCGGCGGCCATTTCTTTGATGTTTTTGACACATTTATTAGGTGTGGGCTTTATTAGGTACTTTTATTGTTTTGAAATGAAATGACTTAATTGCGGATAATAAAAAAACGGACGTTTTGAAACAATTAAGTATTGAAAAGATTTTTTATAATTTTTAATACTTAATTTAGTTTTCGTTGGCATTTTATAACCGACGAAAAAAAAGGAGGTGTTCAATTCGACATGTATGTACATTTTTTTTGTTTATGTATGATCATACAAAATTTTTCCTAGCGGCCGATTCCGTCCGATTCGGCTTAAAAAATATTTTTTGCATTTCAGCTGGATCTTTCGTCGATTTAATTTTTATTAAATAGGTTTTATTTAATTTATTTATTATCAATATAATTATCTTTATTATATCATCATACAAATAACAGACTCCTGAACTGGAGTCTTATCTTTTAAATATGGAGACACAATGGGCGGTCTTACTACTACCTAATCTTAGTTACTTGATGACAAAAATAAATTCAGAATATAGAAAAATAACAATAAATTATGTTTGTTAAAAAAAAAACTTCCAATAATAATATTAAAACTATAAAAACAAAAAAACGCATCAATCAACTCAATCCACAATAAACCGAGCCACAATCAGCAAAAACAAAAAAATAACCACTTGATTTATCGATATCGATAAAAACCGGTACCAGTACCGAGAGTGTCCCATCCCTAGTCAACCCGACTGCAGGTGCAAGCTAGTCAGTCGATTCAATTAATTAGTCAACAGACCACTGAACACTTCACAAGTTTCAGTTGTTCATTAGACGTTGATTTTTTTTAGAAGTTACTTTTTTACTGCTTCATTTACGGGTTAATAGCCAAGCTGTGGTTTGCAGTTTGTTTTTTACGATTGAAAACTAGGAAAAATATAAATTTTACTATTTTTTTCTTGAAGTACGTAAAGTTTTAAAAAAAACCTTGTCTCTCGCTAGGAATTTCTCCTGTAACGTGTTTTGCACAAAATAGTATCAGAAAAGGATCGGGTAACCACCCATTATCTACCAAGTTGACTCCGTTAAGCTGTTGATTCCGGCTGTCTTTGATAGATCACTGGCTAGCTTCACCCACGTTTTATTCGAAAATAATCTCACAAGTATGTCGGGAAAAAGGTTTACTTTGGTATCCTCAATTCACCTCGGAAAAATATCACCTGGGTGTTATCACCAAGGTGAGTTCATCATCATCAGCCTGTTTTCGACCACTGCTGGACATAGGCCTCTCCCAATGTGCGCCACTTAGCCCTGTCTTGAGCTCTCCTCATCCAGTCTCTGCCGGCCGCCTTTTGTAGGTCATCACTCCACTTGGCCGGCGGGCGTCCCACACTACGTTTGCCGAGTCGTGGTCTCCACTCAAGGTCACATCTCACGGGATGGACGGGAGCATCATCATTCATCCAGGTGTCCTTTATTCACTTCGTAAAAATATTACCTGAATAAAGGCGACTTTTCTTCTATGATCTTGTGCACTTCTATCTTTTTGCAATTTTATATACTGTCTCGTTATGGATATGTGATGAGGAGGGATGAGACTCATGAATGTGACTAAAAGAGTTATGAGTGTGAATGTTGTTTGGCCAGAGAGGAAGAGGAACACCAATTAAAATATGGATGGATTGTCTAAGGAATGATATGAATGAAAAAGGAGTCAAGATACTGTGTCGTCTGATAGGGGAGAATGGAAGAAAAAAACGTGTTGCGACGACCCCAAGCAAAATAGCATAAGGGCACTAAGATGATGATGATCTACTAATAAGTGTGATTGATAAACAACATGCATTCTAATGTATGGCTTCCTCACGAGGTTTTACAAAAAACTGTCTTTCTAGGTCTAAAACAAGGTTCATGAATAAAAATGCCAAACAATCGGAAGCTCAAATCACCCAAACGTAATGACGCAGTACCCGACTACATCTCGTGTCAAAGACCCATCAGCAGTTCTACCCTGACACAAGACGTAAGTAGAGGAAACCCCAGTTATCTTGCAAACGACTCCATAGGAACTTTGTCGACGAGTAACGCAAATGAACGTAAACCCCATTATATATTTACAAGCATGACGTGGGTGGGCCGCGGTTCAAGTTAATGCATGTGTGACACGCACTTGTTTACGTTTCCGCTACAGTTGTTGGGGTTAATCCTTTAGAATGAAACGTTAACTTATGCGTTTGCGTTACGTAAATTGTTGACTTGTAGGAAATAAGCGTGGTTATCAGTATAGTTATAATTTTGTACTAGCTTTTGCCCGTGACTTTGCTCATTTAATTTCTAATTTTTGAGGCCTCACAAAAAGACTTATGTAGTCTGTTTCTGAAAAAGAAAATACTACATAAGGCAGTGCGTTATATTGGACGAGTCCTCAATGGAATACTGAAATAAAAAACTTAGTATGTGTCTATTAATAAATACCTACTTTGGGTTTATATAGGTAAAAATTTGTTTATATTCCTTGTAGTTAGGAATTCATGAAATAACTCCATTGCCCTGAATAAGTCCTCCCGCTCTAGGCCTGGAAATAACTGGCAAGCGATAAATGTAAACGTTCACTAATCTATAATAGATTTTCAACTTTATACCCAAACGCCAAAAGTTGAAAACATAGTGTTTATCGTTTGCCGCTTGTCTAAGGGGCTGGTCAGATTTCTGCTAACTGGTTTCCAGACCAACTGTAAGCTCTGCTTATTTCGCCCGGAGGACACGGTGGAGCATACAGTGCAGGACTGCCCCGCTTGGACAGAGCACCGCCGTGTCCTCAGGGTGACGATAGGCGGAGAGCTCTCGCGCCCGGCATTGGTCGAAGCCATGCTGCGAGGCAAGAGGGAGCGGGAAGCGGTCGCCTCTTTCTACGAAGCAGTCATGCTTGCGAAGGAGGAGGCGGGCCGCGTGAGGGATAGGACAGCGCTCTCCCTCCACCTCAGCCGCTGTAGTAGACGCCCACCCACCGTAGGCGCAGGCATGCGGGCGACAAGTAAAGGGCCACTCGCTATCCGACCACGATGGCACGTTGTGTACTTGTGGGGGACTTATCTCATTACCGTGACCCCGGAACATAAAGGACTATTGAAGGACACAGTGGATTTTAGTCAGTACGAGTCTGACAGTGGGTGAGAGGACTCATTTGATGATTTTACCATTGTTTGCTGATTGATGATTGATCGACACGGCCATTCTTATAGGCGCCAGAAAATATTTCACCACTTATTCTATTCCAACATTTTACACACTAGCCGTGACTAGCATATAGTACATGGCCCTCTCTGAAATTCCACGTAGAACTCTTTCCACGTAGCATTTACTCCTAATGATTCAACAAATACAGTTGTTAACTAAATTAGTCGACAGTTTGTTGGCTCTTTAATTAATGAGTTGACCGACCAGTGGTGTTGCAGTTGGTTGATTGAATAGTGATGTGCACGTGTCGGTACCGGTATCCATTTTTTTTATAAAGTATGATTTAAGATCTATTGAAATATAATACGCAAATAATGTCCAAACCGCATGAATAAAAAAACTGTAGCCATTTTTTTTTTTACGTTTTAGTCATACCTAAAATGAGTTCTTCCACCCAAAGCGGGACGGAAAAATAATAACACGGAATAAAATCCACGATGACTTTCATAGCCGTGTTAGGTTACTTTAAACCGTGCTCACAGAAATAGGAGCCCCGCGAAGCGGGGCTCCGTCGATCTACCTTGGTAGGTGGTGGGCAACAAATTTAATTAAAATATTAAATTATCGGAATTCTATTTAATCGGAACTTTAATAATCGGAATTCGTGTTTTTGATGTTTCGGAAAATTAAAATTCGGAATTTTTGATATTCGATGTTTTGAAACTCGGTATTTCGAAAATCGTAATTATAAACGTCAGAAATATTGAAATTTCGGAATTGTGAAAATAGAAATAATGATCAATCGGAGTTGTTATATTAGGAATTTCGAACCATTCGGAATTATGAATATCGGTATTTTGAAATTCGTATTTATGAATTTCGGAATTAAGTTTTTCGTATTATCGTAGTGTACCCGTGGAATACCCCGTCCCGCGACTTCCTAACTTTGTTGTGATTTGTTTCCTTTATTGGATACAACTGAATATAGCAGTATTGATATACAGCAGTATTTGACATGGAGCGTCTGCCCATCTAACCTTCGCACCCCAGTTAGTACTGGGTTATATACAATACCCCTGTTAAGACTGGTTGTAGGTACTTTCAGACCACTGATATCGTGTAAAAGATTAACAAATGACATAGTCTAGGACGCAAGCTTAGCTCTTATTTCTTCACTATCCTTTTCCTTCTTCAACCGGACATGGTTCCTGATCAGACGATGAGTAATCCAATACTTGCTACTCCATGCCCATAGTAACGCTACCTGTCACGTAAAATCAACGTCAGACTAAACTTAGCCAACTTTGAAACAACCCCGTACAATGTTACAGTAATAACTTAATTTTCATGTATGTGCATTATTTTGATTGGATGAAATACTTAACCAACTTACGTACCGTCTTCGATAATTTTGCGAAGTGGATATTAATTTGATTTGTGTGTCAATACGGGCGTAGAAACAAATAATTAATATTATTAATACATACGCTGATGAAAAGGTATTTTGAGGCATCGTGTGTTATGTTTCGTCTAGAAATTAAAAAGATTTGTTTTTTTGTGCTTTTTTATTTTAAGATAATTCATTTCATAAATTTGTTCTACACACAAGTAGATTTGGTGTTGTTGGTGATATAATTTGTTTTATTTTCTTTATTTCGATATTCAAGACCACCGTGCAATTTCTAGATTTGTCTATCTCCAAGTAGGATTATACCGTCCTCTTAAAATTGTGATACAGACCTGAGTGAGTATATCATTTAACTATCTTATTTTAACCGTTACATTCAATATCATAAATCAAATTAAAAAAAAACCTTCAACCGTTGGCATAATTCTTTAGGTATAATTTATAATTATTTACCCGGGCTTGGTGCTTAGTCGGGCGTCGAGTTGCCATAATCTGAGTAATTACTAGAAATGTGAAAGTTTGTAAGGATGCATGGCTGGGTTTTTGTTACTATTTTATGTAAAAACGAATTTGAATAAAATTCGGCAGACAGATTTTAACCTGGGTCAAAACATAGGATCCTTATTATCCCCGCTTGACTTTCCTTTTGCATAATTAACGAACTTCACGCGGGATTATTGAAATATCTTTTTATTTGAGTGTAATAAAGGGATTTATGATTGTTTAATTAGTTATTTTTAACAAAAAACGCAAATCGTATTGACAAAGACATATTCTTGCATCTATTACGCTAGAATAAACAAAACAGATAATTTATGCAATCAATTGAAAACGGGATTAATACAATCTAAAATCTAAATTAAATAATCCCAATATTATTAAATAGCATCTTTGTTTCACGACAGTTGTACAAATAGGTTTAAAACAATCTAGATTTACAGTCCAACAAAACAAGATTTTAAAACAAATCAGTTTGGAATGCTTAGAGTGGTACCAATTTTATCGATATCGAGTTTTCTAATACCAGCATTTTATTGGTACTAAGACCTGACGTTAAAATGTTGCAGAATTTATAATATCGAATGGCGCTGACGAAGGGAATTTTCATTCTGGTTTCAATGTAACAATAAATGGATAAGGCTGCTTTTCCACCAGATGTGCTATGCTACGTTGCTATGGATGCATTTGATATCTACCAAACATATTCATTGGTGCATATAGCTTAGCACTGGTGTTTTTTATATGGAAGGATGCGTGCTATGGATGGGTGCTATGGATGTGTGTTATAGAAACATGCTATGGATGGGTATTATGGATGTATGATAAGGATGCGTGCTATGGATGCATGCTATGGATGGGTGTTATGGATGTGTGATGTGGATGCGTGCTATGGATGCATGCTATGAGTCGTCGCTTCCCTACTATCGATACATCGCATAGCTCAAGCTGCGCATCTATTTCGCGCAGTTGCTTTGCGGCGGCGATCTTCATAGCACATCTTACTCGCACCGCTACATAACTTTCTTTTTTGCTTGGTAAAATCATAAAATCCACGGTGTTCTTCATTAGCCCTTTACGTTCCAAGGTCACGGTGATGAAATAAGTCCAGCGACCTCAGCAGGCTTTGGCCCTCTAAGAGGGGGACCGCTACATAGCATATCATCAGTGGAAACGGTCACATATTTTATAGCTAAGGTTTTATATTATTCTCATAGTATAGCTGGCACATCTCTAGTGGAAAGGCACCCTAAAGTTGATCCATTTCAGTGCGCTCTTTTTGCACGAAGTTTACAGAGCTAAGTGATATTGATTTTTTAGGTGGACGTGCGTTTTTTCAAATGGCATTCGGTTTGTTTATTTGTTTTTCTAGTTCGAAGGTATTTTACGAAACAAATTGATGTTTGCAGTTTTTCGGATGTACGATTTGAATTTTTGTTTGTGCATTTTGAAATGAGCTGTAGAGTTTTGTGAAAATCTGCAACAATAAATTATAATCCTTTTGTTACACAGTGCTTATGCATTACCTAAAATAAGTCTGTCTATTCTAGTTCCCCCAGACAATTTAGAATGGACACAAAATTCTATTAATTATATTATATAATTCCAGCGGTGTTTCACGCGCGCCGCAAAGAGCATCAGCAAGATGACGGGGCTCACATCTAGAAGGGCCAACCCTTTAGAGGGCCAAAGCCTGCCAGGGTCGCGGGAGTTATCTCATTACCCCGGAACGTAAAGGTCTGTTGAAGGACACTGTGGATTTAAGTCAGTACCACTCTGACAGTCCCTCTCGCTCTGCCCTGGGTGAGAGGACTAATTTGATGATTTTGCCTCGATTAAAAAAAAAAGTTACTAAGATTGTATTCATAAGGAATTAATCTACTAATTACTAGATAGACCTACTAAAGTATTATCTCAATAATAATAATTAGCAAGATCTTAATTATTTATTAGTAGCCGGATCATCGTACTAATTACACAAGGAATAATTAATTATTAACGTAATAATTAGGCTAAACAGACAACCGTAATATAACGACAAATACTTATTTACAAAAAGGTCACTACAACTCTATTAATGATATCAATTATACGGTATTTATCGACAAAGTTAACACATCCTAAGCCACAAATTGACGATGATTGACGCCACATCACTAAGTCACGAAATAAGTGGCGGATTATGAGAAAAGAAACAATCGAGTTTTTTATTCGTTCTAAAATTAATAGTGTTGCCAGTAAAGGAAAATCAAAACGTACAAAAATTAACAAAGACAGTTTTAGCTTAATTGAATTTTAACGGATCAGCGGTGAATTTTGACAGATTAGTTGACAGCATTTTGATTTTAAATAAAAAGTAATGAAACTTCTTATATGGCCCAAAATAGGGTATTTTTTTCGTGGTAAAATCATCAAATGAGTCCTCGAATCCATGCAGGGTGGGAGGGACTGTCAGACTTGTACTGATTAAAATCCACGGTTATTTTAAAAACAGGGTCTAAGATGGATTAAAAAGAAAGAATTTTCAATCTTAATTTCAATTCTAAAGAGAACCAAACAAAAACTAAAATATGCGCTTCCAAACCACACCGAATTCATCGCAGCATAACCATAACCCCTCGTTTACCCAAGATATAATACTTGTATTTGAAAAGTTTTGACATGTCATAGACTTCAGTGTAAACGCAAATGTGTTTTATCTATAGGTATTCATCATTGAATAATCTCAGTCTCAACAATGTTATTTTAAAATGAATAAAGTCAAATAGGTTTTGGTAACTGCTTAAAATAATAAATTATCTTAAACGCAAACTTAAGCATAAAAACAAAAAAATAAACAAATATCAAAAGTTTAACGTCACCTACGTTGGTCACAGCATTAGTTTTTCTCAGTGTCAAGAATATTTAATCAAGAACAGTAAGTAAGAAGGTAGTTAAAATATCTAATGAGATTTAAATATTGATGACTAATGAGAAAAGCTAATGTTACAAATAAAAACTTTAACAATTACCTAACGTAGATTCAAATATGTCAAATCAAAATAAACGTGAAACGAATAAGACGCTTGCCTTCGGCTGCTGCCAGTAATTTTAGGATTTGGTAATATATATTTGATATCTTTTAGCTGTACCCCTGCTGTATATCCCGGATTGCACTAGCTGCATTGCTTTTCTCATAGCATCTTCAGAATGTCCTCCTCGTTTCCTAACCATCGTTTTGTTCCGGCCCATCTGTAAACAAAATAAGCAAGGCAACATTTAACCATTTGTTAGTACACAATTAGCCATGGCTAACTGTTCAACATTTAGGTTTGGTTAATTGTAGACCACCCCTCCCCACAAAGCGTTTGAACACTGTCACTTTAAAATTATTCATGCAATTGAAACAAAACGTGTGTTATTATATGCAAGAAAAGTATATTTTCAACACACTTGCTCATAAAATGGCTCTAATTTCACCGCAATTAGGCACATAATAACACCTGTTATCAAACTGTGACTTTTTCTTTACCATTATTCACAAGTGAGTTATAGGTTTTTTTTAAAGTGTCAACCAATTAAAAAAAAAACCTATAACTCACTTGTGAATAATAGTAAAGAAAAAGTCACAGTTTGATAACAGGTGTTGCTTTGTTTTTAAAAAAGTTTCGGAACAAAAAAGATCGTGTTCAATAGTACAAATAAATTTTATCAACTGCACGTTAACTAATTGTTTTATAAACTTTTTACTCATTATATAAAATGGCTTTTTAGTATTATTTTCTTCACAAGTGTGTTGAAAAACGTCGTATGATACACGTGTGTATTGATGATTACCATCCTCGGCTCTCTTAAGACCCTCACCTAACGGCTCGGGTCTCAATGACGCCTCAGCGGTAATCACCAACATTACACACTTGTACCATAATGTACTATTATACGGTCAACATACACTGCTCTTTGTAATAATAAACAGAATGCTGTGAAACGGAAAAAATACTTACGTTTTTTGAAATATTTTGTCACTGATTTTCAATAATTTGCACGTACACGACCGTTGAGCGCGTGAGCTTGCCGCCGACTGGGGAGCGGGGAAAGTAACTGTTGCGGCATCAAAATGTCTAGTATACGCGGAGCGGCAACGACGCATTTGAAAGATATGGGCGTGGATAACTGTGTACGAGTGGCTAACTGTTGGACTACCCACCCTAACTAAATTTGTGAAATGCGTTAAAGGTTAAGATATTTATTTATTCCTTGTTATTTACTTCTTAAGTTTATGATTAAAATAAGAGTAATTATTAATTATATTAATAATTCACCAAAACTTAAAAAAAAAATTGATTATTTTCGAATTGAGAATATAAGTTAGTATCTTTAGTGCTTAATTAGTTGAAAAGGTAATAAATCTTACAATGGCAATGTTGAGACTGAACTGTGCCATCATAAAGTTACCTAATAATTAATGATAAGTCAACTGTTAAATATGCTAAACAATAAAACCCTCTTTTTCATACCACTCATACTGTTTTTTTTAATAAATTAAGAAATCATTTTATGGCGGTTAAATGTGTACTCCTTGGTCAACTGTGGCACACCCTGTGGTTAAATGCGTACCATAGTGTGGACACAGTTAGCCAATTCCCATTTTTTTTAAAAACTCCCATCTCCAAAAAGTATCAAGGAAATTCAACATTTATTAAATGCAGATAGGTACCCAATAAACCACTACCTTATACCTTGCAGAAAATTATATATTTTTAATGACCAAATACGCAGTATGAGCATCAGAAAATTTGGTGGTTAACTGTTGGACCACTCACCCTACATATAATAAAATAGAAGGAAAGTCAAAACTGTACATTGAATATTTTTTTAAAAGAATACTTGGGGTGTGATCTACAATCGATACCGAAGCCAAAAATATAGTTTTTAGAATTTTTGTCTGTTTGTCTGTATGTATGTCCGGGATAAACTCAAAAAGCACTGGACGGATTTGAATGATACTTTTTGTGTTGTATAGGTATTAAATTTGGTCAAAACATAGGCTATAAATTATTCTGGAAACTGGAACACCTGGCGCAGAACCGCAACAGACCAGCTAAACTATAAGAGATACAAAAATGGTGCGATGGCAAAAAGTGTTCCGCGTGATGAGCATTTTCTGCTGAGAGAATATAATTGAAGAACTGGAACACCTGATGTGGAACTCCAAGAGCCCTGCTACACTATAACATGTACAGGAATGACGTCTAAGCAAAGTTGTTCAGCCTGATGAGCACTCTCTATTGACGTATAAAAATTGAAGATCTGGAACACTTAATGTGGAACTCCAAGAGCCCAGCTACACTATAACGTGTACAGGAATGACGTCTTAGCAAAGTTGTTCAGCCAGATGAGCACTCTCTGTTACGTATAAAAATTGAAGATCTGGAACACCTAATGTGGAACTCCAAGAGCCCAGCTACACTATAACATATAGGAATGACGTCTTTTTTTTTTGCGTGGTAAAATCATCAAATGAGGCCTCCAGCCCCCACTGTCAGACTTGTACTGACTAAAATCCACGGTGTCCTTCAATAGCCCTTTATGTACCGGGGTCACGGTGAAGGAAATAAGTCCCGCGACCCCGTCAGGCTTTGGCCCTCTGTGAGGGGGCCCCGTCATTTTGCTGACGCTCTTTAGGCGCACGTGGAACACTACGCGCCGTCGACCCGGGCATGGTCCATGGTCGGACAGCGAGTTGTCCTTTACTCACTGTCCGCATACCCGCGCCTACGGTGGCTGGAGGTCGTCTGACGTCCGACGCCGTGGGCGTCTACCCACTGCGGTTGGGGCGGAGGGAGGACGCTGTCCTCTCCCTCTCGCGGCCCGCCCCCTCCTTCACGAGCATAGCTGCTTCGCAGAAGGAGGTGACCGCTTTCCATTCCGTCTCGCCCCGCAGCATGTCCTCGACCAATGCCGGGCGCGAGAGGTCTCCGCCTATCGCCGCCGTGAGGACACGTCGGTGCTCTGCCCAAGCTGGGCAGTCTTGCACCGTATGCTGTACTGTGTCCTCCGGGCGATCTTCGCAGTGGTGACACCCAAGCGTTTCCTCCTTTCTCATCAGACACAGGTATCTCCCGAAACTTCCGTGTCCGGTGAGGACCTGCGTCATGCGGTAGGTAAGGACGCCGTGACATCTCTCCAGCCACTCCTCAAAGAGGGGTCTTACCGCCGCTATTGCGGCATGCCCGAGGAATGACGTCTTAGCAAAAGTTTTTGAGCTTGATGAGCACTATTTGTTTATGTATAAAAATTTAAGATATGGAACACCTGATATGGAAATCAAAACTATCACTAATTTCACATACAGTGAAATTAGTATAGTGAGTATTTTATAATTATACAAATTATAATAAAATAACATAAGCTGGGATTTCTTCCACGCAGTAAAGGCGGTAACAGTCTAGGACCGATTTTCGATGACGATGAATATTAGTGTACTCTACTGGCCAAAAGCCTTAATTTTTTTGCCGGGCTCTTGGAGTTGGGTAATAGACTTTTCAGATCTTTGATTTTGACGACCCCGTTGTCGCTGGCATAAGCAACAGGATACGCGTACGAAGTCGCGGGCAGAAGCTAGTACTTGTATAAAATACTTTTTGGCTACACAGTGTGAACGAAAGAATGTTTGAGATTATGGTTTGAGACACTCTCAATACTTGTATAAAACAAACAAATTATGTTTTGACAAGTATTCTACAAGTTTTGTATGAAACTAATAACTTGTTGTGTAAACGAGGGGTAACTTAACCAAACAAATCAGTTGCTAGAAACAAACCATTCCCCCTTCATAATCCCCTCATTAACTCAACTGCAATATTATGACTCCAAGCTAAGTTCCCGACTAAATAATATGTTATCAGTATGGAAATCTAATACAAGCGGGCTAACGAGAATCTCGCCATCACAAATGTATGGAGGAATTAACTCCACGCTCGGTCATTATGCATGATCGAGGTTTGTGTGCGAAACAAAAATAGAAATTATTTACGTAGTTCTTGCGGATTATTCTACTCTATGGAAAGGGATTTTTGGTACTTTTTCACGTTGAAATTATGGTACGGATTTGGTTATACATAATTATAAATCTTCACTAGTTTATAAAGACGAAAGATTTGTAATTTTGTGTGTACTAATAAATGGAAAACTGCACCATTACTGAATCCACCATTTATTCAATAAAATATAATTATCATCTTGGAACTTGAATTTGCCGGTCTTGTCAAATCACACCGCGCTGACATACGTCACCCTGACTTGTCTCTGCTTGCTCCACTAAGGATGTACCACGATGCGTAGGGTTGGGATTCCAGTTACCGTTTCTCGTTTAATAGTACGTTTGAAATGAATAAACTCAAAAACTGCTGGGCCGATTTCAATTTTTTTTTTACCTTTTAAAGCTGAAAAACATAAGCTATATACCATGTCCACGCTTGTGAAGCTGAGACAGGCCGGCTAGTAGTTAATAACTTGGATTAAAAATATCCCATGTGATTATTTTTATTCTTTGGGACTTTTATCAAACGCCTCGCCAGGGAAATTGCAAGCATATATTTTTTTTCTAAATAGTTTTTACTAAGAGAACATTAAAAAAAATCTTCTATACTGATTTAACATTCACATCAGTAAGCATATTATATTATTATCATGCACCAACACAATGGATGCACTGCACTGTTACTGTTTTCGTTTGTTTTTAGAAATAGAAAATGTCATTCATAGATTGATTGATCACTCAATCACTATGCGTGCAAAATTGCACATTCGATAGATAAAATTGTTTTTTTTTTCTATAGAAAGAATATGTTTACTTTTCGATTCTTTTTTAATTTTTATTAATTGTCTAAAATATATATATGTTACCGGCCAAACCCGATTTCAGGACAAACTAGTTTGGCCTAGGCTAAACTAGTTTTTTGCAAGCTAGGGACTTGCTGGCACCCCGACTCGGACAATTTAGGTTAGAAGAGGATGGCGGGGTCTGAAAGACCCCGCCATCCTCTTCGTGGTTCTTTTTTTTAAAACCACCCAGTAGTAGGAAATCCGCAAAGCGGGACTCTGTCGTCTGATATCTTCTAAACAATGCATAAAAATACGTTTACTTATTTTTTATTTTTTTTAATTGTCTAAAACTTATCAATTCTTTTTTTATTAATTGGATACCATTAATAGAGAAATTTAAAATATTTCCACAAAAAAACTAACAATTAGTATTTTAAAAATTAATCATCTAATTAATTCCTGGCAACACAGGTCGCGTGACACTAACGATTGAATGGTCAGTAAACACTGATATTAAATACCATAGTTAGCATTGGCAATAACGCGATTACTATCAATTAAGTGCGCGTTAAAATTACGGGAAATTACGTATTTTGTCATCGACATTATAACTGAGTCGTTAAGACGTCGAGGTGAATCTGATAGGGTTATAAAATGCTTGATTGATAGATCTTTTTGATCTGGTGTTTGTACAGACGCCTGCACATCAACCTACCACAATCTGTCAAATTTATTTAATAGATTTTTAACTTTATCACAAAGCAAGAAGGTTCACGTTCGCTTGGTAAAATTTGACACATTCGGGTAGGTTGACCTGCTGGTGTGTCTGTACATAAGTGTAATTGTTGAGTTTGAGGTCCTGAGTTTGACGACTAGAGACCTGGATTAGATGATTTTGGGTTAGGTAACAATGATTTGTTTATTTAAAACTTCATAAAAGTCAATTTCATGAATCGTCTAAATGAGGCGTTAGTTTATTTTATATCAGTTTTTTTTTTATTGCATACTTACTCATTTTAAAAAAAAAATAATCCAAGTCAGTCAGTCTAAAATTAAAAAGTAAAACTAAATTTTATTTTTTATTCTACCGTAACAAAAAAGATGTCTATTTTTCAAAGTATTCACAAACTGTTTTGCTGTGTGTATACTTAATTTCTTTTAAAACACCAATTTGTATATTGTAAATAACAATATAAACCAAATAAAAACCGAAAGCGTTAGCAACAAATACCCATCAAAAACGAATCATAAATAATTTCCACATTCGTTATTCATTTCAATTAGGTAGATATATCCCGGGTTAATTTGAATTTTCTGGGCTGGCAACATTTAAATATGGATAAATCTACGCTTTTGAATGTTTGTCCATGTTGATATAATTTTAATGTGTGGTAAGTACGTTAATCTTTTTGGGTTCTAACTAAATCTATAGATTTAGCAAAGGATTGTTCATATAATTCTTAAATAATGTTGGTGGCAGTGTGAATCTAGAAACATTTTAAACTGGCAATCAAATGAGTCCTCCCACCGAGGGCAGTGCTTGAGGGACTGACAGACTCTACAGACTAACATCCACGATGTCCTTCAAAAGCCCTTTACGTTCCAGGGTCACGGTAATTAGTGAGTTCCGCGACCAAAAATGACAGAACATAAAAATATTTATCATCTTATGCATGGTAACATTTGAAATATAGAAAATAATTGTTTCGATTTTTCAATGGTCTTCGGGTCAAAAAATAGTCGAATTGTATAGAAATAACCATGAAATAACTTCGTCTATTTCTGGTAGAATTGGCCAAGATATGCGTGCAGAAATTATATTTATAAAATGCTATGTGTTTTTCATTCTATTTTTTTTTGTTTTCGGTTCCTTTCTGTTTAATATTGGTGACCAAGATAGATCAATCATTTCTCCTAGATACGCGATAAACACGCCAAAAATTAAAAACCATAATATAGGTACACCAAATTACAGCTTACTAGTACAGGGCGTCTCTGAGCTAAGCTGCGGACAGACGGACAGACGGACGGACATGGCGAAACTATAAGGGTTCCTTTTGACTACGGAACCCTAAAAATTCTGTCATTTTAGTTTTACTACCGTCGACAAAACCATGCCATGCAACGCGTGCACACGTTTGAAAAACATTGAATACCTATAGGAATTCTAACTTCAGCTGAAACCGTTCTCATCCAACACACAATCGACAGGAAAAAACACGTTTATTCGACACAATATCCATACTTCTATTTGCGTATCACTAGCTGAATAACAAACCGGCCATGCTGTCTGAACAAAGGCCGCACCCAGCACCGGATGCAACCCAAAACGTTGTTGGTACGTTTTCACAAAACACGCGACTGAATTCATAAAAATAATTTGATTATGTCACTTCTTGCCGTTATTTCAATTTATTTCTAACCTTTTATTTTAATAAGTAGTAAAATGGTTAAAAAATTACTTGCATTTCAACTTATCATTTCGTCTAGCGGTGCACCTCTAGCAACTGAACCGCAGGCTATATATATGAGTAATATATCGTCGTTGGGTGCTATCCTCTATAAACACAGCCTTGTGACGGGACGGACACAGCGCTCACGACACGCTGGCACTACTGTTTGCCATTCTATAAGCTTCTGACAGCGACACTAAGGCCCTTCGTTCACAAGGCGACGCAAGTCTCCGATATCTTACGATTTCGGTATCCAGGATACTATCGCAATACAATCCATAGAGGTTCGTAAACACGCACTCGTCAATGGATGTCAAAGTCGTAAGGTATCGGAGACTTGCGTTGCCTAGTGTACGAAGGGGCTAACAAATCGTACAGCGACAGCGGACGTTCTCGAAGCTGTAGAGCACATGATAGAGTCCAGTGATAACATTTCTTACAGCATAGTTGTAACGGCACAGCGCTGAGCCGTTACAGCGGGTGCTCGCGAGAGGTGGAAGGCCTCATCAAGGTGTCTACTCTCATAGTCCGTCATCGAAGATACGGGGTCCAACGAAATGTTATGGTTAACCTGGTTTAACACGTAGGGTAGTTTTTATCCCCATTTTATGTTCCCATTGGATAATTTTATAGTTATAGCGAGTGAAACCGCTGGAAACAACCTAATGTAAAATTTCTCATCCAACACACTACAAAAATGTAAAACATCGACAATCTAAAACGTACAGTGTCCCACCACTAATCACTCGTCCGTTTTAATTGATACCGGAGCACTTTTTGTTCGTGTAGTGATGTCACGGTAGCAAGGAAGTTGTCAATTATCGATAGAGCTTGCCTGCTCCCCGTTACTATGGCTAGACAGATAGATTGTCTATGCTAAAATGTATATTCAGAAATGGCCTGTTGTTTCAATTGCTGAAATGGAATTGTGATCTATTCCTGAAGAGGGAAATGAGTGATTGCATTTTCTTTGATGTAGTGTGTTTGCATTTTTGGTTGGGTGAAATTGGTTAGATTTTCAAGTGTAGTGGATGACGACGGGGGATGTTTAGATAGATGTACGTAACTCTTTCACAACAAATCTACTGAATGGAATTGGATGAAATCAGGTACAACAATCAAATTCAAATCAATTACTTCAAGAAGACCAGTTACAGGCACTTTTGAATCGTCAAAAAATATTTATGGTGCTATGGCTCTTTGTTCCTTTGATCCGGCTCAGGAGGGGCCGGTGGGTCCAAACGACCTAATGCCTTTGAATTGGACTTTTCGACCCGTTTTCAAAATTTGAGATTTGCCCTAGCAAGTAGAATTTTTTTTTTAATTCTGGCCCGGTAATTATGTAACTTTATTTTTTAAACCGTCTTCAAAAAAAGGAGGAGGTTCTCATCTCAGTCAAAAGACATAAAAACTGTGAAAGTTCTTTAGGTATTCAAGGGCAAGAAACTCCAAAAACTTTTGACTCTTTTTTTTTTCTTTGTGTTCTAATATCGTGTGTCTGACTGTCAAACTCGTACTGACTAAATTCCACGGTTTTCCTCCAATAACCCTTTTCGTTCCAGGATCACGGTTACCTGTTTAGACAGTACCGCTAAACCAGCACATAGTACACTATATTTTCTTCCACGCAACCTCACTAAAAACAGAGCACCTCATACATCACCCATACATTTTTAAGTTAGTGTTAAGTATGGAAGTTTTAAGTGCTATGTTAAAAGATTATGGGCAAGGAGCCAGGGACACATTATTGCTTCTTACTTAATCGTTAAACTAAGTAAGTTGGTGCCAAACAGACGCTGTATGATTCTGCAGATTGTGGATGTACTTAAGACGATAGCGTAATACGTTCTGGCAACTTTACTTCACACATAAAGTATTTAGTTTCAAAAATGCGATTTTCAGGTACGGTCGGTGCGGGCGTACGTACGGCAACTAACCACGTTTTTAAAACGCGCCGTCGACGCGCGTTTCCAAAATGTTTTTGTCAGACAGCGCAGTTTGTGATCGCGATACAAAGTGTCAAACGCGCGTTTGCATCGCGCCTGTAACGCTACAAACGCGCGTTTAATAAACGTGGGCGACTCGTCGTCTGATAATGTCCGATCACTAGTCAGTTTGTGTTTGACAGTCACTTTCATCCCAGCCTGGGCAGGAGGACTCATGATGTGCTGATTTTACCACAATAAAAAGGCAGGTCTACCCAAGTCAGACTATGTGACTGCTTCAGCATAATGCCCAATAGAAGAACTCATGCCCAGTAGACGCAATTATGAACAATGTCGGAAAAAATTGGGAATCAAATCCAAGACGTCATATTAAGCAGTCACAGTTGCGTCAACTAGACCAACAACGATGTATTTTTGACACGTCTATCTTTATTTGCAATAGGGAAAAGGACCCTGATTTGATGTCGGTGTACATAAAATAAATTGGGTGGGAACCAAAAGCAATATGAAAAAATACAAATCTACCTTCATACTTGAAATTGGAAGGATTTTTTTTTTCTACAAATGGGTTCTATATTAGACCGTGACATAATCCTACATACATTATGTAAGTTTTCTTATTAGCTTTTACCAACTATATTTGAATGGGCCTCCTGACCAAGTGGATGCAGCTGAATAGCAGTATTTTCCATGCTCCGACTACCATCGGCTCCTTAAAACCCAGTTACTGGGTCAAGACTCCTCAGACTTCTATGTTTCTGATTACCAATATTTGAAACACTAAATCAATCAGATTGAATAAGTAATCTACATCAGCCTATAACGTTCCCACTGCTGGGACACAGGCCTCCTCTCTGTGAGAGGGAGTGTGCCATAATCCACCACGCGGGTCCATTGCAGTTTGGTAGATGCCATGTCTTCGAATGTTTGGCTAAGACATACCGGTTTCCTCACGATGTTTTCTTTCACCGTTTTCGGAGCAGTGGTAATTAAATAAATTACTCAAAGTAACCCGACTTGGTTCAAACCCAAGACCAACTCGTAAATGGGCCACGATACTGCCCTACAAATTCAATTCGCAACTGGCTCTGCTAGTAAACAATACCATATACTTATTAACATTAGATGACTATTTATATGTAAAACAATAACCACATTGCCCGCAAAATGTAACCATAATTGGCTATTACCAACATTGACCGCAGATATCAGATTCGACCTGTATTTTGCCTTCATTTTGTGTATTTGTTACTAACTGGCAATATCAATTTATGCATTGCAATTTGATTTTAACGTCGTTCGGTATTAATGTGTAAATTATCACTTGATTCTGAAATTTAGGGCAAAACTGTTTTTGAATAGTATAGGAGCTAGATATCAAAAGCCAAACGGCATTTCATATTCAATTATTAAAATCAATTCGGCTCCGCATTGATTGCGCTTCACCGCTATATCTAATGAGAAGTAGCTCAACAAACTCTCTAGCAACACATTTCGTTATTTATTTATTAGTTATTAAATAAATGAATAAAGCAGTCATTGTGCCGATAGTCGTGACTGCCAATGGCTTAATTGCCAAGAGCCTCGAACACAACATCTTGGTAGCCAGCTACCAAGCGAGAGCAATCAGGCGCTTCATCCAGATAAACTGCCTGATTCAGAAAGGTGTACATCTTGTCCTGGCGCATTTAGAATAGAATAGAATAGAAAATCATTTATTCGATATAGGACACACACACAGAAATAATTAAAAAAAATAATAATAATACAATAACAATTTTGCTGAGCATGTCCACACCAAAAGGGTTACCAACTCAGCATATGCTGGGTGAAAGACACCCAGCGCTGGTTTTCAGTTGGCACCACGCAGTGACACACGGACGAGGGTAGGCAAATAAAATAAATATTTAAATTTTCATGATAAAAAAACAAATATATGTGTGAAGGAAAAGTGAAGTGTATTAAATACATTAAATAAAATCATATCCATAATTTTTATAGTATAAAAACATGTGTGATAAAATAAATTAAATAAAAGTACTTTTAATAAAAACACGCCTAGAATGACGCCACTAATGGCGCGGCAACCGACCAATAGGGAGCGCTGCTTGCGCCATGGCGCCAGATAGGCTCACAGAAATAAGAAACTCGCTGCCTTAAGTGCGACTAAAACTTAAAACTCCGCTTTTTGTTGATAAAAATAAAGTGCTTAACAAATTCCTAACAGCAAAATTAGGACACAGTTAAAAATGGAAAGAGTAAAGGTGTAAAAGTGCAATCACACAGTTCCCGGCAACACAGATGCAGACCCGAACGAGCTCAACAGAAACAGCTCATTTCGTTAAGAGGTTCCTCTCTGGAGCTGCCCTGACCACCAGCGGCCTGGACCCTGTTCCCGATGCTGGTAGACTACTATTTATTATATTTTTGAGTGTTTCTTTCTTATTTCTTGTGTGTAAAATATTTCAAAATGATTGTAATGATTAAGTAAAAAAAAAATAGAGATGAATAATATAAAGACACTGTCATTCTACATTCAAATATATATAAAGGATGTAGGCCTACATATTTGTGTACCTTTCATAAAAACCCGTTCAGTAGTTTTTCTGTGAAAGAGTAACAATACATCCACTTTAGCGTTTGTATAGCTGCATTTAGTAAGGCTAGAAACCGATTCAAACTGTTTGGGAAAATATCTAGGCAGGTGAGGAAATATATGTTCGCACTAACTCCTTCACTATCATTATGTCCGACTAAAATTTAGTCGGTAATTCCAGTTCATAGCTGCACTGATAGATAATTTACAGTTTATACTCTGAATAAACAATATTAATCATTGCTTTGTATTTGAATTATGTTTGTAGTTGAGTTAGATTATAAAAATAAATAAATACAATGTTAGTATGATCTTTTAATCTAGGTTTTAATCCGATGTTTCCTAAGTTTTAACAATGTATTTGAGAAAAGGCAGATGCTGATTGACCACTAGTCCTACTACACCTTCTAGGTATCCAGTTGACCAAATCTTCGCTTGCCACATACACGAGTAGCATGACCAATTTTATCTCTATTCTACCAAGAATAGAAGATTTTCATTTTTATTTCTATGCAAATCAAAACACCACTGATGAATAGTACCTTTTCTTTTATATTTTTTAAACTATTTCATGATTAAAGCGGTAAAAATATTTCTACGTTCTATTTTTTTCTCTTTTCTTCTGTCGACAAAACCTGTTTCTGATCGTCGCCACGCTACGCGTGCACGCGAAATAGTGGTCAAAAGCGAGTCTATCGCCAAATGAAAAAATCAAATACTTATGACAACTAACAAACACATAAGTAACGTCGCTAAAATCAAAGTTTTGGACCCGAAACTATACAAGCGCTCATAGCATAATTCTTGGTAATTCACATAAAACCCATTCTAAGACAGATAAAACTTTAAAACGCCAAACAAAATTGCAACTTACATTTTCCTTTACATTCCAAAAGTCAACATCAGGTCAGAATCATTAATTTCACTCCACAATTCCCCACATTTCCTCGTTGCACGATAGATATTAATTACTGGAAGACAACTCGGCACTGTACATTTAAACTACACGTTTACGACTCTTTCTGTCCGGGAGAAAAAAAAACGTTATACCTTTTTATTCGAGTTGAGGGCAAGCCGAGTGCCCTTACTCTTTGTCTAATGTTGAATACGGCGTTTCTATTGGTCCTTTCATTGCTGGGGATTATGTAATTTCAATTGCTGTTTTTTTTTTTTGTTTGTTACTAATTAACGATAGCTTGTGGAGAATGTTTGCAGGTTTGTTGGTTATTTTGATTTTATAATGGAAATGGAGTTTTTTGCCCGTTTTTCTGTTTGCGAACCTAGCACGTGAGGACTTTGGAGTGTTACAAATATTCAGTTAGTTGCTTCTTAATAAACTTAATTTAAGTTAAAGTCCTTCTAGTAAAGTGGTTGTAAATGGTCGTAAGAATGAATGGTTTGAGTTGTGCTTATAAACCTGGTGTTTATTAAATTGTTTAAGTGAGGTTATAGCAAAGATGTTTCGCCTACTGCATACCTACTGCTCTTCTGCCAACAAAATTTGTTAAATTATCTTCCATTGAAAAGTTAGATACAGAAATATTTCTTTTGTAATTTACAGACTACTTACCTACTAAAATAAAAAAACACATAATTAAAATTTTGTGGGAATTATGGAGACTCAAAATAGTCAAGTCGAACTGTTTTTTTTTTAAATGACGTATAATAAAAAAAAGGAAGAAAGAAAGAAAGAAAATTATGTTTATTGGCACAAACTTAAAACTTAACAATACAAAAAAAATGTTAAATTTATTTGTTTTTACAATCTACTCTCTCTTAAACAGAGACTAGATTGAAAACTTAACAATTTAATGCCAAAGGGCCTCAGCTCAGCATATGCCAGATGGCAACACAAAGTTTGCCACCTGACGCTGATTTTCAGCTGCAGCCTTTTTTAATAATAATAATTAGTGGGCCAAAGCCTGCCGGGGTCGCGGGACTTATTGAATTACCGTGATTCTGGATGACTTGAAAAACACTGCGGATTTTAGTCAGTACGAGCCTGACAGTCCCTCCTGCCCTGCCCTGGGTGGGAGAACTCATTTGATAGACGTTAAAAAAATAAAAAAAGGAATCGATAAGCGTGTGAGTCCCGATCGAGTATCAAGCAAGCCAATAGTAGTGCCATGTCGTGCCACACAGGCGTTTTTCACGGCGATTTCAATTAGCAGAGGTAGGATGTAGTGAATGCACTTGTTCCCACTAACGTACGTACTATCTATAAACTATGGAGTTCCAGTCGAGTAGGTACTGTTACTAGTATTACTGGGGCGGTAGGACTACTACAATTTTGATGAGAATGAAATATTTTTGTTGAGCTCTTTGACTAATGTTCTTTTTGCGTTTTTTTTTTAGGTTTGGTTTTCATAAATAGAACTCAAAATAGTATCTATTTCTAGTGAGTCAGTTATCCACCTACCAGGTACTCCTGAATTGTCAAAAAATCTTGTACGTATTGTAACTATCTTGAACATTATTATTAACGCGAACCCTTTGATTATATAATGTCTAGATGGAGCGTCGCACTTCAATCCTATCAAAGAAAACGAGTCAACATTTTCAAGTATGTGTGCGTGCAGGCGTCGTTTTACACTATGCGTCAATGTCTCTGTGTGCGTAAATAATGTCATATCATTGAATAAAATGCAAAAAAAAACCACGGAAACATCTTGTCCTTATCAAAAATATCTTACTACATAGTACGTATCCTCTACATACATAATTATTCAGTACTTGTTGTAGGAAAGAGTAACAAATGTTCACCGTTTAAAATCGGCAAAAAATTACGTTTGTTTTATGGCATATAGCAGAATACAGCATTTATTTATTAACAGTTATGAGATAAAGTTTAGTGTCAGACAGACGGACAGCAAAATCTAAGTGAAAGCCTTTGCATACAAAACCCTAAAAATAAATTTCGCAGAAATTGCCAAAACGCCTAGTATAATTTTATATAAAACTAGTTCACCTACATTTTATTTCATTAAAGGCTTGTCTAGACTTCTAAAAAACCGGAGATTAATTTCGCACATGAATAACTCTTTACACATTTTTATTTACACACGAGCACTCCGCCCGCGACTTCGTCCGCGTGATTTTCGAACTTTGCTTTTGTGAATTTTTACTCCCAGTCACCCTCTATAAGGGATACTTTTCGAAAATCTAAATCAATATTCAACAAAATTTCTATCTACTCGCAGTATCCCGTCTTGGGTGGTACCTACGTTCTTAAAATAACCCCAATGAATATATTGGGATTCCTTGCTAACAACCCCAAAACTACTTAAGGGGTTGAATTTCGCAAGATCCTCACTTAGTGAGAACCTGTGTCTAAAGTAAAACCTCCTGTAAAATTTGAGACCTCTAACTATCAATACATCAATCCCGTTTTCACTATCACTTACGTCTTGAGACTCCTAGCAGTTGTAGTAACAAAGTTTCATACAAACTATCAACCCCAAAAACAACCCCTTGGGGGTCGAATTTCGCAAAATCCCGTCTTTAGTATCACTTACGTCCAAAAAAGAACCCATATGTAAAAATTGAAGTCTCAAAACTATCAACCCCAAAAAAAAACCCCTTAGGGGTAGAATTTCACAAAATTTTTACATTGTTGAGTATTTACGTCTTAAAATGAACCGGCATGCAAGATTTGAGACGCCTAGCACTTGCAGTAACAAAGTTTCATACAAACTATCAACCCTAAAAACAAACCCCTTAGGGGTCGAATTTCACAAAATCCCGTCATAGTTAGCATCTACGTTCTAAAAAGACACCCTATGCAAAATTTGGAATTCCTAGCACCTGTAGTAGCGAAGTTTCATACAAACTATCAACCCCAAAAACAACCCCTTAGGGGCCGAATTTCGCAAAATCCGTTCTTAGTGCTCACCTACGTGGTATAAGGAAGGTTTATGCCAAATTTCAAGTTTCTAGGCCCAGCGGTTTGGGCTGTGCGTTGTCAGATCAGTCAGTCAGTTTTGAATTTTATACAGGGTTATTGGTTAAGTGGACCTATTCCCTTTGAGGGGTTAAAGTAGACATCATTCTTGACTGATTTTACTATGGGAACCCCTATCCTAATCCTTACCGTTTTTGAGTTATTAGACTTTTCATATTTTTCAAAAATATTCCACCTCTGCGTCATAAACTGGTTATTGTAAGAATTTTACGACGTTTAGGACGCTAAAGTGATACTTTTTCGATAGCTTACGAACGACTCATTCTATTAAAGACAGTACATTTGATAAATTACTCAAGCCTTGGGAAATAAATGGCTGTAAAGTTCAAATACTGAATTTTTATGGGAGCTACCCTTGTCTTTCAGGTCAAATTTCTCAAAATAAGTGTACGGTACTAGATGTGCAGATTGCAGCAAAAACACTGCTGTCTCATTAGCTTTCTAAAATGATACCACAATATCCACTTTTATTAAGAATATGGCCGAAAAATAAGGGCTTTAATAGAATAAATCGTTTGTAAGCTATCGAAAAAGTATCACTTTAGCGTCCTAAACGTCGTAAAATTCTTACAATAACCAGTTTAAGACACAGAGGTGGAATATTTTTGAAAAATATTAAAAGTCTAATAACTCAAAAACGGTAAGGATTAGGATAGGGGTTCCAATAGTAAAATCAGTCAAGAATGATGTCTACTTTAACCCCACAAAGGGAATAGGTCGACTTAACCAGTAACCCTGTATATATAGATAGATAGATAACTTCAGTGAACATTTTAGTAACTCTTATTTTACGTAGTCTCAGTATGTCTACTAAAATTGTTCTTTATTAAAACTTAAAAAAACAATAACATTATGATGAATACGAAAACAATGAGTATCTCTATCTTTTACTGGGTTCTGGGGCCTTACCACAAGCTCTTAACGCGATCTATTTTATGACCTAAACTGAACTTTTCTTCTAATTCGCACCATGACAACAGCTTAACGTTCAATCTAGTAGGCCATGCCATCTGACAGCGAGTGTGCCAAACTGAGTTGCAAGTTTTGGTTTCATTCATTCAATTTTGTACTGGTTTGGTACCATGACGTCTTCTATCAGCTCAAGTGAAACGCTCAAACTGTCAAAATAAGCAATCCAATAAAAGTTACTATTTCTTTAACATAAACTGAAACGTTTGATGAATTATTGATAAATATCAAGTTTTATAGAGGATTTTTTACAAAAACCAACGTAATTTTACTTCAATCTTTCTTTTATAGTTATAATACCTATCCTACATACATTTTTTCAACCGCATTTGGTTTTTCTAATAGTCTAATGATTTATTTTTATTGAGTTTCTGAACGTAAGAGGCTCCAGTTTCGCGGTCAGTTGTACCCCTTCAATAACGATGATGCCGAATTCATTAGACGTTACCAGTCTATCCAAAAAAAACAAGTCTGTCAAAGTAATTTGAAACGTTTTTGGTGAAAAAGAGACAACGCTATTTAATATTAGCGTTGTCTCTTTCTCACTAAAAACGTTTCAGCTACAAATTGCGATCTTTCATTCACTTATAACAATCCAAATATCGCTGAGCGTATTGGACGTCAGGGTACGACTTTTAGCGTTGCAGTTTATGAACTCAAAGTGAAATGTCCTGCTTTTTAATCGTTTTGAATTAGTTGGTGGTAGGCTTGCTGTTTCATTTTTTTAAACCTTTTCTCTCTAGAGGTTTCTTTGTCATGAGTACACACGGCTACACACCAAGCTATGCACCAGTTTGTCTTAGTCTCTCTTCGTACGATTTTTACACACAATTAATGGTCAACTAATACTGGTTTTGCATAGCTTGATATCTAGCCGTGTGCACGTTAAAAACCGTTAAACTCACATGCATCAGCCAGATCATAACTAGCGTCATCTACCTAGTCTTTTTCAACTATATTGGGGTTGGCTTCCAGTCAAACCAGATGCAGCTGAATATCAGTATGTTTCATGGAGCGGCTGACTATCCCTAACTCTCTATGACAGATGGTCAGCCATCCTCAGACCTCGGTAAGCGCGGCATAACTTTGAAGATCGGTCTGTGTGGCATTAATTATTTAACCATGGGCAGCTGTAATTATTTAGCCAGTAGCTCCACAGCTCGTAGCCAAAGGCACAAGCTAGGAAGTTTGTTACTTCATGTCTTATAACCAAATGAGATTAAAGTTATATTTTTATACGCAATAACGGCTGCGTCGCGTCTTCGTAATACCTATCCAGAAGACGCAGGTTCAAACCCTCATCATCTCAGCCATAGGACGTCCACTACTGACTACTGCAAATGAGATTACTCAAGAAAAATGAAAACAACCAATCACCCCCAAAATTGACAGCATTAACCAGGCTTCCCGAAATCAGGGGTAATTTACCTCATGGAAACCCCAGTGTGGTCATCTATACAGGCCTAACAGAGTGGGCAGCCAACGCCAAATAACGGGCCCGATTAAGAAGACACTTAATTAGCTCTAGGCCGTAATAAATCGTACTTATCCCACAACGGGAGTGAGCGTGAGTAAAACCTCAAACGATGGGGGATGTACGAGGAATTTATGCATTCCTGGTTGATGGAAAGGTTAACCTAGTTTGTACTGACTGAAAGGAGGAAATTTTGGGAGACTTTGGAGACTCCTGACAGCCAGAATCAACAGTGGCGACCAGACCAGAAAATCGCCGAGACAATGAAGCTTGATGAAGTCCTGGCAATGAATTTAACTGTCTCAGAACAGAAGAAACAATTGGTTTCCTGCGGACTGCGTTGCGGAATTGGTGGATGCGTTGTTTGGATTATTTGGAACGTTTAGCACGGTTTTGTCTATTTTTCTGTAGACACGGTGGTTCTACGGTATTATGCCACGCTTGCACGTGAGCTATTTCATGGTTATTTCTATACAATACGACTGTTTCCTCGTACAAGTATGGTATGGCGCGATCCAAATGTAAAAAAAAATACAACATTCTATGTTTAAACGGTATTTTTTTATACATGTCTATTCTTCGGTTGAAAAAGCCGTCTCTACAGTGTCATGCTGTACCTGCAAGAGCTCTCCTACCGCACCTGGTCGAAATGGACTCACACACGATTCCTCTAAAACAAACTTAACCAAAATTGTTAACCTTCAAAATGAATATTTCCACGCATCATACATCGATATTTTCCATTCCAAAAACAACATTTGCAGACAATGTAAAACCTTAGATTTTATTGTAAAACCGTTTATTTATGTTCTAGTCGTTTGAAAACAGCATTATAAACCATGTGAAACTGTATGATACACGGGAATTTTTGAATGGCTACGCAAGTCAATCACAGTTGAAATACCGGGATGCTATTGTTTAGATCTCGTGTTTTCGATGTACGTTTGTTTGTTTTCAAAAATAACTGTTTGGTTGGGGAAAATATGGGTGAAGGTTATAGCTGTAGGTAAAATACTGTGAGTACGTGCCATAAATGTTTGGATAACATTGTTTGACTTACGAATTTACAATTTTCCAAGAAAAATATGATTACACTTCGCATTATTGTAAATAATCGGAATAAATAAGAGCTGTCTGCCAAATTTAAATAAAGAAAATAAATTATTATTTGGATATAATAAGATTAAGGGTCATGATTTCTTTCAGAGGTTGGAAGTCCTTTACAAAGTCATGGTCAAAGTCAATTTTAACATCAAAGTCACTTTTCACGTCAATGCAAACTTTTTCACTGTTTTTTACTTCGCAAATTATTGAAAGAACAAAGTTCTTATTATTAAGCTACAGGTGTTTTTCTAGGGAATATGATGTTCAGGAAATACTTACTGAAAATATTTTAAATGAATAACCTGTAACCTGTGTAATTAACTAATTATCTATACTTATGCCCACGAGCTAATAGTATGGACAGGGTCCAATGAACGGAAATCTCATCTTAATCAGCCTAAAATGTTCCCACTGCTGGTACACAGGCCAGTGAGGGACATTGGTTTTTTGGGAGCAGTGGTGATGATCGGGGGGCACGGCAGTGCCCCCGCCAAGTCGAGTCTAATTTACACAAACGAATGCGCCTATCTGAGTTCGGATCTACGATAACAACTCGTAAGTTACCACTGGGCCACCATTAGTTATTCCACATTGGTCACCCACTGAATTGGTACAAGACCTAATTACACCTTAGATATTTTACATACGTCACCCATAAATATTTTTCGCAGATAATAATATTCCACAACTATCACACAACGCCATCTAGTCCCAAGCTAAGCAGAGCTTGTGTTATATACTAGACAACTGATAAACATACTTATATATTTCTAAATACATACATATTATAGATAAATTACGCAGACACAGAACAAATGATTGTCCTCATCACACAAACATTTGTCCTGGGTGGGAATCGAAGCCACGTCCTCCGGCATAGCAGTCAGGGTCACTAACCAGGCCTGGTGCCCTAAGTTTAAAAAAAACTGTACAGTTTTTGATCTAGCATTATAAACCATTGCTCGCTACGCAACTCTAATAATAACAAAAAAAAAACAAAACAAACCAAAACTCAAAATGGCTACCATAATAAAGTTGATAGTGTTGCTATTACCCCGCTGCCCGGTTACCCGGGTATGACGGCCCGGGAATGCGGATAATTTGTCAAACTGACCCGGGTATAACGGGAACAATGGCCATGGAAAAAATGATATGTTTTGAGAAGTTCGTCCTTTTGTGATCGCAGTGCGAATTTGATGGTTTATTATAGTTATGAATCAAAAGAATAGTTTTGTTGGCGTTTGGAAATATAATAAGATATATTTTGATCTGCATACGTAACATGACCAATTGTAGGTATCTCTATTCTACCACATTACTATTGTCTAAGTCTATTCTTTCGTCGACGAGCACTAAAAACGGACTAATCTCATTATATTACCGTGATCTATTGCATCGAATCAGCAAGTTGAAATGCCAGTGGGCAGGCCATATAGCACACAACTGATAGCCGATGGGTCCGGCAAGCGCAGTGTAGGACGTCCATCCACTAGGTGGGCAGACGATCTTATGAAGGCCACAGAATCACGCTGGATGCAGGCCCCTTACAGCCGGTCCTACTGGAAGTCTAAAGGGGAGGCCTATGTTCCGCAGTGGACGTCTTACGGCTGATATGATGATGATGATGATGATGAATCTCTTGCATACACCACAAGGCTATATTTATGCCGTTATTACTTCAAGTAACTTGACTGATTAAAAATAAAAAATCGAACCAAGGAGACAAGCTGGACAGACGATCTTCTTAAAGTGCATAAAACCCCAAGAAGTGGGAAGATTTGCATGAGAACCTTTCTTATCGTGTTAAAATCATCAAATGAGATGACGATCAGAGCAGGGACTATCAGACTAGTACTGACTAAAATTCACGATGTTCCTTAAATAGCCCTTCACGTTCCAGGATCACGGTTACCTGTTTAGACAGTCCCGCGTCTTGTTAGGTCTTTGTCAAATCTTCCTTCCATAAATTGCTCGAGAACTAGATAGGCAAAGTAATCCTCATTCGAAAAGGTCACAACGCAAAAATCCAACATTTATATATAACCAACCTTAAAGGCTACAATTTAAGCCATCAAATGCCTTACTCGTGGAATCCGGCGTCCAGTCGATATTTCATTTAAGTGCTCGATGAGACCTATGCCTCATATCCGTCGCTTTAATGACCAGTTCGCATCTGGATTACTGCAGTTATAACCAGTTTATGCCAGTTTGAAGCGGATCGAACTAGATTTGATGGCGTGTGGATGTTTCGTTGTGGAGAAATTTCTTTTTTAGGTTTTTTTTAAGAACTGTGACTGCAAAAAATGCATTTAGCATAAACGTACAAATTTATATTTTATTTTATGTAAGCCGATCGGTCGACAAGTCGCATAACTCGACCGATCGGCGGTATTCAAGCTTAGTGATGAAAACCACACTCGTTTCGTCTACCGCAAGTCGTGTCGCGAATCGCATCACCCGAGGACCAGGACCGGGTCTAATTACTTATTGAATCTGTAATGCTTTATCAAATAACTAAACTGGCCATCTAAAAATTGTACTTAGAAATTTGACTATGGGTTTCGATAAAATTATTTTATTGCTTGAGCAATAGAGCTCGGTACTCGAAGTTGTTGACTCATATATCTACTTAGGACAAGTAGTCCAATTAGGTAGATCCAACTTCGAGAAAGAGGTCAGCCGCCGAATCCAACTCGGTTGGGCAGCGTTCGGGAAACTACGCAGTGTCTTTTCGTCCGATATACCTCAGTGCCTCAAGACGAAAGTCTTCAACCAATGTGTGTTACCAGTGATGAGTTACGGCACCGAAACGTGGTCTGTCACTATCGGCCTCATCTCAAAGCTCAAAGTCGCTCAGCGAGCTATGGAGAGGGCTATGCTCGGTGTTTCTCTGCGTGATCGAATCCGAAATGAGGAGATCCGTAGACGAACTAAAGTCACCGATATAGCCCACCGGATTAGCAAGCTGAAGTGGCAATGGGCAGGCCATATTGCTCGCAGAGCGGATGGCAGATGGGGTCGAAAAGTGCTAGAGTGGAGACCACGGACTAGCAAGCGCAGCGTAGGACGTCCACCAACAAGGTGGACAGACGACCTTATGAAGGTCGCCGGAAGACGCTGGATGCAGGTCGCTTCCAACCGGTACTTGTGGCGATCAAAAGGGGAGGCCTATGTTCAGCAGTGGACGTCCTATGGCTGAGATGATGATGATGATGATGATGATGAGCAATAGAATAGTTTTATATTCCATTGTTGTATTGCTATCATTTTCTCCAGAGATTTTTTTACATTTAAGTTATGAATTGCAAGCTGCAAAATATCAACAAACATTTTAATCGTTTACCATTACCACGTAAACCGAATGAAATTACTCCTTCATTAAATTTATAATAAAGTAATTTAAGCCCATTATGATGATGATACACTACTGATAAATTACAATAACGCTTGATTTAATTTCAGATGGAAATGAATAGTACAAATTAAGCCGAATACCGAATTTTTTTCATTGTGATATACAATTCCATTATGATAATTTTTTTACTGAACAGAACCTACCCAAAATCTAAAAAAGAAAGTAAAAAAATATCGAAAATAACTATCGATACTTTTTCCCGATACTTCTTCTTTTCGATACTACTCATGAATAGAGTATAGATACTTTTTATTTGATGTCGTATCCCTTATAACTGCCTTATCCGTATAACTGCTGGCCTGGCTTAGTTATCACAACATTTTTGACTGGCCTGTTGGTCTAGTGGTTAGTGACTCTGACTGCTATGCCGGGGGTCGTGGGTTCGATTCCCACCTAGGACAAATGTTTGTGTGATGAGCATGATCATATTTTGTTCTGTGTCTGGGTGTAATTTATTTATGATATGTATGTATTTAGAGATATATGTATAAGTACATATGAGTGCAGTGGTGGCCCAGTGGTATCGGTCCCGACTTACGAGTTGTAGGTCGTGGGTTCGAACCCCGCCAGGCGCATTACTTTGTGTAATTTATTTCATCACCACTGCTCTCAAAACGATGAAGGAAAACATCGTGAGGCAACCGGCATGTCCTAGAACCAAAAATTCGAAGATATGTGACATCTACCAATCCGCACTGGGCCCGCGTGGTGGATCATGGCCCACTCCCTCTCTCAGAGAGGAGGCCTGTTTCCCAGCAGTGGGAACATTATAGACTGATGATGAAGTTCATATGTTCATCAGTTGTCTAGTACCCATAATACAAGCTCTGTATAGCTTGGGACTAGATGGCGTTGTGTGCTAGTTGTGGAATATTATAAATTATTATTTTATTCTGTCATTAAACACAGTAACACTTATCTTTAATAAGTATGTAGATTTCCTTTACTTGTCCTCAATAAAACATTTAATTTACTACTTGCATATCATCACAGGTTTTAAGTACTGTTTACTAAGTGGAAATCATTACTGGTTGGCAATGAGATGCCTACTTGTTACTTACGTATGTAGATACTTATGTGAAAAGTATGTGAACAGTTAATTTCTGGATCTTACCTATGAGAGAACAGGTAAGCAGTATGCTTAAACCTATCCTCAGACTTTGTCTGTGTCTAGAGTCAAGTATAAACCCATACTAAAAGCAACAAAAAGACACCAACATCAAATTAGTGTAAATCTTTGTACATGTAGTGGCAACACTGTTTCTTCCCTTCCATCTGCGACATTGGTACAATACACACGTGCATCTACTACCTCCGATATTTTATTCCATCTTCCCTGGCACCAATTACCAGCACCGCACCAGCTATCGACATCTATCAAGCTCTATAACAATATGCCTTTTGTGGTTGTTCCCACTGCTAGGACACAAACCTCCATACAGAGAGAACGAGTGGGCTGTAATTCACGGCACGGGTCCATTGCAGGTTGGTAGAGGTCAATGTTTCCAAATTTTTGGTTATAAAACATTCTACAATGTTTTCATATTTGTGTTATAAGACAAATTAAATAAAATAATCTGCCAGACTGTATATTTCGAAAGTTAGGACAGTCTCACCTGGTAACCGCGGCCCTGGTACTTTAAGGGCTATTGAATGATCACCGTGGATTTTAGTCAGTACAAGTCTGACAGTATGGAAGGGAAGAGTCATTTGATGATTTTACCACGCAAAAAAGGTAGTTACCATTTGGCCACAACTTCTCACTGCATGTACAAAACTCAAATTCCATTTCAATGCATTTAATCTACAAGTCAAGAGTAAGTAGGTTACTTCTAGGCAAGCGTGTTTCACCGTCGACCACATCTTCGCTTAACATCGGGTGATATGGTTGTCAAACGCGAACCTATCGCCAAAAATAAAAATAATACTATTTGTCTACATGACACTTATCTCTTTAGACTCTAAACTTATCATCATCTTCATCTACCTGCCTTTTCCCAATTATATTGGGGTCGGCTTCCAGTCAGAGCGACTGTCTATCGAACCTCCACAACGCAGTAACTGGGTAATACCATAACACGTTGTAAGACTGGTTGTCAGACTTTAGAGCTTCTGACTAAGTAAGATCTACAAATGATAGCCGGGGCCAATGGCTTTACGTGCTTTCCGAGGCACGGAGGAAACTCGCTAAGACAGATGGTCACCCATCCACAGACCAACCTCGGCAGAAAATGCTTGTATTTATTTTAGATAGCCTTGCGACTTCTATTGCCGTGGGCGTCTCCTGCGTCGGCTGGGTGGACGCAATCGTCTCCTTCACGCGTCTCGCCTCCTCCTTCGCTAGCATGACTACTTCGCGGAAGGAGGCGACCGCTTCCCTTTCTGTCTCACCCCGCAGCATGGCCTCCACCAATGCCGGGCGTGCACTGAACTTAACAGCAAATTCAGACACCGCAACGTTACTTATTAAGAAATTCCTGATAATAAAACAATAACACTTTTCGATCGGAATGGAACACAACACTTCATAATTATGTCCACTTAATTTATTTCCGAGAAATATGGACGGACACAGACATTTCAAACCACAATGACAAACGAATTCCGATCGCTTAAGCTCCCAAACATAATCTACCGTCGAATTGTCTAACGAAGCTTATACTCGAACGATTAAACTGTCCAATTGTGGTCAACACCCGGTAATACCGCCGGCGATGCTACATTAAACAATATCTCGAGTAATGCTGTTTGGACAATCAGAGTTACCGCTACGAATTTATGTAAAAAGGTAATGAATAACAATGGATAAATAATTGACACAAGCTCCGCTTGTCGAGGTTGGTATCTGGATTGGTGACCAATTAGCTACTTCGTACACAAGGCGACACAAGTCTCCGATAACCTTACGACTTTGATATCCAGGCGACTATCGCAATACAAATTCATAGAGGAGATTTGTGTCGCTTTATGAACGAAGGGGCTTATTAAGCGAGTTTCCTTCGTGTCTCGGACAGTACAAAAATCGTTGGTCGGGGCTATTTGTAGATCTTTGACAGTTGTTACTGTTACACAAGGATCACACAAATGGACTACAAACATTTAAAGACTATATCGCGAAAACCAACGGGAATGCCGTTAGTGTGGCTGGGCTAAAACGAATTGACGTTGATGTTCTTAGCGTGCCGATGGCAATCTAAGCTGCGTTGACCAACACAGTCCTGCGAAATTGGCGGCTTTAGTTCCTGCAATTAACAAATAACAAGGCACACAGGTCACCATGTTCAGTCCCCATGGTTTGTAGGGCTAAAACACTATAATAGAATTTAGCGTGGCCTTAGTTGAGGTACAGAATTCATTACAACCTCGTAGGTAACTTTGTTTTCTATTTAGCGATGGATTGTATTTAAAAGTACTTCAATTTATTCCCATTTCATTTATCTAATTTTGCCTGTATTCCACCAAATATACTAAATGTGCACTGTGTTTCATTAAAACGAGCATCTATTTAATGCACCTAATTTTAAGAACAAGCATTTATTTTTTTAGTTTTTCTACTGAAACACCAATTAATGTCCAATGTAGCTTTATTAATAAAAAATGAACACATTATAAAATGAAAATCGAAGTACAGATTATCGAATGTCGACGGAGCCCCGCTTCGCGGGGTCTCCAAGTTCCGAGCTCGCATTTAAAACATGGGTATAAGGTACTAGGACGCATACTAAATATTTTGTGTAACATTCAGGAATATTTGGTGCACGATCAGTATTTTTGAAATGCATACATAGATGTACCTGTTGAGGCCACTAGCCTCAACCCAGCAGCCACCATCAGCAGCGCGCTACCGCACTCCGCGAGCCGCGGGAGTGAACGAGGGGTGCGGGGGCAGCGGTGCATTCATCGACGCCGGCGGCCGAGCGAGGCCTCGATACCACGACAAGTCAGCTGTTGCGCGTCTTCAAGCACGGCTGCGCTTGCGCATCTTATTCATATTAATTTTAATCATATTATTTGTTAATTTTAAATTCACGTAATTACAAGTTTATATACAGTCCGCTAACAATTTTCATTTATTCTCTCCACGAGCTATCGTCGTGACCAGTACCTTTAGATTTTTGGTGAACACAAAAATATTATCCTTTAGCGATATGTTCGCGTTTGACCACTATCTCGCCTGATGGTAAACGAAGATGACTGTGGTCGACGGTGAAGCACGCTTGCCTAGAAGTAACCTTTTCTCTCTTGACTTTTGACCCCAAGGTTGGAGCTATCAGGAAAACAGACCCCGGCATGTTCCACTCTTTTGCTATGCGCACAATAAAACCTTCATCTGTTTCATTTTGTTTTTCAGATTCACTCTAACCACCGCCACTATAAAAGGCCAAACCCTTATCCAGCTTAGTCACGGTCAAAAAAAATCCTAATAAGATACAACACACACATAAATTTCTTTAAAAAAAAGAACAAAAGAGGTTCGACGACCGATTGAAAAGACCTCTAAAAATCTTCGACCTAATGACTACCCATGCCAGAAAATCAGCTAAAATCTTTACACAAAAGATGACATTTTGAAAAAAAGGGAGAATTTAACAAATCCTGGCCCAATCTGAAGGAATAAGACTGTATTAGGGGCACGCTGAATACTTATCATTTTTAATATCGTCGGACGTATAAGATCTTTGGAATACCAGGGGATGGTGCAAGTTAAAAGATTATGATTATTATCATATTATGCATTTAAATTACACATAATAGTCTGTTTTGAAGATTGCTCCAGTCGTTATCCAATTTGCTTTTAACATCAAAAATGAACAAAATAACAAACGCTTATAAAGTGACTTGAAACAAAGATTGTAATGCTTTTTTTAGTTGAAACTGTATTGCGAGCAGGATTTGAAACTGCGACCTGAATCAGTACACCAGACGCCTTACCAATTAGTTCATAGCAGTTATTTCGACAAGATTGAATCTTTCTTCACGTTTTATGCATCAAGTCACGACGCAAACATAACTACATAGATAACTACTAAGACCGCCATTGTAACCATAGTTATAGCAATATTGTAAAGCAGTTGTTTTAAAATGTTTGGTGTACAATAAAGTTTACTCTATTCTATTCTAGATATAGAGTATTTAGAAAATTATAATTTCCAACCAAGAAAAAAGTAAATTGAATTAAATTAAAAATAATGAAGATATGGCGCACTGATTGATGATAACTAAAGTTCTTTATGTTTTTGAAGCTCATATTCTGCAGATACACAGTTACGCCATAGGCCATACGTCAAAATTATTCATTCCACTTGACCTTAATCGCTACCGCTTATCACTTGAACCAAAAAGGGCACTAAAGGAGGGCAAGGGCGTCGCCACCACGCACTTTATCAAATCTTTTGTTGGTCGAGAAAAGTTGCGGCGATCAAAAGGTTCCGTATGTTGACATTGGAAACCAGTTCCCAGCTCCTAGAGGTGTTTGTTTAGCTAATATTAATTTGTTTAATTTAAATATCTGAAGGTTTGCTTTCTCACCGCGAAATGAGAGGATTACAATTTCCTCTTGTATTAATTGAGTTATATTAATTCAATTAATAGAAGCGGAAATTGTACTGTTTTGCAGAATTTGTCTTGGTATTCGCCTATTTAATTTATAGTTGAACGTAGTACATATATGAACGTAGTTTCAGGCACTACAGGTTCAAATTGGATAAATCTTTTTGTGTTGGATTGCCTAAGCTAATTTATCGAGAAAGATAAAATCACGCTAACACCAATATGAACTGAGCAGCGGAGGTGTAACAGCTGCCAGTAAACAAATCAGTTAAGTAATTTAGGTGTAGTCAAATTATCAAATGAGTCCTCCCACCCAGGGTAGAGTAGGATTCAAAGGATGGTCAGACTTGTACCTACTGACTAAAATCCACGGTGTCCTTCAATAGTCCTTTATATTTCGGGGTTACGGTAATGGGATAAGTCCCGCGACACCGGCAGACTTTGGCCCTCTAGGGGTGGCCGGTATCATGCTGACGCTCTTTGAGGTGCGCGTGAAAACAACGCGCGGTCGAACCGGGCGGCTGAGGTGGAGGGAGGACGCTATCCTTTCCCTCACGTGGCCCGCCTCCTCCTTCGCGATCATGCCTGCATCGCAGAAGGAGGCGATCGCTTCCCACTCTCGCCCCGCAGCATGGCCTCGACCAATGGGCTCGAGAGGTCTCCCCCAAAGAGTGTAGGCAAAAAAATATGAACATCGCATAATCTCTAATGAAATTAATCCAATATGAGTTATATACTAGTTGACCATGAAAGCCTCAGAGGTGAACGTACTCTTGTCATAATTGGTTTTTACTTCCACTATTTACCTACATACTTCCAATTATGAGCACTTCCCCTTCAACCGTTCATTAAATGTTCATTAGTGCGTATGTTGTCATTTGGGGGTGTTGATTCGTGAAGAATTAGTCACCGGACACTACCAGCGGAAGGTAATTTTAGTATCTCTACAATTAACTAATTGTTTTGTAGACATAATAACTACACTGGGCTTTTCCCAGTTGTAATGTCCCTTTGTGCCTATTGGCCTTCTTTTGTTCTGTCTCCTTCTTGCATTGAAGGAAGTTGAAACATATTTTTCCTACTCCTCCACTATTCTTTTCTGATTTATTTCGTTGCAGGATCCAAGACAGGTAAATTCATTCTCCGGGACACGTCGAGCTTCACTGTCTCGGCGCTTTACTGGTGGTCGCCACTGTTGATTCTGACTGGCAGTGGTTTGGGAATGGGTTTGTCCCAAAAAAAAGACATGATTACTTTAAAAATATATAAACATCACGCCTGTAACCGTTGAAGATTTAGTAGAGGTGGTATATACCAATATTACTACTCATTGTGGTCGTTAATATTTATTTTGTAACTTGGCTTGACACATCTAGATATTGAGCCTATGATCCATCATTTCAGCCCAGGATCACACACTGTTTTCTGTCTTACTTTCTCGTCTTCTTTTCGGAATACCGAGAATCAAACCTTGAAACGTACGCTTAGCTATTAACACTTGCCATGACTAGAGGCTAGGTAAGCAACAAATTCGCGTCATTTGAACAAAAAGAGCAACTAAGTTTTTTGTGTCAACAATTGTGACCCTAGAACGTAAAGGGCTATTGAAGGATCACCGTGGGTTCTAGTCAGTACATGTCTGACAGTCTCTCCCATCCTGCCAACGATGGGAAGACTCATTTGAAGATGTTACCACGATGAAAAAAGAACTGGTTAGTTTTTAGTCATTCAAGTCTGACAGTCTCTTCCTCTCCTCATAGGATGGCAGAACTCATTTGATGATTCTCCAAAAACAAAAAAAAAACAAACACTTCTCCACAAATTCCAGCCTTAGATACTCCAAAACCGCTCAAGCTCAAAATGTCCACTGGTTGCAAAACGTCCATTTCCCAAAATGTGCACTTCCCAGAATGTCCACTTCCCAGAATGTCCACTTCTCACAATGTCCACTTCCCAAAATGTCCATTTCGAAATCCAAAAAAAAAGAAGTGGCATTAGATCAGGCAACACTTGGCATTACATCCCAAAATCTTGACCAGCCGCAAATTTATGCGAGTAATTCCGTGGTACCTATAAATAAAGGGAACCGATACAATGATATACAGACAGACTGTAAGGGATTAACATCCACAATTCTGGGCGAACAAGATGGACGGCACGACCAAAAGGGTGAGCCTGATTTGTTAGGCTAAGGATTGCTGATGATCGACAGTTTTCGGACGGATTAAGATTTTGGACGGTTGTAGACTAATTTAGTTGTGTCGGGATTCGGGACTGTTTGGTTTGATTTTAATTTAGGACGAAACTTGTGATCTAGGTTGAGTTTAACTTGGATATTGTTGTAGTAGTTTAATCATTAAAATAGAAGCTAATTCAAAAAAGAAAAGCACTTTCCGAGATCGCTACTCGATTGCCAATTTTTTTTTTTCCTTCTCGACGTTTCATAAGTGCCCATTGAGGCCCATGTAAAATAAAATATTTTGATTTTGATTTTTTTGATTGGGATCGGGATTTTCTATACAAATTCCAGTAGGTTTTCGCTACGGATAAGTCAGTTCAGGTTGGTACTAATTGGTACCACGTAAAACTTGTAAAAAAAGACTGCAAATCTGCAAAGTCGCAACCTGTGTCTATTATGTTTTTTTACATGGTAAAATCATTATAATATGAGTCCTCCTACCCAGGGCTGTACGGGGGGCTGACAAACACGTAGTGAATAAAACACACGGTGTCCTTCAATAGCCGTTACGTTCCAGGATCAGGGTTACCAGATGAGACATTCCCGCGACTGAGTCTATTATGTGCGAGAGCATAAAATAAATTGGGTCTATTTAGCCTGCACCGATCTGAAAGCCGAAAATCTAAAAGCACCCTTATAAAGGTTAAATTAATAATTATATTCCAGTATTTTGCTACTAAACTCGGCAAAAGCCAACAGTTTTCAAATTAAAATAATCACGCTTTGCTTTCGCGCCAATTTACAAGCTATTCATTAATTCTCTTTTAGATGAAATTTTAGTAATTTGGGATTCAAATTGGTCGATTATTTTGATATCTACGGTAGCCATTACTGAAGCTTTGTATACTACTGATCTTTAGTTACTTTTTGGCCTCGTGGATTCGAGAGCGACTGCTGATTGTACGGTCTAGGGTTCGACTCAACGGTTGAGTAAACTAGTTGGCTAGTTTTACCCCCTGTAAGTAACCATGCAACTCTCTTAGTCCGTCAACGAAAATACGGACCCGTACGAAAGTAGCTTCAAACTTTTGAGTAAACCCTACTCCCTATTAGTTTTGAATTAATTTTTTTAAACGTTTCCCCACACTAAGAATTTCTTCCTGTATCGTGGGTGCGTTAACAAACATAGAAACACACATACACAAAAACCCAGACCTGGAACAACTATACTAGCAGATCATACAAATATTTGTTCCGTGCGGGGATCTAACCTGTGCACAGCATTCTATCACTCAACCACTGCGCCAATTGTGTCGTCAAAATGTCCAATTATGTTGTGATCAATCTTTAGTTCATACCACTAACTAATTTAATTTAGAGGAGGTCGAGGCTAAATAATTACAGCCGCACTGGCCGATCTTCCGGGTTAAGCCGTGCTTGCCAAGTTTGGTCTGTGGATGGGTGATCATCTGTCACAGCGAGTTTCCTCCGTGCCTCGGAAAGCACGTAAAGCTGTTGGTCTCGGCTGTCATTTGTAGATCTTTGACAGTCGTTACTGTTAGTCAGAAGCTCTAAAGTCTGACAACCAGTCTTACCATGGGGTATGGTATTGCCCAGTTACTGGGTTGTGGAGGTCCGACAGGCAGTCGCTCCATGTAAAATACTGATATCCAGCTGCATCTGGTTTGACTGGAATCCGACCCCAATATAATTGGGAAAAGGGTAGGCAGATGATGATGACCACTAACTAATTTAATTTGCGTACGTGGCAAAGACGCTCGAAACTTCGTCCGAAGCTACGAGCTTAGTGCTTAGATAGTACGTGTTTAGAGTGACCACCGTGACCGAAATTCGGTCACGAAGATACAACGGTCACTTCAGAGGGCCACCTGTAAGTAGGATTAGGTTTACTTGGTTGCGCAGAGTATTAGGCGATTGTAACCCGTCGGTTGGGCGGCAACCGTAAGCTTCTTATAGCAGATTTAGGATTACATTCGGGTAATTGTGTATGTGTGTGATATTATTGGATGTAGTGTAATCGTTTATAAGTAGTTGATAATTTCTGTACTAAACTAATAATTATCAAAGCAGTGAAGTTTCTATGTTACGATGTAATCGACTTTCTATATTACGATGTAAACGATGCGATTTGACCTTCGAAACTATTGAGCCAATCGCGAATTTACAGTCGCAAAGGCTGGTTTTTCGGGTTACCTAACGTAAAAAAAAAAAAAAAAAAAAAAAAAAAAAAAAAAAAAAAAAAAAAAGCCGCGGTTGCCGAGATTGTTCTGTGAATGGGTGACCATTTGTCATAGCGAGTTTCCTCCGTACCGTGGAAAGCACATAAAGATGTTTGTAGTGGCTGTCATTTGTAGATTTAAGCTCTGAATTCTGACAACCAGTCATAACATGGGGTATCGTATTACCTAGTTGCTGGGTTATGGAGGTTCGATAGGCAGTCGCTCCATGTAACATACTGATACTCTGCTGCATTCGGTTTGGCCACCGACCCCAATTATATGGGAAAAGGCTAGGCAGATGATATTTATGTGGTGATTATGGTATTCTATTTTATTGCTTTCGAAACAAACCAAAAATAACTCTCTAGACATTCTACAAAAATTTCGTGGTAGTTTGACAAACTGACCAAAACCAAGGTCCATAGGAAGTAATTTCAATCGTCCATCAAACTACATGAACACATGAGGGAGTTGTCAAAACGAAGCAATTCAACAACAAAGTTGAGTATCTCCCGTGATTATAACTTCACCATACATTCGTTTTGCCCGTAAACTATATATCTACTAATGTAATTAATATACTTTTCTGACCGTTTGTCTCATCATCTATCTGCCTAGCCTTTTCCAATTATTTTGGGAATTTCGCTTTCCAGTCGAACCGGATGTATTGAAAATATCAGTATTTTAATAGCCATTGACAAGGAGTGTTCATGCCGTTTCCTGCACGTTCGTCTTTTTTGTTGGTTACGTAAAATCATCACCCCGGGCAGGGCGGGAGGGACTGTCAGACTGGTGCTGCCTAAAATCCACGGTGTCCTTCAAAAACCCTTTACGTTCCGGGGTCATAGTACAAGTCCCGTGACCCTGGCAGGCTCTGGCCCTCAAGGGGGCCCTGTCATCATGCTAACACTAATTGAGGACGCATTGGTACCTATGGTACTTTCACAGTCATCGTGTCTTGTGACTGAGAACAATTCTTATTTTATTTCGACAATTCGAAAGTGCGTAAGTGGCCTAATTTGGATTGATTTTGTTATTACATTTATTGAGCCAAGATCTCTTCCAGACATATCTCGGCAAACTATTCTCGTAAAAGATTTCCGATCTCCACAAGGGCGTACCCGCGGGTAAAACTTAGTTCATAACATACCACTAACCTCATTTCAAACCGTCCTTATTCCCTAGACTGCGTCCCAACCAGTCCTTACTAATATGACAGTCATAAAATATCAGTTTCACTGAGGCAGTACCGCCCTCGTAAGCTAAAAAGTGGTAACTCAACAAGTCTATGTCTTGTGAAAATAGGGGATATTTGGAAATATTTTTACTAGTTTTTATTTCGTTTCACTTGTCCCGTTGTTTTTCTGTCATAAAATCTTGTAAATTATTAACCAACTTGCGGGCTGGCAGCGAGTAATGGGTTGACTCGTTGTCCGACCATGGACCATGACCGGATCAACGGCGCGATGTGTGCCACGGGCCTCATAGAGTGTCTGCATAATGACGGGGGGCTTTAGAAGGTCAAAGCCTGCCGAGGTCGCAGGACTTACAAATTACCGTGACCCCGGAACGTAACGAACTATTGAAGGACACCATAGATTTTAATCAGTACAAGTCTGACAGTCCCTCCCACTCTACCCTGGGTTGGAGAACTCATTTGATGATTTTTCTACGACAAAAAAATCATTTTCGATAAAACCTAATACTGTCTTTATGTAAACCTAAGGTAAACTTATTAATTTTCATACATTTTATATTTTTCCTCAGTTATTATTATCCCATAATCTTATGATTCCGTTGCGTATGGGCGATCAAAGTGACCGATAGTACCAGGATCGCAGGAATACGTTGGAGGTATAACTCTACCTCGTGGGCGGCTCGGGGTGCTCGTTGAACTGTGAGCAAAGTTCTTTATATGTTTGTCGGGGTAAAACCGTTTTTTCCCTCTATTGTGTTTTTATGAAAACTGGGTACTTTTTCTCTATAACCTTGGGACCTTTGTCCGATAAACCTTTTAGTTGATAAGTTTATTGCAACAAATTACCAATTTTAATTGAATATTCTAATGTTAATATTCTAAACCTACGTAAAGAGAGAAATTTCTTGGATGGGGCAAAGTTAGCTCGCCGGCAGATCAAGACCCAGGCCGGGCCTGCGCCTAAAAGAGCTATCGTCAAACTCACGAGTCCCCCATGAGGCCACACACCCTGACACTGTGGCTCTAGAACGCAAAGGGCAACAGGACGAACAAGGTGGAATTAGTCAGTAAATAAGCCTTTGGTCCCAGCTGTCATTTGAAGATCTTTGATAGTCGTTACTAAAGTATTAGTGAGAAGCTCTAAAAGTCTGACAACCAGTCTTATCATGGGGTATCGTATTGCCCAGTTACTGAGTTGTGGTGGTCCGATGTAACATACTGATATTCAGCTGCATCTATAATTAATAATAATTAAAAAGCAATATAGTTGGGAAAAGGCTAGGCAGATTAAGATCTACCGTTAGGACATATTCAAACATAACCTTATTTTACGTTTACTTGTCTACGAAATTCATCATCTCCCTTTCTCTTTAGTCCCCCTTTGTTATCGTGGTAAAATCATCAAATGAGTCCTCCCACCCCGGGCAGGGCAAGAGGGACTGTCAGACTTGTACTGACTAAAACCCACGGTGTCCTTCAATAGCCCTTTATGTTCCGGGGTCACGGTGATGGTATAAGTCCCGCGACCCCAGCACTCTTTAGTACCCCTAAAGTGCAAATAGAAACAAATGAAGCCCCCGAAACAGAAAACAACATATTTTAACTAAATGTAAGTTTGATTCGTAGCCCGGAGCTTACAGGGTTGCGATCGGACGCTACTTGTAAACAACCCCGGGCGGGATTAGGGAACGCACTTAGATCCCAACGATTTGTTGTTGATAGTGGTCGAAACTAGAAACAAGGACATTGCAAATGTTTAGGAGTTGGTTTAGCGATGTAAGACTGTTAGCCCCTTCGTACACAAGGCGACGCGAGTCTCCGATACCTTACGACTTTGACATCCATTGACGCGTGCGTATTTACGAACCTCGATGGATTGTATTGCGATAGACACCTGAATACCGAAATCATAAGGTATCGGATACTTGCGTCGCCTTGTGTACGAAGGGCCTTAGAGCCGGCACACGATGCGTTGCGGCGCCGCACCGCAAGATTTCACCGCATCAGCGGGCATAGAAGCGGTGCGGCGCCACAACGTTGTTATGTCGCAGCTTTGCCGCCGGCGCCCCAGCAGCGTTGGACAGTCTGTTAATAAACAACAACTGAGCGGTGCCGCTCCGACGTCGCAACGCATCGCGTGCTCACGATGTCTCTAAGTTACTATCCTAGTGTAGACTAAAAATGTTTAGTACCTACATTCAGCTGCAGATTATGTTACTTTCAAAGGCCAAATATCTGATGGAGTATTGTCGAGAATTTTCACATTATTTTCCTTTGGATCATGTGTCATCTTCTTCATGATATTGCCAATTTTCAGCAGGTTAAAAATCAAAGATGGTAAATTATGACATTTCATCTTTGCCAGACATATTTATATAAATTGACATTCCAATAATTTACCTTGACCAAGCTACGTGTGCTTCTCATAAAATTTGAAAAAGTCTGCCTTACCTGGAAAGAAAGAAAAAAAACATTATTTATTGCATACAAAAAAGACAAAAATGGTAATACATAATTTTGATGTTCATTTTAAAAATAATAGTGTACATCATTATACAAAATTGACTATTTTCTTATTTGGATTTTTATATTTCAGAAACATGTAATAGGTAAATCAAAATTATTACTAGAAAATAATATTTATTTAATACATTTAGGTACTGTTTTTTTGCTAGCGGGAAACAAAATATTCGCCAGTGATATACAAATAAATGACATGATCAAATCACACCATAACTCGCTAAACCAATTAGTTCTGCCCACCCAAAAGAGAACACAATGAGAATACTTTCCGTACGTCCCCGGGCGAAATCACGGATCGCACTTAGTATGAGATTAAACCAATTGTTAGTAAAACAATAGAAACCAACACAGTGATACTGAAAAGAAAGGGACAGAATGCCCGCTTCGTACAATAACCGAAATTCACGCACACATTGAATCAAAGCGTATTACTTTGTCTACTGGATCTAGGGGTCTAATCACTAAGCACTAAACCCGTGGTTTCGGCCTTAGTGACGGACGTTTTGACAACGAGCCCGTACTAAGAATGAATGATATTACGATTTGACAGATAGCTTTATAGAATCCACGCCACCACTCATGACCTTTTTTGTACGTGGTAAAATCATCAAATTAGTCCTGCCACCCAGGTCTTGGCAGGAGGGACTATCAGACTTGTACTGAAAGTCCCACGACCATCACTCATGCGCTGCAGAAAATTCGTAGTACTAAATGCAATTTTAGGTAACATAGACACTAAACTAGTGCCGTGTGAAACTGACTTCAGTCGTGGCTGTTACGAGTATGTAAGGCGGAAACACATTATTAAAACGCGACGCGACCCGATGAAACGTGATGCGTGTTGACTCGAATCAAATGTGCAGGCATAGCGTCGCATCGGATGTTCATAGTGTGATTCTGGTCTATAGAAAACAATACATTTGATTCGACTCAACACGCATCGCGTTTCATCGGTTTTAATAATATGTTTCCTTCATCCCTTTATCCATCCGTAAACATGAGTTTGGCGTTAGTTACGTTCGTACATCCGAATCCGTACCCGTGTCTTCTTTCACGGAGTTAGAAAGTAGACCCCCTGTCTTGACCTTCTGTCCTTATCCATTTAGTGACACATTTCGGCCTAGGGCGAGGAACTTGAGTCTCTCAACTTATTTATTTAAAGGACAATAGCGCCATGGGGTGTGTGGTTTGGTGGCGAATTTGAATACTGAATTACGTGGCTTGCATATCATATGCGATATTTTTTTTATTTGTTGAATGGTATGGGAAGTGTTGCATATAATAGCGTCACGTTTTCAGTGTATACCCGAAGGGATAGGTATAAAATACGCGCATTTAAATGTTATTTACTTCATATTTCGGTGTTTACTTATAAAATTTGGTTCCTTTTTTAAATTATGTTTTTTTTTAGTTCATATAATCAAGAATCGGCCCAGGACTTTTTGTATTAATAATCAGCATCTTAGAAAATGTGCCGTCCAAGATAACAATAACAGATCCATGCGGACAACTTTGACGTCACGGAAAATACATTTTTTTGTTGCAAGTTTACCAAAACCATCTACAGACACAACAACCACTTTTATGAAAATCGCATCTACATCGATTCGGTTAACACAAGATAATCGCAAACAACCATACATTTATAAAATAACAAACTTCCTTTTTTTGTAGTCAGTTAAAAATCGAAGTTAAATAAATCACATCCCAAAATGAAAGTCCCCGGAACATAAAGGGCTGAAGGACACCGTGGATTTCAGGCAGTACAAGTCTAACAGTCCCTCCCGCCCTGCCCGGGGTGGGAGGACTCATTTGATGATTTTACCCCGATAAAAAAAAACCACCTCCAGACACAACAAACACTTTTCTGAAAACCGCATCTAAATCGGCTCAGTTAACGTGGAATAATCCATAAAAACTAACGACCCTCCTTTTTTGGAGTCAATTAAAAATCAAAGTTAAATAAATCGACTTCTACAAAGATGCCCAAAACTCAGTAGTACCAAAGCCCTAAGGTTCCACAAATCTCACATACTGAACCCACACAATAACTCTAAACTAAGCCGTCTTAAATGCTAAACAGTGTCCCAAGATTCACAATAATTTAAGGGTAGATTCAACCCCCAGCGTTGTGGAACTAACCCCTAATTAGATGAAGCGCAGGACTCTATATAGCTCAGCAATTATAATTGCTAATTCAGTACAATCGTGTTAGAAGTTCGAGTCAATTTGATTCAATTTGATTGTCTGTAAGTGGGTCAGCGTATGTTGCCTATGTTTTGGACTGTTGATTACTCTTATGTATTAATTAAGAGAGACCTTGGTGTTGTAACATCACTAATTAGTACTATAGTAGGCATCCACACCACTATGGATTGTCCAGGATATATATATCCAGTCTATGGTTCACTCCGTCACTGTACTGTACTGCACGCGTCTGTAAACCACTAACCACTGTCTGTAATATCTATTGTGTGTCTGCCTGGAGATTAAAACCTTCTACGTCAACAAGCATCTTTTATTTATAAAGAAACATAACACTTGGTATCAGGCAGCGTCTATCAGCTACGGTCCAGGCTCGAATACTTCAGTTCTTTGGCCACGTGTCCCGGAGAGGCAACGACTCTATTGATCGGCTTGTTGTCCAGGGGAAGGTGGAAGGCACGAGAGTACGCGGCAGGTCCCCAAGCGATGGACTGACCAGATCAAGTCTGCAGTTGGTGGTCCGCTACATGAGTGCACACGAGTTACAGCCGACAGGGAGGGATGGCGTCGCATTGTGAGGCGAATTATGGCAGCACGAGTCTCGCTGCAACATACTGACCACGACCACTCTGTCAAGAGTGAACCGACGAAGAAGAATTAATTAAGAGGAGACAGAATGCCGAGAGGATTTAAAAATAGGTATATTTGGTAAGATTTGTTGCTGTTACACAGTAATCACCTATTAAAAATACAGCAAAATCAACGTGTCATAGTTCCCTGATTTCTTAATTATTTTTTCATCGAGAATTAAACAAAGGTTCTGGCAGTGTTTCTACGTTTTCCTTTTATTTTATAATCTAATGATATGTTGTTTTTAAGATGCTTGCTTTTAGTTATTGGAAAGTTCATTTTCTCTTTTAATAATTAACTTATGAACAACTACTTGTGGATCATATACAACGTGTAACGTTAAAAGAACAAAACCTCTCGTGGGGTAACTCAGCCCATGTTACTGAACAATGTTTGTACTAAGACTTTTGGAAATTCGCAAAAAAAAACATGTGCTGTTACCCCACGAGAGGTTTTGCGCTTTTAACGTTACACGTTGTATAAACATTAGTTCAGTGAGGAAATCGAACCTGCAATACCCAGGGCAGCAGTCCATCGCCCAGCCACTACGCCAACCTTTCAATAAATTCTTGCGTAGGAGACGAAGCAATTAGGACATTCTTGATTATTCCAAAAACATTATTACCATAACATACATTTCTAATTACTATTTCAAATCAATTCAGTGTTATTAATATTGCGACTGTAATTATTGAGAAATATTTTACTGAACAATTGACGATGACAAACAAATTACTTTCAACTGAAACGAGATATTGTTTGTTTAATTTAAATCTTGAGTACCTAGTAATCAAGCACACCCACGATCCCATATACAGAGTGAGTAGTATGAGTTTTTCAACTGGGCGTGGATGGCTATTTTCGAAACTATAAGGAATATCGAAAAACGTTGAAAGGAGTCTCGAGGCCGATTTTGATGAAAACGAAAACTGCATCATTGGATTTTAGAAAAATCAATAATCCTGGCCAGGAATCGAACCCGCTGATTTTGGAAAAAAATCACATTCTGTATTATAACACTAATCGATAGTGTTGCTTATAGGGAACAAATTCTGGGAGATTCCTTTCAACGTTTTTCAATATTCCTCATAGTTTCGAAAATAGCCATCCACGCCTAGTTGAAAAATTTACCCTGTATACCTTACTTATTCGGAAATTATATATATACATACATACTTGTATAATAATAATATACAACGTGTAACGTTAATAGCGCAAAACCTCTCGTGGGGTAACTCAGCCCATGTTACTGAACCATGTTTGTTCCAAAACATTTGGATAATCGCAAAAAAAAAAATTGGGAGGAAGGAACAAAAATTGTTCAGTAACATGGGCTGAGTTACCCCACGTGAGGTTTTGCGCTTTTAACGTTACAAGTTGTATATAAAAATCAATGCCACGATTTAATTTTATAACACAAGAACGGGCTCACCTATCCAAACCAAATGTTTAGGCTTTGTTCGGACTATTTAGTAGATGGTTTATGTGAAGTTTGCACAAAATCGGTCGAGCATTTATTACATTTTTTTTTAACAAATGATAATATAGTAGTAGAATTAGTAGTGTAGTACAAAGTTCGCGGGGTCAGCTAGTAACACATAAAAATTCGACAGTGGACACGTGACGTCAGAAACAAGTAAAAACCGTACTTGCTAGTGCAGTCCAATCGCTTAGCCGCTACGCTGATCGTGACGTTAATATTGTTGAAAGTTATAAAAAACATTATTATTAATTGACAGGCCTGTTGTTCTAGTGGTTAGTGATCCTGACTGCTATACCGGGGGTCGTGGGATCGATTCCCACCCAGGACAAATGTTTGTGTGATGAGCATGATCATTTGTTCTGTGTCTGGGTGTAATATATCTATAATATGTATGTATTTAGAAATATATAAGTATGTTTATCAGTTGCCTAGTACCCATAACACAAGCTCTGCTTAGCTTGGGACTAGATGGCGTTGTTTGAGAGTTGTGGAATATATATAAAAAAAAAACAATCCATAAAATATATCATGGAGGTGCGAACACACATACACGCAAAAAATCCACACTCGACAGTCAACGAACAACTCTATAATGAGCTAATAAGACACAATTTTTCATAAACCAAACATCATTTTTCAAAACCGTGCCCTCAAAAACTTGATAAACAGATTCCGCTGTGGGTTCCCTACAAAATAATAGAGCGACACTAATATAGTGGGCAGTCCACAGTTCCAAATAAAACCGAAGTTTTCAAGCATGGTTACACATTAAAAATCGGACACCACTCCACTGTAGACGGGAAAGTTTAATTTTGACGCTCCACGGAAGTTTGCTTAATTTCGCGAATGGAGTACGTTGCTAGATAAAAAAAACTGGACAAGGGCGAGTTGGATTTGTGGATGAAGGGTTCTGTATCAGCAAAAAATATTTTACTGTTACAATACGAGTATTGCTGCTGAAATTTCAAATAATGTTTTCAATACGCTTGATGACAGCATCATTTTGAAAATGTATGTAAGCAGACCGTCAGAAAGATTTTTGAAAAACAATTATCATGCATTTTTTTTTTTTGAATCCATGACAAAGATTAAATAACACATTCGACGTCAAATAGATTTCTCAGTAATCTTCCCCATTTGTAAAAGCTACCAAAAAATGTATACAATCGTTTCAAAATTAAAACAATTGCGGGCACGGTTAGGGCAGTGGCAGAGCGATAGGACTGCTGCGCTGCGTGTCGCGGGTTCGATTCCCGCACAGAGCAAATACATATTTGTATGATCTACAAGTAGTTGTTTCGGGGTTGGTCTGGACGTTTGTGTATGTTAGTCTATTTGATTGTAAACACAACCACAATACTGGAGAAATTCCTAGTGTGGGGCAACGTATTAAAAAAGAAAAAAAAAACAAGACAAATTGCCGTCTAACTACAAAAAATTAAACATCTGCTGAACACTTGTCTAAAAGAACTTTCAACTGCAAAAGGCATTTGACGTTGATACAAGGATTGTTTTGTAGTTACACTTTTTTTCGACAAGTGTTCAACCAGATATTTAACTTTTTTGCTGAACGACGCGACGGTTTGAAACCTAGAGCCCGTTTATTTTTGTAATCTTTTTGTCCCTTCATATACCTACGGAACCCAATTTTTTTTTTGTAATCCAGCAAAAATTCTGTATAATGGTGGAATGGGGTAATTATATTTTAAGTCGGGAGACTGGCTGAGTGACGCTGCGATGTATAATCATGATTGATCGGCTTTTATTCAAAGATGGATAGGTATTTGATGGGAAGATGCTGGGCTCATCTGTAAGTCATGGTTTCTGAAGGATTATAATATATCCGAAGGTTGAGCAAGAGAGTGTAAAATGATCTATAGGCTTAATGACGTGTATATTTTTAAAGAGACGGCTTTATTTCTTCTGGGTAAGCTCGCTTGTCGACTTTGTGTTTGTCAATCCTAACATAAACTAAAGCAAATGCATCTTATTTATCTTCTTATATATAAAAATCAATTGCTGTTAGTTAGTCTCCCTAAAACTCGAGGACGGCTGGACTGATTTAGATAATTTTAGTTTGAACGATTTCGGGAAATCCAGGGAAGATTTAATAGGGGAAAAGAGTGAGAAAAAGTGAGAAAAAGAGGCGGTACGAAGTTTGCCGGGCCAGCTAGTAAATAATATTATTCATTATGTGTGTACGAAAGTTAATTAACTATTGGTGTCATTTTCTTATGTGGGTAATCAGTCCATCTTTTTTGCATACAATTTCTGAGAACATTTTAACAGTACAGTAAGTGAGAATAAATTCCGTGTAAGTGCCAAAATTCCCTCATTATCAGTGATTTGATAGCTCTTTCAGAAATAATTTTAACAAGAAGCTATGTTTCATAAAGTTTTCTTAAAAAAGTAGATCAATAAAATAACACTACAATACCCATAGTCTGTATTGTAATAATTTTACCAGAATTCCTTTTAAAATCACTTTCAAAAACATTTCCAGTATATAATTCGGTATATTTATTTTAACACAAAAAAAATGTATCTAAGAAATGCAAAGCTTGATCAACAAAATGTCGCAAGCATTTCAAAAATGTACTGCAAAAAGAATTAAGATGCCGCTAGAAATAATTTATTTCCCCCCCTAAACTCTAAAGTAGGGAGATTCCAGTGTCAATCAAGTGACAACCCATCTGTCCCCCAATCACCCCATGGCATTACTTAACGAAATACTTCCTTATTGTTGGAAAACTGAAAGTTTTTTACAGTTGTAATTAAATTCCAGCTTGTGGGGACGGAACTCGGGAATTCTAAAGTAAGGGGAATGCATCGTCTATTTATTTTTTGTTTTTATTTACTATGTGTTTTTCCTGTTTTAAGAGACTTGACTAAATCTAGTCCCAAGCTAAGCAGAGCTTGTGTTATGGGTACTAGACAACTGAGAAACATACTTATATATTTCTAAATACCTAGACTTTGAGCATCTAGCCTTTGAAACCTAGACTTTGAGCACCAACACTTTGGGCACCTATACTTAGAGCACCTGTACTTTGGGCACCTAGACTTTGAGCACCTATACTTACATAATATTATAGATAAATTACACCCAGATACAGAACAAATGATCATGCTCATCACAAAAACATTAATGTCATGGATGAGAATCGACCCCGGCATAGCAGTCAGTGTCAACCACTAGACCAACAGAACAACTAGAACAACTGGGTGATGTTTTGAAGTTATCTTCTGCCTGCCTTTTTCCAACTATATTGTGGTCAGCTTCCAGTCGAACCAGATGCAGCTGAATATCAGTATTTTACATGGGGTGACTGTCTATCGGACCTCCAGAACCCAGTAACTGGGTAATACGTTACACTATGGCAAGACTATAATGTCAGACTGTTAGAGCTCCTGACTAATAGTAGAAATTGTCAAAGATCTATAAATGAAAGCCAGGAGCAACGGCTGCTAAAAAAAAAACAAAATCTCTTTAAAAGCTTTAAAAATACATCTACCAGCTTAACCATCACATTGAAAGTACAGAACTGCATTCCAAAGTGTATCTCGATGAGCATTAAATATTTAAAGAGCACTGTAATGGCTCGCTCGTTGGTGATGAAATTAAAACTGTAATATTTAGCTGACTATTTTTAGGGAACATGGATTACTGTGTCTGCCTTTTCTCTATTTACGTCCTTACTTACTATCGGGAGAGGCAGAGTGATTCGACTACTGCGCGGTTTGATTTCCGCACGGAACAAAGATTCGTACGACCTGAAAGTAATTGTTCTGGGTCTGGTTGTTTTTGTAAGTGAATATGTCTGTAAACGCACCAATGATACAGGAGAAATTCCTAAGGTGGGGCAATGCTTTTAAAACACAGTTTCGCGCTGGTTCGATGCCCTCACATAAAAAAATGAATAACTTACAAATCCTAGGTTCCGGGTTCTGGATGTATGTTATGTGACTTATTATTTTTTTTTAAATCTGTTTGTAAACACACCAAGGATACAGTAGGAATTCTAAGTGTCGAGCAAAATTATTCAAAAAAAAAACTTATTTTAGTCTTAACTTAAAAACTTATTTTAGTCCCTGCTTATCTCCTGAGAACACAGGGGTGGTGTAATAAAGTAAATGTTTTTCTAGACCAAGGACTTCATGAAATGAATACTGAAAATTTTCAGTGTACTAGTTTGAATCGTCATTTGGGGACTTTTGAATAAATATTATATTAAATTCTAGTCCAAGGTTCCAAAGAAATTGCGAACAAATTTTTAAGGCTCCAGTTTTAAGTAAAGTCTGGGGACTATGGATTATGATCTGTTGATATCATGAATACAAGAGCTTGTTGAAATTAAAACAAATATACAGGTTTATTTTCCAAGTAAGCACGAATTACAAAAACGTAAACTTAAAAAAAATGCCCAGAAGGCGTCCAACTGCTGGGAGTACTGTCTGTAAAGGTAACCGTGATCCTGAAATGCAAAGGGCTACTGAAGGAAAAGGGGGTATATCGTTAGTCCCGCGACCCCGGCAGGCTTTAGCCCTCTAACGGAAGCCTCGTCATGCGGTAAGACATGAATAGCACTAAGTAATTTCAACTGAATCTTTGGAACCTGTTGTAACCCCCGTTGCTTGTAACGCTGGACACTCATTTAGCAGTGTTGCATGTAACGTATCAGATACTGTATCAACTTGCAAGTGGGTACGGCCCGTCCGAGCACACTGCGAGCCGCCTTTGTGTTCGCAGTGATACCGCCACTGGGCGGGTCAATGCGAACCAACGACGATATATTACTAGACTCCACATGCACGATCTAAGGAACAAAAACTATTCTGTCATTAAGCGAGGGTAACGGAGTACTGCGTTGTGATTGACTAACTCAAGGTCTGTTCTGTCTAAAAGTATGTTTACGGCTCACAGGAGTGGTCGAAATAAGACGAATATAAGACTTTTTTGCCTAATGTGTTGAAAGACATCGGTCGCCTGTTATTAAGAGTCTAGTAATATATCGTCGTTGATGCGAACTTACAGTGAGTGGTTCGCAGCGGGCTCGTGCCTACGTACTCACTTGATACCGTATCTGATACGTTACATGCAACACTACTAAGTGAGTACCCAGCTTAACATAGTAGTTTGTACCAACAACAGGGACTTTTAATTACAGTTGTGTTGGTCGTTACGTTCAAGGGCTGTCCAGCGTGATATTTGCATGTTAACTGTTGTCAATACGTCGCCATAACTTTACTGGACGACATAGTTTATTTGCTTTTTTTAATTAAATTAACTTCTTGTCAATTGAAACTGTTTTTTGTCACGACATTTCCGGTTTAAAGTTTTATTATATTAGATTATTTTCTGAGGCATCACGGTGACTTTTTTGTATCAACAAGCTAACTAATTTGTACATTATAAAGTACTGCCTAACTTTATATGCGATTGGACTGCTGCGCTGCGTGTCGCGTGTTCGATTCCCGCACGAAACAAATATTTGTATGACCTACAAGTAGTTGATTCGGGTCTAGTTGTTTGTGTATGTGAGTTTCTATGTTTGTAAACGCAACTACGATACAGGAAAAATTCCTAATATGGGGCAACGTTCAAAAACAAAAAAAACTTCTTGGGTAGATGTGACTCAACGTTAACTCAAACTCAAACATTTATTGCATTCATATGGTGTTACAAGATGTTATACAATTTTGCCAGAACCTGACATGAACCCTGCAAGAGCACAATTTCAAAATGAAAATAAAAGATAAAACAAAATACAATCATTGAAAATTTACATAAAAAGACAAATAAAAACATTTGTAGGTACTTTAAAATACAATCAACTGGTGCATAACAATCACAGATGAAATAAAGAAAATCTTCGCATCTTTCATTTTAATATTTCTTCTTAACCCCAAAACTACAAACAAAAACTTTTATTACAAAGGAGATTGATCAAAAACGGCTTCGTTGTATAAAATTTTCTCTTTCGCGGATGGTTTCCGAAATTCTATAAGCCTTGGCTTAAAGGATGATGCCCACCAATGCATTATGTATGGTGCCCCGCCGAAAGCCATAAAAATTGGCCACTATAAAAATCTTAGTGATCGTGAATGTCCCCGATATAAAATATAGGCGTTGACAGTTTTTCGGCAGCGAACCGTAAATTATATACATTTGGGGTTTCGTGACAGGTTATTATAATCCGATCTTTTAAAGATATAGGAAATTGAATTGTGTTTGTTTCCTATATTTATAATTTTTTACACAGTACAGCTGCTTCATTTCTCCTGAAAAGTAAAGGTCTATTGTTTATTTTTTAAACGTTGCCCCACACTAGGAATTTCTTCTGTGTCGTGGTTGCGTTTACAAACATATACACAAACGCCCACAACCGAAACAACTACTTCTAGATCATACAAATATTTTCTCCGTGCGGGAATCGAACCCGCGACACGCAGCGCAGCAGTCCACTCGCTCAACCACTACGCTAACGGTGCCGTCAAATAGTTTGTGATTAATAATAATAATAATATTTCACAACTATCACACAACGCCATCTAGTCCCAAGCTAAGCAGAGCTTGTGTTATGGGTACTAGACAACTGATAAACATACTTATATATTTCTAAATACATACATATTATAGATAAATTACACCCAGACACCCAGACACAGAACAAATGATCGTGCTCATCACACAAACATTTGTCCTGGGTGGGAATCGAACCCACGACCCCCGGCATAGCAGTCAGGGTCACTAACCAATAAACCAACAGGCCAGTCAGTTGCTGAACTTCGATTGTAAATAAAAAAATATTCAAGACAAAAAGTGTGTCTTAATTCAAGTTTTAATTAAGTATGAAATTACAAATGTTTTAAAAATGACTAGTTAGGATTGAAGAAACTGAAGCCTACATTGTTGTCTTGTTTGTAACTGAACATTTTCTCCTGCAAAATATTTGATAGACAATATTTATTAGATTTCACAAGTTAGAAAGACATTATAAATGTTTGACTACTTTGCCAAAATATATAATAGCATCGTAAAAGTTCAACTAAGCAGTGTCATGATTTAAAATTGAATTACTTAAAACATTTTAATAATTTTCCATTAACCTCGAGGCTTTACACCTGTTCACAAATTCAGCAGATTTTTTTCTAGGAATGAAACAAGGCCTTTTTGCCACAAAACCTAATAAAAATATACACGTCAAAAGATTTTATTATAAATGATCACATCGGCATCGCCATTTCTCACTTTTACGATGATCAATCATTTATCATTTGACTTCTTCGTAGACAGGTGAAAAAAAGCAAAAAAAAAAGATGGAGGGCAGATGAAAAATTAAAATGTAAAAAAATCTTAATATTTTTGACGTTGGGTCGTAAATCTAACTTTGTTCGCTGATAGAAATATTTGAACTTATTGTGTTATACGAGTATTTAACCTGTTACGTTTTGATGGATCAATAGAAGAGTAAGCATTTAAGTAGACGAAAAAATTATTATATTTCATTTTTTTCATTCAACATCTATACTAGATTTAGTAAGTAGCAGGAAGCAACAATATGAACATTTAAGAATATATGCAGATGGTATGTTTTCATTTTATAATTATGATCTTTTAAATTTAATTTAATTATTATTATCAATCTTGTTAAACGTCATTATTTTTTCAAATTACAGATTCGTGAGATAATGTAAAGGAGATTGCTCAAATGTGGTCTATCAAGTAATAGAAACTCTTTTGAAAAAACATCGTAATTGTACCCGATATCTATGAAAATTATATATAATTAAAAAAGAAAACTTGTGTAGCACAACTTTAAGTTTAATATTGTTTTAAGTTTATAGATAAGTAACCAGTAAGTTTTGATACAACTTTTAGTATCCCGTAGAGAATCTTACTTCGAAACTTGTTCCATAAAAATTACATAACAAACCAAATCATTATTATTTTAGGTAATTATTATTTTACGGTTTCATAATGTTAGTTTACCATCATAAATAAGCTCATTCCGTTTTCAATCCCCGGTGTAATTTTGTGCGAAACTATTTCGCATATAATAGTGATTATGATGTCTGTTTCCGCTGTAGAAAGTAATCAGGTAATGTAGGCAACTGGTTAATAATGGAAACTGTTTGGGGTTGAGTTGACGCACTGGTTGTTTCGTACGCGGCGTTTTATGGAGACTGGTGTAGTCAGACTTTGGTAGGTAAGGACAGATTGCTTTTGTATGTGTTATTTTCAATGTTTAAAAACATAATTATTTTTGCTAACATGTTTTTTCTTACTGCCTATATTTTCAAACATCTACACTAAAAAATACTTACTGTATCGTGGCTGCGTCTACAAAGATTAAAATCATATACACAAACAGCCAGACCCTGAACAACAACTCGTAGATAATACAGATATTTGTTCCGTGCGTAAATTGCATCACATCAGTCAATCGCTCGGCCTCTGCGCCAACCCTGTCTTCAATTGTGAAACAAATTACTAGATCAGAAACACTGTTCGACTATGTAAGATATAAGTACACTCGAACACTTGTTAGGCCATTTTATTCTTAAGGATTTATGGTTTTAAGTGCCAAATTCTCAACCGACACACGCTCCAAAAAATTCACCCAGTGCGAATAAACCGCTACGGCAAGTCAGTGATTCGCTAAATTCTCTAATTTCACCCGACGCTTTTGTTTCATGCTAATAATAATTGTAAACAAAGGAAAGGCATTAGCTGCCTGATTATGTTATACGATCATAATTCGTGCTTTTAGCTAAGTAGCTAGCTTAATCTTGTTTATGAGTGGCTATTAGTTCGCGCTTAATCGGGGTAGGTCGTGTTACTTCGGGATTGGTCGGGTTTTTTCAGAAAATGATGTGTTCTTGTGAAGTGTGGCGAAATCAAACAGTAATTATCCCACTGCTAGGACAAGAGCAGGCCTCGTTTTATCTTCGAGATATATTTTGAGAGTCTTTTTAACCGACGAAAAAAAAGGAGGAGGTTCTCAATTCGACATGTAGTATATTTTTTCTCATGTTCTCACTCAAAATGATTTCTTTCATATTTTGAGAGTTTTTTTTATTAAATTAAAGAATTAAAGCAAAGGCACTTTTGAACCCAAAGGAACAAGCAAACCTCGATAGAAAATCTGACAGTGCCATATTACCAAGTCACTGACTTAAATGCCACCTAGTCTTCATGAAAACATGCACCTCTCATAAAATCTTTAAAGCCAAATAACCCACATAAATTCTTAATAAGCAACAATTCTCCCAGTTATTCATAGAAGGCAATAAAAAGTAAGTGTCGACCAATACATGAATAACGTTACAAGTATTTGTAATACAAGCGAGCGGGCAAGATGCCAGAGAAAATCTGCCTGGTTTGGGAGCTTGGGACTTCGCAGTAAGGTTGACGCATTCAACAGAATTTGACATAGAATTTGAGTGAAATGTTGAACATAAATGAATGAAAAAATCTTGGTTGAAACAAGTATACAGTGGGTCTATATTTGCCCTATGTTGAATTACTTTTGTATCCAATTATACTTTATGTCGTTACTGTTAGTTAAAAGCTCAGAAATCCAACAACCAGTCTTACCATGGATTATCGTCTTGCCCAGTTACTGGATTCTGGAAGTCCGATAGGCATGTTCAGCTGCATCTGGTTAGACTGGAAGATGTTAGTGTTGACCAATCATTGGGAGTTTCAGGTAATCATTGACGTTCGTCGCATAGTACAGTCAGCGTCAAAAGTTGCTGACCACATTCAGATTTTCAAAATCGCTGTATACCGTTGTAATAATACGGTGTACAGCGATTTTGAAAATCTGAATCTGGTCAGCAACTTTTGATGTTGACCGTACCTACAAGCCTCAATGTTTCTAGGAGGTATAGCTGATTGTAAAGATTCACTCATAAAAGTTAGTTAATATACACATACATAGGTATGTAGAACCAAATCAACGGCTCAGCTGTGACACCGCAAATTCCTGCGGTATCATACTACCGCCGTAATGACGCCACGGAATGAGTTTAGTCTAACCATACGTGTGATATGTTACTTAATATACAGGGTGAGTTTTTTAAGTAGGCGTGAATGCCCACATTTGAAATTATGAAGGAAGTGGCAAGTATTTCAAGAAGTTTCGAGTCCGTTTATTATGAAAACTAGAACTTCATCATTTGATTTTATAAGTGTTAATACTTCTAAGCAATAAGTGAATCAATTGATTTTTAGAAGAAAATACTCGTACATATTACGCGATACGATAAAGATTACGATATGATGCTGTTAAAGATTGAATTCTGGGAAATCTTCTTCTTAGCGTGTCGATGGCAAATTATTTTAATTATTTTGGTTTTTGCCCATAATTCAGACACGCGAACCCCAAAGTAACCCGGTAACAAAATATTACATGTCCTAACCTAGGTTTATCTATACATAATATATGCATACGAAACCAGACATTTTTATTTAAAAACATTTTTTACATTTTTATTTAAAACTTGTTTCTTTTTTTCTTGGTAAAATCATCAAATGAGTCCGCTCTGCTCGGGGCGAGAGGGACTGTCAGACTTGACTGACTAAAATCCACGGTGTCCTTCGGTAGCCCTTTGTGTACCGGAATCGCGGTATACGTATGTCCCGCAACCCAGGAAAACTTGAATATTTATGTAAATCCATGGAGTTTCTTGCTCATTCTTCTCCATAGAGATCTACGCTTTGGAATGAGCACCTACGGTACTTTCACAGTTTTTATGTCTTGTGACTGGGACTGTAGCACCATAACTATTTGTGTACTAGTTTTATTTTGTTTTTTGATAGTTCATAAAGGCCGGTTATGGCCTAGTTGAAATAAACGTTGTGATTTGATTTGATTTGATAAATACATAAATAAACGTAATCTAAATCTCAAAATGAATCCCCTCCACAATCTAATATATAGTTTTTTATGCCAAAGAAGCTTGTCACAATATTTTTACTGAATCCTCCTTTAAATACCGAGAAAAGCGACATTCTTTTGTTTCGCGAACTGTTGCAGTTTAAACTCTCGATAACTATACAAGTGTTCAAGTTGTAAGAACTTTCCGTACAATGGAATATTTCAGCTGAAATCGAAGGCTTTGCCAAAGTTGTTCCTCAACTGACGTGGGTATCGAAATGATTTTATTTCTTATTTTTATAGATGGCTCAAAGCTACCAAGCGATCGAAGAGTTTCTAAATCTTAATTTTAAAATGATTGTTTTTAAGGTGCTGGCCCAAAATACAACTACGCTAATTCCAGTCACTAATGCAGTAGATCATCATCATCATCATTTCAGCCATAGGACGTCCACTGCTGAATATAGGCCTCCCTTTAGATCTCCACATATAACCGGTTGAAAGCGACCTGCATCCAGCGTCTTCCGGCGACCTTTATGTAGCGATCTTTAAGCAGTAAATGTCAATAAACTAAAAAATGCTATTGGAAGGTATTCCATAGGCAAAATAATACCCCAGTTTAGGTACTGAGACGCCTTTGAACAAAATTAAACCTACATAATAAATGCCAATTCAAACAAAAAGTAGACGTATTTGTTCTATTCATCATTCATATCATTTTATGAGTTCATTAAAAGCCATCGAAAAAGTTGGTCATAATGACAGCTGTCAAAATAAATGACATATTAACTTTAGGTTCCATTTTATTTTTATTTGACAGCATTTCGATCATAATCTAGACAACAATATTTTAAGGGTTTGACAATAACACAAACATAGATAACAGAATTATTCAGGGTCACAATTTCCATAATTATTTTTTTAAAAGTACTAGTCGATACTCCATTACGTTAATTCACTAGGCACCTAAATATTAATCGTACTTAGTGCCCATGATTTAGTAAGTAGGCGAGTAAACACTAATAGCACTATCCTTACAGCACTTAAAGGCGGAAGGCAGTACATACACGTGTCAAATGGATCAACAAACATGCTACTGCAACGGTCATTGGTCAACACCCTTTATGTGAGGGAGCGTTTACATTGGTCGAGTTGACAGTCTAGTTCGGATGACAGTTTTGTCTAATTATTGAAGAATTTTAAGGATAGTGCCGAAGCAAGTACAAAATAGGTAAGCTGTGATATGCGATAAAAATACAAAGTGAATTTAGTAACTACTTGTAGCACGATAGAAACTCATGAGTAAAATAAAATAAATGTATTCTTAACTAGCTGTTATCTGTGGTTTCACTCGCTGCTCGGCTCTCGTTGGTCGTTGCGAGATGATGTATAGTTTATAGCCTTCCCCGATAAATGGAATATAAAAAACAAAAAATTGAACCAAAAGTTCCTGAGATTAGCACGTACAAACAAACAAACTCTTCAGCTTTGGAATATTAGTATAGAATGATGTGAATGTAAAGTATAAAGAATGAAATGCTATCAAACTGTTACATTGTGTCAAGAAAAGCCAAAACACTACCAGACACATAAATAACACACATATCTATACTAATATTATAAAGCTGAAGAGTTTGTTTGTTTGTTTGTTTGTTTGAACGCGCTAATCTCAGGATCTGCTGGTTGGAATTGAAAAATTCTTTTTGTGTTGGATAGTCCTTTTATCGAGGCAGGCTATAGGCTATATAACATCACGCTATCACCTATAGGAGCGGAGCAGTAATGAGAAATGTTTCAAAATCGGGAAAATGTATTCCTTTTTTAGAGCTTCCGTTGCGTGCGCTGCGTAAACGGTTAGAGTTTTGCAAAAATTATGTACTACGGAATTATTCCTCATAAAATTTTCTAAAATAAAGTCCGCGAGAGCATATATCTATCTTTAAAGGGTAAGTCACTATAACCTTTTTTATGGGAACCAAATTTGTTTTAAAGTAATGCATTATTTGCGAAGGTGTTTTCATTAACACGATATTAATCCTTATCCAAATAAATACGTTAATCATCACAAGCATTTAATTTTGAACGAAATTGCCCTTTACATCATTTGATTTCAATGAATATCTTAGGAGATATCACAGTTTCAAAATAATACCGCGACAAAATAATGACGGGCTGGGTAATGTCACAATTGCGTCGATAAAATCCCTCTTTAGGCTGGTCAATATCGACATCAAACATTGCAAACGCGCATGTAACTACCATTTTGTTATAATTTGCAACCCTGAATACCCTGTGCTGTCAATTCAGTAGTTTTTGCGTGTGTATCTCATGAACCGTGATAGCTAGAGATTTGAAATTTTCACAGGTGATGTACATCTGTTGCTGCTATAACAAAACATACTAAAAACCAGAATACAATAAATATTAAGGGGGGCTCTCATTGGTCGCGTGACTTATTTCATTACCGTGACCCCGGAACATAAAGAGCTATTGAAGGACACCATGGATTTTAGTCAGTACAAGTCTGATAGTCCCTCCCAGCCCGGGGTGGGAGGGCTCATTTGATGATTTTACCACGTAAAAAAAGGGGGGCTCCCATACAAAAAACGTCGTTTTGTTGCTGGTTTTTGTAGATGTTATAAAGTAATGTAATGTTTCGGAGGCTGTTTCTCACGAACCGTGATAGTTAGATAGGTTACATTTTCACAGATGATGTGTGTCTATTGCCGCTGTAACAACAAATACTAAAAACTGGTTAAGTGCGATTTTGATTCGACATTGACATTGACAGAACAAGGTTATCAGGGTTGCAAACTTGTGTGTTAAATACTCTAAACTCTAAAGGGACCTAACAACATATAAAAGAATCGTAGTTACATGCGCGTTTGCAGTGTTTGGTTTTTTTATGTCGATATTGACCGGCCTACTTTAAGGATCGTTTGGAAAGGCTACGGGCTGCGTCCTCACCTTCAGTCTGACGCAATCCTACCGGTTTTCGTTTTTTCGTTTCGGGAGGTACCTCAAGATTCAGTGGCAAGTAAGGGGAATGGTTAGCAGTCGGAATGCGTGAGGGAAAAGACATCCTCTACCTCTCGCCCCAGCCACCACTGAAGACAACCACAACGTCGGAAATAGCGCTCTTCAAGGGAACTGATGGAGACGGGACCATAGGACCAAACTCCTAACATGACGCGGGTGAAACCGCGGGCAGAAGCTAGTAACTTAGAAATAATAAACATCCTAAGTACATAGCAATCCGAAACCTAATAAGTTAGCATAAAAATTACTCACTGTAAATACACATCAAAATTGACAGTATTTTACTGCCCCAAATTCAAACGAGCCCTAAAACTGACCAACGTTCCAATTTGCTTAAACTAACAAATCAACGTCTTCGATTTTATTCCCCGAGCATCAAATATTAAGGCGGCAACGCGAGCGAGTGTTGTTGACTCAAGTTTGAAGGAGCGTGGCCCTGTGCAAACAAGGCACAGTAGTACTGTGCCTGTTATGTTTGGAGAGTTACTATACTACCTACTTGCTAAGAAAGTGCTAGCTTGATAGTAGATGTGTTACTGGTGATTAAACGGGGCATATGTATTTTTTGTGGTGTAGGCATAACTAAGTACCTTGTGTCAGATTTATCAGCATTATGCAAAATTATAATTATTATGTCTTTTAACTGTCTACCAGATTTTCTTTCTAAGAGAAGTCTATAATATGTTCGATTAGGTTTTACTTTCTATAAACACTAAGTTTTGCCTATCTAAATAGTTTTATTTAACTGTTGGAATTTAAACACTTCGGCGTTCAACCCAAATTCATCACACATAAAAAGCACAATTGAACTGTTTTATTCGTTTATATCCTTAAATATATTTTTAAATAATTTATATAATCTAAAAAGAAAAAGAAGTCAAAATAAATAACGACCGTAACAAAAAAGATTTCGATTTTTCAACGTGAACGCATATTTTTTAAGTAGGTGTTTTATTTTTAAAGTATCTCTTAGTGTTCGTTATAGTTATAATAAGCTTTATTATATTATTCTATCATCACCCATAAAAATAATCTTTAAAAATCTCAAGATACCAGTTATTCTGTTTAACAGCAGACAAAATTCCCCGAAAGTTCAAGTATCTACAAAGTGGAACCAAGTTCCTTCCTCTTTATTTTTTATCGTAAAAATACCTTGTTTTGTTCAAAAACTGACGCCATAAAAGAACTTGAACACTTATTTTTCTTTACATAAAAACATTCGCCGGATAAGGAAAAACAAGGTCTTAAAATTTTTAAACACGTTCAAACTAGGAGTGTTTATGTTTAAAGCTTTGTTCAGGATGTCAATTTAAGGTCTACTCTTAAGCTTAGACATTGTTAATCAATTACACTATATCAGCGTATCAGGTTATAAGTGCCTCAATACACAACACACCAACAGTTGCAAGATCCCCCTCTGGGGTCTTGGAACTTTCGAACAATGGTGGATCCAATACAATGCTTCTTTCCATCAAATTATTTTCAAGCAACAGACAGATAGATGTTAGTTAATTTACAAAGTAATAACCACATATAAGTGCCTCAATACACGACACAGTAACACAGCTGACAGTTGCACGATCCCCCTTGAAGTCTAGTTGACTCGTCACCTTACATTAATTTTGACTGTTTACCCCTTTTAAACAATTATCGAACCAATATAATGCTACGTTCCATCAAATTATTTTAAAGCTTAAGACAGAAAATCAAAATGTTAGTTACTTTTGCTACTTCACTAAAATAATAAACCCTTATAAGTGCCTCAATACACGACCAACTAACACAATTTACAGTTTCAAGGTGGGGTCTGGGGTCTTGCAATTTTCGAACAATTCTGGTTACAATATCGCTTTTTGTCTGATTATTTTTCAAGCTAAACACAGAATAATCTAAATTTTAGTTACTTCACAAAATAATAACCACTTATAAGTGCCTCAGTACACGACAGACTAACACAGTTGATCATTACACGACCCCCATTTTTTTTTTTGCGTGGTATAATCATCAAAGGAGTCCTCCCACCCCGGGCAGTGCGGGAGGGACTGTCAGACTTGTACTGACTAAAATCCACGGTGTCCTTCAATAGCCCTTTATGTTCCGGGGTCACGGTGATGGAAAGAAGTCCCGCGACCACACGACCCCCCTTGGGGTCCACTTGCGTATCTTTTACATTATTTTTTACCCCTTTTAAACTATGATCGAACCAATACAAGACTTACCGTCTTACCACAAAAAGATAAACACCAGAACGCTTGTCTAACAAAAGTCTAACTGGAAAACGACCCTTACCAAGGTATATCAATTAGAAATTATTATTTACAAGGTATTTTTTTTAGACAAGTGTTCAACGGGTTTGTGGTCATCATCATTATCATCATCATCTCAGCCATAGGACGTCCACTGCTGAACATAGGCCTCCCCTTTAGATCTCCACATATACCGGTTGGAAGCGACCTGCATCCAGCGTCTTCCGGCGACCTTCCTAAGGTCGTCTGTCCACCTTGTTGGTGGACGTCCTACGCTGCGCTTGCTAGTCCGTGGTCTCCACTCTAGCACTTTTCGACCCCATCGACCATCTGCTCTGCGAGCAATATGGCCTGCCCATTGCCACTTCAGCTTGCAAATCCGGTGGGCTATATCGGTGACTTTAGTTCGTCTACGAATCTCCTCATTTCGGATTCGATCACGCAGAGAAACACCGAGCATAGCCCTCTCCATAGCCCGCTGAGCGACTTTGAGCTTTGAGATGAGGCCGATAGTGAAAAACCACGTTTCGGTGCCGTTAGTCATCACTGGTAACACACATTGGTTGAAGACTTTCGTCTTGAGGCACTGAAGTATATCGGACGAAAAGACACTGCGTAGTTTCCCGAACGCTGCCCAACCGAGTTGCATTCGGCGGCTGACCTCTTTCTCAAAGTTGGATCTACCTAATTGGACTACTTGTCTTAAGTAGATATATGAGTCAACAACTTCGAGTACCGAGTTTCCAACAGAGACTGAGAGGTGTGTGGTAAGATGGAGAAAATCTAAATTTTAGTTACTTCACTAAAATAACAACCCCTTGTAAGAGCCTCAATACACGACACACACAGCTGACAGTCGCACTACCCCCCTCGGGGTCTAGTTGCCGCGTCATCTTACATTATTTATCGCTTCTCAAGCCTTCCGAACATATTATTATGCATGCTTTAAATTCACTGTATCAACTATCTTCGTCTCATGGGATCTAGTGGGTGTCAAATATTATAGTGTCATGTTGTAAAGGGGTTTTGTAGTGGTAAGATCGATAGAGGATATTTTAGTAGGGGTGGTTTCGTTGTAGCAGCCGATTCACGATAAGTCCTGGGTTTAAATCCAGGTAGAGACATATTGGGAGTTTTGGAGTTCAGAGGCCAGGCCTCCTCAATGATGGAAAGCGAGGGGAAGCGGTAACGATCCTCTAAACGTAAAGGGCTATTGAAAGAACACCGTGGATTTTAGTCAGTACGAGTCTGACAGTCTCTTCCGTTCCACTATTTTTACGAGGTAAAAAATCATCAATTGATTCCTCCTATCCAGAGCGGAACAGGAGGGACTGTCAGACTTGTACTGACTAAATTTCACGGTGTCCTTCAATGTATCTTAAGGAAGAGACAAAATTATATTGTTTTAAAGAAGTATGCCTGTTAGGTGTCCCAGCAGTGGGAACATTTTAGATTGATTTTAAAAAGGACGGTTGATTAATAATTTGAAAAAGCAGCTAGAAGTTATAAAGAAAAACAAATACGTAAACATATAAAAAGCTTACATCAAGAATCAAGCTCTAAAAATATCTAGAGCAAAGTTCTCTAGATATACATAAATGTAAGTTCTAAACTTAGAAGAGCAACTTGTAAGTTGTCCATAACTTAGCTCCCTGTCACTATTTTAAAACGGAGATAAGTTCATGTTTCAACTTAGACTTATATTCACATTTCGACGAGCTTGTGGTGAAGCTCGATATTGATATGTGAAGTATTTTTGAGGTAGGTAAGCTGATAAGTTACTGATAGAGAAAGAAAAGAAAACCATAACATTTACCGTCTGCCACAAAAAAGTTGAACAATTGTCTAAAGTTTAGACAATTGACAGTTTGCTTAGAGACTAACAAACTGTCAATGTTAAAATGGTAATTTACCTTGATATAAGGGTCGTTTTGCCATTACACCTTTTTTTGACAAGCGTTCAACAGATGTTAATTTTTTTGTCTAGCCAGATGATGACATCTAGCTAACCTTCCTGCTTCCAGTCTAACTTGATGATCTAACTGAATATCAGTATTTTACATGAAGCAGAGACTGCCTATTTGACTTTTACAACCCAATAACTGTTAAATGGTAAGACTGGTTAATAATTCAAAATTCAAAAACACCCTTAATTTTGAACCTTACATAATATAATAGTCGCTAAAATATTTAATCGCTGGCAAGTTATTTTATTTGTTGCAAACATTTAGTCGACTTTTAAGTTATTAGTCACTCGGAAAATAATTAGCTGTTAATGATTATCAAAAGTTCTAAAACAGGGGTTGATCGTTAACACCAATTAAGTCTTTGTCAAACTGATACGCGAAACGAATGAGAAAAAGAAAAGAAAGAAAAAGAACAGTTAAAAATAAAAACGAAGCGTTTTTATTTTTTATGTATGGAATTTTTTGAAGCCAGTACGATCGTGGTTGCTGAACTTGGACGAAACCAAGTCTGTAACTCTTAATTTCTGACTAACAGTAACGGCTGGCAAAGATCTACAAATGACGGTGGAAAATCGCTATGATAGAGGGACTGAAAACCACCTTTTTCCTTCACAAGCCCTTCCCCTACGGAAAGGGCATGGCTCTACAGCCATGGTGAAAATCTTGATAAATTCAACTATCAATCAAGTAGAGACTTCTAAGTTACATATGGGTAAACTTACTAAGTAATTACTAGTAGTAATAACTTTTTATTTTAATCTACCTACGTCATCAAATCCATAAATTACCCACACACACACACATAATTTGTCAGACTGACATCATCCTACATTTTACCGCCGATCCTAGCCACCAGACGGCTACGTTCCATACATATATTAAGAATACAGTTCTCAACTAATTACTAAGGCTCAAAGGTTCAATTGACAAGGGAGCTGGTGGTTTAATTGACTAGTTAAAATACATGTCATCGTGGCAGATTAACTGTTGGACTGCAGCCCTGAGGGAGCGGCAGGGCCGGATTAACCCTAAGGCAAAGGGCCTCGCTATGACAAGGGGCCCTATTCGAATAAAGAAAAAACTTCAATCAAAATCACGTTTGTTGTATGAGAATTTCAAATGCATAACTATCATGGTTTAATGAAATACAGCCCGGCAAGAGACGAACTGATAGACAGACAGACGGATAGCAAAGTCTTAGTAATACGGCCCCTTCTTTGTAGGGTTCCGTACCGAAAAGGTTTAACCTTTTCGGTACGTAACCGAACTGTTTGATCAAATGACTTATAAGTATTACTCAACCACCATTTTATTACTTATTTTTAAATTAGTCCTGTACAGGTTGTTAAGTGTTAAGCCATCAAATGGCGGCAAAATTAATATTGCACACGGTTGCTCAAAGCGCCACCGATGACCCTGAAAAAAGGGTAAAGTAAAGAGGCCCCGAGAATTGAACTGCCTAAGGCCCCTGACAGGATTGGTCCGGCTCTGTGGAAGCGGTAGTAAAAATGTTATTAAGGTTATGTGTGCGTTTGATGGGTCTCCTGTGCTTAAAGGTCAGTTTTTTTGTAATTGAACATGTTTAAAACGAATAGGTTTTGTGACCCCTGGAGTATTTGGTTGAGGTGTGCCTAAAGTACTACCTCTATTTTGGTTCAGTTACGTATAAGTCGTTCTTCGTGGTGTTTTAAGGGGGAGGCCTTTGTTCAGCGGTGATCGTCATCTAACTGATGATGATGTGTAAGTCACATTTAATAAGGAGCGAGACTACAGCCAAGAACGACGTTAAAAAATCCTGATTCCTAAACTTTTTCTGACGTACTATCCTACAATAATTCGACAGAATAGGTAAATGGGAATTATGAGTTAAAATATGGGGCACTTCAAAAAGGATTAGAGAGTCGGTAACGAGCAGGCGTCCGTAGACTACTGGGTTCACGTACCATCAGACGGGACGTATATTTGTCTCCAATTTCAAATGCAGGGTAAGGGAATTCCCTTAAGTAGTCACATCAAAACCCTTTTTTTTCTGCAGCTATCAAAAGCTTAAATTAAAATCTAAATGTAGAAGTGTCTGCCGGGGTCGCGTGACTTATTTCCATCATCGTAACCCCGGAACATAAAGGGCTATTGAAGGACACCGTGGATTTTAGTCAGTACAAGTCTGAGGTGGGGACGACTCATTTGATGATTTTACCACGCAAAAAAAACGTGTAGAAGTGTGTTACATTAAAAAAACTGAGCAATTTAGGTTTTTTTCCGACATAGATTTCCATGAGATTAGATTACACTATAAAATTTGGTAAACGACCAAATTTCTACTCCACCATCACCTAAAAACCACCTCAGCATGTTTTATAACATCCGCCCCAGACAGTCCAAAAACAATAAATCCAATTATGACACCATACCCCAAACAACAGTACTAAAAATAAACAGATAATGCAAATATAAATCATTACTACGGTATAATTAAATTTATGTATTTTACGGACCCTACGCGTGTCAGACCGCCGTCACCCGTGGGGCCCGGGCCGCAGGGGCCGTATAATTAGCTGAGGTGTGGGCCCCCGATACGGCCCCGTGATATATGGAGACATAATCAGCTCAAGATGTTGTTGTAACCGCTGTCTAGCTTGGGAGACTAATTTTTAGATGATTATGGAAAAGGGTTTTTGTTTTAATTTTGAAGGATATATATTTTCTAGTAGCTTATGCCTACGGTATCGCACACGTGAAGGTAATTTTTCCACGGAAAAACCATTTTAGGACGAAAAGCATTTTATGAATTAATCTAGTTGTGTATCTTATTTTATTAAAAACCTTTCAGAAGTTTTCACCTTATTTTTTCTCCTGTCATCCTGTAATACTTAGAAAAGGTAACGCGACTTAAACGGGGATGAACGTAAAAAAAACTTAACAGATTATACATACTCCCATTATGGAAGACTGCATTTTTTTTTATTCTCCTATCTTGTGTCCAACTGCTGGGCAAAGGCCTCCCCTTTCTCCTTCCAAACATCTCTATTTTGGGCAATTTCTGGCCATGCCTGCCCCGCGAACATGATCAGTACCCCTAGCACGAGTTTTCTCTATTTTACTTTACAGAGTTTTTCCAGTATTTACAGCGTTTATTGTATGAAAATATGGTACAGCGCCTCTGGTGTGCGAAGAAGGAACCAATTTTTCCCTTGAAAATTGTCAATTTGAAGTCGTCAAAGTTCCAGTTTACTTTACGTCTCAAATAATGAAAACTCGTGCTGACGGTACAGATCGTCACACCACCTCCGCGATTGCAGTTACAAAAAAAATATATACATGTCGAATTGAGAACCTCCTCCTGTTTTTTCGTTGGTTAAAAATATAATAACTATGCTTAATCCTATAATTTTAAAATAATCACTATGTAGAGTTTGTGGAGTCCTGACACAGCCAAAAGGCATCGCGGCTGACCTCGCAGAAGATGGCTCGACGAGATTGACAAAACCAACGAACAGTGCTCCTGTTTGGTCCTGGATCGTGAAAACTGGAAGTCTTGGGGAGAGGCCTTTACCCAGCATTGGGATAATATAGACTAGCAGTATCAGAATCATACTGTGAAATGAAATAAAATGACAACCCAAAATATCAGAATTTACAGTACCAAGAAATATTAACATGAAAACCGACTTACACAGACAAATCTTGACTTATTTGTTATTATTTATACAGAAGGGAAAAGCCATCAAATTTTGTCGTTGACTTAGAAAGGTCGCAGTACGTAGGAGGATCCCTAAAATTAACATAAAGGGGATGGTCGAATATTTGGCCAGCTATAGATATATTTTATAAATCCATATTTTGTCGGCGCGACTCACCTAGCCAGACTCTTTGATATAAGATTTATTTATTTCTTTGTGTTGAAAGTAGTGTATATGTGTAATATGGCTTGAGCTATTGTGAATGTTTCGTGAGTTTAAAAGGTTGGTGAATGGGCTAAAAATGGAATGAATTTATGCTGACCACGTCTGTACATGTCTATGGAATAATATGTAATAATAGCTCTATAATTTTTTTTTGCACAGCAGTGGAGCAGTGGTGGTCCAGTGGTATCGGTCCCGACTTACGAGTTGTAGGTCGTGGGTTCAAACCTCGCCAGGCGCATTACTTTGTGTAATTTATTTCATCACCACTGCTCTCAAAACGGTTAAGGAAAACATCGTGAAGAAACCGGCATGTCCTAGAACCAAAAATTCGAAGACATGTGACAACTACCATTCCGCACTGGGCCCGCGTGGTGGATTATGGCCCACTCCCTCTCTCAGAGAGGAGGCCTGTGTCCCAGCAGTGGGAACGTTATAGGCTGATGATGAATTTTTTTTTATATTCGGCGTCTTCGTGATTTCGCTGACATTAAGGGCGCGTAACTAGAAAGTTGGCAACGTCATTAATAGCTGTCAAATATTTACAAGTTTCAATTAATTTGGCAATGTCACTGTATGAAAATCAGAAATAAGGTTCTGTAGTGCACTAGAAAATTGATACAAGAATGCAATTTAAACACTGAATTTGATGTTGGAATCATTTCAGGTGTATAAAAGCCACTTGGAAAGTTTCCAAATACTTGACAACGTCTAAAACTATGAATTCGGCGTTACGATATTAATTATTGCATTCCCTTATCAATGTTTTAGTGCACTACAGAGAGATATTTCTTATTTTGATACAGTAAATTTGCAAAATTAATTAAAACTAAAGTAAATATTTGACAGCCATTTGCGATATTGCCAGTTTTCAGAATACGCGCTCTTAAAGGCATTCTAGAAAGATAATTGATAGGAACTAATGACTAGATGGGTTTGACGCATTTGGTGCACTTCTCAACTAGTACCCCATTCTCAAATGGTGCACTTCTCAATTGGTGCACTTCGCAAAAGGAGTACTTATTAAGATTGTTCTAAATCTAATTTTTACTAACATAATTATGTTGTTATATATTTCCTAGTGACTTTATTTTTATTTTTGAAATAATGAAACTGTTATAGTAATGATAATGTAGAGTAAATTTTAAAATTATTTTGTTGATTGTATTTTTAAGAAAATTACCTTCGCAAAACCAAAGAATCTTTCATTTTTTAGACAATTATACATTTATTAGGGTTTGACGCTAAGATTGAATGACATTCTAAACACAGAAACAGTGTACCAAGATGCTTTTCATTCTCAAATATAATGTTAACAATAGTCTTACTAACAGCGAATTCAAGCAAGTTTATTTTTCTGCGCGTTTCTGCTTATTCTAACGCGTTTGATTAAAACAACTAACTGTCAGCAAAAGTGAGAAGTTATCAAAGACTTGCGTTTAAACAATTATAATATATGTTATATTCGTGTTATCCCACGCATTGATCAGATTATCATAAATCACTTGCGTCCAAAAACGTACGGCAACAACAAAGTTAAAAAAATAGCTTTGTGTTTTGGTATTTAAAAAACAATCCATCTAATTCCAAGGATCGACCAAGATCATTCAATGAGGATGATCTATTCCCATCCAATACCAAGAGCCATTTGGTATAAGTTATTTAAAAAAATGTGGTACTCGTTGAGAATAGAAACAAATTCGTAAATAAACGAACACTAAATGGTATTAGCTGTTGGTATTGGAAGGGAATACACCATGAGGATTCCAATGTAAAATAATAATTATAATATTCCACAACTATCACACAACGCCAACTAGTCCCAAGCTTGGCACTAGTTGGCGTTGACACAAGCTCTGCTTAGCTAAGCAGAGCTTTTGTTATGGGTACTAGACAACTGATAAATATACTAATATATTTCTAAATACATACATATTATAGATAAATTACACCCAGACACAGAACAAATGATCATTGCTCATCACACAAATATTTGTCCTGGGTGGGAATCGAACCCACGACCCCCGGCATAGCAGTCAGGGTCACTAACCACTAGACCAACAGGCCAGTCAAAAAACTATGTATGCGCTATGTGCGAAGTTAATTTTGGGGACTAGCAAATCGATTGCAATGCCTGATGTAACAAAGATGTGAATTAAGGAGGGCACAAACAACTTGAAGAACATGTCATGAACAAGTTTTACCACCACACATACACCACAACCTTTTTACGTACCTTTGAGAATTGGTCATTTCAAGAATTGGGCCTTAAACTAGCTGGGCATTTTAAAACTTGGGTCATTTAGGAACTGGGCATTTATAAATTGTGCATTTTAAGAGTTAACCCATTTCAAGAATTGGGCATTTCCCGCCTAAGCCGTTTATTTGGGGATCTTCAGTCGTTTGGTTCCGCTCATTTGGGACACGCGGAATGAATGAACTAATACTTACTATTTCTTTTACAATTATTCGTTGGTGAATTGCTAACGAACACAAGCCGAAAACATCATCATCTTCCTGCCCTTATCCCAATTTACTTGTGGTTGGCGCAACACCTATTTTTTCTCCAACTCTCCCCTGTCAGTACCCCTAGCACGAGTTTTCACTATTTTACTTTACAGAGTTTTTCCAGTATTTACAGCGTTTTTTGTATGAAAATATGGAACAGCGCCTCTGGTGTGCGAAGAAGGAACCAATTTTTCCCTTGAAAATTGTCAATTTGAAGTCGTCAAAGTTCCAGTTTACTTTACGTCTCAAATACTGAAAACTCGTGCTGACGGTACAGACGTCACAGTATCTTTTACTCTTTTTTCATTCCTTCTACAATCCATCTATCTTTACTTTGACCTTCCTCTTCCTCTCCATCCATCAACATTTATACAAAAGCGGAAAGCATTTATCAAATTCGAAATATCTAGTTGGCAAAAATTGGCAGATCGTATGGTCACTACAAGGCTTTGTCATCGCCCACACAGAGTATAAGTCAGGGTATTTGTCCACATAAATCTACCTTTATCCAATGATTTACTTAACTGGACATTGTTTATATAAACATAGCCTAAACTAACATAGAAACAGGGAGTAAGGATGCAATATATTTGTTGTACAGAGGTTTTCTTTGGCTATCTATCATGGTTATATTTCTAAGGTTAGCTGTGATTAAGCAAACTCTTTCGTTATTTACTGTATCCAGTTTCGTTACCAAAAACAGCTTTTTTATCGTCTTATATCATCAAATGAGTCCTCTCGTCCTGGGTGGAGAAAAAGGGACTGTCAGATCCATACTGGCAGAAATTCACGGTGTTAACTGTTTAGACAGCGATCCTGCAGAAGTTAAGCAGTTTTTCAGTGAGAAAAATGGTACACGCTAATCTATACTAATAATAGAAAGCAGAAGAGATTGTTTGTTAGGTTGAACGCGCTAATCTCAGGATCTACCAGGGTATGTTGCCAGGTAAATTGATAGGGAAAGATCTCTCCGTACGTCTGTAATTTAGCCAAAAACCATTAACACGTAATAAATTCACATACAACCCCTCACACGTTTACAACACATAAAAAGACCCACTGGGGATCAAAAAGTTCGCAAGAACTTCTGGATCAAACTTGTGTTACTGTTAGGCTATTTCTAATGCCCTTCGTTGCCTAACTTATGTTAGACTATTTCTAATTCCCTTTGTTACCTTAAATGGCCGTTTTCATGGTCCTGAATAGGCATATAATACAACTGGACGCAACCGTATGCGATTAGACCTTATAAGACCTTATTTAGGGGAGAGCTGAGTTTTAGATCTGGATGTAGTCACACTAGTCGCGTTTTTGGAAAGTTTCCGAGCAACGACGATATATTACTAGACTCCGCATGCACGATCTAAGGAACAAAAACTATTCTGTCAACTCGCTGAGGTACTGCGTAAGCGAGGGGGATGGGGTACTGCGTTGTGATTGGCTAACTCAAGGTCTGTTCTGTCTCAAGGTATGTTTAAGGCTTTCAGGGGTGGTCGAAATAAGACGGAAATAAGACTTTTTTGCCTAATGTGTTGACAGACATCGGTCGCTTGTTATTAGGAGTCTAGTAATATATCGTCGTTGATTCCGAGTTATATGGGGTTATTTTTTGACACTATGGAGTTTTTCTGAAACTAAAGGTGTATAAAGTACGCTATAGAGTTATATGCAGGCAGCTTCAATTTGTTTTCATGATGCATGATAATTATATGCTGTGTGTATGCAGTTATAAGCATTTCTTTTCGAAAAACCTTGCTCCGCACTTAGATTTTCTTCTGACCGTGGGTACGTTTATAACATAAAGATTCACATAAACAAACACCCAGACCCCGGAACAACTACTTGCAGAACACATAATAAAATAAATTGTTTTGTATCGAACCCGTCACTGCGCCGACCATGCCATCAAGCTCTATGCTACACACAGTCTAAGAGTTTGGTACGCAGACACATTAAAAATTCTGTGTGACTAACCTTTTTGCTGACTGCACATTTCGTCAGTGTTGTTATAAAAGCGTATTTAATGGCATTAATCAAGTGCAAACCCACAGCCCACACGATCACTAACCCACACTGAGCTTCAGATATAGATTAAGGCCTACTTTCTCTCACAGAAATTAAGCCTTTGATCTTGCAGTGGAAACGTTCTAAATCGATTAACATTCTACGCTTTGGTTACCTCCAGGCGACTTCAGAAAAGTCCTTAATGTAAAAAGAAAACTTAAACCCCTTCGTATACTAGGCGACACCTGACTCTGATTCCTTACGACTTTGGTATACAAGTGACTATCGCAATACAAATCCATAGAGGTTAGTACACAGGCACGCGTCAATGGATACCAAAGTCGTAAGGTATCGGAGACTTGCGTCGTTTAGTGTACGAAGGGACTTACCCCAATTGAAGGACTGAATCCACGACCCCACCCACGCCTCGCGATCTTGTTTGCGACCACTAGAGCCGAGACCTGTTTTAAAAAACATCCCAATCTATTTCGGTAGCAAAAACATTCCCGAAAATACACTCAATTTAATAAACTTAATACAAAAGAATCCGCCAAGACTTTTACCCTTTTATATGTATATGAAAAACATGCCTTTGAAAACTTACTTTCCCTACCATTTTCCTAATAATATTCAATAACTCTACACAGATAAAACATCCGTATCCGTATTGCGGTGGTATAAAACACATTATTCAATGCTTGGCCACGTCCCGTGCGCTCGAGCGAACACGCGAATTGTGACAGCGGATGCGTGGAAAATAATTGAAAAAACTGCTAAGAGCAGGCCACGTCTCATCTAAATAAACATTTTGAACGAGATTCAAGTAAACTGTTCTATTACATCACATCAATAGATGCCCTTGAATTTTCCATTCTCGTTACAACTATAAAATGTCTCCTGTAATTACAACCGATGCCCTTCAAACCCAAACTAAAGATCAGACACTTAGCAACCAAACACATGTAATGACACGAAAATCAATCGTAATTTATTATAACACTAGCGGCCCGTTCCGGCTTCGCACGGGTGGAGGACCCGGTCTAAAATTTGAGATTTAAACTATCCTATCTCTCAAGTTGGATCGAACTGCACACGGTGTGCGAATTTTATTATAATCGGTTAGGTGGTTTAGGAGTCCATTGAGGACAAACATTGTGACACGAGATTTATATATATTAAGATAACATAGCAATTATGTAATGAATGGATATTATATTATTCACGACTTGACTTCAAACAGTCTCCACGTAAACAAGAGTGGCACGCTCATATCAACTCTTCGACATTCGAACGAAAATAAGTCGCTCGCGCGTGTATCGTCAAGCAAGTCGCGCGGCTAGTCACATCTCCCGAGGTCGTGAACGAAGCTTTAACCGGGAACATACGGCACTCACGCACAATTCAATATATTATAATATATCCGCACTCAGCCTAATGTGTGCTTCAAGATAACGCCCTTACACGACATTCAATGTATAAATCTTGAGGTAAGATGGAATGAGACGGTTGAGCGAGGTTTTTGAACATGGAGTATTGAGAAAATGGAGTGTTAGGTATTGGCTCGATTGATGGTTTTTAAAGGATGTTACTTCTTATAACTTAAAACGCCTAATAGGGCCTAAAACGCCTAAAACATGGAGTATGGTGGTTATAATTATTATAATTTTGCATAATTGCGACGCATTTACATCATTGGGGGGTTGGTTTATATCTATTAAATGACATGCGTATAATTCTAATGTTTGTTTATTCACTTTTCTTTTGTCTACTAAAGTAAATGATAAAATAAAAAAACAACTCTTACTCATCTTATAAGACACTAAGTCACTAGAACTGTGAAGTATGATTGGAAAGTCCATAGTTAATCCTTGAAACCATAAAATAACCGTAGAAAGGCCGTAGGTTCGAATCCAGGCAGGCGCATTACTTTGTGTAAATTATTTCATCACCACTGCTCTCAAAACGTGAAGGAAAAACATCGTGAGGAAACCGGCATGTCCTAGAACCAAAAATTCGAAGATATGTGACATCCACCAACCCGCACTGGGCCCGCGTGGTGGATTGTGGCCCACTCCCTCTCTCACTGAGGATGCCTGTGTCCCAGCAGTGGGAACTTCATAGGCTGATGATGATGATGATAAAATAACCTGAACCTACAACTTCCCAGTTGTACGCCAGTACCGCATTGTTACAATCCTGCATCCCCTCGCGGGACTGTCACTCTCCAGTACTGTCGTAAGCAGAATACGGTGACACTGGAACACAAAGGGCCACTGCAGGAAAGGGGTTGAATTTTCAGTAAGGGTCTGACAGTTCCTTCTACCCCAATTAGTGCAGGAAGATTCAGTTGAATGATTTTATCAAACCAAAAAAAATACTGTAGCGTAATAGGTACTCTTTCAAACCAGACGTCCAACAATAAGCTTAGCTCAGCATAGCGCTGGCTTAGCTAAGCTGAGCTAAGCGAGCAATGACTCAGCTTCCCAAATCCTCGTCTCATACGCTCCAGGTGGCTGCGTCTCGAGACGATGTACACTTACGTCGTGATTGAGAATAAACGCAAATTTTTAATGGCATTGCTTTATATTTCGGGTGAACCGCCGCCTCCTGGTTAGGGTTGGCAAATGTCTCATTTTTTTTTTCTGTAGGTGTGTGTGCGATGAAAGTAGGTACCTACTAATCACGGAATTATTTAAGGACTTAAGTAGGTAAATTCTTTCTTGAGGAGCTCGTGGTCAAACCGCGCTTAGGCTGGTCTGCAGATGGGTGACCATCTGTCATAGCGAGATTCCTCCGTATCGACGCTTTCATTTGTAGATCTTTGACAGTCGTTACTACTCTTATTAGTCAGAAGCCCTAAAATCTGATAACCAGATTTACCATTGGGGTCAGCTTCCAGTCAAACCAGATACAGCTGAATATCAGTATTTTACATGGAGCGACTGCTTATCGAACTTCCAGAACCCTGTAACTAGCTGAGTAAATACGATACCCCATGGCAAGACTGATTGTCAGACTTTAGTGCTTCTGTCTAGTAACGACAGTCAAGGATCTACTAATAACAGCCGGGACCAACGGCTTTACGTGCTTTCCGAGGCACGGAGGAAACTCGCTATTACAGATGGTTACCCATCCACAGAGCAACCTCGGTGAGCAAGGGTTAACCCGGACCATCGGCCTGTGCGACTTAACAAAGTAGTAATTAATATGCCATTAACTAATAGGTATTTTGGTAAGGTGGTAAAAAGTTTTTTATTGCGTTATGATTACGTACAACCCTAAATTTGACAGCAGATTTACTGATCAGCTACTTGATCGGCTTTTAGAATCCGGCTATGTATCAGGTAAATATCCAGGCGTATTTACTTCGCATGATTTATTCCCGCGTAAATTATGTGACACATTTGTGTAGTGGTCGGGAGTGGAGTGCTGGGATTGAGGCCTTGAGTTCGATGTTTGAGTCGGGCATGAACGTTACTGTGTCTATCATGGAGATAGATGTTTCAATTTGGATAAAAAAGAAAGCGGTCGCATTTATTTAATGGGATTTACCGCAGGTAAAATACAGATTTTTTTTGTTGTAATAACTGTGTCCCGCACTATGAATTTCCCATGTGTCGTGGGTGCGTTAACAAAATAAAAGTCGAACCAGATACAGCTGAATATCAGTATTTTACATGAAGCGACTGCATATCGTTGGTTGTCAGTACCGTCAGCACGAGTTTTCAGTATTTGCGTAAAGTAAACTGGAACTTTGACGACTTCAAATTGACAATTTTCAAGGGAAAAATTGGTTCCTTCTTCGCACACCAGAGGCGCTGTACTATATTTTCATACAATAAACGCTGTAAATACTGGAAAAACTCTGTAAAGTAAAATAGAGAAAACTCGTGCTTGGGGTACAGGCTTTAGAGCTTCTGTGTAACAGCAAAGACTTGCAAAGATCTACAAATGACAGCCGGGACCAACGGCTTTACGTGTTTTCCGAGGCACGGAGGAAACTCCCTATGACAGATGGTCACCCATCCACAAACCAACTTCGGCAAGCGCGGCTTGTCTCGAAAGAGCGGCCTGTAATTATTTAGCCTCGAGCAAGTCTTTAAGTAAATCTCTAAATAAACACCCCCTATTCTTAACAACACTAAAATAGACACCTAGCTATGACAACCATTACTTTCTAACGCACGTTTTTATCAATCCACGTTCATCCCACATATGGATGGGGGTTCATCTTACATCCCCTGCACCCCCAACTTGGGGGCGAGGCGGTGGACTAATTACGTCCATTGTGGGGGGGTAAAGAAAGTAATTGTGTCGTTTGTTGCCGTCAAATTGTGTTGTTCAGGATGTTATTTTTGCTCAAGAAAGGTGATGTTGGGTAAATGAATGGGGGTAACGTTATTTTTCGGGTTTATAAAGCAATTTTGGGTGTTAGTTTAATTCTGAAGGTGGCTTGGTAGCCTTTTGTGTTATTTTTGAGAAGAAAAACTGATTTAAATACAGAAATATATTCGTGAGTGGACATCGAAATGATCGCTAAAATATCAGTAATGTAAAACATCTGATCGTGTCTTTTTTTTATCTTGGTAAAATTATCAAATGAGTCCTCCCCCCGGGCCGGGTGAGAGAGACTGTCAGACTTGTACTGACTAAAATCCTCGGTGTCTTTCAATAGCCCTTTATGTTCCGGGGTCACGGCGATGGTATAAGCCCCGCGATCATATTCTGATCGTGTCTATACGAGATCTTTAAATCTACGAAACGCATTATATTCATCAATTAATAAACAAAGTGATTCTAGATGTAAGATAACATGTATACGAGTCATGACAACATAATACACACATATTAACTCCCGTACGAAGCCGGGCAGGTAACTAGTTAGAAATAACTGAAACGCATTGTCCTCATGTATAGGTACAGAGTGTTTCTTTTAAATGGGCCAAAAGGGAGAAATCCTTATCCATAAGAGATACGGGAAAACTTTCTTAGGAACCTTTAGCTCTTTTTTGATGTTGACAATTTTGGCGTTTTTACTTTTTTGGTCAAGTGTGAGTTGTCCCCAAAAATTAGTAAAATTGACCAATTTTTTTTTTAATGCCTACCGACTCTGTTTCATGTAAGGATCATTTCATTGTATCGGAAGAAAAAAATCGGGACGGCGGGAGTTGGTCAAATTTAGCAAAATATCGTTTCATACAAATTGTTTCAACTAGTGCCTAAGAAAGTTTTCCCGTATCTCTTATGGATAAGGATTTCTCCCTTTTGGCCCATTTAAAAGAAACACCCTTTATACAAGTCTCAGCTTCGAAGTTACTAATTCTGTTTTACGCCTATTGGGTACTTGACTGAACTAGTTCGTTGGTTAGATCAACAAAAACAATTTGACACGTATTTTGAAAATAATTTTTGAATACTTTTTTACTTCCTTCTGCATCACTCTCGAAATTTGCTCTCTCGTTAATAATAATAGAATAGAATACTCTTTATTATGTGAACCATACAAGTTACAGGATTCATCCAATTAACAATAACTTATAAATAGGGTGACACAATGGGCGGTCTTATCGCTAAAGAATAATTATGTATTAAATAAGTAAAAGAAAACTAGTACTGACGGACTAATTAAATTTGAAATTAATTGATGCCGTCAACATGCCAATTCGACCACAAAAAAAAATGTCATCCCAATTTATTTCAAATACAAAAATACAAATTCCCTCCAAAATTAGAACACCGACCAATTAACACGTAATTTTAAACACAAACAAAACATGTAAGCCTCTTAGAAACTTCGTTAACGGCTGAACAAATTAAGCTGTTAAAATATCAAGGGGCCGCCCTCATCAAATTGTATGGAAAACTCTTCGACCGAACCGTATTTATTATTACTTGGCTCGTGTGAGGTTGTCTTCGGCTATTTATAAGCCCATTACCCGATTTATTCCTGTTTTTGAGGTCCTCAGGTAAACTCTTAAAAGGTATTGATGCGACTAAGTTTTCTACACTTGAGTTGAAATGTGTTGAGCCACCAACGTATGACGTCAACATCAGAAACCCTTCCCTTGGTTTATTTTCGGTTGTTGCAGCATATCTTGTACTTCCAAGCCTCTCTGTTATACGGAATTTTATCAGCCTCCCCTCATCATCATTATCAGCCTGTATTCGTCCACTGCTGGACATAGGCCTCTCCCAATATGCGCCACTTAGCCCTGTCTTGAGCTTTCCTCATCCAGTATCTGCCTTTCTCTGCCTCTCGGCCTTTCGGATAACTGTATTTATCATCTCATTTCTTTCTTTCATATAAGACTAGTATCGTAACTCGTCTAATGGCGTCTCCATTAGACGAGTTAAGTAGGTCAGTCAGGATCATTGTGCCGACAGCTGGTGGACCCACGCTATAAACACGTTTCGCAAAAACTATTATCCCCATAACTGACGGAACACCGCTCTTTTCTACTTTCGTCACCCCCCTAAGGTTGAGGTTACATTAAGCAGCGATTGGCTATGCGACTGGAAGAGCGACAAGAGTTACACACGTGTAACCGCTGATGATTAAACGCTTTTGTGTCGCAGATCGCTTCGCAGCCTAGTGTATCTGCAGCCTAAAAAGGGCGTTACAAGGCAACAAAGCGATACCTCTTTCGTATAGATTTCTGTCTAAAGGCTATGGTGACCGCTATCCATAAAGAGGACTATATTTATACAGTCCTCTTTATGTGTCTGTTTGTCACCTTTATGGTTCAAAAATCAATCCATCCTTCGTTTCTTTAGTTTGCGTAACGTTAACGTCTGTGTTAGATGACTTTATTAAAGTAAGAATACTTTAATAAAGTAACACAGACGTTGATACAATAGTAGCTCACATCCATCAAACAAACTCCGGTTAAGAATACTTCAGAAAAGCCAAGTAAAAGTTAAAATACCGAGTTTTTTCCGTAATCCAACTCAAGCCACACTTCGGAACTCATAAAACGCAAACGTCAAAGTTTACGTTTCAACTTCTTCAGTTAGGTACTTGCCATTCTGTGCCAAATGACATTCAAAACAAACTCTACTGAGATTCCCCCTCTCCCCCCAAATTAGTCAACTAACTTTTACGACCCCACCCTCATTAAGTAATAGACACTTTTTCTTGATATTTACATACAAATGGGTGTCTCTTCAATTGAGGTCACCGGACCACTCTCCGATAGTTTCAGAACGTATTCAAATTAATGGGTACTGGGAAGTAGTTTGGGGACATAACGTTTTCTTTTGCTAATTTTCGTTTAGAAATATGACGCTATTATGGCCCGGGAAGAAAGGTTCTTTAGAATTGATGTTACTTTTAAGACCCGAGTATTTATTACGAGTTTGTAATTACTGTTATAGCGTGGTTGCTAGTTTGAAACTTCGCAGGAATACTAGGAACACTGTCTATTAAGTTCAGTTATTATGGAAATGTTATGAGTATGAATTTTGATGGTAATGTGGAACGGACCAAAGTGATAAATGGAGCAGTGTGAAGGATGATATGGACAGAAAGGAGGTGAATGGTGATAAGTTAGAATTGGCTGTTTCATCATCACCAATTCTTCAATTTTCTCACTGCTTACTCTCTGTAGAAAGGATGTGGCCCATAGTCCACCACAGGAGTCAGTGCGGGTTATAAGATGTCACATACCTTCGAATTTTTGTTCTAGGACATGCCGGTTTCCTCACGATGTCTTCCTTCAACCTTTTGAGAGCAGTGGTGATGAAATAAATTACACAAAGTTACGCCTGGCTGGGTTCGAACCACGACCTACAACTCGAAGTCGGGATCAATACCACAGATGCCGCAGGGACTGCAATAAATTCTAATGATACGAAAAGGCTGTCTCCTTGTACTAACAAAATTGAAAAGATGATTACAATTTAAAATCAGACAAACCTGTCAATACATTTGAAAATTTTGTCTAACTTTAGTATTCTGCAACAAACATCGAACAGTTACACAGGTCTGGTAATGAGGTGAACAGTATTCGGCAACTGTCCCACTGTAAGCGATAAGCGAGCAACTAAAGTTCGGTCAGAAAGCAGGAAGAATTTCGTACATTGACCTATTAGCTGTCTCTGTCACTCCCGCATAAATACAATGAGTCTCGCTTGCGCAGAAGGCCGCCATTGCATCTTGGGGTTATCAGCTAGTGTCCGAGTGGAACGGGTGATTACTGGTACTACTCGCTCGTGGCGGCAGAGGGCCCAACATGACGTCATAAAGCGCGAATAGTTTCATTGCGGAACAGAGACAAAGCTATATTAGTCGTCTAGCGTCGTCTCGTTCCCACAGTGGAACTACTCTCGGTTTAAGATGTTATGATAGGCCACCAGGTTTGCATAAACCTACACAATCTGTCTGTCAAGCAATCATCCTCTCTGAGAGAGGTAGTGGGCCATAATCCACCACGCGGGCCCAGTGCAGATTGGTAGATGTCACATATCTTCGAATTTTTGGTTCTAGTACATGCCGGTTTCCTCACGATGTTTTCCTTTACCGTTTTGAGAGCAGTGGTGATGAAATAAAATTACACAAAGTAATGAGCCTAGCGGGGTTCGAACCCACGACCTATAAATAGTAAGTCGGGACCGATACCACTGGGCCACCACTACTCTCAGCAACTATCGCTGAGCGAATATTATCTTAGCAGCTCTAATCTAGTCACGTAGCTGAGCGAATCTTCGCCGGCAGTCTGAACAATGTTGATAGTTAAAATTCAAAAACTGTGCGATTACCATAACATGTATGCGAGTATCCGTTTTAATAAATTTTAATCTGATTTTGTTATGGGGCCTTTCAGACTAAGTAACCAGTCAAAGACCAATCCTATCCTACTAGTCCTACTAATCCTACTTTCTACTAATATTACAAACGTTTGCGAGGGTCCCCCGGAGGACACTGTGGAACATACGGTGCAGGACTGCCCCACACGCGGCAGAGCACCGCCGCTGCTATCCCCATGACGGCGATAGGCGGAGACCTCTCGCGCCCAGCATTGGTCGAGGCCATGCTGCGGGGCGACAGAGACGGAGACGTAGTGGGAAGCGGTTGCCTCCTTCTGCGAAGCAGTCATGCTCGCGAAAGAGAGGGCGGACCGCGTGAGGGAGAGGACAGCGTCGTCCCTCCGCCACAGCACCAGTGCTAGACGGCCACGGCCACGGTGACGGACGTTGTTTACACAAAATAATATCTTATTGTATGAGAAAAAGGCCAACTTTAGTCATTTATCGCTTCTCCGCCCGCGGTGAGACCTAGCTCGCTCTACGAACAGGTCTGAAACAATTAAGTAAAGGCCTACTATCCTTCAGCGGCAGTGAGGCTGTAACTTCGCACTTCGACTGTTTGTTTGAACATTGGCAACTGTCTAACTTTGACGTTTGACTCCTAAGAATGGCGTTCTCATTATCTAAATTGCGTCGATTTTCGAGGTCGCTAGTCTGCCCTCGTAGTAGGGTTTAGACGGTAGAGTATGCCTCTTCAAAAAGTACTATAGCCTGTCACCAAGTTTCCATGTTTGATTGTCAGTTTTTTTTTTTTGATTTTGTCAATATAGTCAGCGATCATGGCGCCATCTATTAACATAGGAAAGTTAGTGTTAATTTCTTCAAGAACCATAATGATATGTTTGGATGCGTTTAGCCGATATAAAATCTTGTCAGCACTAATTGAAAATGGCGATTGCTGAGTAGCATAGACTGACAAGACAGTTTTTTTTTTATTGGAACAAACCCACCACACTATTCCCAAACCACTGCAACTCCTGAGAGCCAGAATCAACTGTGGTAACCACCAGAAAAGCGCCGAAACAAATGAAGCTCGAAGTGTCCCGGAGAATGAATTTACCTGTCTTGGATCCTGCAACGAAATTAATCAGAAAAGAATAGTGGAGGAGTAGGAAAAATATGTTTCTACTTCCCTCCGTGCAAGCAGGAGACAGAACAAAACAAGGCCAAAAGGCACAAAGGAATATTACAACTGGGAGAAGCCCAGTTGCCTAGCACTACAGATAAAAATGACTACTAATATTAATGGGTCCTAAATTGTGACTCAGCTTTCAAAATGCTTCACGCATTTTCGATTTCTTTCTAGATTTTTTTATCGGCTAAACGCACCCTTTGTTTCTGTTCACACATGTTAACCTGCATCAAAATATTATACAACATTTCGAAATTTTTAGTTCAGTGGTTTAGGCGTGAAAAGGTAAACAAATAAATTTTCTTTCGCATTTATAATAATAAAAGTTAGAAAGTTAGGATTAGGATAGGATTACCGTCCTAACACATGTAGATTTGACAGCCGGTTCGCAAACCTCAGCGGTGGGCGATTACTGTCAGCCAGTACGGAGGGGTCGAGCTAAACGTAGCATGTAACACTATTAGTACATACTCGAGTAAACGCTTGTCCAGTGTACGGAAACAATGGCTGGTAGGTTAGACATACAGTATTATGTATGTTAGTATGTACAAACTGTGAAGTTGTAGTGTTTGTTATGTTCAACACGAAATACAAGTGAAATGAAATGAAAAAGAAATGGGTTAGACACAGTGATATTATAAATGAATAGATACGTTACCTACACGACATTCTATCTTCAAAAACGGCACACTAACGCACACATGAATAACTAAATATTGCAATAGCACACCACATCACGATTAGTCGCTAAAGTAGGATGGCAATGAAACTGCACACTGAATATCAGTATTTTACATGGAGCGACTGCCTATCTGACCTGCACAACCCAGTAACTGGGTAATACGATACCCCATGGTAAAACTGGTTCAGAGACTAAAGCTTCTGACTAACAGTAACGACTGTCAAAGATCTACAAATGACAGCCGGGACCAACGGCTTTACATGCTTTCCGAGGTACGGACAGACCAACCTCGGCAAGCGCGGCTTAACCTAGAAGACTAGTCTGTGCGGCTGTTATTATTTAACCACAAGCTCCTCACCGAACCATAAATAGTAAGAGACAAAATAAATCTGCTCCCATTTATAGAAATCTGAGTTTAGTCTCAATCCCAGCTGAACAAGGCACAATCCTCGATATACAGTAATGAGCGCACAATAAAACGTTTCCAATCAGCTTCAGTAAACAAGAAAGCGTAAATAAACACTAAATCCTGGGTCACAGAAAACTAGGTCATAGCGTATATGACCTAGAGACTGGCTTCATGAGCCTGTAAAGTATTTTCGTTAATAATTTGTCTTGTTAATGATTAAGATGAGCGCGACCGTCGATCATAGGGTAATTGTAGATCGATTCTAAAATATGTTTATCAGTTGTCTAGTACCCATAACACAAGCTCTGCTTAGCTTGGAACTAGATGACGTTGTCTGATAGTTTTGAAATAATATTATTATTCCTTTATTCATTTTTTTCCTTATTTATCTACATTTTTTAATATTTTTAGGAAAACAAAAAAAAAAACATTTAAAAATATAAATAATAGTGGCCCACCGGTATCGGGAACAGGGTCCAAGCTGGCAGTCAGGGCTCCAGAGTAAGGAATCTCTGAATAATGCGCGCCGTGTCCAGAAGAACTGCTCTCTGAATCTGGCCCTTGATCCAGCTGCCTAACGAGAGCCTCCTGAGATGTTGGTCGAGGCTCTTGGCGATTAAGCCATGGACCGACACGACTATCGGCACAATGAATGCTGAATCCACATCCCACATATTGACAACCTCGCGAGCCAAATCAATATACTTGATTTGCTTATCTTTTTCAGCTTTCACGAGGTTCTCGTAATGCGAGATGAAATAATATATAAATAATATTATTATTATTGTTGTATATTTTTTTCCGGTTACCCAGCACGTCCTGATGGCACGGGCCTAAGCCAAGTGTTCACCAGTTGGGACAGAATTGTTTGAGGTTACGCGGTTGTGTGTCTGTGTGATGGGTAAGTTTGAATGATGTGGGTATTGGTATGCATTGTCCAGCTCGCACTGCATATTATAATTGTTATTCTCAGTAGCCTCTGCTTTAAAAACGTCAGATAATTTTTATCTTAATTTTTTAAACGTTGCCCTACACAAGGCACACTGAGACGTGGATGCATTCACAAATATTTCAACTCTACAGGGCCGAGGTAACTCTTTTATTATTTTTCATATGAGATTGGTTTGCTGTTAACTCTAGTCTAGGTGAAAGGTAACTTGTAAGGCCGCGTTATTTAATCATTAGTTCTAATAATTAACCTTTAGATATTTCCCATCGCTCACGGGGCTAACGAATTACCGAGACCCCGGAACGTAAAGGCAACGTGGATTTTAGTCAGTATTAGTTTGACAGTCCCTTCTACCCTGCCCTGGGTGGGTTCTAATAAAACAAAGCTAAAAAAAGATATTGTCCATGATCGCGGTCAAAATCAAAATAAAATATTTTTATTTCACATAGGCCCATGATGCCTGATGCATGATGCATGACGGGCACTTATATAACGTCGATAAAAGGTGCTTGGTTCGGGTTGGTCGATTCCATGGAGAAGAACCGGCAAGAAACTCCATGGTTACTCTTTTAAAATATGGTATTGTTTTACAAACTGATTGTTACAATTTTGAATAGGTACTTAGATATGAGAGAAAAACGTAGGCCTAGTAACAAGGGAGACGGTCGAAAATAACGTTTGCAACAATCCTTTTTATCTATCCAAAACAGATAACCTACTGCCCAGTATTTGACAGGTATATCACTTACACAAACAAAATCAAAAAAACCCTCTCCGGATCCCAAAAAACCGCCACATTTTCCTCTCAGCACCATCTGTCACCAAATAACTGGACCGCAAAGGGAAAGCGGGAAAAATATACCAAAACACACCATCCCAGAATTAAACGTGTTCGCGATGGATATAAATGATCACACTTCGTCTACAGAACCATTGGGATAGAAAACAAGTGGTCCCAATTAATATGATATCGACCCCCGAATAAATTTTGGGTTTTCGACTCTCTATAACGCAATCTCATTAAATATAAACTCGGCGTGGATTGTGGCGAGTTAGGATTCCGGGAGATCTAATTTTGTGGATTTCGCTTGCTTTTAAGTAATGATTGAGGTTATAAAACGAAAAAGGAATAAAACATAGTGTGGTATTTGTCTATCTATGATATTTATGTATTCAGAAATATTTAAGTAAGTATGTTTATCAGTTGTCTAATAGTACCCATAACACAAGCTCTGCTTAGCTTGGGACTAGATGGCGTTGTGTGATAGTTGTGGAATATTATTATTATTTAAATCATTGTATAAACAAGGATTTAAATTTTAGTATTTTTTATTCTATCTTTGTAAGAGTGTTCTAGTTTTCGAGTGCAGACGACGTATTTGCACACGTATCTTGGACGTCTGTCAGATGGTCCTACATTTTTTTTAATATTTATACTATTTCAATATTTATAATATCAGCAACCACTTACGGTTGCAAACTTAAAAATGGCCGAGTAATTCCGATCATAGAATCAAAATACTAATGAAATGCTTTGGAAGTTAGTAGTTCACCCAGTTTTAAATACATACAAAATTATCTACTCGATTATAAATGATATGGTTTGTTGACTTTAGTCTAGGTCAGGGGTGACAGTGACAGTCTACGATGGAGCGAGCATCCCAGAAGAAGCCAGTTCACTCTAACTTTGAAGAGATAAAGAGATTTTTCAAAAACAAATGTTTTTCCCAATGTGCATTCTACCAAATGATCGGTTTATTGTCGCCCAACAGTTTTCCGCAACAAAACGAAAAACAGGCTGTATGTCACTAGTACTTTAGGCTGAGACCTCTCACGCCCGGCATTGGTTGCGGCGATACTGCGGGGCCAGACGGAGTGGGAAACGGTCGCCTCCTTCTGCGAAGCAGTCATGCTCGCGAAGGAGGAGGCGCGCCGCGTTAGAGAGAGGACGATGTCCCCCCTCCGCCCCACCCGCAGTGGTGGACGCCCCATTATCCATCGTCATGACCCCGGAACACAAAGCACTATTGAAGGACACCGTGGATTTTAGTCAGTACAAGTCTGACAGTCCCTCTCACCTTGCCCGGGGTAGGACTCATTTGATGATATTACCAAGTAAAAAAAAAATGTACAGTTCTACCCACATTGACCGAAATAAAGTAAAAAAGAAGACAGGCTAAAACCAGATCTAAACAAATATAAAGCTAACAGTTGAAACAATAGCTAAAATATTACGAACTTCCCCATTCTTCAGGCTGAAAATCAGCAGCCCATTTAATTCAACAGTCAAAACGAAACGGACCGTATTACTTTTTACGTAAAATCCATTTTTCGTTGACAGAGGCATATGGAGCCTTAATTTTTATGTCGAGTAAAAAAAGTATTATTTCATAAATTAACTGTTTGTGTGTTTATTATGTTGTATATGTGTTTATATTATGTTTTATACGTTTCTGGTGTGTATAGAGTTTAGTTGGAAGATGGCCAAAACTGTGAAGACCAACAATAATGTTTTAGAAGACGTTACGGTCAATATTGTTTTGTTTTAGGCTCTTTAGCTAGTAAGTATACTTCAAAGTGAGTGTTAACGCACTTACTTGGGGGTAGGAGGAACAGAGTGGATAGTTCCTCGCTACCCGGTGAAAAGGCAGGTATCTTCCGACCAGACGGGTGTTGTGTCTGGTGGGCTTTCTGCCCGACATTCATCGTCGGAATTTTCTATGTCTTCCAAGTTCTACTTTTTGTAGATCTTTAAAGTACGCTACACTTATTCTTAACACGAGAGAGGTAGAAACTAAATAATGCCACCTACTACAATCCAGCAGCCTATAATATTCCTACTGCTGGGACACAGGCTTCCTCTCAGAGAAACGGAGTGGGCCATAATCCACCACGTGGGCCCAGTGTGGCTTGGTAGATGTCACATATCTTCGAATTTTCGGTTCTAGGACATGCCGGTTTCCTCACGATGTTTTCCTTCACGTTTTGAGAGCAGTGGTGATGAAATAAATTACACAAAGTAATGCGCCTGGCGGGGTTCGAACCCACGACCTACAACTCGTAAGTCGGGACCGATACCACTGGGCTACCACTGGTCACCTTGGATCCTTAAATATAAAAAAGTAATAATAGCTGATTTAATCACCACTGCGACCAAAATGGTGAGGGAAATTAAACTACTAGCTCAAGTGCGTAGTGCACAGATTAGGTTTAATTGTATGACCTAAAAACAGACATAAAAACATATAAAAATATCTGGGTAACTGTACGACCGAGAGAGCAGTGGTGGCCCAGTGGTATCGGTCCCGACATACGAGTTGTAGGTCGTGGGTTCGAACCCAGCTTGGCGCATTACTTTGTGTAATTTATTTTCATCACCACTGCTCTTAAAAACGGTGAAGGAAAACATCGTGAGGAAACCGGCATGTCCTAGAACCATCAAATTCGAAGACATGTGACATCTGCCAATCCGCACTGGGCCCGCGTGGATTATGGCCCACTCCCTCTCACAAGAGAGGAGGCCTGTGTCCCAGCAGTGGGAATGTTGAAAATGATGGAAATGATGATAATGATGAACTGTACGACCAGCTACGATCTAAATATACGACCCAGTAACAAAACCAAAAAAGAACTTCTAACCAACTTCGAAAACGGAGACTTTATTTACGATCTTTACAATTCGTACATTAAGTTAAAAGGTTTCTCACATTGTTGAGCTAAATATAAATGTGGAGGTGGTTAACCTGTACATTTTGTGGGTGTTCATAATAAAGATCTATGAATTCGCTCCGCACTCGAAACCGTGGGCGTCGTGAAAGTTCTGTCTAAAACGAACATTTTACTGGAAGTAGAGTTGGTTACGTCTTGATCTGTGGATGCTGTTATCCCTGTAGGTGTACGGTTCCGTAAAAGTATAATTGAATTAATTTTATCAGCACTGATCTCCTAACGATGAACAAAAACATAAAATGAGTTTTTTTTAATTAGTCATAATTATTTTCTAATGCTAATAATTTTTTTTTTCAAAACCAATCATGGTGTTGGTATAAATGATCTGATGGACATGGATCCATGTAGATCTAGTGGACATCAATATTCACCACTGCATTTTCAACACACGCATTACCAGTAAGTGCTAAAATTGAAACATTGCGATTCTATTTAGGCCTTTGACTAAGTATATATGTTAGTAAAACTGAAGACGGTTAAGATACTTGCTCGCCAGGCCAACTCCTAAGCTGTAAGTTTACAGCAGCCCCAAAAAGATAAGAAAATATCCCGTGCCAAGACATGCCTGATATTTTTTTATTGTATTTTCTTCTGGAGTACGCAAGGGTAGTACGTTTGGCTCGCTGCCAATGCAGGCTATGACGGCACCACCACAATAATACTATGAACTATTGGTTATTTTATATTCGATCCAAATCCTTTTACGCAGAATTTTTGTATGCCAGACAGCTATTTAGGAATTTTGTTTGACTTTTTTGGATGATGCACAATATGGTGGTTTTTGAGAGGTAGAAGAAATATCCGAAGTATGTAAGTTTATAGAGGCTTGTAAAAATGATTATAAATAGCGACAAAATTATGTATATTATGGAGAAAAACTTTAAGAGTACTCATAAAGAACCGGCTGTCCCCATTCCAATAGAAAGGGAGAATCTTCCAACTAGACGACTATTATTTCTGGTGAGCGACTGCCGTACTGATGATTGCGTGAAGTCAATTTTTTACTAGAGATTTGCGCCAGTCATATAATTTCTTCTCCCAACTACGTGAAACATTGTCGCGTGAGAATCACAGCACGCTGTAACGGTTTGCCTGACAAGTCTACTTCTGATGACCGTCAGATTTAGCGGCAAGTCAGCGTCAAATTTCCCAAACACCGCATCCAGAGCGCTACAAACTTGACGGTAAAATGGATGGTGTATGGCTGACATAACACAGAAGAACACAAAGCTACAATAATCACATCAAAAAGACAAAAGTCCCAACTACAATTTAGACAATTCTCGACTGCAAAAACATGCAGCTTAATACAACTTAGATTAAATTTCCTCCGGCGGTGTACATGCACAAAATAATTATTTTCTCTCCACAGTGCATGGAGGTGGACATTTTAATTTGTTGTGTCAGCGGCTATTATTGTGTTAGTTTTAATATGATTGTTGTTGCCGTTCTTAATGCGTGTAATACTTGCAATTTTATACGAACATGGATTGTTTTTGGAAATTGCATGCCAGAAATAAATTTATTTTATAGTTCACATACGCTACGCTAATAGATGAAGAGATTTTAGGAGAATAGCCATTTACGTATCTTTATTTATAAATTCACAGATTTAAACACTGCTAGGACATAACCCTTCCCCACAGTGAGACCATGATTCCACCCAGTGTGGGGTGAGTTGATGTAACGTGCCCTGATTTATTCTGTACTGATTAAAATCCACGGTGAACCTTCTGCCAATAGTCCAGGTGCCGGTTTTCCTATAAGGGGGGGCACCGTCGGATTGCTGACAACTCTCTGAGGCGCGCGTGTAAGGCCCTTCGTACACAAGGCGACTTGGGTATCCGATACTCCAGTCGAATACCTAAGTCGCGCGACTCTAGTAGCGCATGATCCGTACACAGCAGCGACTCGAGTCGTAAGACTCAAATCGTCTATTCGGCCACCATTCTATATTCAACCTTAATAATACATTGTACAAAACACAAAATGTACATCTCGTTGCATAAATTAAAATGCTGTTAATTTTAAAAATGGCGGGCGCATTCCAATTTCAATTTTTTGGAATTAAAAATTGGCGCGTATACCTACGGGAGAAAAACGTATTTTCACGCAAAAATATTGAGAAAGAATATGGTTCATAATTTCGCCGCGCGATTCTGCTACAAGGTAGCTCGATTTGTTTATGCTTTGACTTTCATGGTGGTGACCATGGGTTCAATCCCCAGGTAAACATAGAATCTCTTTTCGTGTTTCACGTGTTTTTTAGAGTTTTATTCCATTTTTTTTCTAGGTTTTTTTTTTATAATTTTACTGCAATGCTGATGACCGTGGACAATTTCAGATTTGAATAGGATTTTTTTTAAATGTTTTCGTTTTTCTAATTACTTTATTTTTGTCGTATGTGCAAGTACATGACGAAGCTGGGTTAAAGTAGTAATGTTTGTAACGAAACCATAATAATTTATAAAAGTGTAAAAAGTTTGACACCATGCTCGATAGATGGCGTTGTCGTCGAGTTAGATCGCGCTATCGTTTGGTTACATCGATTTAGTAAAAGCAACTGTGGTTTTATTTTGAACCTCATAAGTGTTCACATTAAGATCAATATAAATATTTCAACATTAGAACTAGCACCAGCACCCTTGAGGAGATATTTAAGACTTTGGCAGCCTCCTGGACGACTAAAGGTATTGAAGTTGGCAGTAAGAGGCTAACAAACCTCCGATTTGCCGATGACATTGTCCTTTTTGCCCCAACATCTTTTGAGCTACAAACCATGCTCCAAGAGCTGAGCACGGCTAGCTCCTTGGTAGGACTTGCGATGAATCGGTCTAAAACGCAGATAATGACCAACAGCACCAAGCGTAGGGTCGAGGTAGATGGGCAGGATATTAAATATGTCGATGAGTATATCTACTTGGGCCAGTTAGTGTCTTTCGAAAACAGGCAAGAAAGAGAAATCGATCGCCGAATTGAAAATGCCTGGAAAAGCTACTGGTCCATGAAGACGCTTATGAAGGGTAATTTACCAATCTCCCTAAAGCGCAAACTCATCGACATGTGCATCCTGCCCGTCCTAACCTACGGTGCTCAGACCTGGTCGCTTACCGAGTCGCAGAGGTTCCGCCTTGGAGTCTGCCAAAGGGCAATGGAACGCAGTATTCTGGGTATCAAACTACAGGACAGAGTTCGCAACACCACGCTGCGTTCCAAAACGGGCATCCTGGACGTCGGCAAGAAGGCTGCCCAGCTGAAGTGGGACTGGGCGGGTCACGTCAGCCGCATGAATCCTGACCGCTGGGCGAAGGCCGCCACACAGTGGGTGCCTGGAGATGGACGGCGCCGCCGAGGCCGGCCCAGAAAGAGGTGGAGAGACGAGTTGGATTCGTACCATGAGGGCTGGTTCAAAGTGGCGCTGGACAAGGACTCTTGGAAAGACTTGGGGGAGGCCTTTGCCCAGCAGTGGGACAATGTAGGCTGAATAAAAAAAAAAAAAAAAAAAAAAATAGAACTAAGTCTAATTTATTTTTATTCGTGTTACTTTTTTTAAACTTCTATGTAATTTTTTAATTCCTTCATTTTTTTCTATTTGTTTTGTATAAAATGTACAAAAAAAAGAATTTAAATTGTCTGTTAAAGTAAGTAGGTAGGTACTAGGTATTATTTATTATTTTGTTGTCAGTGAAGTTTACAGTCTCATTTATTTTTATCTTATACCTAATCTCGAGGCTAAATAATTACAGCCGCACAGGCCGATCTTCCGGGTTAAGCCGCGCTTGCCGAGGTCGGTCTGTGGATGGGTGACCATCTTTCATTGCGAGTTTCCTCCGTGCCTCGGAAAACACGTAAAGCCGTTTGTCCCGGCTGTTATTTGTAGATCTTTGACAGTTGTTACTGTTAGTCAGAAGCTCTAAAGTCTGACAACCAGTCTTACCATGGGGTATGGTATTGCCCAGTTACTGGGTTGTGGAGGTCCGACAGGCAGTCACTCCACGTAAAATACTGATATCCAGCTGAATCTGGTTCGACTGGAAGCCGACCCCAATATAGTTGGGAGAAGGCTAGGCAGATGATGACACTTTTAATTTTCTATGTATTTTTCCCGAGCTAAGCTCGATCGACCAGGTACCTACTATTATGTAAATCACTTGTTATATTAATCATGACAAAAATAAATACCGGCCTGTTAAATCAACGGCCATTCCTATTACCGCCCAAGCTTAGGTATTCCATAGTAATGACGGGGCCCCCCTCTAGAGAGCCAAAGCCTGCCGGGGTCGCGGGACTTATCTCATTACCGTGATCCCGGAACATAAAGAGCTATGAAAGATACCGTGGATTTTGGTCACTACGAGTCTGACAGTAACGGGGTGGGAGGACTCATTTGATGATTTTACCACGTAAAAAAAAACTTAAGTATTCCATAATTTAATTAGAATATTCTTTTGAATTTGACAAGCCTGTTAGTCTAGTGGTTAGTGGCCCTGACTGCTATGCCTGAGGTAGTGGGTTCGATTCCCACCCAGGAAATTTAATGTTTGTGTGATGAGCACTATCATTTTTGTTCTGTGTCTGAGAGTAATTTATCTATAATATTTATGTATTTAGAAAATAAAGTATGTTTTTCAGTTGTCTAGTACCCATAACACAAGCTCTGTTTAACTTGGGACTAGATGACGTTGTGTGATAGTCATGGAATTATTATTATTAATTGTAATGATACAAACCAGGATATTTTTCTACTTCAGATACAAAGATATTTAATAACAAAGTTTAAAATAATAGATACTTTTCGTCAGTTAAAAATCGCGCAGACTTGGGTATCGGCGATCTTGTTATATGAGGTCGCGCGCGGATAGAGTCGGCGACGCATCACGAAGATAAGCCTCTTAGGATTTGTATTGCGATAGTCTCCTGGAAACCAAAATTATAAGGTATCGGAAACTTGCATAGCGTTGTGTACGAACCTTCGTACACAACGCTACGCAAGTTGCCGATACTATAGTTTCGTCACTAATCATGACCTGCGGAAAATTAGAGGTACTAATTTTTTTTATGCAATTTGATGTAACGACATAGACACTAGCGCCGCGTCAAAGGGTCATGATGGGTGGTCACGATTATGAATTTATAAAATGTCTGACACATGACTGTGACGTCAAAATATATTCTTTAGGGATCCGTAGGTTCGAAAGAAAAAACGGAATCTTTGTAAGATCAGTCGTGTGACCGTCCGCCCTTCACAGTTAATTTTCTGTGAACTTTTTTGACTGATTAAGTTGTAAACATTTATCTATTGAATACTTTTAGAACAGTTAAGTAGGTAGGTATGCCATTTCCAAACATATCAATTCCTATTGCTCAAGTGTGTTTTCTGTATTATCTCTTATCTCCGAAAATACTGAACAGGTATATTTGAAATTATGAAAAATATATAAATAATAGAAGTCCTTTGTATATAGATTACAAGAAAATTCACAGTAGTCCTATGATCTTAAAACAACATAGACATCGGAGGGACAACAATGAAAAAAAATTGTAAACTGCATCATGTGATATCAAATGAAAATGCTTATTGTGAGGATTGTAAATATAATACTTTATTCGTAATAAATTTTATTCAATGAAATAGAAAAAACCCCTCTCTCCCAATTTTTTTTTATTAAGCTGCATACCAAATTAAGATTTATTACGAGGATTGAATATTGAGTGAATATTTTTTTAACATTTTAAAATAAATACTTTCCAAAAATGTTTCAAGAATATGCTACGGAACCCTTTATTGTGTGAATATAATTAATAATGGAAAATAAATTGTTCCGCCATCTTGAAAATCGCAGAAACTCAAGTAGCGGCGATGTCAACAGATAGGTAGCGCGCGATTGGCGTCGCGCGTCGTGAGCATGTGTACGAACGTATATGGATTTCTATTGCGAGAATCGCCTGGATACTGAAGTCGTAAGGTATCGGAAACTTGAGTCGCCTTGTGAACGAAGGGCCTAACACGAGGCGCCGTGTCGAACCTGGCATAGTCCATGATCGGACAGCGAGTCACCCATTACTCACCGTCCCCGCCTCCGTGGTTGGACATCGGTAGATGATACCCTAGAAACAGTTAGAGGCTACAAAATATAGATAGGGTTTACGAAGTTGCAGCCATATTTATGCACAAGAAATCCTTTCTATTACACAAAGAAGCCATTCTAGTTTATACCACTTGAAAGAAAAAGATAGCTAATAGAATCCTAGTGCACCTAAAGATTTTTCCACTGAAAGTTTTCCACAACGCCCACGTAAAATATGGAATGGTTTGTTCTTCAGCTCAAAGACATGGAATTGTTAGATATAATCATAATGGATATGAAACTTTATACCCTGAGGTTCTTACGCACATTGCGTGGGTGTTAGGAAATAGGGGTCACAGAAGAGTGCAAACTTTTAGATATAGGTAGCTACTTGAAATTGAAATTATGCTGAAACTACTTTTTCTTGATCAAGGTTTGTCTAAATTGTGTTACATACAGGGCATTTTTTTAAAGAAGTGCAAGTTTTTTTTTGTTGTTCTGTTTTTGTAATAAAACATTTTTTTTTCCCCTTTTTTTTTAATATGGATATGTCATGTCCTTTTTACTGGTAAAAGCTTATGCCAGTAATGTTGGATAATATAATGTATTTTTACTGGAAAATACTACTTTGTGAAGTTATGCAGAAGTACTAATGGCTTTCAATTAGTGTAAAAAATTCAATTTGTTAGGATTTTTTCTTAAACACTAATAAGAAACCATTTTTATCAACCATCCATTAAGTATAAAATAGCATCAATCTTAGGACATCATCAGCGAAATCATAAATACAGGATGATATTTTAACCACTTTAAAAAAAGGCAACAAATTTTTCCCGACCGAAAAAAATACCTATGTAACAGCAAAATTCATATTTTAGGAAACATGAAACGTTGAATTTTTAATATCGACCCGAACGCTATCCCTCCTACAAACTAGTCAAAACAAAATGTCAGATCGTCGTCGGAAAAACACAAACGTCAAAGAAAAACAAGCTACTTTTTTTTTAAAAATTTACGCCCTCCTTCTCGCAACGGGTCTTGACAAAATTTATGGTTGTGCCTGTAATATGATTCGGAAGGTAAGTAATGAAACAACACCAGGGCCGCTACACGAGTTATTCGGTTCGGTAAATTCGATTAAGGTAAGATAAGAGTAATTGGCATAAATGAGAAAGAAAGAATATAATTAAGATGGTGATTCGATTTAGCCAAATATGCAATATAATATAATAATAAAAATCTATACATATAATAAAACAGTAAAAAAACTGTGTCTGTACATTGAATAAAATAAAAAAATAATAATTGAGGGGGATTCAGAAACAGTAATAGAGCACGAAACGAAAAAAAAAAATCTGTCTGTTTGTCTGTGTGTCTGTTTGTCTGTTTGTCTGTTTGTTTGTACACGCTAATCTTCGAAACTACTGGACGGATTTGAATGATTCTTTTTTTGTTGTATAGGTATTAAGTCTGGCCAACACATAGGCTATAATTTATTTTGGAAACTTGAACACCTGGCGCAGAACCGCAATAGACCAGCTAAACTATAAGAGATACAAAAATGGTACCATAGCAAAAATTGTTTCACGTGATGAGCATTTTCTGCTAAGAGAATAAATTTGAAGATCTGGAACACCTGATGTGGAACTTCAACAGCCCAGCTGAACTATAACATATATAGGAATAACGTCTTAGCAAGAGTTGTTCAGCCTGATGGGCACTCTCTGTTATCGTATAAAATTTGAAGATCTGGAACAGCTGATGTGGAACTCCAAGAGCCCAGCCACATTATAACATATATAGGAATAACATCTTAGCAAGAGTTGTTCAACCTGATGAGCACTCTCTGTTGTCGTATAAAATTTGAAGATCTGGAACAGCTGATGTGGAACTCCAAGAGCCCAACTATACTATTACATATAAAGGAATGACGTCTTAGCAAGAGTTGTTCAGCCTGATGAGCACTCTCTGTTGTCGTATAAAATTTGAAGATCTGGAACAGCTGATGTGGAACTCCAAGAGCCCAACTATACTATTACATATAAAGGAATAACGTGATAGAAAGAGTTGTTCAGCCTGATGAGCACTCTCTGTTGACGTATAAAAATTGAAGGTCTCGAACACCTAATGTGGAAATCAAAGCTATCACTAATTTCACTGTATATTTATAAAATAACATAAGCTGGGATTACCGTAGTAAGACCCCTCTTTGAGGAGTGGTATATAGGCGTTACGGCGTCCTAACCTTCCGCGTGACGCATGTCCTCACTGGACACGGATGTTTCGGGAGGTACCTGTGTCTTATGAGAAAGGAGGAAACCCTGGAGGACACAGTCGAGCATACGGAGCAGGATTGCCCCGCTTGGCCGGAGCACCGACGTGTCCTCACAGCGGCGATAGGCGGAGACCTCTCGCGCCCGGCATTGGTCAAGGCCATGCTGCGGGGCGAGACGGAGTGGGAAGCGGTTGCCTCCTGCTGTGAAGCAATCATGCTCGCGAAGGAGGAGGCGGGCCGCGTGAGAGAGAGGACAATCTCCTCCCTCCGCCCCACTCGCGGTGTTTGACGCTCACGGCGACGGCATGCGCGGGCATGCGGGCGGCGAGTAAAGGGCAACTCGCTGTCCTATCATAGACCATGCCCGGGTCGACGGCGCGTCGTGTTCCACGCGCGCCTCAAAGAGTGTCAGCATAATGACAGGGCCCCACTCAGAGGGCCAAAGCCTGCCGGGGTCGCGGGACTTATTCCATGACAGTGACCCCGAAACATAAAGGGCTATTGAAGGACATCGTGGATTTTAGTCAGTACAAGTCTGACACTAAGGGGTGGGAGGACTTATTTGATGATTTTACCACGTAAAAAATATCTGGGATTACCTCCACGCAGTGAAAGCGGTAACAGTTAAGGACTGATTTTCGTTAACGATGAATCATCATCATCAGCCTATAATGTTCCCACTGCTGGGACACAGGCCTCCTCTCTGAGAGAGGGAGTGGGCCATAATCCACCACGCGGGCCCAGTGCGGATTGTTAGATGTCACATGTCTTTGAATTTTTGGTTCTAGGACATGTCGGTTTCCTCACGATGTTTTCCTTCACCGTTTTAAGGGCAGTGGTGATGAAATAAATTACACAAAGTAATGCGCCTGGCTGAGTTCGAACCCACCACCTACAACACGTAAGTCAGGACCGATACCACTGGGCCACCACTGCTCTAGCGATGAATGTATTAACAAAAATTTTACTCTACTGGCGAATTTCCCATTAATTTTTTAATCGGACTCTTGGAGTTGGGTGTCAGAATTTTCAGATCTTTGATTTCGACGATCCCGCTGTCGCTGGTATAAGCAACAGGATCCGCGTACGAAGTCGCGGGCAGAAGCTAGTAACTAATATTTATATAAAAATGCCGACTCGAAGTAATCACGAAAACTGTTTCGATGATACTGATCCGTCCGTCTGTTACTGTTGCTGAATGATATTTAAATTAAGTCTAACCCAGCCTAAGCTAAACTAATTTGTGCAGATTTTACCAAAATTATAAGGCTATGTTTTCACCAATGATCTCTTCAATGCTAGCGAGAGATATCGCATTTGTTCTTGACTCTAGTCTAACTATACAAGGTCGCGGGACACACGTATACCGCGACTCCGGTACATTACGGGCTACTGAAGGACACCGTGGATTTTAGTCAGTACAAGTCTGACAGTCCCTCCCGATGACTCATTTGATGATTTTACCACAATAAAAAAAAGTCTTACTATACAATAAAATGGTTTCTCTTCCATAGTTTCAGCTATGTGATTGATTAGTTTTGACGCATTCTTCGTTGCACTTCAACACATCTCTGGTAGAAACCCAGCCTAATTATTTTTATGCTAAACCGATCGGCAGCTCAAGCCGACCCGAATATATAAGTAACATCCCTTGTACCAGTAATATAGGTTACATTTCCTTTTTTATGCTGTGGCTATAAGGTTTTTAATGCAGGATCATGAATGTGGAGGTGACGACTTGGATTATATGAGAAACAGTAATACTGTTGATAATTTGGCGAGACAGGAGAAGTTATCATAAAAGCCTCAAGATTATTGCGTTTGAAAACTAGGTTATGGTGGTTGCTGGTCGCGGGACTTATACCGGTCGCGGGACTTATACCATCACCGTGACCCCGGAACATAAAGGGTTATTGAAGGACACCGTGGATTTTAATCAGTACAAGTCTGACAGTCCCTCCCGCCCTGCCCGGGGTGGGAGGACTCATCAGATGATTTATCCACGTAAAAAAAAAATGGTGGTTGCTGGAGCTGTTTTTGTGTTTTTTTGTTAAGAAAAAACTTACCTTTTTTATTTCATATGAGTGAAACTGTGACGCTCAAAGATAAAGTCTAAGTCAAACTCATAAGAAAAATTAATTTATTAGGAATTTCTCCTATATAAACAGTGGGAACGTTTACAAAAATTCAAACTCAAATACATAAACATAATAATGTTAGGTCATACAAATATTTTGGACCAAGAGCCTGTGAACGCCAGACCTACGGTATTTTATAAAAGCTGAAACTTTGTCAACGGATGCTCCCAACAATGGTAAGAACGATGGCCAATTATGGAGTTTGGGTGATGGTGGCTTTGGCAGGTAGACGGTACTAAAGGTGTCAAAAAAAAGAGTTTACTTACGTTATAGTATAAAAGCTGATTTTTATATATAATACTTGGGTAATAAGTAGATGATGTGTCCTCATCAGCCAGACACTTTTGATGGTTCCAACCCCTTGCCAGACACCCTTAATGTTCAAGAAATTATAATTTTACCTACGTTAGTTGAACGCGGTAATCTCAGGAACTACTGGTTGGAATTAAATAAAATCGTTTTATGTTGGATAGTCCATTTATCGAGGCAGGCTATAGGCTATATAACATCAGGCCGTCATCAATAGGAGCGGAGCAGCATTGAGAAATGTTTCAAAATCGGGAAAATGTATTCCATTTCGAGAGCTCCCGTTGCGTGCGCTGCATAAACGGTTAAAGTTACGCATAAATGATGTACTACGGAATTATTCCTCATAAAAAATTCTAAAATAAAGTCCTCAACAGCATATGTCTATCTTTTAAGTCTAAGTCACTGTAACCATTTTTTTGGAAATCAATTTTGTTTTAAAGTTAGTTAGGCATTATTTGCGCATTTTCATTTAAATAATACTAGCTTCTGCCCGCGACTTCGTACGCGCATTCTTATGCTTATGCCAGCGACAACGGGGTCGTCAAAATCGAAAATCTGAAACGTCTGATGCCTAATTCCAAAAGCCCGAGTTAAAAAAATAAATGGGAGTTTTGGTCAGTAGATTCAAATTTTTCATAATCATAAACTGTTACCGCCTTCACTGCTGCGTGTAGGTACATCCAGCTTATGTTATTTTATACTTAATTAAACAGTGAAATCAGTCTCCACATCAGGTGTTCCAGATCTTCAATTTTTATACGTCAACAAAGAGTGTCCATCGGGCTGAACAACTCTTGCTAAGACGTCATTCCAGTGTACGTATAGTGTAGCTGATGGGCTATTGTAGTTCCACATCAGGTGTTCCAGATCTTCAAATTTATTATCTCTGCAGAGCATGCTCATCACGTGGAACAGTTTTTGCTACGGCACCATTTTGCATCTCTTATAGTTTAGCTGGTCTGTTGCGGTTCTGCACCAGGTGTTCAAGTTTTCAAGATAAATTAATGCCTTTAAATATGTTGGACACACTGAATACCTATACAACAAAAAAAAAACAGTCAAATCCGTCCAGTATTTTCTGAGTTTATCAAAAATCACGTGTTCCGACTGTTCCCCATTTCCCGCGCCTGCCACCGAATCCCTGAGGTACCTCCCGCAGTAACCGTGTCCGGGAGGACTTGCATCAGGTTGAAGGTGAGGAGGCCGTAGCGCATCTCCAACCACTTCTCAAAGAGGGATCTTACCGCCGCAATTATACCCAGGCGGTCATTATTTTGTTGTGGTATTATTTTGAAACTATAATATCTCCTAAGACAGGGTTTTTCAACCTGTGGGTCGCGACCCCCTGGGGGGTCGCGAAGCCTCTTCAGGGGGGTCGCGAAGCTTCTCTAGAACGTTGGGAAAGCTACTGCAGTAATAAAACAACATAGTTTTACAAAAGATTTATTAGGAAAAAAAAAACCCTAAAATTTTCCCGGCTCGCTACGCTCGCCCATTAATGAAGGGTGTGCTTAGGAACGTCAAAAAAAGTCTTATGTTGGTGCAGAAATAGTAGATTTACTGTGCACGCCGCGCTCGCTCTTCAAGTCTTTAATTTTTTTTTCCGCTTTTAGATTAAAACTTTTTTTGTCGTACTACGGAAACTTTTAGAGTTCACTGCGTTCACTCTTCTATGTAGATATGGCTTTTCGTAGCCCCGAAACGTAAAAATTTTCGAGCTCGCTGCGCTCGCTCCTGTAAATATGTTTTAACTTTCCATGACCTAATGACCTCGATGTTTATAGTTTATTTTTCAATAATACTTTTGTGGAAACGACTATTGAAAAATAAACTACGCAGCAAACTCGCTACGCAGCGAGCGTGCTCTCACCGTTTACAAACCATTAAAAACTTATATTTGTAGTACAACATGAGGGTCTTTTAAGTGTTTCTTTTAGAAGGCGCTGAATTTTAAAACACGCCACTATAGATTATAAAAATATTTGCTCAGTGCAAAAATCGAACCCGTAACACGCAGCATAGCAGTGCAATCGCTCGGCAACATCGCTAACCGTACCGTCAAATTGAATGCTTGAAAAAAAAATTAACCGACTTCAAAAACAACCACAAAAAAGGGTAAAATAACCTACAAAATAACTTTTCTTTCGGAAGTCGGTGGCTTTGTTTTATTATTTCGATGTCTTTTTGCCACCGACTTCCGAAAGAAAAGTTATTTTGTAGGTTATTTTACCCTTTTTTGTGGTTGTTTTTGAAGTCGGTTAATTTTTTTTTGAAAAAAGTTTTTTATTTTACTCTTTTCAGTTTTAATATTCAACCCAAATTTTTGGTAAATACATCATTTTCTTACATGTGCACTAGAATTTTGTAATCCGTAGCACCGGTATTAACATCGCCCATGTTGTGTACATAAAAGAAAGTTCCAATAAAATTCCCTATCTCAAAAAATGCTGAACAGAGTTCGATGAAACTTACAGTATTCCCTAAGGTGAACGATCCTTAATACAACAAAAAAACAATTTTCAAAATCGGTCCACAATTGGCGAAGTAATCGCGTAACAAACACGCAGATCATCATGTCATCCAAGTAGGCGAAATTAATAAAAATGCTCACAAAATAAAAAGTACTGAACCAAATTTGATGAAATTTTTATGGGACCACACTGCAAGTATCCTGCATCGAACAAAAAAAGAATCACACCAATCGGACTAGAAACCTCGGAGTAATCGGTGTACATACATAAAAAAAAAAAATAAAAAAAAAAAAAAACATACCGACCGAATTGAGAACCTCCTCCTTTTTTTGAAGTCGGTTAAAAACAGCAACCGGTAAATGGGGGGTCGCGAAATATTTTTTCATCATAAAGGGGTCGTGCCATGAAAAAGGTTGAAAAACCCTGTCCTAAGATATTCATTGATATCAAACAATGTCATGGGCAATTTTATAAAACGTATTTATTTGGATAAGGATTAATATCATATAAATGAAAATACGCAAATAATGCCTAACTAACTTTAAAACAAAATTGATTTCCAAAAAAATGGTTACAGTGACTTAGACTTAAAAGATAGACATATGCTGTTGAGGACTTTATTTTAGAATTTTTTATGAGGAATAATTCCGTAGTACATCATTTATGCGTAACTTTAACCGTTTATGCAGCGCACGCAACGGAAGCTCTCGAAATGGAATACATTTTCCCGATTTTGAAACATTTCTCAATGCTGCTCCGCTCCTATTGATGACGGCCTGATGTTATATAGCCTATAGCCTGCCTCGATAAATGGACTATCCAACATAAAAAGATTTTTTTAATTCCAACCAGTAGTTCCTGAGATTACCGCGTTCAACTAACGTAGGTAAAATTATAATTTCGTGAACATTAAGGGTGTCTGGCAAGGGGTTGGAACCATCAAAAGTGTCTGGCTGATGAGGACACATCATCTACTTATTACCCAAGTATTATATATAAAAATCAGCTTTTATACTATACCGTAAGTAAAATTATGATTTCGTGAACTTTAAGGGTGTCTGGCAAGGGGTTGGAACCATCAAAAGTGTCTGGCTAAAGAGGACACATCATCTACTTATTACCCAAGTATTATATATAAAAATCAGCTTTTATACTATAACGTAAGTAAACTCTTTTTTTTGACACCTTTAGTACCGTCTACCTGCCAAAGCCACCATCACCCAAACTCCATAATTGGCCATCGTTCTTACCAGTGTTGGGAGCATCCGCCGACAAAGTTTCAGCTTTTATAAAATACCGTAGGTCTGGCGTTCACGGGCTCTTACTCTATTTATTCGATGCGGGGATTCGATCCCGCACGGGCAGTACAACTGTTGATAGCTAAGTTACTACGCAAACCAAGCCATCAAATTAGTAAAGCTCCATCTGTGCGTCCGTAGTAAAAGTTATTTTGACTTTTCAGTCCACGTTCTAAAATTTTTATTTCATGATTTCGCCACCCAGAAATGAAACAAGATAAGCAAGTTAACAGTTCAAGTTTGCTTAGTGTAATCGTTGAAGCCAGCAGTCAACAAATTGACAATATTTTAAAGTTCTCCAATATTATCTCAAAATCTCCCTTTTCTAGTGTTAAACGAGAATCGGTAACTGGAATCCCAACCCTACGCATCGTGGTACATCCTTAGTGGAGCAAGCAGAGACAAGTCAGGGGGACGTATGTCAGCGCGGTGTGATTTGACATGACCGGCACATTCAAGTTCCAAGATGATAGTTATATTTTATTTAATAAATAATGGATTCAGTAATGGTGCAGTTTTCCATTTATTACTAGTTAGCAATATCCTTTCACATAAATACAGACCAAAACAACATACTCATTAAAACGCTCTCAACCGCCGAAATTTCGTCAAAATAATGCGACTATAACTCACAAGATAAGCAGTATATTCGCACTCCATTTTCCAACGATATCACACATAAACCAATCCCGGTTGTATTACTAGTAACAATAGGACATAGCTGGTTAATAGAGATAAGCTCAGTGGTATCGGACCCCGGACTTGGTAGTTGTAAGTGTGAGTTCGAACTTAGGCTCTAGAGCACTGGTTCTTAACAGGTGGTCCGCGGACCACTAGTGGTCCCTGGAGGCATTCCAAGTGGTCCGCGAAGCCATCCTGATAATATGTGGCGTGACGCGAACAAGCATCGAAATCGGTTGGATGCCACTGCCGACATGCGTTTAGCTTTGAGTAGCACTGAACAAGAATTCAGAAGTTAGTAAAGAGTATGCAGTCATAAAAAAGACATTAAATTAAAATCTGTAACTTTTTTTGCTAAATAATAAATAAATGAGTGTTAATTTTAAAATTCTGCTTGTTTTCTTTATCAAACAATCCTTAATGGGTGGTCCCCGGAAAGACAAACATTTGGTAAAATGGTCCCTCATGACTAAAAGGTTAAGAACCACTGCTCTAGAGATACCGCATTGCAACTGCAATCCGACTGCAAATGAACTCCAATCAGACTGCACGTTTGGTTTGCAGTTCTATTGCAGCCGTGTCAAATGCATTCAAACTACATCCGAACTGCAATTCGCGGTTGGATTGCAGTTGAAATGCGGTCCGTCTGTATAGGCTCCCTAACTTGTAATTTTTCATGAATCCTCTAAACAGTGTAGGACCCGGCGTCACGGAGCTAACGAATTATGGTGACCCCGGAACGAAAAGGGCTATTGAAGGACACCGTGTATTTTAGTCAGTACGAATCTGACAGTCCCTCCCGCTCTGCCCTGGGTGGGAGTGCTCCATTGATGATTTTACCACGATAAAAAAAACAGTGAAGGTCAACCATATTGACAAAACTGAAATATCTTAGAACCTTAAATTTGTGAAAAGCTGACAGCAGTTTTAAAGTTATTATTAATTAAGATTATTTTAAATCGTGGGACATCGTCTTATGTAACGCAACACTTTCCCGCACTTATGCGAGAATAAGAAGAAATAAATATATACTATGTTGAATAAAGAGCATTGCAGGAACCTAAAGAAATAATAGGCAGAAAAATATAAACTCAATACATAGAAAAAATCTTATTGAAAGAGAGTTTCCATGGAGTTTCTCACCCGTTCTTCTCCATAGAGTTTTACACTTTGGAATGGGCAGTGTTTCCACAGTTAAAGTACATATCTTCAGACTGTTTCTCCTAACTGTAAGCTAAAGACGAACCCGAAGTTTTAGTCGAACACTAACAAACGCCGTAATAACTAATCCAACTCCAAAAAGTGTTGAATCCTAGGTTGATTGCATGCACAGTCGAAAACAATTCATGTGTGATTTTTCGCGTGAAAAACCTTTCTCCCGGAGTGCAAAGCTGATTAGTTCCGTGATTGAGCTATGGGTGGCTTCGATACCAATTCTGAACGAATACGTTTTTAGCCGACATCAGAAAGCAGGAGGATCTCGATTTGATCGTTTTTTTTTGTATGTACACCAATTATTCCGTGTTTTCTGGTCCAATTTGTGTGATTCTTTTTAACGGTGCAATATATTTACCATTGGTCCCATGAAAATTTCATTCCGTATGGTTTTGTAGTTTCCATTTTATCAACATTTTTTGCTTATTGTTTACTTGGACAATGTTATTCACGTAACTACGGATTACAAAATTCTAATTCACATGCAAAGAAAATTATGTCATTCATTTGGGTTGAATATTGGAACTAAAACGGATAAAATAAAAAAAGAAGTCGGTATTTTTATCAATATAAAAACTATCCTAACTGTTGTTAACTACCTGTGTACCACATTTCATCCAAATCCGTTCAGTAGTTTTTGCATAACAGAGTACCAAACATCCATCCATCCTCACAAACTTAGCATATAGAGCTTCTATAATATTAAGTAAGATTTGCGACAAATACAAAAACCTCCTTGCTACAAATTATACGTCTTAAATAAAACTAAGGGTCGCTACAAACGAACAACTGACCGTTTAGCTTTAGTTAACGTAATAGACGAAACTAAAGTTTTTTCAGCGGTCAAACGAGACGACTTTGCTAAATCACTCCCTTGAGAATAAATGAGAACAAGCATTGGACAGCGATAAGTGGAGAAAATAAAAGTTATTTGTTGTTGGCAATATTTACTGATAATGAAGATTTATTGAGCTGTTAGTTGGCGAAATATGGGTAAATCTTAATTGAAATACTTGTACTTGTAGACAAGTAACGATTCTCAAAGAGAACTCTTTTATTTTAATTGTGTTAAAAGACACCAACATAATTATATTCTTTTTTTAAAGTCAGTCGAATCAGTGTTTTTCGTTTTCACGGACAACTCAAACTTAACCAAAACATTACAAATACCTATTAGGTTTCCCATAACTTTTCAGTATCTTGCATGGATTGGGATTTCTGTATGTTGTTCCGTAAAAGAGAACATATCATGAACAAATCACTTGAAATAAATAAAGAACTCAACAAACTCATCACAAACTAATCGCTTAAAGTTGCTCATTCTACGCTACAGTAATTGCTTTCTTCAATATTTAAAATCAATCACAAATATAGCAACCAAACCGCAACAATATAATCGTCTCCAGTTGCTGTTGCTCAGTCCGCCGTCACCCTAAAGTGCGCAGGTGCCTCATCTAATTACACCAATACCTGATTAAATAAAAGCTAATATTTTATAAAGTACACTTTTCATCAATCGATGAGATTGATGCAAATAATATAATCACTCCATAGCTCGTTCTTATACTACGTTTAACGTTATTTGTTTTCTTAAACATTTAAAATCAATCACAAATATAGCAACTAAACTGCAACAAAACAATCGTCTCCAGTTGCTCAGTTTGCCCCCGTCCTAAAGTGCGCAGGTGCCTCATCTAATTACACCAATACCTGATTAAATAAATGCAAATATTTGCCAAAGCCCATAATTTATACCGCCCCTATTGACGAGCGTAATTGAATGGAATCTTTATTGATAAGTGGATTATCTCCCGTCGTATTGGAAATATTGTTTGGAGAGACTGCCGATGGAAAAATAACATTGCCAAGTGGTTACTTACTTTCTTCTTATTTTTGGGCTATTTCTTAGCTCATTTTTCGAGGGTTAATATAATAATATACTTGATCGTCTTATGTTTTGTTGTTAGGTATGAAATGGTCTGTAGGTGTATTAGTTTTCGTAAAAGTTTTTGTGTTATTGATAATAAGATTAGCTAGATATTTTCTTTATTTATTTAGTTGTATTAACTTAAGTATACAGGTGTCGTATATAGTTTGAATCGATTACGTACCCACTATTAAAATGTCATCTTAATCACTAAAAGTAAAATCAGATTCAGCTGCAGGCGTGCAGCGTGTTGCATGTTAGATCCCTGCACGGAACAAATATTTGTATGATCTGCAGGTAGTTGTTCTGGGTCTGGGTGTTTGTCTATGTTTGTAAACGCACGATACAGGATACAAGACGAAATTCCTAGAGTTGGGAGACATTACAAAAACAACTAGGTAGGTACTTGTAATAATATGTAACACTCTGAAAGCGTCACCCATTTATCTCTTACTACTCTAGGCATAGAAAACTAGCACTTAAAACATCATCAATCTCACGACATCCTTCTAAAGATCCCTGTTTACCGTTCACCATAAAAACAAGGCTGTTACCTCTTCAACTGTCGGATATGTTGTCGGATAACATAACCCTGACGTTTCCGGATCCCTCCCAGATAAAAGTGACGTGAAATGGGTAAAAGTTTTACATTTTTTCCCTCTAATCTGTTTGAGGAAGTTGGGCTTGTTTTACTTTTAAATATTGTTTTAAGTGGTTTTGTGGGAATATGTAGAAGTTCTTGTTTGGTTTTTGGGAATGGAAGTTTAATGTGGGATACGTGGCGATCGTTTCTTTCATTACAAATATCCTTTTTCATAAGTTTGTTCATTCCATTCATCGTTTCAAAAATTTGCAAGTTGAAGTGGCAATGGGCAGGCCACATCGCTCGTAGAACTAACAACCGATGGGGAAGAAAGGTTCTCGAGTGGCGACCACGGACCGGAAGACGCAGCGTAGGTAGGCCTCCCACTAGGTGGACCGACGACATTGTGAGAGTCGCGGGCAACCGATGGATGTAAGTGACGAATTGTCGTTCGGCGTGGCGGTCTAAGGAGGAGTCCTATGTTCAGCAGTGGACGTCTTCCGGTTGATGATCATGATGATAATGATACATCGTTACTTTACAAAATTTGATCCTTATTTGTAACACCGGCGTAATGATATATGATGTGATTTTTTTCCAAAATCAGCGGTTTCGATTCCTAGCCAGAGTTATTAATTTTTCTAAAATCCAATGGTGCAGACCAAGTTTTCATCAAAATCGGCCTTAAGAGTCCTTTCAGTATTTTTCGATATTCCTCATAGTTTCGGAAATAGCCATCCATGCCCAGTTGTCAAATTCGCCCTACGTACTCGTATAGAATAGTGGATGCCAAAAAGAAGGACTGTCTCCGAAATTATCCATTACAAGAGGAGCTAAGCAATAATTATGGGCTCACTTTTTCAAACTTCTATCATGGCGAGGAATTGTCTATACTTATATAATTCGGCTATACGTTTCTTCTATTATGTTTTTGAACGAGCTGGTCTCTGAAGCCAATAATAGCTCATGTTTTTCCTAACGATGCGTAAAACCGCGAGCCATCCTTACTCGAAACACAGATAAGTATGCAAATATCAGTAGTATCGAAAGTAAACTTTCTTAGTTCCACTTTACTTACTCCTTAAAATCGAGCAACTAAGAAACACAACACAACAAACTAACAACAAGTATATGAACCCCCGAACTACGACCCTACAAATGCAGATATGCAACCCCTTGCCTCGCTTCACAGTCGAATATGCAAATCGGTGGCAAGGATCTGCAAATTGCATCTACTAACCTAGAAACAGCGTCACCAGTCTGCCTGTAAAGCTGTCTTAGATAGTACGTATACAGATTGGTGAATTAATTGAGGAGGAACGCATTAATTAGCTTTGAAGGGGTGAGTACAAGGTGATAAATAGAGATACTGACTACACACATGAACTTACGCCATTTCTCCATTAGGTCGGCAGAAAGAAAGAAAAAACATTTGTTTGGCGCAAAAGAGACCACGATTCACACAATATTTAAAATAAAAATAAACACAAAAAAAGAAAGGACTTACATCTAAAACAAGATTAAAAATTAAACAAAGAATTGTTGTGTATCTCACGGCTGCGAGATAAGGCCCCGTTTAGCAAAATGTCGAGCAACTAGTACCTAGTAGTATAGAAAGCGTTGAATGCCACCTTCTTTTTAGGGTTCCGGAGCCAAATGGCAAAAAACGGAACTCTTATAGATTCGTCATGTTTGTCTGTCTGTCCGTCCGTATGTCACAGCCACTTTTCTTCGAAAGTATAAGAGCTATCCTGATGAAACTTGTTAGATATATAATGTCGCAGGATATGATAAAAACAGAGATTTGATCAAATCCGGATTTGACCTCCGACATATTAGGTCTTTATAACATACAACTATGATCTTTAACATAGAATCAAAAACAATTAAATTTTAATTATAAATTAACTAACAAATATGAATACCGTGAGCAATGGTGGCCCAGTAGTAGGTAGTTGCCTCGACTTACGAGTTATAGGCCGTGGGTTCGAAACCAGTCAGACGCATTACTTTGTGTAATTTATTTCATCACCGCTACCCCCAAAACGGCGAAGGAACTTATAGCAGTGGGAACATTTATAGGCTATGATGCTTACACATTTTAAATTTAACAATGTATTTTTCATAAATACATAATCAGTTAAAATGTTGTTTTTGATTTGACTAATGAAAGCAAGTGGTGGTAAAGGCAGTCGTCAGATGCCAGCACCAAATAGATGTAAATCACACATGTTATGTATCGTGCAGGAATCGAACCGAAACGCTGCGCAGCACGGTAGTCAATTGCGTTACGAAACGTTAGTGCATCTGGCAGTCCCACAAAGAGGCACCAGAGTACACTAACGTAAAGCAGCTCTAAATTGACATTTAATGGCCATTTTACATATTTACAAACTAGCGCGCTATGCTCTGTTTAGTTTAAGATGACTAGTACATAGTACCTAGAGCACTATGCTAAATGCATTTTTAATAGAGTTGCGGCAAAATACATAAAAGCATTTTTTTAAGTAGCAAAATCTAGAAATGAGTCCTACCGCTCTGGGTGTAGCGAAAAAACCTTCAAGTGAGTCCTCCTGCCTAGAAGGGACTGACAGACTCGTATCGACTAAAATCCACCATGTTCCTTCATTACGACACGCAAAGGCTTTTGGACAGGAAGACGTTTGGCCCTCTATTATCGCCGTCAAATTGTTGACAGCTGTTATGGCGTCGCTTAATAGCATCACGCCAGTTTTGCTCTGAAGAGTTAAACAGCGGTGACTTTATGGTACATTTCGACGACAACGGCACGGTTAGCGCCGACAGCGCAGTTGCTGTGAGACAGGCAACGACGATATATTACTAGATTCCTAATAACAGGCGACCGATGTCTGTCAACACATTAGGCAAAAAAGTATTATATCCGTCTTATTTCGACCACTCCTGTAAGCCGTAAAGATACCATAAGACAGAACAGACCTTGCGTTAGCCAATCACAACCCCCCCCCCCCCCCCCAAAGACCCCGTCCGTAGTACCTTAGCGAGTTGACAGAATAGTTTTTGTTCCTTAGATCGTGCATGCAGAGTCTAGTAATATATCGTCGTTGGAGACAGGCAACTCAGTGATAGACTCATACCACTCTAAAGTGTACAAGATGTAGTGACACACCATTTCGCATTAAAGCATGCATAAAACGTTTTGAGAGACTTTTAAGACTCTACAAGAGCTCTAACAAGCAACTCAGTGATGAGTTGCTTGCCTCACCAAATGATCTCCCTTTACCATACTGTGCTACGTGTCCCGGAATCGATTACAGCACTGAATAATATCTACAGCTAACTGATGGCATTGGTCCCAATTATTGTCATCATCAGCCACAAATCCAGACTCAGCGCTAGTACCAAGATTTTTTTGACAATCTTAATAATTAATCTTGGCCCGACCGAAGAATCTGCATTAAATCCAGGACCTCATACTAAGGAGTGGCACTTGTGACTATTGAACCTATGAGGCAGTCAATGTAGAGAAATAGCAAAATAATTATAGTTTCTACATCAGTTACAAACTGTAACCAGAAATGTGCATACAAGATTCAGTTCTAGGTAATTGACATTTAATGTCCATATTTGCATATCTACTTGTTCGCTGTTTATTTTGAAACGTCATGTTCATGCTAAATGCATTTTAAAGAGTTGCAGTATTAGTTTTATTTTACCGAAATTCACTTTAGCACACAAAAAATATAGTATACTTTTTTTTTATCTTGTAAAAATCATCAAATGAGTCCTCCCACCCATGGCAGGGCGGGAGGGACTGTCAGACTTGTACTGACTAAAATCCACGGTGTCCTTCAATAGCCCTTTATGTTCCGGGGTCACGGTGATGGAAATAAGTCCCGCGACCCCTGCAGGCTTTGGCCCTCTGTGAGTGGGCCTCGTCATTTTGCTGACGCTGGAACTCGACGCGCCGTCGACCCGGGCATGGTCCATGGTCCCTTTTCTCGTTGTCCGCATGCCCGCGCCTATGGTAGCCGGAGATCATCTGCCGACGTCCGACGCCGTGGGCGTGTACCACTGAGGTTGGGGCGGAGGGAGGACAAATATAGTACATATACTAAGTTGAAATAAAATCAATGGAACTTGCCAAGTTCCACCGACTGGACTTCAAACCTTTTTTCACATGGCCCTCTTTTTAACAGGTATGTTTTTTATGGGATTAGTTTTATTCTATTTACTTCCATATAAGTCCAGCTTTTTCTTTACTAAATTAGGATTGTGAGGCATGGCATAAGACAGATTTCCATAGCTTTTGTCTTTATTTTGGTAGGCAGTTCACTTTTAAATATTTCTTTCATGGACCAATACTTATTCCAGGTGTTCTTTATTCTGCGAGTTATTTCTTTCTTTGAACAGTGTTTTACAGATATTAAATGTCCCAAATAAATGTATTCACCGCCATTCATGCCTCACATATGCATGTCAAACGTGGGCGTTAACAAAAGAATCAATGGAAAAGGTAAGAGTATGTCAGAGAGCTATAGAAAGGAGCTACATGGGATTAAAACTAAAAGATAAAGTTAAAAACACGCTAATTAGAGAGCAGACCAAAGCTAAGGACGTAGTAAAGCAAGCTCTGAAGCTTAAATGGAAATGGGCAGGGCACATACAAAGGCTCAATGACGATAGATGGACAAAAATAACTACAAACTGGTACCCAATATATAAGAAACGTCGCCGAGGTAGACCATGTAAGAGGTGGAACGATGATATAGCCACTGTAGCAGGAAAAATATGGAGCAGGCTAGCTAGAGATAGAGAGAGTTGGAGAACAATGGAGGAGGCTTTTACCGCTAAAGGCGGTCCTTACATCTAAATTATATAATTATAACAATTAATCATTCAGCATAGCATATTATAAATCTTAATTTTAAGTTATTTTTTTTTTTTTTTTTTTAATAATAGTAATACTCCACAACTATCACACAACGCCATCTAGTCCCAAGCTAAGCAGAGCTTGTGTTATGGGTACTAGACAACTGATAAACATACTTATATATTTATAAATACATACATATTATAGATAAATTACACCCAGACACAGAACAAATGATCGTGCTCATCACACAAACATTTCTTCTGGGTGGGAATCGAACCCACGACCTCCGGCATAGCAGTCAGGGTCACTAACCACTAGACCAACAGGCCTGTCAAATGTTGTAAATAAAATGAACGTCAATTGTTAGTATTAAAATCTTAATTCTATTTTAATGAAACCTATGACATTTTAAAAAATTATATAAAATTGAATAGAATAAAAATAATAATAAACTAACTAAGTAAAAAAAAAAATGCACTTTGAAAAAATTAAATTTGAAATACTTGTAACTGTACATGTGTGTGTGTATTAATTGTGTTGTGTGTATTAATTGTAATTGTAAACGTGAATGTTATGTAAGGAATCAATAAAGCTATTTTTTTTTTTTTTAATTAGGATTGACCTACACGCCTTCTGGGGTCGCGGGACTACTCCAATATTTGTGCTACAGCTACTGGTAAAGTAATTCAATTTTTTTTAGAGCATGAGCATTGATTTTGTGTTCTAACGTTAAGTAACAAAGCCTGTTTTCGAATACAGCATCCATTAATCATCATAAAAATACACGAATAAAGTGTTATTTTTGCCTTTATATTTAGCTTTTAACTAAATTATTTGCACACTATACATTAATGACCCATCACCTCTTAACCCTAAAATAAAACAGTAATGTTTAACCCTAAAAAGCGTTTTCTTGTCAAACACATTTTTCCCAACAATGGACGTTACGTACAACAAACATCACTTAATACAATCTTTTGTGTTCAAATCTAATTCAGGGTAGCAGGATAGCCCTTTCCGTTAGACAGGGCCGACATGAAAAATCACCCTGTATTTTTCCCATTTTCAAGGGAAAATGAGGGATTTTCTTTTGAATGTTTCCCTAGTCGATGGATAGATGGCGCTGAACTTGGTATGTTACTGCAATGAACGGAATTTCGTCATTTTTTTATTTTTTTCACTTGATTGTAATTTTGAGATCTTAAAACGTAACGTACATGTCATGTCATTGTCCGTCACATCACATCACACCATTGGCAGTTGGAAATAAATCACAACTAGGAAAAAGAAAAAAAAAACATTGTACAGTCTTTTTAATTTATGAATATTTCACGCCATAAAGAAAATGTCCCAAGAGAAAAAGAAGAGAAGTCTGTTCCTCGTGGATTTGTACAAAAATGAAGGCATACATCTAGTAACGTAGTCAGTTCAACGCCATCTACAGAGTTCTTGGAAACGACTTTTTTTTTAACACTCAAAAAAGAAAACTTCTCATTAAAACGGATTTCTGCTTAGGCTGAGAAGAAAAATGGGGAAATGATGTGGGGATTTTTTTTGGAGTTTTCTATTCTAGTTTTTTAGGGGACACTTTGAACTGAGGGTCGTGGGTTACTCCTAGATAGGGAATAACGAATTGGTTACATCTTTCAAGCAATGATATAGTGTGTCAATTATTTTCTTTTTGCTTTTTACATTTTTTTTTTAAGTTGTACAGAATTTTCGCGATTGAGAGATTTGGAAAGAAAAGAGGAGACCCAGCAGTTGGGACACAACGGGTGAGCGAAGTGAAGGCGAAGTGAAGTGATGGCGAAGCACAGCGAAGGCGAAGCGAAGCCAAGACTTTCATTGGTGTTTGCATGCACCAATTTTATACTGAAACTGTCTATTAAACCACTCAGTTACTGGGTAATATAGTACCGGTATAATTGACTGTTTGAAACTTAGTGCCGGTAAAACTGACTGTTTTTTTGTGGCTTTTCAAATAATCCATATGGATATGTAAGGATTGTGGGTCATACGGAAATTGGCGTGAGTTTATGTATGTATAGTGTATACGTACCGACACATCATAAGTTTTTGATCACTAGCATAAGCTGATATTCAATTGAACAGTTTATATTGTTTTATTGTTTAACAATTGTATAATTGTTTTATATTCTAAATCTATAATTTTTTTAATAAATAATATAAAAATAAGAAATCACAATATAATGTACAGTTACAAAAAATAATTCCATTTAACGAGGTGATCGCAAACTTTTATTTCATGTGTGTATGTCTTAACATTCAATACTAAACTATAAATAATATTCTAATTCTAGTAATTTTAGCAAACAAAATTGTTCAATTGTTTACACTGTAAAACAAGAAAAAATACCAAAAAATACCCCATCCTTAACCCTCAACCGAAATTGAAAATAGCGATATTTTATTCCAATCTTCAATGTAAAAAACATACCCAAAAAAATGAGGTCAAATTAAAAATGTACCGAAGCAATTTCTCGATATAATCCCCTAATAAAAAATCCTCGGTGTTCGTTAACCCGTTCAACGCTGACACATCAATATTGTACCCTGATGACGTGACGCGAAAATATTTTAATTTAACACGGAAATGTCGATGAAAATGTAGTGAAATGGGTGAAGTTGTTACGGTTTACGTGTTTTATTAAACTGTTTATGTGTAGTGTTGTCATTTTTAGTATACAGGGTGATTTGTAATTGGATGCGGTGCTTGAAATCGGTGATAGGTATTATACCTTATTTGCAACAATTTTAACCCCGACAACCTGGGGTCCATTCTGACTGATTTTGGAGATATCGAATTAAAACAGTTTGAACCCCATGCGGGTTTAGAATTATCAAATCACCCTGTATACGGGTGTAGCTCGAAAACTATCCAACGTATTACCGTAATATACTTTGATATGTTATTCCAAACTATACCTATTTTTATGCATTTACTTATAACAACGGCTATTGAGTAGCTGAAATGATAGTGTAACAAACAGTCACCCATCCAAACTTCTACGTTTATAATATTAGTCACATAATGTTTATTGTTAAGATACTGTGTTACCATTTTTCTATCATAAATGGCGAGAAATAAGATTTACATTTTTAATACGATCTAGCATTGCTTTAGGGTTTTCGATACTAACTGAACTAACGCTAAGAATTACAAGCTATGTTGACATAAAGGCGCTCCCACACTGGGAGCATTCGCGTGTAATATAACATTATAGATTCGACTTTGAGCATTACATTACAGTACTATCTCCCTGACTGACGAGCAATCGCGTAGATTAGGTATAGATTTGATGCAGGCGCGTTTCGTGCTCGATTGTTCTCCCTTACCGATGAAATGTTCGAATCTGTAACGTTACATTACAGGTGAATACTCGCGGTGAGGGAACGCCTTGAAATTTGTGTCACAAGCGATTGCATTTTCTAGTTTCCGAGCTGAAAAATGCTACGCAAAACTGCAGCTACCATCCCAAACCACAAAATAAACAAATCATAGCCAGGAAAACTGTGTTTTTCGATTTCTCACCGCCAACCCGTGAAAGGCTATAAAAAAAGACATTTTTTAAGTCCCATTTCTGGTCCACAAAGCCCCTTCAGACATAGATAAATGAGCGCCGAGAGTAATGAGCCAACGTTTATTTTGGAACTAAATTGATGGAGTTTCACACGGATCCGTCCAACGTCTTATCGACAGTTTTAATTACGGACTTATTCTTTAATTAAAGGTTTTAACATGGGGGTGTTTCAATTGCGAGGGCTTTTCTAGGGTTAAGTTTTTAGGTTAGGTTGTGTGCAAACTTACTCAGTCGAGCAAGCGTTCACAAAATAGACCGTCTTACGCACTATCAAGTTAAGGTTTTTTTTTAATATTACTAACAATCATAGAATTCTTAGTAACACTAGGGTCATATTACGGAAAATGCCGTTAATTATACCAATAATTTACATTTGTGCGAAAAGGACTTATCGCTAAAATCAAGGAAATAAGCCAGTATTGCGGTCCGGCTTTTAAGAAATGGCCAATTCGATGACAACCGTTAGTGACAACTGTCAATATTGACTTTCAATTTTTATTTATTTGAAACATTGAGCTTTAGTAATATAAAGTACGATTATTAATTGTAGTCAGTAAAATGACATTTGTTCACTATAGAAATGTACTAAATTTCATAGTATCAGTGACAGTTGCACTTGCCATTTTACTGACTACAATTAATAATCATACATTACGTATAGAGACTAATACGGAATAGTGCCCGCGCCTAGAGCACGCCACAGAGCTGTCAAACAACTGAATGAACTTGTGCGCGCGCACTCATCCTGGATGGGACACAGTGGTGATACGTGGTGTCGTCTCTATATGTAGTAATAATAGCTCAATGATTTGAAATAGGTTTATTGTCTATGTCAAAGGTGACAAAGACAGAGTATACGACGGAGTGAGCTTATCCAGAAGAAGCAAGTTCAATTTCGACATTTTTGAACAACAGAGCAATTTTTCATTGTTTTTTTTTTCACTTTTACCGAGTATGGCTGTTCTACAACCAAGAACCTTTCAATAAAGCGTTTTCCATAAGCCTTTCTGAAAGGCAGGTCAATGGGGAACATACTTCCCTTTCATTTGACCCCATAGAAACCAAGAGATAATAATAATATTCTACAACTATCACACAACGCCATCTAGTCCCAAGCTAAGCAGAGCTTGTGTTATGTGTACTAGACAACTGATAAACATACTTAAATATTTCTAAATACATACATATTATAGACTAGCTTTTGCCCGCGACTTCGTACGCGGATCTTGATGCTTATGCCAGCGACAATGGAGTCGGCATAATCGAAGATCTGAAAAGTCTGATACCCAACTCCAAGAGCCCAGGTAAAAAATTCATGAGAGTTTGGCCAGTAGAATAAAAATTGTATTAATATATTAATCTTCATCGAAAATCAGTCCGTGAAATTAGTGATAGCTTTGACGGCGAGTTGCCCTTTACTCGTCGCCCGCATGCCCGCGCCTTCGGTGGCCGGAGATCGTCTTGTGACGTCTTCGATCTTCAATTTTTATACGTCAACAGAGAGTGCTCATCACGCTAAACAACTCTTGCTAAGACGTCATTCCTGTATATGTTATAGTGTAGCTGGGCTCTTGGAGTTCCACATCAGGTGTTCCAGATCTTCAAACTAATTCTCTCAGCAGAAAATGCTCATCACGTGGAACAATTTTTGCTATCGCACCATTTTTGTATCTCTTATAGTTTAGCTGGTCTGTTGCGGTTTTGCGCCAGTTGTTCAAGTTTTCAAAATAAATTATAGCCCATGTTTTGACCAGACTTAATACCTATACAAAAAAAAAATCTTTCTAATTCGTCCAGTACTTTTTGAGTTTATCCCGGACATACATACAGACAAACAGATAAACAGACAAACAGACAAACCGACAAAAATTCTAAAAACTATATTTTTGGCTTCGGTATCGATTGTAGATCACACGCCAAGTATTCTTTTAAAACAATATTCAAAGTACAGTTTTGACTTTCCTACTATTTTATTATATTATGTATAGATGGTTGGCCGACAGCAACACGTTTTGGCGAAAAAATTGGCACCCGGAGACAATATTTGAAATAATTAGCTCTACATTTTACACAATCCTAAATACAACGCAGATCTATCATGTACAACCTGTCACTTATTCTTCAGCAAATTTTCCTTTGAACCTGGGGTTCCTGGGACTGAGAAAACTAATGGAACCTGCGCGATTTTCTGTGAAATCACAAATAAAAAAAGACATATTTTCCTGCATTTTTTTTTTGTGTTCCGGACATGCTTTTATTTTATGTAGCTATGTATTGTATGTTGATTAGCCCTGAAAAAAACTGTTGGTTACCCCTAAAAAGAACTGTTAGTTAGCCCTGAAAAGAACTGTTGATTAGCTCTGAGAAGAACTGTTGTTTAGCTCTGAGAAGAACTTTTGCGCAAGTGTAGTTTTAAGAACGAAATCTAAAAAAAATCGCAGGAAAATTATTAGACTTCGCGCACGACCGCTGCGTAGGGAGCCGACCACGCGTCTAAGCCGCGCGGGTACCTTACTCATAGATCTAAACTGGGGCTCCCGCACGCGCACCCCCGCCTTGGTGACGCTCACTTCGCAACGGGCCGTGCAGCAGAAATCGTGATATTTTAATTTCGCCATAACTTCGAAACTAAACATCCAATTTTAATCATTCAAAGACCAAATATTATCTACATTAACTGTACTTAATGATGAAATAAATTATTTTGATAAGGATTAATAGAATGAGTAAAATAAATGCGTTTAAAAGTAGTCCAAAAAAATTCAAGATTTTTGATTTAAAAAATGGTTGTTGTGCCTCACTCGACATAGATAGGTATAGTGTGTCGCGGAGTTTTTTGTAGATATTTATAAGATCTACAACTAATTTGAACATTTCATAGTTCTATCTTTTATATTTTAGGCAGCGTACGCAAAATAAGTAACTTTTCTGGTTGATTTTTTACACCTTGTGTCCGAAAAACCCAAATATATTACGGAACCCTATTTATTTCCAAAATAAAATTTAGTCTATGTTACTCGTGGATAATGTAGCTTTCGAATAGTGAAAGAATTTTTGAAATCGGTCCAGTAGTTTTTGAGCCTATTCATTACAACCAAACAAACAAACAAACAAAGTTTTCCTCTTTATAATATTAGTATAGATAAATTACACCCAGACACAGAACAAATGATCATGCTCATCACACAAACATTTGTCCTGGTTGGGAATCGAATCCACGACCCCTGGCATAGCAGTCAGGGTCCAGCAGGCCAGTCAAAGATGAATCAAATATCCTCCAAAACATCTATTAATATCTTTAGATTGCCAACCTGACACAACAGACCATCTCAATCATATTTCAATTTATACAATGGACACTATGACAGATTCAATATAGAGGAATTTGTTACATTTTTGTGTTATGTAACTATTCAAAATAGAACTTGTTTTGTAACTTAAAATGTCACTTACGGGATATCTTCATCCCGCGATCATGGCGCTTGCAACGGCGTCGAAATATCGGGAACTCAAAACAAATAATAATCACGGAAGATATCCCGTAAGTGACATTTTAAATTGTAAAATAAACCGTGTTAGTCTAAAACAGTGTTTTTAACGACTAAAGATATTTGAATATTATGCTCATGTCAGACGGGACTACGGGAAAGAAGTCGTAAACTACATATTTGAAAGAGACGAAAAGGCGATGTCAGCAAGTGATATTTTTACTTGGTAAAAATTTATCAAATAAGTCCTACTACCCAGGACAGGGCGGGAGGGACTGTCAGACTCATGTTGACTAAATTCCACGGTGTCCTTCAATAGGCATGTATGTTCCGGGGTCGCGGTGATGTAATAATTTTATTCTTGGCTTTGGCCCTCTGAGAGGGGGGGCATCATTATGCTGACGCTCTTTGAGGCGCGCGTGGAACACAACGCGCCGTCGCCGGGCATCATGGTCCATAGTCGGACAGCAAGTCACCCATTAATCGCCGCCCGCATGACCGCACCTACGCTGGCCGCCTACGTCCTTCGCCGTGGGCGTCTACCACTGCATCTGGAAGGATGACGATGTCCTCTCCCTCACGCGGCCCTCCACCTCGTTCGTGAGCATTACTGCTACGCAGAAGGAGGCGACCGCTTCCCACTCCGGTCAATACAAATGTAAGGGGCTAATAGACTTGAGCAGTCATTTGTAACAGAACATCAAATCTTCGCCGTATTTAATGTTGACGAACTGAACAACGAACATAGCCAAACATCTTTGCGAACATTTTCTTGATCTTTCAAGCGAAGGCTCTAATCGTTTGGTCGCCAAAAATTTTTTATTCATGATGATGTCAGACTTAACAGCCGACACTACTAAAAGCTCGCCAGAACGCTCGTTAGAATGCTCGCTAAAACGCTCTCATTTGTTTTTCTGTAACGTAACATTCGCAAGAATGCTCATTACAAGTGAATGCTCAAGTTTATCCTTAAGATTCATGCAATTTTGTTGTACACAAGCCAAAACAGTAACCACAAAAAAAGAGAAATCACCTGACTATCACCAATTTCGATCACGTAACTAATCCGTAGGTAGTGACCCAATTTACGGCCGTAATCAGACCCCAGGACCTCAGGACCCCACCTCAGCACTAGCTAAGACCCCTAATTACGCGTCACTAAGATAATCTATTAATTAGGGCCTATATTTGCTCTGTACGCAGAAAAAGTAATAGATCGAACAATGATTTTGTGACTATGGGGATATTGGGTCATTATTGTTTTGTTAGCTTTGTGATTCTCATTGTATTTATTTATTTATTACTGGCCTGTTCGTCTAGTAGTTAGTGACCCTGACTGCATGCCGGGGGTCGTGGGTTCGATTCTCACCCAGGATAAATGTTTGTGTATTGAGCATGATCATTTGTTCTGTGTCTGGGTGTAATTTATCTATTGTTAGCTGCGGCTCCGACCTACACCCCTCCAGAGAGCCCGGAGCACCTGATTTAGCCTATATAAGGCGACGCGTTGTGTTGCCAAGAGCCCATTTTGCCCCATTCCGTGCCCACTCACCCACTTCCATCACCCGATTCCTATCGTCCATTCATATCGCTCTTTCCCACAACCCGTGCTCGCACTCAATTAATTATCCCCTTTGTTTTTGTTTTTGATTATTGTGTAACGTTAATTTTAATGTAAATTCCTTTGTTTTGTTAATGAAATTACTTTTGTTAATTTGTATTAGAATTCCCTTGAAATCCCAACTTTTGTATGTAAATACACTACTTTTGTAACACTTCTGATAGTTATTTTATTCAATTCCTAACATCAGAAGTGGGATAGACCCTCGTTTTTCCACTAAACTTAAATAATTAAAATCAAAATGCCGAATAATAGTTCCCCAAGAAAAAGCCGTAAACTTGAGTGCAAGCCACCGCTGCCCGACCTAACGCGTCTTAAAATCACTTTAGACGCAATTCTTAATAAGGTCTCCGCCTTGGAGCGAAGTTCGATTTCAGAACCGCGATCGTGTGTGGAGCTTCAGCCGCACCCTACTGCCATCACCAGCAGGGCCAGCCCGCCCGCTGTTCCGCGACCTGTCTCGAGACGCCCGCGCCTGTTGCACCGGCGCTGTCGCTGTCGCCCTCGCCTTCAGCTTCGGCTACAGGGAATGTCGCAGAGCGTCTCATCGATGCGCTAAGGAAGGACCTTAAACCCGGTGAGATCAAACCATTATTATGACTCTGATTTCGACTCTAGTGTTCATGACGTTATTTTGTTAGTGTTTGAAGGGTGAATCTCACTCTTAGCTGCGCGATTGTATCGAAACGGATCGCAAATAAAATCGCTATGTCCGATTTAAATCGCAATTAAAATCGCTGTATCCGCGACGTGTCAATGTCGCAAAATTAACCACCGAAACCATTGTGGAATTTTTATCGTTTTATGTCATGCCAAAATCCACTTCACATGTGAACAAAAAATTATGTTGATTCCAATTCTAAACGTACCGGTAATAGCTATCGCCGTAGTGTTAAAGTGTTTGCTAACAAAAAAAAACTTTGAAGTGTTATTCGTGCAGCGCTTCTCGCCTTACCAATAAGAGCAACCCTTGTTCCAAAATCTAAAAATAGACGCAGCTGATCGAATTCTAATGATGTACGCAATAGTTATAACGATTATTCTAATTCATATTCCCCAAACATGAAAATCTAAGTTTTGTAAAAAAAAAAAACGGAAATGATTATTTTGTAAAGTTTGTAAAATTAAAGTTTCTGGAACTTGAAGTGCTTTTATGTTTCTAGAAGTTGAATAAATCAGTCAGGTTAGACCGAGCCTGCAGAAAATTCAAGTATTGATTGAATCTCGTAAACATTCAAACGTTAGACAGTTCGATAAAGGCCTGGAGGATAGTAATTTTCATCGGTCCGTGCCCGGTTATGACATTTAAGACCCATAATTACCTTGACGTGTAATAACGTTAACTCTCATTGAGATGCACAAAAAGAAGCTCAAAGGACCACGGGCAGAAATATATGGAGACTGGCCCATCGTTCAACAGTGATGGAACCTATGCCAAATGAAAGCTTTGAGGATGTGATGCATTTCTTATTATGGCAGCTAAGTCGAATTCGAGCGCCAACAAGGTGATTTCGAGCATTGAAAACATATGCCCTTACCTAACCTAACATGTGGCAACATTCTCCTACTGATTTGAAACAGGTGTCATTCGAAGCGTGTAGTAGATACGATATACTTTTACTATGGCGACATTCTTCAAATGTGTAAGGTTCACCTGGAATATCTGAAAATGTCAACCTAACCTAACCTGTGGCAACAATCTCCTACTGATTTGAAACAGATGTCAATCGAAGCGTGTGGTAGATAAGATATACTTTTAGTATGGCGACATTCTTCAAATGTGTAAGGTTCACCTGGAATATCTGAAAATGTCAACCTAACCTAACTGTGGCAACATTCTCCTACTGATTTGAAACAGATGTCATTCGATGCGTGTGGTAGATACGATATACTTTTACTATGGCGACATTCTTCAAATGTGTAAGGTTCACCTGTAATATCTGAAAATGTCAACCTAACCTAACTGTGGCAACATTCTCCTACTGATTTGAAACAGATGTCATTCGATGCGTGTGGTAGATATGATATACTTTTACTATGGCGACATTCTTCAAATGTGTAAGGTTCACCTGTAATATCTGAAAATGTCAACCTAACCTAAATGTGGCAACATTCTCCTACTGATTTGAAACAGATGTCATTCGATGCGTGTGGTAGATACGATATACTTTTAGTATGGCGACTTTCTTCAAATATGTAAGGTACACCTGGAATATCTGAAAATCTAACCTAACCTAACCTAACCTGTGGAAACATTCTCCTACTGATTTGCAGTATGGAACACCGAGTGGTTTTAGTCAGTCGAGTCTGACATGCCTCTTCCGTGTTCTCCACGCTGACAACACAACAAGCCCATGAGGGTTTCCACACTTAAAAATAGGTGGGTTAGTTAGGTTCGTTTAAGAAAAGCCTAGGAATCCCAGGTAAAACCCACACGTCTGAAGATGTAGCGATCATAAAAATATGTCTTATCCACTACACGCTTCGAATAACACGTGTTTCAAATCAGTTTTTTTTATCGTGGTAAAATCATCAAATGAGGCCTCCCACCCCGGGCAGGGCAGAAGGGTCTGTCAAACTTGTACTGACTAAAATCCACGGTGTCCTTCAATAGTCCTTTATGTTCCGGGGTCACGGTGATTGAAATAAGTCCCTGGCAGGCTTCGGCCCTCCGTGAGGGGGCCTCGTCATTGTGCTGACTATCCTTCCGTTACAATTATTCAAGGATTACCTTAGTCACAGGAAACAATTAGTAAGAATTGACAACTGGATTAGTGATGAACTCACTGTGCATTACGGAGTTCCACAGGGCAGTGTTTTGGGTCCTACCCTTTTCCTTGTCTATATTAATGACTTGTGTCAACTTCAACTTAGGCACGGTAAACTTATATCTTTTGCGGATGACACAGCGTTATGCTTCAGCGGGGAAACTTGGGATGAGGTCTTCCAGAGTTGCCAAAATGGTTTCAACCAGGTCTGTCGTTGGCTTAATTACAATGTATTGACCCTTAACACACTAAAGACCAAGTATATAACTTTTGCGTCTAAGGAAAACCTTCTTCCACCAACAACTCTAAACATAACTGCTCATATCTGTGGCAACCTAGCTGTTTCTACATGTCCTTGTACACCTTTGCAAAGAACACATGTCATCAAATACCTTGGTGTGTATATAGATCAGAAACTAACCTTTAAGCCACACATCGACATTCTCGTTACTAGGATTCGCAAACTAATATACATATTTAAGACCCTTAGACATGTAGCGGATTTTAAGACAACTAAAATGGTGTATCTAGCCCTCTGCCAATCAATTATCAACTATTGTATAACGTCCTGGGGAGGAGCGGGAAAACTTCACCTCCTAGAACTGGAAAGAGCACAGAGAGCCGTACTCAAGGTTGGAGCTGGTCTCCCATTTCGGCATCCAACTGCTGATCTGTATAAGCTTTGGGATGTTTTAACTGTCAGGCAGATCTTCATTTTAAATATAGTAATCAAAAAACATACACAATTACAATATGACCCTAATCTTAACAAAGAAAAACGCTTGAAAGGTAGTGTATGTCCTACAGGTTTCTTCCGCACTGTTTCTTCTCAAAGATTTTATTGTTTTCTTGGAGGATACATAACAAGATCAATACAACACTTTCTATATATCCCATGCGAAAATCAGTCTGTAAACTAAGTGTAAGTAAATGGCTAAAAACTCTCAATTATCAAGAAACAGAAAATCTTCTCACTCCAATCAGGTGAACGATTTTTAAAATTTATAAAAACTATCAAAACAAATCAGTCGATTTCATATACTAATAAAACGTCATGTATGTCCAAAATTCAGTATGTTAGCCCTAATAAATTATTATAATTATTGTTTCTTCTTTTTCAATATGTTACTAATTATTAGATACTTTAATTTAATTGCTCTACTCTGTATTTATGTTGCTTTCATCACACATTAATAATTGTTCATAATAATCTAATATTAAATCTATACAAATAGTTGTAAGGGGGCCTGGTGACCTGTAACACAGGCATGTTATGCCTTTATCGGGCACCAGTCTCACGCAAATGTATAAACTTATTTATTGGATAAAGCACTTCATGTACCCATAACATTTGTGATGAGAAATAAATCAAATTCTTCTTCTTCTTCTTCTTCTTCATCTTTGAGTCGTCGACCCGGGCATGGTCCACGGTCGGACAGCGAGTTGCCCTTTACTCGCTGTCCGCATGCCCACGCCTACTGTGTCCTCCGGGCGATCTTCACAGGTGGCACCCAGGCGTATCTTTCTTCCCTATCCGACACAGGTACCTCCTGAACGAAGCCACGTCTTTCCAGCCACTCCTCAAAGAGGGGTCTTACCGTCGCGATTGCGGTGTGCCCGAACCTCGGTTGTTTCAAATCAGTTGGAGAATATTGCTACAGCCTTCTTAGGTTAGGTTGACATTTTTAGATATTCCAGGTGAACCTTACACATTTGAAGAATGTCGCCATACTAAAAGTATGATCGCGGGACTTATTTCTATTACCGTGACCCCGGAACATAAAGGGCTACTGAAGGACACCGTGGATTTTAGTCAGTACAAGTCTGACAGTACCTCCCGCCCTGCCCGGGGTTGGAGGTCTCATTTGATGATGTTAACACGATAAAAAAAAAAAAAAAAAACTAAAAGTATATCGTATCTACCTCACGCTTCGAATGACACTTGTTTCAAATCAGTAGGAGAATGTTGCCACAGTTAGGTTAGGTTGACATTTTCAGATATTCCAGATGAACCTTACACATTTGAAGAATGTCGCCATAGTAAAAGTATATCGTATCTACCACACGCTTCGATTGACATCTGTTTCAAATCAGTAGGAGATTGTTGCCACAGGTTAGGTTAGGTTGACATTTTCAGATATTACAGGTGAACCTTACACATTTGAAGAATGTCGCCATAGTAAAAGTATATCGTATCTATCACACGCATCGAATGGCATCTGTTTCAAATCAGTAGGAGAATGTTGCCACAGTTAGGTTAGGTTGACATTTTCAGATATTACAGGTGAACCTTACACATTTGAAGAATGTCGCCATAGTAAAAGTATATCGTATCTACCTCACGCTTCGAATGACACCTGTTTCAAATCAGTAGGAGATTGTTGCCACAGGTTAGGTTAGGTTGACATTTTCAGATATTCCAGATGAACCTTACACATTTGAAGAATGTCGCCATATTAAAAGTATATCGTATCTACCACACGCTTCGAATGACACCTGTTTCAAATCAGTAGGAGATTGTTGCCACAGGTTAGGTTAGGTTGACATTTTCAGATATTCCAGGTGAACCTTACACATTTGAAGAATGTTGCCATACTAAAAGTATATCGTATCTACCACACGCTTCGAATGACACCTGTTTCAAATCAGTAGGAGAAAGTTGTCACAGTTAGGTTAGGTTGACATTTTCAGATATTCCAGGTGAACCTCACACATTTGAAGAATGTCGCCATAGTAATAGTATATCGTATCTACCACACGCTTCGAATGACACCTGTTTCAAATCAGTAGGAGATTGTTGCCACAGGTTAGGTTAGGTTGACATTTTCAGATATTCCAGGTGAACCTTACACATTTGAAGAATGTTGCCATAGTAAAAGTATATCGTATCTACCACACGCTTCGAATGACACCTGTTTCAAAGCAGTAGGAGAATGTTGTCACAGTTAGGTTAGGTTGACATTTTCAGATATTCCAGGTGAACCTTACACATTTGAAGAATGTCGCCATAGTAAAAGTATATCGTATCCACTACACGCTTCGAATGACACCTGTTTCAAATCAGTAGGAGAATGTTGCCACATGTTAGGTTAGGTAAGTGCATATGTTTTCAATGCTCGAAATCACCTTGTTGGCGCTCGAATTCGACTTAGCTGCCATAATAAGAAATGCATAACATCCTCAAAGCTTTCATTTGGCATAGTTTTCATCGCTGTTGAGCGATGGGCCAAAATGCGCATGGTCCTTTCCAATAATATCACTGTAACCGATCAATCCGGACTTGCTATCTTTGACCCAGGTCTTATCAAAAGAATCGCATACCTACGGCTTATGGTTCCCGTTTATAGGTAAATTTGTGAAATTTAAAAAAAAGTTTCTTATTATGTTGTTTGCATAAAGTACAAAAATAAATCCCGTGCTACTCTGCAACCAATCGTTTCATGGCAAAAGCCATCTACCCCATTTGATACTATTCATACCGATGTACTTGGCCCTTTACCAGAATCTCACGGTTATAAGTACGTGCTTATCATTGTCGATGCATTCACAAAATATTGCCTCCTTTACCCACTCTATAAACAAGAAAGCGCTGAGTTGAAACGCGTGCTCATTAACGCAATCTCCCTATTCGGGTCTCCACGATTATTAGTATGCGATAAGGGACGGATGTTTACAAACACTGATTTCGTGAGTTGGGCAGAAGGAATGGGTATTGGATTGCATTTTATCACCCCAGAAATGCACCAGTCAAACGGTCAAGTAGAGCGGTACTGCCGAACCGTTCTTAACATGATACGTATAGAAACGAATCACAAAGGTGAATCTTGGTCGGAAGTATTATGGAAATTACAATTAGTACTAAACGTGACGAAACAAAAAACCACTCAATGTTCGGCAATCAATCTTCTGATTGGTACAGAGTCTACCACCCCGGTTATACAGGCTCTTATTAAGGATTTAACAGTACAAGGTAAAAATCCAAATCGCGAAGCATGGCGCGAATTGCAGAGACAGCGTACTAAGACCCTTTTGGCGGAAAACCAGTCAGCTCAAGATAAGCGTGTAAATAAAAATCGTTCAGCACCAAAAACTTTCGCTGTGGATGATTTAACTTACGTGATCAAAAATTCACAATCAATCGGCAAATTAGACAGTGGTATGCGGGGACCGTATCGTATCACTAAAATCCTACCAAATGGTCGATATGAGCTGCAGTTGGTAGCAGGCTCATATGGCAAAACTACACAAGCTGCCGCCGAGTATATGGTGCCATGGCATGGTGAATGGACACCTGAGTGCTGTGCTGCATTCTTTGAATGTAAGTTTTAGAGTACTAAAACAATCATGTGTGTGTTGATACTTTCATCTATTTTTGTCACAGGTCTGATTGGCCTAAGGCCTTATCACTTCACTTAAGTGAATGCCAATAACATTCACCTAAGTCGATATAAAAAGTCACTGATTAGTGTTACATTTGTGTTAGTCTGTTTATTTTTGTTGGATTGCCTTGTTTGACACTTAGTGTTATACGACGACGTCGACGCATGAGTGCGAGACACTTATCGCTATGGGGCGCAAGCGTCAATTTATGGCCGCAATGGTCGAGTCACAGGTCGAGTCAAAGTGGACTTGAGTCTTGTGCTGTTTAATGAATGAAGTAAACAAATTTCACACGTGAAGCTTTTGATAAGCTTGTGAACCGATTTGTTTTTATTGGTACTTGAACCAAGATTATGTTCTATGAACTTGCTCGAATGTATGGTCTTTATTTTGTTTCTGAGACATGAATGAAACTGCCTAAATAACGATGGTGGCTTTACTGTTGCCTACGCCTTTTGTCTTGATCCTGCCAGTTTGGTATCAGTTGTGACCCGTGAGCCTGTGTGGCACCCGTGAGCCTGTGTGGCACCCATGAGCCTGTGTGGCAATGACTGGCCTGTGTGGCAATGACTGGCCTGTGTGGCAATGACTAGCCTGCGTGGCAATGACTAGCCTGTGTGGCAACGACTAGCCTGTGTGGCAACGACTGGCCTGTGTGGCAACGACTAGCCTGTGTGGCAACGACTGGCCTGTGTGGCAACAACTAGCCTGTGTGGCAACTACTGGCCTGTGGCAACTGCCTGTGTGCCTGTGGCATCGACCAGCCTGTGTGGCAACTAATCGTGAGTGGTCAAGCTGTGTAAATCCCGAGGACAAGATTGCCATTTACCTAATCCATGTAAGTCCCATTGCAGGCTGCAGCTGCATAAGGTTTTGGTTGGTATTATGGCAAGTGAGCTCATTGTGGGCCTTTTAAAGGTGTTGAGTCCTTAAGGCTATGGTTTTCTTGAAGCTACTGTGAGGTCGTTATCATGGTAGATTTGATCTGACCTAAATTAACTTTACTAAGCAATTCATGTCTCGGTAACATTTTTTCGAATGAACTCTTTCTTTTAGAAAGCAGTCATCTGCTGTCACATCCAACATATAGGTGCTCACTCTTGGTTTATTATGTGCAGGTTCTGCTGACGAGGAGAATGGAGCAGATGAATACCCGAGCACCTCGTCGGCTACAGCCTGAGCAACGGAGTTGGAGGTAGCTGTCGCTGACGACGCTCCGGCGGCTGCCGACGCTTGCGAGTTCCTGAGCACCGCGTCGGCTACAGCCAGAGCTACACGGCGGCTACAGCCAGAGCACCACGTCGGCTACAGCCAGAGCACCGCGTCGGCTACAGCCAGAGCACCGCGTCGGCTACAGCTGGAGCAACACGTCGGCTACAGCCAGAGCAACACGTCGGCTACAGCCGAGTCGGAGGTAGCTGTGGCAGCCGACGCACCGGTGGCTGCTGAGGCCTGCGAGGACGCCGGCACGTCAGGAGAGGCCGTGTTAGCTGCGGCTCCGACCTACACCCCTCCAGAGAGCCCGGAGCACCTGATTTAGCCTATATAAGGCGACGCGTTGTGTTGCCAAGAGCCCATTTTGCCCCATTCCGTGCCCACTCACCCACTTCCATCACCCGATTCCTATCGTCCATTCATATCGCTCTTTCCCACAACCCGTGCTCGCACTCAATTAATTATCCCCTTTGTTTTTGTTTTTGATTATTGTGTAACGTTAATTTTAATGTAAATTCCTTTGTTTTGTTAATGAAATTACTTTTGTTAATTTGTATTAGAATTCCCTTGAAATCCCAACTTTTGTATGTAAATACACTACTTTTGTAACACTTCTGATCGTTATTTTATTCAATTCCTAACACTATAATATAAACTTATGTGCTGGTATGTAAGCCTATGACAGGTATACGCAACATTTACCATGAAAGTTCAACATTGTATTAGTTTTGTGTTTGGCTTAGTATTAGATGAATGTTTGTAACTCTATTACGCTTATATAACGCGCGTGCATGTGGGTGGCGAGTAATGGGCGACTCGCTGTCCGACCATGGACCATGCCAGGGTCGACGGAGCGTTGTGTTCCACGCGCGCCTCAAAGAATGTCAGCATTATGACGGGCCAAAGCCTGCTGGGGTCGCGTGACTTACGAATTACCGTGACCCCGAAACGTAAAGGGCTATTGAAGGACACCGTGGATTTTAATCAGTACGAGTCTGACAGTCCCTCCCGCCCTGCCCGGGGTGGGAGGACTCATTTGATGATTTTACCACGATAAAAATAAAATGTAGGTCAACGTTTTGTTAAAAAAACACGTTACACACATGTAGTATTATAGTGGCATAGTGGCCAACTGAGCAATGTTTTGTTTATAAGCGTATTAAAAACAGAATTCAGCTTCTGGTACATACGTCAATTAATTCCATTCATGTTTTGCTGTGAATTTTATCGTTATTTTTTGACGTTCATTTATTTTCGAACACATTTTTTTATTGGCATGACTGCTTTTTAGTACTCATAGAGTTTTTATGAAAGGTAAATGGACTTATTATCCTTTAAAATTTACGCAGATTATCACGTTGTTAATGTGTGATTAGATATTAAAGGCCTAGAAAAAGTCAAAATGTACCTCAAAATAATGTTAAAAATGAATAGTATTAATTATTTTCTCCAATTTAAATAATTTTACTGAATGGAATACTCTAAGTTTCTTTTGTTATTTATGCCTTAATCTTGGAATTTCCCTGTAGTGGGAGGATTTCTTCAATCACATTGTTAGCAGCGTTTACAAAAATTTTAAGTCACATACACCCAGACCAGAAACAACTACTAATAGAATTATACAAATACTCGTATTTGTTACTCCAAGTTGCTCGAAGAATTTATTTAAAAAAAAAGTTGGCTCCACATTAGAAAATTCTACCAGTATGTTGAGTGCGTTTAGAAATAAAGAAACTCACATACACTAACATTACACCCAGTCCCGGAACAACTACTTGCAGATCAAAGAAATTATTTTTCCGTGCGGAGTTCGAACCCGCGACGAGCTGAGTGTCATTCAGCTCAGACACTACGCCAAACGTGTCGTCATATTCATACAAAAGTAGACACAACAAAACATAATTTATGTATTTAGTGCACATCTTACATAAGACGACAAAACACCTTGTTAAGACATTCATTAGTCCCTTACAAACATTCATTTACATCTAACATAACAAACAAACACAAAATCCAAAATGGCCACCACAAACATCACCCATGCAAGCGATAATTTATACAATGTAAAGCAAAACTAATTCAATAATGACTATTGTCCTGTGGATTATATATTGGACCATTGTTTTAGAACCCTAATAATAGTTGTAGTATCTGGATCAAGGGGACAATGGAACCTATTATGATATCTGTATACATCTTAATTGATTTGTGGGTAGACAGAGATTCAGGTTGTGTTAAATTGTTTGGTTTGTGGAGATACGCTGTGAATATTGACCTAGATTATTGTGAATTACTTCCATTAAGATTGGTTTACATGTGGTTTAAGGAGATTCGATTCTACCAAAGTAGTGTGCGCACATTTCACCAGCGCACACTTTACCAGTGCGCGTACAAATGTGCAGTTAAACATCGCGAAGAAACCGCAATGTCCCAGAAAAAAACGCACTTGACCCGCGTTGTACTTTACAGAACACTACCTCTCACAGAGTGGAGGCCTATGTCTCAGTAGTGGGCACATGAATAAACTGAATATGTAGCTTCTAATCAAAGAAAGAATTTTGAAAATCGGTCCAGTAGCTTTTCTTAAATCCACGGTGTATTGAAGGACACCGTGGATTTTGGTCAGTACAAGTCTGACAGTCCCTCCCGCCCTGCCCGGGGTGGGAGGCCTCATTTGATGACTTTATCACGATAAAAAAAAAGGTAGCTTTTGAGGAGTTGGGTTGTGGAGGTCCGATAGGCAATCGTTGCACGTAAAATACTGATTTTGAGCATCTGGTATGACTGGAAGCCGACTCCAATGTAGTTGGGAAAAGGCTGGACAGACGATGATGATCCAGTAGTTTTTCAGTTCATACACAAACAAATTACAGTGTGGTCAACAATAATTAAAAAAACTAACGAAATGAGGGATTTTCTTTTGATTGTTTCCCTAGTCGATGGATAGATAGTTGTATGTTACTGCAATGAACGGAACGTCGTCATTTTTTGTTTTTTTTCACTTGATTGTAATTTTGAGATCATAAAGAAAATGCCCCAAGAGAACAAGGAAAAGAGAAGTCTGTGCCTCGTAAATTTGTGCAAAAATGAAGGCATAAATCTAGTAACGTAGTCAGTTCAACGCCATCTACAGTGTTCTTGGAAACTACTTTTTTGTTTAATACTCAAAAAAAAAAACTTCTCATTCCAAACAGAGTTTCGAAACTATCATCCCAAACTCCATTCCTCCTGGAACCTTGCATCCCCGCTGACCCCATATCACGAAATAAGTAAAGAAAACTCACACAACGTGAAGTAAAGTCAATTTAGCACTAACTTCCCTAGTTTGTATAACAAATTCAATTGGGACACAATTTTATTTTACTTTTCCTCCTAACCGTTTTGTGTTGTCATTGCATGATACTGGCTAATTTACTACAGTGTTGCCAGCGTTGAAAATACTTTATTTCTTGGGAGTTTTTTCAGGTTTAGATCTATTCTAGTGTTCTCTGAAGTGCTGAAATTGGGTGCTTTATTAGATTGCTTTAAAATTGCTTTGGCTTTTCAGAAAAGATTAGCTTTTTTAGTCTGTTAAATTTTCGACTGGCTACGTGAACTTAATATGTTAGGCTAACCAAATTCGACTGAACATTTTTTGTTGTTCGTGGACTGAATTTCTCTTCTAACTATACAGGGTGTTTCTTTTAATTTAGCCAAAAGGGAGAAATCTGCATCCATAAGAGATACAGGAAAACTTTCTTAGGAACCTTTAGCTCTTTTTTGATACTGATAATTTTGGCGTTTTTATTTTTTTGGTCAAGTGTGAGCTGTCCACAGAAATGAGTGAAATTGACCAAAATTTTTTTTAATGCCGTTCGACTCTGTTTCATATAAGGATCATTTCATTGTATCGGAAGAAAAAAATCGGGACGGCGGAAGTTGGTCAAATTTAGCAAAAAAATTTTTCATACAAATTGTATGAACGAAAAAAAATACCAATTTTTTTATGATGCCATGTTATTTAGTATCTTGTTAAGACCATTTCATTGTATGGGAAGGAGATGTCTCCCTTTTGGCCCATTTAAAAGAAACACTCTGTATAGTGAGGCAAAGTAATGTAGACACCTGACAGCATGAGAGAAAAGAGTAGACAATATTTTGTGTTTTCAATGACTTTTGATCCTTTTTTAGTATGAGGTGTAATTGTGCGAATACCACTGCAATCTTTTTCAGTGGTAGAAAATCATCATATGAGTGGCAATGTCAGACTCGTACTGACTAAATTTTGATTATCAGATTATTTCTTACTATGAGAGTCTAATTATATCACACAAAAAACGCATTTTACGCTTAAAACCAATTCAATATGGAAATTATTACGCTTCTGAACCAAGTATTATTTAAAAAAAAGATATTTCGTCTGTTTGTTTACAAACAAACACAGATACGTACACAAAAACCATGACTCGAAACTTTTAGGTCATACATACAGGGTGAATTTGAGTAAATGCGACAAAATGAAATGGGAGCTTCAGTTACAGTAACATAGTAATTATAAAACGTATTTTTTTTATCGATTTAGTTTTTTCTACAAACTAATTCGATAAAAAAAATACGCGATTATCGTTGTCAAAAGGTCCATTGATGTTATTATCTTTATTTAAGTACGAATTGTCGGTATTCCAGCATTTAATACGCAGAATAAATAAGAAAAAATTAAGTATCAAAAAATCTCGTCCGACTCATCGCAGTGCTCAATTATCGTCGTAGAGTACTCATGTTATTAAACGTTGCCGTTCATAGCGTAACACTGATCAATTATTTTTTAATTTTACTTTAAGTTGATATTTTATACATTTTGTTGACAACACGTAATATAGTATATTTAAATTTGTCGCATGTATTCAATTTCACCCTGTATATTTGTACCGTGCGAGGATCGAAACCTCGACACGCTGTGCAGAAGGCGATCACTCAGCCATTGCGCCAACCGTATCTATACTTCAAAGGCATATAACTAAAACTTAAACCAAACCCAATTCTTATGAAAACGCAAATTCTCTTATCTCAACATACCTTACTACTTACTAACTAGAACAACTTTACAATCCTTACTTAAACAAAAGAGAAAATCTTCGGAGCCCACATTTTATTCAAACTACAGAATACTTCCAACATTTTCCCTTTTTTTTTAAATAAAATTTATTGGCCTTTAAATCAACGTCTAACTTGGCAAGTCAAGTTTTAATAGTGCCAGACTAAATGTAGACTTAATTAATAAACGTCAACTTGTGGGCACTGCATTGAAATAAGTCAGGGTTGCCAGTAAAGGAACCGTAGATTATACAGTTGGGTTTTGGGATTATACAAATTGTATTCTGAATTATAAAAAAAAAAAGAAAACTTTTGTTTTTTTAAACGTTACTAAATTATCTTTTTATAACAGAAATCAAGAGAAAAGTAGTTAAAATAGAAGAGGAAATTACATTATTGTTGATTTGTACGAGTAGCTAGTACGGCAGATTCGTTAAAAAATTATAGTTAAAAAGTTGAGAAAAAAATATCGTAATTAGTAGGTAATATTGGAAATTCGGCGTTTACTCTAATTATCAGTTCAGTATTCAATTGTGATAAATTTATATTGAAAAAAAAATGTCACGTATAGGTAAATAATATTTTTGAATTTATTGTCAAAATCTTGCTCAGATGATTTACATGAAAATTAGTATTCTAAACAATGGCCTTTACATATTGGAGAAAACTTATACTTTACTTATATTTTCTAGACCTATCCAATCAGTTTACGCATTTGCCAATCAAGTTACAATAAAAGCTATAGTGCTTAGCCCACTGCTGCCTTTTAAGATACTTTTGACTAATTTATAACTAAGTTACTAATAATTTAGTATTTTTATACAGATTTTATAAAATGTGACAGCCCTATATACTCAGCTTGGCACACTTGGCGCAACTTGGCGCGACTTGGCGAAACTTGGCGCTTTCTTTATTGACGCGCGATTGAAGTTCGAATAGGCCAAGTAGAAAATGTGAAATGAATTAGTGGAGGAAGTTTGTCGTTATGAGTGTTGTTATTTTTGGGGGTAAGTAGAGAATATAATGGAAGCGATAAATTTTTGGAAGGCTGATATCTAATCGGCTGAAAAAATATGCTTATTCACTGAAAAATATAATCATCAGATCGATTTAAAAAAAAAAGATTCTTCCGTATTTTTTGTTCTGGAACAAAAACTTCGAAGACATGTGACATCTGCCAACCCGCACTGGACCCGCATGGGGGGCACCCCGCCCCGGGCACGGTGGGAGGGAATGTCAGACTTGTACTGACTAAAATCCACGGTGTCCTTCAATAGCCCTTTATGTTCCGGGGTCACGGTGATGGAATAAGTCCCGCGACCCCCGCAGGCTTTGGCCCTCTGAGAGGGTTCCCCGTCATTATGCTGACGCTCTTTGAGGCGCGCGTGGAACACGACGCGCCGTCGATCCGGTCATGGTCCATGGTCAGACAGCGAGTTGCCCTTTACTTTTTTTTAACACTATAGGATGAGGATGATTACTTTCTTTTGTTACGTAGAAACACAAACCCGGAACAACTACTTATGGGTAGTACAAAGTTTGTATCATTTTCGGAAGTCGGACACGCGACACGCAGCGCAGCAAACACACGCTGCGCCACAAGTAGTGTCGTTTTACAAAAGATGAGGCATAAAATAATATACTCTGCAGTATTGTTATGATAACGAAAAACCCATCCTCATACTATCAACACCAAAATAAAAACTAAAGAAAATCGCCTAACAGACTCAGCATATTTTGTATCGCAGCCAAAGATACAAGATATTTCTTATACATATTTACAAAATTACATAAATATATTCCTTTTCTCGAAGGACGAAGAAACGCCGGGGGGCAGACTTATACCAGAGATTATATCAGCTCTATTTTATTTGGGAATCGGAAGAAAATATATTTATGATAAACAGATTTTTTTCTTGCTGACAGTACAATAAATCAATGTTCTTGTATAAAACTAGCTTTTGCCCGCAACTTCGTACGCGCTTAAATTTCGGGATAAAAACTATCCTATGTCCATTCTCGGCTTTCAAACTATCTTCGCATCAAATTTCATTCAAATCGGTTCAGTGGCTTAAGCGTGAAAGAGAGATAGACAGACAGAATTTCTTTCGCATTTATAATATTCGTAGGGATAAGGCACACAGGCTTATTCTGGGTAAGCTCGGTCCATCGTCGACTTTGTCTCTGTCACCTTTGACCTAGACTAGGGTCAAGAGCAAACACAACATCTTAAGGATCGGTACTAGCAAAAAGTGTTATGGCATTTCCATAAGTTTATGTATAAAATTTAAAACAATAGCCACGAAAAAAAAGGTCTGGGTAGCTTAAGAGTTCCCCCAGGGTCTACAAATATCGGATTGAGGATAAACCCGGCTGGAATTGTTAAAAAAAATATTGAAAATCACTAAAAACGCGTAAAAAGCACTGCCGTATTTCCATAACTTTGGCGTAAATAAGCAGAAAACTAATTAATATTATACATAAATAAAGAGAACAAAGACCGGTGTACTGTCTACATGTGTCTGTTTTTCAAAACATTGTATATTTTTCGCGTAAAAAATTCGTAAAGTAACTGAATTTTGAGGCCGAAAATCTCCATACATTTTACTATGGCGGAATATTTTATCCGGCATTGGTTCGAGATCGAATCGCAGAGCTCAGTCGTCCGCAGGATTTCAAGGTAAGAGCACGTCGCTTTTTACCAAAAAATTACGCGGCTAAGTGGCGTGTACATACACAAGACTAATGTGCGAGGTGCGCACAGTGGTTGGAAATCAAAAATTGAAAATAAAACAAAATTGTACATTGTAAAAATTTGTAGTTGCATGTTTGTACAGGTACAGTAGAATCCGTTTATTATGACTCCGCTTATAATGACCAACCGCTTATTATGACGTATTACACAGCGAAGTTTGGTTTTTAGTTCTTAATGAAAAGAAGACAAAATGTATTAGATTCACGTTACCAAATGTTAGAAGTAGGGAATGCGACATTTTATTGAACGGAGATAAATTGGAATTTATTAATAAGACAGTTTTCCTAGGAATCACGTTAGACGATAAATTGCAATGGGGCCCCCATATAGCATCTCTAGCGGGGCGGCTAAGTTCATCCGCTTATGCTGTTAGAAAGATAAGACAGTTAACAGACGTCGAAACTGCGCGTTTGGTTTACTTCAGTTACTTTCACAGCATAATGTCTTATGGCATTCTACTGTGGGGCCGGGCAGCTGACATTGAATCTATTTTTATTTTGCAAAAGAGAGCCGTCAGAGCAATTTACAATCTACGTCGTCGCGAATCTCTTAGGGAACTATTTAAAAAAATTAATATAATGACAGTGCCTTGCCAATTTATTTATGAAAATATAATGTATGTTAGGAAAAATCTTCATCTATTTAATAAAATAAGTGATAGACATAATTTTAATACTAGAAATAAAGATAAAATATATCAGCCATATTTTAGATTGTCTAAAGTCCAAAAATCTTTTATGGGGTTCTGTGTTAAATGTTACAACAAAATACCTGGTGAGATTATAAAACTAAATGAAAGAAAATTTAAAAGTTGCATAAAAAGTACACTTAGTAAACAAGCATATTATAAATTAGAAGATTATATTCAAGATAAAAATGCTTGGAAACATGCTGGTCCTGCTCCATAGTACAATGTAGGGCTTAAACAGAATCAAACTGGTTGCAATTTAAATGCTCACACACGGTTTATATTTAATTTGTAAAATAGCTGTAATTGCAGTATTTTGTGAAAATGTGAACACCGATGTACCTTTTTATTTACATTATTTTTTTATTTATATTTTATTATTTTTTTGTTTTAATAATATTTGGTTTGGATTTTCAGGGTACATTGTTTTCACATTATATATCGCAATTATGTTATAAAAATATTGTAAAACATTTTTTAAAAAGAGTAAGTATGGAGTTTCTTGCCCATTCTTCTTCATACAACCTACCTTTGCGAATGGGTGTAGAATCATTCCCATCCTATCCCAATTCCTATAATTTTAATAATCGACGTTTAAAAGTGCCTCCTTGATGGCCTAATTGAAATAAATGATTTGACTTTGACTTTGACTTTGACATAGAAAATTCTTTCAACAACTTCGACAAGTGTTCGGAAGCGTCATGTGATACCCGATGATGTTCGGCGCATGCATGGTTGTTTTGAGTATCAGTGGGTAATAACAATTTATATTTTTGACTTAGTTCTATATTGTCTCTCTGTTAAAATAAATACATACTGACAAAAACAGGAGGTTGTTTATTTTGTACAAAATGCTTTGTATGACGTCCGCTTAGAATGACCGTCCCTTCAATGTCATAATAAACGGATTCAACTGTAGTTGGAATTGAAATTTTTTTTTTGTGATGGATGATACTTTTTGCTAACGGCAAGTTAAAAAAAAACAGGTTCAAGCGATATCGACTTTATTGACGTTTAGAATTTAGTTTGTTTTTCTCACATTCTCGTTAGCTAACATTGATCCTCATTAAAATCCGGTGTTTGCGTAAATGTCAATAAGGTCGAAAATTGCTTGAACCTGTTTTTTAAACTTACTCAACGAAAGCAAGTAAAAAAAAGGTTCACGCGATTTTCGACTTTATTGACATTTAAAATTTAGTTTGTTTTCCTCATATTCTCGTTAGCTAACATTGCTCCTTCATTAAAATCCGGTGTTTGCATTAATGTCCATAAAGTCGAAAATTGCTTGCACCTGTTTTTTTTAAATTGCATGGTAGCAAAAACTATCACCCATCGCAAAAAGAATTTTTGAATTCCAACTAGCTCCTTAGATTAGCCGTCAACCAAACAAAACAAGTTTAGATAAATATATATTTCAACTAGATGAAAACCCGGCTTCGCTCGGGTGAAACGTGTGTCATACATAATACACATCTAAATGTAGGTGTCACGGTAACTCATAAGTCCCACGACCGCGGCAGGCTTTGGCCCACAAAGCTGGGCCCCGTCATTGTGCTGACAGTCTTTGAGGCGCGCGTGAACCACAACGGGCCGTCGACCCGGGCATGTTCCATGATCAGAGAGCGAGTTGCCCATTAGTCGCCGCCCGCACGCCCGCGCCTGTTGGCCGGGTATGCGGCTGGGTCGTGAGGTGCAATCCTGCACCGTATGCTCCACTGTGTCCGCCTCCGGGCGATGGCGAGGCAGGGGGGTTTTAGTTTATAGGTTTTTCTTAGGAGGTTTAGTAACTACATAATACACCACATGACACTGGCCGAAAATAAAGAGAAAAAATAAAAACTTCTCAACATGGTAATCGATGTCAAAAATGGCGGCTGCGATCTGTCTTGTAAGAAAATCATTACAATTTTACAAAATACTCGACAATCCGAATTTTGCGTATATATGTTGTCGACTCGAAATCTCTATTTTTTAATGTTTTATTATTCAGGCTAGCTTTCGATCGAGTCTACCGTAGCCCTGCACGAAATTATTATAGAAGATAGAAATATTAAAGTTGGGAACGCGCTTACTGCTACTTGAACACTCTATGCGTTCAAAGATGTGTGTGTGAGTGGGTCGACCGCGTCTATCTCTGTGTGAGTAGCGCTTCAATACCTATTTTTCCCTCGCGCCCGCCGCATAGAAGGGCCTTAAATAAAAACAATTATATGACATATAAATTGCGAAAGTTTGTGAGTAGAGATGTATGTATGTGTAAATAGGTATGTTTGTTACTCTTTCACGCAAAAACCACTGAACGGATTTGCCTAAAATTTGGTACTCAGATAGTTTATAACATGGATTAACACATAGGATAGTTTTTATCCCGATGTTATGTTCCCATGGGATAATTTTCGAGTTGTAGCGGGTGAAGCCGCTGGCAACAGCTAGTATGACATAAAGGGTGAATTTTTCAACTGGGCGTGGATATCGTATCATATCCGAAACCATGAGGAATATTGAAAAACATTGCATGATAAATGAAAACACACACAATATAGTATAACACATTATTTCATGCTAAAAGCTAGACAGGTTATTTAAAAGTCTTATTTTATAATTATTTATTATAAATAATAACCAAAGGAGAAAAGAATGCAATACTTTTATCAATTTCGCTCTTATCAAATGCAAAAACAATAGTCAGACCTTTCACAGAAAAAAAAAATAGAAACGGAAATTGAAATATCGAACACAATGCAATCACTTATTAAACTAAACTCGATAAAGAAGAATGGTAAAAAAATATACAAAATTTTTCCGAATGCCCAACAGCCAGATAGCATAAAAAAAATATAATATTTTATAAAACTTTATATTCTCTAGCGACGGTAACAAAGGCAACTATAACGAAGGGAGCAAAGCTGAGCATCTTTCCAACCGCACCAACTTTTAAAGCCGAGCGTCTTTCGTGTCGTACCGTATTTTTTTTTTTTAATTTGAAAGTTGATGTTGGGGAACTTTTAACAATCAACCCCTGGGGTTGACTTCTTCCTAGACGTACAATTACTACTAATAACTTTAGCACTTCACCCCGACCCCAATTGGCTCAGTTAAAATATTTGATTTGGGCTACGTGATGATTTGGAGTTTTGTGAGCCGCTTGGGATTATCTTGGGCCGTAAGAAAAAAATGTGGGAAAGAAAATTTTTTTCGTATATTTTTTTCGCTTTATGTTTTTTTTTTAATTGTTACTTTTGTGTTTTAGTTGTTTATTTTGTACTAACTTTTGCTTAACTAGCGTTAGTTTAGATTGACTATTGATTCGGCGCCATCTTTTATCATTATCGTTATTGATGTTTTTCTTGAGAATTGTATTATTTTTAACCGACTTCAAAAAAAGGAGGAGGTTCTCAATTCGGTCGGTATGTTTTTTTTTTTTTTTTTTATGTATGTACATCGATTACTCCGAGGTTTCTAGTCCGATTAGTGTGATTCTTTTTTTGTTCGATGCAGGATACTTGCAGTGTGGTCCCATAAAAATTTCATCAAATTTGGTTCAGTACTTTTTATTTTGTGAGCATTTTTATTAATTTCGTCTACTTGGATGACATGATGATCTTTACTTTTTGCGTGTTTGTTACGCGATTACTTCGCCAATTGTGGACCGATTTTCAAAACGGTTTTTTTGTTGTACTAGGGATCGTTCACCTTAGGGAATACTGCAAGTTTCATCGAACTCTGTTCAGCATTTTTTGAGATAGGGAATTTTATTGGAACTTTCTTTTATGTACACAACATGGGCGATGTTAATACCGGTGCTACGGATTACGAAATTCTAGTGCACATGTAAGAAAATGATGTATTTGCCAAGAATTTGGGTTGAATATTAAAACTAAAAAGAGTAAAATAAAAAACTTTTTTCAAAAAAAATTTAACCGCCTTCAAAAACAACCACAAAAAAGGGTAAAATAACCTACAAAATAACTTTTCTTTCGGAAGTCGGTGGCAAAAAGACATCGAAATAATAAAACAAAGCCACCGACTTCCGAAAGAAAAGTTATTTTGTAGGTTATTTTACTTTTTTTTGTGGTTGTTTTTGAAGGCGGTTAATTTTTTTTTGAAAAAATTTTTTTATTTTGGGATGAAAGGTAGGTTATGTCTGTATACACCTGACCAGGTATTTGATAATTTAAAATTTGATGATCGTTTCAGTGGTTATTAGTGCATATAAAGGAAACAAGCAAACAAACTTACTTAGTTACATATTTATAATAATAACAACATAGGAGGAGGTTCCTTTCTTTGAAGCCCTCACCGTCGGTAGCTTTTTTTTTTTTTTTTTACGTGGTAAAATCATCAAATGAGACCTCCCACCCCGGGCAGGGCGAGAGGTACTGTCAGACTTGTACTGACTAAAATCCACGGTGTCCTTCAATAGCCCTTTATGTTCCGGGGTCACGGTGATGGTATAAGACCCGCGACCCCGGCAGGCTTTAGCCCTCTGAGAGGGGGCCTCGTCATTATGCTGACGCTCTTTGAGGCGCGCGTGGAACACGACGCGCCGTCGACCCGGGCATGGTCCATGGTCGGGCGGCGAGTTGCCCTTTACTCGCCGCCCGCATGCCCGCGCCTACGGTGGCCGGAGATCGTCTTGCGACGTCCGACGCCGTAGGCGTCCACCACCGCGGGTGGGGCGGAGGGAGGACCTTGTCCTCTCTCTCACGCGGCCCGCCTCCTCCTTCGCGAGCATGACTGCTTCGCAGAAGGAGGCGACCGCTTCCCACTCCGTCTCGCCCCGCAGCATGGCCGCGACCAGTGCTGGGTGCGAGAGGTCTCCGCCTATCGCCGCCGTGAGGACACGTCGGTGCTCCGCTCAAGCGGGGCAATCCTGCACCGTATGCTCGACTGTGTCCTCCGGGCGATCTACGCAGTGGTGACACCCAGGCGTTTCTTCCTTTCTCATAAGACACAGGTACCTCCCGAAACATACGTGTCCGGTGAGGACCTGCGTCAAGCGGAAGCTTAGGACGCCGTGACGTCTCTCCAGCCACTCCTCAAAGAGGGGTCTTATCGCCGCTATTGCGGCGTGCCCGACCGTCGGTAGCTTGGACCCTATTCCCGATACCGGTGGGCCACTATTATTTATATTTTTTATTCTTATTTTTTTTAATATTTAAAAAAGAGCTTTACATACTATGATGTTAATAGTTAAAAGGAAAAAATGAAAATACATAAGTAAGAATAAGGAAGTTAAGATAGTCACGTTAATAAATAAAAATTCTACATTATATTTTCTGTAAAATTCTGTATTACATAAAATAAAAGTGTCTCGATGATTCAATTTTCGTGGTATTTTCCCGCCGGTACTAATAAAATTATTTCCGTATCGAAAATTGTTGATAATTTTATTAAAATCAGGCCGTGGGTATTTTATCACATTTTATTTTAATACCAGGCAAGTGCGAATCGGACGACTCGTTGTGAAAGGTCCCGTAATTAGATATATTACATTTCTAGGTACATATTTTGTAATTATATTATAGTTTTCAGAGATTCTCTTAGACTACTGTAAAACCTAAAGCCACAGCTGCTAAAGATGTTAGTTTGTTTTTCTCACTTTTCACCTAAACAACTGAGCCGATCATCATGAACTTTTGCTTATGCTTGTCATACGGTCTTACCACGGATATTTCGTCCTAAAAAAATGTTGTCCCCGATTTAAACAAAAATAAAATCTCATTTCATAGATGGCGCCATGTCACTTGATTGTCAAATTCCAAATCAACGATAGTGAAACCGCGGGTAAAAACTTATGTATATGTGTGTAGACGCAATTTTTTTATTGATTTATTTGTATATCTCTAAAAGTTTTAGTAGTTAGTAATCAACGACGATGTATTACTAGACTCCGCATGCACGATCTAAGGAACAAAAACTATTCTGTCAACTCGCTGAGGTGCTACGTAAGCGCGGGGGACTGGATACTGCGCTGTTATTGGCTAACTCAAGGTCTGTTCTGTCTCAAGGTATGTTTACGGCTCACAGGAGTGGTCGAAATAAGACGGATATAAGACTTTTTTGCCTAATGTGTTGACATACATCGGTCGCCTGCTATTAGGAGTCTAGTAATATATCGTCGTTGTTAGTAATATTATTACCAACAGTATTTTAATAATGCACTTACATGATTACACAAACCTACCCATTTATTATCGTCATCGCAACAGTGCGATAATTAATAACCTTTATCGCAACGTTTTACATATAAACGTATAAATAACTCTAGTTTTATGTTAATTAAATTACCATCGCATTACGGTACATTCGGTACAAACTAAATGATTAATTATGCAAACATTACTAATTACTTTTAAGCGGGACTTGTATTAAAAGTACATTTTATATTTATCCGTCAAACTTTATTTTTAAATTAATTATGTATAGCTCAAAAATTATGAAATGAAAACTTTAAACCGGGAGAAAGGGTAATCTATTTTATGTTATTTCAGATATTACAGCCGCAACAGCCTTTCCGACCAGTACCCTTAGCATGAGTTTTCAATCTTTTACTTTACAGAAACTTTCCAGTATTTACAGCGTTTTTTGTATGAGAATATGGAACAGCGCCTCTGGTGTGCGAAGAAGGAACCAATTTTTTCATTGAAAATTGTCAATTTGAAGTAGTCAAAGTTCCAGTTTACTTTACGTCTCAAATACTGAAAACTCGTGCTGACGGTACTGATTTAGTAATAATCATCCATCTATTCATTCAATCATCCTTGCCAAACTTTCGCATCGTGTCATTATTTATTCTAGGCAAAATTTCTCCTGTGTCGTGGGTGCGTTTACAAACATATAAACTCACATACACAAACGCCTAGACCCGGAACAACTACTTGTAGATCATACAAATATTTGATCCATGCGGGAATCGAACACAGCGGAGCAGTCCAATCGCTCAGCCACTGCGATAACCGTTATCGCAGTGGCTGAGCGATTGGACTACGACACAGGAGAAATTCTGCCTTCCTCAATAAATGGTCTATCCAACACAAAAAGAATGTTTCAATTCGACTTAGCAGTTTCTGAGATTAGCACGTTCAATTAAACAAACTCTTCAGCTTCATAATATTAAGTATAGATTTAACTCTGATTTGATAAAATACCTATGAAATTAACGTAAAGTAATTGTGATCGGTCTCATAAGACACGGATAAAGAAAATGAAGATTAATAACCTGTTTAATGCTGTAAAAAACTTATATTTTGCTAAACATTCTGACTGGCCTGTTGGTCTAGTGGTTAGTGACCCTGACTGCTATGCCGAGGGTCTTGGGTTCGATTCCCATCCAGGACAAATGTTTTTGTGAGGAGCACGATAATTTGTTCTGTGTCTGGGTGTAATTTATCTATAATATGTATGTATTTAGAAATATATAAGTATGTTTATCAGTTGTCTTGTACCCATAACACAAGCTCTGCTTAGCTTGAGACTAGATGGCGTTTGATAGTTGTGGAATATTATTATTATTTTTAAAGCAACGAATATCGTACAAAATCTCGAAATGAAAACAAACAACGATTGCAAGTGCCCCCAAAACCTTCAAAATTTACTTATGGTTAAGAGTTTCTGTGAGTGTCTTTAGACCCTCCGAACTTTCCTCCTCTCTCCAAACCACTTCACCACAAGATTCATCTCGTATTCATGGTAAAAGTTTCAGAAAGAACAGATGTGCCGGAGCAAAGTGTTCTTGCATTCAAATCCGAAATTTTTTATCATTCTACTCCTCAAAATATTTCAAATCATTGGAAAACTCATACTAATTTACTAGTGCTGCGGAAGAAAAAATAATCTTTAAAATACATGTGGCACTCCCGAAACTGCCGCGGTGAAGCTATTGCATAACATTCATTGAAATTCGAGAATATCATTTATTTTAAATGTTTGTGGTGCACTACTGTAATAAAGAACTTCTTTGTTGTAGGAATTTTAAAAGTTGGTTTCATTGTGAAAACTCTTTTTGTAGCTGGTCGTTTAGAATCAGTAAGAAAAAGTAAATTGTCTTAATGACGGATATTTTTATGATTACCGAAGTCTCCCGAACTGAATCGACGTTAGACGATGTATGTGTATTTTCGTTAGGTTTTGAGAATTTCTTGATTCGGTCGCCGCGCCGAGCCCGCGATAAAAGCTATGCAATAGCTTAAAAACTCGAAAATACGAAGAAATTAAGAAAATGTGCAGACACTAACTTAAGCGCCGTATTCACCATCTGTCACGGCTGTACGTCATGCACGATGCACGACGCAAAAACAACGTGAATAGGCTTGACGTACGTCCAGTACGTCATAATCACGGTGTTTTTGCTTCGTGTATCGTGTATGACCTTGGCGGGACGTACAGCAAGATGGAACGTGAATACGGCGCTTTATTTATTAGGCACCTGAATGGTTGATACCCGAAAACTTTCCGGAGAAACCCGAAGTTAGCCGAAATTATCCGAACTTTCCCGAACTTCTCCGAAGTTGGATGAATCGAACTTTTGAATGTGAGTATGTGTGAAGTTTTTTCATTAGAATATAATATTTGTTGTCGGCCATTTTTTTCGGTTTTATTCAGTAACGGTTGTTAGTGAAAAAAGATTTGTGAATTTGAGTGTTGATAAGAGTTTAAGCCGTGGTTTTTTTGGCAGTTTGTTACAACTTTTTTGTGTGGGTTTGATTGATTTATTCTTGTTTTTCTCGCTTGCTGGAAGTTAGTTACAGAGTTTTGTTTTGAATAGATACTGAATATATGGTTTACTTTATTTTAACCTAGATTTTTTTCTATATTTTATGCTAAAATTCTCATTATGTCCATTTTCCTATTTTTATGTAAATAGATCTATTGAGATAAACAATTATCACTAGATCCATCATGGATATGGCCAAAAAGTGCGTCCACACAGAACTCGCGGCCTCGCGATGTATTTGCCGCGTGAAGCAGCTCGGTCAGTGTGGACGTGTTTCGTCCGAGGCAAGCGCGCGCGATGCCGCGGGCGTTCGACCAAGCGCCCGAGCCATCCAGCTTTTGTTATGCTCGCGTATATTATTTCGTGCCTCGGTCAAGAAACAATAGATGCGTCCACAGCCTCGCGAGGCAGTTTCCTCGCGCGGAAAATGCCTCTAATGGATTTGAGAATGTACGTAATTTTATGACAAAACACTGTAAACAACATGGGAACCACGCATTCCGCGACCAAAAACGAGACATTCCCATACTATCGAGATGAGTAACAAAGCGGACAGTCCATCCTTGTTACGTACTCTTTGTCCGCTGGAGCCGATGACCTATTTGTCACAACTGACCAACACAGTCCAATTGTGTTCGTGATCTGTTGCCGTGTGGGATCAATTTAGTGTTTTGACTCTCATCGCACGATATTTTGATCGCTTTTAGCGATACGTCTGTTGCAATTACCATACAGCTTATGTGTCACCTTTTTTTTCTTTACTTGGTAAAATTACCCAATGAGTCCTCCCACCTAGGGCAGGACGGAAGGACTGTCAGACTTGTACTGACAAAAATCCACGATGTCCATTAATAGCTCTTTACGTTCACAGCTTTGAGGCACGGGTGGAACTCGACACGGGCATAGTCCACGATCTTCGAGCAACGTGTTGCTGGCGCCATTTACTGCAGCGAGTCGCTTAAGCAAGTTACTGGAGCGTGTTACTGGCGACTTGCTGTCTGATCGTGGACCACGCCCGGGTCCGGGTCCAGTCCAGTAACTGGCTTCAGCAACTCAGTACAGCATCTCACTCTTGTAACTGGCACCAGCAAGTCGCTTCAACACCTCGCTCCAGTAACTGGAGCCAGTAACTCGCTCCTCACTCCAGTAACTTGTTCCAACAATTCGGTCCATTTACTGGTTCCAGTAACTGACACCTGCTACTCGCTCCAGGTTCCAGTAACTGTTCTAGTAGCATAGCCTGAACAGACTTGAAATACAGTCCTAGTCTTTTACTGGATTCCTTTAAACATACATATATTGGGTCACACTCACACAACAATCTTTGTCTTTTACTCTTGTACCTATTAGATGTAATGACGTATTTTCTTTTTTTGTGTTTAGTTTAATTTTAAACTAGCGGCCTGTCCCGGCTTCGCACGGTTGGAAGACCGGGTCCAAAACCCGGTCCCGATTTACATTTAGGTTACAAACACAACAAAAAAAAAAATCCGAATCGGTCCAGCCGTTTTCGAGTTATGAGCTTAGCAACACATTTAGCGATCCATTTTCATATTATAGAAGATAGAAGATGCTGTGTGTATCGATGGTCTCTTTTGCGCCAAAATTCTTCCTTTTTTTTGCTTTATGACTCTTGGAGCGTGGGGACGCGGTCTATACAAAATTCCCCATAGTCCTTTCATCAAAGAAAAACAATTCCATTTTATCCATTTTAAATTCTCAAACTTAAAATAAGGTTACAATCTCACTAAAGGCGACTAAAAATAAAACGCAGTAACTGGGGAACGTACCCGGGGGATCGTACCCCGATCTCCGGAAATGTGAACGATACCTTACATGTATAACACTTATCCTTTGGGGCAAAACTCTTTTTTTATTAATATAACTGGGTACCGAAGTTTTTTTCACGTGATATGGGCAAGGATGTGTCAGTTGGTTTATGTTTTCGAATATGGAATTAGGTACGCGATGACAGTTGGTTTTTTGTATTCTTTTTTTATTTGTTTATTGTTTGGTAAAGTTATTGGGTTTATAAAAATAGAAAGGTTATTTTTAGGGTCCATCTATGCGGGCATGCGGACGGCGAGTAAAGGGCAACTCGCCGTCCGACCAAGGACCATGCCCGGGTCGACGGCGCGTCGTGTTCCACGCGCGCCTCAAAGAGCGTCAGCATAATGACGAGGCCCCCTCTTAGAGGGCTAAAGCCTGCCGGGGTCGCGGGACTTATTTCCATCACCGTGATCACGGAACATAAAGGGCTATTGAAGGACACCGTGGATTTTAGTCAGTACAAGTCTGACAGTCCCTTCCGTCCTGCCCGGGGTGGGAAGACTCATTCGACGATTTTACCTCGCAAAAAAAAGGGTCCATCTATAATGAATGGTAGGTACAGTAGGCAATCAAAATTGCTGTAGCTCGCTATTAAAGAAATAGCTTAACGTTTAGTTTGACTTACGACCTTCTATTTTCGAGAGACAATAATCCATCAACATAATTTCAAGTAGAGTTCATAATTTCAACGTTAAAATATGAGTCCAGCTAGCTCAGTGGTTTAGGCGTTTACATAAATGCGTTAATCGAAAGAGGTGCGAGTTCAAATATCACGCAGCGGCTGTTAGACTTTTTGTAGGTTTTTACTCGATTGTTTAATATGTTTACACACAGGCAGAAATGGCCTTGTTAGGAATTTTTGTGTGTGTTTTTGGTTAGCTGGTTAGTTAGTTAAAAACTTAACAAATAAAAATTAACATAATCATTTAAATAATACTTAAAACAATAAATAATATATAACTTCTTTAAAAATAAACAATAAGCGTAAATATACAAAATAATAATAAATAAATAAGTTATTTATTAAAAATATTGTCACGAATTCAACGATACTAAATAAAAACAAAAAATGTCCTCTTTAAATTAAAGATTGATTTTAATGAAAACAAAACAACGTAACTAAGATTCGAACTCAAACCACATTGATCATGACCCCACGCTATCCGCACAATCATGTTAGATCATCTAATGAAGGCAATGCAATGGTCACCATCTGTTTTTGTTAGTTAAATATTTTCACAAGTTTCGTATGTGGTTTCGTTAGTGCTGCTTATTGTAATTTTATTTCGTTTTAAATTTTTGCCAATGATGATAATTTATTACCTACAGGGTTTAGAATAAAAATGCATGTTTTGTAATTAGCAATAATAATATATTTTAGTTGTAATTATTATAATTCTATGTTTTAGATATAGTTATAAAACCGCTAAAATTATGAATATTCGAGCTGAATATAATGTGAAATAGTTGTAGTAAATCGTAGATGCAATTTTTATTATTTAAACAAAATTCTGAAATTATTTAAATGAATCTTTGACGTAATAAAACAGTAAATAAGAGAATTTAACAATTAAAAAATATCTTCTTAACATTAATATAAGTGGTTTTAAGGGTAACTTACGTTTTATTATGCGTAGCTAATTAGCAATTACAGGGTATTCTAATTGCGAACATCTTAGTATGTTATTTTCTATAAGAAAATTAATAAAACCGTATTTACTTTACCAAAAGAAATAATAAAGTTATCATTATTAAAGCCATTTATTTTAAAACAGTATCAAGACACCGCGGCCCTGAAACGCAAAGGGCCAGTTGCCTTTTGCGTTCCTGTGCCGCAAAACCGAGCAAGGCGAGCTCGGTATTCGGGTCGCCCCGACTCGAAAATGTTAGATTAGGCCCTGGAACGCAAATAGGAAGTTGCTCTTTAGGCCCTGGAATGCAAAGGGCTAGTTGACCTTTACGCTCAAGAGCCGCTATGCCCCGTTACTGTTCCAAAATAAACGCCTTTTAGCATGGCAGCTCTGGAACACAAAGGGCCAGTTGCCCTTTGCTTTCCAGTACCGCGGTGCCAAAAATTATTGAGCTTATCAAGTTTCTTCCGTTCCACCAAGTTCAATTTAGCGAAAAAAAGTTATATATTATCAAATAAAAAATTACCAAACTGCATAAAAAATACCCTGATACAAGATATTGAGGTAAGTTTAAGGATCGTTTTCTTTACGAAAAGATGTTTGAAACCATACCTCAATTCTTAATCCTTAAATAATAAGTTATCAATAAAATGATGTTTACGTTTTCAGTCTATTTACAATAAATAAACAAAATTCATATAAAAAAAGGACCTCAAGAAAATCATAACTTTTTTTGGATTCCCATAAACGTAACGGTTTATAGGTGATATTCGATGATGTAAGCCTTCAATGTTGAGTGCACGATCAACGGTTATTAATTTCGTGTTGAATTAGTTACACGGAAACCATTTTCCTTCGTATTAATTCCCGGACGTCGCTTGCGTCCCTGTTTATTCTTAACAACTCATCTCATCATCATGCCATATCTCAAATCCCACAGACTCATAGTATTAGATACGTCACTAGAACAAAACATAGAATACTATTATTATCTTTATGCAAAACAGCTGTTGATCTATTTTACTATTAAGAAAAACTGTAATATAATAGCACATACTAAGTATTAATCACTTTTCTTTTACTTTTAAAGAAACACTTTTGAATAGGGAACCTTATTTATAAAAGAATATTAACATGTGAAATAGTTAAAATTTAAATGTTTATACTCACATTTAGTCCGGTTTCATTTCATATTTTGTTTTAAGTTTCATCCACATATTTTATGCAGGGCTATAATGTTCGCCCTTAATATTTATATAATTCCCATTGTTAATACTTCACTGCAAAACCATAACAGTGTTATACGTAAACAATCGTCACATAAAATAATCAGGAATCAACAACGTTCCATTATGAGACTCGAAACGAACTAACATAGTTTTGTCTACCTCACAAATAAAAATAATTTACGTTTGTCACTTTTGTTTCGTTTTCTGTGATCTACCTACAAAGCTTTATTATACTAAAATTATGATCATAACCACAGATATAGATAGACCATTATATCTGTGATTATAACGAACGACACGCAACACTAATGACTAATATTGGTAATTATAACAAAAAAACAAATTATGTTATCAAATTCCTACTTAAAAAAGTATTAGTAATAACAAAAAGAATAAAGTAATTATTGAAAATTAAATGAAATAAAATAATAATTGGAAAAAAGGTGAGGATCGATCCATCGCCGCAGCGTACGAATCCTACGACTTTTACCACTGCGCCATCATTACTTGTAGAATGATGGTTGAAATTATGAAGTATATCATAAGTTAATTTGATTTGTATAGTATTAAAACAACTTATTACAAAAGGACGTAAGTCAAAGTGAAGCATCAGTCTATTGCCTTAAGAAGTTGATGCTGGATTTTTGAACCTGACTGTACATGCAAAATGCAGTTTTCATCCTATCATTACAGAAACTGGTGGACGCTTTCGTAGGTCTAGGCTACTTCAATTTAGATTGCCATCGACAAGCTAAACAGAAAATTGAATTTAAAGAATAATTTCATCGATTAAATGAAATATTTTGCCTTTTAGATTCATACTTAAATTAAAAACATTCTTTTAACAAAACGAATTACAAAATTTTGCTTAGATAAATATATGGAGTAGGTAAATAACTTACTCTGATTTGGATACAAGAGTAACAGGGGATAATTTCTTGAATCCAAAATGAAAACTTACTTTTACAATTTATTAATCAACAACGAAGAGTCTTCGATACCACTGAAGTCCTTTTGACAGGACGTTAGTGTCCATTAAATTAACATCAAATTCCATTACAAGAATTTAATACCAAGCATTTTTTGCAGAATTTCATTCGTGACGCGGACTATACCTCTGTCAACTTAACCAAACTGTCACAATGACATTTCAACCACATGACATGACATTAGAAAGTGTTGCGAACATTACCAGCCTAAACTTAAACATGTGTTGAACACTTGTCCAAAAAAAAAGTGTGACTGCAAAACTGACCTTATTTCAACGTCATAATTTGACATTTTTTACACAAGTGTTCAACAGACGTTTAAATTTTTTTGTGGTACGACAGTAAGTTTTTACTCTAATCTGTCAGTAGGGTGTACATCTCTGCCTAAAACCAAGGATTAGTCTTAACGACAATAATTTAACTCAGCTCTCATTACAAAACTTTCACTGCGGTGGATTATGTGGCATTACTTCACTACTAAATGTTAGGTCTCGGTTTCTATTGTACAGTCACAAGCAGTAATTACTCCCAAGACCGAATTAGAGCGGTGGTGGACGCCCACGGCGACGGACGTCGCAAGACGTTCTCCGGCCACCGTAAGCGCGGAAATGCGGGGGGCGAGTAAAGGGCAACTCGCTGTCCGACCATGGACCATGCCCGGGTCGACGGCACGTTGTGTTCCACGCGCGCCTCAAAGAGCATCAGCATAATGACGGGGCCCGGGGGGAGAATATTATAAGATGATGATGATTCCCAAAATTAGGCAGTTTTGTTGAGTTACCACAAGACGTACGGCAATGCGTCATCGTTACATTTTGGACATCCCTCCGGTACAAAGCGTTTTGCCAGTAATTTTATTGTGCGCACAACTAAAGAGTGGAATTCCCTGGGTCTGTGTTTCAAGATAGCTTTAAATCCTTGGGGTCTTCAAGTCAAGAGTGAGTAGGCGTCTTTTAGGCAAGCGTGCTACAATGTCGACCACATCTTCGCTTACAATCGGACGAAATAGTGGTCAAACGCGAACCTATCTTTAAATAAAAAAAATAGTGAAGGATAATGACAGGCCTGTTGGTCTAGTGGTTAGTGACCCTGACTGCTATGCCGGGGGTAGTGGGTTCGATTCCCACCCAGGACAAATGTTTGTGTGATGAGCATGATCATTTGTTCTGTGTCTGGGTGTAATTTATCTATAATATATATGTATGTATTTAGAAATATACAGAGTGTTTCTTTTAAATGGGCCAAAAGGGAGAAATCCTTATCCATAAGAGATACGGGAAAACTTTGTTAGGAACCTTTAGCTCTTTTTTGATGTTGACAATTTTGGCGTTTTTACTTTTTTGGTCAAGTGTGAGTTGTCCCCAAAAATGAGTAAAATTGACCAAATTTTTTTTTAATGCCTTTCGACTCTGTTTTATGTAAGGATCATTTCATTGTATCGGAAGAAAAAAATCGGGACGGCGGAAGTTGGTCAAATTATTTTTTGGGCAAAATATTTTTTCATACATTTTGTATGAAGGAAAAAATTACCAATTTTTTTTAAGATGTTTTTTGATTGAGTGTCATGTAAGGATCATTTTATTGTATGGGAAGGAAAATGTATGGGCAACAGAAGTGGGTCAAATCTGAGTACTAATAATACGTGTTTATGCTGTAAGAAGAAACATTACTGTATTTTTGAGGTATTCCAGTTAGGGCACCCGCTTAAATGGCACCTGAGCGAATGGCTCCTAAGCTATTCCACGAACGGCACTTATCAAAATTTTTTGCAGGTGCCCTTAGTGGAATAGTTTTTCATCTAGCATTTTATTCCACTTAGGGCACCCATGGATTAATACGTACTAGTGTTGGGACGTGTATTTTTTTAGTACGTCAAAATAATTGATTAAAACTAGTTAGGAGCTTACTTATTTATTAAGGAGTAACATAAGTGACATTTTTGTCAAAGTTAAAAATCTTCATGTTGTTGGAGTTAGAGTTTTTATCTCAGTTAGTAAGATTTGTATGAGAGTACTCAATGTGTGCTCTGAAAAGTAATTACATACATACTAGGAGAACAGGATCATGGAGAAGGTGTTCGTCTGTCGTCAAATACTAAAACGTATTTTTGGTGAATTTACGTGAAATTTACTAGGCTCGCATAAATTCAAAGTAGGACATAATATATGTAGATATTCGGTAACAGAGAGCGCGTAAGTAAGTAGTTATCAGACTGATAATTATGTTTTGTATTTATGTGTGATGACGTATCCGTTAACTTTTACAAAGTTTGGAAAAAATCTTCTTAGTTTTTCCTTCTCTTATACAAAATATAAATTAACTTGTCATGTGATTATTAGATCGTTTATATCTTCCTAAGCTGGATCGGGCTGAGGCCATCTTCAAGCGGCTCTTACCCAACTTTGGTGGGAAAAACAATCACCTCCTACTGGAGGCTGCACGCTAGAGTTATGCGGTCCATCAGAGCACTGTTTGAGGCCCCATTGTGGGCCCTGTGCATGCGGAAGCAATCGTCAAAGCTTGCCAGAAGGTCATTGCTATCCGGATGATCCGGGGATACCGCACGATTTCCGGTGAAACAGCAAACCTTGTCGGATTGCGATCTTGGGTTTGGGCCCCTTAGAAAAGACGTAAGACGCAGCCGGGGCGGAGACATAATGTCTCGTCTAGTTCGGCGTCTCTTTCTTAGAAAATGTATAGAAGCGTCGCGAGATAAAACACACAGAAGAGAAGGGGCGCGGGCGCGACTGACATACATTTTCGCACGTAAGTGACGTATTCTCGTCTTACGTCTTTTCTATGTGGCCCGCTCCTTGGGATTTAGCGGCGAAAGCCCTCCAGCACGTCTCACTGGCGTGTGGAGGTGCAACCTAATGGTGATATGGAGGGAATGACTGTCGCAACAGAGGTTTGCCCACGCTGCGATTGCGGCGGTAAGACCTCTCTTTGAGGAGTGGCTTGAGAGGCGCCACAGCGTCCTTACCTACCGTCTGACGCAAGTCCTCACCGAACACAGAAGATGTTTCAATCATGGTCATGATGGTGCGAGTCGCCCATTACTCGTCGCCCGCATGTCACTTCAACGGTGGCCGGAAAACGTCCTGCGTCGTTCGTCACCGTGGGCATCTACCACTACGGCAAGACGTGAGGTGGACGCAGTCCTCTCTCTAACGCTTCGCTTCTCCTCTTGCGCGAGCATGACTGCTTCGCAGAAGGAGGCGACCGCTTCTCACTCCGTCTCGCCCCGCAGCATAACTTCGACCAATGCTGGGCGCGAGAGGTCACCCCCTATCGCCATCGTTAGGACACGGCGGTGCTCTACCCATAAGGGTCAGACCTGCACCGTATGGTTCACCGTTTCCTCCAGGAAATCCTCGCAGTGGTGACACCCAGGCGTTACCGCCTTCCTTACCCCTCACAGGTACCTCCCGAAACATCCATGTCCTGTGAGGACCTGCGTCAGGCGGTAGGCGAGGACGCCGTAACGCGTTTTGTTTCACTTGTGCCTCAAGTAGCTGTCAAGCAAACAGAGTGAACCCAACAGGACCAGTTTCCTGGCGGGGTCACCAGAATACCTTCAGAGGTTACCGCGGCCCTGAAGTAACACCTTGAATTGATGCATGCCTAGTACATTTGTTGGTTACTCTTAACGTGTCATCAAGAAAATTTAAAGTCCCAGCTCTAGTACGATCCGTGGGTGCCCTAAGTGGAATAAAATGCTACATGAAAAACTATTCCACTAAGGGCACCTGCAAAAAAAATTGATAGGTGCCGTTCGTGGAATAGCTTAGGAGCCATTCGCTCAGGTGCCATTTTAGCGGGTGCCCTAACTGGAATACCTCGTATTTTTGACTAACTTCCATTGTCCAGACATCTTTCTTCCCATACAATGAAATGATCCTTACATGAAACTAAATCAAAAAACATC